>JAUPFT010000016.1:6247605-7602605 GCA_036936625.1 Parnassius smintheus behrii | reverse complement strand
GCAGGTTTCCTCACGATGTTTTCCTTCACCGCCGAGCACGTGGTAAATCAGCACTTAAAATTGCAATTAACAATTTCATTGGTGCCGGTGGGGATCGAACCCGGGTTACTCGCTTTCTGTTATATTCACAGCGACCGTTAACCATCTGAGTTTCCACCGCACGGCTTAAATTTATAGAGTATTTGGGCATAAATATATTAATTATTTAATTGCGAAATAAAGATTAGTATGCAAACTTTTAATTAAACTCCTTATTTTAGTTTGTCAGAACCCAGAAACACTAAAATTATACTTACTTGAAATATGACATTAACAAATAAAGTTATAAAATTTAAAAAATAAGGTTGTTTTTATTCACAGCATCAAGGAAAATCGCATTACGCAAGCATTTCTTAAACAACTTTTTCAAACTGTATTTACTACGAGTATATTCCGAGTTAAAAGCAAGGCCGGGGTTCTCATGTTAAATGTAAAACTCGAAAGAACAGCTAAAGAATGAATTCATTAAAACGGTTCCAGCTCGAACTTATTCATTCAGGAAAACGTGATTTTCTGTTTTACTTTCAAAAACTGAAAGAAATGACCAGTATTTTATTTTATGCAGATAAAATAAAAATGTTAATGTAAGCTTAATATTAGACTATTATAGAGATAATAGCAGACAGTAGTAGCTAGTACATGTCAAACAACATAACATAATATTATAAACTCTCACGCACTTGGTAATTCTCTCTCGCTTCTTTTATGTATTACGCATACACATTTAAATAATGCTAGTTTTTGCGGATTTTATCGCGTATATTTAACTATAAATACCCGACGTTTCGAGCGCTTTACAGCACCCATTGTCCTCCCCCCCCCCCCCCCCTCCGTGACTATCGGTGCTGTAAAGCGCTCGAAACTTCGGGTATTTATAATTAAATATACGCGATAAAATCCGTAAAAACTAGTATTATTTAAATGTGTAGTGTTCGCGTAAATATAAGAAATCATTACGCATGCACGCTCGGTATGTACTCGTTATAACCAATCTGGTCAAAAAAACTTCAGCCTAAGGCCGTTTTCTCACTACGACAAACCAACACGACATCAACACAACATTAAAAGTTGTGTTGATGTCGTGTTGTCCAACCCTTTTTCACTAGCACGACTCCAACACAACACTACTGTCACATTTTGTGAAGTTCATTTGTCGAGTACGCACGCAATTATGTGTCCTGCCTTCAATCAACGACAACTGCTAGCTATTTTACTACACTTAAAAAGAAGAAGGCGGAGAATGAATTGTTGGATTCACCCTTTACTACGTGAGAGATATGTTGATGGAGCATTTTACGTGCTCTTTGATAAGCTACGGGAGCACGAAAATAAATTTTTCAACTACTTTCGCATGTCTATAGCAACATTTGATTATATACTTCACCATATAAATGATGCCATATTACGTCAGGACACAAAAATGAGAAAATGCATACCGCCGAAAGAAATGCTTGCTGTTACAATAAGGTAAAACTGTTTTACAAAGATACTTTATTTATCAAAATTTTTGTTTAACAGTGCTTGTATAGATGATGTAGCCACCTGTGTTTCGTCACTTGTAGTAGATGTATTTGGGTACAAGCGTTGATACACTTCTAGGGATTCTACTAAATATGTGTTACTCGTAGATGAAGCAATATTTACAGAAGGCTCAGTGTACTGACGAGGAGTAGCGATATATGAATTTGATGAATACGGAGACTCTGGGTATGCAATATTGTTTGCGTTCACAGACAAATTAGAGTATGTAGATTGTTGTGGAGACGGGTCAATGTGACTTGCTGTGACTTGCATAATTTCAATTCTGAAATCCATTTTGTCATCAGGAAATTTTTTTTTATTGTTGGCAATAATGACATAAGGAACGCGTGGTCATCGTCAACCAGTTCTTCTTTTTTTTGGCGATTTAGAACGAATGGCATTTAAAATTTCTTTGTCAACAGGATTCATTTTTACGCGTTTGTTTGTAGAAGGCTGTATTGACGAAGGGGTATTGTGAGTACTGTGATCGTCTTCAGAGTCATCCTTTCTAGACGAAATACTAGATTCGGTTTCATTTGGTGTCATATTCTTCAACAAAAACTGCAACATTTCGCTGTACATGTACTTTTTCTTGATGCTTTGTCCAGATGTAGTTTTTAAAGATCGTTTGAAACAATCTCGAATGCGAGTCCATTTGTTATAAATGTGATTGACTGTAACAAAAATTATTTCTCTCTTTATAGGTATTTAGCAAGCGGAAATACATTCACGGACCTGCATTATCACTACAGATTGGGAATAACAACAATAAGTGCAATAGTGAAAATTGTTTGTTGCCAAATATGGATTTTGTTTTACGAACAATATCTTGGAGATCCTACTACTGCAAAATGGATATCAATTGCAAATGGATTTAAGCTAAAAGGGCACTTTCCCAACTGTGTATGTGCTGTTGATGGAAAACATATCAGAGTACAAAAATTTCCTAACTCGGGTTCCATGAATTTCAACTATAAAGGATACCATTCAATTGTGTTAACGGCCATAGTTGACTCTGATTACCAATTTGTCTATGTGGATATTGGTGCATATAGCAAAGATTTGGCGACTCGGCTATCTTTCAGAATACTGATTTCCATGAGCTGCTTATAGTGGACAATTTAAATATTCCAAGCTCAGCACCTCTGCATGCATCTATGACCAGTAGATTACCGCATGTTCTAGTGGGAGCTGTGGCTTTCCAACTAACTAGACACGTATTGCGTCCTTATGGTGGTCATAATCTAGACGTAAAAAAAAATATTTAACTATCGTCTTTGCCGTGCACGTAGGTACGTAGAATGTGCTTTTGGCATATTGGCTAACAAATGGCGTATATTTCATCGCCTTTTAAATGTCTCAAAACAATTCAGCAAAGAAATCGTGAAAGCATGTGTAGTTTTTCACAATATAGTTCGCCAGAAAAATGGATACAGAAATGAAGATTTATTAACACTTCAAACTCCAGGCGGTACAAAACATACAGATCGCCGGGAATACGCGGGGAAATCGTACCGCTAATGATATAAGAAACCAATACGCAGATTACTTTGTATGCGAGGTAGGTTCGTTGCCCTGGCAAATGGATAAAATATAAGCAGTGGTGGATCCAGGATTCGCTTTCAGAAGTGTCTATTCGGTTGGGGGGGAGGGCTATACCTGCTTTTTTACCAATTAATTTTCGCTACCATAAATACATCGGTTTATTTATACACGGTGTGTATCGACCCGAAGGTTTTCGGTCAATGATTATATCGAAATATAGCCCCCTCCCCCCTCTGGATCCGCCACTGAATATCAGGACCAACTACTCTTCACATCACATCGCAGAACACTCACAATGTAATCTGAACCAAAATATGAATAAAGTACTTACTAAGTTCCTCCTGTTATTTTAGTTGTAAATTATTGTACTCCGGCTCTAAAATTATTTCGACATATTCCCAAGCATTTCTTCTTATAATTTTTTGTCTGTAATCTTCATTCGATTTATCCCAAAGACACGGTTTACTTTCTACAGCTTCTATTAACGTTGAAACATCGTATTTAAAAAAAATTTCCATTATTAATTAGGTTATATAAAAAAAAAACAATTTCTAGACACGCGCGAAAATGTTCGAAAAGGGCGCGCACTCGCAAGGAATGTTGTGTTGGTGTTGTGTTGCCTGCAGTGAAAACGTCCCTATAGAGTCTGCAAGGCGGCTATGTTGTCACAGTGTTGTCACAACAAAAAAGTTGATCCGATCTAGCGGAAAAGACAACATAGCCGAATTGTTGGTTCAAAGTTGTATTGGTGTTGTGTTGTCCCCGTGTGTGAGAAAACGGCGCATACATTAGTATGGCGGTTGGAGTTATCACAACATTATGTTGTGTTGATGTTGTGTTGGTTTCGCGTAGTGAGAAAACGGCCTAATGGTGGCCACACACGGTCAGTTCAACTGATCATTCCAACTGATCAGTTCAAACTTAATCTGTTGCTATTCTTTAAAATATTGGATTTTCGATATATCGATAAATAAACTTATATATAAAACTCCGATATTGATATATTTATACCTATATATCGAAAATTCGATATTTTTAAAAATATCATCAGTTTTATTTTGAACTGGTCAGTTGGAATGATCAGTTGAACGGACCGTGTGCGGCCTCCATATGGCGTCTTTTAGCGGCTCGGCCACTCACTGCAGTGTAAATTTATAAGAATAATTTCCAAACATCATTGTCCTTAATTTATTGGTCTATTTTATGTACACATTGTTGCAGTATATTTTCAAATATTTTTTTAAACTATGCATTTACTCAGAACATATTTTCTAGTGTAAGTCAATCTAAATTTACCTCTAAAGTATCGGCATGACCCGTGCTATATATAATAGAATTGATCTGACTGTCGGTAATATTGAAATTCTCTCTTTCATCTTTATATTGAACTAAGGAGGTTGTTTCCGTGATATTAAAACATGTTTTCTTTTATTGGATAGCGTGACAAACGAGCACACAGTCCACCTGATCGTAAGTGGTTGCTGCGGCTCATAGACATCTACATATATCCTCGATTACGAATCAAAATGCAGATGCGTTGTCGCCCGTGAAGATTAAGATGGAGTGCCTCGTTTTCAGTAAAAAGGTTCTCCAGTTCCTACACTTACCATACGAAAAGCAGCAGGATTAAGCTACTACTTTTACACTGGAATTCTGTGAGAGCGTGGTCCGTCCCCGGTCGAGCCAACCCATTCGTGCTACAACTATACTACTTATAACTGCAGCATGACCCTATCAAGTATAAATAACCATTTTTTTAAATTTGTCTATCCGGCTAAACTTCGGAATGAATGTTATGAACAGATGAACACTAAGTTTATATATATATTAAGGCTATATTTATCCATCAATATTGGAATTCTTGTTCGAAATAAATTAAATAAAATTTTCTTTGATTTGTTTTTATTATTAAACAAAGCCATATTAATATATCCTACCTACCTAGGCGAAGCCAGGGTATAGGCTAGTATTAAATAAATTCATATTTTTGCGTACGTACATAATTTTTATTAGTTCGAGACGGTAGTATTAAGAATAAGTTTCATTTAAATTAACGCGACACTACGCTGCAGTGCTGCGTCTTAATGCATTAAAAGCTTTGCTCAATTATATGTCGAAGTAAGAGCAGAAGTACACATTCAGTTATATAACGATATTAAAGAATGCGTAAAACTTTTCTGTGTACATTTGCATTGCTTAATAAACATTAGTTATTTACTTTTACCAGCTGTTTAGCTTTAAATGATATATTATAGGTGACAGAAACAAAATTTTAGAGTAAAATAGCTGCGTAATACTACTGTGTTTTTTATAGTGAATATAAAGAACCGGAGACACTTTTTACCGGACATGAAGCATGCCATTATAGCCCTCGGAGGTGACAACACATCTGTACATTGATTCTTAATCAAGATTAGATGTGGATGTCTATAGGCCACAGCTTCCACGTACCATCAGCTAGACTGTGTGTTTATTTGTCACCCTTATTTTATTTTATTCTCTTTGAATTTTCTTTCGCATATACCATGGAGAGTGCTCTGAGGAATTGTTCAGATTAATCCCAGCCGCCAAATTTCGTGAACGCACTACGCGGCAAACGTCCCGATACCATCCACACCATCTGGATGCTTGGCGGTCCACCACTGTACGTTTCAAGAGGAGTTTTCTTCCGCGTACAACCTCTCTGTGGAATAGTTTACCACTAGCGATTTTTCTGGACCGATACGACCTGGGGACCTTCAAGAAAAGAGCGTACTCCTTTCTAAAGGGCCGGCAACGCACCTGCAATTCCCCTGGTGTTGCGGTTGATCATGGGCGGCGGTAGTCACTTAACATCAGGTGAGCTCGTTGCCCCCTCTTCTATAAAAAAAAAAATTAAGATATTCTGTGCACTTTGCAAACCTTCGTAATAACATAGTACTTCTTACTGCCAGCGCCCTACATTTTTTCTCCAAATCTAAGTCTATACTGTTTTAAGTGGAGTGCTACTTATTGTAACCGGTTGAATCTAAAGGTTACTATTTTTATTAAGTTTTAATTTGTAGTTAATAGTTTTTATTATAACATAAAATTAGGGATGTAATGGCTCAGGAACTAAGCGCTAGTCCATTCCTTATAATTCCAACTTATTCGAGAAAACGGCTGTAAAAAAAACAGTTTATTGCAATTTAAAGTGCTGATAAGTGTGAAAATAAACATCGTTAGGAATCCGAATGTTCGAATCTTTGAAATATTTAATATGTTTCGAGGACTTTCATCGTCCGCCAACACTCACTAAAGAAGCGTGGCGATGATAAGACATAGTCGGAAGATTTAAAGACCCGACTTTAGAATGTGACATTATATTATACTTTTTAGGCCTTTGAAGTCAAAGCGACTGTTACTTTTTAACAAACTTATGAAACCATTTTTGAGTTGACTAAAGAATATCTTAATTTCATCTAAATGGTGACATAACGAACTTGAACCCTTTTTTCATTCTCATTTTTCATACTTATTTTTCATTCATCCATGGGACTAAGGTAGTTGCTTCCAAGCTGTTCATTAAATAAGTATTGTAAGTAGTTTGTACAAAAACCTAGGTTCATATTGTAGAATTTAATTTAAAAAAGAGTCTTGATGTTCCTTCCCAGGATACATTTTAACACGTGGTAGAGCCATGCTGCAGTTATATTATTAATATAGTTGTATCACGAATGGGTCGGCTCGACCGAGGAAGGACCACGCTCTCACATAATACCAGCATAAAATAGTAGCTTAATGTTGCTGTGTTACGTATGGTGAGTATAGAGAACCGGCAACCATTTTTTATGGAAACGAGGCATTCCATCTTGGTCCTCATGAGTGACAACGCATTTGCATTTTTATTCGTAATCGAGGATAGGTGTAGATGTCTATGGGTCACAGCAACCACTTAACATCAGGTGAACTGCGTGCTCGTTTCTCATCCGATCCTACAAAAAAAGGACAGAGGTTTTTTCAAAAGAGTAAAAAAATTCTATTCTATTCTGTTCTATCCCGCATTTCGCCACCCTGAGGCGTGGAATATTTTTCCAAATTTAAATGAAATCCTAGAAAGTAGAACCTATTCAATGAAAAATGTGATCAAAATCGATTTACAATTGACGAAAACGTCACGTAACGTGAATTTATATATACAAAAAAAATACATTCGAATTGAAAACCACTTTTGAAGTCGACTAAAAATAAGATGTAATAGGTGGACGAAGTAGAAACCTATGACATATATAGCTATTGTTATCTCATTGACATTTAACTTAAATTGATCTATTAATAAATACTAATTGGAAGTAAATTTCACTACGTAAATTGAAGGTTTCAGGTCAAGGGCTGTACATAAACAAGAAACAAACATGGACAAATTAGGATAGGTACCTGCTAGCCACGTGTAAAGTAGTGTACACGTGATTAGAATTTCGTTAACGGATTTTTTGTTTTATTTTTTGCTTTCTACTTCTCTCATTTATTACTTTTGTTTAGTTAGTTACTTAGTTTTTTGCTGAAATAGTGATAAAAGAATTTTAGGTAACTTCTAAAAAGTATTTTTGATATGTATTGAATAAAAATTATTTTGTTCTATTAAAAATCTGCTTTTATTCGAATCTAGGACTTATGACGCAACTAACCCCGGCTCGGCCCGGTTTGCAACTGTTGGTTCTGTGAGATGGAAAGAAAAATTGTAAGAGAAAACACATCCAACATACGCGATGTAGAAAACAAATTGGAAAGTTAAACATGGAAACGTATCTAACCATACCATGCATGGCTTGTGCTTACAAACTGCTAATGTTGTTTAATTCATTATCCTAACGAATCAGCTTTAATGCAGTTTGTTGCCTTTTCCCAGCGATTGTACAAACGTTGGCAAAACCAATGACGGCCAGAATTCCGAAAATAAAATGGGCATGAATTACTTTATATAAGAACTCAACGATGATAAAATTAGGAGATCCAAATGCCATCATGATCAACATTTTTTTATGCAAGAAATAAATCCGTTACACAGTCCACTTGGTGGTAACTAGATATACCGCACCCACCCATAGCACTTTAACCCATAAATACTTATGTTTAGAGACTACTTTTCTATGAAGAAATTTGGCATTATAGAATCAATATGAAATTTTCTATCCTTAAGTGGAACAAAAAACAGTTAGTCTATGGATATTAATTTGTATTCTACGTTCATTACGTACGCCATTTTCATTTGGATGTTGTTTTGTTGATTTTTGGATTTTTCTAGTATTTTATTAGTGTTTTATTATAAAATTGTTATAAAAGTTTTTGTGTGAACATAATTTATCTTTTTACGTAAATAATTTCGACTAATATATAGAAATAATTGTGATTTTCACGCTGCTGACATCCGCTTGGTATATTTTTTTTTGTTACTAAAATACAATAAAATCTTTCTGTAATGAAATAAAACCTGACTTTTGTTTAAACCACAGGATAGAAATTTTGTATTGATTCTATAATGCTAAACTTCTTCATAGAAAAGTAGTCTCTAAATATAAGTTTTAATGGGTTTTAAGTGCTGTGGGTGGGTGCGACCGCTCGGGATTTGCCAGGCGCAAGCGACTGCATGGGAATTTTATGGGGATTGAAGGGTTAATGGAAATAAATATTATGTTTACCGTGCAGCGGCTGTGTAAGAATATTCACTACTCGGTATCGTCGCGTTTGTGTCGTAAGAGATGACACTGGGAAACTGAAACGAAGTCAACTGCTGAGTTGACTTAATAGGTTACAACTAGGGTGGCCAATTCCAGTTTTATGTTTTAGAGGATTTGATATGATTAAATAATGGGCATGGAATGAAAAATAAAGGATTTCATATTATTGTCAATAAAATGATGATAATATCAGTAGCAATCTTTTTTACTAAAAAAATAACGATGTTATTACGTAATGTAACGTAATTTTTCTCTATAAAATCGCGCATCACTTCAAAGTGATTTTTAAACTCTGACTTCCACTTGCAGAGGGAACGTCGAATACGAATGTGTTGTCGTCTATTAAATGTTGCAAAGTAAAGGACAAAATCGATATTTGGGCTGAAATAGAGAACGTCCTTAAAATAAAGTCTGGCAAACCTAGTTGTAAGGATGCATGGTTGAATAATCGTTAAAAATGCCAAAAAAATTGATTTTTTATACAAGCACGCTTGTCCAACCACGTTGACCACCATTCAGTACAACCATTTCAAGTTATTCATGAAAGTTACAGTATTCATAAAATTTCAGCAGTGGATGAATTTTAGTATAAATACTATCTAATTAAATTTGATTACACAATCATTGTGAAAGTCGATGTTATTTTTATGTAAAGGCAAACGTTTTCATAAACGATAAAATATTATTTTTATCTTTAACGGATAGGTGTGAAATTAAAATAACATGGAAGGAAAACGAACTATTGTTATTGTTTTGCCGGCGTAATGTCCGCTGTCGGTTTGCGCAATCAATAAATATTTGAACTTTTCAATGAAATACGCAGTAGATACAAAAAAAAATTATCTCGTGTGCGATGTGAGGCTTTTATTTACGCCATTTTAAATGAAACATGTTTTTAAAATAAATATTAATCTTGCTTTACACATTTGTTATTTACTTTCGTGTATTCAATGCGAAAAAACGTTTTGATATAAATTTAATTTTATAACGATTATATGAGGGTTATCGTATTTTGCTTTATTATTGTATATTTAATAAAGCAAAATCACGATAACCCTCATGTAGTCGTTATAAAATTAAATTTATATCAAAACGTTTTTTCGCATTGAATACACGAAAGTAAATAACAAATGTGTAAAGCAAGATTAATATTTATTTTAAAAACATGTTTCATTTAAAATGGCGTAAATAAAAGCCTCACATCGCACACGAGATAGTTTTTTTTGTATCTACTGCGTATTTCATTGAAAAGTTCAAATATTTATTGATTGCGCAAACCGACAGCGGACATTACGCCGGCAAAACAATAACAATAGTTCGTTTTCCTTCCATGTTATTTTAATTTCACACCTATCCGTTAAAGATAAAAATAATATTTTATCGTTTATGAAAACGTTTGCCTTTACATAAAAATAACATCGACTTTCACAATGATTGTGTAATCAAATTTAATTAGATAGTATTTATACTAAAATTCATCCACTGCTGAAATTTTATGAATACTGTAACTTTCATGAATAACTTGAAATGGTTGTACTGAATGGTGGTCAACGTGGTTGGACAAGCGTGCTTGTATAAAAAATCAATTTTTTTGGCATTTTTAACGATTATTCAACCATGCATCCTTACAACTAGGTTTGCCAGACTTTATTTTAAGGACGTTCTCTATTTCAGCCCAAATATCGATTTTGTCCTTTACTTTGCAACATTTAATAGACGACAACACATTCGTATTCGACGTTCCCTCTGCAAGTGGAAGTCAGAGTTTAAAAATCACTTTGAAGTGATGCGCGATTTTATAGAGAAAAATTACGTTACATTACGTAATAACATCGTTATTTTTTTAGTAAAAAAGATTGCTACTGATATTATCATCATTTTATTGACAATAATATGAAATCCTTTATTTTTCATTCCATGCCCATTATTTAATCATATCAAATCCTCTAAAACATAAAACTGGAATTGGCCACCCTAGTTGTAACCTATTAAGTCAACTCAGCAGTTGACTTCGTTTCAGTTTCCCAGTGTCATCTCTTACGACACAAACGCGACGATACCGAGTAGTGAATATTCTTACACAGCCGCTGCACGGTAAACATAATATTTATTTCCATTAACCCTTCAATCCCCATAAAATTCCCATGCAGTCGCTTGCGCCTGGCAAATCCCGAGCGGTCGCACCCACCCACAGCACTTAAAACCCATTAAAACTTATATTTAGAGACTACTTTTCTATGAAGAAGTTTAGCATTATAGAATCAATACAAAATTTCTATCCTGTGGTTTAAACAAAAGTCAGGTTTTATTTCATTACAGAAAGATTTTATTGTATTTTAGTAACAAAAAAAAAATATACCAAGCGGATGTCAGCAGCGTGAAAATCACAATTATTTCTATATATTAGTCGAAATTATTTACGTAAAAAGATAAATTATGTTCACACAAAAACTTTTATAACAATTTTATAATAAAACACTAATAAAATACTAGAAAAATCCAAAAATCAACAAAACAACATCCAAATGAAAATGGCGTACGTAATGAACGTAGAATACAAATTAATATCCATAGACTAACTGTTTTTTGTTCCACTTAAGGATAGAAAATTTCATATTGATTCTATAATGCCAAATTTCTTCATAGAAAAGTAGTCTCTAAACATAAGTATTTATGGGTTAAAGTGCTATGGGTGGGTGCGGTATATCTAGTTACCACCAAGTGGACTGTGTAACGGATTTATTTCTTGCATAAAAAAATGTTGATCATGATGGCATTTGGATCTCCTAATTTTATCATCGTTGAGTTCTTATATAAAGTAATTCATGCCCATTTTATTTTCGGAATTCTGGCCGTCATTGGTTTTGCCAACGTTTGTACAATCGCTGGGAAAAGGCAACAAACTGCATTAAAGCTGATTCGTTAGGATAATGAATTAAACAACATTAGCAGTTTGTAAGCACAAGCCATGCATGGTATGGTTAGATACGTTTCCATGTTTAACTTTCCAATTTGTTTTCTACATCGCGTATGTTGGATGTGTTTTCTCTTACAATTTTTCTTTCCATCTCACAGAACCAACAGTTGCAAACCGGGCCGAGCCGGGGTTAGTTGCGTCATAAGTCCTAGATTCGAATAAAAGCAGATTTTTAATAGAACAAAATAATTTTTATTCAATACATATCAAAAATACTTTTTAGAAGTTACCTAAAATTCTTTTATCACTATTTCAGCAAAAAACTAAGTAACTAACTAAACAAAAGTAATAAATGAGAGAAGTAGAAAGCAAAAAATAAAACAAAAAATCCGTTAACGAAATTCTAATCACGTGTACACTACTTTACACGTGGCTAGCAGGTACCTATCCTAATTTGTCCATGTTTGTTTCTTGTTTATGTACAGCCCTTGACCTGAAACCTTCAATTTACGTAGTGAAATTTACTTCCAATTAGTATTTATTAATAGATCAATTTAAGTTAAATGTCAATGAGATAACAATAGCTATATATGTCATAGGTTTCTACTTCGTCCACCTATTACATCTTATTTTTAGTCGACTTCAAAAGTGGTTTTCAATTCGAATGTATTTTTTTGTATATATAAATTCACGTTACGTGACGTTTTCGTCAATTGTAAATCGATTTTGATCACATTTTTCATTGAATAGGTTCTACTTTCTAGGATTTCATTTAAATTTGGAAAAATATTCCACGCCTCAGGGTGGCGAAATGCGGGATAGAACAGAATAGAATAGAATTTTTTTACTCTTTTGAAAAAACCTCTGTCCTTTTTTTGTAGGATCGGATGAGAAACGAGCACGCAGTTCACCTGATGTTAAGTGGTTGCTGTGGCCCATAGACATCTACACCTATCCTCGATTACGAATAAAAATGCAAATGCGTTGTCACTCATGAGGACCAAGATGGAATGCCTCGTTTCCATAAAAAAATGGTTGCCAGTTCTCTATACTCACCATACGTAACACAGCAACATCAAGCTACTATTTTATGCTGGTATTATGTGAGAGCGTGGTCCTTCCTCGGTCGAGCCGACCCATTCGTGATACAACTATACTAATAATATAACTGCAGCATGGCTCTACCACGTGTTAAAATGTATCCTGGGAAGGAACAGCAAGACTCTTTTTTAAATTAAATTCTACAATATGAACCTAGGTTTTTGTACAAACTACTTACAATACTTATTTAATGAACAGCTTGGAAGCAACTACCTTAGTCCCATGGATGAATGAAAAATAAGTATGAAAAATGAGAATGAAAAAAGGGTTCAAGTTCGTTATGTCACCATTTAGATGAAATTAAGATATTCTTTAGTCAACTCAAAAATGGTTTCATAAGTTTGTTAAAAAGTAACAGTCGCTTTGACTTCAAAGGCCTAAAAAGTATAATATAATGTCACATTCTAAAGTCGGGTCTTTAAATCTTCCGACTATGTCTTATCATCGCCACGCTTCTTTAGTGAGTGTTGGCGGACGATGAAAGTCCTCGAAACATATTAAATATTTCAAAGATTCGAACATTCGGATTCCTAACGATGTTTATTTTCACACTTATCAGCACTTTAAATTGCAATAAACTGTTTTTTTTTTTACAGCCGTTTTCTCGAATAAGTTGGAATTATAAGGAATGGACTAGCGCTTAGTTCCTGAGCCATTACATCCCTAATTTTATGTTATAATAAAAACTATTAACTACAAATTAAAACTTAATAAAAATAGTAACCTTTAGATTCAACCGGTTACAATAAGTAGCACTCCACTTAAAACAGTATAGACTTAGATTTGGAGAAAAAATGTAGGGCGCTGGCAGTAAGAAGTACTATGTTATTACGAAGGTTTGCAAAGTGCACAGAATATCTTAATTTTTTTTTATAGAAGAGGGGGCAACGAGCACGCGGCTCACCTGATGTTAAGTGACTACCGCCGCCCATGATCAACCGCAACACCAGGGGAATTGCAGGTGCGTTGCCGGCCCTTTAGAAAGGAGTACGCTCTTTTCTTGAAGGTCCCCAGGTCGTATCGGTCCAGAAAAATCGCTGGTGGTAAACTATTCCACAGAGAGGTTGTACGCGGAAGAAAACTCCTCTTGAAACGTACAGTGGTGGACCGCCAAGCATCCAGATTGTGTGGATGGTATCGGGACGTTTGCCGTGTAGTGCGTTCACGAAATTTGGCGGCTGGGATTAATCTGAACAATTCCTCAGAGCACTCTCCATGGTATATGCGAAAGAAAATTCAAAGAGAATAAAATAAAATAAGGGTGACAAATAAACACACCGTCTAGCTGATGGTACGTGGAAGCTGTGGCCTATAGACATCCACATCTAATCTTGATTAAGAATCAATGTACAGATGTGTTGTCACCTCCGAGGGCTATAATGGCATGCCTCATGTCCGGTAAAAAGTGTCTCCGGTTCTTTATATTCACTATAAAAAACACAGTAGTATTACGCAGCTATTTTACTCTAAAATTTTGTGTGAGCGTGATCCTCCGAACATTCATGATACAACCCTAATACAGCTGCAACATGGGTCTGTCACCTATAATATATCATTTAAAGCTAAAAGGCTGGTAAAAGTAAATAATTAATGTTTATTAAGCAATGCAAATGTACACAGAAAAGTTTTACGCATTCTTTAATATCGTTATATAACTGAATGTGTACTTCTGCTCTTACTTCGACATATAATTGAGCAAAGCTTTTAATGCATTAAGACGCAGCACTGCAGCGTAGTGTCGCGTTAATTTAAATGAAACTTATTCTTAATACTACCGTCTCGAACTAATAAAAATTATGTACGTACGCAAAAATATGAATTTATTTAATACTAGCCTATACCCTGGATTCGCCTAGGTAGGTAGGATCTATTAATATGGCGTTGTTTAATAATTAAAACAAATCAAAGAAAATTTTATTTAATTTATTTCGAACAAGAATTCCAATATTGATGGATAAATATAGCCTTAATATATATAAACTTCGTGTTCATCTGTTCATATAATTCATTCCGAAGTTTATCCGGATAGGTAGACTGACAAATTTTAAAAAATGGTTATTTATACTTTATAGGATCATGCTGCAGTTATAAGTAGTATAGTTGTAGCACGAATGGGTTGGCTCGACCGGGGACGGACCACGCTCTCACCAAATACCAGTGTAAAATAGTAGCTTATTCCTGCTACTGGAGAACCTTTTTACTGAAAACGAGGCACTCCATCTTAATCTTCACGTGTGACAACGCATCTGCATTTTGATTCGTAATCGAGGACAGATGTAGATGTCTATGGGCAACACCAACCATTTACTATCAGGTAGACCGTGTGCTTGTTTGTTACCCTATCCTATAAAAGAAAACATGTTTTAATGGCACGGAAATAACCTCCTTAATTCAATATAAAGATGAAAGAGAGAATTTCAATATTACCGACAGACAGATTAGTTCTATTATATATAGCACGGGTCATGCCGATACGCTAGAGGTAAATTTAGATTGACTTACACGAGAAAATATTTTCTGAGTAAATGCATAGTTTTTAAAAAAAAAATTGAAAATATACTGCAATAATGTGTATATAAAATAGACCAATAAATTAAGGACAATGTTGTTAATATTTAGAGACTACTTTACTATGAAGAAGTTTAGCATTATAAAATCTATACAAAATTTCTATCCTGTGGTTTAAACAAAAGTCAGGTTTTACTTCATTACAGAAAGATTTTATTGTATTTTAATAACAAAAAATATATACCAAGCTTATGTCGGCAGCGTGAAAATCACAATTATTTCTATATATTAGTCGAAATTATTTACGTAAAAAGATAAATTAAGTTCACACAAAAACTTTTATAACAATTTTATAATAAAACACTATAATAAAACACTAATAAAATACTAGAAAAATCCAAAAATCAACACAACAACATCCAAATGAAAATGGCGTACGTAATGTACGTAGAATATAAATTAATATCCATAGACTAACTGTTTTTTGTTCCACCATAGAAAAGTAGTCTCTAAACATAAGTATTTATGGGTTAAAGTGCTATGGGTGGGTGCGGTCAAATTTGACCGCTTGAATTTGATACGGAATATCGAAGCGGTCAAATTTGGACGCTTGGCGTTTGTGAAGTTAATGGTCGCTGTAGCCTCGTTCGACTACCTAGTGTTTAGTGATGAGAACCGGAGGCACGAGGCATTCCATCTCTGTCGTCAGAGGTCATCACGTGTCTGAATTTTATGCCTTAATATATAGATACATGGTAAGTTCGAAGTAATTTAAGTTAAGCATCTAGTTACCACCAAGTGGACTGTGTAACGGATTTATTTCTTGCATAAAAAATGTTGATCAGGATGGCATTTGGATCTCCTAATTTTATCATCGTTGAGTTCTTATATGTATAAAGTAGTACCCGGTTGACCGAGCTTTGCTCGGTATTTTTCGCTCGGTTTTTTTTTAATTCGTGTGTTTTGGAAATTATATTTAGATACAAATTACATACTGATGAAATACGAATAATATTTTTTGATCTAAGCGACATAATAGAAAAAATTGAACTGGTTATTTGAATAAAAAATCATGATTGCAATTATTTTAATTTAAATTTTCGTGTTTTAAAAAAATACTAAAAAAAGGGCTCGAAAAAATAGATTTTCTCAAAAAAGAAAGGAAGTTGAAAAAAAAATTAAAAAAAGTCGGTCGGTCGTTCTGGGCCCGAACCACGGTATTACGATTTTGTGACCGCCCAATATACCAATTAAGCTATTTGTAATGATAAAAAACTGTCAAAAAATTTACCTTCTTATTCTAATGATATTGTAGCAGTTTTTCATCGTCTAAAAACACGGACAAAAAGACATTTTCTAAAAATAAATCCTAGCTAGATCGATTTATTGCCCCCGAAACTCCCTGCACACAAAATTTTATGAAAATCGTTGGAGCCGTTTCCGAGATTCCGATTATATATATATATATATATATATATATATATATATATATATATATATATATATATATATATATATATATATATACATATATATATATATATATATATATATATATATATATATATATATATATATATATATATATATATATATATATATATATACAAGAATTGCTCGTTGAAATGTATAGGATTTCATGCCCATTTTATTTTCGGAATTCTGGCCGTCATTGATTTTGCCAACGTTTGTACAATCGCTGGGAAAAGGCAACAAACTGCATTAAAGCTGATTCGTTAGGGTAATGAATTAAACAACATTAGCAGTTTGTGTGCACAAGCCATGCATGGGATGGTTAGATACGTTTCCATGTTTAACGTTTCAATTTGTTCTCTACATCGCGCATGTTGGATGTGTTGTTTTTACAATTTTTCTTTCCATCTCACTGAACCAACAGTTGCAAACCGGGCCGGACCGGGGCTTGTTGCGTCGTAAGTCCTAGATTCGAATATAAGCAGATTTTTAATAGAATAAAGTAATTTTTATTCATTACGTTTCAAAAATACTTTTTAGAAGTTACTTAAAATTCTTTAATCACTACTTCAGCAAAAAACTAAGTAACTAACTAAACGAAAGTAATAAATGAGAGAAGTAGAAAGCAAAAAATAAAACAAAAAATCCGTTAACGAAATTCTAATGCCATCAAAAACATTTCTTGTAAAAAAACCAAGTCTCGCAACTCAGTTCTTCTACCGTAAAAATAGTGAGATACATGTAAATACCAAGTCGGTTAATTTATTCAGTACCTACTTAAAGGTCCTTCTGTTTGAAGTTATTATGTAATTAGCTAACCTAACAACATTTTATTGTGACCATATCAATGTTAAAAATCTTTTATGTTTTAAATATATAGATTGACTTGTCAATCGCACTAAGCAATCTAATTGACACATTATGTTTTCATGTATAATATAACTAATATTTTAGTTTTTCCTTGATTTATACACTATAAACTAATTGTATTCTAAATTTTAAGCTTCTGTGTGTCTGCTAGAAGTGGCTTAGAGTTTTGATGATCGGTCAGTCAGTGAGTGACAAAATTAAGAAACTTTGACTAGTTGTAATTTTTAAACTACTGTTTCAAATTAAATGAAATTTGAAATATACCATTTTTATACAATGCCTACTTGGTTACTGAAAATTCAAGCTTCTAGTTTTATTGACTCCGAAGTTATAGGGAGTCGAAAATGGCCTGAATTGCTTCGAGAAAAGTATGGTACGGCCGTGCCGCTTTTTTGCTCGACCTGGCGGGGGCACTACCGTGCCCCCAGATCACGTGTACACTACTTTACACGTGGCTAGCAGGTACCTATCAATGAATTTGTCCATGTTTGTTTCTTGTTTATGTATAGCCCTTGACCTGAAACCTTCAATTTACGTGGTGAAATTTACTTCAAATTAGTATTTATTAATAGATCAATTTAAGTTAAATGTCAATGAGATAACAATAGCTATTTATGTCATAGGTTTCTACTTCGTCCACCTATTACATCTTATTTTTAGTCGACTTCAAAAGTGGTTTTCAATTCGACTGTATTTTTCTTTGTATATATTAAACTCACGTTACGCGACGTTTTCGTCAATTGTGAATCGATTTAGATCACATTTTTCATTGAATAGGTTCTACTTTCTAGGATTTCATTTAAATTTGGAAAAATATTCCACGCCTCAGGGTGGCAAAATACGGGATAGAATAGAATAGATTTTTTTACTCTTTCGAAAAAACCTCTGTCCTTTTTTTGTAGGATCGGGTGACAAACGAGCACACAGTTCACCTGATGTTAAGTGGTTTCTGTGGCCCATAGACATCTACACCTATCCTCGACTATGAATAAAAATGCAAATGCGTTGTCACTCATGAGGACCAAGATGGAATGCCTCGTTTCCAGAAAAAAGGGTCGCCGGTTCTCTATACTCACCATACGTAACACAGCAACATTATTTACTTTCGTGTATTCAATGCGAAAAAACGTTTTGATATAAATTTAATTTTATAACGATTATATGAGGGTTATCGTATTTTGCTTTATTATTGTATATTTAATAAAGCAAAATCACGATAACCCTCATGTAGTCGTTATAAAATTAAATTTATACCAAAACGTTTTTTGTTAATAAAGCAAAATCACGATAACCCTCATATAATCGTTATAAAATTAAATTTATATAATAACATCGACTTTCACAATGATTATATGAGCAAATTTAATTAGATAGTATTTATACTAAAATCTAGATAGTCTACTCCGAAGTAAGACACATGAGATTTTTTCAACAATCAGACGTAACTCTTCTGACTGTATTCGTTTATTACCATCTCTTTTCATAATACAAAATTAATTATTTACGTAATTCCTCTCTCTCTCTCTCTCCCTCTCCCTCTCTCTCTCTCTCTCTCTCTCTCTCTCTAATCCACCATCGAACAACCAACAACCATGCGTTCGGCCAGTCTCTAACGCTTCGTTGTCGAGTATCAACGCATTCGAGCCAAACGGTTTTGCATCATACATACATAGGAATAAAAGAACTCTGTCTTCAAACCAAGGGAGATTAGGCTTTTGTTACGCTGTGAGCTTTACGCTCTTCAGCTCCATCTTCACTTAACATGGTGGGATAATAGTCAAGCACTGGCTTAGAATAATAAAAAAACATACATACAAACATACGAGTTACTTATAATAAAGATATCAATTAATTTATTTTGCAACCATCCGCAAACTAAATACAGTGATGTGTCTTACCTGGATTGAAGAGCTCTTCTTCTCTTCTCTTCTTTTCTTCTCTTCTTCTCTTCTATCCAGGTAAGACACATCATTGTATTTAGTTAGCGGATGGTTGCCAAATAAATTAATTGATATCTTTATTATAATGTCATCAAAAAAATCTCTTTAAAAACTACATATTTAAAGAGATATTAACAAAGACAGTAAAAGTATCAAATGTAGTTGTAAATGCTTTAAATTTCTCTGTCATAAGATCTCTCGAAAATCAGAAGTCGATCGTGGGATATTCGTCACTTCAAAATTGAGCGGAGGTTTTATTCATGTCATTTTTAATTCTTTTTCTAAAACAATCGTAGCTAGCCTAATAGCCTAACTTACTCCTTATAACATCAGCCATTTGCCAGTGAATTTCCCGTCAAAATCGGTTCAGGCGATACAAAGAAAAACTTTAAAAAAGTAGTGTGGATATGATTTGAATTTCGATAGATTTTAATTACTTTGTTTATTTTTTTGTTTTTATTTGTTGTAAAATAAGGATATATGGAAGAAAGGTTCTCGAGTGGCAGCCTCGTACCGGTAGGCGTAGTGTAGGGCGACCCCCCACTAGATGGAGTGACGACCTGGTAAGACATGCAGGAAGTCGATGGATGCAGGTGGCTCAGGACCGTGCTTTGTGGCATTACTTGGGGGAGGCCTATGTTCAGCAGTGGACTTGTGAAAGGCTGTAATGATGATGATGATGATTTGTTGTAAAATATCAGTGCCATAGGCTTCTACTCCGTTCACATGTTGCACCCTATTTTTTCCAGACTGTAAAAAAGGTCGTCCAGCGTAGCGAAAGGTACTATCACTCATAATTTGAAAAGCTGCAGGGGTAGTCAACGCCGTACTGAAAATCAAAGGACGTGGAGGTATTCAATTTGACTCTATGTTTTTTTTATGTGTGTTACCTCCGAACTTCTCTCTGATTGAATCGTGTGGTCCCATACAATTTAATCAAGATCTGATCTTTTTGAGTTATCTTTTATAATGCGTAATGAATGCGTTTAATTGACTTCGAATACATTGGTGATGTTCTCATTTTATTTATATTGAAGTCGATTGTACAAAATTTTTAATTTTGTCACTTGTGTTTTAATGTCAAGATAAATGTTGAAATTAACATAAAATAAAAGGTGATTTGTATTTTCAAATTAATGCATACAACTACTACATAGTATATGTTACTATAATGTCATAATTTCTATTAAATTGTAACTAAATTTAACAAGCATTTTAATTTATTTGTAAAGAAATATATGTTCCAGTATTAAGTTTTTTTTATCGATAGCTAATCAATAATTTTAGTATTGCTTTGTGTATAGCTAATCGATTTTTTTTTAAATCGATTTAACATTATTACTAGAAACTAAACTGTAAGCCGTCACCCACATCATGCTATAACGCAAGGACAACAGTAAAAAGCTGTTATTCTACATTATTACAAACAGATAGTCTCTTCAAATTTATTTATTATATAATAATAATATAGATATAATTGAAGTGTCGAAATAATTTACAGTCCGCTACCTGATGGTAAGTTGCTACCGCAACTCATGCACATTTTTTTATAGAATAAGGGTGACTAACGAGCACACAGTCCACCTGATATTAAGTGTATCCTGTGGCCTATAGACATCTACATATAACCGCGATTAAGATTCAAAACGCAGATGCATTGTCACCCCTGAGGACTAAGATGAAATGTCTCGTTTCCAGTAAAAAGGGTCACCGGATCTCTATACTCACCATACGAAACACAGCAATTTTAAGCTGCTATTTTACGCTGGTATTCTTAGAGAGCGTAGTTCTTCCCCGGTCGAGCCGACCCATTCGTGCTGCAACCATAATATAGCTGCAGCGTGGCGCTACCACGTATGAAAAGTATCTCTCAAAGCATCGGCAGTAAATTATCATATCGATCAATTTGAAGTAAAGTGAAAAGTAGAAATGAAACGGATATACATTTTATAAAGCTTATTTTTATGCAAGCATTAATAAGTACGAGTATGAACCAAAATACGACTCCAGAGAAACTAACTGCGTAGTTAACTCTGCCCGCCTGTTGTTCTTGTATGTCGTTGTTATATGCTTAAATCTTCACAACTTGACTTCATCTTAAAACTTGGAAACTATAAATTTATTCCAAGCTTCTATATAGTAGCTATATAGTGCGTAATTATCACATTGCCGCTATCTAATACTGGGAAATTTGAAATTTTATATTTTACACTTGACTTGTTCTTAATTCAAAATTACGTTATATTATAGACATTTGTTTGTATTCATTCCTTTCTGTTTAATATCGCTGTTCCTGCGACTGTAAAAAAATACTACTCATTATCATCAAATACGAGCTCGATCGCGATTCAAGCTACAATTACTGCGTAGAAGGCACACAGTATTACCTTCCGTTATATACAGATACAAACCGAAAATGAACGCACGATGTATTTTGGCTTGATAGCTTCGGTTCTAGAAATTTCGATTGTACGTAAATGAACTGAAACTAAAGTTGATAATGAAGAATTAAAAGCTATGGAAGCAAATCCATCAAGAACTATGTCAGAGTCTCATCTCCCTACAATGTTAAATCAAAAAATATTAAGTTGCAGGAAGCTTAGTTTAGGGAAATGCTGTATATCGCTATAGGCATACTCGTAGTACAAAAAAGCTCCTTTGCGGTATAGTCCTAAGAAAGTCGGCACTACATTACATCGATGGCTATGTTACCATTGCCGTTACAGTCTAGTAAAGTCAAGTTCTGAAAATAGGCCTCATGCATAGATTATCTCATACGTGGGGGGGGGGCGAAATTTGCCATATTTACATCGCTTGCAAGCGGCACTTACATAAGACGCTGCTGCCCATTTCCGGATTTGTTTCTTTCTGTCGGCTCTCATAACACCCAAGGGATGATATTGGGTAGTGGATATTTTTACACAGCCACAACTCGGTATGTTCTGGACGTAAAAAGTACCAGGGCACAACAATTTAGTTTTATACGTGGTAGAGCCATGCTGCAGTTATATTAGTATTATAGTTGTAGCACGAATGGGTCGGCTCGACCGGGGAAGGAACACGCTCTCACAGAATACTAGCTTGATGCTGCTGTGTTTCGTATGGTGATGGTGAGTGTAGAGAACCGGAGACCCTTTTTATCAGAAACGAGGCATTCCATCTTAGTCTTCACGGGTGACAACACATCTGCATAATCGAGGATAGATGTAGATGTCTATGGGCCACAGCAACCACTTACCATCAGGTGGACTGTGTGCTCGTTTGTCACCCTATACTATAAAAAAGTTAAATAAACTTATTGCTCACTCTTTTTTTTATCAATCGAAACAGCTGCCCTTGAATAAGTTCCTGTAACGGTAAAATAAATCGCTGATAATATCGTAGCATCATAATAATGTCTCATTCGAAAATAACCTTCAATCGCCCACGTGTACGCGTCTCATTTTCATTTTCATTTTCAAGTCCTTGATATGGACCGAGGTTACACGCCGTCGGTAGTTGCGCAGAACGGGGTGATTTTAACGTGCGTTCCTCCCAGCCCCCTCGCCTACACCGCCGCGCCGCCCAGCAATCGCAAGTGGCACATTCATTCAAACTACGCGACGACGACTTCCCTGTACAATGGTACTCGCGACCCCAACGTATAACGACATTTATATGTTGCGTAAAATTTGCGACTAATTTTTTAACCGTCTTTGTATTGTAGGACTCATTGAAAATTCTATCATACAAAATACCGACGGACAGAGGGGTGAACAAATGCATTTTTACCTTAAAATAAAAGTTTTTGCTTTAATACATTGTACACTTCACTACACGTGTTATTTTTATAACTAGTGACCACCCCGGCGTCGCGTAGGTTCAATTAGATGTTTAGATTTAAGATAATTAAAGATTAATTATTATTTTATATAACTATCTCGTTGTTGTTGTTTTTTAATTTAAAGTTTTTTTGGCTAGAATATCACCTTGATTTCTCTTAGATTTGATTAAAACTACTTTTACGGATTTTATCGCGTTTATTTTTACTTTTTATTTTTAATTCCCGACGTTTCGGGCGCTTTCCAGCACCCATGGTCACGGGGGACTTAAAAATAAGAAGTAAAAATAAACGCGATAAAATCCGTAAAAGTAGTTTTAATCATGTGTAGTGTTCGCGTAAATATAAGAAATCATTATTCTCTTAGATTGTTCTCTTAACAAATTGCGTAATAAACGTATGCAAAACCATCGAACAGATTTCTTTTTCAAAATGATAAGTATCAGTAAGATTTGTATTTGGCGCTAATTCGATTCATAGCTGCTTTTGGCTAATTTCTTCATTTCCTACCGCTGTGGGTCAACATTAAACCACGATGGTAATGGTAATAATCATTTGACAGCAGCGTCTTCCTGATAATAAATCAAGAAGCACGAGAGTACAATAAATGCAGTAGAAGAAGCAGAATAGAAGAAGCAGAAGGAGTAAGTTAAGGCTAAATCTGAGTGACAGAGTGTGGTTTTTAAGATGATGTTGTGACCAGTATTAATAAAGGAATGCTTCGGTATTTGGTCATGTAGAAATAATAAATTAGGAAAGAGTGACAAAGCAAATATATGTTGTAGACGTGAACGAAAGAATAGGAAAGGGACGTCCTAGACGAAAGTTTATCGACCTAATTGGCGATATATTGAAAATTGTTCATTCGTGCCACAACCATAATATAGCTGCAACTTAGGTCTGCCATGTATAAACACAGATAATTGTAAATAAATGAAGTTGTAGAATCTGTCTGTAGTATATAAATAACTGTAAAAGCCTTCTACTTCCTAGTGGGGTTGTTTAAATGCTATTGAGACGTGAATAATATTTTTTAAATTTTTTGCCTATATGTTTAGGCTAATCTTCACAACAGATAGAGAGCAACGTCAAGAGTGACCTAAAATGAATCGATAAAACAAAAATTGTCTTAATAAATTATCTTAAAACTAAATGATGATATTAATAGACATCACTCAGGCGAAGATAAAATTTAAAGAAAAAATTGTAGGTAAACTGCCTCTCTATACACACGTTGGTTCTGACGTCGCGCAAATTACATAACTTTTGATTTTTTCATTTGCCTTTCATTTCCAGCACCTCTTGTGTAATTATGAATAATTTTTCTTTTCACTTATATTTTTCATCTGAGTACAAACTTTTTATTATAAAACTGAAGTGAAAAACGGGTTTACAATCGGTGAGTGGCTACTGACGACTATGTTCACCAGCCATTGACGTTAAAAATACTCGAATGTTTTAATTCTCGTTTTGAAGTCGACTTTATGGATAAATTTTATACGGTATTAAAAAAACAAAAATGTCACGTGTTCCTGTGACGTCTTCTTGTAGCCTTTCACCGCCGCGGCCGCATAAGCAGATATATTATTATTTACCTACATCATCATCATCATCATTACAGCCCTTCACAAGTCCACTGCTGAACAAAAGCCTCCCCAAAGTAATGCCACAAAGCACGGTCCTGAGCCACTTGCATCCATCGACTTCCTGCATGTCTTACCAGGTCGTCACTCCATCCAGTGGGGGGTCGCCCTACACTACGCCTACCGGTATGAGGCTGCCACTCGAGAACCTTTCTTCCCCATCGGTTATCGGTTCTTCGAGCTATATGGCCGGCCCATTGCCACTTCAGCTTGCTAATCCTTTGGGCTATGTCGGTCACTCTGGTTTTATTGTGGATATCCTCATTCCTGAGTCTATCACGCAGTGAAACTCCGAGCATAGCCCTCTCCATAGCTCGCTGAGCGACCTTGAGCGTCCCCATACGGCCAGCAGTGAAGGACCACGTCTCAGATCCGTAAGTCATCATTATTTACCTTTCTTATTCAAAATATAAAATGAAAGAAAAATGATACATCTTAAAGAATTTCACTTCGTATATGTGTACACAATTATTTATTTTATTATTTTTTAAAGAAACGTTACTCAAACCGACACAAAACTTTCTTCTAAAACGTGGTGTTCTACAAAAACACCTAACATGTTCCTGGCAAATTTTTGCTGACGCTGAGCTTGTTGAACTATAACGCTTCGGCGAGCTATTTTTTGGCTGTTTCACAGGCACGTTGATAGACCATAAGTATTGCGTGCTGCCAACGTGAAGAAACCGACTCCGGCTGTTTAAGTCTAGCTGAGAGACCACAACATTTGAGTGCGTCAAAAAGGAAAGAGATTTTCCATCTTAGTCCCTAGGACTGGCGACGCATCGTCGCCGTCGTTATCTAAAAAAAAGTATCAATTCAGGATATAAAATATATTCAGTCTACACAGAAATCTGTTAAGCTGTTACAGTACTTTTGCACTGAGAAACATCCAAAACGTAATGTTCAAAACATTACAAAAACAAACAAATCGCGTAAAATAAATCACACAACATGTTTTGTTGGTGGTGGCCTGGTGGCGTTCGCACTCATAAAAACTGTGTAAAATTTTCAACAGATATTCAAACTTATCTTTCAACATGACAATATTTGTGCAAATTTGTTTTCAAATGTTTTGTTTTGGTATTTATAAAGATATAATATAGTTAAAATATGTAATGTACAGTAAACTGTCAAACATATTTCACTACAACATGTTCTTTGACTATGCAAACGCTTTTTGATACATTGGCAGAAAACAGTGTTTAAAACATGTTTTTGTGAAAATCGCGTCAGTTCAAACTCACGGTTACAGAGTGAAGAAGTAACAAACATGCACTCGCACACACACAAATTTTCGCATTATTGTGATATTACGTTTTTTTTATAGAACAACACGAGCACACAAAAACCCCTGAGGACTAAAGTGGAATGCCCCGTTTTCAGTAAAAGGAGTCTCCGGTTCTCTACACTCACCATATAAAAAACGGCAGAATCAAGATGCTATTTGTGCCGGACGGGCGAAACTCTCCGGAGTAAATGTTGTTGAAGATACTTCGCGAGTCGCTCACGTCCTACACCTATAGGTTCCGGTGGGTACTTTCACTGCCGTCATTGTGGGTGCCGCTGAAATATTGTGGATTGTGGTTCAAATCAAAATGCACGATTAACAAATACAAATAGCAAGGTAGTGGCCAGCGGTTCGACTGATTGATTAGTCGCGAAATTTTATAACTATCGATCACGGTTGTTAAACTACGGTTGTTCACTATTGGTTGGTCACTGTATATTTCAAAAGATTTCTTTAAATTGTACGGTGGTATCTATTGGTAGTAGCTGGTTTTCTAACACTACTGACTAGCAGCTATTATCAACTAAACTAGCTGATTTTATCACTTGTGTAACTGCGGATATCAGTTACCACTTTCACTATAATATGTAACTGCGAATATCAGTTACGACCTTTTTCGGCTAGCTAACACTTTCACTATGTGTAACTGCGAATATCAGTTACGACCTTTTTCGGCTAGCTAACACTATCACTATTATGTAACTGCGAATATCAGTTACGACCTTTTTAGGCTAGCTAACACTTTCACTATGTGTAACTGCGAATGTCAGTTACGACCTTTTTCGGCTAGCTAACACTTTCACTATTCACTATATACTGCTACTAGTCACTTCAGCTACCACCGGATACCACTCACTTCACTTCACTGTCACTGGTAGTTCTTCACACTACTACGGGTACTGGGTCCCGAGCCCCTAAGGTAGACTTTGGCAATACTTTGCAGTGAGCCGCTTGCCATTTTCCGTTTGCCTCTTTATTGCATAAACTTTTCACTATACAAATGGCATAAATTACAATATTTTCTATACAAAACTAATTGCTACACTAACATGCTATACATCATTAAATCGGTAGTCTGGTACTTTATTAGTATATCATAAAGGTTACTCAAAATATTAACATTGTAAAAAGTTATTAAACGAAATGTCCAAAATTTTCATAATATTTGGGTACATTAATTCTTTGTTTTTTCTATAACTACGAAATGCGTTCAATTATACAAAAATATCCCTACACTTCTTTAATCTATAAGCCATATGCTAATTGAATGTCATATTTATAACTCTTTTAGAACATAAAAATTATTTTCCTTATTTTTAGTATGAACTATTACGCAGTTAACTAAAAACTTTTAGAGAGTTCCACGATAAGACGCGCTGTGATTGGTCGATTTTTTGTTATATAATAAAAGTTGTTTATAGCACTTGTTATCAAAACGACATTGTATACAAATATACTAAGAGTTATAAACATGCTAAACAACTATATTAATACACGTTTTCATCCAGTTTTGTCGGTAATTTCATTATTAATACAAAAAACAATATTCTTTATCACTTTGTTTCTTAACGTTGTTAGGCCGTCGCGAACACTATTATACACTGGTATTCTATCTGGCGTGGACCTTTCCCGATCGATACGACCCATTCGTGCTACATTATAGCTGCAGCATAACCCTATCACGTATATTGTTTAATTACTTAAAAAACGTCATAGAGAGTACTTTTAATGTACTGGTATATATGACGTTCAACTAATACCCCATTCAATATAGAAATTGAGGACCGTCTCTTCGTAACTCTCATCACGGGCATATATTGCCATAGTTGCCAAGCTTGGCGAGCAGGTTGGGAACCACAGTTTTTTATTGTTATTTTGCTGTTATCAGATATATGCTGCTGCCCATCTCCTGCCTGTTTCCCTCTGTCGCCTCTTGCGACACCCAAGGGAAGATATGGGGTAGTGGGTATTCTTGCTCGTCACTTCTAGGCGAAGTGTAGTGCGATCCCCCACTAGATGGAATGCCCACCAGGTAGGCCATGCAGGAAGTCGATGGATACGTGGCGTTACCTGGGAGAGACCTATCTTCAGCAGTGGACTTTTGAAGGGCTGTTATAGAAATATTACATTAGTAATAGTTTCATATTTCAAAATCACACTTATTATACAGCTTATTAAAATTGTCCTAAATTATTATGTCCATCATCATTTTTAAATTGAGTTTACAATTTACTTCGAAGAACCGATAACCGATGGGGAAAACATGGTTCTAGACGGCAGCATCGTACCGTTTACTATAGTCGCCCCTTCATACACCGCTACCGCACAAATTAATCAATTTCTTGTCTAATTCGGCCAACACGTTGGATAACACACTTCAGAACAGACGAACCGAGCAAGCAAAGCAAAGTTAGAAGATTTGGTTTTTTTGGCAGCCGAGCTCTAAAAATCATAATAAATTAAGTCACAATCTAAGTAAGGCCAGTGAATCTAGCAAAGAATAATTATAGCTTTTGTGTATCACGGGCTGTCAACATTAATTAATAAATTTATAAAATTAATACAGTCTGTTTTGTAGTTTTTTTTAGTGTATTTTCTTATATAACAGGCTTCGTATGCGTGATATATGGATTCTACAACTGCGTCACCTACCGGGTCGAACTATGCCTAATACCTTCGTGAAAGTGCAAGCAAAATGTTGACAAAGTTTTAGCGCAATCTGATGAACAATACGGCAGTTGGCAGCGCATAAAATACGAACAAACAAAATATATTTTTTATATATTATATATATATATATATATATATATATATATATATATATATATATATATATATGACATGGTTAATATTACCTATTTATATTTTGTACTGTACGCTTTTACAGGAATAAAAGTATTTGTATCTTTTTTCTCTTTCTTAAATAACAATAATTTTTCTTATTCTTAGAGTCAGGATTAAAATTTCTCTCATTTAAAACAAGGCTCCGACAATAACCAAATTTGGCAGCCGCCTTTAAAATTATGTTGACTTTCACTTAAAATACACTGTCAACATAATATTCATTATCATAATTATTATCATTATGTTAAAAGCCTTTCAAATACTATTAAACAATGACATAAACGAGACGTCTCTGACGCGGTACTCGTAATCGTTCAAAGGAATTTTAAGCCCGCACAAAACGCTGTGTGTAAAATTTAAAGAGCGCCGAGTTCAATACCCTCTCGCATTCGAATACTACTAGGAACTATATGTGTACTACGTACCTAAGTTACTACAGGGCTATTTACAGTCACAGTTCCGAGAACTGTGGGTGAGGGTGAAGGCTGCGCAGAGGGTGTAAGCGGGCGGGGTGGATGCACCGTCCTGTCCTAACTACGTATAAAAATATCGGTCAGATTGGCGTAAACGAAACGAATATTGGTTAAAATATATTTAATGGCTAACGGATTGTGAATGAAATATTAATTGGAATTTATCCTTACTGAATTAACACATGTTCATTGACTGCGTACCACCATGGGAACTTTCAAATAATCTTCCAATTACCAACAGATGGCGATATAAATAAAGTAGTGTGGCACCTCCCTACAAAGGAAGAGTTCAATGTCATGCAGTGAACTTTCATGGGCAGATAAAGATCCAAGAATATAAAGTCAACCACATGCATTAAGTTTAAATTTTGATGTTCCTTAACTCATATTTATTACTCAAGTTACATGTTTATTATATGTATAGATAATAATGTACCACATACAAGCCTTCTGAAAAAGTTGCAGTTAATAAACTTTTATCGAAAATAAATTATATTATTATGTTATTTATGTTAGTTATTATGTTGTATGTTAAAAATAACTGACTGAATGCTATTTAGACGTAAGTAACCTTGACAAAATTTTTGTATGTCCATCGGTCTGGGCTAATCTTCAGAAATAGAAATAAAAACTTTTTTATTTAATGTAGATTATAAAAATACTTATTGAAAGTCACTTTTTTAATTTACCACTGCTTCGCAAAAAAAACTTCTGTCGTGGGAATAACCAGCAAGAAATCCAGCGGGACTATTTTTTTTTAATAATAGCTTACAATCGTGTTTACAATCAACAACACTAGACAAATTAGAATTAGAGCTTGGTAGCGATCACCCTTCCCAGGGGCTATTATCATCTATAAATTCCTTAATATTATAATAACCCTTTTTATACAAACTTAGTTTAATAACATTTTTGAACTTTGTGTATGACAAATTTTGTATATTTTCTGGGATTTTGTTGTAAAAGCGTATACATCGCCCCAAGAATTAATTACTGACTCGGTGGAGTCGAGTTACTCGTACTACCAGCTTGTGTCTGCTCCTAGTATTTACAGAATGAATATCACTTATTTTCGCAAAACTACTTTTATTTTTGTGTACGTACATTACATTTTCATAAATGTATTGAGAGGCCAGAGTTAATATATTAATTTCCTTAAATTTTTGTCTAAGTGACTCTTTTGGTTTTAAATTATATATTGCTCTAATGGTCCTCTTCTGTAAAATAAATATAATTTCAGTGTCATTCGCGTGTCCCCATAGCAAAATACCATACGACATAATGCTATGGAAATAACTAAAGTAAACTATTCTAGCTGTTTCAACACTGGTAAGAGTTCTAATCTTTTTTACAGCATATGCTGCAGAACTAAGTCTGCTAGCTAGTTTTGATAAATGGGGGAGCTATTGAAGCTTTGCGTCCAGTGTGATTCCAAGAAAAATGGTGGTATCAACAAGACTCAGTTCCTCCCCATTTAAAATTACATTAGTATTGACATGTTTAACATTAGGAGTTACGAATTTCATACATTTAGTTTTAGTTCCATTCAAATGCAAATTATTGACATTAAACCAATTGACTAACTTAGCTATAGCATTATTTACTTCGTCGTAATTTAATAATTGTCGTTTTAATTTGAAAATTAATGAACTATCATCAGCAAATAATACTATATCATGGTTATCCCCTACTATGTAAGGTAAGTCATTAATATATTTAAGAAACAGAAAGGGGCCGAGAATTGAGCCCTGAGGCACGCCCATTTGTACAATCGACCCGGAAGAACTCATACTATTAATAACAACTTTTTGTGTTCTGCCACTTAAATATGAAATAATTAATTTAAGAGCATCATTTCTTACACCGTAGTGTTGAAGTTTCCTGATTAATGTTTCATGGTGAACACACTCGAAAGCTTTGGATAGGTCACAGAACACACTCAAAGCATCCTGTGAATTCTCCCATGCATTAAATATATATTTAATCAGCTCAACACCAGCATCAGTCGTCGAGCGACCCCTTGTGAAACCAAATTGATTTTTAGAAGTAATTTATTTACATAAATAAATTAACAATTGATCAAGAATAATTTTTTCAAAAATTTTACTAAGTGTTGGCAGTACAAAAATAGGTCTAAAATTAGCGGGGTCCAATGTACTACCAGATTTAAATAAAGGTATTACTTTACTATGCTTCATTAAATCAGGAAACACACCAGATTTGATACTACTATTAAAAATAATAGATAGTTGAGGTGCGAATACCTAAACTGATTGTTTTTTTATAGATTAAGGATGATACACGAGCACACAGTCTACCTGATGATAAGGAGCTGCTGTGCCCCATAGACATCTACATCTACGAACCAAAATGCAGATGCGTTGTCACCCTTGAGGACTAGGGTAGAATGCCTTGTTTCCAGTGAAAAGGGTCTCCGGTTCTCTGCGCTCTCCGTACGAAACACAGCAGCATTAATCTGCTATTTGACGCTGGTATTCTGTGAGAGCGTGATGAATGACCACGCTCTCACAGAATCCCGGTCGAGCTGACCCATTGCACGAATGGGTCAGCTTGAACTACAACTATACTACTAATAAAGCTGCAGCATGGCTCTACCACGTAAAATTGTGATGAACGTTTACTAAAAGATTGAAAGCAAAGCAGGAGAAATCAAGGTTGTATTTTATCTGAACAACTTGGGGAATGTTTTATGGAAAAAACAAAAAAATTGATAAAAGAAGTGGTCTTTGATTATATTAAATTTAAATAATGCCACGTAGATAAATATTACCCAGACGAAGCCGGGGCAGGGCAAGAAGCACCAATTAAAATTCACTTTTTTTCTACTACAACTTTGCTTTAAGCTTTAACATTGCCTTTTAGAACGAGAACACAATTTCCAATAACGAATCGAGGGAGCTTTGATAAAATTTGCGAAAAAACGGAATTGCATACGTATGTATGTAATTACTCTAAAAACGGAATTTAAATTATCGTAGACAATGCAACATCAATTAATTGAATTGTTAACAAAGGCGTAGTAGTACAAACTGGTCTAAGAGCTAGCATTGTTTTTGAGAGAGTATTTCAAGTGGGCTAATTTTTAGATACGCCTTCTCTCGTACTCTCCCAGCCAGCATACGTGCTAGCTGGTGGCGGTGGAGGTTGAGTACATTAGTGCGCATCGTACCTGTAGAGCTTTTATTTTTTTATTATTCAAATAATTTTAAGAAATATTTTTTCATTTTCATTAAATTTATTTAGCTTTTCCAAACATAAATATAATATTGCCCGACATTTTTATCATCACGTACTATGTGCCAGACGCTAATACCAATGTCAGACGCTGATCTTAATTATATTTTTTTAAATGCATAGCTGAAATTTTAATACAATATTATTTTAGTATAGATAATTCCAAAATTAACTATGGCAAATTTTAACCCCAATGAGGTGATCTATGGGTTGGCCTATGTCAAGCAGAGGACCGGCTGTAACAGTAAGGTAAGTGAATATAACGGTATGCAATTTTTCCGGACCGATACGACTCAGGGACCTTCAAGGAAAGAACTTACTCCTTTTTAAAAGGCCGTCAACGCAGCTGCAATTCCCCTGGTGTTGCGGTTGTTCATGGGCGGCGGTAGTCACTTACCATCAAGTGAGCCGCATGCTCGTATGCCCGCTCTTCCATAAAAAACAACAATAAATATGATTCCTTACTCTATTGTAGGAAGTCAGAATGTGCCACACTCTTACCAATTGTATGGCGATCTTTTCATCTTCATATCATCTCTCTTTTAAAAATTTCATGTTACAAAGTTCGTAAAACTTTAAAAACAAAAAGGGCGATAACATCATTTTTTGTAATTTTTTTACTTTCTCTTGGCTTTCCTTCTCATTCATGAGTTAGTAGTAACTGAACTGGAACTCAGGACTTCGCTTTGATATTATACAAATTAACCCTTCAATAGCAATAAAAATCCCATGCAGTCGCATACGCCCGGCAAATCCCGAGCGGTGGCATGCGACCGTACCCACCCACAGCACTTAAAACCATTAAAACTTATATGTATTTAGAGACTACTTTTCTATGAAGAAGTTTGGCATTATAAAATCTATACAAAATTTTCTATTCTGTGGTCTAAACAAAAGTCAGACTTTACTTCATTACAAAAAGATTTTATTGTATTTTATAACAAAAAAAACATACCAAGCGAATGTCGGCAGCGTGAAAATCCCAATTATTTCAATTTATTACTCGAAAACATTTACGTAAAAAGATAAATTATATTCACACAAGAACTTGTTTTTTCCCGTAGAGAACTGGATACCCTTTCTACTGGAGACCAGGTATTCCATCTCAGTCCTCAGAGGTGGCAACGCATCCGCATTTTGATTCTTAATCTAGGATAAATGTAGATGTCTATGGCCACCGCATCCACTTACCATCAGGTGCACTGTGTGCTCGTTTGACACCCTCATTCTATATAAAAAAATATTGGTTCACCCTGCAGACCATCCCTGGAACTTGTCATTTAAAAAATCATTTTTTTTTTCGTTAACGATATCTCACGAACGACTCGATACCGATTTTGACCGGATCGGCGGCGATTGACGTGGTTTTTAAGGTTAAAAACTGAGTAGTTCTTGGAATCAATCGGTAAAGCCGTTTAAAATCATTTACCTACGAACATCAATTACGTATACTGAATCTGTGAAGAACTTGGGCTTAATTATTGACAATAGGTTGTCATGGGGTCCTCACATAACGGACTTAAGTAGAAAAGTTTATTATGCTTTCCACTAATTAGAACGTCTTTTACCCTTATCAACGAAAATCTCTGTTGTTCAAACTCTTATTTTGCCTAACTTAGATTACGCTGATGTCTGTTTTTTGGATGCCACAGAGGAGAAATTAAACAAACTTGAGCGACTGCAAAACCTTTGCATTCGGTATATTTTCGGACTCAAGAAGTTTGACCACGTCTCTAAATATAGAAAGCAACTCAAGTGGCTCCCGATCCGATTTCGCGGGAACACTGGTATCCTTTGTCCTCTTTTTAACATCCTACACAGCCCAAATTTCCCTACATACCTCCGAAATCGATTTACCTTTCTTAAATCCCCAGATACAGTTTGTAGATCTCACCTTAAAACTCTGCTAAAATTCCCATCCTTTAATACTCATTCATGTTGGTTGGGCTGAAAAGTTCGTATCGTCTCTATGAGATGGCGCCACTAGAATAAAATCCATATCATTTTTAGGTAGTACCAACCTTCAAAAGAAACGTGTATAAATTTGACAGCTGTCTGATTATTAGTTTGTGAGATACAGCATTTTGAGTGAAGCAACTTTTGTTATTTTGAAAAAAATGGATAAAAAGGAATTTCGTGTTTTAATGAAACACTATTTTTGATGAAAAAAAGTGCTACTGATACCAAAAAGTGGCTTGATGAGTGTTATCCGGACTCTGCGCCGGGCGAAGCAACCATTCGTAAGTGGTTTGCCAAATTCCGTACAGGCCATATGAGCACCGAAGACGATGAACGCAGTGGACGTCCAAAAGAGGCTGTTACGGACGAAAACATAAAAAAAATCCACAAAATGATTTTGGAAGATCGTAAATTGAGGTTGATTTGTATAGCTGACACTCTAAGGATATCAAAGGAACGTGTTGGACATATCGTTCATGAATATTTGGGTATGCGAAAGCTATGTGCAAAGTGGGTGCCGCGCGAGCTCACAATCGACCAAAAACAAGAACGTGTCGATGTTTCAGAGCAATGTTTGGAGCGGTTCAACCGCAATAGAAGTGAATTTTTGCGTCGATATGTGACAATCGATGAAACATGAATCCACCACTACACTCCGGAGTCCAGTCGACAGTCATCTGAATGGACTGCACGCGATGAACCGAATCCAAAGCGTGGAAAAACTCAACAGTCGGCCGGTAAGGTTATGGCGTCCGTATTTTGGGATGCACTTGGAATAATTTTCATCGACTATCTAGGAAAGGGAAAAACCATCAACAGCGACTATTATATAGCGTTATTGGAGCGTTTGAAGGACGAAATCGCGAAAAAACGGCCCCATTTGAAGAAGAAGAAAGTGTTGTTTCATCAAGACAATGCGCCGTGTCACAAATCGATGAAAACGATGGCAAAATTGCATGAATTGGGCTTCGAATTGCTTCCGCATCCACCGTATTCTCCAGATTTGGCCCCCAGCGACTTTTTCCTGTTCTCAGATCTCAAGAGAATGCTCGCTGGAAAGAAATTTAAAGCCGATGAGGAAGTAATCGCCGAAACAGAGGCCTATTTTGAGGCTAAACACAAATCGTACTACAAAAATGGTATTGAAAAGTTGGAAGATCGCTATAATCGGTGTATCGCCCTCGATGGCAACTATGTTGAATAATAAAATCGAATTTTGCCAAAAAAATGTGTTTTTCTATAAAACGATACGAACTTTTCAGCCCAACGTTATTCCCGTTCATTCTCCGTACAAGCAGTAAGACTCTGGAATTCGCTTCCTACTGACATTCGAGAAATCAAAACAGTGACAATGTTCAAAAAACGAGTGAAAGAACATTATTTATCGCTGTCTTCTATGTAAGTCTCAAATCTATGATATTTGCTATACTGTTACAAATATATGCATCTACATATATATATGTATGTGTGAATGTATATTTAATTATGACTTTATATTATATTAAGTATTTATGTATGTATTAATGTTTGTTTAAATATGAATATAATTATGTACTTATATATATATATATATATATATATATATATATATATATATATATATATATATATATAAGTATTTGGGCTTATGTATGTATTTATTTTATCCCCATATGTGTTGTATAATAACAAAGTGCACACCTTATTATTTTTTTATTATTTTTTTTATTTATAGGATAGGGTGACAAACGAGCACACAGTCCACCTGATGGTAAGTGGTTGCTGTGGCCCATAGACATCTACATCTATCCTCGATTACGAATCAAAATGCAGATGCGTTGTCACCCGTGAGGACTAAGATGGAATGCCTCGTTTCCAGCAAAAAGGGTCTCCGGTTCTCTACACTCACCATACGAAATACAGCAGCATTAAGCTACTATTTCACGCTGGTATTCGCGTATATATCACATTATAATCATTTATTAATCATATGTGTTTGAAACTGGCCTACTGAAATAAATTGCATTCGCAGATGCAAATATATATCGTTAAAATTTTTCCTGAGTAAAGAAATTATTAATGATTTCTTAAATTTACGCGAACACTACACATTGAATAAAACTACTATTTACGGATTTTATCGCGTTTAATTACTTTAGTTTATTTTTATTATTATCCCGACGTTTCCGGTGCTTTACAGTACCCATGGTCACGGGGGGGACTGAGATGTTTGACGTCCCAATGTCGGGATAATAATAAAAATAAACTAAAGTAATTAAACGCGATAAAATCCGTAAATAGTAGTTTTATTCAAAGAAATTATTATTATTGTTATTATTTTAGAGGCCGAGGAGTAAGAGGATTGTCAAAGACCCCGCATTACCGATACTCGTGTGAGTTAGAGGAAATATAACCACATACAATTTGCAAATTAATTTTTTTTCAGTAAATTTTTTTAAATGCGTTTTTTTTTTTGAAAAAAATTATGATTATTACATGTATATTTATCATTATATATTAGACGCACAGGGTTTTTGTTACATGTTGTATATGTAGACATACAGACACCATCGAAAACTTGTCAGAGTGGCTTCCTATGATCTCAAAACGGCAAGATTTGATTAAAACTCAATTTTAGAAAAACGGGGTAAAAACAATTTAACTTCTCGGTTTTTGAAAATTTTTAATTTTCTTAGCGAGATGTTAAAAATTATTTCATATCTATTGATATTATAAAGGGCCGAAATTCATAGACACTTCGGCCATGAGTGCCCACATATAAAAGCATATAAATATGATAATATGTAACTAAAACAATGAAATGGTAAAGGAATTGCTTTAAAAAAAGTCGGGGTTTTGAAAATATTTGAAGTTTTTATTTTCACAAATGCAGTTTTTTTAACAACTATTTTTATCGATTTTATCGCGTTTCATTTCTTTGATTTTTAATTCCAGACGTTTCGGGTGCTTTCCAGCACCCATGGTTACGGCAGACTGAGATGACCGACGTCCCAATGTCAGTGTTAACCCGGAGTACCTTCAGATTTTTAATTTTTATTTATAGTCCGATCTACAGAATGAACTTACTGTGTCTTGAAGTCTTGCAGTGGAATGCTTGGGTTTAATTTTAATTTCATTAATTACAGGGTCCTAAGCAGGTGGTAGTACCAAGCCTCCTTCTCTATTGAAAAAAGAATTTATATATTAGATATTATATAGAATTTATATAATAAAATACACTTTACGACTAATAGTGATGACTTGCAATTCTAGCCCTAAGTAAAGATCAGCTAGGGCTTAACTTTATTCCTTCCATAATGCTGCTCCTCTGGTTATTACAGAGTTCTATCTGGTAGCAACCATTAAATCTTATATGCTCACCATAATAGGAATAGGATTTAGTAGCATATCTTGTCATTAACTGAGATACACCATCTGCTGGAGACATTGCTGCGACCCTTAGACATCCACATCTATCCTCGATTACAAATCAAAATGCAGATGCGTTGTCACCCGTGAGGACTAAGATCATTTTCTCGTTTCCAGTAAAAATGGTCTCCGGTTCTCTACACTCACTATACAAAACACAGCAGCATTAAGCTACTATTTCAAGCTGGTATTCTGTGAGAGGGTGGTCCTTCCCCGGTCGAGCCGACCCATTCGTGCTACAACTATACTTCTAATATAACTGCAGCATGGCTCTACCAAGTATAACACACATACATAGTAATTGTCACTATGTATGTTCGTTATCGCAAAATGTAGTTAATCACAAAAGAGACATACTCGCAATGCTGATGGAACTGTTACAACCAGGTAAAAAACATTGTGCTTTTAAATAATTAGTTAGCAGTACACTGTGTGATGTATGATCTAAGCTTTGTTGTTCTGGGTGCAATACATTACTCACTTCAGATTGCAACGAGGACGGACTAGATGATTCAGATGGTTCCCGTTCTGCAGTTGAACATGATGTTATTCTATCAGTTCATTGCCAGCAATTATGATATACACGGCATGACAACTGAAATAATGTAAAATACAAAAAATGAAGTCAAAGTGAAAAAATAAAAACAAAATAGATTTGTTTATTTCAAACTCAAATATAAATAAAATATTTATCAAGTTAAATGTTACTGCACAAGGACGGATTTAATGCCCTATATTATTTAATAATTAAGGCCTGACAGACTACCAGCAGTCCAAAAACAATGAAAAATCAACTGTCTCCTTTCTTGGTAGTTGATAAAACTGGTCAATCTCATAAATAAGCTAGTATGTTTGTCAGATATAGCTAGGGCAGATGTGAAAAAATAAAACAAGTTCTTGAGTTGATATACAATCAGTGTAAAACATGTATAATTATCAGATATATGGATCACATTTAAAAAATTGAAAAATGTTAAACACTTACCTCACGTAGCGCAAATAATTCCTCACGTGGAAAATCGAACCCAAACAATGTGTGTGATCTTATTCCCATAAGTGTCAGTGCCACAGCTGATGTATACATGTTCAAGACGAACTATTGGTGCATTTTGCGAGTGCCACACTACACGTTCACTGTACTCGAAACTTGTACCTAATAAAGAAGCTACAATTATTATATTGATATTATTCAAGTAAACTCAGTTATAAAGCATTTCTTAGAGGAAGACATGCCACATCGTGATATGTACCAACTATTTACCTGCTGTGTTCGAACCAATTGTTGAGAGATCAACAATTGCATTTTCCAACAAAATAAAATAACACGATACTAACACGCAATTGAATTCTTGTGACATAACAGTGACAGCGGCCTACATGTCAGATTCGATGTTGCCACTTAACTGTCATAAAATCTATGAAATGATATCGATTTTTATTCGATTAATAATATCATAAAAAGAATAATCTTTGACGCGTTTTAAGTTCTGCACGCTTTTTAAAATATAATTTCCTTTATTTATTGAAACTCTATTTCAAATGTATTTTTAAGAACAGTTAGCTTGTGCTGTATTGTTTTGTTATGCTTTAGAGAATTCGTGGTAAATCAGCTGGAAATTAACTTCTTGAATTATCATAACATGATTCCATTTTAAATGTTATGTTAAAAACAGATAAGAATAACAGTTAACTTGTGCAGTAGCGTTTTGTTATACTCTAAAGAATTCTTGGTAAATCAGCTAGTAATTCGCTTGTTTAATTATCATAACTATAAATGTGAAGGTTGTCAATGAATTCAACCGAGCCTATAACAACGGTTGTTTTAGTTTTTAACGGTTGACTGCCGCTTTTGATGACTTGAAATGGATAAAAACCTATTTTGCGCAATAAGTTTTTTCTCTTTGGTAATGAATAAACCACAGAAACCCCTATAATGTATAATAGTCCTTTTTTTTAGATACAAGTAGCACATTTTAAAGAACCGCAAAAACAACTTTGTTATTTATACAAACACTATGAAAAACAAAATAATTTGTTGCTGGCGATAATGATAGTGGTATTTTGACTCGATTTAAAATATATGCTTGTTACTACTGAACTCTTCATGGGCCTGCGAGTCCGGCTCGCACTGAACCACTTTTTTTCAACATTTAGTTTTATTCTAATAAATAGTGTTTTCGTTTAACTTTAGATTTATTACCTCTACTCTACCGCTCTTTTAATTTAGATTTATTACCTCTTTATCTATAATAATCTATCTGAGTAAGTAAAGTGTGTAAATACGATTCTTAAATTGTAAAAATAATAATTGAATTTGAACATCTTAGGTAGGTATTTAGTTTTATTTATTTAGAAAATATTAATCTCACAATCATTTATTGTAATAATATAAATTTATCACACAGCTAACGCCCTCATTAGCAATGTAATGGTGAAAGAATTTTCAAAATCGGTCTAGTAATTTTTGAGATTAGCCAAAAAACGTATTCATTGAAAGTAGCGCCCTCTATAATAAAATTAACCCTATATTGGATATCTAAAATTATACATAACAATCTAGTTGTGAAAGAATTCTCAAAGTTGGTCAAGTACTTTACGAGTTTAGCGAATAAAATATTCTTTGATAGTAGCGCCCTCAATAATAAAATGCATCCTACGTTTTAAGCACCATAGCAAAAAACGATTCAACATAGCCTAACCCGCACACACAGTAAAAACATAACCATACTTTTTCGTCTGTAGTCGGATAAACAATTGGTTAATAACGGTTGCGTATCGACTGCTTTGGATAAATATCCATTGTCAACGGTTATTTTAAACCTATATCATAACATCGTAATAATTATCGAAAAATTATATAAGCATTGTAATAATGACACCATAAGTAATCGATCGAAAAGGGGAATCGATTTTTTTAATGATTTTTGTGATTGGCAACATTTTTTATTTTATTCACAGACTAATGAATTACGTATTTACCTAATTTTATTTTTATCTTTTCGGTACTTTTAATTTGTGCAAAAATATTCCCATTGTTTTAGGATAAATGAATACCGCGATTTATAACCATAAATAAAGATATATTTTTTTAACAAATGCACATTGTTGGGCGTTCCATGGCCTAATATGGGCATCCCCCTTTGGAGAAAAAGAGAATTCATGTAAAAGGAAAGTTAATTTCTTATATCTAGAGAGGTACTCTTAGCGTCAAGGAGGAACGTGTTATTCAAGCAAATATAGTTTCTCTAACACATTCTTTAAAAGCAAAATCTAAGTGCTTCTTGCAACAACACCTGCATACAATTCCCACTGCGCGCCCTAGCGTTACTTTTACCGCTTCCCCATCGCGTCCAGCGCTTGTATACTCCAGAGAATATTCTCTGTAATGTGTAAAATAAGCTTTCATATTTATAAAGCATTTTAGGGTTCCACTGTCCGAAGAGAAATCCTTATAGTTTTTTTTTACCTTTAAGTATTCTGTAACTTTGTTGATAGTGTCACACGCAAAATTTTGTCTCATTATATTATTTCAATGTACATAAATTGCAGAAATATGCACCATACATCATCGGATAGGTCTTTTAATATTTTAACGCTTTAAATTTACCCCTTAAGTCTTTAAGTCATTACTCATCATCAACTTATATACCTATTCAATCGAAGCAAGTATGGGTGTTTATTTTTAAAATGTTTTGACATTTTTCTGGTCTTATTATTTTAACACGTTTTTATTAAATAAGTTTCTTGTTAGCCTGTCTGTCAGTCATTCCGGGAGGAAAATTTTAACTCATAGTTCGAGCACTTCCCAATAAGCTAGAGATTAGACATTTTGGAAATAACTCACAACTGCAAAAACGTGCTATATAATATTTTTAATACAAATTTAAAAATATATCACTTATTGCATGATTTCTTATATAATATTTATGTAAACACTACACATTTAAATAAAACTGGTTTTTAAGCATTCTATCACGTGTATTAAGTTATTTTATATTCCCGTTTCGAGCACTTTATAGCACCTATAGTCACCGGGAGGACTGAGGTGTTCGACGTCCCAATTTCATAGTTAACCACGGCTACCTCCAGATTAAAGTTACTAATTTTTGTTCCGATCTACGCATCATGAATATTATAGTATCTTGAAGCCTTGCAGTTGTATGTTTGAGATGGGATATAATTTTATTAATCATAGGATCCGAAGGAGATGGTACCACGCAACCATCTTCTCTATTGAAATTAGGATGTTTTTTTTTTTAATTTCCATAGCCTCAAGAGTCATCTTAGGTAGGAACCGGAGTACTTTAGCGAGGATTTGTGGTCTATCAAATGGTGTCTATCAAGTGGTGTTCACAGTCTGCAGACTTCCTGGAGCGAGCCCTCCTTTTTTCGGGTTCGAACTCAGTTGAGATAAATAGTTTGTGATGAGCATCTATCTCTTGAGCTGGCGCGACTCATAAAAATACATTAAAAAATTATATTATGTATCAGAAAATGTTTTTAAAGCAGCTGCTAAGTGCAAATTTGCTATTACTTGCTGCCAGGTGTATAGCATTATGACTAAGTAAGAAGTAAACAGATAAGATGTTTTAGAGGTTCAAAGGCGTGCCATTAAAGCGACGTCGTCTTTAGTAAATTTTAAACGTGTTTATAAATCATCTTTAGTTAGTACTCTGTAATTTGGATTAACGATAGAGAGTTTTATAATTACTTGAAAGCTATTTTATACCTTTACTCATGTAAATTTTTCTTCAGTATTGACAAGTTTTCAATGCACATTTCATACACACAATGAACGGGCTGGTTGGTGAGCAGAGAGCCAGAATTTTTTTAGAATAAGCGTGACAACCTAACACACAGTCCACCTTATGGTAAGTGGATAGTGTGACCCACAGATAAAACGCAGATACGTCACCCCTGAGGACTAAGATGTAATACCTTATTTTTAATAAAAAAAAGATTTCCGGTTCTCTAAATTCACCTCAAAAACGTTATTAAGCTGCTATTTTACGTTGGTATTTGTGGAATATATTTGTCGACAATCGGATTTAAAGTTTTAGCTCGCTGGTGGCTTGCCTCGGCCTAAATCACAGGCAAACGTTAGTTTTATATGCCTCATATAATTTTCAAAGTTATAACTCGGTCGTTATACAACATTCGGAGACTCACCGCAGATTCGTCGAACTAATCCGGTCGATACAGTCTGCGGCCGCTCTCCACACTGGACCTAGTACGAGCGTGTCTGCTCGCCTCGCTGCACAATTAGTCGCTATTGTTAACCGTATCACACGTTCCTCAAACAAATCCTAGATATTATATTATCTTTACGTAGCAATGAAATTGAAGTATCTATGTTTAAATTCTCCGTAAAAGAATTCGTGGGAAAAGCTAGTACATAAATGTATTGTTATCATTACAGCCCTTCACAACCACAGCTCATGCATAGGACTGCCCCAAGGAACCCCACCAAATACGGTTCTAAACCACCTACAATCATCGACTTCCTTCATCCATTGCCCAGTTCGTTTGAAAACATACTCCAATCAAGAAAAAAGCAATTGAAATTTAATATCCCTTACAAGGTGAAGTCCGATCAGGCCCCTTCATTCCATGCAACAGAAAAACTTGGGCGTAAAATCTCGTACAAAGTACAATCTCAGTCATTTTATTTCAACCAATAAAAACGGTTTGTCGGATGCCTTTTGAGAAAATCCTCGAAATCCTGTAGTTGTTCAATTTTGACAAATGCTAACAATTCCCTAAATTCGCAACAATTGTCCCGTCGGGAACGCGGTGAAATTTCTAAAGAAGCTGTCCTTCTAAAGGATACACGTGACAATAGGGCCGGTTATTGCTTACTCCAAGACTAAGTTCAGTCATTCAGCATGTTTAGACAAAGCAGCCAGTTATCTTAATAGAAGGACTTCTAATCCTATTTTTTTATTAAACTCTGTCGAACTGGTTTGTACAGTCAACCTTAGGTAAATGGTTACTGAAGTCGATAGACACATGCAGTCAACTTTAAACAAACAATGCTACAGATATGTTGTCTACATTTGAGGAATAAGAGGAATCGCTTCACAGGAACACAGTAGTGCAAATACTGCTTGTTAGCAACATATATATTCAAGAGTATGGTATCTACCCAAACCCCTAGAAAGGAGTATTGTCACGTCGAAAAAAAAAGGATAATTATGCATTTTAACTTAATTCTTATAAATATTTCATTTGTGTTAGTTCTTATTTTATAAGCTTATCTTATACTTTACGATATCAATTTTTCTCTACATACGTTTCATAGTAGTCCTTAGGTAACTTCACAGACGTGACAAGCCGCCTATAATTACCACATTTATACGTGATAGAGTCATGTTGCAGCTATATTATGGTTCGTCGAATGGGTAAGTTTAATCGGGTTATAACCACGCTCTCACAAAATACCAGCGTAAAATAGCAGCCAAAATCAGCTGTGTTTCATATGGTGATGGTAGAGACATTCCATTCATTAGTCCTCATTAGTGACAACGCAGTTGATTCCTTATCAAGGTTAGATGTCGATGTTAATGGGCGCCGGCATCCACTTACCATTAGGTTGACTGTGTGCTCCTTTGTTACCCATATAAAAACATACATCTGCAAATGTGGGAGGCTATATCACTTTAATTAGAATTGTTTCAACTTCTTATAAACATCGAATCATACCTCCGTTTAGGAAATGAAAGCAATAATTATACTATTTTGGAAACTTTATTTGATTTTTTATTTAGTACAACTACCATAGTTTTTTTGGTATCCCTAATACTTTATATCTTATTAATTTATATCACATATTCATAACGACAGACGTATACCGTTAGCCATGCGTACGCTATTTGAAAAACTCATCCATTACCACTTGAAAAGGGTCAGAATACATAAATAGATTTCTAATCAACGAGCATTTTCGTCTCAGGAAAGGTTTAAAAGATAAATATACTATGATAACAAATAAAAAGGTTCAATTTATTTGACTTGTATTAGCTTTATTGCCGCTTTTTATTTGAACAATTTGTACTTCTTTTAAAAAATCTCGCATTGACTTGTTAATACCCGACATAAACCGTGACTGTGTAGGGGTGGTGCTACACAGTCACGGTTCTCTACCTCTTTCGGCCCGTGGGTGTAGAGAGAGAAGCAGGGCATCAGCGTCTTATTCTTTTTAGAGAATAAGGGTAAAAAATAAGCACACAGTCCACCTGATGGTAAGTGATTGACGTGGCATTGACATGTATATTAATCTTCGATTAAGAATCAAAATGCAGTAAAAAAGGGCCTCCAGATATTTACACTCACCATACAAAACTTAGCAGTATTTATCTGCTATTTAACGCTGGTATTCAGTGAGAGCGTGATCCTACCCCAAACGAGCGGACTCATTCGTGCTACAACCATAATATAGCTGCAGTATGTCTCTGCAACTTATAAAAAATAAAGTCGTCCGCTTCTCGACTCTATTTTAAGCAAAAAATAAAAAACTGCGGTACCTAACCCGTCTACAAGGCGTAAAAACCATGGAAAATTGATTACTCGTACCCCACACAGATTGACTCATATGGAGATTCCTATAAGCCATTACCACACATAATGGTGATCCTTATGAGTCAATCTATAAAGGGAGGCCTATACTCAGCAGTTGACTTTAGAACTTTTGGAGATAGGCTGTTAAGGTAGTCCGATACAAAGATATTGCTCCTAGGAGAAATGTTAGGGAAACATACACTCGTACCAGGCGGTCCCATAATGAACTGGCCTGATATAGTTCAACGCGACATGTCGCTACATGTTGTGTTGCATTAAATAGTACGTTTATTGTGCACTTAATATAAGAAACATGCATCGACATGAAACGCTTAGTCTTAGTTTAACAGGCATTTGAATAACGAGAGTCGCGTATTTTTTCAAAATGTCGAAAACTGAGTATCGAAGTGTCATAAAGTTTCTGTTTAAAGAAGGTTTATCCCCTGCCCAAATAAAAGAACGATTGGATGGCGTGTATAAGGAGTCTGCCCCCTCCTATAGCACAGTGAAAAATTGGGTGAAAGAGTTTCGCCTCGGGAGAGAAACCGTCGAAGACTTTGGCCACGACGGTCGACCTGTGGAAGTGCTCACTCCCGAAACGATTGCTCTTATCGAAGAGGAGGTTCTGAGTGACCGCCGTTTGAAAATTAGAGAAATTGCAGCAAGGCTTGGGCTCTCTAAGAGTTTTTTTTTATAGAATAGGGTGACAAACGAGCACACAGTCCACCTGATGGTAAGTGGTTGCTGCGGCCCATAGACATCTACATCTATCTTCCATTACAAATCAAAATGCAGATGCGGTGTCACTCGTGAGGACTGAGATGGAAAAAAGGGTCTCCGGTTCTCTACACTCACCATACGAAATACAGCAGCATGCAGCATGCTACTATTTCACGCTGGTATTCTGTGAGAGCGTGGTCCTTCCCCGGTCGAGCCGACCCATTCGTGCTACAACTATACTACTAATATAACTGCAGCATGGCTCTACCACGTAAAAAGAGAGAGTAGAGAAAGATAGATAGATATATAAATATTTACACTCACCATACAAAACTTAGCAGATAAATACTGCTAAGTTTTGTATGGTGAGTGTAAATATCTGGAGGCCCCTTTTTTACTGCATTTAAATTCTTAATCGAAGATTAATATACATGTCAGAGTACCGTTCATCGCGCGATCCATGAACATCTTCACACAAAAAGTGAGTGCAAGATGGGTACCGAAACTTTTTTCAGCGGTACAGAGACAGGAAAGAGTGCGCTGCGCTTCGGAGTTTTTGGATCTTTGTGGCGAAAATCCAAAGACTGTGATCGAGCGGCTAGTGACTGGTGAAACTATGATCTTGTATTATGATCCACAAAGCAAGCGCGAGTCAATGGAATGGCGTTATAAGGGTGAAAAGCCCCCTAGAAAGGCAAAGGTGCAACAATCGACTAAAAAACTGATGTGCACAATATTTTGGGATTTTCAAGGCGTTTTGATGGTGGATTTTAAAGAACAATCGTGAACGGCGAATATTATGCTTCTTTAATACATAAATTACGAGACAAGATATAGGAAAAACGAAGAGGCAAGCTGTCTAAAGGTGTCCTGTTGCTCCACGACAACGCCCCTGTTCATACCGCTGGTGTTTCGAATTATGCAGTTCGTCAATGCGGGTTCACAGAAGTTCAACATCCATCTTACAGTCCAGACATGGCCCCGTCCGACTATTATTTATTTCCAAATTTAAAGCGGGACTTAAAAGGAAGAAAATTTTCAAGCGACGAAGTGTTGCAGGCGGCCGTCTTCAGTCATTTTGAGGATAAAAAATGTGATTATTTTTATAAAGGTTTAGAGATGTTGATTCACAGACGTCAGAAGTGTGTTAGTATTCATGGTGATTATATTGAAAAATAAAATTGGTTTCGTTTCATTTCCTTCATTGGTTCATAGTTAGGCCAATTCATTATGGGACCGCCTACGTACATCATCGCTGTATATTGGAGCGCCAATACACACAACTCACTGAAGAGAAGCGTAAAGTTTGGATTGACCATTAGTCCACCGCAAAATAACGAACCCATAATAAAATGAGCTTGGCCTTTTTTGATAAAATAAACGTATGCGTTTTTTACATTAATCGATGTCGCGTATGTCAAAATAGATAGACCACATAGGGTATATTTATTTATGTAACTTCATAAATACGGAATTCCACATCGGCTCATTTAATACCTGAGATATTTCTTATCAGTCTACATAACAGTAGGGTCGAGATACTAATTTTCCTGTTAATAAAAAGTACAAACGGACTTTTAAAAAACCTGTACTTAATTAGGACGCTACCTGTTTGAGTCGGTGCTAAGATATTGTGTATCAAACTCCACTTGAATAGCTGTTATGTGGATTTTATTGGTTTGATCATTCATCATCATTATTAAGTTTAAAAAAATCCTTTTTAGTTTGCTAGGGAATATAGAATATAGTTTAGTTTACTATCATATCGCCTAAATAGTTTCCAAAAATCGGTAAACATACATAAAAATACGTACGCTTTGAAAATAGAATCCTCTCACTTTATTTGGCATTGATTAGAAAGAGGTAGATATAAAAATAAGTATCAAAAGTCATATCAATGTGGTACATGCTACACGTGGTTGAGCCACGCTGTAGCAATGTTATGGTTGCAGTACGAATGGGTCAGCTCAACCAGGGAAGGACCACGCTCTTACAGAATACCAACGTTAAAAAACAGCTCAATGCTGCTGTGTTTTGTAAAGTGAGTGTAAAGGACCGGAAATTTTTACTGGAAATGAGGCATTCCATTATAGTTTTCAGAGGTGACAACGCAACTGCATTTTAATTCTTAATTTAAAATTAAGATGTATATGTCTATAGGTCATAGCATCCACTTATTTTTAAGTGGACTATGTGCACGTTTGTCACCAATAACCGAGGGAAGATTGAATTTCGGTTCGGACAGTTTTGGCACAAAAATCTAGATTCGGTCTAGGCCAAAACTCGGCAAACAATTAAAACACACACCCACAAGGCACTTGCGCATGTGCCTGATAACACACATCGCGTACTTTAAACGAAATTCCATTACACACGTTAATTTACTTTTCACACGTATTTAATTAATAAAGTATTTAATTAACGGCGAATAATAACACCGCAGGCTAATGCACTGCAGCGTGTTCATTTTAAACCATAATGGACAGTCGGTAATGTTTACCGCGATCTGACACACATCTTACGTTGGGGAACTTGTAAAAATCAATGACATTGGATAAATTGTTACTGCGCCATTGTTCCGTTTAACATAGCTTTATTATTTCATATTATATTCACACTTGTTATGTGCCATAGATTCTAAAAAATAATATTTGTCGTAGCGATCCAATGTAGCCTTACTTAGGACTACACCCCTAAAGGAGGGGAAAAATATTTTTGACAAACAGAGGCAATATATCACGTGCCGGATATAGCTAGATAAATATATTATACTTTTACTATGAAAATCTTCAAATAATAAACGACAGTCCCTCTAGTAGTAATTTGCTACTGCAGGCTATGTACGTAATGTTAAATGTCTGTAAAAAGTTGGATTACAGCGTAACAATATTACTGTGGTAAGTTCCAGTTATTAAATCTTAACTTTAAGCTTGGGTAAATACGTATAATGTGCGGTCTAAGTTATCTATGAAGATTGAACAAGCAACCAACAAAGTAAGTTATCCTACAAAGTTTTCATTGCATAAGTGTATCATAATAATTAGTACAAAGGTAGCAAGACTGTACAGTATAAAGCATATACATTTAAGCTTTAAGCCTTGATTTAATTAATTTTAGGCTGTTTGTACTCATGATTTTTTAACCACGGACATCTACAATCAAAATCTCACAAAATGCGGATGCGTTGTCACCTCTGAGGACTAAGATGGAATGCCTGCTCTCCAGTAAAAAGGGTATCCAGTTCTCTACACTCACCATACGAAACACAGCTGCATGAAGCTGCTGTATTACGCTAGTATTCTGTGAGAGCGTGGTCCATCCCCGGTGGAACTAACCCATTCTTAGTACAATCATAATGCAGCTGCAGCATGGATCTACCACGTTGAACATAATATAAGACTATTCTCTCGCCATATCTTATGAATTGCCAATAATATTAGCGGCATTTCCTTTAGGGAGAAATTAGTTTAGCTGCTTACAGCAGGAACGTTTTCAAATTACTGAATTCTTACTGGAATTAAGGAAGCAAAATGAAAAAGTTAAAGGAAATTCTTTAAAAATTACCAACTTCAAAATTCCGTTAGTCGTAATTTTTCTCACTTGGATTTGTACTGAATAAAACATTTTGTATGGATTTTATCGCGTGTAGTATAATTTTATTCTACGTGTGGATACTACTATATATACTAGAATTTAAAATAGCAATAGCTCGCTTATAACATTTAGTAGTTCTGCAACCCTGTTAAAACCCTTCACGGTCTGATCGTTAAGACTCGAGCGTAACTTGTGTTCGCTGAAATCGATTGATATATATTTCTCTTTCATGATTTTATTCGCAGTAGCTTTGTGTGCACACAACTGGCGCTTTCTAACAGATTCGGTACATATGGTGGAAATTGTAACAATTCTTTAATATAAAAGCAGTACTACGGTTTGAAAACCAATCGTATGGAATTCAAAAAAGTTTACCTCAATTGATTCAATTTCAATAATACTAAAACTGGATTTAAAACTAAAATTTGCAAATAATTAGTCACTCTATCTGAATGGAATCTGTAAACAGTTATTTCAAATTAAATTATCAAATTATCATTTGTGTCTCGATAACTGTATTATAAAGAATAAGCACACGGTCCACCTGATGGTAAGTAGTTGCTGTGGCCCATAGACATCTACAATCATTTTTTAGGATAGGGGACAAACGAGCATACGGCTCATCTGATGGTAAGTGATTACCGCCGCCCATGAACAGCTGCAACACCAGGGGGATTGCAGATGCGTTGCCGGCCTTTTAATAGGAATAGGCTCTTTTCTTGAAGGTTCCTAAGTCGTATCGGTCCGGAAAAATCTCCGGTGGTCGTTGATTCCACAAGGAAGTTGTGCGAGGAAGAAAACTTCTTTTAAATCGCTTAGTGGTGGACCGCCAGTCATCCAGATGGTATGGATGGTATCGCGAGTTTTGTTGCGATGAAAAAGATGATTAAGAATCAAAATGTAGATGCATTGTTACCCCTAAGGACTAAGATGTAATGCTTCTTTTACAGTAAAAAGGGTATCCGGTTCTTTACACTCACCATATGAAACACAACCATCGGTCAATATCATCATGCTGTTATTTCACGCTGGTATAATATTATGATAATGCTATAAGTCAAGAGTAGTACTTTCATGAATAAATACATTGTTATAAATTTACTAGCTGTTCACGGCAGGCGTTGTAATGCTTTTTTTTGTCAATTTCGTTCGCAGGCGTTTACTCAACAACTCACCAACGTTTTGTCGTAATCGGATGAATGGTATGACAGCGCATAAGATACGAACAACCATTAATTTTTATATTAAATGTAATCCTTTTTATTAAGCTATTGCATAGATTCTATCGCGGGCCTTGAGCGCGGGGACCGAATCCAGAAATTTATTCCGTAACGAAAAAACCTCACGCTCCCCACTCCGACGGGCACGGAGGTGTGGCTTGAAGGCCGTGAATTGTCTAACGTCGTTTCTTTTCGGCAGTCTTCGACACGGTGTTTGTGTGCGTGCAACTAGACGTATTGTACGACTCTACGAAGCTCGCACGAATCCAGACGAGCTGCTCCGAAATCGGACGAATACATAAGCAGCTGTTTATGAGAAAGTATTTAGGTGTATAAGTATTTATGTACAACAGTGAATAGCTGTACTTGTAAAATTTGTGTATAAAGTGTTTTCAATATGAATGAACAAAGTGCGTTTATTATTTATTTATTTAATAAAAGAAAGAAATTTGTTTTCTTATCGGTCACCACGCTCAAAAAGTGTAACTTGAATTAATATCAAAGAAAAAGAAATACTGCATAAATAAAATAAATAAATAATTATAATTGCTTAAGTTGATACAAAATGCTATGTAATAGCTTTACCGCGGCAGTCCCCGAGTGCCACACGTCTTTTTAATTTATTTTCACATACTACTTTTACCCAACTATTAAAATGCATGTAGCATTATCACTATCACACACATTGTAAGTTGTAAATTATAATATACTGACTTAAATACATCCTTGTGGTATTTTCTTGCTAGAAGGCTAAGTATACAATATAAGTTATTCATCAAGGACAACACTACACCGCGAGATTGTGACTATACAATAATTTAGGTGTTAGTGTACATATACATATATATACATGCACTGCACTTGGTCATAAGGCACGAACTACCCAAACCTGGCTTGAAAGCAACGTTCCGTACTTTACAAGAATTGAAGATTGGCCCTCATGTAGTCCAGAACTCAACCCTTTAGACTACAAATTATGGTCAGTTTTAGAGGCTTGGCTTGATCTAAACGACACGGCGACATTGAGTCTCTTAAAAAATCTCTGGAGCAAGCAGTGGCGGATATATTCGTGATGATTTGTGGCCAGACAGATTAAAGGCTTATAAAAGCCAAAGGTAGCCATTTTGAATAGAATATTGTTTTTATTTTTTGCTGAGACTTTAATAAATATAAGTTTTAGTAATATTACATTACTTCATTTAAAAATGCATTTTCGTTTGTTACAGAATTTATGGCGCGACTAGGTATATAATTATAACTAAACTTTGAAACTATCGAACCGATGTGCTCCAAACCAGTTTAATTAGAACAAAATTTCCTTTTATTCCAAGAGTATTATCACACGCCGGGTATCCGCTAGTATTTATTTAATATAATACGTACTTAAACTTGTTCTGTCTCTTTTCAAATAATGACAATAGATAGAGACAGATATCGATATTACTAAATATAAGTAAGAGTTAATCAACGGGTGCAAGTAAGACCGAAAATGTTTATTAATAATATACAATTGTTTAATAGTACCAGAAGCACTTAGCAGTTTAAATTATTGGCTATTAGGTTATACAAATGTTTTATGGAGAAACTCTAATTGGTGTTTTCGTGGTAAATAATTAAAGTAAAAGTTTGAGTATCACCTAAATAATAAAATAATTGAAATAAAATTATTTCTTATTTACAATTTTGTAATAAATCAGGTAATTGTACGAATACTTTTAATTTAATGTTAATAGTTTTGGCGACATCTACTATGGACAATCACTTTTTTAAAGTCATTATTATTATCATCATCAGCCTTTAACAAGTCCACCGCTGAAAATAGTTCTCCTCCGAGGAGTACCACTACCCATCTTTCAGAATATCATATATATCGTATAAGTTACATAAATAAAAATTGTCTCCGGTTCTCTAAGCTCAACATACGAAACAAAGTAGTATCAAGCTGATATATTACGCTGGTATTACGTGAGGGCGTGATCTTTCCACGGTCTAACCGACCTATTAGCGTCACAACTATAATATAGCCGCAGCACCGCTTTACCACGTATAAAAAAATCTACTCATCGAGGTTTTTTACGTATTATTTTACCCTTTTGGATGGACTAAATAATATTAAAATTACAAGCTAAAAACTAGAATATAGTCTAAGCAGTTTAAAACTTCATCCATATTTTTCTACTTTATAGGCATTTCCAAAAAAAATGCTAAAAATACATCAAAAAATCCTAATTGCATATAGAATTACCCTCATTTAAATGTCGTTTACAAATATTTTACAAATAGTATAGTGGCTATTGTGGTTGCGTTAAAAGTGCAATAAAAACATAGCACTTTAATATCGAAACAGGCAATAAGGTCTAGCTAGAATATGAACTACAGCAAGCAATTTCGTACCTGACGTAATATATAAAGAAAGAAAATTGCGGTGACTCCGCTACCGGCTTCAATATTGCATCTCATAGATTATAAATAATACTTATTTAAAGTCACTTTTTTTTAATTTACCACTGGTTTGGGGTGAAAATAACGTCTGTCCTGGGAAGAACCAGAAGGAAGCACAACGGGATAAAAAAATAAAGTGACGGCTTTCAATCATGTATGCTACACAATTAACAACACCAAACAAATTACAAATAACTTGGTAGCGATCACCTATCCCAGGGCTTATCTTCCATAAATTCCGTAATAATATAATAACCATTTTTATACAAACTTAGTTTAATAAAGTTTTTGAACTTTGTGCAGGTAAAATTTTGTATATTTTCTGGAATTTTATTGTAGAAGCATATACATCACCCCAAGAATGTATTACTGACTCGGTGGAGTCGAGTTACTAGTACTACTTACTAGCTTGTGTCTGTTCCTAGTATTTACAGAATGAATATCAATTATTTTTGTAAAACTACTTTTATTTTTGTGTAAGTACTTTACATTTTCATAAATGTGTTGAGAGGCCAAAGTTGCTATATTAATTTCCTTAAATTTTTGTCTGAGCGACTCTCTAAGGTTTAAATCATAGATGGCCCTCTTCTGTAAAACAAATATAATTTCAGTGTCAGTCCCCTTAGCAAAATACCATACGTCATTATGCTATGACAATAGCTAAAGTAAACTAGTCTAGCTGTTTCAACACTGGTAAGACACTTGTACACTAGCAATATCTTAGATATTACGTCGTATATTTACATGTACATAATATTAGCATCACAACGTCTAGCTTAGGGTTCCATAGTGTATAATCTAATGTTTTTGGTAAATTGCCGATAGTTTTTATTTAAATAATAGAATGTGTAAGCAAACATGCAAAAGCAGTTTAATTTCAGGTGCATTGCCGGCCATTTAAAAAGCATAAAAGGTAAGCTTGTTACTTGAATGTTTCTAAATCGTATCGGTTTGGAATTATCACAAGTGGTATGCGATTACACAGAGAAGTCGCGCGAGGAATAAAACTCTTAATAAATCACAATAAAGTAACGTGAGTTTTGTCGCGATGTGCGTTGGTGAAATTTAGCGGCTGGTATTAATCCAAAAAATTGAGCTATTTCCTCTGAGCACTCATGCAATAGGAAATGCAAAGGGATGCAATATTTCTTCGCACGCAAACACTATTATTAATCTTTAACCCTAAATAATCTAAATAATGTTTAACCCTAAAATTAATTTATATTGGTTCGAATGAAGGTTTCCGTTTTAGCCTATGGAAGTCCACTGCTGAACAAAGGTCTCTTGCATAAATTGGTTCATGGGGTGGTTGCTAGGATTACAGGCGACACAAATGTAGGCTTGGACACATTTAAACCTAGCTATAAACACATAGCAGCATAAATATCATGAAAACTAAGTTTGCAGTATATTTATGTGAATAAATAACGAGACAAATTGTGAAAAATAAATCAACAAATAAAAAATCTGCACCATTAAAATCCATACATCACCGACACGAATTAAATGCCATTAATTAGCAAGTTGGTAGAAAATTGATGTGAATAAATAAAGACACAACTTGGGAAAAACAGCTCACCCAGGAATAAAAATTGCAACAGGAAAAGTTTTCATTTCATTCAATACTTTCCAACATGAAATTCGAGTGAACGTTTGGGCTGGAATAAAAGACGATATTTTAATTGGCCGATAATTTTACCAGAAACTTTGAATGGCCCAAGATTTTTAGAGTTTTTGCAAACACAGTTTTTGGAAGAATTTATGGAGCTTCCATTAACTCACAGATCAAGAATGCTTCTTCAACTTGACTGTGCACCTGCACATTTTGCAGTAAATGTGCGAAATTATTTAAATGAGCGCTATTCGCCGTGGATTGGTCGCGGTGGAAGGATCGCTTGGCCTCCGCGTTCACCGGATTTAACTCCCTTACACTTTTTTCTATTGGGCACTATGAAGCAAAGAGTTTATGCGAACGTGCCAAACTCACGAGAAAAGTTGATTAATAAAATAATCGAAGTTGGAAATGAATTGCGACAAGATGGGGAAATGATCAGACGTGCAACTCAACATGTGGCAATAAGGGCTACAACATCAACCACAAAACAACTCCAACATCGCGGAGGTCATTTCGATCAGTTTTTATAAATAACTTTTTAGTTACGTGCATTTTGAAATAATGTGTTTCACTCTTCTCATCAATTCACTTTGTCTGTCTGCAACCAGGGCGACAAATTTTTCAAAGGTCATATTCAAACAGTTATAATACTGTTTTGTTTTTGGTTACAATTAAGATTTTTATGTTTTTGGTTAGGATATGTTCTGATCTATCTGATTAATTTAAAAAATCATTAGGTAAATTACTTACTTTTTTCATTAAAGTCGAAAATGTGAAAAAATAACCGATTTTTTTTACATATTTTTTCTTTTCTAAGTCTTTTTAGGATCCAAATACAATTTTGCAGTTAAAAGTTTGCTTTTATTTCATTACGCGTATCTTTATCTATCCAATGAGATATCTTTTAAGAATGTAGGACTTCTACATCGGTGAATATTGTAATTTTAATGCGCGGGGTCGAGGTGGTGACACTAAAAATTTAAATGGCTGCCATTTAATTAAAGCTAGGTATATATATATATATATATATATATATATATATATATATATATATATATATATATATATATACATATATATATATATATATATATATATATATATATATATATATATATATATATACATATATAGGCCCTTAAAAAGTTATAGTAGAAAGTATAGTTATAAACTCACATCGAGTTTATAACTATACTTTCTACTTTCTACTATAACTTTCTTTAAGGGCCTATACTACCTCAGCTCAAATTTCAATTTCGCCTCCACTTTCCCGCGCCACTCGTTCGCACACTATGCGTGGCTCGAGGTCACACGGGAACACGAGACCAAAGCGATTTAGTTAGAATAAAATAAACTATTATCGGACGAGCACTAAGTACCTAGGTAATAAAGTTTTCAGTCATAATTTAATATTAACTTGTCATTATATGAACATAAAATTATATGTCGCAAATTTAATTTCATTGTACATACTAACGGCGTATTCTTATAACTAAAATTTAAAAAATACTATAAGTAGACAGACATATTCAATTAAAAAACCATATTTTTATTTTTTATCATAATGTCACAAATAGTCGTAGAAAAAATAAAAATAGATGCACATTTTTTCACATATTTTACTAATACGAATGAATTATAAACTATAGCAATGTGGGCTATTTTATTTTTGGTGCCTGTTTTGAATTATTGTACAAAGATTTCGATGAAACCACAGTCCGCAGAAAGGTACTCTGTGAGGCCGCGCTCGGCCGCCGTCGTGAGTCCACTCAGGTCACACCATCAAGTTCAGAGGTAAGGTCTCATCATAACTAACAAAACGAATTCAAACTCGGCACACCTAGTTCTACTAGTCTAGGAGTTCCAGTTGTAATCAAAGAACTACACCTTCAGGTCACTCCAACAAGTCCGGTGGTAAGGTCTCATCATAACTAACAAAACGAACCCAAACTCGGCACACCTAGCTCTAATAGTCTAGGAGTTCCAGTTGTAATCACCGAATTAAACCTTCAGGTCACTCCATCAGTCCGGAGGTAGGTAAGGTCTTATTATAACTGACAAAACCAGTCCAAAGCCCACAGCTAACATCTCACTACCAGTGGAGGGCTTCCAGTGCCAAGCAGTCTCTGGAGCAGGTATTCGTATTTCGTTTCTATGTATATTTCTGAGGTATAAGAAATGAAAAACAAATTCAATCTTTCAAATTATCAAAATAATTTCATTTGACTACGATTCCCGCAGCCAACCGTGCCTATACTTGCGTGTGTGACTCGTATACCTATCAATTTTGTAAACGCTTAATATTTTAATTTTACGTCGTCCTGTTGCGTAATGTGTATTCTGAGCACAAGCGACACAACCCCCCCCCCCCCCCGTCCAAAAGCCGAAGCCAGAGTGAACGACGGTGTCGGGTGGCAGGTAACAATAGTTTAGGATAGTTTAGGTAATTTCTTATTACGGTGAAAATAATGATAATTAGAAAAAAAGTAAATAACATAGGCCCTGCTTTATAGTTACAGTTAGTATGCAAAGTTTTATGATCTAATTTTAAGTATTTTTTGAATAACAGCGGTTTATTATTTGGTTTAGAGGTAACTTTGGATTTTTTTCCATAGAGAAAATTTTACGGAATCGTGTTTTCGTCTAACATAGTACTTAACATTAATTCTCAAATTCACCATATATTTATTTCAAAAACAATGCTGCAGTATTTTCGGTTTGAGGTAGTGTAGGCTCTTAAGCGACAGTAGCCTAATGGCAGGGCGCGGACCGCGAACTCAAAAACTTAAAGCTTTTGCTATCGCGAGATAACCGCTTGGCCAAGTTTCCGTGCCGGTGAGTGTATATATATATATATATATATAGTAGCTGTAAAAGCAGACGTTGTTCTTCTCTTTCCGACGACCCTTTGTCAAATGTCCTATTAAAAAGTGGGTCACTCATGGGCAAAAAACTATCCTATCTCTCAAGTTGGACCAAACTGCACACGGTGTGCAAATTTGATTAAAATCGGTTAAGCAGTTTAGGACTCCATCGCGGACAAACAACGTGACACGTAATTTATATATATATATACATATTAATATTTACAACAAGCACGGATCCACCGGACAGGGTGACGTTATTTCCCCGAAACTCTTCACCGCTGCATTGGAAGACGTTTTCAAGCTACTGGACTGGAAAGGATACGGTATTAACATCAATGGCGAGTACATCACTCACCTTCGATTTGCTGGCGATATAGTCCTTATGGCAGAATCGCTTGAGGACCTAAGCACTATGCTCAATGACCTCAATAGTGCCTCCCAACGGATTGGTCTTAAGATGAACATGGACAAAACAAAGATCGTGTTTAATGTCCATGTCACACCTATGCCGGTAGTTGTTGGGAGCACTAAGCTCGAAGTTGTTGACGAGTACGTTTACCCGGGACAAATAGTCCGACTAGGTGAGTCCAACTTTAACCGAGAGGTCAATCGACGGATTCAACTCGGCTGGGCAGTATTCGGGAAACTACGACGCATCTTCTCGTCAGGTATACCTCAAAACCTGAAAACTAAGTTGTACAACTAGTGCGTGTTGCCAGTGATGAGCTACGGAACTGAGACGTGGTCCTTCACTGCTGGCTATATGAGGACGCTCAAAGTCGCTCAGCGAGCTATGGAGAGGGCTATGCTCGGAGTTTCTCTGCGTGATAGACTTATAAATGAGGATATCCGCAGTAGAACCAGAGTGACCGACATAGCCCAACGGATTAGTAAACCTCTGTGGCAATGGGCCGGCCATATAGCTCGAAGCACCGAACAACCGTTGGGGGAAAAAGGTTCTCGAGTGGCAGCCTCGTACCGGTAGGCGAAGTGTAGGGTGACCCCCCTCTAGATGGAGTGACGACCTGGTAAGACAAGCAAGAAGTCGATGGATACAGGTGGCTCAGGACCGTGCTTTGTGGCATACCTTGGGGGAGGCCTATATTCAGCAGTGGACTTGTGAATGATGATGATGATGATTACGGATCCACCGTTGTAAAAACAGTAGGCATACCCACATACCCTAATTGAGCTCTACAGGCTAATGTTATATACAATGCCCTACTAATTAAAAAATAAAAATAACGAACCGTAAGTCATTTTAATGTTATTTTTTTAATTAGGCATAAAATTTTAACTAAATTTAAATAATACAAGTTTTTACTTACTTAATAATATATATATATTTAATAATAAAAATTGACCGCAGTTAACTATGATATCTAACTGTTACTAACCTATAACTGTTAGTGGCGGCGCTGTCGTCGTGCCACAAGTGAAACACACCGAAGCCCAAATCACGCTATCATAGTTCCGAATCATAAGCAGTATATATAGAACAGCTCCGAATTATCTCATGGAGCGTTAGTCGCTCCCCGGGCTAAACACCCTGCCCGGACGTTAACTAGACGTTAAATATCTCAGTCGCCTCAGCGACCATGAGTGCTGTGAAGTGCTCGAATCGTCGGGTATATAAAAAAAAGTTAATAATAATATAGTCCGTAAAAACTTGTATAATATTAAAAATGTTATACAAGTTTTTCCGAAGTCTATCGCTTGTATTAACTTTTTTTTAAATAAATATTTATCAATAATACTACATTTTTACGATTTTTTTTGTTTTTAAAATGTTTTAACTAAAATGTGTTTGTTTACACATTTCTTTAAACATTTGTTTTTGTAATATTCCTAATCAAATAGACTAACATTTTACAGGTTTATTAATTTACTCGTGTTCGCACCACGACTTTGACCACGTGTACCTATTACACTGTACATGGACGTGGTCGGAGCGTCGTACATTTTGTAAACGTCTCCTTTTTTGGAATGCAATGTAGGTATCGATCGTAAACGAGCTCATTCAACTCGCACTTGGCTAGCCAGTGGCCGTGACCGCAACTATTTTCGGGGTTTAGATCCTCGTCTGATATACAATCACATACAGTGTTTGGGGGAAATCTATACACCACATTGGACTTCTGATGGGATATCAGGATAGTTATTATATTATAATCCCTTGTAGAAAAAAAGCATAACTTGCAATTTTAAGTGCCGATTTTCTACGTGCTCGATGGTGAGGGAAAACATCGTGAGGAAGGCTGCATGTCTGAGAAATAAGAAAAAAATCGGAGACATGTGAAGTTCGCCAACACGCATTGGGGCAGCGCGGTGGACACTTTCTTGCCCTAATACCCTCTCAGAAATGAAGGGAGGCCAGTGCCCAGGTGTGGGACGTATATAGGCTGTATTAGTTTGCCGGTACATTTCTTATAAAACCCAATAGCGAGTAGATGCTGTTAACATCCATATTGGTCCTCGATTAAAAATCTACTAAAAACGCCATCTACCGGGAGTAAATGTGAATCGAAACTATTTAGAGACCAATGTTAGCACAAGGAATTAATTATTTTTATCAAAATCGGTCCAGCCGTTCTCAAGTCATAGATGTGGAAATTGATTTTTATTTATATAGTCTAGAACAGGGATTCTCAAACTATTTTGGGCAAGAGACCTCTTTTCCGAAATGAACTGATACCTCAGACCCTCATAGCTAAATTACTTTGAAAATCCTATGTTTTACCCTATTGATACAAAATACTAACTAATTTAAAAACGTTGTGGTTGGTTGAGTAAGTAACTTGATATCACTTTATCATCAAAATTTTCACTAAATAAATAGATATAAAATTCAGTAAATAGCAAGTGTAATTAATAATTATAAATACAAATTACGGTCGCAAATTAACAGTTTTCGTTTATGTCGACCCCCGGGAAGCCGATTTCAACCCCGAGGGGTCGATATCGACCATTTTGGGAAACCCTGGTCTGTAATAACAGCATTGTTTATTTGGAGCTTATGAGTAATATCCATATTTGTTAAAGTTAAAAATATACGTAATATCTATATTGAATGGAATTAGATACTTAATGAAACAAATTTTCCATATTAAGAATAAATAAAATATAATATTGAAACCATTTACTACATAATTATAATCTACCAATAACTATCGTTGACATCCTCAAATTTCAACAAACTTTGTATAAAACGGTTATCATAATATTAAGGAGTTTATGGATGATAATAACCCCTGGGAAGGGTGATCGCTACCAGGTATTATAATTTGTTTTGTGTTGTTAAATGTGTAAAATATATTATGTTCTCATGACAAAGGTATTTTGCCGAACCAGTAGTAAATTAAACAAAAGATTGCTTTTCAATAAATATTATTCATAATCTGTATTGGATTAAAATGTGTCCATTTCTGATAATTTTTTAATAGAATAAAGGTGACAAACGGGCACACAGTCCACCCGATAGTAAGTGGATGCTGTGACCCATAGACATCTACATTTAACCTGAGAACTAAGATGGAATGCCTCGATTCCAGTAAAACGGGTCTCCGGTTCTCTACACTCACTATACGAAACACAGCGGCATTAAGCTGCTATTTTACGCTGGTATTCTGTGAGAGCGCGTTCCTTCCCCGGTCGAGCCGACCCATTCGTCCTACAAGCATAATATAGCTACACCGTGGCTTTACCACGTATAAATGATGTGTGGCGAGGGTAAGCTGACTTTAGAGGCATTTGTTCATTACAGCCTATCAGAGTCCAGCTGACTGTAGGCCCCTCCAATCAAGGCCTCAAAAGGATTATATTTGGCAATTTGCCATATTTGCCAGTTTGTCTTACAGTTGGCTTCGGTTTGGCGGTCGTTACGGCAGTTTTTTGTCTAGTTGTTGTTGTGAAGACGCTGCTGCCCATCTCCAGGTTTGTTTCCCTCCAAAGTCTCTTACTACAGCCTCAAGACGTTATGGGGGGGGGGGGGGGGTGGATATTCTTTTACCGCTAATACACTTGTAATACTATAGTACCTGGATGACCGAGCATTGCTCGGTATTTTTTTTATTGGAAATCGTGTGTTTTGGAAATTATATTTAGATAAAATTACATAACGATAAAATATGAAGAATATTTTTTGATCTTACCAACATAATAGATCGTATTTTTATAAAAATACTAAAAAAAGGGCTCGAAATAATAGATTTTCTCACAAAAGAAGGGAACTTGAAAAAAAAAGGGAAAATAGTCAGACCGAAGACAGGACTCGAACCAGAAAACTACGATAACGCGACGGGCCGATATCCACTTGAGCTATTACGATCGTTAATACAGTTTCAAAATTTACCTTCTTATATTTTAGCAGTTTTTCATTGCCTGAAAACAGGGATAAAACGACATTTTCTAAAAATAAATCCTAGCTTCGATCGATTTATTGCCCCCGAAACCCTCTGGACACAAATTTTACGAAAATCGTTGGAGCCGTTTCCGAGATTACACAGATTAGATATTACACAGGGTTATTTTAAAATAACCGGCCACATTTGCAGAGAAAGTTCAGAATAAATAAATTATGAAAATAAATTAATTTAGTAAAATCTCAAACATTCTGTCCTTTTTATGTTTTAAATTCAAAATGCGTGGTAATGCATTATTTAACTGTTTAACTGATTTTGCTACGAACACACATTCGTAAGGGTCGATCGGTAGGCAAACACGTTGTTGCCCGTAAATCACATTCAATTTGGGATAATTTCAAATACAAGTAGAAGCCTAATTTACTCGTATTTTCAAAAACTGCAATAACGGTATATGATTATTTACATACACTTAAGTTTAAAATTTGACTACTCTTTGAAAAATTACCATGTATATCACGTAAAAGAACGTAGTCAATTTGCAAATTTAATGCGACACCGCGAAAACATGCACCTCCTTTCATCTAATAGTATTGGACTATGATACCACTAACGAAACTGGAATTTGGACATAGGTAAATTCATGTATTTATCTTGAATTTGCTGGTTCAAAAACACGATTGTATAATTTTGACACGGTCATAATTATTTGCGAAAACACCTCTAAAAGCGAGTATATTTGAAATTACAACGAAATTACATAAGATTCATCAATCACTCAAATAATGTCCTCCAGATCGAATTTTGGCCAGGGCTGCCTCAACGGACGCTAGCCATCGGCGCAGGACAGGATTATAGTGCCCAAGTGTATGCACAAGCACAGGTGCACTCTTTCTTCCCTCACTCTCATAATCCGATGGGACGGTAAACCGACACGACCGGAGAGTGATCAAGCGCAGGACCAACACGGTCCTCTTCTCTCTTTACGTGCTTTCCGAGGCACGGGGATGAGACACCGCCAACTTCCTAACTCCGAGCAACTACTGAGAATTTCTCGACAGAAAAACTCAATAATTAATTTTTTGGCCCGACCCGGGATTCGAACCCAGGACCTCATGATCAGCAGTCACACTACTACAACCACTAGACCAACAAGACAGTCACTCAAATATATTCATAACATCAATATTCTTTTTTTATTTACTTGCTCATTATTTTAATTGTCAGAATCTTTTTCAAAATTTAGAAATTCTGACAATTTCTAAGTGGTCTTAAACGTCGCAGGCGTTACGCAATTTTAGAATTTATGATGACGTTTTTTAAGTTTTTATGGAAATTATGTATTCACACAGATCAGTCCGACGATAGCCCGGAGCCATTTTAAACGTTTATTTTCGATGTGTCGTCTTAATAAAAAAAAGTCAATAACCCTTGGTGCATTTTAGAGAGACTGACGTTCAAGCCAATTTCAAGCCACGGCGATAACTTCCGCATTATCAGCACCTGTTTACTGCGAAGGGAGTCAGTGTCAATATGATGTAGAACTTATATGAGTATGGTAAAAAATATTGAAATTGAAATGAATATAAATGAAAATCGATGAATATTGTAACATTATTATTATTATCATTTTCTCAGTATAACTTGGATGAATCACTCACAATATTGAGTTGATCAATAAGTTTTAGGAAACACAAAGAAACCTTAGAATAAGTATATGTAACTTGTATTTATTTTTAATCGCCTTTTATGCTCACACGCTTCGAATAACCTTTTGAAAGTTGGTTAATTCTCTTAGGAAAAAGGCTTGATCTTGGGACTCGAAAAGGACTTTTACAGCACACATCACCTCATGGTCGCCGTCAAATTTCATACAACGCAAGTGCTTTTTAGGTGAGTTTAAAGGTGAAAATATCTCGGAGCTAGATCTGGAGTATGGTAGGTGATGCATCAACTGAAACCCTGTAGTTTAGACGACAGTGGCTGCAACTCCAGATCGATTTGCAGGGGCATTATCACGATGAAAAAGCAATCCAGCTTGCAATGTTCCTCGAGGGTTATTCTTTAGTTCCTCGCGCAGTTTTTTGATTAATGATGAACTCATTGATGAGTGTTCTATTCTGAAAACATAGTGATCAACCTCGTATTTAGTCTTTAAAACATTCAAGGCCATTTGACTGAATGACGTGTGACATTTATATACTATTATTATATTATTAATGTCATCCACATTGAATTCCAATATATAATTATTGACAATCTGTTATATATAATTACAACATAATTATACACAGTAGCCATAGTCAAGTCATGTTTGCAAATTTAAAGCAGTACATAATAAATTATTTAAAACAGGAGTTAGACTGCACTTTTTAAAGTTAAAAAGTTGCAGCCTATATACATCCCCACGGCTTGGCGTAGACCTCTCATTTCTGAGAGGGTTTTAGGGCAAGGAAATGTTTACTGCGCTGCGCCAATGCGAATTGGCAAACTTCGCATGACTTCAGAATTTTTTTTATTTCTCAGACATGCAGTTTTTCTAACGGTGTTTTCCTTCACCTGCGAGCACGTGGTAAATCAGCATTTTAAATTGCAATTAACAATTTCATGTTTTTTGCGGCAGGGATCGAACCCGGGTTGCTCGCGTACTGTGAAATTCACAGCGAGTGCTTAGCACCTGAGTTACCACGACTGTCCCTAAGCTTCACTGTTCTAGTACTTAAACTTAACTTAAGAATATTTAAAACTGGTAATGCTCAACATAACATAGCCATACTATGGTACTTCCATAAGCCGTGGTAACTCAGATGGTTAACGCTCGCTGTAAATATACCAGAACGCGAGTAACCCGGGTTTGATCCTCGACGGCACTAATGAAATTGTTAATTGCAATTTTAAGTGCTGATTTACCACCTGCTCGGTGGTGAAGGAAATAATTGTGAAGAAACCTGTATGTCTGAGAAATAAAAAAAATATATCGAAGGCTTGTGAAATCGCCAACACGCATTGGGGCAGCGCGCGGACACTTCCCTGCCCTAAAACCCTCTCAAAATGAGAGGAGGCCTGTGCCCAGCAGTGGGACGTATATATGCTGTAACTTTACTTAACTTTTATGCGACTTCCGTTTATAAACTGTATGCAAATGTTATCACAGATGTTGTTACAGCACTGCGCAATATAGCATTTAAAATGAGATTTGCATGTAGCGTTCATTCATGCAGTTGCCGACGTATTCCAGTTTATCTGTTGCCAGCTCTTGAACTACAGTAAAATTAAATATGTTAAAAAATTAATTTGCACTACTAATCTATCATAACGGTCAGTCACTGCAGAGTTTTTTTCATCTGAGGATGCCTCGTGTGGGGGTTGTATAATCGACGGTGTTGTGCCTTTCTTTGTGTAGTGAGTGATGTTGGAAACAGTAGTGCTGGGATCAGCGGTGACGGGAATCGTGCACGCAATTGAGGAAGGGCGGACGGTGCTCTTCGAACTTGATAAAACACTTAATTTTACTTATTAAGCAGATCTTAACAAATTAATTTTTTAAGGTTAGCAATAAAATGAGTGTATCCAATAATACTAGAAAAGCTTTTTTCGGTTATAGCGCTTTTTTCTTGATTCTGCATCTCTCGTCAGAGAGGATTATTAAAATCATTGTTCCGCTTACAGAAACTCTGACGGCAAGGGGTATACGCTTTCGATCCTTGCCAGTGCCGTTCAGTCTTAAATTCACAGTATGATGGCTCTATACATAAAAGTCAATTGCTGTCCGTTGATCTTACTAAAACTGGAAGACGAATAGATTTAGAAGTATTATAATAGATATAAAAGTAACGGCTGATTCTATTAATTACGACAAAATTATTAAATTTTTTCTATGGCCATAATTCGTCTAAGGATAAAGCAGTGGAATTGTCGTGTACGAGTATCCTTTACCCCATATCGTTCTTAGGATGTCGTAAGAGGCGAAGGAGGGAAACATACCAAGAGTTAGGCAGCAGCTTTCTGATGACAGAAATGAAATAAAAACTGCGGTTGCCAGCCTGCTTTCCAAACATGGCAACTATGGCAAACATCCCACCTATAAGTTAATCTATAGGGAATGCTTATTTTCAGCAGTAGACTTTAATAGGCTGTGACTCTAACGGTATCAACATGTAAAACCGAAATCAAAGAGATTTTCAGTTCTTCAAAAGTACCAACTTCTACTACCTGCTACAAAGCGTACAGCTTCGGAAAGTATTCTCCTTATGAGACGTGTGACATGTTAGTGGCATGCTGCAGATATACGCGTATTATTGTTGTAGCACGAAAGGGTCGGCTCGGCCAGGGCAGGACCACGCTCTCACAGAATACCAGCGTAAAATGGTAGGTTAATGTTGCTGTGTTTCGTATGGGGAGTGTAGAGAACCGGAGACCCTTTTTACTAGACTCGAGGCATTCCATCTTAGTCCTCATGGGTGACAACGCATTTGCATTTTCATTCTTAAAGATAAATGTGGATCTATGGGTCACACTAGAAACTTGCCATCAGGTGGACTGTGGGCGCTTTTGTCACCCAATGCTATAAAAAATATTCTATGGGACCATGTTCAACAGTGAACTTTTGTAGACCGTAATGAATGAATTAGTGAAAATGAATGGAAAAAATTATTTTTGAAGTGAAAACTGCTCACGCAGGCTAAATCCTATGGATCTATATGTTTCTCTTATTTTAGTGTCACTTTTTCTTTCATCATCGTATTCCAAATCACAAGATTTCTAAAGCAGTATTTACTTCAAAATAAATGATTATAATAGAAAAGTAATACAAAATAAATAAACTACAACTATCCTACTCCTGACTTTCTGCATTCGTCTCTCGATGTTTAGGTTTTTGAAGGTTTCACTCACAGATATATAGTAATAATAAGACAATAGAAATGAGTTCGCGCTCGATTACTTCCAAAACCGATGTCGACACATTTTTAAAACGACTGGTGCCTGCAGCTGTATTATAAATATACGCAACGCACAATTATGTCTAATGTTTCACATTACATTGCTTGGCGAGTTTGTCAACGTCGCGTGCGTCGCGTAATAAATGAAAGTTTACAAGGGTAAAATATCATAGTAAAGTATTCATCTAGATGTAAATTAGTTAAAACAATGATAATTAGTAAATAATCAAATTACTGACGAAATGTTAGGCCATTATTAGTTGAATTACACATCCTTGATGAGTTTTACAACTGATTATGCTGCAGTGCACCATTATAATAACATAAATTCACGTACGACGTTCTCTGCGCAACTAAATCACAAAATGGTGAACGATGTTCATCAACACATCATAGTGGCAACAAGGTCACGCGTCTATACGACTTCTATTGTCTTATTATTACGATTCCTGTGGTTTCACTACTACCGCGTGTGAACTGCACGAATGTTTTTCACAAGTTAGGGTGCCCAACGTCTCCAGAGCAGGTGATGGTAAATGGACACTATAGCCTGCAGACAACGACATCTATCCGTAATTAAAAATCAATATAGGTTAACTTCCCCTCATAGTTTCCTCACTCTCATAGTCAATTTTAATGGCACACTGACACGACTGGAATCAGGCGCAGGACCGTCGATTAAAGCCGTTCTGGCTTTAATTGAGTTTCGATGTGCACTGGTGGAACACTGCCAACTTTCTGACCCGGGCTGCTGCAGAGAATTTCATGACAGAAAAACCCGTAGCACTATATCAGAATGAGTTTGCGCGGACCCGGGATTCGAACTCAGGACCACAGGTGAAGCAGTCCTACCTACGTTTTTAGACCAACGAGGTACTCAAAACCACGTTAATAATAAAATACCTTTCGGACATTATATCTTAGTCCTCGAGGGTGACAACACGTTCAGATTTTAATCGAGGCTAGATGTAGGTGCCTGGCTATGGGCCGCGACATCCTCTTATCATCATGTGGACTACGTACGCCTTCATCATTATTACTTCTAATAAAAAAATACCAATAAATTAACTTCCAATTGTCTTCCAGTGCTTAAAAACCTTTTTATATTAAAATCATCAAAATTGTTTTGAGAGCTTCAGAGATATTATATTACGTAATATTATCCAAATTAAGGTCGTATTCCCTCTTTTGTTAGTAAATTAAAAATAAGTTAGGGATAAGTAACTTGACCCAATATATTTATAATAAAGGAAAATGAATGAACAGCATGTATACGTCCTACTTACAGGCACTGGCTTGCCTCGTTTTTGAGAGGGCTTTTGTACAATTACTCCATAGCGTATTGTCGGACTTAACATGTCATCAAAATATTTATTTCTTAGACATATGTATAGGTTTTCTCATTTTGTTTTCCTTCACTGGAAAACACGTCGTAAAATCAGCATTTGAAATTGTTACTAACTACTTTATCGGTCGAAAGCGTACTGTGAAGTTACGCTGAGCGCAGAGCTGCTAGCTACCACTTCTCTTATTTAAAAAAAGAGCAGGATCTCAATTCAACAGAATTAAGGATCATCAGACATTAAAGGACGAAAAGAATAAAATAATTTCTACACAATCTTCTAAAGTCGGCGCTGTAATTTTTCTATACACTATGCCTTAGCACCGATTTCGGAAGCTATTCATCATCATCATTAGAGCCCTTCACAAGTCTACTGTACAAAGGCTCCCCCAAGGATTGCCATAAAACGCGGTCCTGAGCTATCTGCATCCATCGACTTCCTACATGTCTTACCTACATCTTCTCGTCTTATCTACGTCTTCGCTTAGCGTTAATCTTTCTTCCGTATTGGCGGTCGGTTCTTCGAGCTATATGGCCAGCCCATTGCCACTTCAGCTTACAAATCCGTAGAAACAGTTATGTGTATTTCCACGAAATAAATAAATAATATTTATTTATTTCTTTTTAGTCCCTTGAAGTCGATTGTTACTTTTTATTAACTTGACATTTTTATGAATATTTAATTTAAATTATTGTTTCATTTAATTTTACTTGTTCTACCTTTAAAATGCTGAAAATCTCTTTGTTTCGTATTAACATGTACCCTTATAACCTGCTAAAGTCCATTGCTGAAAATAAGCATCTCCTATAGATTACCTCATAGCGGATGTCTGCCATATTTGCCATGTTTGGCTAGCGGGTTGGGAACCGCGGCTGTTTATTTTAAGTCGTTATTAGAAAGACATTCCTGTCCAACTCCTGATTTGTTTTCCCTTGTCATCCCTCACGACACCCACGAGATGATATGGGGAGTTGATATTCTAACACACCACTACACGGTTAATTAAAATTCACCATATGTTAAAAAAAATTGCATTGGCCGTGTTGGTCGCAACGCCTCTTTATCTCTTCCCTGTAAAAATATCTTATAACATGTCGATCGCAATAAAATTGATTTGATTTGATTTAAAAAAATATCTTCTATAAACACAAACACTTATTCTACACTATAAATAAAATTGAATTTTTTATCTGCAATACTGAAACAACTGGCTGCAAAAGTCTGAGAGTTATTTGAATGCTAACCAAGGAGGTTATTTATAACCTCCTTGTTGCTAACATACATTACAACATAAACAACCATTCATTTGAATTTTTTGTCTTTCTGCCTATCTGTTTGTTCAGGATAGTCTTCAGAATGGATGAGCCGATAGGGGCGAAACTTTACGAACAGATAGATACTGGTTATATTATTCAAAAAACAAAGTTATTTTTTTGAAAAATCGTTAAATTGAAAAAAAAATGTTTTTGATTATCTTATATCAAAATAACACCACATTAATAGATCTTATCCAGACGAAGCAGCGAAGCTAGTATAAAATAAAATTTCAAAGTATGAAACATTGAATAAATAATACTATAGTATTCCAAGTCTGCCGCGATTGCATTTGAAATATCACGCGAACAAAGTGACGGCGTTCACGTTGCTTATTGCTACTCTTATTAGACTGTGTAGTTCGAGAGCTCAAAATAAACACATTTAATAGGTACTTTAGTCAAAATTCAAAGTTCCTTCGTAGCGACGAATACCAGTAAAAAGGAAGTTTAAATATTACTTTTTACGTGGTAGGGTCATGTTATGATTGTAGCACGAATGGGTTGGTTCGTCCGGTTAAAGACCACGCTCTCACAGAATACCAGCGTGAAGTAGCAGCTTAATACTGCTGTATTTCGTATAGTGAGTGTAAACAACCAGAAACCCTTTTTACTGGTAACGAGGTATTCCATCTTAATCTTCAGGGCAGGATGTAGTACGGGCCACAGCATTCACTTACCACCTGGTGGACTGTGCCCTGCGTCCACGCGGGAAACATAGTAAATGGGACCCTGCACTATATTGTGAAGAGTCAAAATGTGTCAAAAAAGGAACGTATGGCAATTCACAATGCGGTGTTGGTCCCTACTTTAACGTATGGTAGTGAAAGTTGGGTATGGCAGAAGAAGCACGAGAGTAGAATAAATGCAGTAGAAATGCGGTCGTTAAGGAGTATGTTAGGGCTTAATCTGAATGACAGAGTGAAAAACTGTGTGATAAGAGAAGAGTGTGGTACCTACAAAAAATAAAAAAGATAATACTTTTCAGCATAAATGACAAATTAAATAATATGTCTATTTTTTTCTTCATAATATTTTCCTTATCAGCCTGCGACGATCCACCTAATCCTCATCCAAAGTAGAAATAATTTGAAATAATCGTCACGATTGGCACATGAATTAGCCAATAAGTAGTTCATCCACCTACTATCCGTGTGGCGAGAGTAGAGTAACACAAGACCCTTTGTACTGATATAACCAGGCATTATATGTCTTAGCCCTCAAAACGCATTTACATTTTATTCTTAATAAAGATAGATGTAGATGTACTCGTATATGTGACACAGCATCCACTTACCATGAAAGAGCTATGTGCATGTTTGTCAATCCATTCTTATTCTATGAAAATATTTTAAAATGAAATGTGTACATAAAGAACCAAAACTGCAATTGAGTTTTATTAAAATAATGCAAAAATAGCAGAGTATACGGAGTAGCTTTTTCCAGTTAACCAAAGCGGACGTTTTTGCGTCAAAGTCTCTCTTTTATTAATTGCCCGCTTCAAAGGCTACCCATACGTCCAACGTGACACGGAAAAGTTCTTCTTTTCTCTTTGAATTGAAACAATCAAATTGTTTCATTAAATGTCCGTTTTATATTAATCCAACTGAGCAAAGGGCGTTTTTTTAAATAAAGGAATAAAAGAAATTTGAAAACAACTTCGTTTATTATGACTTGCTCTGAAATTATTAATATAAGAGCTCACTGCACACATTATTAGCGTTTAATTTACTTCGTGGATCACCTCAATTTAAATTGTAAAGCGAAGTTTTAACTAAAGATAGTCAACATAATACAGAATATTAATAAAACCTCAAATAAAAGGCTTAATCTGCTTTAAGTTTTTAATATTATTGAATTTGGTTGATATTTTTATTGTCTTTGATATATAATGGTGACTTAAATTTATTGATGAAGTCATAACAAGTATTGTGGGAATAATATTGAAGTGTCAAACGTTCAGCTCAATTTAATTTATAATTGGTGGTGCTGATGACTTAAAATTAAAGTGTATTGAGTTAATAATAATAGCGTTCCTCATTTTAATCCATCCTTCCGTTTCAGCTCGCAGTTGTCGAAAGAGGTAATAAGGGGGAAATATTTAGGAGTTATTTGGCTTCGATAGATGGCGGTGTATCATTTCGTTTACACTGGACGTAAAATACACTGACTGGCGACGGGCAGCGGAGTTGAAAGTGCAAGATGGGAGAGACCTTTGTCTAATGGTTGACGTTTGCAGGCTGATAAAGAATAAAAAGGAAAATATTCCTGTTGTGTCTATGAGTACCATAAACTAATGATAAAGGTGTGCTTATTGCCATGTTACTTCTTATTGTACAATCGTATTTTTTACCATTCCACTGCCGAACATGTGCCTCCCCACAAATCGCCTCACAGAAGGATATTTTCCGTAATTACCACGCTTTATTTATAACATTGGAGTTCTTATCAGGAAGATGGTGCTGCCCGTCTCCTGACTTCCTTTTGTAAGCACTTTCAACAGCTACGAGACGATATGTGGTCGTGGATTCTCTACGTCGTCATTACACTGTAATTTTTACGATTATAAAAAATTAAATCTAAAGTGTATTTTTACAATACAGCGTATCTTGTTTTACTCATAAATAATAGCTTTTGCAATTTAATATAATATAAATTTTATTATAGCTCAGAAATTTTCAAATAAAACATATTATATTCGTAAGCAATAAAAATAAAATTATATATAAGAACCAGTTTAATTTATTGCCTAAATAAATTTACCCTTAACTGTACGCGAATTTGTTAGAATAACACTGGAGAAAACGTATTAAGCATCTTTATTGTGGAATATTTAATAAAAAAGAAAAAAGTACAATCCAGAATAGAAATATAAAATGTTGTATTACATAAATTCTTAATATGAGACGGAGTAAATTTAACTACATTTGAATGTCAATAATAGACCGCGACGATCTTAATATGCCTCGTCCATATATTGCCATAAAGCATGGTCTTGAGTCTGACCCACGCTTATGCATCAAAATCAAATCCGGGCTAGTGTCATGAGGGCGCCACTTCATCTAGTGTGAGTGAACATTTGATCGCCGAACTTGATTTATTTCAAATCAGGAATTATTAGCAATATGTATATATTCGAGAATTTCCTATATATATATATATATATATATATATATATATATATATATATATATATATATATATATATATATATATATAGACTCTTCTTGTCCTCAATTACCCTCAAAAATAAGAGGAAAATCCAGTATCCAGGCAATCACGTAGAGAACAATTAAAAATTTGAAAATCCTTGATCTTGTTAAACATCCTAACAGTTATAAACTGGTGACTTAATGGCCAGACGACACCATACATGGATAAAAAGATATAGCTATTTTCTTAAAAACAAAATCACGTGCAGTTGTATATAGCGTTAGATAGCAAGCTAAAAAACTGTTTAATAGATAGCCACCGAATGCCGTAAAAACCTAAAAATTTTGAATAATGGTAACATATTTAAAACAAAGGTTAACCTTTTATATTGGAAAAAGTTAATATACGTAATGATTTCTAATATTTACGCGTATACTAAACATGTTATAAAACTAATTTTACTGATTTTATAGCGATTAATATTAACTATTTAACTCGCGACGTTTCACTTTACAGCACCCATTGTCACGGTTCACCCTGATATTATAGTTATCGAAGGCTACTTTCTTCTTTTTATTAATAATTTAAAATACTTTGATTTCATTAATTATGGAATTTTAATTATCACTAACCATTATATAAGAGGTCTAAAAGCATAGGCGCATTTGTATTAAACTGAGATAAAAGCGATATTTGTTTTCGAGATGAGAGAAATGACATAGAAGATTTTTTTTAATTAATTAGGAAAGAACAATGAAGTGCGATTAATAAATTAAGAATAATCGTTTTTATCATTCATTTACGTATCTTTTTGAAATTTAAAATTTGGACAATTTATCTGCTTCTAAACTTTCAAGACCGAGACGCTTTTGAATACTACACATTATTAGTCCGAACTGCAAAAAAAATCTTACAAATGAATATTTATATAGTTATTTATTTATTGTTTATTCATAACTAGGTACAAAATAAAAATACCAACAAATTACGTGTTTATTTATGTAATAAATTAAGTTCCGAATACAAATTGCAAAAGGTAGTTCTTAATTTTTGTATTAGCTTATTTTTATCTACCTTTCTAAAGAACAACTATGAGCATTACCAGACCTGTTACATCTCTAGGGCGATGCTGACTAACATCCTTTACACCGCAATATTTGAATAAATTCGCATCCTATTCTGGTTTGCAATTGCGGATGGCTCAGGAAAATCTATGGATGAGGTCTATTTTCAGCAGTGGACGTGTAATATAATGATAATGACGATTAGAATGGTAAAGCCAAAGTGACTTTGAACAAGTATTCTTGTAATCTTTATTGACTAAAAATGATTCTATTCTATTCTACTCTAAATGACAACTTAATTTGCGTGTAGTAAAAATTTTAATTACAGACGATAAATTAAAATAAGTGTATTGAACTAAGTGAGAAAATACCGTAAGAGAATGTATTTAATCTAGCGTAAATAATTGAGGTATCTTTGAAATAACGTTGAAGTGAGATGATCGTCGAAGTTTCACTAAGAGCAGCGCGGTGTGGAATTGTATTGACGCTTGCTCGGCACTCAGGAGCTACGCCTTCCCTGGAGCGTTTAACTTTTGCGTAGAATTTCTGCTTGGTTTGATTTCAGTACAATAAAATATTGAACATCTGATATCTCTTTACAATTTGCTCATAATGAAGCCGTTTAGCTATTTAGTGAGTTTTTCAAATATAAAAGACGATATTCCAACACTATTCCCAAAATACATTATACATTAGAAAGGTACCAATTCCTGTCTTCAGTTAGAGAAGCCCACGTCCGGCTATGGTAAATTATTGTTCAATTGATCATCATCATTGGAGCCCTTCACAGGTCCACTGCTGAACATAGGCTTGGGCATATCCTACACTATCGACTTCCTGCATATACATATTATCAAATCGGCGCTATCTAGTGAGGGGCCACCTTACACCTCGCTTAACAATACGAGGTTGCCTCTCGAGAATCTTCCTTCCATATACTATAAATAATATTTTATTTTGTATTTATACACTCACTACGTGGTAGAGCCATGCTGCAGTTATATTAGTAGTATAGTTGTAGCACGAATGGATCGTCTCGATCGGGGAAGGACCACGCTCTCATAGAATACCAGTGTCAAATAGTAGCTTAATGCTGCTGTGTTTTGTACGGTGATTGTAGAGAACCGGAGACCCTTTCTACTGGAAACAACGAACCATCTAAGTCCTCACGGGTGGCAACGCATGTGTTTTTTGATTCGTAATCGAGGATACATGTAGATATCTATGGGCCACAGCAACCACTTACCATCAGGTGAACTGTGAGCTTGTTTGTCACCCTATCCTATAAAAAAAATTCAGTAACAGCGCCCGATATATAATTTCAGAGAAAACGGTATCGCTACCGGTTAAACTCAATCTGGGGGCAATTTTAAGCTCAAGTGGAGCACAGTAATGAAGAAAATTACCTAGACACTTAAAGATCGGTGATTATATACAAGAACGTTCTGGTTTAAATTCTAAATTAATTTGTGTATCCTTTGTACATTAATTTGCTAGATTATTTTTTTATTTGATATTGCTACTCAGCTTTCAGGAGTGTCTCAAAAATCGGTCGGTTATATGTTGTCGTAAATTAAGTTTAGTTAACGTGATATATATATATATATATACATATATATATATATATATATATATATATATATATATACTTACGGATCTGAGACGTGGTCCTTCACTGCTGGCCATATGAGGACGCTCAAGGTAGCTCAGCGAGCTATGGAGAGGGATATGCTTGGAGTTTCTCTGCGTGATAGACTCAGAAATGAGGATATCCGCAGTAAAACCAGAGTGACCGATATAGCCCTACGGATTAGTAAGTTGAAGTGGCAATGGGCCGGCCATATAGCTCGAAGAACCGACAACCGATGGGGAAGAAAGGTTCTCGAGTGGCAGCCTCGTACCGGTAGGCGTTGTGTAGGGCGACCCCCCCACTAGATGGAGTGACGACCTGGTAAGACATGCAGGAAGTCGATGGATGCAGGTGGCTCAGGACGGTGCTTTGTGGCATTACTTGCGGGAGGCCTACGTTCAGCAGTGGACTTGTGAAGGGCTGTAATGATGATATATATATATCCTGATAGGTACCCTCTGTCGCCTCTTACGACACCCACGGGATGATATGGGCAGTTGATATTCTTACACCCCTACTACACGTTAATTATACGGTATTTAATATACATATTGAATTAGACTACAAATTACCGTGTAGTGGTGGTGTGAAAATATCCCCGACATATTACACAGCAGTGTCTTCATAATAACAACTAGAAAGTGATGAACTGCAGTTGCGAACCCACCTACCAAACATAGCAACTATGGCAACTATCTCTTCATAAGTCAATGTGGACCTATGTTTAGCAGTGACTTTTCATTGATTGTAATGATGATGACGAAAACTGCTTATACTGATTTTTTCGCGTTTAATTAAAGGTTGTTATAAAACACCCGACGTTTCGAGTGCTTTGCAGCGCTTACAAGGGAGAAGGAAAGGGGAGAAGTTAGAGCCTCGAAGTCACAATTAAAGAAGTCACAATTAAATCGTAATAAGTACAGCTTTTAATTAATCATTTTTGTCCGATCTATACAGAACAACTGTGTGAAGCTTTGCAGTGATATTTTTGGGTATGGACTTAATTGTATTAGCTACAGATCCCAAGTAGGTAGGTAGGTAGGTATCCAGCAACTTTTCCTATTGAAATCAGGATTTATTTCATTTCAATAGCCTCATAAATCATCCATGGAAGGAGGCGGTGTTATTTCGCGAGGATTTTTGTCTATCAAATCTCATGTATAGACCTTTTAGGATATGATTACTGAAGCCTGCAATCTGATATCAATGCGTCAATTTGCTTTATTCAATCCTTTAAAGCATTTTAATGACATGGATGTAAGCTACTATAAATTACATCAACCATTTTACATTTCTTTAAAAAGTTGAGGCTTTACGAATAAAAGTGCAATTTGTACTAGCTCAATTTATAAAAAAGTTGTTCACGCTTTTTAACTGCAACGTTTAACAAGGAGTTTGTTGTTCAAATACTAGCATTACTAAGTATTTCATAATTTTTCTAGAAGCAAGCTAATGAAATTTACATTTATGTAAATTCTATATACTATTTATATTTTATATAAATACACAGAAGAAAATTTAATAGAACAGGAAAAATGACGCCAAGATTTAAATTAACAGCGATTAGCGCGGAAAATTTCGCTTTAATATTAATATTATTAATTAACTGAACGATAAAATAAATTATTATTTTTATTCTTAATCATTCATTTGCTGATGCATTGTTTAAAGTATACGTCTGTCAGTTTATTTTTTAGATTGTTTCGTGGAAAGTGATCCTGCACCATTATTAATTTAACACAGTGAAACTTTAGGCAGCTGAATTTTAACGTGGCCGTGAGAGCTTGAGAGACGATAAACGTTCGGGACATCCAAGAACTGCAACTACTGTCAATTGCATCGCAGCATTAATGTGAAAGAGATAGATGAGGCTATGTTAAACATGTTTGTTATATATTGAAACAAGATTTAGGCATGAGAAAGCTGTCAGAGCGTTTTGCGTTTGCGTTTGGGTATTGCGTTTGGTCACGGTCACGTTAGACTGTTGGCGCAGTTCAGGCGCAATAAAATCTGAGTTTTGGCGCCGATTAATTACTGTAGATGAAACTTGCATACACCATTATCAGCCCGAATTAAAAATACAGTCAAAATAGTAAACTTTGCAAAAAATAGATTGACTTTGGCCATAGCATGAAAACATTATGTATCTCACAACTAATATATATTATATTAAATTAGATTGTTTAGTGCGATTGCCAAGTCAATCTATTTATTTAAAACATAAAAGATTTTTAATATTGATTGGTCACTTTAAGGTTTTTTTAGGTTAGCTAATTACGTAATAACTTAAAACAGAAGGAACCGTAAGTAGGGACTGAATAAATTAATCGACTCGGTATTACATGGATCTCACAACTTTTTACGGTAGAAGAACCGTTGCAAGACTTGTTTTTTTTACAAGTTATGTTTTTTATGGCATCTCATTTCTTTTTGTAGATAGTCCTACTTTTTTCCTTTCCGGTACCTTCTACTTCTTGAATACCAACAATTTACTTATCTATACCTATTATAACTTTGTAATCCTATATGTTTATATGGGATTACAAAGTTATTTATGCAGTTGATGTATCTAGAAAACTGGACCGAAATTGAAAAATATTTTAATTTTTCCTTGATTTATACACAAAACACTAATTTTATTCTAAATTTCAAGCTTCTATATCTGCTATAAGTGCCTTAGAGTGCTGATGATCGGTCAGTAAGTCAGTGAGTGAGTGACAAAATTAAGAAACTTTGACTAGTTGTAATTCTTAAACTATTGGTTCAAATTGAATGAAATTTTAAATATATCGTGTTTATATAATGTCTGCTTGGTTGCTGAAAATCCGGCTTCTAGCCTCATCCACAACGAATTTATAGGAGTCAAAAATGGCCTGAACTGCTTCGAGAAAAGGATGTTACGGCCGTGCCACTTTTTTGCTCGACTTGGCGGGGGCACAGCCGTGCCCACAGATATTTTAATTGCTTTAATTGATTTTATAATCGGCTTTTAATTCTCATTAATAGTTATTTTTACCATTCTAAGTGGATTTTGGAAATTAAATTTCAATGTTATAATTCTTTCTCCAAATTTACATAGGACCGTTCTTGAATAACCTGTTTAATAAAAAAGAATAATTGAAATCGGTACAAAATTAATGAAAATATTGTATAAGGTGCATACAATAGAAAACATACGATCGAATTGAGAAGCTTTCACTTTATTTGAAAAAAAAATTGCAATTACATCTACTTAAAACAGCTAAAGTGGTGGAAGCTGTGATGGTCAGCGTTCGCTCGCTGTAAATTGCACAGTACGCGAGCAACCCCGCTTCGATCCCCGCCGGCACTAATGAAATTGTTAATTGCAGTTTTAAGTGCTAATTTATCACGTGCTTGGTGCTATATGAAATCGTCGGGAAAAAACTGCATGTAAACTAAACTACATAAGAAAAAATATGTCGAAGACATTTGAAGTTCGCGAAGACGCAATGGGGCAGCGCTGCGTACACTTCCTTGCCCTAAAACCCTTTCAAAATCTGGGGAGACCTGAGCTCAGCAGTTAGATGTATTTTTTATTTAACAAACATTATCATCCCGCAGCTGAGCGGTTATTCAACTCTGAACAAAATCGTGTTTAGCTACGTTTTACGTTATGTTTGATATTTGGTTTAACTGTATCGTATAATTATATCTGTGGGTGTACGTACTGTGATGTGGCGGTTTAAGAATATCCAATACCCTATATCGTCCTGTGGGTGTCGTAAGATGTCACAGAGTAAAAAACATCAGTTATCCATCAGCGCGTTAAGCGTGGCAACAATGGTAAATAACTCCCATATGAAGCAATCTGTGTATTATATAGTGAACTTGTAATGAACTATAATGAATGAAAAAATTATACAGTTTGGAGTAAGTCAGTTACAACAATTTTTATCTGAACACAGCACAGCACGGTACGTGAATACTATGACCCATAGACTATTACGTCTAGCCGGGATTAAGAACCAGTAAAAAGTGTCTCCAATACTCTACAATCGCCATATGAAACACAGCAGCTTTAAGCAATGTGGTTCTTCCCCGGTCGAGCCGACCCATTCGTGCTACAACCATAAAGATGCAGCGAGGCGTAGATATATGCGGTATCGAAATAAAATTTTGGAATATCTGGTTTTACAGGAAATTAAAATGTTTACTTTACAAACTGGATAAGCTTATCGCCAAATATAACAAGCTGTCAAAAGTTTGTCTTCCGTCCAAACAAGCTACGTGAGAGCTTGTTGATTTGCTACTTGTATTAGATCAAAGTTTGCACGTCCGTTGTACTGACTCAATGCAATACACATTTAATTAACGAAATTGTTTTAGAACTTTGTCTTCTATTTTAATGTCAAATTTATGTTAGAGATAGAGAGTGGAAAATAAAACAGGTCAGAGATTAAATCGAATCCCCCACTCGTTTTAACTTCGTTGTTCATAACGCATACAGAAGAGGAGTGGAATAATTTGGCAGCATCTGTTATTCCATCCGATTATAATGATGGTGTCTTCGAAGTTAGATTGAATAAGCTTCTGTTAAGCTTAGACAGTGCGCTTTACCATCTTGGGCATCATCACTTACCATCAAGTGGGATAGTAGTCAAGTACTAGCTTAGAATAGATAAAAAAAATCACAAGATGTGCTAAGAGTACTCCGCTAGTAATCGCAAAATAGAGAATTCTACAGTGAAGCTGATCACAGTATGTACATGTAATAAGCAGCGCTGCTATTGGTTTGCATATAATTTTTTTATTACCAGTACAATCCATAAGAATCTACTGCTGAACATTGGTATTCCGCAGTTTTTTTATAATTTTGAGTCGTTATCGGGTAGATACTCCTGCCCATTCGGGATCGTTTCCCGCTTACGCTTCTTTTGACACCCAAGGGACGATATGGGGTAGTACCTAGATATTCCTACACTGTCTCTACTCATGTGGTCCTTGATTCAAATCCCGAGTCGGATCAAAATCAATTATGGAGTTTTCCTAACAATAACCCGCCTGGATTCAGGAAATTGGCGAAGTTTCACCACTGAGCCTAAAAAACATGATTTCATGAGTGGGGAAATAGTGTACCTGTATTTTTTTTCCGAAGAGATAGCAAACGAGCACGCGGCTCACCTGATGGTAAGTGACTACCGCCGCACATAAACAACCGCAACACCAGGGGAATTGCAGGTGCGTTGCCGGCCTTTTAAAAAGGAGTAAACTCTTTTCTTGAAGGTCCCTAAGTTGTATCAGTCCGGACAAATCGCCGGTGGTAAACAATTCCACAGGGAAGTTGTACGAGGAAGAAAACTTAGTAAAACGCACAGTGGTGGATCGTCAAGCATCCAGATGGTGAGGGTATCTTGAATTTTGACGCAATGTGCGTTCATGTAATTTGGCGGCTGGGATTAATCCGAAATATTCCTCATAGCACTCCCCGTGGTACCAGTAAATCGAACCGATCAGAAAGAACTCGGTCGTCGACGATTTGGACCGCACTGCGCTGAATGCGGTTAAGTTGAAGGAGCTGGCACTGGGGTGCCTCGTCCTAAAGATGAGAAAATTATTCAATGTGAGGCCGAACTTGCGCTTTGTAAAGTTGCAAGCGATATGCCGGCATGAAATACTGTCTCGCTCTGCTGAGCACGCCAAGCTTTTTAGAGGCCAATTTGGCCTTCCCCTCCAAATGACCACGAAACTGCACAATATTTGATATGTCGACGCCGACGATTTCGATGCTAGCTGAGGCAGCATGGGGAGTGCCATGAAACTGAGGAGATACGACAAAGGGATTCATTTTAGCGGTAAATGCGCAAATTTGTGTCTTCTGGGGATTGAACTGGACTAGATGTAGTCGCCCCCAATCCAAGACTTTGTAACTGACTGTGTAAGCAAAGGCTCGACTTCAGACACAAGTTTGTCCCGGTACTCGGCGACGCTTTTCCGAGAAATATTGGCACTGCCGGTGTATAAGGCATAAACAATGATGTCGTCTGCATAGAAGTAAATGTTACTAGTTTGCATCATATTATTGATATGCGGAAGAAACAACGTTGGTGATAGCACGCAGCCTAGTGGAGCTCCAGCGTTTATAAGTTTGTAATCAGAGCATGCACCGTCTACTACAACCCTGATGCTTCGATCAGCAAGAAAACTTATAATCCAATTGCACAATTCCTCGGGGAGCCCATAGGAAGAGAGCTTCGAAAGAAGTGCTTTGTGGCAGACCCGAACGAATGTCTTTGCTATGTCCAAACTAACAAGCAATGCGGGAGGTAATGGTAAATGGTGGTAAGTGGCTTAAGAAAACTGATACGCATTTGTGAAGAGTATGCGAGTGGACACTTCAAGGCAGGTACCAAGTGTCCCCAGGGCTTACCTCCAGTCTTACTGAATAGGGTGCCGCTAGAAGTTGTCAACCAATTTAAGTACCTGGGACACATAATAACTAATGACCTCAAGGACAATGCGGACATTGAGCGGGAGCGGAGAGCGTTGTCCATCAGAGCAAACATGATAGCCCGCAGATTTGCGCGTTGCTCACGGGAGGTAAAAATTACACTGTTTAGAGCTTATTGTACGTCACTCTATTCATCGAGCCTGTGGGCAGACTATAATAAACGAAGTTATAACGATCTCCGCGTCCTGTACAATAACGCTTTCAGGGTGGTTTTGGGGCTGCCCCGCTTCTGCAGTGCCTCTGGCATGTTTGCGGAGGCGCGCACTGCCTGTTTTCACGCGACCATGCGATAGCGGTGCGCGTCACTGGTGCGCAGAGTGCGGGCCAGCTCCAATATTATTCTGATAATGATAGGAGACAGATTGGACTATCCTATCCTCCGGCATTGCTGTAACAAACATGTCCCAGTAATTGTGGGAGTGAGAAGATACTAAATAACAATTATGTGTTAGTTATTATTGTGTTTATATGTTATGTTATGTACCTATGTTAGTTATTGTATTTTCATGACATATTATTATTATTTATTATCAATTAATTAATGTTTTTAAATCAATCAATTTTAATGATATGGATCTTATGTTATCCGAAATAAATTAATAAAACAAAAAAAAATAAAAAAAAAATAATGGACTCTACTGCTTCCGTCCATCTATGAATCAGGTAGGCCAGAGGATCACCAGCTGATCGACCAAGACGAAAACCGTATTGGCGGTAACTAATCACCTGGTGAAGTTCTAGGTACCGCATGAGATGGCAGTTTATAATGGACTCTGTTATTTCGGAGAACTAGGTGATGGCGATTGGTCTGTAGTTGGACGGATCTGAGCGGTCGGCTTTTTTAGGGATTGTTTGGACCAAAGCTGTTTTTCATGAATTCGGGACAACGCCTTGAGAATAGGAGTAACGAAAAAGACGCATTAAAACCGGTGCCAACTCCGGAGCACACGTCTCCAGCACAATAGGAGGTACTGCATCAGGCCCACTCGACTTGCTGACGTCCAGGGAGAGGAGTGATTTGCGAACCGAGCGCTGAGTAAATCGCACATTGGGCATGGAGCACTCGATGGTCGGTGGTGTGTTCCCATATCATCGAGGTCGAATTGGAAGCAAAGAGAGAGCCTAACAAAACAGCTTTCTCCTTTGCGACATTGGCCAGTGAGTCGTCTTCTCTATGCAGAGATGAAAGAGACGACTGACAGAAATTCTCTTGGACAGCTTTGGCGAGAGACCAGAATGCACGGGTTCCCGAAGGAAGGCGAACTAGTTTCTCGCCAATTCTGCCGATGTGCTCATCTTGCTTTGGCAATGACCCTTTTGAAGGACCTGGAGGAATTAGTAATTAATTACGCACTCACTTGTATACTTTAATTATATCATGCGCAAATGTTTAGTCTCCGTTTAGAATAGCCACCGTGATCTGGATGAGATTATACATGTTAACCTCCCCTACTAAAAATACAATAAAAGCAACATTAATTTCAAAGTTGTTTACTTTCGATAAATTTCGAACGTTACTATGGCAATCGGAAATAAAGACATATGTAATAGCCGGTCTCCCGACGTAGCCCGGGGCAATATTAATTGGCCGCTTTAATAGCTACGTACAAAATCCCATCTGCAGGAAATTCTGCAGGAAAATGGAAAACCGTTGGCGGTCAAAAGTTCATCCGTTTTTGTCACATTGTACTCATCGTTCCGCTAATCTTTTAGTCTTTTTTGATGTTTTAGTAAAAAAATCTGTCTGTTACAGTAATTAATTTTGTCTGAAATTTAAGATTTCGAAATTAATTTACTAAGATCCGCGTAATAAAATAAAATTATGTGTCTCGACTAGTTTGAAGACCACAATTAATCTCAGCTCCACAACTCCCAACACCCCTACACTAGGAAAAACACACCATCGTCGATAATACACTAGGAAACATAGGTACTCGTATTACCTATAAAATTGCCGTTCTACAGTACGCGGATTTACATTACGCGGATCTACTGGTCATTTCAAATAAAAATATTTTTTGTTTCGCTAATCTAATTTCGAATTAATTTGAATTTAAAAACAAGGAATCCTTTTTTAAAATTAATCATATCTTATTGATAAAAGGTATGTTTTCATCGCATTTTAATCTTTTTCGTCATCATGGATACGTTAAAAATTTGAGTAATTATGGAATATGAGTACCGTCGTGGGAGCAACGCGGCACAAGTGGCACGCAACATAAACCAAGTTTACGGACAACGTTTACAGATCGAATACTACAAAGGAACGCACCACCCGTTATTGGTTTACCCGCTTCCGTTCTGGAAATTTCGACCTGAAAAATGTACCCCGTGATCTTCCGAAAACTTTGATCGACAATGACGTATTAAAGGCGATTTTGGAAGCCGATGATACTCAATCTACGGCTATGTTATCGGCAGCTTTCGAAGTTAGCATCAAAACAAAATTGGTCCATTTGCTGGCCAACATTTTGGCCACTAATTGGCAGGGTGAAAAAGTTTGACTATTGGATGCCCCACAAACTCAATCATTGCCAGCGCAAAGTACGAAGGAATTTTGAACCGCATTGTTACCTGTGATGAAAAATGGATTATGTTTAATAAACGCTAAGGCTCAGCAAGTTGGTTGGATTCCGGTTCAGCGCCCAAACAACGCCCTTAAAGAAAACTTACCCCTAGAAAAGTGATGGTCCCTGCTTGGTGGATTCATCTAAGCTTCTTACCAAACAGGATGAACATTACTGCAGATGTGTAATATAAAGAACATAATGATGGAGAAGCTCGCACGTCTCCAATTATCTTTGGTCAATCGCTCGTCTCCACTGCTCCTGCACGACAACGCGCGACCTCATATGTACAACAAACGATCGCCAAGTTACAAATGCTTGGGTTGGCAGCTCTTCGTCATCCGCCGTACTCAACAGACCTTGCGCCTTCAGACTTCTACTTTTTCCAGAATTTGGATTACAGTTTGGCTGGAAAAAAATTGAAAACCCGAGAGGAAGTACAAAATGCCTTTGAAGCTTTTATTTCCGTCCAGCTGATTTCTTCAAGAAGGACGTGAATAAACTGCCACTGTGTTGACAAAGACGCGTCGATTGCATGGGTGCTTACTTTGCTTAATAAAAATAAAAAAAAACATACAAAAAAATTACGTTAAGTTATTTCATAAAAACGGTAGTTTCATAGGTAAACCACCAATATGAGCGAAATTATTTTTTTAACTTTCTGTATGCAAAAATTTATTTAACACTATACTTATGAATTACTACGTCGAAACTAGATGAGGAGGGGGGAGGGGTCTTGGACTATGCTACGGACTATGTTACTGATTGGAAAGGTGGGGGGGGGGTTGATTGTAAAAATAGAAGGTTCATGTAGTAAGGGCACGTTCCCTTATTATGGACGGGGGATAGTGTAGTACACAATTGAGGGAGGACTGGAGAATGCTCTTCAATCTGGGCAAGACACATCATTTTATTTTATTACGAGGATCCTAGCTAATTTATATTTAACATCATTAATATTATTAATTCCCGCAAATAAACGCCTAATTCTACTTATATTCATTAAATTTGTCTCAGTCATATGTGCTTAGTTAGCTCATGAACACGCGCAGATTACTTTAGGCAAGAAAGAACTGGAACACTAACTAACTACAGCAGTGGATACATTGTTGTTTGGTTGCAGAAATTAAAAGAGTGATTATAGCGAAAGTAGTCTAATGATGCGGAATACAACATTTTAGAGTGTTTATAACCCACCCCTAACACGAAAAGTTTAAGCTTACAGTGTGCGATAATGGGAGTACTATTTATATTAATAGCGTTATTAGTATTCATATCAAAAAGAACGTATTAACTCAGACGAAATTCATTCTATGGTAGCCGTTTACACAAATAAATTTTTAAGGAAATTGTTCGGAACGAATTAAGACTATGACAAAAAGTTCTCAACAGAATACTTCAAAGATTGTATCCACGTAAGTAGGCTAAGAAAGAGTAAAATACCGATTAATTGAAAACTCTCATTATCTTTCCAAAAGCGATGTAATGAAAGGCTAATGAATGAAATTAAGGCTGCGATTTGCGCTTAATACGAGGAGAATGAACATGTAAGTTATTTTTATTTTGTTCTTATGACATATCTGTAAAAATGTATCTTGTATACAATTTTTTATTATTATGATTCATTTTGTAAAAACTATTATAATGTGATATATGTCGATGCAAAATTTAAGAATTTGTAATCATTCTATGAATATTCTTTGTATAAGTTGGCTGCTCGTTTATATGCATATATAATACAGTAAACATACACATAGATCGGATCCACCCAGCAATCCATTAAAGTCTATCCACTATAAATATATAGTCCACTGCTGAACATAAGCCGGGGAGGCATAGATTACCTCGTAGGGGGATATTTGCCATAAGTTGCTACGCTCGGCAAGCTGGTATGCAACCGCAGTTTTTTTTATTTTTTATTGTTATTGGGAAGATCCAGCCCATCTTCCATTTACGTGGTAGAGCTATGCTGTAGTTATATTAGTAGTGTAGTTGTAGCACGAATGGGTCGGCTCGACCGAGGAAGGACCACGCTCTTACAGAATACCAGCGTCAAATAGTAGCTTAATGCTGCTGTGTTTCGTATGGTGAGTGTAGAGAACCGGACACCTTTTTTACTGGAAACGAGGCATTCCATCTTAGTTCTCACGGGTGACAACGCATCTTCATTTTGATTCGTAATCGAGGATATATGTAGATATCTATGGGCCACAGCAACCACTTACCATCAGGTGGACTGTGAGCTCGCTTGTCACCCTATCCTATAAAAATCTCTAGATTTGTTTCCCTCTGTCATATCTTACGACACGCACTGGATGATATGGACTAGTGGATACACCGCCATTCCGCGGTTTCATAGTTAGGATGAGGTGAGATAATTCAGAAGTAATCTCGAGTTTAGACTCAAACTGCCAAAATTTGTATCTAGACCTAAACGTGGTAATATATTCTTTATCAATATCATTAAAATACTAATAATAAGTGAAGTTTCAGTTTAAGCTCGAGATTTTCTATATATACTCATTCAAGTGTATTTTTGATGAACTCCGGCCATAGACTTATCATTATGTCACTCTATAAAAACTTAAAATACAAAGAAAATGGCTACATGTCGATATAAATGTTACAAGCATTGCGTAAAAGAATATACTGTCTTTCGATATAGAAGTGTTTTTTTTTTAAATAAAATTAGGGTGACAATCGAGCACAGAGTCTGCCCGCTGATAAATGAATCTGTGGCCCACAGACATCCACTCTTAAATAAGAATCAAAATGCAAATGCGTTGTTACTCCTGAGGACTAAGTTTCAATGTCTCGTTTCCAATAAATAGGGTTTCTGGTTCTCTACACTCATATGAAACACAGCAGTATCTAGCTGCTATTTTACGCTGGTATTCTGTGGAAGCGCGTCCCTTAGGGAATGCTACAATTATAATAAAGCTAGAGTATGGCTCTACCAAAGTAAAGTAAATAATGCTACTGCCCTTGGCTGGAAAATATTATTAACATTCAAGGTTACTGTGATAATTCTTTGATTTAAGTTTCCCTAACTACAATTAATGATACTAGGCTGCACTAAAAGTATCGGGAATGGAATATTTCCACTGTTCCTGTCATATTTAAATATTTTTAATTGAAAACTCCTTGGTTTTCAAAATCGAATACCATTTATTTATTCAAAAAAAATACTCTCGGTCTTGTCACAAGGTTTTATCAAACTTGTTTAGTCGTTGAGAAAATGGAAGACTCGAGAAAATTCAAGAGCGATGATTTATTATGACTTTCAAAGTGGTTTAACACAAAAACAGTATGTTGACCGGATGATTTCTGCATTTGGTGATGAAGCCCCATCCAAAACCACAATTTATCGCTGGTTTGCTGAATTTCAACGTGGACGTGTCAAGCTCAGTGATGATTCCCGTCAAGGTCGTCCAAAACTGCAGTCACCCAAGAAAAAGTTGATGCTGTGCGAAAGCTGATTGAGGAAGATCAACATGTGACATACCGCGAAATTCAGGCAACTTTAGACACTGGCATGAGTCAAATACAAATCTTCTCTTGCATGAACAATTAGGTGTAAAAAAGTTGTTTTCCCGATGGACACCGCATTCACTCTGTGAAGAGTAAAAAGCGGCTCGCATTACTTGGTGCGTCAGAACTCTCGAAAGATTCCACACAGGACCCTCAAATGCTGTATACAACATCTTATCAGGTGACGAATCCTGAATATACGCGTGCGAATCCGAAACAAAAAACCAGTCACGAGTTTGGGTGTTCGAAAATGAGTTAAAGCCAACAAAAATTGTTCGTTCACGGAGTGTTGTAAAAAAAATGGTGGCCACGTTTGTCTCCAAAACCGGCCATGTTACGACTATTCCTCTTGGGGGACAAAGAACGGTTAATGCAGAATGGTTTGCTAGCATTTGTTTGGCACGGGTCGTTTCTGAACTCCGTAAAGAGAACTGCAACCGCCGCATCATCCTCCATCACGACAATGCGAGTTCTCACACCGCACACAGAACAAAAGAGTTTTTAGAGCAAGAAAACATAGAATTATTAGACCATCCGCTGTACAGCCCCGACAAAAGCCCTAATGATTTCTATACTTTCTCTAAAATAAATTGCGTGGACAGAGATTTCCGTCACCTGAAGAAGCTGTAGCATCTGAATGGAATGGTTGCTTCAATGATTGGTTCTATGGTATGGAAAAATGTGTCAAATTTCGCGGAGAATACTTCGAAAAGCAATAAATGCATTTTTAAATAGTAATGTTGTGTCACTTCCTTAATTCCCGAAATTTTCAGTGCTGACCAGCGTACAGCGGGGACGAGTTTTGAATTATGTGCAGGGTTGTGGGCGCTTAAAATGTATGCCGAACAGACCGCTCCGCCGCACGCTACTTCGAACATTCTACACCTAGCTCGTACGCCAAGCCATGCTCACTTTCGATCGCGCAATACCAACCTTACGCCCGCCAAGTAGTGATCGAATTAGATCAGAATTATGTAAACATGTCTACCTATGAAAAAACTATTTTTTCGTTTTAAACAAAACCAAAGACACTATGCAATAGATATTAGTATCAAAGACAAAGATATGCTCTTTTATTTTAAACCATAACCTGGCAATGTTTTTTAGAAAAAAAAAAAAGAAATCACTCTGAACTTCCGGCGTTCCACGTGTCACTTTGATGAAGTTGCTCTGTCTTTTTTATAGAATTTTATATTTGTGTCTGGACTAAAAACGAAAGTATTATACTTTTTACATTTCTTGTAATATAGTCAACACGTAGATATATAATTTGTGGTATAAAAAGTGAAAAGTAAATTGCCAAAAGTACTTCAAATTCCGAAAGGCCTGTTTTGGCGGGCGGGTTATAAATGTGTTATTTTTCAAATTCTCATTTATTTTTAGTGTAAAATGTAAGTAAAAATAGTTTTCCTACATATTTTAAAATAACATGACGTTGTATTTATTTCAAATTCACACGAACATATTTTAGAAATATTGTTCGAAATGTCACAGATAAAATATTATTTTATTTATTTTTTTTAATTTTTTAATATTTTAATATTTTGGTATGAGTAACGAATGGAAACACATAAAACATTAAATATACATATTTCCAAACAATTTCATATAAATTTCTCCAAAAACAAAGGTGTAGAATTCAAATTAGTAGTAATTTTGTCACTAAAATTGAAGTTTATACTACTATTATGCTATACAGTGTAATTTATATACTTTATTACAATTTCTAGCAACCAAAAATAATTTTATTCGATAGTTTATACATTCAACAAGACTTCCTGTAAGTTTTATCCATAAATATTGTCTCAAAGTGAAAATATAGCAAAATTTGCAATATTGCAAAAAATTTCCTAACCTAGAAATTTTCCCGCCAAAAAGGTCCCGAGTGAACGGGAGTGTAACATGTCGCGCGCTGTCAGAGCGTAGAAGCTAGGGGTATTCACTCTTTGGTGTGTCACCGGTTAAGTTTACTCGTAGTGCGGACAATCGAGGAAGCGCTTTCACAATCATACGTGTGATAAAATAAGTACTTTACATAAAGAGTATGTATGTATGTATCAGAAGATCTTTATGATGAAAGATCTTTATGTATACATAAAATGTATATTTGTATAAATTTTAATTTTATATTTTTAAAATCAGTTGTTGTTGGTTTGCATATTTTATATACTTCGGTGCATTTTGTATTTATTTAACTATGTTTAATATATTTTATAGAGGAAAAGTCAATACAAAGAAAAAGCGCGCGCTTTAGACTTTTACTCCGCTCCGTTTATGATGATATTATAGTAAAAGGTTTTACCTTTGCATCTGCATTAGCCCTAGTTAAGTACCTATAACTGAAAACTACTGGTCAGATCTTGATCAAATTTACAAGAGACCACACGAGAGGCACGAGCTTTCAGATAAAAAAAATAATCATTACCGTCGGTTTACCCATAAAATAGTTCTGAGGTAACACATAAAAAACATACAATGGAATGGAATACCTCTTATTATTTGAAAAATAAACTATAGTTGTCAACCCGACGTTGCATTGCACATTTCTATTATTCTCTCCAAAATAAGAAGAGTTTGTGTACAGAAAAAAAAAACAGTTTTATAGAGGAGAGGGGGCAAACGAACAAGCGACTCACATATTGGGAAGTTACTACCGCCGCCCATTAACACCTACGTGATAAGCATGATAGTGGGACGTGTATATATACCGTAAGTGTGCCATGTGTACAGACAATTTCGGACTCGCTAGCATCATCATCAACATCATCAACACTAAGAATGTTCGCTAATACTAAAAAGTTATCGACCAAACAATGTGTGTATACACATACTCTATGTATAGCGCTCGCGAATCATACGTGGTGGAAACACGTTGCAGCTATGTTATGGTTGTAGCACGAATGGGTCAGCTTGACTGGGAAATGACCACGCTCTCAAAGAATACCAGCGTTAAATAGCAGTTTAATACAGGTGTGTTAATATGGTGAATGTAAAGAACCGGATACCGTTTTTACTGGAATCGAGGCATTCCCTCTTAGTCCTCAGGGGTGACAACGCATCTGCGTTTTGATTCTTAATAGAGGATACATTTAGATGTCTATGCGCCACGGTATCCACTTATCATCAGATAGACTGTGTGCTCGTTTGTCTCAATATTGTATAAAAAAATAACAAAATATTTTACTACTGCTTTAAAACTTAATATCAGGGCCTGTATAGTTCATTAAAAAGGCAATTAAAATTTTTAGTAAGATTTATAACGAGTATATTCATATTTCGTTATAATTATTCAAATATCCGCCTCTTCCTTTACCGCGTTCTCATTAATTTTGTCTCGTATAAAATGTCTTTTCAAATTTCGAAAGTCATTTCTAGCGGTGTTGACTCAAGTGTAATTTTTATGCTTTAATAAAAAACAAATTACTGACGCGAAATGTATTGCTCGTTAAATTTTGCGCTGTGAACTGTTCATCTGTCCTGTAAATACGTCTTCATAAACATGCAAACCCTAAAAGGCTTATTTGACTAAATAATAAACGAATAAAAAACCAAAACGTAATAAAAACTTGGAAACAGAATCACTTAATTGAAATTTTTGATTTTTGTGATAATATAGTTCGACAAACCGACAATCGAATGGGAAGATAGTTTCTAGAGCGGTAACCTCGTATCGGAGTGCTGGAATGTCACTTTGTAAGAGATGCAGGAAGTCGATGGATGCGAGTGGCACAGCATCGTGTTTTGTGGCATTATTAGGGAAGGACTATGCTCAACAGTGGACTTGTGAAGAGCTGTTAAATAGAAATTTTCATCATCAATTACATACTTATTTAAAGGTGTTAAAATTAAAAATCTGACCAACATCATCGTTCCAATCTAAATATAATAATTGCTTATACATTTTCTATAAAGAAAATATATAAGACACTCTAAGCACTTTTCTGAAATCCTCTCTAAGTAGGGTGCTTAAAGGAAGTAAGCTATTTTTGTATACTTCGTTACATGTAATTGGTTCCTTGGGAACGGCTCTAATGATTAGAAACATCGAGCAAACCGTTAATAACAAAGAGGATTTGAGTGTATTATTTTCTTCTATATTTCTTATAAGTAAAACATTATTTTCCTTTTTACGCAGTATTTCCGCATCCTAGACACTAGGATTATCACCAAAAAATCGAACTAAAACGACGTCGACGACGAGTCTAAAAGTTTTAAAATATCATTGATGAATTTTCAGTCCTTACGAAAACAGCGTCTTATCGATCTTAGTAAGTTTGCGACATAGTCGCTCTTTGAGAAAAAGCTCCTGTAAGAGCAAATTGCAAGCGCTATTTGTCGGGATCATCTTCGAAGAGTGTAATAAAATACAAAGACATTTATAGCCTTCTTACTAAACAAAGATGAAAATGTTGACAAAGTAAGAAAGTTGCAACTGCTACCATTATAGCTAAATATTACGGGTTGAATTATGATAGTTATATTTCAATACATAAACGAAATAACTGCGTGATCATTACTTTTAGAGCAAAGCGTATTTCTTCGCCATGATTTTACCGGAGATAGATGTATAATTACATTGCGCGTGAAATGTCGCAACTTATACTAACATATATATATATATATACAGGGTCATTTTTAATTTACTGAAGACCTTTGAGGAATATATTATTTACACCAGAACAACAACATCTGTAAGAAAAAAAAATATATTTCTTCAATTTTTATTTTAATACAAAAATAAAAATATTTTAATTGGAGCTTCTAAACGGTAAAAGTCCTAGTTAGTCAGTTAGCAACAAAAAGCGCGTGGCGAGGGAGGGGTGGAGGGGTGTAGGAGGCGACGATACTCATAAACTTGACCTAATTAGTAACATGTGTCGTCAGTCGCCTTTGATGCGCCCGTGACGCTTGTCTTTTCGTTGTGAGATTACCTACTGTGAACGTTACCTTGTTACTATGGCATACCGATACTCAAATGTTGAGTATACCGAAATGGTGCGAATTTTAGCAATTTGCAATGATAACGTTAGTGAAGCCTGCCGTGAATATTCAAGGCGATTTCCCAACTCACGTGCACCGTGCTACGCTACGATGCTAGGCGCTACACAGCGATTGCGAGATTACGGGCAATTCCAGCCTGTATCAATCGATCGTGGTCGTCCACCGCGGCGCACAGTACGTGAGCAGGAAAACATACTGCAGTTTTTTGAAGAAAATCCAGCAGCGAGCACTTATGAAGCAGCCCGACAGTTCAATGTGTCACAATATTACGAATGGAGTGACATACACAATGAAGGGAAGTACCCCTTTCACCTGCACCTTGTTCATGAACTCAGTGAAGCTGACAAGCCTGCGCGAGTTACATTTTGTAATTGGTTACTAGCTGCTGAACGAGCTAACACTTTATGGACTGATGAAGCAACATTTGGCAGAATAGGGCTATTTAATACGTACAATGAACACTTGTGGTGCTATGAAAATCCACATGAACCAAGACCACATAGCTTTCAACACCGGTTTAGTGTCAATGTGTGGGCAGGCCTTACTAATACAACGTTACTGGGCCCTGTTTTCATAGAAAGATTAAATGGTGAAGGCTATCACCATTTTCTCACCGACACGCTGCCGGAATTGTTAGAGGATATACCACTTGCATCTCTACGCAATATTTATTATCAACTTGACGGGGCACCGGCTCATTATGCTCGTCAAGTTAAGGATTATTTAAACAGAGAATACCCTGGACGCTGGATCGGACGTGGCGGGCCTTGTGCATGGCCTCCCAGATCGCCAGATATCACACCAATGGATTTTCATTTGTGGGGGCATGTAAAGACATTAGTGTATACTGGTCGCACACTCGAAACCCGCGACATGTTGAAAGAAAAAATAATTTGGGCATTCGATCAAATCAAAACGAATACCTACTCAACTTTTATCTCGTGTCGGTGAACAGTTAACTTTTAGGTGATTGATTGATTGAGGAATGTGGAGGCGTTTATTTTGAACTCTATGTGCGCGATACCCACCGCCATCCGCGGACTAGTACCTCTAATTCTAATGTATAAACTTGTATTTTAATATTTTTATTGAACCCTTTTTACCTAAATATTTTTATTCAATTACTGTTGTAAAATGTGTGTTAATATCTGTATTTAATCATTATAACTATTTTATTGTAATATTTGTAATTATTTTAACCCGCATCCATTTTTTAAATACAACTTGCATTTAATGCCCCATTTACATTCAGCCCTGTTGGGCAGGGAAGTGAGCAGGGCAGTGAGCAGGGCAGTATGTAAACAGACTACTCGCGCTGACACTGCCGCTGCCGTTGCCACTGCCCGAAATGTCGGTTTTTCGTGCGGAAGTCAAAGGACGGGCAGCGCGAGCGGCAGTGAGTGTTCACATTCAGCTCCATCGCTCACTTCGCGACAAGCGCCTGGATGAACGGACGTGCGTGCCGTCTTGTTATTAAATAAATACGATCTACCAAAATGCCTTTCGAGTGGAATAATAAAAAACCAATAAAGTTTTTAGAACTGCTGGAATCAGAAAAAACTATATGGGCAAAGATGTTTTATAGGTACAGATACCGTGTTGCTAACACATCGCACCGTTCACAGTGACGCCAGTCTTTGATTCATGTGTGCGTGAGTACCACGTGACGCGCATAACTTACGTACCATGCCTGCATTAGTGGCGTGACTTCGGTAATAATAGTGCGAATCGATTGCCCAAAAATTTGGGAGATTTTATATTTCATTCATATTGACATACCAGAGTGTAAAATGTGTGTGCGAGGCGTGTGCATTTGTGTCCGTATTCGAATGGGGATATACACACAAGGGATATGGGTGGTTATATGTGTTTTATGTAGGTACGAAAATCGCACTAAAATAGTGAAATAAGTAATAAAACCTAGATATAATTAATGTAACAGTTAAAAATAAATAAAAAAATCACATTAGATATTTATGTATCTAACATATATTGAAATAATCTACTATTACTACACTATACTACTATATATATATATATATATATATATATATATATATATATATATATATATATATATATATATATATATATATATATATATATATATATATATATATAGAGTACTACACTTTCGTGCCTTAAAACCCTAAATATTGCCGCAGACATTATTATATATAAGAAATAGCAAATGTTTTTTTTTTGAAAATTCATATATCGATACAGTTTCATGACTAGATCAAATCATTGCGTGAAATCAATTAAATCCTGCCACTGGAAGACGATAAAAGATTGTGTGTTTAAAGGCTACATTTTGTGCTGTAAAACCTGTAAGTAAATAAATAAAAAAGCATATAAAATCAATGTTGATTGTGTATAAGTGTCCTTGACATGAAAGTGAGTTGAACATTATATTATAATTATATAACAAACAATAATATAATACAATTATATAACAAATAGTAATATAACAAATAACAATGTAACATAATTATTATAATAATATAATTTAATATTATAATTAATTATTAATTTAATCACACAACTGAAGCCCTCATTAGTAATGTAACGGTAAAAAAATTTCAAAATCAGTCAAGTAATTTTCGAGATAAGCCAAATAAAACATATTCATAGAAAGTAGTAGTCCATCTATAATAAAATACATCCTACATTAGACATCTCTAATTATACATACATAGCATTCTAGTGGTAAAAGAATTTTCAAAATCGGTCAAGAACTGTACGAGTTTAGTCGAAAAAACATATTCGTTGATAGTAGTGCCCTCTATATTAAAATACATCCTACGTTTCACAGTCATAATAGCATTCTAATGGTGAAAGAATTTTTTAAATAGGTCAAGTAGTTTTTGAGCACCATTCCAAAAAGCGATTCAGCTTAGCCAACCGCACACATAGTAAAACATAACCATCCTTTTTCGTTTGTAGTCGGATAAACAGCCGGTTTACAACGGTTGCGTATCGGCTGCTTTGGATAAATATCCGTTGTCAACAGTTGCTTTACATCTATTAATGACATTAAAATAGGGAAAAACATTTCATACGGTAGGCATCACTCGAATATTATTGCGCAGTATTATTACTTGTATTGACATTCAGCTTTCATATTATTTTATCAAGAAATACACCAGAAAATTGTATATTTACTTATGAAAAGTGATGTTTTTATCCTTATCTTTTTTCCAAGAGTAATTTTTACATGATTTCACAACACAAACAGTCATTTTCCGAAATTAAAAACAATGGTGCGTGATGTATGTTCGCAGTGAACGTCGCTGGCGTAATGGCGGAACGATCGAACGAATACGCCAATATTGGCGCCTTTTAATTGGAAGCATTTTAGGCGCGCGTACACGGTATCTGTACCTATAAAACATCTTTGTATATGGGATTTCAACGATAAAAACGACAATTCATCACCTTCTACGAATACGAATTTTCTTTTTGAGATAACATAGTACCTATGTACATAATTAATTATAAATTCGTCAAATTTATTATATTAATATAAAATTTAGTTTAAGGAATTAATAAACATTGACATTTTATTTCTAAAAACGATTAGTAAACTCATATTGATTATTTATTAATTAAAATGTAAAATAAAGTTAAAAGGTAATATTTGCATAATAGCCTGAGATTTTTAAATTATAATTTTATTGTAATTAAAATTATGAATTAATTTATACTGTAGTGTAAATATTAAAATAATAATAGCTTAACTAATCTCATATAATATTTAATATTATTTATGTAAAAATAATGTAATAATTCAATTAATAATTTATGAACAAATTACTGTATAAGAATTCAAATAGAGTGGATCTGTATAGGTATTTAATTGTACATAATATTTGAATTCAAAAAGAATGTTTGTACCTAACTTTTAAGCAATGCAATAATTTTAAAATATAACATTGGGTTTGTGTAATTAGATGTATTTCATATCATTTTTGCATGCCAATTATGGCAAAACATGTCAGTTCCACGTCATTGATCATCTTATGTACCATGTTTTTAAGCAAATAAATTTTCTATCTATCTTCTTTTGAACTTGATATCTTTTTAAATTATTAACATAATTTTGTATTGCAAGAAGACACAGCGCGGACGCTGTAATTATTTCGACGTCCGCCATAGTCGAAAGCCGAAAGCGATGTGAGTGGTAGGGCAGAGTGTGAATACACACTTCCCGCGATCCTGCTACGGCAGTATTTAGGGAAGTATTGCCGGCAGCGCGAGGAGCAGTGGCAGTGGCTGAATGTAAATGGGGCTTAATAAACAAAAAATAGCTATTTAATACTCGACATTTCGTTTGCATGTGCTGCGAACCGACAAGGGCAGGCGGCGCCTTTGATGACGCCTGTATCGACGTCAATGTATACCTTTGGCTTGGCCTTGGGCAGTGATCGTAACAAACTACCTAATTGTTTATTAAACATGTCTATAAATTCGTAAACAAATTAATAAAATAATCAAATAGTCAATCAAATAGCTTTATGCAAAAAAAGAGTATATGAAAAGTTAATGTAAATTTGTCATTTGGATTGGCGCCCTGGTACCATAGGCACAGTGGTGAATAGTTTAGTAGGCAGTTTAAAAAAGTACTCTGTGAGCAGTAGGCACTTGCGACACAATCAGCTGAGCGCGAGCGTCGACCGGCGCGGCGGCGCGTCGAAGAGGTTAGTTTATAATTACCTATTGCTCATTTTAATATTTGTGATTTTTTTAATGTTATTTGCCTATCTAATTATGTATATTGATTTTTCAACATGATGTGTGATACTGATATCAAGTGTAAAATAAAAAAGGCATTTTATGTGACTATGTATTCTGAAATTGTTTAGGTAGGTACTACAAAATACAGACTTAAAAGGAGTCAGACATGACAATAAAAACTTAAAAGTAGCTTTTATGTAAATGTATTACATTCTGTGAAGAGTGATCTCGCTAAAATCGTTTGTAATTATGCCACCATTATATTCCCAAAAGGTCTTTAGTAAATTAAAAATGACCCTGTATACACATTAGTAATGTGACTATATAACTTATATAGTATATAACTTATATAGACACATTACTAATGTCGTTCAGACCAATTTTGGTCACGATAGTCGGTCTCAACGAAGACTAGCCATATTTTTTTCCGTAAGTGTATGCTGTTTGCACTGCGCCCTTTACAGCTTCATCGAAATAAACTCATGAGCAAGGACTCCCGTTACGTAGTACTATTATTTATTCTGTGCTCCCGTGCTATTAAGTGCAATATGCGAATGATCGCGCCGCCTCTACGACTGTAGTTCCGAAATACCCCAGCCCATGCTTTTGTGAAGTGAGGCTCCTCTAGCTAGGGGCGGTGGGTGGGGCTGATATGATTCATGGAGGTATGAAACTTGGCTTGAAAATGTGGGGATCCTCCGCAGGACAGGATTATATTGCACTCACTATTCCCGAATCTCATAGTAAACGGTAACCAGAGACCAGAGAGAGATCAGACGTACGACCAGTGGATTTACGTTTTACATTTACGTGCTTTCCGGGGCACGGGGCTGAAACACCGTCAACTTTCTGATTCCGGGCTGCTACTGAGAATTTTTTACAAGAAAACTCAATAACTGATTTTGGCCCGACTCAGGATTCAAACCTGAGACCTCGTGATCAGCAACCAGACCAACGAAGCAATCAGCAAATTCACTCCTTCTTTATTGGACTGGAGACTGTATTATATATGATATTATTTACTTTCACCTATACTATATTTATTGGTATTTACAGGTATATAGAAAGATAAGAAACACAACTATTTTGCAAGTAAAATGACTGTCTCACTATCGCACATAGAACTTTCGGTTGGATCCTTACATTATGGGTTGTAAACTAAACACGACTTGTTTATTACGATTATAGTACTAATATATTATAACGCGCAGAGTTAATCAAATGTTAACAGATGTCCCATCGGATTTTATTGGTTCTAAAATATTTTATTTTGGCGAAGTAAAATTTGTTCTCTGCTATTCGATATCATGATATATTCTATGAGTTTCTCCATAATGGCGTACATATTTAAAACCCTTTGATTATCAGGATGTCTGGTAAGATAACACTGCATCCTAGGAGTAAGAAACAACTACAGCAGTGTTCCGACAACCTAAATGTCCTGAGATAGTTTTTTTTATTAATATTGATGAATATCTTAAACACACAACCTATAGTGAAGCTACCAATTATAAATTAAGTTTTACAATATTTTTTATAACTATTATATTTAAGGTGAAAAATATCTAGTTCACAATATTTTAAGTTAAAATTTATACATGTACGAGATACAAATCATCTCATAAAAGATTTTTATGTCCACTTATATTTTAATTTGATGTTTTTGCTTAATTAAAGTCACAAACTAACCGCAGGCTCATGAACACTTGCAACCAAATTCAAACAAAAAAAAACGTTACTGATGCGTTGTCACTTCTGAGGACAGTACTGACCATTTCTAATTAAAATACTTTTTGCTGGGCTAGTCTAATTTCGAATTAATTTCTTTTTAAAAATATGGAATTCCTTTTTCAAAATCGGTAATTTGCTTATTGATTAGCGTTATGTTTTCATCGCATTTGAATATTTTTCGTCTTCGTTAACAATTCGAGTAATTATGGAATATGAGTACAGTCGTGGCGGCAACGCGGCACAAGTGGCACGCAACATCAATGGAGTGAATACTACAAACGAACGCATCATCTGCTATTGGTTTGCCCGCTTCCGTTCTGGAAATTTCGACCTGAAAAAGGACCCCTAGCTCGTCCCAAAATTTTGGTTCACAATAACGAATTAAAGGCAATTTTGGAAGCTGATAATTCTCAATATACGACTGAATTAGCAGCAGTTTTAGACGTTAGCATCACAACAATATTGGTCCATTTGCGTCAAATTGCCAAGGCAAAAAAGCTTGACAAATGGGTGTCCCACGAAATCAATGATCGCCAGCGCGAAGTACGAGTCAAGATGTGCCCTGCACTGCTCAACGGGTAGGCAAATGAAGAAATTTTGAACTGCATTGTTACCTGCGATGGAAAATGGCTTATGTTTGATAGTCGCAAGCGCTCAGCAAGTTGGTTGGTTTCGGGTTCAGCACCAAAACAATGCCCTAAACGAAAATTTCCTCTAGTAAGACGATGGTCACTGTTTGAAGGCCTAGCGCCAGTGTAATGCAACATAGCTTCTTACCAAATGGGATAAACACAGCTGCAGAAGTGTACTGTGAAGAACTTAACACAACGATGGAGAAGCTCGCACGTCTCCAACCAGCTTTGGTCATTCACTCGTCCTCGCTGTTCCTGCACGACAACGCGCGACCTCGTACTGCGCAACAGATGGTCTGCAAGTTACAAGAGCTGGGGTTGAAAGCTCTCCGTCATCGTACTCACCAGACCATGCACCTACAGACTTCTACTTTTTCTAGAATTTAGATAACTTTTTGGTGAGAAAAAGATTTCAATACCCGAGAGGCAATACAAAACGCCTTTGAAGATTTTGTTTCCGTCCAGCAGATTTCTTCAAGAAGGACATGAATAAACTGCCGCTACGTTGGCGTATAGATTAATAGATATAAAAATAGAACAACAATTAGGTTAACTTATATCATAAAGAACGGCAATTTCATAGCTAAAGACCAAATGAGCCAAATTATTTATTCCTGACTTTCTGTATACAAAAATTTATTTAAAACCATATTTATGAATTACTACGTGAAAACTAGAGGAGGGGAAGTTGGTCTTGGACTATACTATGGGTGGATACTAAGGGGAAAGGGGGGTTTTAAAAAAAATGGTTCACTTAGTATGGGCACGTTCCCTTATATTATAGACGGGGGATAGTGATGATAAAAAATATAGCAAAAAAATTACGTTAACTTGTTTCATAAAAACGACAATTTCTTTTATAAAAAAACATCGATCATCATCATCATCATCATTACAGCCCTTAACAAGTCTATTGCTGAACATAGGCCGTTCCCAAGAAATGTGACAAAGTAAGAATTGGCTTTAGCAAGAAATGTTTTTTTTTCAGGAAGTCGATTTTTTTATGGAATGGGGTTGACAAAGAGCACACAGTCCAGCTGATGGTAAGTCGATGCTGTGGCCTATAGACATGGACATTTATCCTCAATTAAAAATCAAAATGTAGAAGCGTTGTCACCCCTGAGGACTAAAATGGAATGCCTTATTTCTAATAAAATGGCGTCTCCTGTTTTGCTACATACACCAACCGAAACAGAGCAGCACCAAGCTGCTTTTTCACGCTGGTATTCTATGAGAGCGTGGTCCACATCCGGTCGAGCCAACCTACTCGTCCTACAACTGCACTGTACGTCTCTTCCACGTATAAAATGGATGAATAATGCGGGCATTATAGGCCAATCAAACAGTTAATTGTAGGTCAATTTCTAATTTGCAAAAACATATGTATTTCGCAAATAAAAAATAAAATTGCATTGGCGTCGTGCCAAGTAAGAGGGCTTTGTATTAGACAGAATCAGCTCTAGGACTTCTATAGTACTTAAATAAGCGGCTTATCTGACCCAATTCGTTCTTACTTTCCACAAGCGACTTAACATTTCTGCAAGATGAAAATAAAATTGTGTCTCCGCGAAGCACTAGTAACTTTACGCCAAATTAGTTTAGAATATAATTATTTATACTTGCAATTGCTGTCACTTGTTGATACTCCAGATTCATTTTTGTGATTTAGATAATATCGTTTCACGATATTTATTTTAAATTAATAAATTACCAATTATTTTATAATAGTTTTCATTTCACGTGGTTCACATGTTAAGTATTGTAGTAATGAACTTGCTGTTCCCCACTACTTCGTCCGCGTTGTACTTACGATTGGATTTCATGGATTTTATTAGTTTTGTGCGGAACCCTAATTCTTTTTATGAAATAAAAGTTGCCTGAGTTATGTACTCCTCACAATATCCGCAATCTGACAGTGAAAGTCCCGTCAAAATCAGTGTAGCCGTTTCGGAGATTTGAAAAGTAATTAAATGTTTTTTTAATGAATGATTTTTATTCAATATTTCATATTATATTGTAAGATCGTTATTGAAATTCATTTTCTTATTTACCACTGTTTCGGAAAAAAACCAGTGTCCTGGGAAGAACCAGCAAGGCACCCAGCGGGACTTTTTTTTAAACATATTTCAATTTGCAATAAATATATTTTGTACAATTTTTGAATGAATTTTTATAGAACCAGCATGGTGGTGATCACCTCATTCCCAGGGGCTATTTTCATTTACGTATTTTTTATATTATAATAATCCTTTTTGTACTTTTCTTTAATAAAACTTTTAAACTTGTTTAATGACAAATTTTGTACATTTTCTGGGATTTTTTGTAAAAGCGTATACATTGCCCCATAAATTAATTACTAAGTACCCGGATGACCGAGCTTTGCTCGGTTTTTTTAAGTTACATTTATATACAAATTACATTAATAATAATTTTTGATCTTATTGACATAATAGAAAAAAACTGAACTGGTTATTTGAATACAAAATCATGAATGCAATTAGATTAATTAAAATGTTCGTATTTTTATAAATTACTAAAAAAGGGCTCGAAATAATAGATTTTCTCACAAATGAAGGGAACTTGTAAAAAAAAAGGGAAAAAATCGTACCCAAGACGGTACGCGAACCACGGAACTCCGACATCACGCCCGAATAACATCCCATCTGAGCTATTACGATCGTTAGTAACCTGTCAAAATTTACCTTGTTATATTGTAGCAATTTTTTTATTACCTGAAAACACGGACACAGGGACATTTTCTAAAAATAAATCCTAGCTAGATCGATTTATTGCCCCCGAAACTCTCTGGACACTAAATTTTATGAAAATCGTTCCTAGTGTTTAAAATATGAACATATTCATTATTATAAAAGCTATTTACGTTTTATGTACATACATTACATTTTAATTTTTTTTTATAGGATAGGGTGACGAACAAGCACACAGTCCACCTGATGGTAAGTAGTTGCTGCGGCCCATAGACATCTACATCTATCCTCGATTACAAATCAAAATGCAAATGAGTTGTCACCCGTGAGGACTAAGATGGAATGCCTCGTTTCCAGAAAAAGGCTGGAATAAACATAAACATATTACGATACCAAAGTTAATATGTTTATATGTTAGATGATAATGAAGGCTAATTATCTTTAAGCTTACCACGTGTTGCTATTTAGGGCTGAGAACTACGAGTATGTAACGCAGTAGGTCACACAGTTTTATCTTCATTGACTAGTTGTGTTTAAAACAAGCATTTCGGTTTCTGGTGTACAAAAAAGAAGGCCTTAGCGTGATGGTTTATAATATTTTACTGATTTTTAACTCTTCTTCTTTTAGATTATCGATAGATGTAATATTTAGTATATGTAGTTTTATTTATCCATTTGTAATCTAGTGAATATAAAATAAAAACTTATATTTAAAAAAACTTAAATGTTTACCATGTTAATGTCTTAAACACTCGATTAAGACACGAAAATTAACCGAAATCGGACCATCCGTTCAGACACCAAATACATAGATATATAAATCAGTCATAGGTTAATTTTTTTAATGAAAACGTATTCAATTATATTCTTAAATGATCGACGTGATTGATACAATTGTTAGTGAATTGTACTTACTAAGTCATGTTATGAGCATCGTATAAAAATATATTTATGCAGGGGTAAGAGGGAATATAAGTGTTGTTCATTGTTTATCAGTATGCTTTTGTTTAAATAGTATTTTTATTGTTGCCAGGAAGAATATTCTGAACCTATCCGAGCGGGGATATTAAAAAACTACTTATCATACCGAACAGATTCGGGATATATGCACCGGAGCGAGCCTTCGAAGCGAGGAGAATATTACATCGAAGTGCAGATTGCACAGATACAAACTACAAACTTATAACACCCTACCGTTTTCGTCTTGGGCTAAAAATTTAATTAAATTTGAATGAGAATAGATTGTTTCTTGATTGATGCTGTGGCAATTGAGGCGTGCTAAGAGTGTAATAGTTTTGCTAGGCGGGTTGAAGTTTATCGCGTTACGCGTTGCAGCCAACGTTGGAAAATTATTTTAACCTGCACTTCAGTCAGTGCTAATAAACGTAATAAATAATGTGGTTATATTATGTGGTTACATACATACACACACATGCATACAGACATAGGGACATCATAGCCAAAATACTTAGAATTGCTTCCTACGACCACGAAACGTAAAACGTAAAAATACCTCACCGATTTTTGGAAAAATCATTAATTTTCGAAGCGGAAAGTTAAATATTGAAATAAAAATCGAATCTTGTTTATTCAATAGATTATAAATAACACTATTGAAAGTCATTACTGAAGTTAAGCATTAAATTACAAAGTTTGAACCAATTTTCAGTAATACATACATATAATATGAATATTGTTGCTGTTTAACTATATTTCAATTCGTAACTTTATTCATATCATGCCTTGTATATTTTGATGCACCAGGTATTTTTTGTAATTATATTGTAAAGTCACACAATTAAAGATTTGTAAGCTACATTCCAAATTATTTGAATTATTATAATTGCTAGATATTAAGTCTATTTTACTTGTAACTCATTAAATTACTTGGAATTAATTCCAAATTTAAAATCAAGCCATTGTACGAGTACTGCTCAATAGAAGCAGATAGATAAATTTGTCACATAATACATCTAATCTTACCCATTTGTAGTACAAGCCGATTACGACAGAAAAAGGTACAAAACCGTCTGCCGTTTCGTAACAACTATAAATTGTAGAACGGAGATAAATGTTGGATTTGAGGTGATTTAATGACACGATTAGTAGTACATTTAGACCCGAAAAATATATTTGTACATACAGATGTAATCTATATATAAAACAATAATAACTTTAATACGTAAATATCGTAAATTTAAGTACCTTTTTTAATATTTCTTTGTGAGATGGTGCACTCAAAAGAAAATCATGTAGGTATGTTTCCGGCTTAATAATAAATACTCACAATTGTTCAATACAATACGCTTAAAGCAAATAATTAAAACATTTTAATAACTTTCATTGATGTATGAGCTAAAAACGAATATATATTATAATAATTCATTTAGATTTTCCATTAATAAAGATTAAATTTGAAGTTATGAAAACAAATACGACCACAGGCTGTACTTGTATAGAGAAGGGTCTATACATGTTAATTTAATAATGTACTGCTGGCCATAAATATGGCCAGCGATGGTCAAAACTACTAACAAAAGAATAAAAAAGTCTATAGATACATTTTTTATAGAATTAGAGTGACAAACGAGCACACAGTCCACCTGATGGTAAATGGAGGCTATGGCTCATAGACATCTGAGGACTAGGATGGAATGGCTCAATTCCACTAAAACGCATCACATGCAGCCAATTTCAAACTGCATATGCGTTGTAATCTCTAATGACTAAGATGGAAGCCCTCACAAACTAACAAGATGGAGTGTAATTATACTGGCTATAGCTATCTATGCACTGCAGACCGGAACACAGCGGTGCACGAACTGCTATTTGTCGCAGAAATATGTGAAAGGGTGGTAACAACCCAAACGGACTGCTAGGCAAGAGGAAATCTCACAACCTAGTAAAATGTATTGTTATCACATGTGTTAGGATCTAAATTTTATACATCTCCATATATAAAAATTAATTGCTATCCGTTAGTCTGGCTAAAACTAAACGGTGGCCGAGCCCGGAGTTAGTCAAAGTGTATCTGTATTTAGTAAAATATATTATTACAAGGCTGCTCAAGACACCCAAAATTTCGGAGTTTCTCAGTCAAAAAAATTAATTATAACTAAACAAAATTTTTGCCATTTATATTCCATGGCTACCCACGTGATAGATGAAGAGACTAAAAAATATATCGTGTTGAACAATTGACATTTGCAAAAGTTATCGTGTTTGCGAAGCCGCTGGAGATCGCTAGAATTAATATAAAAATATATATAAATATTGGTATACCACATTTTTACCTAGTTTGGGGGACAGGGATTCACATATTTTGAATAAGTCTATTCCCAATGTATTTGAAGTATTTTATTCTATTTTATAGACTACACGGTACCAATATGTTTCAATTTACCGAACAGAAGCTAGTCAAGTGAAACTAAAGCCTCTTGAGCTTTTGAATAGTTAATTCAATTTTTTTATCCATATTACTTTTTTATAGAATAATAATGACAAACGAGCACACACTTTACCTGCTGGTAAGTGGTTGCTGTGATCCATAGACAATCTCTATTTATCGTCTATTAATAATCAAAATGTGAATGCGTTATCACCCCTAAGAACTAAGATGGAATGCCTCGTTTCCAGTAAAAATGGTATCCGGTTCTCTACACTCACCATACGAAACACAGCATCATTAAGCTGCTATTTTATGCTGCTATTCTGTGAGGTTGTTGTCATTTCAAGCAGACCCATTCGTGCTGCAAACATATTATAGATGCAGCATGGCTCTACCACGTATCTTTGAAAAGTTCAAAACATCTTGAAAATGCTCTTTAATGCAAACGAATGTGTTAGTATAAATTTCTTTCAAAGAGTAATTATTTCTAATATCTTTAATTTCTTCAAGCCAAAAACATTTTTATTTAACTTTATTAAGAATGCTGAAAGACTATCCCTTTTAATTACAGACCGCAAGTTTAAAAAATGCATGAAGAATATTCATAACGTAGTGCCTCATTAACTTATATTTGTATAGCGAAGCGACTGTTCAAAGCAAGCATTATCACAAGTGAATGGACGTCCCTTCTGCGTTTCTAGTCGACGCTGTCTGCTGTATCGTTGATAACGATCGAACGACGAACGACATTGTATAATGTAATTTTCCATTCGACGCAATATCTGCAACTAGGTTTTTATTTTCAAATTGCACTGAAAACCGTCTGAAACACTCTTTTCTTTTCCTTTTTTTTTCAATTTATTGAGCACACTTGCTGTAGAGATTACCGGTTCGTGCGGTCCTCGTGCGGTGAAGTTTCGAAAGGAAATGTATCCGTGACTGGCCATCGCTGCTGGTGATAAGAGGGCTGGTTCAGCGAGGAAACGCAGCCAGCGTACTTACCACAACACCGCGGGGAGTAGAACTGTATAATTTAAGTTTTTAGTTTCAGTTAAAGTAAAATACTACAGTTTTTTAACATTGTAAAAAATATTAGAAATTATATTATAAGAAAATATGTAATAATAAATAATATACTCAAAAGGAAATGAATTTATTTGCCTACAAGTAGGTTAGTTATGGCATCCTGTTTAATGTTTCCTGTATCATTCCAAAGCAACAATAATATTCTAAATGTCCGGTAGCTCATTCAAGATGTTAGGTAATAAGAAGTTGGAAGTTCTGGTACAATAAGAGATCACTTGCTGGTCATAAGCGAGCTAAGATTTCACTAGGTCACAAATACCTGCTGCAATCTGTAGACATCTGCAACTAATTTTATAAAAGGTCACAAATTCCATAACACCCTTGAAGACAAATATGGAATACCTCGTTACCAGTGAAAGATTATCCGGCTCTCTACACTCACATGCAACATTGAGCTGCTGTGTTTCATATGGTGAGTGTAGAGAACCGGAGAACCATTTTGCTGAAAATGAGGCATCCCATCTTGATCCTCACGGGTGACGACAATGCGTCTGCATTTTAATTCTTAATCGAGAATAAATGTAAATTTCTATGAGTCACAGCCTTCATTTAACATCAGATGGACTGTGTGCTGGTTTGTCACTATCGAGAAAAATAGGATACAAGGGTAAATAGGTGCTAGAATTCCTTTTCTTGCCTTTTTCTAAGAATCCGTCTAGGTATACCTTTAAAAAGTATATACATTTTAACTCTTATATATCTTCTATCGCCAAATAACAATGCTTGCACCACTGTGTACCAGTCTGAAAAGTATAAAAAACCAGTATGACCGCGAGACTGTAAGGCATTCCACCTTAGTCCTCAGATAAGATAACGCATCTATAACATTTTCCACTTGAAGTTAACTGCAGATTTACGTGAACTAATGCAGCCAATTACCTTCAGGTGGACTGTCAGTCCGTTCATAACTTTAGTTTCGTAAAAATAAAGAAAGCAGCCATCTCAGACGTAGCTCAGCTCATCTTCCTGCGTGTCGAGTGTAATAATAGCAAATTTTATTCTTACTAATAAAAAGGCCCATAACAGGCTGTTTAGAATAAAGATGATGTTTTTTTTTTCATCTTTCGTCAATTCTAATTATCTAATATATAATATTAAAACTATGTTAAGTTTTTAATCAAATTGTTGATATAATATTTTTATTTCTATCTTCGATTAGTAATAAAAATGCAAAATGGGTTTTCACCCCTGAGGACTAAGAGTGAATGTTTGGTTTACAGTAAAAATGGTCTCCGGTTCTCGTGTACTAATGCACCCATACGAAACAAAGCAGTATTTTTACATTAAATTTGTATTTCACACTAGTATCATGTGAGATTGTTGTCCTTCACCTTCATATCAATATATTAAAAAAACTGCATCATAGTTCTGCCACGTAGTACACAAATGACGTTTGTGAAAGAGAATAATTATTGAAAGGACCCTAGATGCGTCAATGGAAGTGCTTGAAAAAAAAAACGTATAGCAATATCTTTTAGCTTTTAGATAACGTAATTCCGATCTCCCTATTCCCTCAGTATTTACGAACGACGGAATGGTCCAAATTGAAAATGTAACATTAAGTCTCAAGTGTTCGCCGCGGCAGTAAAACTCTTAACTGTATAAAATAGTAAAAGCTTTTAACGTGCAATATACCAACCAGTTTCTAACGAAACTCATGCATACCCGTCTTCATTTGTTGCACACATTAAAAAATATTTTTCTTTTATACCATGATCGATCATAATTTGGCATTAAATCGTTAGATGATTTCCCATATTTAAGCGAATTACCGCTAAGGCCTATTAAAGAAAACTGCTGACATAGGCCTCCCCGTAGATTGCCCCATAGAGGTCATATTTGCCATAACTGCCACGCTTGGCAAGCAGTTGGCAACCGCAGTTTTTTTTGTCGCTATAAGCAAGACGCTGCTGCTCATCCCCAGATGCGTTCCCTTCCGTCGCCTCTAAAGACACCCACGGGATAATGTGGGATTGCGGATATTCTTACACCGCCACTACATGGCACATTACACGGCATACTACTCTTTAAATATAATTAATTTTACGTTGATTTTATTGCACTTCATCATTACAGCCCTTCAGCTTCACAAGTCCACTGCTGGACATAGGCCTCCCTCAAGGAATGCCACAAAGCACGATCCTGAGCCACCAGCATTCATCATCCATCCAGACGTGACTATCCATCCATTTTATACGTGGTAGAGCCATGCTGCAGTTATATAATTAGTATAGTTGTAGCACGAATGGGACGGCTCGACCGGGGAAGGACCACGCTCTCACAGAATACCAGCGTAAAATAGTAGCTCAATGCTGCTGTGTTTCGTATGTTGAGTGTAGAAAACCGAAGACCCTTTTTACTGAAAACGAGGCATTCCATCTTAGTCTTCACTGGTGACAACGCATCTGCATTTTGATTTGTAATCGAGGATAGATGTAGATGTTTATGGGCCACAGCAACCACTTACCATCAGGTGGACTGTGCGCTCGTTTGTCACACTATCCTATAAAAAGTAGATTTCCTGCATGTCTTACCACGTCGCCATTCAATCTAGTGGGGGGTCGCCCTCTACTTCACGTACCGGTATAAGGCTGCCACTCGTTAACCTTTTTCACCATCGTTTGTCGGTTCTTCGAGCTATATAGCCGGCCCATTGCCACTTCAGCTTACTAATCCGTTAACCTTGTATAAGCTTAGAATTGCGCTTAACTTTAACATATTCAAGATTCCATGATAAGGTACAAGATCTTATAATTCTAATGACTGCTGCGTGTACTAATACGCTAAAGAAAGAAAATGCATTTTGTTTATTTCTTGAAACAAAAAGGAAATTTTGTTAATGATTTTTTTTTCATATAGTGCCTAATAACCATATTCGCATTATTGCCTTTCTAATGAAAACGGTTTAGGGCACATCGGTTGGATAGTTTCAGTCTATAACGGATATAGGTAGAAACATTTTTTGTGTTAAAGTGTTAAAAATATAAAGATAAAATAACAATCTTTTCAAAACTAAGCAAAACAAAAGTAGTTCTACGGTATATACTCGTAAGTTTGTTTCGAAAGAAAATGAATTCTTTATTGCGATCTCGCTAGGTAGTGTTTCTGTGACTTTTGTTTTACAGCACTTTAAAATTTTACTTACATTTTATGTATTCTTGCAGTTTTTAGATTTGTATTTCAATGGAGATTAAATTTAAATATCTAATTCAATGTTAAAAACTATTCGTCATGTTTTTCCAATCAGTGTTTTCATCAACCACACAATAATCAAATTTTTATATTAATATGTATAAATTACATATCACGTTGTTTGTCGGCGATGGACTCCTAAACTTCTTAACCAATTTTAATCAAATTTGCACACCGTGTGCAGTTTGGTCTAACTTGAGAGATAAGATTTTTTTTGTTTATGTAATTTTTTTTTGCGAATTTGAGGATTTTTAATAGGACATGACAAAGGATCGTCGAAAAAGTCAAAATAACGTCCGCCTGGCAAGCTAGTATAATATATAACACAAAAAGTGAAGGTTAGGTTTAATACGATAAAATCTATCGAACGTGATTAAGTGTTTAACGATGATCCAGATAAAATTATATCATTCATTATCAACATTTTAAAAGAGGCTCTGTGATCGCAAGCGTTGTGAAACAGGTATTCTTACACTTATTTTGAATAAACACCATTAGAAAGTTTTCAAAAATATTACATATTATTTTGATATTAAGATTCCGGGTAGCTCAGGGGCAAATCGCTTGTCTAAAAATTTCTTAGTACACGAGTTAACTAATTTTGGTCCTATTTCACACCGCTGAAATTGTTAATTATTGCAAATACAAGTGCTGATTTACTGTGTCGTCGGCAAGCAGATTGCACGAATGAGAATCGATTTTGAGGGCGTGAACAAATTTGAGGGCGTAAACGAATCCATCACACTATTTCATTCCGTAAGTTACCGTTCCCGTTACTAAATTTTTAGTTTTTTGGATGTTCTGGGGCGATGATCACTTACCATCAGGTGAGCCGTAGGCTTTTTGCCTCCTCTTCCGTGAAAAAAGAGGCGACTATGGAATATGTGAGAAAGTTATCCGAGAGATACTTTTTTAGATTATGCCAAACGCAAAAACCCACAGCAGCTTACAAGGAGCCTCGTTTAAGGCGCAAAAGTTCTATCCAGCTGCCAAGCGTGACGTTGACGGTGGGTACTTCCCAAAAAGGCACAAGCCCATCCAGGAGTAGACTCTTAACGAGCAGACATTTTTACGTGGTAGATCCATGCTGCAGTTATATTACGGTTGTAGGACGAATAGGTCGGCAGGCATGGCTGCCTCGTTGGTACAGTGATTGTAGTAGTGCGACTGCTGATCATGAGGTCCTGGGTTCGAATCCCGGGTCGGGCCCAAAAATCAACTATTAAGATTTTCCGTCAAGAAATTCTCAGTAGCTACCCGGAGTTGGCGGTGTCTCACCCCCGTGCCTCGGAAAGCACGTAAGGCCGTTGGTCCTGCGCCTGATCTCTCTCCGGTCGTGTCGGTTTACCGTCCCATCGGATTATGAGAGTGAGGGAATAGAGAGTGCACCTGTGCTTGCGCATACACTTGGGCACTATAATCCTGTCCTGCGCCGATGGCTAGTCTCCGTTGAGGCTGGCCGCCGTGACCGAAATTCGGTCTGGAGGACATTATTATTATTTGGGGTATTTATATAGTTTTCTCATCCGGTTGGGTTCTATAAATATATAATTATAAATTAAAATGAAAAGATAAATATACATAAATATCAATAAAATATTATTATTATTATTAAGTCGGCTCGACCGGGGAGGGACCGAGCTCTCACAGAATATCAATACTAAATAGCAGCTCAGTGCTAAATAACTGCAGACCCTTTTTACTGGATACGTGTAACAACGATGATATTAGAAGTGATAAAGCATCTTCATGTTGACCTTGAATCAAGGATAAATGTAGATATCTATGGGCCACAGTATCCACTTAGCATCAGGTGGACTGTGTGCTGGTTGTCACCCTCATTCTATAAAAAGGTGAATAAGAAGGATCTCTCTCCATAACATGCTTAGCGAATTTCAGCTTCCTCACACGGCCAACAGTGAAGGACCAGGTCTCAGAACCTAATGTCGTGTCTGACAACACGCACTGGATTAACACTCTTGTTTTCAAGTTTAGTAAAATACGTGACACGTAGACGTCTCCTAAACTTTCGAAAGCCGTCAGGCTATTTATTCCGCGATTAACCTCTTGATCGAAGTAAACAGGCCTAGATGAACAATGGTTAGTTGACTGGCGGTGTAAGAGAATTGACTACCCCACATCATCGCGTTGGTGTCAGATAGCGGAGGGAAATGAAACAAAAGATAGGTAGTATCTTCCGAGTAACAATTCAAAATCATGAAAAGCTGCATTTGCCAACCCGATTGCCAAGCGCGGAAACTATTACAAATATCACCTCTGTGAGTAAATCTATGAAAGACGCCCTTTTTCAGCGGTGGGCTTATGATACACTTTAATGTATATTTAATCCTGCAAAATAACGCGAAATTGGTATTAAATACTTTAAATGAAAATAATTACACAAGTACCTTCGACAGCAGCATGTCATACAATTGAATTGACGTCCGCTTTTACAATTATTCCCGAATTACCTGACGCTTTGAAATTTTTCCACCGGCTCGCTGATGAGAACGTCGAATAAATTAAAGTTTAATTCTATATTATTTTTTCACATTTATATTCGTCATGTGGTCACACCGCGAAACACTTGAATGATTTATTTGTAAATGTGTGAATATTTTTACTTATTGTTTATCTATTTATTTCACAATTAATGTCCACAAAAACAGTAATGAGGGCATGTCATGTTTGATACAAGAGCACTATTTATTTCAAAAAGAACAAATGGCTGGCAACGCACCTGCCATTCCCATTGTGTTGCAGCTGTTCAAGGGTGGCGGGGCGCAGGATAAATAAAATTTTTCTTCCAGTAGACCAGTTATAAAAATGATACAAAAAATGAAAGAAAATATAATGTGAAAGTAAAACACATTGGAGGAGAAAAAAAAGTAATATATTTGCACATATTATACGCAAACACACACACACACGTATGCAAGATAGAGAAACTCCGTCGTGTGTGGTTATTAAATATTTCTGCCTGAAAAAATTGTTTACGATGTGTTTTTAAAGAACTGCAGTCTACTTTGGTAGACAATGCTCCGTCTTATTTTACAATGGCATACTGGTGCGCTCAATTTAAGCGCGACAGAACCGCCAGCAATAACGACACTCGCTCCGGGCGGCCAACATCTGCCGTTAAGTAAGAAAACGTTAAAAATCGATAAAAGAAGAAATTTTAAGGAAGATCGACGTTTAACTATCTTTTATTTAGCTGAGATTCTAAAGATTTCTTTTGGGACAATTGAGTTTATTTTAACCTTAAAATTCAAGGTGGCCGAAGGCTGCGTTCCTAGAATGTTAAAAGAAGTTCAAAAGAAAGCATGGGTTGACATTTCAAAGCAAAATTTATTTATAATAACTGAAAAACTGAAGTTACGTGGTAGAGCCATGCTGCAGTTATATTAGTAGTATAGTTGTAGCACGAATGGGTCGGCTCGACCGGGGAAGGACCACGCTCTCACAGAATACCAGCGTGAAATAGTAGCTTAATGCTGCTGTATTTCGTATGGTGAGTGTAGAGAACCGGAGACCCTTTTTACTGGAAACGAGGCATTCCATCTTAGTCCTCACGGGTGACAACGCATCTGCATTTTGATTCGTAATCGAGGATGGATGTAGATGTCTATGGGCTACAGCAACCACTTACCATCAGGTGGACTGTGTGCTCGTTTGTCACCCTATCATATAAAAAAATAAAATAAAAAGGAGGCGAAAAAACATAGCAAGGTGTGAAAAATACCGTCTGCCCCGCCAGCCAAGAGATTGAAGGTGTCTGCGTTCGCTGGAAAAAATAATTGCCTTTGTCTTCTGGGATGTGGTGGGGAGAGGGATCAGGCGTTCGACGTTCCATTGTCATAACTAACCAGATTCCTTCTCATTCCTTCCGAATTACGCAGTATGAACTTATAGTATCTTGAAGTCATGTAGTAGTATGTTTGCGTTGAGATTTAATTTTATTAATTATAGGTACCCAAGCAGATGGTAGCACCCAGCCATCTTCTCCATTGAAATTTGGAGAGGATTCGCAAGGCTATTGAAATCTAAAAACATCCTAATTTCAATAGAGAAGATGGCTGGGCCACCATCTGCTTCACCATTATCATCATTACAGCCCTTCACAAGTCCATTGCTGAGAATAGGCCTCCCCCAAGGACTGCCACAAAGCACGGTCTTCAGCCACCTGCATCCATTGACTTATTGCATGTCTTACCAGGTCGTCACTCCATCTAGTGGGGGGTCGCTGAACACTACGCCTACCGGCACGAGGCTGCCACTCGAGAACCTTTTTTCTCCTTTGGTTATCGGTTCTTCGAGCTATATGGCTGGTTCATTGCTACTTCAACTCACTAATCCTTTCTGATATATCGGTCACTCTGGTTCTACTGCGGATATCCTCATTTCTAAGTTTATCATGCAGAGAAACCCCGGGGATAACCCTTTCCATAGCTCGCTGAGCGACCTTGAGCGTCCTCATACGGCCAGCAGTGAAGGACCACGTCTTAGATCCGTAAGTCATCACTGGCAACACGCACTGGTTGCACAGTCTTGTTTTCAGGTTTTTGGGTATACCTGACGAGAAGATGTGTCGTAATTTCCCGAACGCTGCCCAGCCGAGTTGAATCCGTCAATTGAACTCTCGGTCGCAGTTGGACTTACCAAATCGGACTATTTATCCCAGGTAAACAAACTCGTCAACAACTTCGAGCTTAGTGCTCCCAACCACTACCAGAATAGGTGTGACATGGACATTAAACATGATCTTTGTTTTGTCCATGTTCATCTTAAGACCTATAAGTTGGGAGACACTATTGAGGTCATTGAGCATAGTGCTTAGGTCCAGCGATTCTGCCATAAGGACTACATCGTCGGTAAATCGAAGGCGAGTGATGTACTCGCCATTGATGTTAATCCCCTATTCTTTCCAGTCCCGTAGCTTGAAAACGTCTTTCAATGCAGTGATGAAGAGTTTCGGGGATATAACGTCACCCCGTCTTACACCTCTCTGCAATTGAATAGGTTTCGAACTCTGGTTCTGTACTCGGATAGCCGTCGTAGCCCTACTGTACAAACACTTCAGCACTTCGATATACCGACAGTCAACTTGGCACCGCTGAAGGGACTGTAGCACCGCCCTTCTCTTCGGTCTTCTGTGCAATCTGCTGCAGGGTATGTTTGTGGTCAATGGTATTGAAGCCTTTTCGGAAACAAGCTTGTACGGGAGGCTGGAAGTCGTCGAGTAAGCGTGCGAGACGATTCGTAATGACTTTCGAAAAAAGCACGTAGACGCGGCTCAGAAAGGAAACCGTTCTGTAGTTTTTCAAGACAGCGTTGTCGCCTTTCTTGTAGAACAAGACCACCGCACTTCTACTCCACGCCTCCGGAGTAGTGCTACCATGGAGGACAGAATTGAAGAGCTTCTGAAGAACTTTAACTACCGGTGTTCCACCAGCTTTCAGAAGCTCCGCTGTAATTCCATCCTCATCAGGGACCTTGCGGTTTTTAAGGTGCTGGAGAGCCATTCTAATCTCGCTCAGACTGACGTCCGAGATATCATCGGAATAGTGTCGGATAATACTTGCTCTTGGATCGTTACTCACATTTACGTATGGCTCCAACGATGATGTGTACAGCTGCCCATAGAACCTCTCAACCCCACTCAAAATCTTACGTGTCTCGAAAACACTCATAATGCCACACTGTCTTCAGCTTTGACAGATGGTTCTTTCTGACAGACAGATCTCTGGCAAAGACTTTGGAGCCCAGCTTCCGCTCAATCGCTTCTTCAATACGAGCTGTATTGAAGTTGCGTAAGTCCCGCCGCATGCATATGGAGATCTGTCTGTTCAGATGCCCGTATGATGTCAAATCTGTTGAAGACTGCTGCTTCATTTCCCGTCTAAGAGGAATGATTTGTTATTATCCCGTCAACTTCAGGAAAGATTTGTTATAACTTTTATAGTTTGCAAACAAATTGACGATCGCAATACAATACATCTCGCATCATTGACGTTGCTGGCCAGTGTGGGTACAACTAGCCAGTCTGAGTACGAATAATCAGTCTTGAGTATTTTTTGGTAGTCTGGCTATGACGTAACCAATTTGTTTATAGCGTCTTATATCGAAAGCCGTTACATTTTTCTAGCGTTTTCCATAGTCGCCTCTTACTACACCTCCAGAAGGTGTGATAGTGCACGTAGAGGAGTGATGGATTCATTTACGCCACTACTACACTGCAATCGAACTGTCGTTCCGTCCTTATGTTTTTTTAAAAATGAGAGTAATTGTTGACGTCGTTAGTTTCCTTTTTTTTCTTTTTTTCTGTTTAAATGAAAACATGAACTAAAACGTATGCGTGGAAAGTGATTCCGCTCGATTTATTATGTTTTTGTGACCTTGAGTCGCATTCTTTCACTACCCATTTTTTGTCGCCAATCGTTCGGCCCAACTCTGACGGCGTCACCCTGAAAACTGAACTGATGTTATCTAGGCATATGGCTGTGACCAAATGAGCGGTGGCAATGCTTTAGCGCGGTAATTACTAATCTAATGTAATATATAAATTAATGTCTATTTATCATTGTGTCCGAGTTAGTAATCCGACAAAAATGTAGTGAGATCTAATATATGTAGATAAAACGACTTTACGTGCTTACTGAGGCATAGGGATGAAACACTGCTAAACTCTTGACTCCGGGCTGCTACTGAGAATTTCTTGATAGAAAATCCAACTGATTTTAAGCCAGATCACTCCTATTACTTAAAGGTCAAAAAACTTTCCTCGGTTGAGTTTAGTTTTATTTGTTTGAAAGATGATACAAAATATATATAGATATTTACTCAATTTCATTTATTGTGTTAGTGTAGGTACTTAGTTTTAGGTAGGCATTGTATTGTAGTTTTCATTTCAAATGTTTTATTTAACATAAATAATTAGTGATAGTGCTTGCTTATTTAGAGCGATATCTTATTTGTTGTATGGAAACCAAGTATTGGCTAGAGAAATTCGGGAGCAAATTAGGGATTACGTTATTGCATTCATTCTGTTGTTTATTTAGAAAATAAAACACAAGCGTACAGTTTGCCCTATTCGTTTCTTGGTTCGTTTGTTTATTTGTTCGTTCGATTGTTTGTCTGATTGACAGACTAAGTGAATGTTTTTATTCAATTGGTGTCACTCTAAATCATCGCGACAGTTTAACTTCGCGATGATTTAGAGTGACACTAATCTATCTATATCTATCAAATATCGCGAGTTTTGTCACGATGTGCGATGGTGAAATTGTGCAGCTGGAATTAGTCCGAACAATTCCTCGGAGCGCACCCCGTGGTAGACGCGATTAAATACGCAAAAACATCTCTTTGCAGTGTCAGTAAGTCAAGCCAATCGGAAAAAATGAATGATCAAATGGGAGGAGCTGGCACTGGGGAGCCCTAGCCCAGAGATGGGAACAGTATTCTATGTGCGGCCGAACCTGCGCCTTGTAAAGTTGCAGGCGGTGAGCCGGCTAGAAATACTGTCCCGCTTTGCTGAGCACGCCAAGCATTTTAGAGGCCAATTTGGCCTTCTCTTCTAAGTGATCATGAAACTGCACTGCACTCGATATGTCGACGCCGAGGATTCCAATACTTGCTGAGGCAACAAGGGGAGTGCCTTGAGACTGAGGCGATAGGACGAAGGGAGTTTTTTTAAAAGTAAACGCACAAACTTGTGTCTTCTGGGGATTAAACTGGACCAGACTTAGTCGCAAACAAAGTTTCGACTTTAGACACAGGTTTGTCCCGGTACTCTGCGACGATTTCCCTATAAATATTGGCACGGCCGGTGTATAAAGCATGACCAGTGCTGTCATCTGCATAGCAATGAATGTTACCGGTTTGCAACATTTCATTAATATGCAGAAGAAAGAGCGTTGGTGATAGCACGCGGCCTTGTGGAACATCAGCGTTAATTTGCTTGTAATCGGAGCATGGACTATCTACTACGATCTTGTTGCTCCGATCAGCAAGAAAACTGGTGATGCACTTGCACAATTTCTCGGGAAGCCCATAGGAAGGAAGCTTCTTAAGAAGAGCTTTATGCCAAGCCCGATCGGAAGCATTTGCTATGTCCAAACTAACGGCCAACGCCTACCCCTTGGTCCGGGTCCATTTATGAGTTTGGTAAGCCAGAAGATCGCCAGCCGAGCGACCGCGACGGAAACCGTACTGGTGGTCACTGATCAGCTGGTGATCTTCAAGGTTCCGCATGAGCTGGCTGTTAATAATGGATTCCATTATTTTAGAGAACAAGGAGGTGGATAGGCCTACAGTTGGACGGATCAGATTCAGTTGAATGTTTCCATGATTTCGGGACTACACCGAAGGAGTAGGAGTACCGAAAAAGTAGCGTCAAAACCGGTGCCACATCCGAAGCACACGTCTTCAGAACAATAGGAGGAACACCATCCGGCCCTCTCAACTTGTTGACGTCTAAGGAGAGACGTGCTTTGTGCACTGGATAAACAGGACATTCTGTATGGAGCACTTACTCCGCGGGATGGTTGGCGGTGTATTCCCCCCGTCATCAAGAGTAGAGTTGGACGCAAAGAGAGAGCCCAGCAGATCGGCTTTGTCCTTTGTGGCATAGGCCAGTGAGTCGTCCTCCCTGTGCAGAGATGGGAGAGATTGCTGACAGAAGTTCCCTTGGACAGCCTTAGCGAGAGACCAGAATGCACGTGTTCCCGAAGGAAAACGAACTAGTTTCTCGCCAATTCTGCCGATGTGCTCTGACTTTGCCTTGACAATGCAACTTTTGAAGGACCTGGAGGCAGAATTGTACTTCTTTTTAAGGGCGCTGGTATTTGCATCCCAAGACGTCGATGCGCAGCCCAGGCCTGGCACTCCTGCTGATGACGTAGTGCAATTTTGCAGGAGCGACCAAACCAAGACTGGGTTCTGCCTCCGACAGGTACCGCAGATTATGAAATAAAAAGTTCCATTCCCTGTAGCACCATATCAGCGACAAAATTAGCAACAACGCTGGGATCATCCGGCGAAAAGCAAACCCGCCCCCCCAAGGGTAGGATGCAAAAAAGATTACATCCCGTCCCAGTCTGCTGACCTATAATGCCAAACACAATGGCAACCTGCAGTACGCAACCGCGATGGGAGCGTGAGTGGCACTGTACTCCGGATCAGACAATGGTCCGAGTAGCCAAGAGGGGCATTGACGGAGACCTAATATCCATCCGGATAAGAGGTCAGCAGAAGGTCCAACAGGGAAGGTACATGATCTTCCACATCTGGGATCCGCGTAGGCAAGGTAACCAGTTGTGTCAGACCATATGCCAAAGCAAAGTCATAAACAGATCTACCCGCATGATCGGTTAAACGAGAATCAGGTTATTCAGCGTGGTGGGCGTTAAAATCTCCAAGTATCACGATCTCTGCAGATGGGATCTGTTGTAGCACGGAGTCTGTAGCCATATGAACGTGGTCAATGAGTCGCACTGTTTTGAAATTACCGCTATGGGACCAGTGGCGAAGCTTCCATTAAAGCCGAAAAGCCGGGCTTGCCTTATTAAACCTGAATCAATCAATAATATCAAGCAATAATATCAATCAATAATATCAACTAATAAAATAACTCGTAAAATGTTTCAAGCTATTTCAAATTTCCCGCGCACTCCACTGTTCGAACATGATGACCTCGTATTGCCTTAGCGATACTGCTGCTGTCATAAAAAATGAGTTTTAATAGAGTGTAGCAGCCAGACTAATCAACCCTAAACGGGAATAAATAATATATACTCTGCTGCTACCATAACGCGGAAGGCGAAGATAAAAAACATTTATTTCCTAACTATCCCTGGCTACTGAGATACTGCGGACTGCATATAGATAATTTGACGTTCTTATAAAGAAACAAGAAGCAGCCGCAAATATCATTCAGCGCCACATCGACTTCACACGCCGCTATCGTCACGTATCCGTCGACCAATGGTGAGCCGTTTCTTCAACGCCGCAGCTCGCTTCTCCTTGCTGTTCCGGAGCTGTATTCCACGCCGCCGCCGCTCACCGACTACGCGCGCGCACTACTACTCCCCCACTAAACCCAACCTTTTAGGAATTGGCTTAACGATCTGACTAGAAATCTCTAAGCCGTATACGAACGCGACCCTCCTTGGCAGAAAGGAGGGCGCAAGCGTCGAAAAGCCGCTTAGAAGAGTGCCTAACTAAGGCAGATTAAGGGATGTGTTATGTAGGCTCGGCCTGAGCCGCCATGAGGCAGTTTAGGTCGGCCGAAAGCTTGTTGGGGGGTCCGAGAGAGAGTTTCTCGGCCTGCGCACACTGTAGCGAGTGTGGATAGGGGCTGCATAGGCAGCTGTTTCACGAATGAGATGATTTGGGTGGGACTCTGAGGCTTTGAAAAATCTCTCAGAGAGTGATTTGAGAAACTGTTGGATTGTTGGGAGCTCTAAGTCTCGATGTAGGTCGGCATTACGGACATAATAGGGCGAGTTAGTGGCCCTACGACAGAATAGATTTTGAACTATTTGAAGTTCATTTATAGCTTTGGGCTTAGCATGTGCGAAAATGGAGGCCGCGTAGGTCATGACAGGTCGTATGCAGACCTTATATGGGGTTCGCTTGTTGCGGAGGGACATTTTACTGTGTCTGCCCAACATGCTGTTGAGCCTACCCATGTAAAAACGTGCGGTGCGAATAACCTTCTTGATATGGGGCTCGAAAGTAAGCCTTGCATCAAGGGTGACGCCTAGGTATTTGGCTTTAGTTTGCCATGGGACAGGGGTTCCTAACATCCTGATTGGCGGAGTGGTGGTGAGACGACGTCGTTTATATTCGAAGCAAACGGCGGAGCTTTTCTCCGGGTTTACGTCGATACGCCATTTTTGGAACCAAGCTCCTAAGTCGCTTACTGACTTTTGGATCTTGTTCCGAATCTGTGGTAGTGAGTTGCCTTTAGAGTAAAGGGCTGTGTCATCTGCAAAGTGGGCTAGTTTTACACCATTCGACGGGATAGGGATGTCGTTGGTGAATAGTATGTATAGGAGGGGAGCAAGCACAGAGCCTCGAGGGACACCGGCTTTTATTTGACGGATAGAGGATAGCGTGCCTTCGTGTCTAAAACGAAACGTACGATCCTTCAGATAGGAGGCTACAAGGCGAACGAGACGGTCTGGGAGGCCTAAGTCGTACAGTTTGTAGATAAGGCCCTCGTGCCAGACTCTGTCGAATGCCTTGGCAATGTCAAAGAAGACCGCGATGGTTTTTTGACGGCGAGGGTAAAAACCGCTGAGGATGTATTCCACTATGCGGTGAACTTGTTGGGGGCACGAGTGTTTGGCTCGAAACCCGAATTATTGTGGGATGACAAGAGGGTCACCGTCTGTGGGAAACAAATGGCGCCTCAAGCGCACGAGAATGACTCGTTCGAAAAGTTTGCCCATGGCCTGGAGGAGGCTGATGGGACGGTGATTGGAGGGGAGGTGGTGAGGTTTTCCTGGCTTGGGAATGCCAATGACAGTTGCCTCTTTCCAAGAGGTGGGAAAGTAACTGAATTCGAAGCAGGCGTTAAAGATAATGGCCAGTAAGGCGATTACCTGCTCCGGGAAGTGTTTGAGGGCTTGGTTGGAGATACCATCCGCACCCGGTGCTTTTTTGGGCTTAAGTCCTTTGATGGTAGATGAGATCTCATCTTTGGACACAGTGATAGGGTCAGAGGCGGTAGGGGGCGAGTTCCTGCGTCGGATCTCGTCCTCCACTAGTTGGATGTGTAAGGGGTCAGTGGGTTGTGAGCTAGGAGAGCATTGAGCGGCGACGCTTTCAGCGAAGCACTCAGCCTTTTCTTCGTCTTCGAAGGCAATGGAGCCGTCGGGACGAGACATAGGGGGAGTATGGGTTATACGCGCGCGCACCGATCTGCATGTCTTTTATAGCCCGGTCCAGCGACGTAGCTTCGTGAACAACACACAAGTCTCACGCCGGGAAACGAAACGTACATAATAGTTGTATATTTTGGTTAATTTTCATTGGTCATAATATAAGCATTATAATTGGCTAGGTAAAATAAAAATTGTTACCATTGGTAAACCAAAAACGTAGCCGGCCATATAAATATAGGCAAGGTTGATGCAAATATATGCCATTTCATTCCATATTCATACTCCACTCGGCTTTTAAACAGTAGTTTCATTTCTCCACCTTAAAACCACTCGGAGTCTGTTAATAGTGGACCGTTCGTCCCCACTATTACAAGAGCTAATAGTTGTCTCCCTCGCTCGCGTGGGCTTTTTACGGGGCTTTCGAGAAGACGATCGCTCTCTTTCTAACCTTTGGCAAAATATTCTATAATGAAATATAACTACGATTGTATATATAGCAATTAGTATAGAGATTTAAAGCCAGGCTTTCGGGAATAAATTTGTTAAAAGCGTAGGCGCGCGGGCAATACGTTGGCAAGTTCATTTCACGTTTCAATGTTTATTTACTCTGTGTGCTTATCTTAAGCGATTCAATATTACGAGTTCAAAATTTATGCTTTTTTAAAGATTTTTAATGAAAATGGAGGATAATAGTGTTCCTTGTGATGAATTGAAGTGTGTTAAAGTGATAATCGGAGAGGAAATCTTTAAACTTTGTTGAGATAATACACAAGGTTAAGAGTGTGTTTCAGACTTATCAACTATCGCAATTAAAAACAGTTATTGGTACAATTAAAACGTTTACCAACATTTTACGTGGACGTAATTAAATCTTTCCATAAGAAAGCGAGACGATTCCACTTATTTTATCTCTTATCCATTAGAATGTAAATATTTTTTTTTAATTTTGTACATAGTTTGTTTGTACTTTGTTCGTGTTTTACTTTTGTTCATGTATTGGATGTAAATATTTTTTTTCTTTCGCTTAAACAAACCCAAACGGCTTTCTTCAAAGCCACCGAAGCTATGCAATTGCTGATATGTAATACAATCTATGTAGCAGTGGTATGCCTTCTGTGTGCTTTGTTAAACACGTCCTTGACAGCACTGAATATGAAACTGAAGCGAGGAGACAGATCAAGTTTGGTGTATTTTATAAAACCGCTAAAACAACAATCTATATTTTTATCAATTTATATCTTGGGCTTGCCCTAGCTTGGAGCTCTAGCTTCGCCACTGTATAGGACCTATAGGAGAACCCGTAGGCTGGTATTCCTCTCATGCTTACCGCCGGCGCTGACGGTCGGCGCGTAGCTTGTCAGCGCTGATCGGTCAGCTCGGACCGTTTTAGTATCGCGCTGATCACCGTGAAGTACAGACGCAAATACATAATGTCGATGTTAGTGAAAACTGTTGCCGTGTACTATTTAGCAAAGAAAAAACGTCTGACAAAGAAAAAACTACACGTTCATCCATTAATCGAGCAGAGAATCTTTGCAGGGGAATTCGTTATATTATACGGCCAGTTGAGAGAGGACGAAGACAAGTTTTTTAACTATTTCCGTATGTCATCAAGAAGTTTTGACGAATTACTAGCAAAGTTCCAAAATAGATTGGTCCATTGCAGCTTACGTGGTGTTCCTATACAGCCGATTGAACGCTTGATGGTTACTTTAAGGTAAGAAAAAAATAAGTACACTGAAATATTTATTAATTATATATTTAAACAACAAATAATCAATGTTAAGCATTAGACATGTTCAATATTCTCGGATGAACCGCTTGGATGATCATTGTCGTAATTGTATGGTGACGATGTATTATACCCATTTTGTTGCTCATATTGTGGTGGTGACCTCACATCTGGAGATGTTAATTTACCATGGATGTTGAGCTAGATGGTCTATAATGCATATTTTTTACACTTGTGACGACATTCAGGACTCTTGAGCGAAACTCTAACCTTTGTTCAAGGTCAAAGGTTTTTAAAATTGGTCCTAAACTGGAAAAAAAGACAAATCATCACTTGCTATATCTGCCGTTTGACTTGCAAGAAGATTTAGTAATCCTTTTTCAAATTCGGAACTTTCCTAACTGTTTGGCCAGGTCGGTTTTTTCTTTGTTTAGCCCATGGATTTTACGATGATGCTGTACTAGTTTGGCCTTGTACGTCTTGTGAAACGTCTGGAGAAGATGGCATCGCATCATTGTTAATAGATGCAGATATATTGTTATCAGCACTAGATTCGGTATTTTGAGAATTTTCTGGGGGTGATAAAGCTGATTCATATAGTGATTCATCTATTCATTTTGGTTTAACGGGATCAGAAAAGTTAATTCATAAAAAAAACATATTTTTTAAACTTTTTTGCAGAACTGCCGGATGGTGTGTTGTTCATAACTGCCTTTGATCTAAAGAAAGTATCCCTGGCTGTCTTCCATCGTTGTTGAATACTTTTTCCTGAAAAAAGAAAATGACCTTTCTTTAAAATGTATTTGGACACATTACCGCTTTGTTGGTGCAATAAAGTTTATTTCATTCATTCATTTAGATTGTTATTTTCACAGATTTTTGGCTACGGGTCGGACATATACAGATCTGCAGTATTCGTTTAGGATTGGAATAACAACCATCAGTCGAATCGTGAATGAAGTGTGTATGGCAATTTGGGAAATATTACATGATGAATATTATTATATATCATTCAAACAAAAAATTGTGATATCTGGCAAGAAATAGCTGCAGGATTTCTTCAAAAGACGAATTTTCCTAATTGTGTTGGTGCCATTGACGGCAAGCACATAAGAATTATAAATCCGGTGGGTGGCGGATCAATGTTCTACAATTACAAAAACTTTTATTCCATAGTTCTTCTAGCTGTGTGCGATGCAGATTACTGTTTTACTTATATAAACGTTGGAGCCTACGGAAAAAACTGTGATGCTTCAATATTTCGTGATAGTGAAATATACAAGCATAATGAAACCATATGTACGAAGCAATATGACCCAAAAAAAAGTTTTTAACTATAGATTAAGTCGCGCTAGAAGATATATAAAATCAACATTTGGTATAATGTCGAACAAATTCAGAGTGTTTCATACACCTCTGAATGCAAGTTTCAGTATTACAAAGAATATTGTAAAAGCATGCTGTGTGCTACATAATTTCATAAGAGTTCGTGATGGGTACAGGATTGAAGATACACTTACAATTGAGGTTATAGTAGATCTAGATAATAATATACCAAGGAACAGATCCGGAAATGCTTTACGAGAACATTTTGCAGAGTACTTTTTGAGTCCCACGGGTAGTGTGCCCTGGCAAGATTGATGTATATTTTAAAAATAATTGTTTACCTACCACCTTCGATCATATATTTCTGTAGATGCACAGTTCCATACAAAATTTAACAAAATATTGAGAGATGATAACTTTTAGAGTGTAATTTTTACAATTTTTCACTACACTCTTTGGCATTGTTGACGTAACGACACGCGCGTGGTCACCAAGCGAATGAGAGCAAAACAAGGCATAAGTATTGTTCTGGTGCCATTTTTTAGCGGCAACAGTGCATTTACAGAAATATATGATCGAAGCCTACCACTTTATTAACCAAAGAGTAAATAAAAAATTAATACTAACCTAAATGTTGTATTTCTTCTGATGAAACGTTTTCGAAAAGTGCGACGACGATGTCATCCCAGGCTTTATTACGCGCATCTTTATTTCGATATAATGGGTCCGAAGCGTCCCATAAACATTTTCTTGATCGCACTTCGTCAATTACTCGACCGGTGTCTATATCACGATTGATTGCCCATGATTGTATTTGTCGGTAAGTGCGTTCAGCGCGACATGAAAACGCTCACTGAGTGTGGAGGCAGAACAACAGGCGCCGACGCGCGAAGCGCACGCCCGCGTATAGCTCAGCCCATGAGGGATCTGTGCGACTCAGGTTCGCTACATATAACTACATACATATTAACCCATCAGCGCCGACCGTCAGCGTGCGCTCACCATGACAGGAAAACCAGCCGTAGACGCGGGGATGTTCGTCGCATAAGATGGACAGGTCCGTACCTTCAACGCTACCGAGGCGTCAAAAATAGATGTTCTCTCTGACATACTCGCAAACTCCAGCCCAGGGCGCAAAAGAGTGTTCTAATTTGTACCCCGGGTAGGAGAGATACGAAGCATCAGCCGGAGAGAACACCTGTGTCTCGGTTAGAAAGAGCGAGGCCAGTTTCGCCATTTCCAGATGGTAGTGGACGACGTTAAGGTTTGAATGCAGCCCCCTGATCCCTGCCACGCTATCCAGAAACTCACGGATAGCGTGGCAGGGGGCGTCTTTGACTTATTGCTCCGTTTGTCCCGACCAGGTTTAGTCTCAAGCGGAATTTCGCTGCTATTTTTATTATTTTAAGCTCTTGTCAAGATCAAAAGAGGCAGAAAAACTTGAACAGTCGATGCATACTCCTGTTTCAGTTTTCTTCTGTCTCTTCTTACACGCTCACTCACTGACTACATGGAGTAGTGATCTTTCTACGCCTTTAACATATTATACACTACACCTCGAACATATTATAAACAAAAAGAGAGAATTTTCGAATAATGAATATTACATAAAAATAACTTTGTTGGAACATTTTTTTCCTTATTCCTTTTTTGGTGACGCTACGCAACTGCTGACTGGTAATAGATGGGGATTTTTACCGCAAATACACGACGTTCTACAATTTTGGCAGCTCTCAGATCTCGGCTCTTTAAATTCTGCGTCACACAATACTGTGTCACAATGACACTGTCAACTTAATATTACGCTAAGCATAGATATTAGCATTACCCACCAATCCTAGAATATACGTACTGATTTATTTAATATTATAGTAAGTCTATGATAATCTTTATCTTCGAACCAGAGTACTTTTTATACGGTATATTATGTTATTTTCAAACCATACATAGCAAAAAAAAATACAAATCAGCTAAGGCTTTACGGTCTGTGACCTTTGCCGAACTTAATTGGAGAATGGTAACAACAACAAAAGTAGCAAATCCCGTAGTTTCTTTCTTTTGAGAAAGGACGATAACGTAATTTTGGATAATACAATAATCTTTATGAATTTTAAACATATTTAGATAAAAATTTTAATTGTTCTAAGAACTGAACTGAATAAGATTCACCAATCAATTCAAGCTCACAGAACACATTTTTCTCACTCAAAACCAACTTGTAAACTCCTTAGATCGCTACGAACTGTCAAAGTTGTTCAGCAAAGTGTAGTTTGCTAAACAAAAAAATCGGCATGGAGAAAGGAACAAACAATCACACCGTTCTATGTCATTTCTACGCAAGAAGTATGCATAAATCTATCTTTTTCGTGTGCGAATGCGAAAGAAGGCGGCAATTTGTCTGTAGGTTTCTCCGTCTACGGCAAATCCCGTAGACAGAACAGATAGTATAATTGATAGAATCAGGCGTTACTTTGCGGAAATCCATTATAATAAAAATATTAATTACTTCGCAACCATTCGCTAACTAAATTAGTTAGCGGAAGGTTGCGAAGTAATTAATATTTTTATTACTGTTATTTACTGCTTACAGGTGGCCACTTTTTCAACTATTCTACTATGGGAGTTAGTACTCCTTGCTTCTACACTACATAGTCTTATGATCGTTCCGTACTAGTTCATTTCGGACAGTGAACTAGTTCATTCTACTACTATTAGCTCTATTCGGGCAGCAGTACTATTAAGCAGTTTAAACCAGTGCCGTCTTTAAGGCAGGGCCCGCAGGGCCCTGGCCCGAGGCCCCGAGGTAGGCAGGGGCCCCACAATTCTGAAAATTTTCGATATACAACAACAAATTTTAAATTTTATAACATAATAAGAAAAATATCAAATCACACACTTGGTAAAATAGAAACAAGATTTAGAAAATTTGTTTAAAAATTTATTTTTGCACTAAAATAACAGTAATTATATACAGCTTAAAAAACTTTTTTTCCTTACATAGGCCCCAGCCAGTACCTTGGCCCATAGCCTCGTTGATCCTAAAGACGGCACTGGTTTAAATTGTAGGTGTCTGTACGTGTGGAATGAATATCTCCGTCGGTCAATGTCTGCTCAAGTCGTTAATGTTGTTTGATTACTCATAGAGTGTGTGCACACACTTAATAATTTATTGTTCAAATTATAAATCTTAAGCTAAGTGTTGAAAAACAATTAGCATTAGTGATATAAAATACCATATAAATCATTGACTTATATAATATGTAACAAAAACCCTGTGGTTCCCGTTAAGTGTGTTATCAGAATCAGTATCCAAGTGTATAGAAATATTTTTTTCTTCAAAAAAACCGGCCAAGAGCGTGTTGGGCCACGCTCAGTGTAGTTTCCCGTCCGTCACAATAAGTGTTCCCACTTATGAGTTTAAAGGTGGGTATCCATTATGTTTGCGCTCCAGCAGCGCTCCGCGCTCCTGCAACTGCTCCCGGTAGTGGGTACGTGCGCGAACATGAAGCGTGCAACATTGCACGGTCCGCGGCAGGCGCTCCGACTTTCCATCCAAGTTCAAAATGATTTTCCTAGACAGTCGTTTAAAGTTCTACTTTTCAAATTTTTTTCATATTTTCTAAACTTATGGTTCAAAAGTTAGAGGGGGGGGGGGACATATTGTTTTTTACTTTTGGAGCGATTATTTCCGAAATTATTGACATTATCAAAAAATGATCTTAGTAAACCCCTATTCGTTTTTAAATACCTTTCCAACAATATATCACACGTTAGGGTTGAAATTAAAAAAAAATCACTTCCCACTTTACATATAGGGGAGCTACCCTAATAAAACACTTTTTTCCAATTTTTATTTTACCACTTTGTCGGCGTGATTGATACACATATTGGTACCAAATTTCAGCTTTCTAGTGCTAACGGTCACAGAGATTAAGCGAGGACGGACAGACGGACAGACAGACATGGCGAAACTATAAGGGTTCCTAGTTGACTACGGAACCCTAAAACACATTTAAAAAAATTAATGAAAAAAAAAATATTTTTGCAAATTGTATGTGGTTTTATTTCCTCTAACTCACACGACCGCCCATTACCATCTCGAGACGGCGAAGCCGGCTCTGCTCTTTCTGATCGAGACGCAGGTGTCTTCTCCGGCTGATGTCTCGTATCTCTCCCACCCGGGGTGCAAACTGGAACACTCTTTTGTGTCTCGGGCTGGAATTTGCGTTTACGTCAGAGAAGACATCTGTTCTCGACGCCTCGGCAGTCTTGAAGGTTCGGACCTGTCGATCCTTTGGCTACGCGTAGACAGCGACGACCATCCGCGCGTCTACTGGTGCCTCTATAGGTCCCATAGCGGTAATTCCGAAACAGACCGACTCTTCGACCACGTCCAAATGGCTACAGATTCGTTGCTACAGCAGATCCCCTCCGCATAGATCGTGATCTTCGGCGACTTTAACGCCAATCACGCTGAATGGATTGGTTCACGTTTAACCGATCATGCGGGGAGATCTGTTCATGATTTAGCCTTGGCATATGGTCTGACACAACTGGTTACCTCGCCTACGCGGATTCCAGATGTGGAGGATCATGCACCTTCACTGTTGGACCTTCTGCTGATCTCTCTACCGGACGGATATCAGATTTCCGCAGACGACCCTTTAGGCTCTTCGGACCATTGTCTTGTCCGGAGTATGGTACCACTCACCCTGAAATCGCAGTTGCATTCTGCAGGTTGCCGCCGTGTTTGGCACTGCATCCTATCCCAATCAGCCGATTGGGATAGGATGCAGTCTTTCTTTGCATCCTACCCTTGGGGGCGGGTTTGCCTCTCGCCGGACGATCCCAACATTGTTGCGAATTCTGTCGCTGATGTGGTACTTCAGGGTATGGAACTTTTTATTCCTTTCTCTGAGGCCCATAGGAGGCAAATCTCATATATGGTTTGGTCACTCCTGTAAAATAGCATCATACTATAAGCAGGAGTGCTACCAAGCCTGGGCTGGCGCATCAACGTCCCGGGATGTAAACACCAGCGCTCTAAAAAAGAAGTATAATTCCGCCTCCAGGTTTTTCAAAAGAGTCATCACCATAGCAAAGTCAGGGCACATAGGCAGAATTGGCGAGAAACTAGTTCGCCTTCCTTCTGGAACCTGTGCATTCTGGTCTCTTGCCAAGGCTGTCCAGAGGAATTTCTGTCAGCCATCTCTTCTATCTCTGCACAGGGAGGACGATTCACTGGCCCATACCGCAAAGGAGAAAGCCAATCTGCTAGGCTCTTTCTTTGCATCCAACTCGACTCTCGATGACGGAGGAAGTACGCCACCGACCATCCCGCGGTGTGTTGTTCTATGCCGGAAGTGCAGTTCACACAGTGCTCGGTTCCCGAAGCACTCCTCTCCCTGGATATCCACAAGTCGAGTGGGCCTTACGGAATCCCCCCAATTGTGGTTTTAACGCGTCTTTTCCGGTACTCTTACTCCCTAGGTGTAGTCTAAAAATCATGGAACACGGCTTTCGTCCACCCGATCCCTAAAAAAGGCGACCGCTCAGACCCGTTCAACTACTGGCCTATCGCCATCACCTCTTTGTACTCCAAAACAATGGAGTCCATTGTAAGCTGCCAGCTCATGAGGTACCTTGAGGATCACTAGCTGATCAGTAATCGCCAATACGGTTTTCACCGTGGTCGATCATTCTGGTCCATTAGACCATTCTGGTCTACCTAACTCATAGATGGGCGGAGGCAGTAGAGTCCAAGGGGGCGGCATTGGCCGTTAGTTTGGACATTGCGAAGGCCTTCGATCGGGTTTGGCACAAAGCGCTTCTTTCGAAGCTCCCTTCCTATGGGCTTCCCGTGAAATTGTGCAATTGGATCACCAGCTTTCTTCCAGATCGGAGCATCAAGGTCGTTGTAGACGGTGCAAGCTCCGATTACAAGCCTATTAATGCCGGTGTTCCACAAGTCTGTGTGCTATCGCCAACGCTATATCTTCTGCATATCATTGATATGTTGCAAACCCGTAACAGCCATTGCTATGCAGATGACAGCACTAGTAATGCTCTGTACACCGGCCGTGCCAATATTTCTTGGGAAAACGTCTTCGAGTACTAGACAAACTTGTGTATGACGTTTAGTCTTTGCTGAACAGATTCTCGGATTGGGGGCGACTAAATCTAGTCCCGTTCAACCCTCAGAAGACACAAGTTTGTGCATTAACCGCTAAAAAGAACCTCTTTGTCGTATCTCCTCAGTTTCAAGGCACTCCCCTTGTTGCCTCAGCCAGTCTCGGAATCCTCGGCGTCTACATATCGAGTGACATGCAGTTTCGTGGTCACTTGGAAGAGAAGGCCAAAAAAGGCCTTGGCCTCTAAAAAGCTTGGCGTGCTCAGCAGAGCGGGATAGTATTTCGTGCCGGCACACCGCCTGCAACTTTACAAGGCGCAGGTTCGGCCGCACATGGAATACTGTTCCCATCTCTGGGCTGGAGCGCCCCAGTATCAGCTCCTTCCACTTGACCGCATCCAGCGCAGAGCGGCTCAAATCGTCGACGACCGAGTGCTTTCCGATCGGCTCAATGCACTGGCGCTGCGAAGAGATGTTGTATCTCTTTGCATTTTCTTTCGCATATAGCATATACCATAGGGAGTGCTCTGAGGAATTGTTCGGATTAATCCCAGCCGCCAAATTTCGTGAACGATACCATGCACACCATCTGGATGCCTGGCGGTCCACCACTGTACGTTTCACAAGGAGTTTTCTTCCACGTACGAGCTCTCTGTGGAATAGTTTACCACCGGCGATTTTCCCGGACCAATACGACCTGGGGACCTTCAAAAAAAGAGCTTACTCTACTTGACAATCCTCTTACTCCTATTATAAACGCATTTTTAAAGTTTTATTTTACAGTTAGTTAGTTTCGTTACCAAGATTAGGCCAGGGTTGGATTCAGACCCTCAAAAATATTGTACATGGAAAATAAAATTATACTATTTAAAAAAAAATTATATCACGTTCGACGTTTCATGTTTCTTTTTTTCCATGTGCCAGGATTTTATCTATACATTTCGTTTTTTGACGGTTTTATTTTTATTTCTATTTATTTTTTGTCTAAAGGACTTAGTTTAAGTTAAATTTTGAATATTGATACCTAATATATTTTATATTCAATAAGGGTAAAATGAAAAGAATACAAAAGAAACCATATCTGCTTAATTGAATCTGAAAATCTGATTCATGAAATATTTTGAAATTCTGTTTTCAAGCCAATTGCTCTACTGGAGCATAAAGTTTCTATCGTGGTAGCTCCTCATCATAGTTGTATCAAGGATGCAACATAAATGCATCGGTCGAGCTTCGATTGACCATAAAGGGAGCTAATTCTAATTTTATTAAAAAACGCGGTACTCATGTACACTACAGAAATTCTCGATAGCGTAGGGTAATATTAAAATATAAAAGGACCCAATAATAATACAAGTTGACCTTTAGGTAAAATTATGGTGTTTTCGTTTATACTAAGCGACTACGATACTATGTACTACAAACTATGAAATAATGGTACAATTAGGATAATTATACTACGAAATTCGACCCTGGTTACGTCGTGTTTCGATTTGAAGTTTGTATTATGACAGATGCGCTACTTTTTCTTGTATGAAAAAGTTATCAGTAAAATATTTAGATGAGCCTATCCTTCCTTTTGAAATCATTGATATAAATAAAAATTTTAAATGAAAAGTATCCAAGGACGAAACGAATATCAAAACAAATATAAAAAAAATACGTGTGGCACTGGGGACTGCCGCGATAAAGCTATTGCATAGCATTTTTTATCAACTTATGCAATTATAATTATTTATTTATTTTATTTATGCAGTTTTTTCTTCGATATTAATTCAAGTTACACTTTTTGAGCGCAGTGACCGATAAGAAAAGATTTTTTCGTTTTTATTGAATAAGTGAGTAGTTAAATACGTTCAGTCGCACGCACACAAACACCACGCCGAAGTCCGCCGAACTGAAACGACGTTAGACAATGCACGGCTTTCAACACCACACCGCTGTGCCGGTCGGAGTTAGGTTTATTTTCGTTACGGAATTTCTTGATACGGTCGCCGCATGGTCGCCGCACTCAAAGCCCGCGATAAAAGCTATGCAATAGCGTTTGCAAATCAACCAAAATCAGGGTGTTTTTCGGTAGATTTTGTGACAAAAATAAACCAAATCTATAAGTAAAAACTATCATATATAGATTGGTTCTTCATCTGCAAACGTATGTAACTCTTTTGTTGAAAATAGTAGTTTTTTATATAGTAAAAACGAACTTTCGTTGCCATTTTCCACAAAATTAACGATACCGGCATGAGTTTCGGTACATGTTTTGGTCTGTTATCAACATATTTAAAAATTTAAAAAAAATACTATAAGGTGACAGACATTTTCAATTAAAAAACCCTGTGTTTTTTTTATCAAAATGTCACAAATATTCGTAGAAAAAATAAAAACTGATGCATATTTTTTTCACATATTTTGCTAATACGGATGAATCATAACCTATTGCAATAAGGGCTATTTTACTGTTGGTGCCTGCTTTTATTTATTGTACAAAGATTTCGATGAAACCACACTCCGCGCTCGGCCGCCGTCGTGAGTGGACACTGTGCCGCCACTGCGTCGATAGTTGAGATGAGACCGGTGTTAATGTCTTATCATAACTAACAAAGCGAACCCAAACTCGGCACACCTAGTACTGTTCTAATCACCGAATTATACCTCCGGGTCACTCCATCAAGTCCGGTGGTAAGGTCTCATCATAACTACCAAAACGAACTCAAACTCGGCACACCTAGTTTTACCAGTCTAGCAGTTCCAGTAGTAATCACCCAATTAAACCTTCAGGTCACTCCATCAAGTCCGGAGGTAAGAACTCGTCATAACCAACAAAGCGGTGCCCAAATTCGGCACACCTTGTTCTACTCGTCCAGGAATTGCAGCAGTAGTTACCGGAATACACCTTCAGGTCACTCCATCAAGTCCGGTGGTAAGGTTTTATCATAACTAACAAAACGAACCCAAACTCGACACACCTAGTTCTACTAGTCTAGGAGTTCCAGTTGTAATCACTGAATTACACCTTCAGGTCACTCCATCAAGTCCGGTGGTAAGGTATCATCGTTACTAACAAAACGAACCCAAACTCGGCACACCTAGTTCTACAAGTCTAGGAGTTCCACTTGTAATCACCGAATTACACCTTCAGTTCACTCCATCAAGTCCGGTGGTAAGGTCTCATCATAACCTACAAAACGAACCCTAACTCGGCACACCTAGTTCTACTAGTCCAGGAGTTTCAGTTGTAATCACTGAATTACACCTTCAGGTCACTCCATCAAGTCCGCAGGTAGGTAAGGTCTTATTATAACTGACAAAACCAGTTCAAAGTCCAGAGCTAACATCTCACTACCAGTAGAGGGCTTCCAGTGCCAAGCAGTCTCTGGAGCAGGTATTCGTATTTCGTATCTAAGTATATTTCTGAGGTATAAGAAATGAAAAACAAATTCAATCTTTCAAATTATCAAAATAATTTCATTTGACTACGATTCCCATAGCCAACCGTGCGTACACTTGTGTGTGTGACTTTTGTCAATGTAGTCAATGATGTATAAACTTATATATAATACGTCATTGAATGTAGTAGTGCGATTCTATACCTTCGGTGATTAGAACTATCAATTTTGTAAACGCGTCCTTAAAAACATAAAACACTCTTCAAAAGTTATTATAATTATAACATAACTTCAAGTTAATTAAATTTTAACGCGATCACAAGTAACTAAACGAAGTCAAGCAAATGTTTGTTTGTATTTATTTCAATTATAATAAGTACAATAATTTGCGACCAGAACGAGTCTTGCATCTTTTTCGATGATAAGCTAAAATAGACGTTATTGCATTGATGAACTGGCGTCTATTCTTTAACGTCTCACCGATTCTCTCGTTCACTCGTTCTCGTATTTTCTCGTAGGCACGCGCGATCTGGCGTCTTTGCTAATGTAGTTGTACGAAAAGAGCTATTAGACCGATTATCAATCAGCGTTCGGAAACATTTCTTCTAGTACAATGCAAAAATACTTTTCCTATTCGTTTTCGTTCATCGTTTGCGAACTACACAAGACTATATTAGCAAATCGAAATCAACGGTCATACTATTTCTCATTTTCTTCTAATTCAAATACATCATTCTTAAAACTTCTTAAATTGCTGAAATATTAAAGAAAAAGGATAAGTGTGTAAGTATGGATCTATGCGAAGTTGCTTACATATTATTTCTGTTTTTATGTTTAAATTTTGTTAATATCACAAAGATTTTGTCAAAAGTTTACAATGAATGAAAACGAAACAAAAGAAGCGTTGACGGCGTTGACAAAGAAGTTGAAAATATTGCAAGAACGATGTATATACGTTCATAATGCCATAGCTTTTAGCGAGGGATCAATGAATGACATGAATGCTGAAATGGAAAGGTATTTATTGTTATCTTTTTATTATCACTCGTAATTCATGCAATATGTAAATCGATTGCCTTGAAAGCATTTGCTTGCATATTTTTCCTTCTGTGGTTTGTACATTTTTATTGCTTCTTACTTAACACGTTAACTGTACCCATACAGAATTTTTCGTTAACCCCAGATGTCCAAATCAGTTTTTGTAATATTCCTAATCCAATTGATTCAAAATGACTCAATTGGATTAGAAATATTACCAAAACTGATTTTTAAATAAACAACAGAATGAACGCAATAACATAATCCCTAATTTGCTCCTGAATTTCTCTAGCCAATACTTGGTTTCCATACAACAAATAAGATATCGCCCTAATAAGCAAGAACCATCACTAATTATTGATGTTAAATAAAACATTTGAAATGAAAACTACAATACAATGCCTACCTAAACCTAAGTACCGACACTAACACAATAAATGAAATTGAGTAAATATCTATATATATTTTGTATCATCTTTCAAACAAATAAAACTAAACTCAACTGAGGAAATTTTTTTGACCTTTAAGTAGTCAGTGTGATGGGGCTTAAAATCAGTCTGGTTTTCTATCAAGAAATTCTCAGTAGCAGCCTGGAGTCAAGAGTTTAGCAGTGTTTCATCCCTATGCCTCAGAAAGTACGTGAAACCGATTTATCTGTATCTGATCTCACTACATTTTTATCGGATTACTAACTCAGACACAATGATAAATAGACATTGATTTATATATTACATTAGATTAGTAATTACCGTGCTAAAGCATTGTCATCGCACATTTGGCCACAGCCAAAGGACTTATTGCGTTTAAATCATGAGTAAACATAGTGCGTACACTATGCACTGTGGACTTGTGAATGTGTGGTTTGAAAAAACTAAATATTGAGACAAATGCCATTCAAAAGCCTGACTTCATCATCCTCAAGTAAACTGTTAGGATGTTCCATTGCACAAATAAAGCCATTTTCTTATTTTTTTCAATTTTACCCACACAGAAAAAAAAATGAAATGTTTTACATTTTCTTTATTTATTGATACTTTGTTAACAAGTCTTGACAGATAGAGTGAAGTAACTCAGAAGTCCATGCAGTTAGAGCACAAAGAAAGAGGCAGGGGCATGGTACTGCTTATGGAACACGGATATGAGGAACCCAAGCGGGGCGTGTACTGTATTCGGTGCACTGGACAGCTAACGTGTTAAAACTGTCATTTTATTCTTATTGCTGTTGAAGTAAAATAAAAAAGTCAATTATTAATATATTGAATCAATGATGAATAATGATACATATCCATAAAAACCTGTTACACATTTATATTTTTAGATTAAATAATATAATCGAAACATCACAAGAAGCCAGGTCAAGATCTAGAGCAGAAAAGAAGCTCATAATGGAGACTAGAGCAAGATTCCGAATATTTAAAAAAGCACTTCATGGACTTCTATATTCCTTGTATCCAGACGCTGCCAACAATGTCATGGATGTTTTGGGGGTAAGCCTTTGAAATAGATAAGTTTCATTCATTAATTTCTAGTGACCTGATCATTCAAGTATCGATTCGTCTCACAAACTGGGTTGTTTGAGTTGATTATTCCAATGGATCATTTCAAGTTTCAGTGATCTGTGAGGTTGCTTAATAAAGTTGGTCGTGGGCATTACTATACTCGTTGGTTGTAGGTCTGGTCTATTGTTTAATTCAGAAAATTCAAAAAATGTAATTACAATGGATGCAACCCTGGTCAAATGAATAAGTCATTCACATTTGACACATGCCCACTTTGAAATATCTTAATCCCATGGTAGACCTTTAAAAATGCATTACTGTATTAATTGGAAGAATTTTCTTATATTATATTGAATGGGAGGGTTAGTGAGTGCAGAGACTTTGTATGTTGCCGCTTCCAATCACCAATCTTTTAAGATATAGACAGTTTTATTTTCCTTGCATGGTGCAAGTGAAGTGACACTAGGAAAAAGTATTATCCCTTAATCGCCTCGTAATAATAATTTTTTATGTAGGATCAGGTGACAAACGAGCACACAGTCCACCTGATGGTGAGTGGATGCTGTGGCCCATAGACATCTAGATTTATCTTCAACTTAGAATCAAAATGCAGATGCGTTGTCACCCCTGAGGACTGAGATGGAATGCCTTGTTTCCAGTAAAAAGGGTCTCGGTTCTCTACACTCACCATATGAAACACAGCATCATCAAGCTACTATTTCATGCTGGTTTTCTGTGAGAGTGTGGTCCTTCCCTGGTCGAGCCCACCCATTCATGCTACAACTATACTACTAATATAACTGCAGCATGGCTCTACCACATATAAAATAATGTCCTACAGATCAATTTTAGATAGGTTATAGTCCATGTGTGTATGAAATGCAGGTGCACTCTTTATTCTCTCACTCTTATAGTATTATTGGGATGGCAATCCAAAATAACTTAAAAGAGATTAGGCTCAGGACTAAAGACTTCTGTTGTCTAGGGGTGAAAAACACCACTTCGGGCTTCTACTGTGAATTTTTCCCCATTACCCATTACTATTATTTACTACTAGGTATCTGCCTTGTGTTTAAATAAAAAAACAATATTTGTTTTAATTTGAAGCAAACACCTGAACCCTGAACACACCTGAGCTTTATAGAAGTCAGTAATTTTAAGATACAGTTAAATTTTGTATAGCTAATAATTATTAAATACAACTGTTTCAGCAACTGATGCGAGAGAAGTTCAATGCAACATCAAGTGGTTACATTAAGGTTACAGATGAGAACTACCCGGTTATACAATTTCTAAGGCAAAAAGAACTGGTGTCTCAAAACCCCTATAATAGAACGGAGTTTAAACTTGTTTAATGAAGATCTGTCTGTTTAGAAGTGATTCAGTTATCAATAAAATAGTAATTTTTAAAATAAATTTAGTTTATAAAATTCATGTTTATTTTTAAACTTATTTGCAGTTTCATAATAACTAGATTTTTATTATATAGCATAAGAGGATTCATCGCCATATTTGGTATTCTGGATATTATAAAAGGTGACAACATAAAATGTCAAAAAAGTATTAGAGCTTCTGATAGTGTCAGAATACCCATCCAGTTTATGGCAAGAAAAAAATTATATTAAAATTAAAGATGTAATACATGATACTGCAGTTGACAACACATGGTTATTATGGAAAATACTTCTTACAATGGGGTAGGCATGTATCTTGAGAAAGTTATACGCATAGATGAATGATTGGTCTCGCTGTGCTCGCAGCGAGACCAATCATTCATCTATGGTTATACGTAACCTTTGTATTGCCCAATGTGTATCCAAATTTATAGAGTTTTTATTAAAAAGGTGTAGTATGTTAAAATGGACTAAGAATGAATTTGTAAATAGGGAATATGAATGAATAAAGCAATCCTTTGTAAAAAAAATACAACATGAAATATCTTACCTGTGTTGTTTCCCATTCATTCATTACAGCCTAACAAAAGTTAGCAGTCAGCAGTGGCTAAACATACCTAGGCTTTCCTTATATATTACCTTATAAGTGGGATATTTGTAATAGCGCATTAGTTTATCGAGAAGCGTTTTGTGAATAAAATACAGATCAGACTAGACCTAGACTGTATGGTATGAGACCATTGTCTGCCCTAATTGGCTAATCGTACCCAACTACTAAAACTAAAAAAATCATCATACATAATTTAAAACTAAATTGATAGTTTGAAATTATATATTGATGATTTTTTTCCAGATTTCGATAGATCATAAGCTTGATTAGATAAAACATAATTATTTTTTGATATCTGTAATGGTGACATAAGTACATGCGTAGTATCCTCTTAGTAGTCTGTGCATAAGTAGATGCTTAATAATTCCATCAACAAATTTTTCGCCATTGTCTTTTAAGAATTTAGTCCTGATATATACTCATGCTCTACACCAATCTCTCTATTAAATTACCTTAAGCAAGGTTCTAAGAAAAATAAACACCAAGGTGTTTTTACTTTCGGGGTTTGTCATCTCTGAATATTTTCATACATTTGAAGCTGATGCTAAGAATCTTTTTTCTGCACTATTGAATTATATAACTTGCGAATTCATATTTAATCTTCCATAATAAAAAAATACAGTCTGTTTTCTCCATTATTTCGTCTATCAACAGAAGTACTTAGGGCACAATTAAACCTCAAAGTTAAAGTTACAGCCTGTATAATGTAATGTGTACGCCTCACTTCTTGGTTTAGGTAGGCCTCCTCTCATTTCTAAAAGGGTCGTGGAGCGATTATTCCACTTCGCTGCTCCACAGCGTGTTGTTAATTTTTACATGCCCTTAAAATATTTTATCTTTCAGAAACGTAGATTTCCTCAAGATGTTTACGTTCACTGCCGAGCACCAATGAAATTTCAATTTGATTGGTGGTTAAATCAAATGAAATTACATTGAGTCTAACTATTAATCTAACCCATGTTGCTCGCGTACAATTTGTTGCAATGTCAGAAATGCCTGTAAGCGCTTAGCTTCTGCACTACCGTGGCTCTTATCGTGATTTATTAAAACATAAAGCTGTGAGATTCAGGATCTATCAATCTTCACTTCAAATAAAAATGTTCAACAATGTGCGTCAGTATAGCAGAACTGAATACCTTGACAAAGTTAACATAACCTTGGTTCAATAAACTTAATCGATTAATGACTTGGAATATAGCAAAATTAAGTAATACAGAATACTAAGGAGGCTTATTCTTGTAATAGCATATATTACAGCCCTTAGTAATCAAAAATAGTAATATCATCAATTGTTACAGCCCTTAGTAAGTCAGTCCACCGCTAAGCATTAGACTCCTCTGAGGAATGAGAAACTTTACCATGTAGTGGTGGTGTCTATCTACTACTCCATTTCGGCCTGTGGGTGTCGTAAGAAGCGACAAAAGAAAACAGACACAGAATATGGATCGCAGCATCTTTCTAACATCTATAAAACAAATATAATTCTACGGTTGCCAACGCGACTGTAAAGCATCGCAACTATGTCACATATCCCCCCCCCCCCCGCCTCCCATGAGCAACGACGCAAACAAATTATCGGTAACATTAGGAAGTAAGTTCATTTCTATAAATAGAATAGATCATTAATTTGTTAGAAAACAGTGAGCTAACGACCTGCATGTCTAAGAAATTCAAAAACACTGCGAAGGCATAATGTCTGCTCATAATGGGGATAGTACGACGGTTTCCTGTCCCAGAATCCTTTCAGAAATTGAAGGTCTAGTTAAGATGCATAATACTTTACATTCATAAGACAATGGGTGCGTTTGGCAGAAAAAAGCGCTAGCAAGCGCTTACTAGCGCTAAAATAGTTTTCGGCCAGGACACGATTGCTACTTCAGTAGCGCTGACACAATCCGCCATTTTGCTTATTTAATTTGTTTGTTTTGAAGTGGAGTTATAAGTTGTTTTGTGCAATATTAGTTTTAAGTAATATAATGACATGAATAGACAAATACATATTATTAAAAATTCATGATTGGTAAGTTTTTAATATGAATACTTCACAAACATATATTTAAATTAGGTTAGGTTCCCCGGTTAAAACTAACATCGTGTCCTAGAGGAAAACAGCTACTTACGATTCGACAGCGCTTACCGCTTACGATCGCCATTTTGCTTACAAGCGCTTGCTAGCGCTTTTTTCTGCCAAACGCACCCATTGCTTTCATATTATCTAAATCTGAAACATACCGGTGTGGTGTGGTGATTACCTGTTATTGGCTGAAAAGATAAAAAAAATAAAGCATTGTTTTATGCATTCATTGGGTGCGTTTGGCAGAAAAAAGCGCTAGCAAGCGCTTATAAGCGCTAAAATAGTTTTCGGCCAGGACACGATTGCTACTGCAGTAGCGCTGACACAATCCGCCATTTTGCTTATTTAATTTATTTGTTTTGAAGTAGAGTTTATAATTTGTTTTGTGCAATATTAGTTTTAAGAAATATAATGTTATGAATAGACATATACATGTTATTAAAAATTCATGATTGGTAAGTTTTTAATATGAATACCTTACAAACATATATTTAATTTAGGTTAGGTTCTCCTGTTAAAACTAACATCGTGTCCTGGAGGAAAATAGCTACTTACGATTTGACAGCGCTTACCGCTTACGATCGCCATTTTGCTTACAAGCGCTTGCTAGCGCTTTTTTCTGCCAAACGCACCCATTGCTTTAGTCATATTTTTACGAAACAGTCAAATAAATATCAACGAATTTTGATAGGAATGCCGCCGGCTTGGGAGCTAGTACAAATTAAAACCAATCGAGCATTCACAGTTGATGGATTATAATACAGTTAGGAAACTGCAGCACGGCGATTAATTGGATGGAAATAGAATCCTGGTAACTATGTACTGTTGCCGTACTTTATTTGATTTAGCAACGTATCGTTTATAATGAGATTTTTTAATGCGGTATGACTTACGAGTCAGCTAACACGTATTCGAACCATACGGTTAGCTTCGCCGTTCGTCATGCGTGCAGCGGTGCAGCAAAAGAGTGCAATAATTTGCCAGCAAGTGTCTTTCCGTTCGACTACAATGTGGAAAGATTGGCTTTTGTTAAGCTGGAAGAGTGAAATAAATTTTATACGTAGTAGAACCAAACTGCAACTACATTATGGTTTGTAGCATGAACGGGTCGGACGACCGGGGAATACCAGTGTAAAATAGCAGCTGAATGCTGTTTCGTAAGGCGAATGTTGAAAACCAGTGACCTTTTTCACTGGAAACGTAGCATTCCATATTAGTCCTCAGGGGTGAAATCGCATCTGTTCTTTCTTATGAAGGGTGGATGTACATTATGTTTATGGGCTCCAGCATCTAACGTATTACAGGTAAATTATGTGCTCGTTCACGAAAAAAATACCGGCATGCCTTTCCATCCGATTATAATATTCAAGGCGATAGTAAATAGGTGTTTGATCAGTTAGGTCAGTGTGCTTTAACATCTTCGGGGTCAATATCACTTATCACCATCTTAGAATAGTTAAAAAAATATTCAAAAAGAACATATACCTACCTAAGTGATTCTAGTCTGGCATACATTTCGCGTATTGTATTCCTTTTTTAGGGTTCCGTAGTCAACTAGGAACCCTTATAGTTTCGCCATGTCTGTCTGTCCGTCTGCCCGTCCTCGCTTAATCTCTGTGACCGTTAGCACTGAAAGCTGAAATTTGGTACCAATATGTGTATCAATCACGCTGACAAAGTGGTAAAATAAAAATTGGATAAAAATGTTTTATTAGGGTAGCCCCCCTATATGTAAAGTGGGAAGTGATTTTTTTTTAATTTCAACCCTAACGTGTGATATATTGTTGGAAAGGTATTTAAAAATGAATAGGGGTTTACTAAAATCATTTTTTGATAATGTCAATAATTTCGGAAATAATCGCTCCAAAAGTAAAAAACAATGTGTCCCCCCCCCCCTCTAACTTTTGAACCATAAGTTTAGAAAATATGAAAAAATCTGAAAAGTAGAACTTTATAAGGACTTTCGATTACGATTCGGAGCGCTGCTGGAGCGCGAACATAATGGATACCCACCTTTAAACTCATAAGTGGGAACACTTATTGTGACGGACGGGAAACTACGGAACCCCACAAAAGTGTGGCCCGACACGCTCTTGGCCGGTTTTATTTTCTTTTATCAGTGCTGGAAGGGGCACCTAAACCTGCTGTCACTTAATACATTTTGCCGTATTTTTACAAATTTTACAGTACATCTAAATTTAGCCAACTACTGCTGGCCGCACCTAGTCCTAGCCGGCTAGAACTAGGAATAACCGCACTTCGTACTATAGCTGTAACATATATAACATTCTGATGATTTTGATGGTAAGTAGTTGCTGCGGCCCATAGACATCTACATCTATCCTCGATTAGGAATCAAAATGCAGATGCGTTATCACCCGTGAGGACTAAGATGGAATGCCTCGTTTCCAGTAAAAAAACGTTTCCGATCTCTACACTCACCATACGAAACACAGCAGCATTAAGTTACTATTTCACGCTGGTATTCTGTGAGAGCGTGGTCCTTCCCCGGTCGAGCCGACCCATTCGTGCTACAACTATACTTCTAATATAACTGCAGTATGTCTCTACCACGTATAACACGTATGTAACGCAAACTTGTGAAACTTCCTAATGAGTTTATTTGCTTGAAACAGCGTTATATCAAAATCACACAGTCAACCGTAAACGTTTTAAAACTTTGCCTCGAACACACAATTAGCGATGCGGTAACGAGTTCGTTACAAAATTATGTACCTCGTTTAAAATGCAAATGCTGCTTATTCGCGTATGATACACAATTTCTGATGCAATTATATGGTATAGCAGTAAAATTTTAATTACTGACAATAATTAATACAGATATAATATTGTCATTAATTCATATAATCAAACGCATATAAATAAAATTAAACTGCCTGTCTGCAATCTCGAAATAACAGCCTTATATTGTGCTGAGGGGAGGGAGGGGGGGGGGGGGTTTATAGGATAGGGTGACAAACGAGCACACAGTCCACCCGTATCGCTCATAATACCTACCAGAACGAGCCCAAACTCGGCACACCTAGTAGTACTCGGCGACCAGTTCTAATAGTGATTACCAAAGTACACCTTCAGGTCACTCCGTCAAGTCCGGAGGTAAGAACTCATCATACCTAACAAAACGAGCCTAAACTCGGCACACCTGGTAGTACTCGGCGACCAGTTCCCATAGCGATTACCAAAGTACACCTTCAGGTTACTCCGTCAAGTCCGGAGGTTAGGTATGGTCCCCATCTTAAGGTATGGTCTATAGACCATACCTTAAGCTGGGGAGTTCAAGTTGCCGAAACAAGCCGTAATATAACTGCCACCTTACGTTCTCTTTGTCGTCTCAAAAACTTTCTGCCTTTTAAAACTAAACTTCTGCTAATCCAGACTTTGATATTACCCATTATTGATTATGCGGATGTGTGTTACCCAGATCTATCTCAATATCTTCTCGTTAAGTTGGAGCGCCTTCTCAACAATTGCATTAGATTCATTTTCGGCTTACGTAAGTATGACCATACGAATATTTCCCAGTAGCGATCTAAGCTTAAATGGCTCTCTATTCGTCAAAGGCATAGCTCCCGAACTTTGCAAGTACTACATTCAATTTTAAAAGTCCCCAATTCTCCCTCTTATCTTAAGGATAACTCAATATTTGTATTCTCTACTAACGATAGAGTTCCCCGTTCCCAAAATTGTCTTAAAATTCGTATTCCAACACATAGGAGTGGTTTCTTTAATTCCTCTTTTACTGTACAGTCTATACTGCTCTGGAATGCGTTGCCTATTTATATCAAGAAAACTAATAACAAAAATTATTTTAAAAGACTAGTTCGAGAGTTCTGTCGTAAGAATATTACCACCTGACTATCCGACTAAGTATTGTTTTTTTTTCTCTCTTTCACTTTATAAGTAATATTTTGCATAATGTATTTTGATATGTATTGTGTTATTTTATATATTATAAGTATGTATATTTTATTAACTATATATCTATTCTATCTATTTTGTTTAATATCCTTATTATTTATTTATGAAGTGATTGATTACACCTGCCACAGTTTCTCAAATCATCCAGGGTTGACTGGCAGAGAATGCCATAAGGCATTAGGTCCGCCCTTTATATCCCTTAGTATATAATGTGTATAATAAAGATTAAATAAATAAATACCTAACAAAACGAGCCCAAACTCGGAACACCTGGTTCTACTAGTCCAGGTGTTCCAGTATTAGTTACCGAAGTTCACCTTCAGGTCACTCCATCAAGTCCGGAGATAAGGTCTTATCATAACTGACAAAACCAGCCCAAAGTCCACAGCTAATATCTCACCGCCAGTAGAGGGCTCCCAGTGCCAAGCAGTCTCTAGAGTAGGTATTCGTATTTCATATCTAGTCTAATTACTCTATGTAGCTAAGTATATACAATAATGTATAAGAAATCAAAAACAAATTCGATCTTTCAAATTATCAAAATAATTTTATTTCCCGCAGCCAACCTTGCGTACACTTGTGTGCGTGACCCGTGTCAATGTAAATGGATCGATTCTACACCTACTCGTATATCAATTTTGTAAACGCGTCCCTAAAAAATTTTGACACGTCTGTACTCATAGAATACTGTATATAATACTAGATGTAGATGTACTGCACCAGGCCTCGGCCGACAGTGACTCTGCAGCTCTGCACAGGCGTTTACGCAAACATCCGTACGTATTATTTCAGAAATAGGAATATGCGATTTAAAAAAAAATCTATTAGTTGGACTAAAAAATTAAAACACTATAACGTTAATATGTTGAATGTATAAAAATCTGACAAAAAAAACTGCAGTGGATCATATACTTTGAGGCATTATAAAACTTGCGTTTAGCTGCATGCCACGTCTTAAGATACGAATAATCATTATTAAAATTTTTGTCCGTGTGTCCGGATTTATCTTCGGAATGGCTGCACCGATTGTAATGAAACTTCAACGAGCAACGCCAGGAGTTATCTAGGATGTATTTTATCCGACAAACTTATAGATTAAACAAAAGAAACGAAAAATTTATAAAGAAATGGTCTTTAAGTAGCTTAAATCTAACGCCACATTGATAGTCAGATTAGAGATAATAAGATTGAAAGATTTGCAATATTGATATAACCAAATACTAATTTTAGTTTGAGAAAATTAAACAACACGCATTGCTCAAGAAAAGAGCTTACTCCTTTCAAAAAGGCCGGCAATGCACCTGCAATTCCCCTGGTGTTGCGGTTGATCATGGGCAGCGGTAGTCTCTTAACATCAGGTGAGCCGTATGCTCGTTTGCCCCCTCTTCTGTAAAAAAAATTGCTCATGAGCTATGTTAATCATAGTTCAATACTAGATCGTAGTCATGAAATTACTTCTACTGTGAAACGTCTGCAAAATTTCAAATTATCCAGACTGGAACCTGGACTGGAGAAGTCTGGAAGTAGATTCAAATTTATAAAACATTTTAATAACAATAAAATAAACATTTTCTCTTAAACTACATATACACTTAAAAAAAAAGAAACTATAATATAGAAAAACAAACACTAAAAATTTAAATAGGCCCGCTCCCTCGTGGTATAGTGCCAAGAACGCTGGCTGCGTTTCCTCGCTGAATAGCTATACTTAGCCTTTGAGCGAGGAAAGAACCAGCCCTCTTATCGACCAGCCGTGGATACAGTTCCTTTACGAACTTCACTGCACGTGGACCCCACGGACCGATAGTCTCTACAGCAAATGGCACAAATATGTAGTCATTTCTCAAAGACTCATATTTGCGCCATTTACTAAATTCGGCTGTCTCTGAAGCCGCACCGGCTCTAAAAGAGGTACCCTTGAGATGAGAGGCCGCCAAAGTGTCAACGCAAGTAGCATCCCACACTAGGGCTTTACCTCTCTCCCAAGGGACCAAAGTCATACCGTCGGGTCTCCTGCCATCGTCTCTAAATATCCCACAAGGCTCTAAAACCGAGGGAATATTTATGAAGACAAGAGCCCTTCTGATGACTTCGTTCAAAGAACTTACAAGACACTAATAGGTCAAGGTGATATAAAAAATGTATTTTATTTTTAAAACGTTACCCCCACACTAGGATTTTCTCCTGTATCGCGGAGGCAATTTACATACACAAATTGCATAGGAACAAACATCCCGGACCAATTATATGTAGGCCGAACAAATACTTGTTCCGTGCGGGATTCAAACCGGCGGCCCCATACGCTGCAACTCATTGCTAAGCCACTAAGCCATGGAGCCGTCAATTATACCTAATATTAGAGTAAAAGAAAACTGAAAGCATATATCATGAGCTGGAATTATCTTAGTAAGCATACAAAAGGTTAACATTGTCATCTAATAAAAATTATTCATAGGATATAATACAACATTAATGAATCAAATATTATAATTGTATGAATCAAACAGTTCAATTGTTTGACTTTTATATCTGATTATAATTTATTTGAAGGACCTTTATTTAATTTAGCCTTAGTTGACGATTTAAAAATCAGCCCTACCCTGGCCCTGTCATTGAGCAACACGGGCAACCTTATCCTATTAAAAAAAACCGGCGGATCGGAGAGGATAGCCATACGCAGGCGTTCTCCTCGTCTACGCGGTGCCTTAGACCACTCAACCCACTAAATACAGGCAAAATTCTTTTATGAAACGTGCATGTAAAACTTTTAACGACATTTCCCATAGCGTTGACTTGGATTTGTTAATACCAGTGTTTCTAAAATCAAAAATGTTTTAGCGAAAAAATCATTTTGTTGAGTGCTCTTCTGTTTAATTCTGTTAATTTACTGTATTTGTCTTAATCGATGTTTATCTTCTACTGACTAGAATTATTGTTTTTAAGTGCATAATGTCTTTAAGGGAATACTTTTAAATGGCCTTCTAGTTGTTATTCATTAATTTACTGTTAATTTTAGCTGTAAGTTTTCCAAGAAGAATAAAATAAAATATTTAGTTCAGGGCAGTTTTCCAATGTTAAGATAAAGTTTCCGTTAATTGTCTCTAAAAGTTCGCTTGCTTCCTATCTTTTCTAGGACCTGTTTGTTTTATTTATTTACCAAAGATGTCTCTGTCAGCGAATCTAGTACTTCTTGCACACTTGTAACTATTTTCTTTGAATACCGTTTTAAAATAGACGATGTTGCCACTAAGATCAGTCCTAATAATTTTTTTTATATAATTTTATTCCTTTATATTTATTGTACTAATTAATAAGTTGAGACACTTTATTTCTGTTTCACAAAAACATTTTAGTGTAATAATATAAATGTCGATTTTAAAACTATTTTTTTTGTGATGAGAGCTTTTGATGTAAAACATAAGTCCTGTTTTTGGTACTTAGAGCCCATTTATTTCGCGTATTCATGTTTAAACATGCCTCTTTACCTCTTTAGAAGTCGCCGCGGACAAACCGACAGACTGTTGAACTTGGCGAAACTATAAGCGTTACTTGTTGTGTTACTGCGGAACCCTAAAAAAACTTACTACGCTGACCAACTAAAAATGATTTTAATTGTTCGAGTGCATTTTGCTAATGCTTGTGAGTTTTTCTCTTTTTCTTAGGGAAACTATCGATATGGTAGCATCGCAATTAATATGTCCGTCTTACACTCATAACTTTTTCGATATTGATGTTGGAGATTTAGATTTGTGTGCCATAATGACACAAAATTTTATTGAGTAGGTGTGCAGTACTGTCTATATAATGTTTCTTCCCCCGCACCATAAGTGACAGAAAGTTTGTTCGTAGCATTAGGCGCATTACTCGTCCATTGCGTTGAATGGTCTAAGTCCTGTGCGTATAATAAAACTAGTCGTAGCCACTCGCAATGCTCACTAGACTATATCTAGTAACTAGTAAATAGCGCGCCTGAATCGATGTCCTACTAAAATGACGAGATTTTTAAATTTTGTCACGTCAAATTTACAAAAAGACAGCACTACATTGCTATTTACTTCTTTTAAGAGGGAAGAGTAAGTCAGCTCAAATTCTAATTTCGCCCCCACTTCCCCGCGCGTCGTATGCTATGTATATGTTTGTAATCACTAATACTGTAAGTAGAAAGGTCGTTAGACACTTATTTCATTAGGTTTATCATATTTATGCCTGTTTCTTAACGCCAAGCCAGCCGCTTCTTATTTTTATCACGGTTATTTCCCATTTTAATTTTACGTCGTACTGTTGCGTAATGTATATTCTGATCGTAAGCGACACAACTTCTCCCTTCAAAAGCCTAAGCGATACTAACGGGGCGACAGAATTCAAGCTCAAGACGCCGATAGTTTAGGTAATTTCTTTTTACAGTGAAAATAATGGTATTTTAAAAAAAGTAAATAACATAAGCACTGCTTTATAGTTAGTTCAGTTAGTATGCAAAGTTTCATGATCTTATTTAAAGTATTTTATGAATAACAGCGGTTTATTGTTTATTTTGGAGGTAACTTTGGATTTTTTTTTCTATCGAGAAAATTTTACGAAATCGTGTTTTCGTCTAACATAATCACTAACATTAATCCTCAACTTTACCATATATTTATTTCAAAATTAATGCTGCAATATTTTCGGCATAACGAAGGATCTTGTTAAGCCATTTGACATTATATTTCCCCTTAACACTTAAAAATTACAATAATAACGATCCTGTTGTTTACACAGGCCGCTCGCTCTCGTACAATAAGGAGATGAATTTGCAGATGCAATATATTTATGATAAAAACTTTTTAACAAAAAATTTAAGCCACCGAAAAAACAGAAAAACAAAAAAATGATGAAGTTTTTTCTTTTACCTTAATAACTAAGTTCTTAAACTCATGTAAATGTACCTAAGTATATATTTTTGTAATTATTTTGAGTTTTTAATTAACCTAAATAACTAAGTGCTTAAACTAATATAAGTATACCTAAGTAATTTTGAATCGGGCTAAGCAATCAATAACACGAATAATTACGTCATATGGGCACAAAAATCTCGTCATAGGATTTATTAGATAAGGGTCTTGTTTAATTCAGCGCTACAAGCCGCCGACTAACGCTAAAGTTAGTAAATTATCTACGAAGCCAGCGTCGACTTTGTTTGTTGTTTCTAACGCGCATCTGTTAAGTACCTATGTGTATATTGTATAATAATATGTTACTCTGGATCGGAATATGTATTTTATTAAGCTGTAATATTAAACCTTATATTTCGAACTCCTAAACGTTGTTTATAGAACATGATAGGAGAAAATATGTCCTTTTTTAAAGAAGTGTACTATGTACTACTATATTAAACTTAAGGAAACAATATCAATATATTTTAATACTTAACATGTTGACCTATATCGAAAGAATATACTTCTCCAAATCCATCAAAAGTTGTAACGCTGATACATCAGAATATAAAACACAAAAAATGTTTCTACTTATTTATATACTTAATTTTTTGTGTGTATTTGAATGGACCCTAGATGGTTTGCATTTACATATGAACCCTGTACGTGGCGCTACTGTCGAGATCCAGAAATCACCCGAATCATCAGAAAAGGCCGGGACGGATTGCTAGTTAAGAGGATAAAATTATAAATATCACTTCTTGTCTATAATACCGGACCCTAATAAACAATATCTTATTACAGGGAATTGCGTATAAATATTGTTATTAAACGTCCTCGTACTAAGATGTTTCACAAAACGAAGAGATCAGACAGTCATTTGACAGCCTATATACAAGATACTGTCTATCGTTTACATTTTACGACGCTGTAAACAAGAACTCGGTTAGTTTGATAACGATAAGTGCTAGGGAGATAACGTGTATGAAGAGCAAGGCCGTTTTCTTATCAAATAAATAAAATTGAAATGTCTGTTTGTAGTGACAATTTTTTTACATAAGTAATCATATTTTTATTATATAAGTAATCATATACTTAGGTCTAACAAAATATTAATTTTTAAAATTGTTGTCTATCTGGTTCTGACTATAGTCTCCAAAATAGCGCGAACGATTTTGACGGGATTTTCACTGGTAGATAGCTAACATTTTAAGGAGTAACTTATGTTAATCTTATTTTAGAAAAAGAATGACATAATTATGAGAGTAAATAATTAAAACGGAAACTAAAAAAATAATTTAAATTCCCCGCGGTCGAAGTCACGAGAAAAAAATATCTAACGTGTGTGTTTCCGAATGGGGTGATGCCAATCTTGTGAAATTCAACGCTTCCAAAACACAAGCGTGTCTCATCATTGGAAAAAGAAGCCAGCTCACCGTGGCTCCTTCTTTCCAAAATGTATCACTGGAATACACCAACCGTCTTCAGTTGTTGGGGGTTGAGATATCCTCAAGACTGAAGGCTGGTAGTTCATTGAGTCCGAGGCCAAAGCAGCTGCAAGGAGGACACCAGTAGTCCTTGCAAAGATGTGGCGGTACTTCACGCCGGGACAACTGCTTACTCTATATAAAGCGCAAGTCCGTTCGTGCATGGAGTATTGCTGCCATGCTGCCAAATGCCACCTAGACGTTTTGGACTCAATGGAAAGGCCTGTCAAGAGGCTTCTTGGTGAACTTAAACTGATTAAATTATAACCAATCTCACCAGCCTTGAACAAGGCGCAAAGTAGCCGCCAGCCTTTCGATTTCTACTGGATCCATTTCGGAGAGTTTGCGCAGGAATTGCATAATCTAATTCCTCCCTCTCCCTTCCACCATCGGACAAGCAGACGTTCGGCCAGTCTCCTCCTTCGCCATTGACTCCCACACATTCCAACCAAACGGTTTGCTACATCGTTCGTCATGCGCACAGCAAAGGAGTATAATAAGTTGCCAGCGTCTTTCTTTCCTTCCGATTAGAATGTGGGTTTTTGTTAAATCCATGAAGGTTAGAGAACAGGAGAACGATCGTCGCAGAAAATAGTGTCCCAGAAATATGGACACCATAAGTGAGACGCTGCGATCGCTAAGTTCGGTCAATAAAAGTCATGTTCAGTCTATTTTTCCTTTCGGGAGGCTAAACTACTTGCACATCCACGCATAATAAAATATTTCTCCAGTTTTTAATGTTTCTTTTTGTCAAAAATTACAAAATTACGGTGCATAAAATTTTTTCACCAATGCCGCGGAGAAAATTTGTCGAAATTTGTACATTATTCGACTAACTTCATCTACTTGTACTCATAAACAGCTAACTTCGCAGTCACTACTCACCGACGTCAGCATCGCTATAAATTCTACAATTTTCAAGGACAGGCGGGCTATGCTTTAGTACGTGGTGATAGTTCTCCAGTTCTCTAACCTTCATGGTTAAATCAGTGCGCTTCGCCATCTTAGGCTACATCACCACTCACCATCAGGTAGGATTGTAGTTAAGCACTGGCTGAGAATAGTTTAAAAAATGTGCGCTATTGTGAGTTTATATGGTAATGCTATTTAATCTTTTTATGCTTATTTTTGAATGATAGAAATAACTAATTTCCTTTATTGCTGCTAATATACCCACTGCTTTCAATAAATGAAGTTTAACCGGCAATATCAAAAAAATCATGCTAAAAAAATTCTATCTACCTATATAGATATTTAAATCTATCGTTTCCCATCGACCTTTTAAAAGTTTCTACGATTAAGATTCGAAGTTAGACAATTTTCTAAACTAATCACACTGACATCAACAGCGAGGTTTCCGGAGGGGACTTCAAATTTTCTTATCGATTCCCTATGGAATTAAAGCGAGGGTTCGTTAAATGGAGATTTATATTGTCGGAGCACTTATGTAGAAGTCTATCATCCGTAACATTGACTTTCCAATGTGTTTCGATAAAAGCTTTTTTCTTCTTTACTAATCTCACTTTAATAAGGGTGCAATATCAAGTCTGTTTTTAAATTTTCATTATGACAGCATTAGTTGATTTGATTAATAAAACGTAATAGAATATAAATATTATTTATTCATATATATTTTTACAATATGGTTTAAAAACTATTACGAATTTAAATAAAATATTATATTATTTACAACTTCCCTATCAACGAAAAAGACACAATAGTTATGCGATCGAAACGTTCGTAATATATGACCAGTTCATATACTCATATATGATATGTCATCACAGGACAGAAGGTTAAGAAGGTTAAGAAGCTACCAAACTGGTTAAGAAGCTACCAAAGAGAAACTGGCCTTTTACTCTTTTTTATCAATTTTAAATGATTCATACATATGTATAATATTGACATAGAATAGCAAAAACAAATGAACTATTTTTAACAAAAATTAAAAGCTGACTTCAGAGAACGAAAAAGATTAAAATCATTTTTCATTCTGGAGTCAGTGATAGTGAGACATTAATTTAGTATTTTATTGTCATCAATTTGATAATAAATATGCTAAATTTAAGAACATTCAAAGTTCAAACGTCTAGAAGTAAGTAAGAATTGAATAGCAAAATGTTATAATTCATTCTTTTTGTAATGAGTGTAAAAATAGCTACTTAAGCTAACTTTTCTTCATTGAGTTATACAACGGGTTATATAAATCAATGCTTTTCTTCTTTTGTAGGCCAAAAGGCCGTAGGCCTACCCTCTTAAAACATTGTCAGAACGAGTTGGAAGTTTTCTTGAGTGGATTTATAGAAGTTCGCATTTCAAATCGCGTTTCGGAGAAAACTAAGGCAAGTACCAACAAAACCTTGACAACAACAAACCTTACCAACAAAAACTTGTACCAACAAAAACAGACCGAATCCTCGGCTTCAGCTCGGCCACCTTCGGTCAAAAAACGCATCGGCAATTCGGCTGCATATTCTGCAAACTTATTTTGGCCGAATGCCGAATTTTATGTTGTAAGCCGAAGAAACCACAAGAAACAAAATATTTTTTACGAATAGCAACAGTGTTGCGTTGTGAACGCTTTATTACTGTTTGGAGATCAGCAATACAATTCGGTAATTACTATAATAGTTACATAATAATAACAATCTATAATGTCTATAATAAGAATAAAAATCTAAAATAAAATACTGCGGTCGTAAACCTGCTTGCCAAGACTGGAAACTATGGCGAAAATCCCCCCTATGTGGCAATGTACGGGAGAGGCCTACCTATATGTTCACCAGTGGACTTTAATAATATGCTGCAACGGTAACCGTTAATAATAAATAATTGTTATTGTTTAATTTTGTTAAATCAAGCCAATGACGGAAAAAGGGCTACTCCATATAGCGAATTTGATAATAAAGACTTATTTAGGACTTTCTTATCGATATAACTATTTTTATAAGACACTGACGTCTTAGAAATCTTTAAAAATGTAGTATAAAAACAATATTTTGTTTGTTTACGAAAGACTAAAAAGTTGAATATTTATATGATAAGAAAAATTAATGAGTCTTTTTTACTTTAAAATTGATGTTATTTACATATAAGTGTAACTGGTAACTGTCATACATATTTCGTATTTATATGTTGCATAAACAACACATAAATACGAAAAACTTAATGTGTATTTTACTGTTATAATGGGCTGTGAGGATGACGAATTTTTAGATAAAGCACTAAACATACGATAACACTACGGAATTCGGAAGGTTATTTTTACTTTTAATTAATACTAGATATAGTATTAAGGCAATCGACCTAAAACTGACCTTCATTTGAAGGCGACTGATAGTTAGTGGCCGTGGAAGGACCACGCTCACACTGAAAATACCAACGTAAAATAACAGCTCAATGCTGTTGTGTTTTGTATGGTGATTGTAGAGAATCGGGGACTTGCTACTAGAAACGAGGCGTTCCATTTAAGGTGTGTCATTCCAATCTACATTTTGATTTAGAATTGATGATAGATGTTTATGATAATATGGTACAGTACAGTACACCGGTACACACTTTATGGTGTATACGTCGTTAGTGCACTAGACTTTACACTGATTTATTTGCTTCTAAACGTTCACTAAACGCAATCTATTAAACTATTTTTAACTAATCAACTTCGATAGCGCAAGGAAATCGCACGCGAACTACATATCGTACGCAAATTTAATATTATAATCAAAAGATATTCTATGCCAGCGCCGTGCCATGAAGCCTGTAGTTTTTATTAGCATTACATATGTAAATTACTCAGAAATCATTGAAGTGAATACTATAAATTTTTGTTCAATCCCCAGTGACGTGTTTATTAACAAAGCCGCCCTGGAATATTTAAATTAACCGCGCTATTGGCCTTGGCTATCGCAATCATACTTATATAAAAATTATTTATTTATTATTTATAAAATAATCAAAAAATAACAGTACTCATAAGTAGCATTTATTTAGTTAATTAAAACATTTTTTGCTGAGTTTACATATTTTTAGTTATGATATACTTAATTAAGTTTAAAAATTTTCATCGCAAACTGCCAACAAAGAAGTAACTTATGAAATGATTTACTTACTGATAAATACTCTGAATACGTAATTTTCTCGTTCTCGTTTCCAGTAAAAAGGTTCTCCGGTTCTCTTCACCATACGAAACACAGCAGCCTTATGCTACTATTTTATGTTGGTATTGTGTGAAAGAGTGGTCCATCAATGTGCGAGCCGACCCATTTGTGCTACAAGTATACTACTAATATAACTACAGCATGGCTCTACCACGTATAAATTTTTTTTAGATCCTTTATTTCACGATGATAAGCAAAAATATCCCAAAAAAAGTAACTCATTGTGTGCCGAATGTTGCACGCGAACTTAGTGCTGGACAAATAAATATGCATGCAGTGGAGAAGGGAGCGCTAAAAGCATTTTAACGTCAGAAAGCCTCGCCTTAACCACATGCTCGGCGGTGAACGACCACATAGCGTGGGAAAATGCATCTAATAATATTTATAACTTTTAACTAACATTAAAAACCGACCTGAAATCGCTATAAAGGTAGTTATTTATTTTCTATACTTAGGGTTAAATTTTTTCTTCAAAATTTAATGGGACCACCCTTGAGGTAAAGCCTATTTAATAAAAAAATATCAATAAAATCGGTTTACAACCTACAAAGATATCGCTTTACATATACAAAAAACTAAAAATAAAAAATATACACACGAATTGAGAACCTCCTCATTTTTGAAGTCGGTTAGAAATAAAATGTTATGATGACAACAACGCCTACTAGAGCAGTGCTATAACTTTCACAAAAATTAGAGAAGGTGTTTGCCCAACAGTGAAACGCATGTATATATTAGCGCGCCTTGGCAGCAAGCGTCGTGCCGTTTGCCGTCACAGCCGACTCGTGCGTGTGCTGTGACGGCAAACGACACGACGCTCTCTCTATGTCATCATGCTCTACGACATCGCTCTTGATATATACTCTGTAATTATTATTATAAATTTAATAATCATAATAATATATTGATGTTTTAAAGGAAACTCTATGTTTTTTTTCATTCAACACCACATATTTTGTACCGGTATTCATTAATTATAAATTCTATCATCAACTATGAAGTTTCACATCTGCCGGGGGCACCCAATGATAGTCAACTTTCTTTTATGGCACGTTTACATTAAGGCACATAATAAATAATAGTACTATATACGTACAGAAGTTGCACTCTTTTAATGTTGACTGCTTGCCGACGTTTAATAGCCTACATAATTATTATTAATTAGATAAATCGCGCTCACAAGCTAAATAAAACTTTATCGCTGCGCGAGAGTGTCCGTATTACTTTGCACATTTTCCTCTTCCTACGTTACGGTGGACTTTCGGTTGTTATGGAGGGATGTCACTAAAGAGTAACAAAATACATTGCGAAATATTAACTAGGTTACTTAGATGAAATACCTATTCTGACTATGATCGACAAACCATATTTTCCATTGATTTATATAACGCTAGATCAGTAATAACCGCGCCAAAGCGTTGCCACTGCACATATGGCCACAGCCATATGCCTAGCTAACGTGAGTTCATTGTTCAATGTGACGCCGACAGAGTTGAGCCGCGACAAAAATTGGTAAAGCTGAGAACAAATTATCGGACGCGGCTGACGGACGCGGCTGACAGCCGCGGCTTATTGAGATCTAGCCAGTACATTTAATACTACACTGTGCAAACTATCGGCCGTAAGACGCGGACATGACCTTGCGTCGTTCTTGAGCGTTCGGACGTCCGAACAGAATCTGGCCGGCTGGATGTTAGGTGCGTCCGCGGACGGTGTGAACGGGGCACGGGACGCGTCCGCGGACGTTTCGAGTGTCACAAGCGAACCAACTGCGCTCGCGACATGATGTGTAATGAAAAAAAAATTAATTGAATGTGTTCATGGCCACGAGTGCCTATATTTATAAGTACATATTAGTACATTCATAAGTACACTTTTTAACGTTTATCATCTTTTTGTATGTCTGGATACAATGTATGAAATTCATCATATTCGAGTCGTTTTACATTAATATCATGGACAAGGAGTGTTTGGGTCCCCTATTTTTTGGAGGACGACATAAAGCAGCTGCCGCTAACTTTATAAATTCGTCCTCGCTGTCACTGTTTGTCGTGTTTCTCGATTGACAAAACCTTTTTGGAATGACCGAAGCGAGGCGTCCGAGGACGCCGTCTCAGCTACCGTGCACACCGCTAAGTCGCGTCTATCAGCCGCGGCTGACGGACGCGTCCGATAATTTGCTCTCACCTTAAATGTGTAGTAAAAGAATGCTTTTCAAGGTCACAAAAACGTAATAAATCAAGCGGCATCACTTTCAACACATAATTTTTAGTTCTTGTTTTCATACAAACGTAAAAAACCTCAAATAATAAAATAAAATTATCGAATATTGCCATTTAGGTTCAATGACCGAGTGCTTTCCGATCGGCTCGATTCACTGGCGCTGCGAAGAGATGTTGCATCTCTTTGCGTTTTTTATCGTATCTATCACGGGGAGTGCTCTGAGGAATTGTTCGGATTAATCCCAGCCGCCAAATTTCGTGAACGCACTACACGGCAAACGTCCCGATACCATCCACACCATCTGGATGCTTGGCGGTCCACCACTGTACGTTTCACAAGGAGTTTTCTTCCACGTACAACCTCTCTGTGGAATAGTTTACCACCGGCGATTTTTCCGGACCGATACGACCTGGGGACCTTCAAGAAAAGAGCTTACTCCTTTCTAAAGGGCCGGCAACGCACCCGCAATTCTCCTGGTGTTGCGGTTGATCATAGGCGGCGGTAGTCACTTAACATCAGGTGAGTCGCATGCTCGTTTGCCCCCTCTTCTATAAAAAAAAAATAAAAAAAATGTTGCCACTTCTCCGCATTTGTGATTATCCTACATTAATGGGAGACTATATAATTAATGGAGTAAGTTAATTCGTTACCTCTGATTTTAAATATTTTGGAAATTATAATAAAAACTACGTTTTTACTTTCATACAAAATAATTAATTATTCTTATTTTAGTTTATTATATATATTATTTATAATTTCATATAAATTTTATATTAATTATATTTTATTAGATACCTATTTTATATTGTTTGATTTGTTAGAACCATAAAAATACGTTTTATTTCATCATTATGTTTACTTCTATTCATCAAGCTTTGTATCCCTTTTTTTCTAAGGGGACGTAATAAAGATTTTAAAATAAAATATACTTTTTTAATATAAAAACAATTAACTGCAGCTTAAAAAAACTCATTTTTATTAAATACATTTTTATTGCGTATTTGGTAAAATTTTTATATAGTAAGCCACACCAACCCGCCATTGCATGTTTGTGTGTCTATCTTTATCTAATCTTACGACGACGATATTGTTTTCGCAACTTGTGTAAGTGAGATAGATATATGTTTACTTAAAATTGTTATTAGTTTCAAAGGCCATTCGTCGGGAATCGCGGCGCTTGGCTCGGAAGGAAAAGTTAGATAGTGTAAACAACAAATAAACTTGAAATACGATTCCTAACAGAAATGTTATCGTATTCTACTTAGTTAAAAATTTTGTTGGTAAACAAAGTTTTGATTTCAGCGTTTTGTAAAAAACATAATATAACAGCTTAAAATATTTTAATACAAAAGGCAAGTATATTATGTACGTAATCAGATACTTGGATAGTGAAGTAAATTTCCACTAAATTTTGTAATAAAGTTCGTAGATATTAAATATATTATTACTTAATTCTTTTTTGCTATAAGTACCTATCTAACAATAAAAATTAAATAAATTCACGTTTCATAACTTCCTACTAAAATCCTTCGGTAATAAAGAATGATATAAGTATCTGAAATATTTTGTTGGTCATTTAGCGTCTATCCACGCAACAATTATAGTAGGAACGACGTTTTGCCATATTAAATTTATTAAATAATGGGTAATATACATAATATATAGTTCTTAAATTACATTAAAACTTTTAAACTATTTTATCCCATAATTAAATATACTAAACACTAAACAAAAACTAATTCAACAATATTTACAAAAAGTTAGGTATATATACGTAAACAGCGTTAAAAAACATCGCCTCCAACGCGCTAGCCCTGACTGCGTTATTTCGCCGGGGCGCGTCGCAATTTTAGGTAATTACATATTTCACATAGGCAGCAAGAGTGATAGAGGCCTGATTAAGGGCACGAGCGATGCGCCGAATTATTCGTGGACGAGAACAACCTCGTCTGTATTTATGCAACTTAGATGACGTGCGTATCGCCTCGCTCGATTTTAGGTCTACTCGATATTTAATACACTCACAAATATTTATTTGGGGGGTGTGGGGTGGCCTCGCACTAGATGGGTGACGACTTTGTAAACCATGCAGGAAGTCGACGGATGCAGATGGCTCAGGACCGTGGTTCGGTGGCATTTCTTGCAAGAGGCCTATGTTTAGTAGTACACTTCTGAAGGGCTGTAATGATGATGAAGATATCTTTATTTTAATTAACATTAATTTAAAATCGATTTTACTTTCTAGGACCGCATATCACGGGTTCTCCTCGATAATGTTCTACATAAATAGTAAATTCGTTACTCCAATCCATCACAGTAGGTAGGTATTTATATTATTATTAGTACCCGGTTGACCAAGCTTTGCTCGGTATTTTTCGCTCGGTTTTTTTTTTAATTCGTGTGTTTTGGAAATTATATTTAGATATTAATTACATAGTGATGAAATACGAATAATATTTTTTGATCTTAGCGAAAAAACTGAATTGGTTATTTGAATAAAAAATCATGAGTGCAATTAGTTTAATTTAAATTTTCGTGTTTTTAAAAAATACTAAAAAAAAGGGCTCGAAAAAATATTTTCCCACAAAAAGGAAAGGAACTTGAAAAAAAATTAAAAAAAGTCGGTCGGTCGGTCTGGGCTCGAACCATGGTATTACGAAATTGTGACCGCCCAATATACCAATTAAGCTATTTGTAGTCATTAATAAACTGTCAAAATTTAGCTTCTTATTCTAACGATATTGTAGCAGTTTTTCATTGCCTAAAAACACGGACAAAAAGACATTTTCTAAAAATAAATCCTAGCTATATCGATTTATTGCCCCCGAAACTCCCTAAAATTATCTAAAAATTTTATGAAAATCGTTGGAGCCGTTTCCGAGATTCCGATTATATATATAAGTACAAGAATTGCTCTTTATAAATAAAATAATAACCACTTGCGACAAAGTTCACGGATCAAGCGAATAATGACGAGCATGTAAACACCGACACGAATATACACTAGCATTCCTTTTACTCGGGCCAAAAAACCGACAACGAAGGGTTACAATACCACCCGAATCGCCCTGGTCACGGGTAGACACAGTTTGCCACTGGAATCCTCCTCGGCCATGCATCCATCGCCACGGTACGCTTAACACCTTGGATTGGGTTAGGATAGGAAAAAGGGGGTGGAATAAAAGAAAAGAAAAAGAGGATCTTCTAAGTGTTTCGGTCCGAGTAGAAAGAGCTCCCGAACAAGGCGTTTACATACTCGTACTTGTGCCTAATCGTCTGTGCTCGGTGAGTATGTAAACATTAATGGAGAAGCAGTGTTCTTGTATGTATAACCCGCGTGCAGAAGGTTTATCGTTCATCATGACGTCACGCGTACATGGAAGCATTGCTAACCGACAAGTGCAAGACGCGGTTGGCGAAAGTGGAAGGGGCGATTATCTGTATATAAACTATGCATCAACATTGCTGCGGTTATAATTTACCTGAATACCTTCCTAATGGAATGCAATTAGTAAAGCTAGATCTACAAGTAACCAAGTCAAATGTTTGTAAGTTTAAATACCGTATTAGTACATCTTTCATATTTATTGCATTCATGAGTATAAGAATCGGTGACAAATACAGTTTAAGTACATCATGAAGCTCATTTGGGCATGGCAAATTAAATAGACAATAATTAAATATTAAATTAATAAATCTAATAACAACTCAAAATAGACATCATATGATATAAATTAAATATGTATAATCAATTATAAGTAAGAAGGTGTAGATAGGTCACCTACACAATACTCGATCTTCAAAAACGGCACACGCAACACATAAATAACGATCTTCAAAAACGGCACACGGCACACATAAATAACTAAATATTGCAATAGCACACTACATTACGATTAGACGTCAAAGTAGGATGGCATGATTAAACTTTCGCACGCGTAAAAGAGAGAGAGAAGAGAAAGAAAGTTTCGTAAGCGGGAAAGTAGAAGAAAGTTAGCAAAGTGCCTAATCAGTCACTTTGCTAACTTTATTGGGAATTTGTAACAGCAGCTTGAGCTAGCAAACAGTCGATTACGATAGTAAGTATATCAAGACGTCTACGCAGACGTTAAGGTTCTCATCATCATAATAGCACTTGTTTCATCGTTTTCACTTAGAGTCCACATATGCAGATAGTTATTAAGTACATAAAATCACCTTGATTTTTGTATCAATACTTCTTCTCACCTTTCTTTAAAAGATAAAACAGGAGCAACAATCCGATAGTGATCACGTTTCCGCTGGAAAACTCTACATTAGTATTTTCTCTTGCAAAATTATGCCATACTATTCGTTATATTATGTATTGAAAGTTTTCAACATTCAATAACATAGCATCTTTGTTTAATTAATTAATAAGTTCAGCTTGGATAACATTTGAACTGGCTGATATGCAAACTGAATCAAAAATCTTTGTCTTTAAAATTTTATTACCATTGACTTTGACGGTGCCATACATATTTAACAGTAGTTTTAGCATTCGAAACACAATTTCAAAAAATGACATTTAAAAACGAAATTTAACGAATAAATAAAGATATTTTAGTTTCATTTCATTTAGGGCTCATTTTTCAATTCCTTGCTAACAGCCAAATAGGAATATACACAGTAATCTATGGCCAAATAGCGTTTATTCGACAGCATACACAGGCCGCCGACGCCGACGTTCTTCGACAGTTGGTTGAATTTTTCAATCGTCAGATAGACTTTATTCAACGAATAACTTGACTATCGAAGGAATAACTCTATCTGAACTTTTGACAACTTGATTGCAGCTAATTCAGTACATAGTTTTATTTGGTGACTGAAGATGCGAAACATGTTTAATTTTACGTAATATGTATTGATTTTGAATTTATTTCAAAGTAAAACTGTTACTATATTTTAATAAATATGTGGTAAAATTAAAAATGATGTACAACCGATGTCAATATAATTAAAATAAAAACATCAATGTGTTCTAAGTCAATTAAATACGCATTATTAACGATAACTCAAAAACTACTAACAGATCTTGATGAAATTTATATGGGACCACACGAGAAGTCTACCAACTTTCAGATAAAAAAGAATCTTGGTTCACCCAGAGAAAAGTTAAGAGGTAACATACATAAAAAAAACATACAGTCGAGTTGAATACCTCCTTCTATTTGAATTCGGTAAAAAAAGAAGCGCCCCCTCTGCCTTCTGTTTTGTACACCTTTTGTCTTTGCAAACGGTATTTCTTTTTGTACTCTTTTAATTCTCACATATTTAAGCTACGAATTATTCTAAAGCACTTTGTGTTTCCCCATGCAGATTCCTCATCCACTTCATCAATACTTTTATTATATAAAATTTGTTTTAATTTATAAAATCAAACTAAGGAACGCTCTCTTTTCGTTGATTTATTAGCAGTTATTTATCCGATTACTATCAAAATATCACGAACTTAAAACATAATACACAAATAAATAATCACTAGCGAAACATAGCCTCTTAGAGTAATTACATATTACATGTGCCTCGAACTTAAACTGTCACTTAATCGTTTTTTTTTCACAGGATATGGAAATAATTTGTCCTGCTCTAAGGTTTGTTTTTGTAACATTTTGTTTCACTTCCCAAAAGTTAGTGTTGCTGTAATCCAACGAAACGCCCGGATATTTTTAAGTGAAATCACAATTGAAAAATAAACAACCAATCATTCAACGGTTAATTATAAAATACAGTGCCTCCAAATTTAGAGCTTACCTATTGCCACTATAAACAAATTTACCAAGGAAATAGGTGACTACATTTATATATTTATTTTCACTTTTCACAATAAAATCAAACAAAACACACTTTTCACAATTAAATCAAACAAAGCACTCTCCTCACACTCACAGTACAGAATAAATAATAGCTTACAGCGAAACGTCGTTTATAAAATGGCGGCCTTAGTTCCAAATGTGTTCACCTGAACGTACGAGTATAAGTTGGTGGCACTGTAATTTTATTCGGTAGTTCGTTACTAGGCATTTTATCTGAGCATTGAAAAGTTCTTTTTCCGCCCGAAGCAAATATGGGCAACCCTCTGGAAAGCGGGGGAGGGAGGCGGTGAATGCTCATAGCATACCACGCAGCCGGCTGCGTGGTTATGTGGAGACTTTTACCCACTAAACACCGCCTTTATGGATTGGCTTACCGATCTAACGAAAGATCTCTAAGCCGTATACGGCGTCTAAGGCATCTCGCTAAAGCAATCTAAGGCTCCCATCAGCGGCTTCGGTACGATGTAGTATAAATCGACGTGTATACCAAATACAAATACTATTATGGTTTGTTTTTAAGTCAGGAAACATCAACTTTTTTTTTTAAATTACAAAGGCCCTTTTTCAATTTTATTAGTGAACTTCATATACATATTTATTTTCAGACCAAGCTTCGGTTCTGGAAAAACTTAACGGTTATTTATCTTCTGTTTTTTCGCTTTTCCATAGTCAATAGATTACCAAAATACTGGGTGAGAAATCACATTGAAAAGTCGACCGTTATTGCTTATATCACACTTTATGATATCTTTGAGCAAACATTTGGAGTTAGCCTATCAATTACAGGTGTTTCAAACTAATTAATTAACTAAGTCTAAAGTCGTGATGATAGCAATTCTCTGTAACTATATGCCGTAACTCCTCATTGAAGTTTAACAATTTCTTAAGCTAATTAATTTGTTGATAGAGGGGATTCGAAGAGAGGTTTTAGATTTTATAAATGGTTCCCTGAGGAAACTTTCTTAGGAAACAACAATTCCTAGTAAGTTTATCCATAGAAAATAAATTGTTTTAAATAAGCTCGTTTGATACTTTTTTTAAGAAAAACTACCTGCACACTAAGATTTTCTCCTGTATCGTGGGGCAGCTTAATGTACGTAAATTTCATAAGTTCCAACATCCAGACCCGGAACAATTACTTGTAGGCCATACAATTACTTGTTCATACCAATGACGTATTATATATAGACAAGTCATGAACGAACATCGCGGCGCTTAAAAACGGCGAAAATACTAGAACTACTTATACGCATGAAGAAAGAGAAAGAAAATATGACACCGTACGGTACGGTGGGATGCCTGTTGCTTGACTACTAGCTGCATGCGCCGGCCGCCATTAGACGGCGTCGTCGAATAAAATGAAATGAAAATAGGTAGTTTTGTGAACTTACGCATGAAATGACACATTTTCGTTTTTCATTTGTCTTTAACTTTTGGGGTATAATTTGTACATCGTCTGAAAACACACGACGGCATGTTTTCTTTATGTTTTGCACAGGTTTACACATACGAATCACGATATAATGAATTAAAAACAAACGTAGCGTCGCGCGACAGGTTGGTGCGTGACTAAGCGCGATTTGGCCAATTGGCTTCACTTCATTTTGCCATTTTAGAGTGCGGACAACGTATCTATAAGTTTATACATCATTGGTTCATACACTACATTACCTACATTACCTGATTATATTATTAAGCAGCGCAAAACACTAATGTTATTTAAAATGTATACGCGCTAAAGCCATGCCGCAGTATATTACAGTTGTAGCACGAACGGGTCAGCTCGACTGGGGAAGGATCACGCTTAGAAAATACATCTGTCACAGAATACCAGCGTAAAATAGCACCTCAATGCCTCTGTGTTTTGTATGGTGAGTATAAACAACCCGCCCTCAGGGGTGACAACGCATCTGCATTTTGATTCGTAATCGAGAATATATATGTAAATGTCTATTGTTCACAGCTACTATATTCTATATTAAAAAAAGCTTGACAAATTTTATATAACAGTCCGTACCTACGGATAAAGCATTAGATTATAAATGGTGGCTCATGGAGCTCGTACCGTCAACGTACACAGTACTAATAGCGAAAATCTGCTAATAACAGTATATCGTTATAACGTTATATTATTCGGTTAATTGGAAATTCTACTACCGGGAAAATATTTGAAAAGAATTGTATGCGCAAGTAGGTACATCTATCGATGTGGCGTTATTAATGACTGACTAAAGATAATCATCAAACACCATATAATTTATATATATATATATATATATATATATATATATATATATATATATATATATATATATATATATATATATCCTATACCTTTAAACGAGCAATTCTTGTATATATGTATATAAATATATATTCGGGATCTCGGAAACGGCTCCAACGATTTTCATAAAATTTAGTGTCCAGGGAGTTTCGGGGATAATAAATCGATCTAGCTTGGATTTATTTTTAGAAAATGTCTTTTTGTCCGTGTTTTAGGCAATGAAAAACTGCTACAATATCGTTAGAATAAGAAGGTAAATTTTGACGGATAGTTAGCGATTATAAATAGCTTAATTGGTATAATGATCGGTCACAAAATCGTAAAACCCTGGTTCGAGCCCAGACCGACCGACTTTTTTTAACTTTTTTTTCATCCTTTCTTTTTTGAGAAAATCTATTTTTTCGAGCCCTTTTTTTAGTATTTTTAAAAACACGAAAATTTAAATTAAAATAATTGCACTCATGATTTTTCATTCAAATAACCAGTTCCGTTTTTTCTGTTATGTCGCTAAGATCAAAAAATATTATTTATATTTCATCAGTATGTAATTTGTATCTAAATATAATTTCCAAAACACACAAATTAAAAAAAAATCGAGCGAAAAATACCGAGCAAAGCTCGGTCAACCAGGTACTATATATATATATATATATATATATATATATATATATATATATATATATATATATTAATTTAACAAAATCTCAAAAATATTCAGATAAATTTAGTCTAGTTCACCCCTGCGTAGTACTATTATTTTTTCTGTGCTATTTCTCTCTATTTGTTCGTAAAGATTTATTACAATCGCTTCAGCCGTTTCGAAAACTGTCATTTGTCTGTCTGTCTAAAGATAACAAACGATAATTTTAAACATGAGTAATAATGTCTCAATAGCATGCCAATATTTTATACAATAGTATTAACAAACAAAATTAACTATAATTATAAAGAAAACTCTCAGAGCTCACAAATTAGCGAAACCGGATTTTTTTTTGTAGTTTATGGCATTATCATTGATTCTAACGACAAACTGTACCGATGTAATAGAACGTACGAAAAAAGCATAGTGTCCGAACGAGAGGTGAATATAGGCTACGCCATTTTCAATCCCATTCTTTAACCACATGAGTAGTACACTACAATATGTTAAGAAATTGATCGTATAAATATTACGGTGTAATGGTGTGTAAGAGGGTTAATCACTTCATTTTGTTCCATGGGTTTCATAAGAGGCGACTATGTGACATATCAGGATCTCATGGCTTAATCATGGTTCTATGTACTTACTCATCCCTTTTATATCAGACGACAAATAATCAGATCGACGACGGGTTAAACGGTTTAGACCTGGTACTGCGATCTCCTATCCGCGCATGAAGCGTGGTGATTCTGGTAAATTCTATCCTCAAACAGCAGAGGATCACGTCTACCCGTGGACTTATTACTGGCGGATAAAGAAAATGAAAAAGAATATTAGGAAATATAGGAAAATAAATTTCACTCTTAAGATATAGCCTCCTTGGAAGCCTTAAATCCAAATAAAAACGAATATTTAAGTTATACGGAAACTCCTTTGAAATTTGTATACGCATCACCAAACTTCGTTTTTAGCACCGTGACGAAGCACACGTTGGGGATTTTTGTTTGTTTAGGCGGCATTAGTGAATAACTTTCTGAGTTACTCTCTGAGACTGAGACTGTTTTCTTGTGTTTTATACTATTAAACACAAACATACAAGTATGATAAAATTATATAGTAAACTAACTACATAAGATTGTCTGGAAGAAATAGCTCGTAGCGATAAGACCGCCCATTGTACCACATTCCTTTCTCTCCTTTTTTATTTTTTATGTTTTCTTTTTGGCGTGCAATAAAGTGTTATATCTATCTATCCATCTAATTATTCACCGCAACGTCGCCCGCGTGGAATTTATTACGATTGAATTTCATGGGGTTTAATTTTATTTCCAGGAACCCCAATTCTTTTTTCTTTTCATAAATAAAAGTAAATTATTTCAAAAGTTAATCCATAAATGATCAGCTACGTGTACACTACGCACTACGCAGCTACGTATCTGTCAGTGAGTTCCCGTAGGATATTAGCAAGCATACAGACAAAACATTTAAAAAATGTTTTTGACATTAACAACAGATACTTAATTTTATTTATTTGTATACACTAGCAAACTAAATATAAATACGACCTAATGCTGAATACGTTTCGTGTGATTTCTAAGGAGCTTTTCGTAAATGTACACTGCTCGAATTAGCAGAATTCTTGAGGTATCGAAATATTATTACTCTCTTTGACACGCAATTCCTTTACGTTTTCTTTTATCGCGCTTCTAAAATATTCAACATCAAGTTTAAATTCAAATTGCTTGCGTACTGTAAAACGTTGAGGCTAACGCCAGCCTGAAATACCCAAAGTATTTCAGGAAAAATCTTCATTGAATATATTTTATGTTTTCCATTTCTATTTTATTTCTATATTTATATGTTTTATATTTTGATGGCAGAACGTTCTCAAGTGGCGGCCTCCTACCGGTAGGTAAAATGTAGGACGGCCTCCACTAGATAGAGTGACGACCAGATAAGACATCCAGTAAATCGATGGATGCAGGTGGTCGTGCTTTTTGGGAATCCTTGGGGAAGACATATGTGCAGCAGTGAACTTGTTAAGGACAGTATTGATGATGATGATGATATAAGAAGGATACACGAGCACGCGGCTCAACTGATGGTAAGTGACTACCGCCGCCCATGAACAACTGCAACGCCAGGGGAATCGCAGGTGCATAGCCGGTCTTTTAAAAAAGACTAAGGTCATTTCTTGTATCCAATATCCCTAAGTCGTATCGGTCCGTAAAAACCGCTGGTCGTAAATCGCATGGTGGTAGACCACCAATTATTCAGATGGTAAGGATGACATCGCGAGTTTTGTCGCGATATGTGTGGCTGAAATTAGTCCAAGCACTTCCCGTCAGAGATGCGATAGAATATACAAAATCTCTTCGCAGCGCCTGTGAGTCAAGCGGATCAGAAAGAACTCAGTGGTGGACGATTTGAGCCGCTCTGCGCTAGGTGTGGTCAAGTGGAAGAAGCTGACACTGGAGTGCCCTGGTCTGAGCGTTCCCGAGGCGTACGCACACTAACACAATGTGTATGTGCACGACTAACGACAACCAAAGTCAAAACTTTATCGTGAAATAGAATAACTATGCTACTGTATTCGGAACGCAATTGCCATCATACTGATATATCCGTCAAGTAGTTATTAACAGATGGGTGCAGTTCAGTTCAGTTCAGTTGCAGTGCAGTGCATATCAAGTTACTTGTTTACACACGATAACTAGGTAATAGGGACCAGAAAAACAGGCAACCCAATTAGGTACTGCATATTGTGTATGCATTATGCTTTCAATTGGAACTTAGTTCATCTACAAAACGTTAAATTAATTAAGCTTTATAGTCATGAACATATTTTAGGCAACCCTATTAAGAAACATAATATATTATTTGATAAAAATAATTTTCATCCGGTTAACACATGGGCGAAGGTCGCTCTTACGAGTACTTAACTTTGTTTGGCGCCGACCCAAAATTACTTAGATATACTTACATTGGTTTAATAACTTACTAACGTTATTTAGGTTAATTAAAAACTCAAATTAATTACAAAAATATATACATTAGGTACATTTGCATTAGTTTAAGAAATTAGTTGTTAAGGTAAAAGAAAAAGGTTTATTATTTTTTGGTTTAAGGTTTAATATTTTTCGACTCTTAGGTAAATGTTATTTTTCCAAATGTATATAGGACAAGTTTCGAGGTATGAGCCTATCCAACAAAAAAAGAATTATCAAAATCGGACAACTCTGTAATAAATCACCCCTATATTCCCACCCTAGGGTAAAACCCTTTTTCCAAATTTATATGAGACCAATTTCGAGGTATAACCTATTCAATAAAAAAAAGTATCTAAATCGGACTACTCTGTAATAAATCACCGCTATTTCCCAATACTTAGGGCAAAAAATTTTTCCAATTTTTTTTATTTTTTTTATAGGATATGGTGACAAACGAGCACACAGTCCACCTGATGGTAAGTGGTTGCTGTGGCCCATAGACATCTACATCTATCCTCGATTACGTATCAAAATGCAGATGCGTTGTCACCCGTGAGGACTAAGATGGAATGCCTCGTTTCCAGTAAAAAGGGTATCCGGTTCTCTACACTCACCATACGAAATACAGCAGCATTAAGCTACTTTTTCACGCTGGTATTCTGTGAGAGCGTGGTCCTTCCCCGGTCGAGCCGACCCATTTGTGCTACAACTATACTACTAATATAACTGCAGCATGGCTCTACCACGTATAAAATATATGGGACCAATCTTAAGGAATACCCTATCCAATATAAAGAATTATCAAAATCGGAGTGTTCTGTAATAAATCACCCTTATTTCCCACCCTTAGGTTAAATTTTTTCTTCCAAATTTATATGGGACCAATTTCGAGGTACCTATCTAATATAAAAAGAATTATCGAAATGGGACTACTCTTTAATAAATAATTCCTATTTTCTCACCCTTAGGGTTAGAAATTTTTTTTCTAAATTTATATGGGACTAATTTGGGAGGTATATTTAATAGAAAAATTATTATTTAATAAAAAAAATTATAAAAATCGGATTACTCTGGAAAAAGTTATGCGTGGTCATGCATAAAAAATATACGCATCGACTATTTATTATTCATTCTGTTGGTGGTAGAGCCACGTTGCAGTTATATTATGGTTGTAGCACAAATGGGTCGGCTCGACCGGGGAAGGAGCACGCTCTCACAGAATACCAGCGTAAAATAGCTTAAGGCTGCTGTGTTTCTTATGGGTTTGCGGATCTCCACACTCAGTAGAGATCCGCAGACCCTTTTTACTGGAAACCAGGCATTACGTCTTAGTCCTCAGGAGTAGCAAAGCATCTGCATTTTGATTCTTAAACCAGGATAAATGTAGATGTCTATAGACCACAGCATCCATCTATCATCAGGTGGACGGTGTGTTCGTTTGTCAGCCTTATTATTTAAAGAAATTATGTATTTTTTAATTACATAAGCAATTTGAAAAACCGCTCTCACGCTATTATTGTTTATAACAATAACCTCATAATGGACCTTTCGTTATACGAATATGATTTCAGTTTATTGAAAAATCCATTAAGATTTTAATTTAAAATTATATAACAAAAACCATCACCAAGCAATTTCTAAATTATAAGTCGTTTCCACGAAGAAAACGAACTTGATGAGTAAAGTTAAAGAGTGTGAACTGAACGTTAAAGCGAAAATTAAACAACTTCAGAAACCAATTATGCGATCGCATACGTTTTATGCTATACAAGTTCTTAAACTTTAATAAGTGTAAATAGTTAAAGTTTTTGAACATGGCTCAGACCTAAAAATTTGTGGGTAGGGTCAGAAAGTTAGGGGTGAAACACCGCCAACTTTCTAACTCTGGGCTGTTACTGATAATTTCTTAACAAAAAAAGTACAATAACAGATTTTTTGCCCGATCCGGGTTTCAAACCTGCGATCTTATGATCAGCAGTTGCGTTTACAACCACTAAACCAATGAGGCAGTCAATATCCAGTACAATAAAAGGCTATGGGGCATTCCATCACAGACAGATCTGATAATCTGTAGCCGTCTTAGTTGAGGTGTCGACGCCACTAAGCATCAAGTTCGTGTTTTTTACTTCTAATATTATAAGAATTTTATTTAAAAAAAACTTCGTGGAGCTTTTATTCTCACTTATATATTTTAAGTGGGGGCGACATAATTTTTTAACGACTAAATGCACCCGGCCGTCCGACGCTCGTCGTTTAAGAAATCTCTAAAGAATTACGCCTATCTAGACAAACTTTGTAAAATAAAACATCTAATGGTGGCCACACACGGTCAGTTAAACTGATCAGATCAGTTCAAATTAAAACTGTTGATAGTTTTTAAAATATCGAATTTTCTACATATCCATAAATAAACTTATATGTAAAACTCCGATATTAATATATTTGTAATGATCGATATATCGAAAATCCAATATTTAAAAAAATATCAATGGTTTTAGTTTGAACTGATCAGTTTAACTGACCGTGTGTGGAGTCCATTAGTATTTACAAAATTTAATCTAACAGAAACCTTGTATATAACTTTTTATTCTTTTCAGTGTTAATTATTTAAAAACTAATAAATAGGTTGGGGGGTTAGTTCTCTTTACTACTTTGATAACACAGGGATTTTATGTTTAAAATACTGTACCTAATCCAACATTTTTTCGACCAATTCAATCTCACGGTTAAAAAGTACACATAACGATATAAAAATTATTAAACTCAAAACGTTTTAATAGACCATAACACTATTTTTAAAACCAGCTGAGAAGTCGTATGGGCTAAAATACTGCAGAACAAAAATAAAACTAAACAAAAATCTGGCTACATTGCTAAATTCGAATTCGCGTGGTAGACATCAACAAACTCGCTCGTTTACACGAACGGCGAGTTTAGTTGCGGGTCGCGTGCTGGCGAGAGACGCGCAAGAGGGCAGCACTTCGCACTTAACTCGCCGAAAAATAGCTCGGCCGGCTATCCCGTTCAACTTAATCGTTAACTTGCTACTTAAATCGCTTGTCGTCGTGTAAATCGGTCTTAAGCGCAGTTTTCCAATCCAGGATACTTCCAGTTCAACGACGTCAATTACACTGACAAATAAAACTTAACATACCAACATACCATCGTACCACTTACCACTTATCAGATGGGATTGTAATCAAGCACTGCCTTACAATAGTTAAAAAATATATTACTTCCTTAAAGTTTCCCCCAGGAGTATTCCCACAGAAGTTTGAACGATCTACTATGAAAAATACCGCGCGGCCGACTAGTGAGAATTCCCAACCGAAAGCCAACTTTCAACATTTATGCTAAAACACAAACCGTTAGTAACTTCAGTGTACAGCGTGTATTTAACATTGAGTTCTAACCTAAGAGGGTGCACTACCTATACCTATACTATACAAATAACACCAGCATTTCCCATGGATGTTGTGATGTAACAATAAATTACCTAAATATGTGTGTGAACGTATATAACAAAATAACTAACGAATTTAAATTACCTAATAAGGAAAAGATAATAAGAATAAGATGAAAATTGCTTTTATAATTGGTTAAAAACTGAATCCTTAGACTTAATATAAGAACTTTTTGATAGTTAATTTCGTCATATGAACAGTTTTAAATTATAATTTGCATGGACTGTTCAAATCTCAGAGCAATACGTATGTATGTAACAAAGACTATATAAGTATGTAATTACTCTAAGGTTTAAATAATAACACTTTCTTAGACCATGATTCTGGCAAATAAATGATATGAATGATATAAAATATTTACTAGCTATCCCCCGCGACTTTATCCGCGTGGTATTTACTACGTTTAGATTTCATGGATTTTGAGTGTTTTACGCGGAACCCTAATTATTTTCATGCAATAAAAGTAGCCTCAGTTACTCCTTATAAAATCAGCCATCTGCCACTGAAAATCGATCCGACCGTTTCGGAGATTAACCAGAACACAAAGCAGACACAAATTTTAAAAATTGTTTTCTTTTGTTATAAGTACCGTATATATTTTCATATGCATTTAGTAAAAAGCTGTTATTTTGACATTACAAACACACACTTCAATTTTGTTTGTTTGTATATATTTACGAGACGACAATGCCCGATAGATGTCGCTATGTCATCTAGTTTACGCGAGACGTAAAATACTCAAATCGGCGATCAACAGCTGCGTCAAGGGTGCCAGATGTCTGGTACCTCAACCGTCAATCCTACTGCCAATCTTGGTTACAACTGGAGAAGAACATGGCCAGCACCGGACATTTCAGGCTGATGAAAAAAGTGACGAGAATATCTGTGCGACTTCCAAATAATAATGAGCTGTCACCGTAGTCAGTCGTTCAGGAAGGTAGGGTTTCTTTATTTAATAAAGGTAACAAATTAGCACACTGTCGCCGTGGTAAGTATGTATGCTGTGGCCCGTAGACATTTATATTTATCCTCGATTAAGATTCAAATTGCAGATACGTTGTCACCCATGAGGACTAAGATGGACTGCTTCGTTTGCAGTAAAAAGGGTCTCCGGTTCTCTACACTCAACATACGAAACACAGCAGCATTAAGCTGCTATGTTACGCTGGTATTCCGTGAAAGCATGGTCTGAGTCATAACCGAGACTATCGTGCTACGACGATAATATAGCTACAGCGTGGCTCTACCACGTATAAACGTACAGATAATAAACGTTATATAATGCATTTTATGTCTGTTTTTAAATGCTTTAATAATAAATTGATGTAATATTATATAGTCTTTTTTCAAGTCCCGTTAGGTTTCTTGGTGGGTTTTTACGGATCAAAGATTTTTCGAACCACTGGTTAAAAAGGTTAAACGAATATCAATAATATTTGTTATAATCTAAATTAAATAAAAAGGATTCCGTAATTTTTAATAGAGAAGATAGCTGGATGCTACTGACTATTTATTATTAATTAATAAAGTCACAGTAGCGTCACCACTATAACAACCGAACGTCGTAACTTAAATTTAACGAGTACAACAATTTCCACGGGAGCGCTATAACGAATCAAAGTAGGACAAGTTCTGAAGTTAATTACGACAGCCGTCAATTGCAGTACTATTGTTGAGGGTTTTCGGATTCCAATATTAAATATAAAATCTGCAACGGAATGTGAGCTCGGTGGGAGAAATTTCTGTCATAAATTGTGACGGTTCCGTGACTCAGTGCCTTAGTAGACGAGCTTCGAGTTCGTATCCCCTAAGGAACAAGTATCAGCCCACAAATAATGTTTCCGGGTCTTTGTGTTTATCCTTGCGAAATGTATGTATGATAACTGCCCCCACGATATAGGAGAAAAACAATGTGTGGGCTTTATTTAAGAAAAGGAAGGAAAAAGTTGACTGGCGATCCGTACTAGCCTCGCCTGGATAGGATCTATTAATGTGAATTTTTGGGATAAAATACAGCCTAGATGCCTCCTGGCATTGCTATCCATCTGTTCGTAAAGTTTCATAACAATCGATTCAGACATTCCGTAGATAAGAATTAACAGCCAAATAGACTGATGGATAAAAATTTAAAAAATTATCTGATATGTGCTTAATAAAAACCAGTAATGTCAACTTTACAGACATTACAATTTTATTTAAATGTGAAATTCAATTAAATGGAATTCTGTATGTATGTGTCCGGCCTAAGTTGATTGCAATGCCTGATGCCCCATTCACACTCAGCCACTTCTACTGCTCCTGTCGCTGCCGAAAATACATATTTTCATAAATACGTCAGCGGCAATAACGACGCGAGTGGGTGTTCACTCAGCCTTCATACTTATTTATTGATCAACTCGCAAAAATGGCTGACGTCGAGTTTGTTGGTGTGACAGCAATATGTCTGCTCACTATAAGTAGCTACTACGTGCAATTTATGGTTTTTATAATGAGGATCCCGTATTACCCGCTCAATTTCATAAAATTCTAAAAATTTAATTGTTTTATCATTACTAAATTTAATTAAAACCATTGAGCTATTATGTACTACGTACTAGAAGCGACACTGCATTCAGCTACTCTGTTCCACTCAACTGCGGTGCATGCACCGCACTTTAATCAGTCACCCGCTAGGCGCTTGTAGAGATGTCACGTGTTGAGTTGATTTAAAAAAATGTCTTGATAAAAATATGCCGTCGTGTGTATTTAGATATTGCACAAATAATTCAAGAAATGTCAGTAAAAACCAAGGTATTACTTTTCATCGGTTAATAAGATACTTAATCAATAAAAAAAAGTATTATAAATTAATAATAAAACAAATTATGCCTAAAACGCCATCTCGTGTCATGTAATATAGATTATGAAATTAATTTGTTCAGATGCGACATTTCTGTGGGTACTTAAGTATAGGGCGAATATATTATTATACACATTTTTTGTAGAAATAATATAATAAAAATATGAGTTATCATTATTAGGCCAATTTTTTATATTTAAATCTGCTCACTATTCTTTTATATTATTTTTAGGTTTCCACATAAAAGTCAAAGTGGAATAAATTCGTCCATTTTTAACTCTCGCGTGCCCAGCATTTATGAACGACTCTTATTCTAATTTAAATAAATATATTTGTAATTAAAATTTTATATTAATAAGTTTTGTTAAACATATATTTAGTATGTTTTTTTTATATTTGCCGTAGATACCTTTTAAAATATTCATATAAAAATATCATTAAAATGTAATTGTGATATAATATTATGTAATATGATATTAAATAAGCAAATATAATATACAAAATAAATGACAAAATTTGAAAATTTTTCTCGATATAATTTACCTATTTAACAATACAATCTATTTAACGATTTCTTAAATTTACGCGAACACTACACATTGAATAAAACTATTATTTACGGATTTTATCGCGTTTAATTACATTAATTTATTTTTATTATTATCCCGACGTTTCGGGTGCTTTACAGCGCCCATGGTCACGGACTGAGATGTTTGACGTCCCAATGTTTTGCGTAAATCGGACCAAAAATTAATATTAAAAAACTGAAGGTAGCCGGACTAACTATGACATTGGGACGTCAAACATCTCAGTCCCCCCCGTGACCATGGGCACTGTAAAGCACCCGAAACGTCGGGAAAATAATAAAAATAAATTAATGTAATTAAACGCGATAAAATCCGTAAATAATAGTTTTAATACAATCTATTATTACATACTGATCAGTCTACCTATGTTTATTCTATGTTAAAAACTAACCGCGCGAACACAGAGTAGCGCACATGTTTTGTTTGAAATAGCTGTTCTAGTACATAAGTACATATTGCTTCAATGATTAAAACACAGGATAGATTATTAAACGAATTGCCGTTTAAACGTAGCTTTTTCTTTCTCGGCCGAACTTCGGCCAGTCCTCTGTCACTCTTGCTACCTACGTGAAATAATTTTACCTACAATCGCGAGGCACCCAGCACTCGGTATCATTTCAATTAACATCAAAACTTAGTTACCTACTAAACAAATATAATTAATTATACAACTATAGCTATAAAGGCATACCTACAAAAAATAATATTATCAAACTACAAAGAAAAGTCCGACCCTAACATGAAACAAGGGGTGACGTATTGACATAGTGTTGTAAAAGTTTCGTTTAATTTACAGAGTGCAGTCAAGCGCCCCGAGGCAATACAAGTACAAAGCCAATGCAAGGGCGACTTAATATCACACAGGGAATTGTAAATGGTACACGGAAAGTTCGACCCTTATCCACGCTAGTGCTTTTGTATATGTCGCAGCCAATTAGCTTAATTAACGTAAGAGTAACCATGTAGTGACTAGTGACGGTGTACAGAATATCCATTAACCCATATCATACCGTGGATGTCGTAAAAGGCGACCGAAGGAACTCAGGAGATGGACAGCAACGTCTTCCTAATAACGACTAAAAATAAAAAGCTGTGGTTGCCAACCCGCTTGCCAAGCGTGGCAACTGTAGCAAATATCCTCCAAATAGCCGCCTGAATAATATTTAGCCGATGCGTCTAATATTTGCGATAATAATTGGTTACTGGCTAACTGGCTGTGTAGCACGTTGGCCACCCTGAAGCCGCTTATAATTTTTACAGACCAGCGACTGTCTCTTTGAATGAAATTAATAAGGTAACAATGCCATACAATATCGGCGCCGTTTAGTAAAAAGGCTAGGCTGTTAAGCCAGACTCAACTCAAAGGCTGATTAAGCTAGTTGTCTGCAACATATGTATACATATTATGTCATGCAATAAATTCAAATATTGGCACAAATCGTTGAAAACGAAACTTAATAAGAAAACGTTATCCACGAGATTTGATTACCCTTCTAATGATGTTCACACAAAATAGGTTTCTTTTCATTTTGAAATTTTTATGAAATATACAATCATATTAAATATCTGTATGCAAATATAAAATTCTTGCCATGGGGGGTATAGCAGTAGGCGAAATGGCGGGCGGCCCCCCACTAGATCGGGTGACGACTTGGTAAGACATGCAGGAAGTCAATGTATGCATGTGGCTCGTGCATCGTGCTTTGCCCATTCCTTGGGAGAGGCCTATGTACAGAAGTGGACCTTAAAAGTTGTAATGATGATGATGAGAATAAAATATAAAATTAATTTATAACATAATTTTATAGCTAATATCTGCATGAAGTCCCGTAGTATTATTGTGCAAAATGATCGGATTCTTCAGATCGTAGCTCACATTAGCTTGGCTTAGGCGTCCACCCACTCTTAAAATCCCAATTTTGTCTAAAAAGGGACAAATAGTGCGTAACACGCTCCGATTTGCAATGCAACCTTTTAATTTCAAAGGAATTATTTTTTCCGCGAACTCACATTCTTGAACTTGTTTAATGCAAAATTGTAGTGTTTGATTCATCTCGTCAATTGTAACAAATTTTGGAAGGGCTTTCCTCTCATCTGGCGGAAACTTTAAGACGAGGCATGACCCTAAACGCAAGTTTAATTATGCCTCAAAGTATATGATCCACTGCAGTAAACAAACCCAGAAAAATATATGATATTGTCCAGGATATATGCTAGTTAGATAGTGTGTTGAAAACATGATACCACTAATTTAATACGATAGAAAAAAATCACAAACATACCTCTAAAAATTTCTTTTAATAAGTAAAAACCATACTAGTATACATGCAATCATTCTGATTTTTTGTCAGATTGTTATACATTCAACATATTAACGTTATAGTGTTTTAATTTTTTAGTCCAACTAATAGTTTTTTTTTTAAATCGGATATTCTTATTTATGAAATAATACGTACGGATGTTTGCGTAAACGCCTGTGGAGAGTCACTGCCGGCCCGGCCGAGGCCTATAGAGTATAGAGTAAAATATACAGAAACCGAGGCCTGGTCACTGACCTCTATATGTACAAGTACGCTGGACTGGCTATACACCGTGACATGCTGAAGCGATTTGATTTCCGCCATTTTTGCGCTGACAGCAGAAGTGCACGTCCACGGAACTAATAAACTATAAGACAGTGTGCCAAATTATATCGATAAAAATTCTATACCCTACCTATACCTTAATAAATAGAATGGACTCTATGGATAGATGGACTCTACCCGTAACGTCCATTCTATTTATGTATTATTTTAATATAATGCCATTATCATTCATCATCATTAAAACCCTTCACAAGTCCACTGCTGAACATAGGCCTCCCTCAAGGAATGCCACAAAGCACTGTCCTGAGCTACCTGCATCCATCAAATTTCTGCATGTCTTACGAGTTTTTGACTCCATATAGTGGGGGAACGTCCTACACTTCACCTGCCGGTACGAGGCCGCCACTCGAGAACCTTTTTCTCCCATCGGTATTCGGTTCTTCGAGCTATATGGCCGGTCAATTGCCACTTCAGCTTACTAATCCATTGGGCGATGTCAGTCACTCTGGTTCTGCTGCTGATATCCTCATTTCTAAGTTTGAGGACAGGGTTGGGAGACACGATTGAGGTTATTGAACACAGTGCGTAGGTCCTCCAGCGATTCTGCCTTAAGGACTGAATTGTCGGCAAATCGAAGGGGAGTGACGTACGCCATTGACGTTAATATCGTATCCTTTCCAGTCCAGTAGCTTGAAAACGTCTTCCAATGCAGCGGTAAAGTATTTCGGGGATATTACGACACCCTGTCTTACACATCTCTACAGTTGGATTAGTTTTGTACTCTGGTTCTGTATTCGGATAGCCATCGTAGCCCTTAGGCCATTCAACTAAAAATTATTAAGATTAAACTACACAAAATAAAAATAAAAACATAATTTCTAAAATAATTTATTGTCAACTGTTCATTTCGTTCTAGTATTATAAAAAACAAATCAGCTGCTATAATAACGCCTATTCTAATCAACTACAGGTCTGTCTATTATGCTTTATTGGTTTAGTATATATTTTATTTAAATATATGTATATATGTATATACATATATATATATATATATATATATATATATATATATATATATATATATATATATATATATATGTATACAGAATGGGTCCCACATATATGCAATAAATGAAACCATATACTTGTTATCGATGTATGTGTATAAGTGTATATATGTATAAACTAACATATACATAATATTATATAATGCGTTTTGAATAGTATGAATAAATAAGTTAGTTTTTCTTTCTCTCGCGGCTCTACCCATAGCTCTCACCACACTACAAAAGGTTAGCTGGCAGAGAATGCCTTTTCGGTATTAAGTTCGCCTTTGTACCAAGTTGTTTTGTTTGAGTGCAATAAAGAATTTTCTATCTATCTATCTATTTATCTATGGACAGTAAAATATTTTCTACTATATAAAATTTTATGTTTGTTCGTTCTTTCTACAAGTTCAGTTGGAAACCTGTTAATTAATGAACATTTGATAATCATACGTTGTTGGTGATTTTTTGTTAACACATATGGGTTGGAAAGAACATCGATAAGTATTATAGACAAGGAACTCGACAACACTATTGAATTTTAATGTTTATCAAAACTCAGTAATATACACCCAAACATGTTGGTATATATGATATCAAGATTAGTAACAAATGTTTAAGTACTTATATTATCAAATAGTTTTAATTTGTTTAATATTTGCTGAAAATTCAATTACTTGTGAAATGTTATACCAGTTCCCTTTTGGTAACGAGTTTTACAGATTACGCACACTCTCATTATTAATAAAAATAATTCTTATTATGTAACTAATATTATACACAATCAAACAAGAAAATACTACTACTTTTAGTTTAAAAGTTCAAAATACAGACTTATGAAATAAGACAATATAAATAAGACAACAGACTTTGGCATATTACGTCAATTTTATTTTTCAAGACATCCTTTAGCGGCGCTTCAAATTGGCACAGTCATTTTGTATGGTGCAGCCAGTCCAGCATATTGTGTACTTGTATATATAGAGGTCAGTGGGCCTGGTGCTGTAGAGACGTGTCGCTCTTTTTGTCGCAGTATTTACGTTAAGATTTTTAAGGACGCGTTTACAAAATTGATATAGGTATAGAATCGAATTATTCCATTGACACGGGTTACGCATACAAGTGTACGCACGGTTGGCTGCGGGAATCGTAGTCAAATAAAATTATTTTGATAATTTGAAAGATCGAATTTGTTTTTGATTTCTTATACCTCAAAAATATACTTAGCTACATAGAGTAAAAATTAGACTTAGATACGAAATACGAATACCTACTCTAGAGACTGCTTGGCACTTGGAGCCCTCTACTGGCAGTGAGATGTTAGCTGTGGACTTTGGGCTGGTTTTGTCAGTTATGATAAGATCCTACCTCCGGACTTGATGGAGTGACCCGAAGATGAACTTCAGTAACTAATACTGGAACACCTGAACTAGTAGAACTAGGTGTGCCGAGTTTTAGCTCGTTTTGTTAGGTATGATTAATTCTTACCTCCGGACTTGATGGAGTGACCTGAAGGTGTACTTTGATAATCGGTATTGGAACTGGTCGCCGAGTACTAGATACTAGGCGTGCCGAGTTTGGGCTCGTTTTGTTAGGTATGATGAGTCCTTACCTCCGGTCTTGACAGAGTGACCTAAAGGTGTACTTTAGTAATCGCTATTGGAACTGGTCGCCGAGTACTACTAGGTGTGCCGATTTTGGGCTTGTTTTGTTAGGTATGATGAATTCTTACCTCCGGACTTGACGGAGTGACCTGAAGGTGTACTTTAGTAATCGCTATTGGAACTGGTCGCCGAGTACTACTAGGTGTGCCGAGTTTGGGCTCGTTTTGTTAGGTATGATGAGTCCTTACCTCCAGACCTGATGGAGTGACCTGAACCTCTAATAATTTATTTTAATAAGTAAAAACCATAGTAATATACAAGCAATCATTCCGATTTTTGTCAGATCAAGTATTCATTCACATCCATTTAACGTTATATTGCTTTAATTTTTTAGTCTTTTTTTCTAAATGGCATAATTATTCTTATTTATGAAATAATACGTGTAATACTGTGCCAGGCACTGTTGGCCGCGGCCTGTTGCTCTTTAGACGTCTCGCTCTTTTTGCCGAAGTATTCGTATTTGTATAATTTTATTTTTAAATTCATCGTTTTATAAATATTTTTCTTTCGATAAATTTATATTCTTCTTTCGTGTGAATATAAAATATTTTTAGTTCAAATAGCGTAGTAAGGTATATTTTCATTTGTCCATAATGGAAAATAAAGCGAAACCCGTTACGAAAAGTAAAAAACGTTCATATAAATCAAACGCCCAAAATATGAACGACATTAAAAGGTAAGAACATATTATTATTACTAAATATTCATTTTATAGCAATAAACATATGAATTTCAGAAACGTAGTTTATTACAGTAGTGTATTTGGTAGTGGTACCTATGGATTTTCATTTTGCATTCGAGAGTGCCCGGGAATATGAAGTCAAATTTTCTTTTTTGTCTTTTATATAGTTAGTATTATAAATTTTGATAAATTTATTAAATAATTTTATAATAAATTTACAAATTAAATATTTTCCTTTCTATAAATATTTTTTATTCCATAAATATTCTTCTTTCGTTGAAGTCAAATTTTCTTTTTGGTCTTTTATAAATTTAATATTATAATATATTTATATGTTATTAATGAATTGATATGTAATTATTTTTTACAGGATAAAGAAATTTGAAAATACCAACATGGAAGTTATTTCCAATGCGTAAGTATCGCAGCGTAAAAATAAAAAAAATTAAAATACCTAATGTTTTTGTTAAAATACGGAATAACAGAACAGAACCATCTTTTCTATTGATTTTGCTTATAATAAATAGGAAGCTAGTTATTAGAGAACTAGCAAAGAAACCTGAAAATTAACTTATTTTAGTTATTTTTTCTTTTGTCTTAAAAGCAGTATATATGGATTAAAAAGGCTGCCTTGTTAGTCTAATGGTTATAGTAGTGCGACTGCTGATCATGAGGTCCTGGGTTCGAATCCCGGGTCGGGCCAAAAAATCAATTTAGTAGTAATTTATTTATTTATTAGTAGGGATTGACGGCAACTGTTTTATTTATTTCTAAAATATTTCTTGCATTATTTCTAAAATAATCAAATCTTGTTTGTCTATTTTAGGACAATCAGCCAGTCGAAACTTGCAATTGGTGACGCATCGATTCGAGATGTATCTCCGAACATTTTATTTGTAGCGAGTGAGTATATTTTTAGGCAATTTGTTATCCCTTTCCCACCGAAAATATTTGTATTAAAAATGTGTTTTTTTTTTTACAGAAATTTGGATCATTACATGACTCCTTATACGGAAACCTATATACGGAAGGAGAATGATAGATATTGTGTTCTTTTTTAACAAGTTAAAAGAAATTTCAAGCCACAAAAGCCTATTTAACTGTAGTATTCAGTGCTTGATGTTACTAGGAGAGAAAAGAATTGGACTTGTATCAAAATACAAGATAAAGTGTTCGATGAGTGGGAAAGAACAGCTGCAAAAGAGATGGAAGCTGCTGCCAAACCTGAAAGTGAGGCTGCCATTGCTGAAGGGAGAACAAAAAATGGAATACCAATAATAGACGTATATGCAGATGGATGTTGGAGCGCAAGATCCTACGGAAATAATTATAAGGCTTTATCGTATCTATGTCGTAAATTTGGAGAAGTGTTATTTATGGCCGTGAAAAATAAGTACTGTATCATTTGCGCACATGCTGAAAAGAAATAAATTACTCCTAAAGAACATGTTTGTTACAAAAATTATGAAGGTTCTTCGTCAGGAATGGAAGCCGAAATAATATGTGATGGGTTTCGGAACTCGATAGATATGTATAACGTTATTTATGGGAGGTTGATAGCTGACGGTGACTCCTCAACTTACTCTAAAATTTTAGCGCTTAACCCATACCCCAACATGACTGTGACAAAAATTAAATGCAGAAATCACATAGAAGATTACATACTTCGTAATTTATGCAACAAATTACGGGCGGTATCTAAAGACATAAAATATCCCTTGAAATTTAGAAAACTATTGACCGACAGTAAAGTGATGATTGTAAGAAAAGTGGTCGTTTGCTCAATAAAAGAACAACGCAAATTACCAGAAAAAACATAAAACAAAGGTGCAAGCAAAAGAAATGTTACATGCCGATATACAAACTTCACTATACCATGCATTCGGAGACCACAGACAGTGTAAACATTATTTCTGTACAAAAGACAAGACATTGGTGAATGCAATGGCAGTAGAAAACTCAATATTTTGGTTCCGATTAAAAGTTATCATAGGAACTGTAGTATCTAAATCCTAGTAGAAGACATTGACACCAACGCGGCTGAACGTTTTAATAACGTGATTGCCAAAATGGTTGGAGGGAAACGCATCAATTTTTGTCTAAGACGTGGTTATCAAGAACGATGTGCTGCAGCTGTGGTATCTTTTAATAACAAGTTGCCGAGACACACGATTCAGAAGAAGTTACACATTTGTTCGTAAATGTGTAATGCTTCTGCCTCAGTTTTGCAAATTGTCATTAAATCGTAAACATAGTAATCTCGTTGTGTAATCAAGGCTGCCAATGGATATTTGTCTTTTTCTAATTCTGCTAATTTTCGTAGGGTTTTCACTGCAAGATAAGGCGCACAAGCAGTGCCAAACGTCAATGTTAGCAGTTTATAGTGCTGAACTGGTAACTCAGGTTTAGTTCTCCATAATATCCTCTGAACGTCAGTGTCATTCTCATGCACATATACCTGCCGATACATTTTCACTAAGTCGGCAACTATACCAATAGAATATTTGCGCCATCGTAGTAGCAAGTGACGTAAATCTTGTTGGAGTTTAGGACTAACTAGTAAATCATCGTTAAGAGACACGTCATTAACACCCTTACTAGAAGCATTGAAGACCACTCTGACCTTCATTATCTCTTTATCTTCTCTCACAACTGCGTGGTGAGGAAGATACACGGCTTTAGGATTATTAACATCATCACCATTAACTACCTTCATATTTGGACTATATTACGGTATATACGTTGCATATTCCTGTAAAAAGTTAAGGTTTTTACACAATCTTCGCTCTAATGAATGTAATTTGTTAACAGCAATCTCAAATGATCGACCGTATTGAAACTGCAACCATCGTCGAATCCTTTCTTGTTCATTTTGCAGTCATACCGGGCTTTCATCTTTTCAGACATTTTCTGGCCCGATTGTCTGACGTGCTCATAAATGTCATTCATTTTGTTCCGCAAGTCATTTGCATAATCGGTTATACTGCGTGTAGCATCAGATGGTATCCCGGTGATCATGTCTGCAGGCACTGCAGGTATGGTGTCACTGAAGTACTTTCGTGAACAGCGCTTTGATATGACAACAAAAACGGTTGTATGTGATTGTCTACAACTTTTGCCAGGTACCTCTCCAATGTCTGATTAATTCGTTCTACCATTTCATCAGATTGCGGATGATAAGAAGTCGTTCTTCTTTTATGAGTACCCGTAACTCGGCAAGTTTCCTGGAATATTTGAGACTCAAATTTTCTTTCTCAAAATTCCTTCCTCGATCGCTGTGAATCTCTAAAGGTACTCGAAAACGACAGAAGACTTCATGTACTAGTTTATCTGCAACTGTTGAAGCTTCTTGATTCTTGGAATGGTGAAGACTTCTGGCCACTTAGTGAAGTAATCCATCACAATCATGAAATACTTGTTACCACTTTCACGCTCCGGAAACGGCCCCGCCACGTCAATGGCCATTCTCTCCTATGGTGCACCAACGTTGTACAACTTCAATGCACCTCTACTACGAGTCTGAAGTACCTTTACAGCCGCACAACTTGTACATTTGCGACACCAGTCCTAGACATCGTTTCGACAGTGGACCCAGTAAAACCGTTCTCGGATCTTCAGTAGAGTTCGTTTAACTCCCAGATGGCCTCCTGAACAATCATTATGGTACAGCTGTACCATACAAACATCCGGTACTTTAGCTTTAGGGACAACCATTTGCAGATGATAGCTGTCTCCCCGACCATTAGTAAATGGGATTACGGCACAGAACTCCATCCTGAAGCAGCAAGCCGTCCCATTGAGCCCAATAGCTTTTAGTGGTCGAACTCATCGCTGAGACGTGGCTCCACTTGGGCTTGGGAGCACTAGCCTTCATCCATTCCAGAATCGGCTTGATGTCCGGATCTTCCTGCCGTGCATGTTGTAAGCTGTCCTTCCACTCGTTGCTGAGGTGGTCTGTCCTGAGCATCCTCACAGATACCACTTCCTTACACTCTTGCCTAGTACAATGCTTGCAATCTTCCTCACTCTCTCCTCTTTCTATCTATGTTCTATCTCCTTGACAATGCATCTGCGTTGCTGTGAGATTTCCCGCTTCGGTGCTTGATTACAAAGTCATATTGCTGCAGTAGTTCAATCCTCCTCGCAACTTGTCCTTCTGGATATTTGAACTGCAATAGCCATTTTAGTGCAGCATGGTCAGCTCTTAAGTGAAATTTCCGCCCCAGAAGATATTTGGTAAAATGCTGCAACGACTTTACCACAGCTATCAGTTCGCTATTACGACTCTCGATCACCATTCCGTTGAGACAACGCACCGCCAAGTCCTATATCGCTTGCATCTGTGTCAACTATAAATACTTTGCTTGCATCAGGGTACCAAAAAATAGGTGTTTTGCACAGAGCTCCTGGAATGCGATATTGCAACTTTCATCTCAGCAGAAATGTCGCTTCTCCCCGGTTAGTTTGTGCAAAGGTTTGGCTATATCTGCAAAGTTCTTCACAAATCGCCGACATTAGGAGCACAAACCCAAAAATGCTCTAAACCTGCGTCTTGTCTTTTGGAACCGGCCAATCCTTAACAGCGGCGATTTTCTCCGGATCTGTGCGGCTACTTACCCAAAAAGTTGGCTTGCCATTTGAATAGTGAACATTTCTTCGGACTCAACTTGAGGTTGGCACTCTGAATCTTCATGAAATTTGAAGGTGTTCCTCAAACGTACGGATTACGATGATGATGTCATCTAAGTAGACCAAACAGGCCTCGTCAATTAGCCCGGTAAGTAAAAGTTTCATCAGCCTTTCAAACGTTGCTGGAGCATTGCACAATCCAAACGGCATTACTTTAAATTGCCACAGACCATTTCCCGTCGAGAACGCGGTTTTCTCCTTGTTCTTAGGGTCAATATAAACTTGCCAGTACCCACTTTTTAGATCCAGCGTGCTAAACCACTTTACTCCTGTAAGCATGTCCAGCGTGTCATCAATTCATGGCAAGGGATAGCTGTCCTTCTTTGAAACGTCGTTCAGATGGCCATCCTTCTTCTTTACCAGCACCACGGGTGAATACCATGGACTAGATGAAGGTTCAATAACCCCATCCTTCACCATTCCCTCAATCATAGTTTCGACTTCCTTTTTACGTGCTACCGGCAATCTTCTTGGCCGCTGGCGGATAGGCAATTCTTCTCCTGTGTTGAACTAAGCCGGTCTTCCCTATGTCAGCATCGTTTGACGAGAATACATCGGCGAACTTGAGTAACAACTTCCTCGCCTTGACTATTCCATCAGGGGAGAGAACGCTGCGACAGTCATCACTAAAAGTGTGGTGACTCTCGTTTATGCATCCTTGCTGGGGATCCCAGTCGATAGATATTGGCACCGACGCAACCAATCCACTTCCTCCTTTGTCTTTTTCTATAATCTGTTCCTGGTGACAAAGGTTCAGCACACGTACTCCTGAGATGTTAGTAGTTCTGACCAAGTTTCGAGCCACTTTCCATGGATGATCATTGTCTAACCTTTCCACGAGTACACAACGAAGAGGTTACCCAGGATTCCGAGGAAGACTAACCGGCACAATCGTTTCCGATCTCGACGGAAGAACATTCTTCTTAAGGCTGTACACGTTCCCTGGTAACGGACTTCCACGAAAAATTCCTCATGTCCACATTTCAAAACCTTGCTTAACGTCAATCTTACAACAATTCTTCCTCATGATGTCTAGGCCCAGGATGCAGTCGTCCATTATATCAGCCACGATGACATTATGCAGGTAGATCATGTTTCCTAGCTTCTCCTCTCCACGGACGGGTATACGCTTATTTTACTTTTACTTATTCGTTCTCGGTTGTATGCGGAGTCCCCAAGGAACTGACTTATAAGTTGGGAACTAATAACCGAACGAGAGGCTCCAGTGTCTATGGTCAGTTTACATGGCATTCCATTGATCTCACTTTTGATGATTAGGATGTTCTCATCATGGGTGTTCACGCAATTTTGTTTAGGCATAATATAACAATTTGCAACTTGCGACGGCGCGCATTTCGACCGGGAAACCAGTTTGACGGCGGGGCCGGAGGGGACTGAGCTGTGCGGCCGACGGCCGCGCGGACGGTTCTCGACCCTTCTTGGTGAGCGAGCCGCAGAGGTCGCGTTTGTTTTTGATACAATTACCACGTCGAAGCCCGGATCGATTATACGTCGCGAGCCTCTTACAGTGTTATCTTAATTTTTCTTGATAACGAGGCCGGAATTATATAATTATTGTTGTGACCGTTTTAAGTATTGTTTGTGACTGGTATACGGTTGCGGGCGGCCGGTGTTTTGATTAAAGGAACTTTTATGCTGTTAATTGCATCGACGAGGTAATTCTGCCCGCCATTTTGAATTTACTATTTAATATTTGGGTCTAGTCTAAACGGCCTCGAATTTAATTGTCTGTTTTGAACGTGTTACGTGAGACGAGGCCTAATTTTAATTTGACGTTAATTAAATGTACAATAAAGTGATAAACTAATATAGTGAAAATAGAAGCAGACGTTTTCAATTCGGCAGCGCCTTGGGATTTGCAGTCCAAGATCAGCGGGGCTGTCAGGTTACACATTGTACACATTACTAAACACTACTTACATGCACATCACTTATCACCTGACAGGTACCACATGGTCAACCCTAAGCCCGCCAATCGGTAAGTGGTGCTTGCTTCTTTGTTAGCCGTTATAATTTAATTATCCATAGCTCGTTGGACCCTCCCCTTAGTTACTCGTCTAGTTGGACTTCTGATGGGCCCTAGTTCAATAGTCTTTTGTCAGGGTAACTCAGGGCCGTAACAATGGGTTTGTGAAATCGAGATCCTTGGGGCTTTTTTAACATCAGCCAGCATTCTCCCCGCAGTTCTGGCTTTTACTCGTTTCCCTGGTGCTGGGCGGTGCTGTTTGCCGCACTACCTTCCTGATATCGTTCAACTTCCCTTTTTCGGGTTCGCTTAGGGCAACTGGATCGAAGATGGCCCCTTTCCTCACGGCCATAGCACCTAGGGCTGTATCCTTTATTGCGGTCGCGAACTGTAGCTGCTGCAACATCCCTGACACGATGGGAACGATGATCCCGCCACACGGCTTCCGCCTCCAGTGCATGGGCCAAGGCATCCTTAAGCGTCTAGCGGTGCCCGAGCCTCACAGCAGCTATGACTTTAAGATTGAAAGTCGATAAATGTCTGCTCCAGGTTCCCTTCAATGAGCACAGGTACAAATCGGTATGCTTTTCGCCACCAGCTTCTCCACCTCTAGAGCCCACAGCTGCAGGTTTTCGTTGATGCACTGCACGCGATCTTAAGCTGCGAACAAAAGTCGTGTTCCAGGTGAGCGTCGCCATATCTCGCCTCCAATTCCTCAAGGAGCTGCTCATAAGTCATTTCCTCACCGAAAGCTTCCAGAACAGTTAAGGCCTGGTCTCTCAGGCCTACTGTAAGAGCAGTCATGGCCTGACTTTTATTCCAGCCGTTCGCCTTCATAACAGCCTCGAACTGGATTTTGTAGGCCGACCAGGTCCCGTCGAACGGCGGCACTTTGAATCCACGTAGCGAAGGCGTTGTAGCTACTACGGGAGCTGTAATTCCATCCCCAAGTTTGAGGTCATTCAGCGTTTTCTTCACGTCAGCCATCACGTTGTCAACCCAATTGTTCACATGGTTTATTCGGGTTTTAGCATCCTCGATTCGGGTTTCAGCTTCCTCGATTCGGGGTTCAGCTTCCAACAGGCGGTTGTCATGTAGAGCAACCCTATCCTTCACCTCCATTATCTCTTTTCCAAAGGTAGCGTGAAGGTCCTTCATGAGGAACATCTCCTCTTCCAACCGACGGACCTGTTCCTCCTGTCGGCGGGCCCGTTCCTCCTGCTGCTCTTTCAACCAACGAGCCTGTTCCTCCTGTCGTCGAGCCTGCTCCTACAGCATCACCATCAGAGCACCAACGTCAGGTGCTACAGACGTAGGAGCTGGTGACGGGCCGGCCTCCGTGGCCGGCGGCTGGCCTTTCGACGTCTGCGGCGTTACACCACCAAACCCTCTCTGGTCCGTCTCCTGCTGGCGTTGACTTCGGGTACGGACACCCTCCATGTTGTTCTTCGGTAAAATCGGCATGATTTTATCCCACTTTTGACACCAATTGTTACGAGTTAAGGTTCGTGACAATAAAAACTGCCGATTCAATCACCAAAATGGACACTTTTATTACCAAAAACCAATTAAAACTTAAATCACACTAATAATTATTCACACTTAACACATTAGTTCACTTTATTTCGCTCCAATTATCGTATCGCCAATTTAATACTGCTCAGATTGCGGCTGGCATGGGCTTTTTATAGGCCTTTTCCACCGAAACATCCAGAATATTCCAGCAAATACCGGTCCCGACCGACTAGATGCAGAAAGTTCGAGAGTGGACTTTTCTAGAAAGCTTAATTCTTCTATTCGTTACTAGATGGTACTGTTAGGAAAGTTCCAGAAAGATCTTCACACTCTCATTTCTAATACTTGATACCAGATGGCGCTAGTGCCATCAACTGTGGCGCGCAAAAGTAATAATTTGCCATCAGAAAAGATTTGTGTCACTGACATTGAGTAAATGCATTTTCGATCATGTTTGTCTCACCCACCAACAAGTTGCCTTCAATCATTCAGAGGTGGGAAAGTTACTGAGATATATTATTATGTTGTTATATAAAACAGTCTGCAGCCCCGTAATTAAGTGACCCGACTTGGGTAAAGCTACTTAGGTGTGAGTCAAACCAAGACGCATAGAGCGCCATTGAGAATAGCGTCCCACCAAACAACCATCGCAGAGACGCAATGCTGCAGAACGCAACAAGCACTAGTACGACTATCGTCAAGCTTACACCATCCCAAGGTCCTCCATACATCCCAGCATACATAACAACCCGCATACCTCCATCGACCAGAACCACAAGAGTGCGTCGAATCAGGCGCAGCACGCCCGCAGATCCATCACAAGACGCAATACCACAAGTAGCAGTAAGCATCAATGCAACTATCATACGGATGGCGCTCCCTCACAACACACCCACGCAATCCCTATCGACATTGGTAACAAAATTTGTATGTTTGTTAACTAAAAAATAACACCATCGTATCATAGTAGCACGCTACTAAGACGCTAGTGAACAAAACTTCACGTATGATAGCGCTAATGAACTAAGACATGAAGTTGAGTATGCCTGTTACACTTAAAAGTGCTACCAAATACATTCATCTCAATCCGAAAGATAGACGACGCATTGCTATACGCTACGACGCCTCCCACAAACGGCATGGGTGTGCGATGTCCATGGGAAAGCCGTATTGCTACAACAAACCCGCTTACCACCGGCACTAAGATGATATATCTAGGACACATCGAGTCCAAGTTTACCTCAGACAAATTGCTCGTGAAGCAGCATACACGCCACCATAATAATCCTTTTCAAGTCCCTAATATAGGACTAGTCATTTTGCTACAGTACTAAAAGCAGTCTGTCACCCGAGCCCGACAACCCCATATAATGCTTATGCATCAAGGGGACCTACTATAATAATGCTTTTGTATTATAGACCCTACTATTACATGTCTTTAATATATAGGACTTCAACACACAACTGTACTATTGTAATGCTAATTCATCATAGAGACCTTCTATAGTATTGCTTTTGTATCATAGACCTTACTATTATATGTCTTTAATATATGGGACTTCATCCCACAACTCTAGTATCATAATGCTTATGCATCATGGAGAACTTCTATAGTATTGCTTTTGTATCATAGACCTTACTATTATATGTCTTTAATATATGGGACTTCATGCCATAACTCTAGTATCATAATGCTTATGCATCATGGAGACCTTCTTTAATAATGCTTTAGTATAATAGAGCTTACTATCATAAGTCCCTAATATAGGACTAGTCATTGTGCTAGTGTACTTCAAGCAGTCGGGCATCCCACCACCCCATATTTATTGTTACGCGCTCCAGTCGACGATACAACTAGCGCCATCTAGTGTCAGGAACGAGAGCGAGGGGAGCGTTGCAGTTTATGACATCACAAATCTTTCGACCGACAGCGCCACCCGAAGAACTAAGTTTCTAGAAAATCTATACTCGAACTCTCGGTACCTTGCGCATGTTTACTTGAACATTCCGGATATTTTACTAATTTAAATAAATAGGTGGCGCAAGATGCGATCGAGGCAGAGTTGAACTCAGCGACACAAGCGAAGCTTCGGAGCGGAATTAAGTGAATTAGTGTGTTTTTAACTTTAATTTGTATAAAGTAAATTAAAGTGTTAATTTAGGTAATTCTATCGGCAATTTTTATTGTCACGAACCTCAAGCTCGTAACAATTGGTGTCAGAAGTGGGATAAAATAATGCCGATTTTACCTAAGGAGGAAACGGAGGGTGTCCGTACCCGAAGTCAACGCCAGCAGGAGACGGACCAGAGGAGATTTGGTGGTGCAACGCCGCAGATGTCTGAGGGCCAGCCGCCGGCCACGGAAGCCGGTCCGTCAGCAGCTTCTACGTCTGTGGCACCTGACTTAGGTGCTCTGATGGTGATGCTGCAGGAGCAGGCTCGCCGACAGGAGGAACAGGTCCGTCAGTTGAAAGAGCAGCTGCAGAGCGGACAGGAGGAACAGGCCCGCCGATTGGATGAGCAGCTGCGGGGCGGACAGGAGGAACAGGCCCGCCGACAGGAGGAACAGGGCCGTCGTCTAGAAGAGCAACTCCAACGCGATAAGGAAGAGCAGATGCTGCTCATGAAGGACCTTCACGCTATCTTCGGAAAAGAGATACGGGAGGTGAAGGATAAGGTTGCTCAACATGACAACCGCCTGTCGGAGGCCGAAACCCGAATCGACCAAGTAAACAATCGGGTTGACAACGTAATGGCTGACATGAAGAAATCATTGGACGAACTCAAACTTGGAGATGGAGCTACAGCTCCCGTAGTAGCTACAACACCTTCGCTACGTGGGTTCAAGGTGTCACCGTTCGACGGTACCTCTTCCTCGTCAGCCTACAAAATCCAGTTCGAAGCTGTTATGAAGGCGAACGGCTGGAATAAAAGTCAGGCCATGACTGCTCTCACACTAGGCCTGCGTGACCAGGCCTTAACAGTTCTGGAAGCTCTCGGTGAGGAAGTGACTTATGAGCAACTCCTTGAGGCATTGGAGGCAAGATATGGCGACGCTCACCTGGAACACGTCTTTCGTGCGCAGCTTAAAGATCGTGTGCAGCGCATCAACGAAAACCTGCAGCAGTGGGCTCTAGAAGTGGAGAAGCTGGTCCGAAAAGCATACCGGTCTGTACCTGCGCTCATTGAAGGGAACCTGGTGCAGACATTCATCGACGGCATCCGCGACCTGGAAGTCAGAGCTGCTGTGAGGCTCGGGCACCACGAGACGCTTAAGGACGCCTTGGCCCATGCACTGGAAGTGGAAGCCGTGCGGCAGGATCATCGTTCCCACCGCGTCAGGGAGGTTGCAGCAGCTACAGTTCGCGACCGCAACAAAGGATACAGCCCAAGGTGCTATGGCTGTGGGGAAAAGGGCCATCTTCGATCCAGCTGCCCTAAGCGAACCCTAGAAAGGGAAGGTGAACGATCTCAGGAGGGTAGTGCGGCCAACAGCACCGCCCAGCAGCAGCAGGGAAACGAGTAAAAGCCAGAACTGCGGGGTGGGTGCTGGCTGATGTTAAAAGAGCCCCAAGGATCTCGATCTCACAAACCCATGATGGGAACAGTCTCAAGGGTGAGGTCAACGGAATGCCGTGTAAACTGACCATAGACACTATAGCCTCTCGTACGGTTGTTAGTTCCCAACTTATAAGTCAGTTCCTTGGGGACTCCGCATACAACCGAGAACGCATTAATTTGGTAACAGCCACCGGTCAGCGCATACCCGTCCGTGGAGAGAAGGAGATGGAGTTGAAGCTAGGCAACGTGATCTACCTGCATAATGTCATCGTGGCTGATATAATGAACGACTGCATCCTAGGCCTAGACTTTATGAAGAATAATTGTTGTGAGATCGACGTTGAGCAAGGTGTTTTGAAATGTGGACAGGAGGAACTTTTTATGGAAGGTGCGTTACCAGGGAACGTGTACAGCATTAAGAAGATTGTTCTTCCGCCGAGATCGGAAACGATTGTTCCGGTTAGTCTTCCCCGAAACGCTGGGCAAGCTCACCGTTGTGTACTTGTGGAAAGGGTAAACAATGACCTTCCATGCAAAGTAGCTCGAACCTTGGTCAGGACCACTGACATCTCAGGAGTACATGTGCTGAACCTTTGCACTTTTGAAAGGCTGATGGAACTTGTACTTACCGGGCTAATTGGCGATGCCTGTCTGGTCTACTTGGATGGCATCATCATCGTGGGCCGTACGTTTGAGGAACACCTTCAAAACCTGGAACGCGTGCTTATGAAGATTCAGAGTGCCAACCTCAAGCTGAACCCGAAGAAATGTTCACTATTCCAACGGCAAGTTAACTTTTTGGGGTTTGTAGTATCGGAAGAATCCGCACAGATCCAGAGAAAATCGCCGCTGTCAAGGATTGGCCGGTTCCAAAAGACAAGACGCAGGTTAGAGCATTTTGGGGTTTGTGCTCCTATTACCAGCGATTCGTGAAGAACTTTGCAGATATAGCCAAACCTCTGCACAAGCTAACCGAGGAGAAGCGACATTTCTGCTGGGATGAAAGTTGCAATATCGCATTCCAGGAGCTCAAGGACCGTCTGTGCAAAACACCTATTTTGGGATACCCTGATGCAAGCAAAGAATTTATAGTTGACACAGACGCAAGTGATATAGGACTTGGCGGTGTGCTGTCTCAACGGAGTGGTGACCAAGAGGTCGTGATAGCGTACTTCAGCAAGTCGTTGTCAAAACCGGAAAGGAACTATTGTGTCACAAGACACGAATTGCTCGCTGTGGTAAAGTCGTTGCAGCAGTTTAGCAAATATCTTCTGGGACGAAAGTTTCACTTACGAACTGACCATGCTGCACTAAAATGGCTATTGCAGTTTAAAAACCCAGAAGGACAAGTGACAGCGAGGTGGATTGAACTACTGCAGGAATACGACTTTGAGATCGATCATCGCAGCGGGAAATCTCTTGGCAACGCAGATGCATTGTCAAGAAGACCTTGTCCTGAAGATTGCAAACATTGTACTAGGCAAGAGAGTAAGGAAGTGGTATCCGTGAGGATGCTCAGGGCAGACCACCTCAGCAACGAGTGGAAGGACAGCTTACTACATGCACAGCAGGAAGATCCGGACATCAAGCCGATTCTGGAATGGATAAAGGCCAGTGCTCCCAAGCCCAAGTGGAGTGACGTCTCAGCGATGAGTTCGACCACTAAAAGCTATTGGGCCCAGTGGGACAGCTTGCTGCTTCAGGATGGAGTTCTGTGTCGTAAATGGGAAAAGGTTCGGGGAGACAGCTGTCATTTGCAAATGGTTGTCCCTAAAGCTACCGGTATGTATATGTACCGGATGTTCTACAGCTGTACCATAATGATTGTTCAGGAGGCCATCTGGGAGTTAAACGAACTCTACTGAAGATCCGAGAACGGTTTTACTGGGTCCACTGTCGAAACGATGTCGAGGACTGGTGTCGCAAATGTACAAGTTGTGCGGCTGTAAAGGGACCTCAGACTCGTAGTAGAGGTGCATTGAAGTTGTACAATGTGGGTGCACCATGGGAGAGAATAGCCATTGACGTGGCGGGGCCGTTTCCGGAGAGTGAAAGCGGTAACAAGTATTTCATGGTTGTGATGGATTACTTCACTAAATTGCCAGAAGTCTTCGCCATTCCAAATCAAGAAGCTTCAACAGTTGCAGATAAACTAGTTCATCAAGTCTTCTGTCGTTTTGGAGTACCTTTAGAGATTCACAGCGATCAAGGAAGGAATTTTGAGTCTCAAATATTCCAGGAAACTTGCCGAGTTATGGGTACTCATAAAACAAGAACGACTTCTTATCACCCGCAATCTGATGGAATGGTGGAACGATTTAATCAGACATTGGAGAGGTACCTAGCAAAAGTTGTAGACAATCGGCAACGAGATTGATACAAGCACATACAACCGTTTTTGTTGTCATATCGAAGTTCTGTTCACGAAAGTACAGCAGTGACACCAGCTTTCGCAAACTTTGGAAGAGAATTACGGCTGCCTGCGGACCTGATCACCGGGATACCACCTGATGCCCCACGCAGTATAACCGATTATGCAAATGACTTGCGGAACAAAATGAATGACATTTATGAGCACGTCAGACAATCGGGCCAGCAAATGTCTGAGAAAATGAAAACCCGGTACGACCGCAAAATGAACAATAAAGGGTTCAACGAAGGTTCATTAGTGTGGTTGCACAATCCAGTCCGCAGCAAAGGGAAATCTCCTAAGCTTCAAGCTAAATGGGACGGCCCGTACCGGATTGTAACCAGGATCAACGATGTGACCTACCGGATACAGAAAGGCGCAAGAGGGACTCCTAAGATCGTCCATGTGGATCGCTTGGCGCGTTATTATGGGACCGATAATGCTCGGGACGAGCATGTCTTAGGAGGAGGCAGTGTTACGCGCTCCAGTCGACGACATGACTAGCGCCATCTAGTGTCAGGAATGAGAGCGAGGGGAGCGTTGCAGTTTATGACATCACAAATCTTTCGACCGACAGCGCCACCCGAAGAACTAAGTTTCTAGAAAATCTATACTCGAACTCTCGGTACCTTGCGCGTGTTTACTTGAACATTCCGGATATTTTGCTAATTTAAATAAATAGGTGGCGCAAGATGCGATCGAGGCAGAGTTGAACTCAGCGACACAAGCGAAGCTTCGGAGCGGAATTAAGTGAATTAGTGTGTTTTTAACTTTAATTTGTATAAAGTAAATTAAAGTGTTAATTTAGGTAATTCTATCGGCAATTTTTATTGTCACGAACCTCAAGCTCGTAACATTATGTACAACTTTGGGTATGCGTCTCCGGCAGCTCCTCCATACCAAGCCATCTATACATGAACACCCTCCGTAACTTTTCTTTTATACACGAACTAACATAAATTTTCTTTTATACACGAACTCCCTCCATGACTTGTAGGGTTTGGGAATTTCCGACAATTTTTAAGTCCGGGAACACGAGACAGTCTACTATCAAAGTCCCGGGAATTCCCGGGACTTCGACTTTTAAGAAAAAAATTTTTAAGGGAAGTGAGCCTTTTTTGAAGAATTTTAATGCAGTAAATTTCTGTTGAAACGTATTGAAAAGGCAATTTTTTGTAAAAATCAACATTTATTAATGTTATTAAGTAAAATATAATTTATCTTAATAACTTTGACGTTATTTCAGTCTTAATAATTGCATTGTTCGTTTCTTTTAATCAGACAGATTCACTTTTAAGCAGTTAAGTCGTATAGTTTTAAAATGAACCTAGTTAAAAATCATACTAATTCTTTATAACCTTACAATTATCTAGTAATTCTAGAATCTTTCATTGGTCATTATAACAACATTGCTAATTCAGATTTGTTTCATAATTAAATAATCTAAATAAAAATGATGATAACATAACATTTTCGACAATCTTGTCTCGTCTCGAGTCTCGACCCGAAAGTCCCGGGACTCGAGACAACTAAAATTACGAAAAGTCCCAGGACTTCGAGACACGAGACGTCCCGGGACCCAAACCCTAATGACTTGACAATTTTTAACCAATTTTCTAATTATCTTATAAATGTTATTTATCTTTATTTTTATAATATTTTGGACCTGTATTTCTATTATTTATCATATTTTAAATATTTTTACAAGTTTTTTTTAAATAAATTTATTTATATTTAAAGACAATATTTTGCCTTAAATTTACATATAGGAATTAACATATAGGATACTTTTTATTCTGATTTAGAGGTCCCGAGGGATAGAATAAGAAATTTCGTAATAATCGAATTCCACGAGAGAAACATATTAAAATAACACACTCCCCGTTTTCCCGTTGCCAACCTTGCAGTCCCGTTAAATCTAACGGTAAACCCGTCAAGTTGGCAACACTGAATTTGTGATATTCACCACACACAGAGACAGAGAAACTTATAGACTAATTATTAGCGTGGCCTCGAGTGAGAAAGGACGATAACGTAGTTTTTGGTTATACAATAATCTTTATGACTTTTAAACATATTTAGATAAAAATTTTAATTGTTCTATGGACTGAACTCAACAAGATTCACCAATCTTAAGCTCACAAAACACGTGTTTCTTATTTAGACCAACTTGTAAATTCCGTAGATCGTTACAAAGTGTCAAAGATGTTTAGCAAAGTGTAGTTTGCTAAACAAAAAAACCGGCACGGAGAAAGGGACAAGCAATCACACCACTCTGTCTCATTTCTATGCAAGACGTATGCATAAATCTACCTTTTTCGTGTGCGAATGCGAAAGAAGTCGTCAATTTGTCTATAGGTTTCCCTGTCTACGACCACGCAGTAATCTATGCTCTACCGTTTCCCTTTTCTTTGTTAACTGGATTTACGGCTCTGGGTTCTAGCCCTTCTGAGCCTATCATTTCGTTCGGAATCTTCATTTTTATATTCTTTTTCTTCACAATATGCTTATACGTCACACTGCGAAGTCCTTGAGAGATTTTGACGAGAGCTTAACCCTACAGATAGTTGATGACGACAGCCACTCAAGTTCATAAGGCGCCAAAGTGATCAAAATAACTTGAGGTTTGTATCGACATCAAAGCACTTGTTTCGTCGTTTTCTCTAATAATTCACATGCACGGACACTTAATTCACAAAATCGCATCACTTTTACTATTCAAAATCCACTTAAAACCATTATTCAAGCGAGAAAACAGGAGCGCGAATCCGTCTACGGCCAAGTTCTCGCCAAAACTCCTATGTTTCCGGCGCATTCGCGGATACAGAGTAGGGCACATTATTTGCTTGGAATAGCTTCTCTAGTACGTAGTACATATAACTCAATGTGCCTAGTGCAGTTTAAAATGCATTTAGAAATTTAGAATACAAAGTTATTAAACTTGATAACTTGTCAAAGATTAACTAGTACAGAAATTATAATTACTTAACAAACCTTACTTCCATACTGTACCTAAGTAACTTGTAGGCATAAACTGTCATAGACTAAGTAAGTATATAGACGATAAGTAGCACAAACTAATACGTTGGTAACGTAGACAGAGAAACCTATAGACTAATGATCGGCGTGGCCTCGAGTGAGAAAGAACGATTTTTAGGTTATAGAATAATCTTTATGACTTTTAAACACATTTACATAAAAATTTTAATTGTTCTAAGAACTGAACTGAACAAGATTCACCAATCTTAAGCTCTCAAAACACTTTTTTCTCACTTAACCAACTTGTAAACTCCTTAAATCGCTACGCTGTCAAAGTTGTACGCAAAAAAAAACCGGCACGGAGAAAGGGACAAGCAATCACACCGCTCTATCTCATTTCCATGCAAGACGCATGCATAAATCTATCTTTTTCGTGTGCGAATGCGAAAGAAGGCATCAATTTGTCTATAGGTTTCTCTGTCTACGGTTGGTAAGTAGAATACAAACTTATAACAACTTTATTGTAAGCATACATCAAGTTATCAGTAATGCGTACAGAATGTAAAGATGTAAAAATATTTGAAAATAGAATAAAATATAATGATTTCACATAAAAATTGTATAGGTTTTGTTAAATGTATATAATTAAAATGTCTATAAAAAGAATATAAAAAGTTAGACAATTATTTTTGTATAGAGATAATTATTAAAAACTAAATAAAACGTGTCGGTTTTTTTATTGTACGGTTTTATTTATTTTACTTTTAGTTACTTTTCGCTACCGTTATCGGTTTGGACTGTGCCATGGTCTGACGGTTTGGTGTTTGCCGAAGTTGACTTGACAATTTTTAACCAATTTTCTAATTATCTTATAAATGTTATTTATCTTTATTTTTATAATATTTTGGACTTGTATTTCTATTATTTATCATATTTTAAATACCCAAACCCTAGTTGAAGCTCTCTGAGATGAATCTTCATTTGTATGTTCCTCCAGCGGTATGGAGCACGGCGTGCTTTTCTGTGCATGTGCTCTATTATCATCAACTAATAGATAATCTGGCTTTAGGCGATCTATAGAGATATTCGCACGTCTACCATTGATTCGTATTTCGTAAACCTTGTTCCCCCCTTTGATGACTCGATATGAGCCATTATATGAGGGTTGAAAAGATTTACGAACTGCATTGTTACTTACGAAAACATATTCACTCAACAAAAGGTCGGGATGAAAAAACATAGAACGCGAATTACTATGAATTTTTGCAAGCAGTTTCATTTTCTTAATTGTGTCACGAATTTTCTCAACTAATGCTTCTGGACATGGATTATCATTACTAGTATTTTCAAAGAAATCTCCAGGCAATCTGAGCGTTTGACCATATACCATCTCCGCTGGACTAAATCCGTAGTCCAACTTGTTAATAAATTCATTTATAACTAGGGACTTTTTGATGGCAGTCTAGCTAATTGTAGCATTGAAAAATACGTTTCCTATTCGTTCATCGTTCGCGAATTACACAAGACTATACTAAGGATGATCGATGTTACATCAACATCGGTGATGACATCGATGTTGATATCGATAGCTTAACATCGATGTTCGATGTTTATCCTACTCAAAACATCGATGTTGGCCATTATCGATGTTATAGCACATGTATTTAGTAGGTTAAAATTAGATGAACAAAAAATTAGTTGTGTTGTTTATGGTTTATTATTAATAATATTAAAGAAATTAATAAAACATTTAGTGTGAAACAGTAATTTGACAAATGGGCAAAACTTAACAAATGTTTAGTTAATTTGTTATATTTTTGCCGATAATGATAAATATTATAATTTTGATATTTAAATGTTCCCATACAATTACAAATCTGGTAAGTATTAAAAAAATTACTATCCTCGAGACATCGATGCGAGATAAGTATAGATGAAATAATGAAAGCAATGAAAAGCATGAAAGCAGGTAAGGCTGCCGGATATGATAGAGTTTCACTCGAAATGCTAGGGGCTGGAGAGGAAGTGGTGGCAGGCCTGCTGCACACCTTGTTTAATTTATGCTGGGAACTGAAGCGGGTGCCGGTAGACTGGTGCAAAGCCGTGATAGTCCCAGTATATAAAGGAAGAGGGTCGCAGCAGGACTGTAAAAACTACCGTGGCATCAGCCTTCTTAGCATTGTGGGAAAACTGTATGCTAAGGTACTGATTGAAAGGGTCATAAAAGAAACTGATGGAAAAATTTGGGATGTGCAAGCGGGATTTAGAAAGGGAATGGGATGTACAGATCAAGTCTTTTCCATGCGCATGATCGCGGAGAAGTTTCTGGCCAAAAACCAAAAGGTTTTTTGTGCGTTTATGGACTTGGAAAAGGCCTATGACAGAGTGGATAGGGATTTGCTATGGCAAACACTGAACTCATTTGGGTTGAGCGCTGGCTTGATACAGGCATTGGAGTCTCTTTATAGGACCTCTAGTGCTTGTGTTAGAATCAACGGAGTCTACTTGGACTGGTTTGACATCCATAAAGGTGTTAGACAAGGCTGTGTGGCTTCTTGGATTAAGAATGGGTGAGTTAATGCCTTTTGTACGCCAATGATCAAGTTATTCTTGCGTCGTTGGCGGCCGAGTTGCAAATGATGGTTACATTAATGAACGGATCATTAAAAGAAAGGGGTATGAAAGTGAACGCAAGTAAGACGAAGGTTATGGTATGGAAGGTATGGCAATTCACAATGCTGTGTTAGTCCCTACTTTAACGTATGGTAGTGAAAGTTGGGTGTGGCAGAAGAAGCACGAGAGTAGAATAAACGCGGTAGAAATGCGATCGTTAAGGAGTATGTTAGGGCTGAATCTGAATGACAGGGTAAGAAATTGTGTAATAAGAGAAGAGTGTGGTTTGCAAGATGATGTGGTGACCAGGATTAAGAAAGGAATGCTTCGGTGGTTTGGTCATGTGGAAAGAATGAATGAGGAAAGAGTGACAAAGAAAATTTTTGGTGCAGAAGTGAATGGCAGAGTCGGAAAGGGACGTCCTAGGCGAAAATTTATCGACCAAATTGGCGATTTATTGAAAACGGGCCAAATTAGGAGTACCCTTAACCGACGAGCATGTATGCGTAGGTGTATGGATGTGAAGGAGGCAAGAGAGGTGTGTCAGGATCGTGCCAAATGGAAGTCTGTAGTCTCTGCCTACCCCTCTGGGTGACAGGCGTGAGTGTTTATGTTATTTATGTACTATCCTCATTTACAATTTAGGCGTAGGTTTTATATTAACTAATCGTATCGCAAAATAAAAAAATGATTTAGAGGAAAAATTAACAAACTTCACAAAAACAAAATAATAGACTTTTCCGTCACCTTTGTTCACACAATTTTTAATCAAGCAGCCCAAGCAGTAAGTATCCACAGCCATTTATAAAATGCACTGTAGAATACACTATGCAGTGAAATTGTCTACGCTCACGATCGCCCAGTGATTTATTTTAGTGATTTATTTAAGTCAGTGATAGACAATATGAAGAAATAAATAAATATAAATTGAACAAAGACGAAGAAGAAGTATTGAATACGATAAGGAATTTGTATGATGACTGTGAAAAGTAATGTTTTATGTTATGATTAATCTTACGTGTTAATTTAAAATAAATAAAAATGTACACGGCAACTAAAATTTCGAAATGGCAGCCCTGCCCTAGACCATAGATTACTGTGTATATACTAGAGACCCTAGACTGTACTAGCAAATCACCTAAAGGTCTAGATACCAGGCCATAAACTCCAAAAAAAAGTACTAGCAAATCGAATTCAATTATTCAACGGTCATACAGTTACAGTATTTCTCATTTTCTTCTAATTCAGATACATCATTCTAGAAACTTCTTAAATTGTTTATATATTAAAGAAAAAGGGTAAGTAGAAATAGAAATCCATGCGAAGTTGCTTACATATTATTTCTGTTTTTATGTTTAAATTTTGTTATTATCACTTAAAGATTTTGTCAAAAATTTACAATGGGTAATGAAACAAAAGAAGCGTTGACGGCGTTGACAAAGAAGTTTAATTTATTGCAAGAACGATGTGTATACGTTCATAATGCCATTAAGAATTTGCCAGATGTGGGTCCTGTACCAAACAACATTGAAGCTGAAGCTTCAAATTACATAGAGGCTTCACGAACAGAGATACAAAATTCGTACACGGCTATTACGACGGACAGTAATTTACCAACAAGTCAATACCTCTCTGAAATTAAACAGTTTACTGACGAAGTCGAAAAATTCATAGCTTTAACCGAGGGATCAATTAAGGACATGGATGCTGAAATGGAAAGGTATTGTTTTATTTTTATTATCACTCGTAATTCATATATATATATATATATATATATATATATATATATAAATATTGTAATATTCGTAATCCAATTGATTCAAAATGACTAATTTTGGAAAGTTAGCTCACATTTTGCTGACAGTTGACTGTGTACCGTAAACGGTACACGGACTTATCACATTTAAATCGTGAGTAAACTTAGCGCATACTGTGGACTTTGAAAAAACTTAATATTGAGACAAATGCCATTCAAAAGCCTGTCTTCATCATCCTCAAGTACACTGTTAGGATGTTCCATTGCACAAATAAAGCCATTTTCTTATTTTTTTCATGGAAAAAAAAAGAAATGTTTTACGTTTTTTTATTTATTGATACTCTGTTAACAAGTCTTGACAAAAACAGCAAACAAACTCAGAAGTACATCAAGTTAGAGCACAAAGAAAGAGGTGGGGGCGTGGTACCATTTATGGAACACTGATATGAAGAATCCAAGCGGGGCGTGTACTGTATTCGGTGCACTGGATAGCTAACATGTTAAAACTGTCATTTTATTCTTATTGCTGTTGAAGTAAAATAAAAAAGTCAATTATTAATAATATATTGAATCAATGATGAATAATGATACATATCCATAAAAACCTGTTACACATTTATATTTTTAGATTAAATAATATAATCGAAACATCACAAGAAGCCTGGTCAAGATTTGGAGCAGAAAAGAAGCCCATAACGAAGAAAGAAAGATTAATAGCAAGATTCCATACAATTGAAAAAGTACTTCATGGACTTATGTATTCCTTGTATCCAAACTCTGCCGACCTTGTCATGGATGTTTTGTGGGTAAGCCTTTGAAATAGATTAGTTTCATTCATTAATTTCTAGTGACCTGATCATTCAAGTATCGATTCGTCTGACAAATTGGGTCGTTTGAGTTGATTATTCCAATGGATCATTTCAAGTTTAAGTGATCTGTGAGGTTGCTTAAAATAAAGTTGGTCGTGGGCATTACTATACTCATTGGTTGTAGGTCTTGTCTATTGTTTGATTCAGAACATTCAAAAAATTTAATTACAATCATCAATACTTGGATGCGACCCTGGTCAAATGAATAAGTCATTCACGTTTGACACATGCCTACTTGAAATATCTTAATCCCTTGGTAGACCTTTAAAATGCATTACTATATTCATTGGAAGAATTTTCTTATATTATATTGAACAGGAGGGTTAGTGAGTGCAGAGACTTTGTATGTTGCCACTTCAAATCACCAATCTTTTAGGATATAGACAGTTTTGTTTTCCTTGCATGGTGCAAATTAAGTGACACTAGGAAAAGTATTATCCCTTACTTGCCTCATATAATAATGTCGTACAGATCAAATTTAGATAGGTTATAGTCTGTGCGTCTGAAACGCAGGTGCACTCTTTATTCTCTCACTTATAGTATTATTGGGATGGCAATCCAACATATCTGAAAAGCGATTAGGCTCAGGACTGTAGACTACATGTTGTCCAGGTGTGAAAAACATTACTTCGGGCTTTTTCCTCATGTAATATTACTATTATTTACTACTAGGGATCTGCCTTGTTTAAATTAAAAAAATATTTGTTTTAATTTGAAGCAAACAACACTCTTAAGCTTTATAGAAGCCAGTATTTTTAAGATACAGTTAAATTTTGATTATAAGTATAGATAACTATTATTAAATACAACTGTTTCAGCGACTGATGCAAGAGAAGTTCGATGCAAGATCTAGTGGTTACATTAAGGTTACAAATGAGAACTACAAGGCTATGCGATTTCTAAGACATATAAAAATGGTGTCTCAAAACCCCTATAATAAAAAGGAGTACAAACTTGTTTAATGAAGATCTGTGTTTAGAAGTGATTCAGTTATAGTTATAGGAAAATTCTTCTTACAATGGGGTAGACATGTATCTTGAGTATGTTATAAGTAACCTTTGTATTGGCCAATATGTTTCCTAATTTATAGTTTTTATTAAAAAAGTGTAGTATGTTAAGACTAAGAATAAATTAGTAAATATGGAATATGAATGAATAAAGTTATCCTTTGTAAAAAAATACAACATGAAATATCTTACCTGTGTTGTTTCCCATTCATTCATTACAGCCTAACAAAAGTCAGCAGTCAGCAGTGGCTAAACATAGGCTTTCCTTATATATTACCTTATAAGTGGGATATTTGCCATCACTGCCACGCTTGGCAGGCTGGTTGACAGGAGATCAACGCTGTTCAAAAAAAATTCGGATGGTGAAATATTAATAAACATACTGTTTTGGTATCCTACGTACTTACGTCAACACAAACCACTATACCGCAGCAAACAAACATAATAATAATAATAATAATAACTTCCCATGGCTGGACGCGCTACTAAACAAAGTAGCGCCATCCCAGCCTGGAGAAAAAGAATTGAGGACCGTATCGCAAAGGCAAGGGCCCTTATCGGCAGACTGATAAGCTTCAGGTCGGGTAATAATAGACCAAGGGTTGTGCGCACCGTTAGAATGGCGTTTGCTGGGACAAATATCAGTTTGTCCCAGCCGGACATCACGCAGAAACTAACGGAGCGCATAGACGACCTGAAGCAAAAGATTGCTGCTTGGGGGAAGCGGATTCGCCGATTTACCGAGAGGTCAAGGCGGTTCAACCAGAATCGTCTCTTCCAGAGTGATCAGAAGAGGCTCTACAAATCATTGGAGCGACCAGAGGTATGTGGAGCGGGCCCAGGACCGGATCAGGCTAACACTGTCGCATTTTGGCGTGGCCTGTGGTCAGAGCCCGTAAACCACAGCGAGGGCCCTTGGACGGAAGTTGTGGCGAGTCAGTGTGCGAGTATTACGCCCATGGACCCCGTCATCATAACGCCGGATGACGTAGCTGAGGCGGTCCGTAGAGCCCCGAACTGGAAAAGCCCGGGACTCGACGGCCTGCATCACTACTGGCTGAAGGGGTTCATGGTGTGTCACGCTGTGCTCGCCCGTCAGTTTCAAGAGGCTCTCAACCAGAAGTCGCTCCCTAGCCTCTTCACTACTGGGATCACTCATTTGGTTCCTAAAGACCAGGTTACCACAGACCCGAGCAAATACCGCCCCATTACGTGTCTACCCACCATATATAAGACACAGACATCCATTTTGAGCGCGAGAATCACTCGTCACCTGGAGCTAAATCAGGTGATGTCACGCGCTCAAAATGGATGTCGGGGCGGTGGTCGTGGAACTAAGGAACCACTCCTCATTGACGCGGTCATTGGCAAAGTGGTGAAACGCAACCGTCGGAATTTCTCCGCCGCCTGGATAGACTACAGAAAGGCATTCGACTCGGTGCCCCATACATGGCTAAAGAGAGTCCTCGAGCTGTACAAGATAGACTGTACAGTGAGAGACTTCCTCGAGCAGTGTATGGGGCAGTGGAGTACGATCCTTTGTCATCTGGGTGAGCGGATGATGGCTGCGGTGAACCACATAAGGATAAGAAGGGGTATCTTCCAGGGCGATTGTCTGAGTCCAATCTTGTTCTGCCTCTCCCTGAACCCTCTCAGTACTTTACTGGAGGGCTCCGGGAGGGGATTTCAGCTTCGGAAAGGAGGTACAAAAGTGACCCACCTTTTCTATATGGATAACCTCAAGTTATTCGCCTCCAGTCGCTCCCATCTTATGGAATTGCTAAACATCACTTGTGAACACTTGTGAATTTAGCAATTCTATTGGAATGGAGCTGGGAACGGATAAGTGTGCGGTCCTCCATGTTGAGAGGGGAAGGGTTGCTAACTCTGAGGGCATAGACTTATCTATGCCCTTCAACTTAAGGACCCTTTCCGAGGCTGAAACATACCGATACCTGGGTATGTCACAGAACATCGGTATCGATGAGGCTGGTATGAAACAGTCAGTTTGCGACGTGTTTTATGCACGCTTGACCAAAGTGCTTAACAGCCTTTTGTCCGGTGTGAATAAGACACACGCATATAACGGCTGGGTCATGCCTGTCCTCATGTATACCTTTGGCATACTCAGGTGGACTCAGACTGAACTTAACGCCCTGGATAGAAAAGTCCGCACTACCATGACGTCCCACAGGATGCATCATCCGAGATCGTCGGTAATGAGGCTGTACTTGCCGCGAAAGCATGGTGGGCGTGACTTCTTGAGCGCGCTCACCATGCATAATCGCGAAGTGTGCAGCCTCCGTAATTACTTCCTGGCGAGATCGGATGATCCATTCTATAAGGACGTCATTTCTTGTGATAAAGGACTTACCCCTCTATCCTTAGCCAACGAGCAATGGCAAGACCCGGCAGTGCAGACAATTTCCGACCGGGAGACCGTGTGGAAGGAGAAGGAGCTCCACGGGAGGTTCTACAAGGCTCTACATGAGCCTTTCGTAGACACAGTAGCCTCCCTCCACTGGCTACGCTTTGGTGATCTCTTCGGGGAAACCGAGGGTTTTGTCTGTGCAATACAGGATCAGGTTATTAAGACCAACAACTATCGGAGATACATCCTAAACGATGGCACCGTGGACATCTGCCGAGCTTGTCGCCATCCCGGTGAGTCACTTAGGCATGTCATCTCCGGTTGTTCGGCGCTTTCTAACTCTGAGTACTTGCACAGGCACAACCTAGTAGCCAGAATTCTTCACCAGGAGCTCGCTCTGAAATACGGTCTCGTTGATCGGAAATTGCCGTATTACAAGTACTTGCCGGAAGCCGTGCTCGAAAATGATCGCGCCAGGCTCTATTGGGACCGAGCCATCATCACAGACAGGACTATTCTTGCGAATAAGCCTGATATTGTGCTGATGGACCGGGCACAGTCAAGGATATTTTTGGTCGACATTACCATTCCGTATGACGAGAACCTCGTGAAAGCCGAAACAGACAAGCAAACAAAATATCTGGACCTGGCTCACGAGGTGACCGACATGTGGGGTGGTCTGCCGACTGAAATTATTCCTGTAGTCGTCTCTGCAAACGGGCTAATCCCAGTCAGCCTCTCGGGTCATCTGAGGCGACTGGGACTACGTGGCGGACCGCTCCGGGCTCAAATGCAGAAGGCGGTGCTCATCGATACCGCCCGCATCGTCCGCCGGTTTCTTTCCCTTTCCCCCTAACCCTCGGCCGTTTGGTCTCCCCTGCCGAGGGCCTCCATCTGGTTGGGCTTTTATTTATTTATGTATTTTTATATTTATTTTATGTTATTGATATTTATGTATATTTATCTTTTCATTTTCATTTATAATTATATATTTATAGAACCCAACCAGATGAGAAAACTATATAGATACCCCAAAAATAATAATAATAATATTCCACAGCTATCACACAACGCCATCTAGTCCCAAGCTAAGCAGAGCTTGTGTTATGGGTACTAGACAACTGATAAACATACTTATATATTTCTAAATACATAAATATTATAGATAAATTACACCCAGACACAGAACAAATGATCGTGCTCATCACACAAACATTTGTCCTGGGTGGGAATCGAACCCACGACCTCCGGCTTAGCAGTCAGGGTCACTAACCACTAGACCAACAGGCCTGTCAAAACATGACAAAACATGTTTGATGCTGTCAGTTTTTATGTATGCTATAACCCATTTGTTGCCTCCTGTGAATAGAAACACATTACCCCCATGACGTCGTTCATTTGGAGGCGGCCGCGCAATGGCGTCTAAGGCATCTTGCTAAAGCAATCTAAGGCTCCCATCAGCGACTTAGGTATGATGTAGTAGAAATCGACGTGTATACCAAAAACAAATACTATTATGGTTTGTTTTTAAGTCAGGAAACATCAACTTTTTTTTTAAACTTACAAAGGTCCTTTTTCAATTTTATTAGTGAACTTCATATACAGATTTATTTTCAGACCAAGCTTCGATTCCGGAAAAACTTAACGGTTATTTATCTTCTGTTTTTTCGCTTTTTCATAGTCAATAGATTACCAAAATCCGACACGAGCAGAGCAGTCAGAGACGGGGGTCCGCACTACGCTCCTCGGACTGCGGTTAGATAGCTTAAAAAACGCTTAAAAAGGCGACATGATGATTGGTAACCTCATTGCCGACCTACAAGGCCACGAACCCTGAGTGAGATGAAGCTGTAAGAGTCGTATAGACTAACAGCGCTAACATCCAGAAAATAGAGAGGACTGAGTGAGAAATCACGTATGAACTTATTTTGTTTAAAATTTGTCTTTTACGGTGTATTCAATTAATACAGTAGCTCACCTCGAAGCGGTACCTACCCTTTGATCCATCTATTAGGCGCGTGCATTGCTGTAAGTACTTCAAAGAATACGCAGTCTCAAAAATAATTTTTTCCCGCTTACTCATGGTGAAGACTAACGGACCAAATCTTGATTTGTAACAATCTAAACCACGAAGATAATCAAATAATAAATTTCAACTATATTATACAGTGAGATCAGATACAGATAAAACGGCTTTACGTGCTTTCTTAAGGCAAAGGCACAGAATAAATAATAGTACTACGTAGCATAGGGGTGAAACACTGCTGAACTCTTGACTCGGGGCTGCTGAGAACTTCTTGACAGAAAATCCAACTGATTTTATTATCAATAATTAGTGATGGTGCTCGCTTATTTGGTGCAATATCTTATTTATTATATGGAAACCATCTACTGGCTAAAGAAATTCGGGAGCAAATTAGTTAGTTAATTTATTTAGTAGTTATTTAGTAGTAGTAAGTTATTGCGGTCATTTTGTTGTTTATTACAAAATAAAACATAAGCGTACAATTTGCCGTATTTGTATCTTGGTTCGTTTGTGGGTCCGTTTATTTGTCTGATTGACCGACTAAGTGAATGTTTTTATTCATATTCGTGTCTTTTTAAGTCTTCGCGACAGTTTATTTTCCAAAAAATTATCATCGCTTAGAATAGCAAAAGTACTGATAAAACGCGAACGAAGTCGCGGGCGGGCACAGCTAGTTTTAAATAAAATCACAAGCATAACGAATACATTTAAGCTATAAATTTCTGGACGGTTTCAATATAAACCGTCGTTTTCTTCTCCAGTACAACAAAATCAGCTTTAACTTAAACTATTCAGGATACACTTCAGAGATTGCGCACAGGAATCGCATGATTCCTCCCTCTCAATTCTATCATTAGACCAACGGACGCCTGGCTGATCTTCACCCTTTCGATATCGAAATACCACGCATTCGAACCAAAAACAGAAGTAGAAAAAAAGAAGTAGAATAATCTGCCAGTATATCTGTATTTCCATCCGATTACGTGTGTCTCTTAAGGCAAAAGTGAACAGTTTTTTGTTAAGCTAAGTTAGTGCGCTTTACCACCATTTACCATCAGGTGGGATAGTAGTAAGTAGTTTATAATAGTAAAAAGTGACTTAAGTTAGAAGTCAGTGCGTGCTATCGCCAACGCTGTTTCTTCTGCATATCAATGATATGTTGCATACCCGTAACATTCATTGCTATGCGGATGACAGCACTGGTGATGCTCTTTACACCGGCCGAGCCAATATTTCTCGGGAAAACGTCTCCGAGTGCCGGGACAAACTTGTGTCTGAAGTCGAGTCTTTGCTGAACAGAGTCTCGGATTGGGGACGACTAAATCTAGTCCAGTTTAACCCCCAGAAGACACAAGTTTGCGCGTTAACCGCTAAAAAGAACCCCGTCGTATCCCCTCAGTTTCAAGGCACTCCCCTTGTTGCCTCAGCCAGTATCGGAATCCTCGGCGTCGACATATCGAGTGACGTGCAGTTTCGTGGTCACTTGGAAGGGAAGGCCAAATTGGCCTCTAAAAAGCTTGGCGTGCTCAGCAGAGCCGGACAGTATTTCATGCCCTGAACTTTACACCACCGCCTGCAACTTTACAAAGCGCAGGTTCGGCCGCACATGGAATACTGTTCCCATCTCTGGGCTGGGGCTCCCCAGTAGCATTTAATTAATTATTTTTTTCATCTCCTTCCACTTGACCGCATCCAGCGCAGAGCGGCTCGAATCGTCGACGACCGAGTGCTTTCCGATCGGCTCGATTCACTGGCGCTGCGAAGAGATGTTGCATCTCTTTGCGTATTTTATCGCATCTATCACGGGGAGTGCTCTGAGGAATTGTTCGGATTAATCCCAGCCGCCAAATTTCGTGAACGCATTACACGGCAAACGTCTCGATACCATCCACACCATCAACAAATGCTGACGATCTACGAGACGCATTGCATAAGCATTCGGCGCAGCTCCACTCGAGACCAGGAGTGTTACGAAGAGTCGCCAGCTGTTCGTTAGATAACTTCGCACATTCGTGGGTAGCGTGGACACTTTTCTCACACCTACTACACACTATTCCGAGAACTTTTTTCGTTATATTTTTATTACAAGTCGAACATTTAGTTATACACATATTGTAAGGTAGTTACGCGTAACACAATACACCGTGCGTTACGTACAACGTTAGCCGACGGAATAAAAAATGAACACCTTTCACGTACTTCCTCTATATAATATATATATAAATTGCGTGTCACATTGTTGTGCCGACGGAATAAAAAATGAACACCTTTCACGTACTTCCTCATATATAATATATATATAAATTGCGTGTCACATTGTTTGTCCGCGATGGACTCTTAAACTACTTAACCGATTTTAATCAAATTTGCACACTGTGTGCAATTTGGTCCAACTTGAGAGATAGGATAGTTTTTTTTTGCCAAGAGTTTTAATAGCACATGACAAAGGGTCGTCGAAAAGGGCAGAACAACGTCTGCCTGGCAAGCTAGTATTAATATAAGTATAATATATATAAGCAAATAACCACCGACTTACTCATCACGAGATTTCTAAAACTATACGCGCTATATATTTGAAATTTGGCGTAATGCTTTCTCGACGTCGATACCCACTAAGAAAGGAAAGAAGAAAAAAATGTCCAACCCAATGAGGGGGTGAAATATGCTTTAAGACCTTTTTGAATAATACGCGAAGAAAATACCCCTTTTTAAGCATATCGAACAGGTAGGAGTGGGACATTTAGTTTATATGGAGAAAGTCAGTAATTCCGCGTTGGATTTCCACATTAATACTCAGGGGTGACAACGCACCTGCATTTTGATTCTTAGTCGAGGATACACGCAGGAGATTACAGGCAGCATCCACTTACTCTCAGGTGGACTGTGTGCTAATTTTTCACGCGTATTCTATATAAAAAAAATCTATCATCCCATTCGTCCCGAAGGTATGGTATGATGCGACTATGGGATATTACAGCAAAAGCACATGACTTCCGATAGATGGTGGTATAAGTAACTCTATATCATTTAGCCATTTAAGTAAAATACCCAAATGGGTATTGAGCAGCAGCATCAAAGGCGCAGAGTATAGATTTGTAATAAGGCACACTGGACACTGTCCTAGAGCTTCACTACAGAGACATTGGTTAATAAAATTCTAATAGAGAAGTATGTCTATTATCTTAACAGTATATATATATAGCAATATCTCCATTTACCTCATAATAGGGCTCTACGTTCTTCTTTTACGAATAAAATCCGTATTTCTTTCACTTCCCCGAGTTCTATGGTAACTCTTTCACAGTTCAGGCTGGTTCAGGCTACAATATCTTGGGAACACATTTGACATCAGAAAAGCACCAAATAAGTATGCTTTTAATAATTTGGTACGTAATCATCTACACATCTCGACAGTTCTTACATGTATCCTCCATGCCTTATGTATTGCTAAATAGACGTTCTCGAGTGGCAGCCTCGTACCGGTAGGCGTAGTGTAGGGCGACCCCCCACTAGGTGGAGTGACGACCTGGTAAGACATGCAGGAAGTCGATGGATGCAGGTGGCTCAGGACCGTGCTTTGTGGCATTACTTGGGGGAGAGGACTGTAATGACGACGATGATGATGATGAAATAGACGTATATGTTCATAGTTATTTGTATGTACTAAGTATAATATGTATATATTTGATATATAATATATTCGTATAGTATGTATGTATAGGTTATATTTGTATGGTTTATTTATAAGTAAAGTGTGTATATATATATATATTTATAAGTAAAGTGTGTACATATATATATATATATACATATTACTTAGTGAATTTTTATTCTTATTTTGTTTTTTATTCTATATTGTTACACCTAGTCCAATTTCTCACCTCGTCGTGAGTTGAGTGGTGAAGAACGCCTTAAGGCATTAAGTTCGCCCTTTGTATTCCTTTGTTTTAGCGAAAGCAGTAAAAAATTAATAAATAAATAATATGTTTTATTATAGAAAAAAATGAATGTTACTAGTCAATCAAAATAGAAATTATTCACTCGCTATTACAAATGCACTAAATGCATTTAGATTTGATTTATTGCAAAACATAATTCTCAATGGAAAAAATATGATACTATTTTTTTTAATCTAGCGATCCATAAGTGTAGGAAGATAATATCAGTTTTTCTGGAAGTAGATATTGCATTACATACAATATGTAACGTAATTAACGCACACCCTCAGACACCCCAATTAGTATATTATGTTATAATCATAATACATGCACTGAATTTTTAGCATTGAGTTATAATGTACTACGTACTAGAGAAGCTATTCCAAACAAAAATTGTGCACTACTCGTATGTCTTCGCGCATGCGCGGTAATAGTAGAGTCGCGCATGCGCAGTTGGTATAAACGCGCATTGCGCTTGCGCGGTCAGTTTTTGTTATTATAGATTATACGTAAGTAGAATGGTCAGTATGTAATAATTGTTTATCTATATTGTATTGTTAATTATATCGAGTACAATTTTTTAAATTGTTTTTTATTTTGTATATGTGCTAATTTAATATAATATTACATAATATTATGTCAGAATTACATTTTAATGATATTTTTATCTGAATATTTTAAAAGGTATCTATGTCAAATATAAAAAAAACGTACTAAATGTATGTTTAACAAAACTTATTAACATAAAACTTAAATTACAAATATATTTATTTAAATTAGAATCATAAATGTTGTAAATAATCGTTCATAAATGCTGGGCACGCGAGAGTTAAAAATGGACGAATTTATTCCACTTTGACTTTGATGTGGAAACTTAAAAATAAAATAAAAGAATAATAAGCGGATTTAAACATGGAAATTTTTGCCAAATCATAATAACTTATATATGTTTCGTACTACGTTACGTATAAAAAAAATGTGTATAATAATATATTCGTCCTATACTTAAGTACCCACGGAAATGTCGCATCTGAACATATTAATTTCATAATCTATATTCAGTGACACGAGATGGCGTCTTAGGAATAATTTGTTTTATTATTAATTTATAATACTTTTTTATTGAATAAGTATCTTATTAACCGATGAAAAGTAATTCCTTGGTTTTTACTGACATTTCTTGAATTATTTGTGCAATATCTAAGTACACAAGACGGCATATTTTTATCAAGAGATTTTTTTTAAATCAACACAATACGTGACAAGCGCCTAGCGAGTGACTGATTAAAGTGCAGTGCATGAACCGCAGTTGAGTGGAATAGAGTAGCTGAATGCGGTGTCTCCTCTAGTACGTAGTACATAATAGCTCAATGATTTTTAGTTAAACATTTTTATGCACTGATTATTTATCAAATTAGTTATACTAATTCCGAAAGAATGTTGTGGTCACAGTACAAATCCACGAAGGCAAAGACATTAACGTGTTTAGTGTGACTGTAATTTACATAGTTTTATTTTTGGGATAAAAATTACTTATATTAAAAATGATAGGAATCGATTCAGTAAACGCTTCTGAACAAACTACTTTATATATATATATGCTTGAGTTAGAAGATTACAAATTGTTACGCAGAAAGATCATTCTCACAACTAAAGAGATTTAAAAATCTTTCTTTTACTATGATGAAGCAAGGAAGATTGGATGCATTATCATTTATCACTATTTTGAATTGAAAGTGATTTGCTACGTGAAATCAATACTCGTATTTTCCATAATATTATCAGGGATTTCACTATTATGAAGTCAAGAAAACAGTATTTAAGCCACTAAAGTAAATTGCTGTGACGGAAGATTTTAGCTGTCAGCTACCGGAGTGTCTATTTCACCTGAGGATGCCTGGTGTAGAGGCGAAACACGTGTCGTATTATCGTCGGTGGTGTGTCTTTATTAGTGTAGTGGTGTTGTGAGTAGTGGTGTCGGGGATAGTGCACTCAGTTGAATGAGGGCGAGAGGTGCTCCTCAAACTATGTAATACACATCATTTTATTTCATTACGTGGATATAAGCATATTAATTTTTAACAACTTTAATTAAGAACATCTTTGTACCATATTTCTTGTGAATACATTTATTTATTATTATTATTATTAAGAAAAAATAGTCTATCGATGGATATAGACCACACGGCTTTTCATCGTCTTAAAAAAAACAAATCGGTGATTAGTGGCACCCAACTCAGCGTAATTATGTTACATTACGTTATTTAATTTGTTGCTTCCTGTGTAATTTAAGTCTGTAAAATTTTAAAACGCCATCTATGTGTGATGTTATTAAATAATGCTATCATGCAGTTATTCATAGCAGCATTATACGTGGTAGAGCCATGCTGCAGTTATATTAGTAGTTTAGTTGTAGCACGAATGGGTCGGCTCGACCGGGGAAGGACCACGCTCTCACAGAATACCAGCGTGAAATAGTAGCTTAATGCTGCTGTATTTCGTATGGTGAGTGTAGAGAACCGGAGACCCTTTTTACTGGAAATGAGGCATTCCATCTTAGTCCTCACGGGTGACAACGCATCTGCATTTTGATTTGTAATCGAGGATAGATGTAGATGTCTATAGGCCGCAGCAACCACTTACCATCATGTGGACTGTGTGCTCGTTTGTCACCCGATCCTATAAAAAAAAAAAAAAAAAAAAGTTATCAAAGATTGTGGAAACAGGCAATTTCTGTGCCGCTCGTCATAAAGTACCTAATAATAAGTACAATCACCGTTATTGCAACAGAATTAGCTTTTTCAGTGTAGAGCTTTCATACGGGAGCAAACAACCTGCTTTCGCATAATGCACCATAAAATGAAAAAATACGTAACAATAGACTCTATGTAAACAAAGCGAAATAATTAATTGTACCGCGCTCTCGTATCGCTGGTAGTGAGTGCCATTTTGTAAGCTTCATAATTATTGTACTTACATAAAAATTTCATTGTAAATGTAATTGCTTATTTAGAACTTATAAATACTTGCCGGATTAAACGGTATTTATGCTTCCATTTACACAAATTTTTAGTCGGTCGGTTAGAAACAACGTTATTCATTCCATAAGATTACATGCAATGAATTTGTCACGTGTATTTCAACAACACAACTGTATAATTAAAACTCTAAACTCATCATCATAATATTTGACCGTCACTTTGTAAATTAAGATTAACAAAAACTCTATTGAAATAGTACAGTAGTTTGCCTTGTTGTGGTGACGTAAAAGTCCATAGCGCCATGTCCATATGTCCATACAAGAAGTTTCATTCGAGGTATCTATGAAAAAGGCAGAAAAATATTGGCCTACAGTTGGCCGTATAACCTCGAATATTCCAAACTTATTTATATAGACTTGGTAGAGCCATGCTACAGGTATGTTATAGTTGTAGACGAATGGGTCGGCTCGACCGGGGTTGGACCACGACCATCTATTTTAGGAAAATATAACCCGACAATAAAAATTATAGAGTAAACCTGGCAACCCTGAGCGGTGACAAGCCTTACCTTGCCGAGTTAGCCAGAAAAAGTGGTATTGACAGATTTCCTAGGTAGAAAATAGTTCCGCGTTTCGCCGCCGAATGTTTTTGTCGGGCTGTACAGTCACCTTATTTATAACCTGTATTTTTTTAATTTTCGGTAATCTACGTATTTATAATGTATGAGATAAAAATATCATTTCGTATTGTTTGGCATAAAGGTCTAGATACCAGGCCATAAACTCCAAAAAAAAATTCGTACTGTTTAATAAAAAAAACAATTCAAAAGATTTAACGGCAAAGGATTTATTTAATATGATAATTTATATAGGCTGATCGCGTATTTCGGGGGGGGGGGGGGAGGGGGCACAACTTCAGTTTGTTCTCCAACACATTCTACACGTGGCAAACGGTTCGATCCCCGCCGGCACCAAAGAAATTGTTACATGTGAAGTTCGCCAACACGCATTGGGGCAGCGCGGCGGACACTTCCTTGCCCTAAAACCCTCTCAGAAATGAGGGTAGACCTGTGCCCAGCGGTGGGACGTTTATAGGCGTATGTAACCTTACTTTACTATACTGCAACAGAACTCGAAATTTCATCCTCATGGATGCGGTCTACCACCGTGCGGTTCATGCGGTATTTTCTGTCTCACAAGACCGAACTGAGGAATTTACTATCGTCAGTGGTTTTTTCGGACTGAAGACTTAGGACTTGTGGTCGACAACGCATCTGCGATTTCCCTGTTGTGGCGGATATACATAGGCGATGGTGATTACTTTCCATCAGATGAGCCGCATTTAATTAATTATTTTTTTCATTCAAAAAATTCACCGTGCGCCCTCTTGTAACCTTGCGCCCCTAGCCACGTGCCTAGTATGCCTTTAGGTAATCGGCCACTGATACGAAGTAATAAAAATGATTACTTAGCTTTGTATTTGCTGGCTAGCTATACTCTGATACTACGTATTATTTAATAAAAAAATGTTAAAGACTATTTCTAAGACTAAGGGTCCGTCAATCCGTACTAGAGTGTAATTTTTTACTAAAAAATCGACTGAAGTCTTGCGACAATTTTCCTCCAATGCTGTCTAAAATTACTATGCGGATGGAAGCCCAAAACTTTGCTACTAAAAGAAAATATTTTACACGTAGGCGTACTGTGGTCGAAAGCATATTTGAATATCTGAAATAAACATGAGTGGCCAATGGACATTCCCGTCATCACTTTCAGGAAAATCTGAACAAAATAAAAACAAACTTCCTTGTTTAATTATTTTTTAAGTGCCTACCGCAATACTCAACTAAACTGTTCAGTCAAGTCGTGTGCTTGTTATGATTACGTGCCGATTAAATTGGTCAATGGTGGTGGTGAGCATACATCCGATCCAGTCGTTATCGATTTTCTCAATCGGCAAAAATTCTTGGAAAGAAACTAGTTTTATAACCTACTCGATACCCAAGACGATACCCAACCTACATCTTATTTTTTATCATGTACTTGATAGATTAGCTTATAGATAAGCCGAAATGCAATTTCAGAGATATGGGGACATAAACGACTACTAAAACAAGACCCATGATGCATCAGTTAAATAAACTAATAAAATAATGTTGTTATATGAATAATCCATTCCCTCACGAATCCACCTCAGGACTTAGATATAGGACATAGATAGGCAGACCTATCTGCCGGAATACCACAAAACACGGTCCCCAGTCACCGGCATCCATCGAATTCCTGCATTTCTTACCAGGACGTCACTGCATTCAGTAGGGGGCCGAGCTACACTAAGTTTAAGGGTACGAAGCTGCCACTCAACAAGCATTCTTCACCATCACTTGTTTGTTCTTCAAGCTTTACAACATGTAACAAAACCCCTATGGTTGCCGTTAAGTGCGTTATCAGAATCAGTATTGGATTTGGGTTTTGTATATGCTATTTACTCGATTTGTGCCTTGGTCGATTACCGAAACCTAAAGCGGTCCTGCGTACTATTGTTATTCTATAATAGCGAAAAAAATGGTTTAAGTAAAATTAACGCGTGTAGTATCGACAGAGATAGTGGAACTTCTCTCTTATATCCTCTGATCTTATATATCTCCCTGGGTGTCACCAATATTATGGAATAACAATTGTACACAGGACCGCTTTATATATATATATATATATATATATATATATATATATATATATATATATATATATATATATATATATATATATATATATATATATATATATATATATATATATGTCAGGCTAATTGACGAGCGCAGTACCCAACCTGTGCAGTATTACAAGCAGCGGTAAAGCTTACATGCACTTAAATAAGTGCAGTAAACAAGATCGTCATTGTATCAGAAGCCATAATACTTCTGGTATTACTATAGTCACCCCTTACGACACCCACGAGAAAAAAATGGGGTGACAGATTCTTTTATGCTGCCACTACATGGCTAACACGACGAGAATGTAATAATTTTAACATTTCAACGATTGCTTGTACCTACTTACTTATATGGCAGACGTTGTATTTATCACGCTCTCTCGTATTATATTCAATGCATTTACATTACATTAAAAATAGAATATTTATTACCGTAATTTAAAAAAAATTATCATAGAATCCTACACCCCGCGGCATAGTGTCAGGAACGCTAGCTGCGCTTCCTCTGATGAAATGGATATAATGAGCTTTTTAACAAGAAAAGATGCAGCTCCCTTTTCGTCAACGGCAACAACAAAGCGCGAATGCAGTTTCTTAAGGAGCTTCACTGCATTTGGACCCCCGAACCGATAAAAGTTACAGCCTATATACGTCACACTGTTGGGCACAGGCTTCCCCTCATTTCCGAGAGGGTTTAGGGCAAGGAAGTGTCCGCCGCGCTGCCCCAACGCTGTTGGCGAACTTCACATGTCTTCGAAATATTTTTTCCTTATTCCTCAGACATGCAGGTTTCCTCACGATGTTTTCCTTCACCGCCGAGCACGTGGTAAATCAGCACTTAAAATTGCAATTAACAATTTCATTTTTGCCGGCGGGGATCGAACCCGAGTTACTCGCGTTCTGTTATATTTACAGCGAGCGTTAACCATCTGAGCTACCACGGCTCAACCCGAACCAATAATGAGGTATCTATAGCAAAAGGCACAAATATGCAGTCATCTTTCAGAGCGAGTCTTCGATTTGCGCCACTTACTCAGTTCAGCCTCTGATGAGGGGCGCCCCGATCTCCTATTAAATAAATTAGATTATTTAGTCGCATTTTGAATTAATTCTTAATCGGAATCAAAGGTAATTCTTCTCAATGTACATGTTTCACATCCTTATCGACAAATCTTTATCGATAGGAATCAAATTAAAGTGATGATAATATTTATCGTAGTACATTTTTCTTTTCTAATATCATGTAGCATATTGGCAAACAAAAGGCAGACTGGGAATAAAACGGCAGAAATGCGCAACTAACATAACGTTGAATTATTCAACAGAACAATACCTTTCCATCGCAGTATGAGTTTGTGAAAGCTTTAAAAATCTACATTTCCCATCATGATATCAGATCATTTTTAATATTTTTCCACCAAGACCTAGAAATGTAAGCTTTTTATGTGTAAATTACTTAGAGATAATTTTTAATAAAAGTGAAGCTGACTAACAAAACTAAAGAGAATAAAATAATCTTCTGAAGATTTAACAAAGATCCGCCAGAGGCAGCACTAGCACTACATGTTTTGATTTCCTTATCGACAGTATATAAACATAGTGCATTCGCATATTGGTATAACATTTGTAGCGTTTATAAAACCTGAAGTTGACGCGAAAAAGTGTTTTTAGTGGATTCATTACAGCAATGGTATGGGAACTGTTCTTTGAAACAGATGCTGAACACTGACACTAAGCATTAATAATTTTGCTACTATAATTATTAAGAGCTATGCTTATTTTATAAGTTACAGTTGCTCTGAAAGAAGGTTTTTCATCCGTTCTTAAGTAATAACTCTTATCAGTCACATTACCTTTAATGTTTAAAGCAAAATCACTTGCAAAGCAAGAGTCTCGCAAGTCTCGCAGTTACCTATTAGACTATTGTTATTTATTAAACGTTACTTTAGATCTTTGAACAACTTAACAGAGTAGGCACATTTTGAGCTTGAATTAACATAGCCATACAAAGACCGACCAAATTAATAAATGTCTAAACATTTAATGAGAAATTCGAAAAATCAACTAATACCGTAATACCGGGTGGGGTTTGAACCCACGACCTAAGCGATCCGTGCCGATGCTCTAACCAACTGAGCCGTCTACCAAGTCTCACGGCCACGGGAGTAAGTCTGTTTCTTAAGGCGCTACCCTGACCAAAACCTGGCAAAAGTGCGTTTTTCAGAGACTATTATCTCATTAGTTATGAGAAATAAGCTACATCTAAAAGCACATTATTAATGTTCGATATCCTATCATCACATTCCACGTTCTAATTTGTTTTTATGTGTTATGAATACATTTAAACTCTACTTTTAAAAAATGACTAAAATTATTGATTACATGCATCTGTTGCTAAAGGAAATGCTCTAATCATTTGAGAATTACACTAATGGATAGATAATTTAAAAATCTATATTCTACAAGTTTTATTTAATTTCTTAAGTTCGCTTATCTCTTTTAATTGAAATAATTCCAAATATTCGGGCGTATTTTTCCGTGATATATTGTAGCGAGAGCGCGTGGATTGTATGGGACCGAACGCTCAAGGTCTCTCGCTAGGGGAACCGTCTTAATAAACGTTCACATTTAATAAGCTTACATGTGCTAAAACTTAGTCAAAACATATAAAAACAAATTAATGACATTGACTGTATTATAAAGAACATTATCTGTCTAGAAAGGGATTGATAGACCCTTATATGAAATGGAATAAAAAAATTATACAATTTACCATTTATTTAAATAAAAAAATAAAATACAATACAAATTAAATTACATAACAGTACACAACAACTGTGACATTACTGTTACTTTATATTAATTCTTTTGACCAAGAATTAATACAAAGTAACCATCTGGCTGACTCATCACTTAACCTATTTCTATGTTTTCTGATTACTAATGATGCTTTAGAAAATAATCTCTCAGCAGGTACTGAAGTTGCAGGTATTGAAAGAAAATCATGGGGTTACTTAGGTACTCCTCCAACTCGTCTATAACTAAGCCTTGATAAAAAGATCCAGATCCAGATGACGTCGAGGGACATGCATACAATTTCTCAAAGTCTATTACGTCTTCATCTTCATCATATTCACATACTTTCTTTTCATTTCTTGGTGATTCTAGAGATGTATTCACTGAGTGTAGACTTTCATATTCTTTATAAAGTTCATTAAATTTACGCAGGCTTTCTGTTTTAGTTAGCTTCCCCCATAATGTCATGTCAAAAGTCTGAGTCTTATGCCTTGGGTCTAAAATTAAAGAGGTACAATAAATCCAGTTGCTCTTTTTATAATGTTTAAGCATTTTGTCTCGAGCTGCTTGAAAACCCAGAATGAGCCTTTCATCCACTTCGAATCGATTAGGTTTCTCATCTAATTGTTTTACCATGGATTCAATTTTATCGAGCAAGAGATTGAATAATACAATGACTAGCGGTAATGTAACATATTTGTCGCCACCAAGTTTCGTTGATAGAAGTTTAAAGTTTATTAGAAACTTATGTATTTTTACGAGTATTTGCTATTCACTATCTGTGATTTGAAAATCATTCAATTCGGTGACAGAAGTGCACAATATGTTAATGCCAGTTCTCACTTTTGGAACATGTACTCTGTGGCGGCATTCAAACAGTGTCAAATGTACGGCGCGGCAGCGACGATTGAATGCGATATCAATAGAAGCCGCCGGCGCGTGTATCTTGACCTTGTACTTCCGAATAGCTGCAAAATTTCTTTGACAGCTCAGTATTCGACCTTTGATGATGCCGACAACAAGACGCCGCGCACTATCAAAGTGCCGATGGTCAAAACTAGGGATGCACTGTTTTTTCTTTTAATGGATATTTTCATCCGCTATGTATGTTCATGGTATTGTTCGTAATGCGCATAAGTCCAATTTTCCAAATTTTTTTATGTATTTTTTGCGTCTCATAGAGTCCCTAAGCGTATACCCGAACTCCTATACTCCCTGAAAGACACTCATTCCTAACTGCAAGACGCAAGGGTCTCGCAGGCTTAGTCTTGTTTTTGCTCAAATCTTGCACGGTCAGTCTTGGTCTTGGTCTTGCTAAAATTAGGCGGTCTTGTTCTTGGTGTTGGTCTTGCAAAAATGCAAGAACAAGACCAAGACTGCAAGACCAAGACCGATTTTGGGCAACACTAATAGATTACCATTCGCAACGCATTCTTCAATTCTAAAATTAAAAAAGGTAGCATTAACAGAAATATGTACACATGAAAGATTTAAATCTCTGATAACAAATAAAACGAACTGTCGCCGACAACTAACCTTACTACGAGTACATTTTTATTACCTGAAACAGGTAAACGACAGCATGCAAGCCATCGTTTTAAATCTCGGACAAGATGATCTTGAATTTTTGCTATTTCAATTCTGCTCTGGATACATTATCTCGTGTTAATTCAAGTTTTATAATGTATGTACGTTTAACGTTACTGTCAATAGGGAAATCAAATCATTTATGTACCACCCCCCAGCCCCTCACCCCTCACTACTGATGTTTCTGGCGGATCTTTTTTAAATCTTCAGAAGAAACAGGCTAATTAAAGCCCCGAAATCGGAATATGAAATAATTAAGCATTTTCATTCCTTTGGAGTATGTTTTACTTTTCAATAAAGTAGTTTTTTTACCCTTTTAGGTGAACAATATCACAATGCCAGTTACATCAAAACTTAACACTCTATTTTATCAGCATTTGGCGTGACATTTTATTTCAATAATTATATGACGTGGTGCTATATAGATCTAAGTGTAACCTATTTTATAAAAACAGCCATCAAAATAGAGACAAATGACGAAGATATAGCGAAACAAACAATTAGTGAAGAGAGATTTACTAGATACTAGGATAAAGTTATTAAAATATTTAACTGTCATCGGTTCTTGATACGATTACAAATTTTCAAGTCAATTGGTTTTCTTCAAGTTGGTGAAAATTACATTATAAGATTCCGTTACATATATAGATAGATAGATTTGAAAACGTGTTAAAAACATTGTGTCGAAACTATGAGTATGATAAAAACATCATGTAATGTCATTCAGAAATACAGATTGTTAAATTGCTTATTTCTACAATATAAAAAAAGACACCTAATTCGAGGTAGGTCATGATGTGTCCTTGTTTTTGATTTATTGCATTTATCAACAGTAGGATTATGTATGATATGATAGAAGTTATGTAAAAAGGTCGCCGGAGCCGTACCTTGCTTATCAAGATTATCTTATGGCCCGGCCACACTAAGGAGAAATGCCGTTAATTATCGCGTTGATGGACGTTGAATGTAGGTGTGGCCACGAATTAACGCGATAATTTTCAACGGCATTAACAATGCCGTTTCCCGTTTGCCGATAACTCGAGTGGCGGTACATCAAAGGATTAACGCGCGAATTATTACGTTGAAGCGGCCACACTACGTTTGTCTCACTGTGCACGGTGAGTGCCACGGGGTTGCACGTGTGGCTGCGATGGAGTGGAGTAATGAAAAAGTTTTTCGAGATTGAATTAAATAAAATTACTTCAAAAGTACTTTAATTTACGGTATGAAACTAAGAAAAATAAGCAGGAGAAAAAAAAAACAATTTTCGCAGGTCAAAATTCATGGTGTACAGTGGTACGAAACCCTGAGTAGGTACGTGTATCTAATTCGCACTTGACCAGTATTTATGATTGGCTTATTAGTTATTACTTCATTAATAGTTAGTGTAGCATGATAGATTTCATAACTGTGGATGAAAGAATGAGGAGCGCAGTAGTGGATACAAGGGTTTACCGGGGGTCCAACGTAGGGACGGACCACTACCTGGTCTTATGCCGAATTAGGGGTTTATTCAGACGTTGGCGGCATAGGACATCTGTGTCTACCACTGCGTTACAGCGTATAAGAATTGAGAGGTTACAAGATGAAGATGTGAAAGACAAGTACAAATGCAGACTGAGAGAAAATATAAGTAATTTGGATGAGTTGTGTGTGAATGAGTTAGACTTGGAGAATGTGTGGCATAATGTTAAGAAAGGTTTAGTGGATGCAGCTACCGAAGTATGTGGTGTTAGTAAGAGAATGAATGAAAGGAAAGACAATACGTTATGGTGGGATGACGAGGTACGTATGGAAGTTGAAGCAAAGAAGAGAGCATGGCTAGATTTACTAGCGACCAAAGCTGGTAACTCTGGTGGTAACAATGATGAGAATGAAAGAAAAAAGGCAGAGTTTAAACGTTTAAATAAGAGAGTAAAAGAATTAGTTGAAAGGAAAAAGCAAGAAAGAACGGATAGGAATGTTAGAAGAATATCGGATAACTTCCAGGCAAATATTAAAATGTTCTGGAAACTCGTAAGAAATACCAGGGGAAATACAAAACAGCCTAGATTGAATGCGATACGAGACGAGAATGGCTGTATCCTGAATGATGAAGTGTTGAGTCTAAAGAGATGGAAGGAATATTTTGAAAGCGAATTTATGAGTGAGGAGAAGTGTGAACTAAATGAAATAGAAATTCCGAAAGAAGATGAAAGAGATAGGGAGATAAGTATGGATGAAATAATGAAAGCAATGAAAAGCATGAAAGTAGGTAAGGCAGCCGGATATGATAGAGTTTCACTCGAAATGCTAAGGGCTGGAGAGGACGTGGTGGCAGGCCTGCTGTACACCTTGTTTAATTTATGTTGGGAACTAAAGCGGGTACCGGGAGACTGGTGCAAAGCCGTGATAGTCCCAATATATAAGGGAAAAGGGTCACAGCAGGACTGTAAAAACTACCGTGGTATCAGCCTTCTTAGCATTGTGGGAAAACTGTATGCTAAGGTACTAATTGAAAGAGTTATGAAAGAAACTGATGAAAAAATTTGGGATGTGCAAGCGGGATTTAGAAAGGGAATGGGGTGTACAGATCAAGTCTTTTCCATGCGCATGATCGCGGAGAAGTTTTTGGCGAAAAACCAAAGAGTTTTTTGTGCGTTCATGGACTTGGAAAAGGCTTATGACAGAGTGGACAGGGATGTGTTACGGCAAACGCTGAACGCATTTAGGTTGAGCGCTGGTTTGATACAGGCATTAAAGTCTCTGTATAGGGACTCGAGTGCTTGTGTTAGAATCAACGGGGTCTACTCGGGCTGGTTTGGCATCCATAAAGGTGTCAGACAGGGCTGTGTAGCTTCCCCGTGGCTGTTCAACCTATTTATGGACAGCTGTTTGGAAAATTTGAAAGTTGAAGAATGCGGGGTAAGAATGGGTGAGTTAACCATCAAATGCCTTTTGTACGCCGATGATCAAGTCATACTTGCGTCGTCGGCGGGCGAGTTGCAAATGATGGTTACATTAATGAACAGGTCATTAAAAGAAAGGGGAATGAAAGTGAACGCAAGTAAGACGAAAGTGATGGTTTTTGAAAGAGATGAAAGCAAAACGGTATGTGAAATAAGAATAGAAGGAGAGTTAATTGAGCAAGTGGATGAGTTCGTATATTTGGGATGTGTATTCAGCAGGGATGGGAGATATGATAAGGACATTGAACGACGAGTGAATGCAGGAAATAAAGTAAATGGGGCTCTACACTCTATTGTGAAAAGTCAGAATGTGTCAAAAAAGGCACGTATGGCAATTCACAGTGCTGTATTAGTCCCTACTTTAACGTATGGTAGTGAAAGTTGGGTGTGGCAGAAGAAGCACGAGAGTAGAATAAATGCGGTAGAAATGCGGTCGCTAAGGAGTATGTTAGGGCTGAATCTGAGTGACAGGGTGAGAAACTGTGTGATAAAAGAAGAGTGTGGTTTGCAAGATGATGCGGTGACCAGGATTAAGAAAGGAATGCTTCGGTGGTTTGGTCATGTAGAAAGAATGAATGCGGAAAGACTGACAAAGCAAATATATGTTGCAGAAGTGAATGGAAGAGTCGGAAAGGGACGTCCTAGGCGGAAGTTTGTCGACCAAATTGGCGATATACTAAAAATGGGCCAAATTAAGAGTACCCTTAACCGACGAGCATGTATGCGTAGGTATATGAATGTGGAAGAGGCGAGAAAGGTATGTCAGGATCGTGCTAAATGGAAGTCTGTAGTCTCTGCCTACCCCTCTGGGTGACAGGCGTGAGTGTTTATGTTTATGTTATGTAGTTAGTGTAGCCGCAGCATTATATCGACTGAGCGTCTTTGACTGCCTTGTTGGGCTTAAGCGCATTTGCTGACCAAGTGGTATAGGGTTCGAATCCCTGGTCGGGCCAAAAATATCAAACAATTGGTCATGTCAATAAATTTACAGTTTGGCGGTGTTTATTGATATTTTGTAAGAATAGTGTGTTATATTAGGCGGGCCTTAAGCGGTAATGCAGCGTGGCATGTACGAGCATGCATGATGCATGTATGGTCTTTTTCGTCGTCCGCAACGCATTATGACATCTTGACTCTTTATTTTTGTACGAAAAACTATGCATTAGGAAGAGGCTTAACGTATGTAATGCGATTTCGAACGTCGTCTACGTCGACTTAAGATGTCCAGATCGGCGTGGGAAGATGGAGGAGATGTTCGCACGCGTAATATAGACGTGGGACTAGTCTGTCCCTAGCTTAATTATGTCGATTATTGCGAATGATATGAAAACTATCTACTGGTGATTGATTACAGTTATTTATTTTCATACTGCATGCTACGAGTATACACACATAATCGTCGTCGAATTGGCATGTCACACAACAGCTCAATGAGATACGAAAAAAAAATATAAATGTCAAGGATATTAAAAATGTATTACCTAAGATCCACATATACCACCGCGTATACCGCGATTACAATGTATCGTAGTAGTATGTAGTATCTTCTTACCTTAGTACATTGTTAATTTGTTTTTCATTAGAGATGATCCGACTTTTATTTTCGTTTAGGTATTAAATAAAATTGTCTTCTTTTATATTCAACGAGGCAATCACGATCTAATAACCCAGCGGCACGTAATATTATTAGAAAGTATTTATAAACGCAGCCCTACTGTACAAACACTTCAGCACTTCGATATACCGACAGTCAACTTGGCACCGCTGAAGGGACTGTAGCACCGCCCAAATTTCGACGGAATCAAAGGCTTTTTCATAGTCCACATACGCCAGGCAAAGTGGTAGATTGTACTCTTCAGTCTTCTGTACAATCTGCCGCAGGGTGTGTATGTGGTCTATGGTACTAAAGCCTTTTCGGAAACCGGCTTGTTCGGGAGGCTGGAAGTCGTCGAGTCTGCGTGCGAGACGATTCGTAATGACTCTCGAAAACAGCACGTCGATGCGGCTCAGAAGGGAAATCGGTCTGTAGTTCTTCAAGAGAGCGTTGTCGCCTTTCTTAAAGAACAAGACCACCGCACTTCTGCTGCTCTACGCCTCTGGAGTAGTGCCACCATGGAGGACGGAATTGAAGAGCATCTGAAGGACTTCAAGTACCGAAGTAAGTAAGTATGGAGAGGGCTATGCTCGGAGTTTCTCTGCGTGATAGACTCAGAAATGAGTCGAGATCCAAGAGCAAGTCTTACCCGACACTATTCCGATGATATCCCGGAGGTCAGTCTGAGCGAGATTAGAATGGCTCTCCAGCACCTTAAAACGGCAGGGCCCCAGGCGAGGATGGAATTACAGCGGAGCTTATGAAAGCGGGTGGAACACCGGTACTTGAAGTCCTTCAGTAGCTCTTCAATTCCATCCTCCATGGTGGCACTACTCCGGAGGCGTGGAGCAGAAGTGCGGTGGTTTTGTTCTTTAAGAAATGCGACAACGCTCTCTTGAAGAACTACAGACCGATTTCCCTTCTGAGCCGCATCGACGTGCTGTTTTCGAGAGTCATTACGAATCGTCTCGCACGCAGACTCGACGACTTCCAGCCTCCCGAACAAGGCGGTTTCCGAAAAGGCTTCAGTACCATAGACCACTTACATACCCTGCGGCAGATTGTACAGAAGACCGAAGAGTACAATCTGCCACTTTGCCTGGCGTATGTGGACTATGAGAAAGCCTTTGATTCCGTCGAAATTTGGGCGGTGCTACAGTCCCTTCAGCGGTGCCAAGTTGACAGACGGTATATCGAAGTGCTGAAGTGTTTGTACAGTAGGGCTACGATGGCTATCCGAGTACAGAACCAGAGTTCGAAACCTATCCAACTGCAGAGAGGTGTAAGACAGGGTGACGTTATATCCCCGAAACTCTTCACCGCTGCGTTGGAAGACGTTTTCAAGCTACTGGACTGGAAACGATACGGTATTAAAATCGATGGCGAGTACATCACTCACCTTCGATTTGTCGACGATATAGTCCTTATGGCAGAATCGCTGGAGGACCTTAGCACTATGCTCAATGACCTCAATGGTGTCTCCCAACGGATAGGTCTTAAGATGAACATGGACAAAACAAAGATCATGTTTAATGTCCATGTCACACCTATGCCGGTAGTTGTTGGGAGCACTATGCTCGAAGTTGTTGACGAGTACGTTTACCTGGGACAAATAGTCCGACTAGGTAAGTACAACTTCGATCGAGAGGTCAATCGACGGATTCAACTCGGCTGGGCAGCGTTCGGGAAATTACGACACATCTTCTCGTCTGGTATACCTCAATCTCTGAAAACTAAAGAGTACAACCAGTGCGTGTTGCCAGTGATGACTTACGGATCTGAGACGTGGTCCTTCACTGCTGGCCGTATGAGGACGCTCAAGGTCACTCAGCGAGCTATGGAGAGGGCTATGCTCGGAGTTTCTCTGCGTGATAGGCTCAGAAATAAGGATATCCGCAGTAAAACCAGAGTGACCGACATAGCCCAACGGATTAGTAAGCTGAAGTGGCAATGGGCCGGCCATATAGCTCGAAGAACCGATAACCGACGGGGAAGAACGGTTCTCGAGTGGCAGCCTCGTACTGGTAGGCGTAGTGTAGGGCGACCCCCCACTAGATAGAGTGACGACCTGGTAAGACATGCAGGAAGTCGATGGATGCAGGTGGCTCAGGACCGTGCTCTGTGGCATTGCTTGGGGGAGGCCTACGTTCAGCAGTGGACTTGTGAAGGGCTGTAATGATGAATGATGATGATGAAGTGTAACCTATTTTATAAAAACATCCATCAAAATAAAGACAACTGACGAAGATATAGCGAAACAAACAATTAGAGAAGAGAGATTTACTAGATAATAATAATAATAATAATAATAATAAAAGGTTGTAGGAAATTTAGTCAGGGTTGCAAAGAACAGCTCACAATAGATGCAGTAGTATTAAAGCAGGTACAATCAAAAAGAAAAGATTTATTTAGCATGTACATTGATTATAAGAAAGCTTATGACTCAATCCCGCACACTTGGTTATTAAAAATTTTAGAAATATACAAAATACACCCAAACATAATACAATTTTTACAGGCTGCGATGAAGAATTGGACAACGAAACTTAAAATTAACTCACTAGATGGAATGATAGAAACAGATATTATTGCGATAAGGAGAGGTATTTTTCAAGGGGATGCACTTAGTCCTCTCTGGTTCTGCCTTGCAATAAATCCCTTATCACAAATGTTAAACTCAAAAAACATAGGGTACTCTTTACAATACCATAGAACACAAAATCATCTACATACTCGTACTAACAAGGAAGAAAAAAAACTTAGTCATCTTTTGTATATGGACGATCTAAAACTATATGCTACTACTCAAGATGAATTAGATCAATTAGTTATATTAACGGAAAAATTTTCACGAGATATTGGAATGGAATTTGGTATTGATAAGTGCAACATTAATTCAGTAAGAGCTGGACAGTATTATGAACATAACTATCAGTTGCAAACAGGAGAGCAAATCAAATCTTTAGAGGAAAATGGAGTGTATAAGTATTTAGGATATAATCAGTCTAAACAAATACATCATAAAGAAATTAAAAATACATTAACAGATCAGTTTCGATATAGACTTCGCTTAGTATTAACATCTCAATTAAATTCTAAGAATATATTTAAAGCTATTAACACATTTGCAATTCCCATACTAACTTATTCCTTTGGCATAATACACTGGTCCAAAACTGAACTAAAAAAGCTACAACGCGAAATAAATACATCTCTTACGAGGCACCGTAAACACCATCCAAGATCATGCATACAAAGACTAACATTGCCACGAAATGAAGGAGGAAGAGGGGTAATAGACATAGTTAACTTACATAACAGACAAATAACCACACTCAGAAATTACTTTTATGATAAAACAGCAATATCATCACTACACAATGCCATAGTACAGAATGATCATAAATTGACACCGCTTAATATGCATGATAAAACATTGCAAAAAAATGAGTTACTTACAGATAACAACACAAAAATTGACATATGGACCCAAAAGTCTCTACATGGAAGACATCGCCATGATTTGAACCAACCTACAGTAGACAAATTAGCGTCGAACGCATGGCTTCAACGTGGTGAGCTTTTCCCTGAGACTGAGGGTTTTATGTGCGCAATTCAGGACCAAACCATAGAGACACGCAATTTTCAAAAGCATATTATTAAAATAAAAAATTTACATACCGACACATGTAGACGTTGTTGTAATGCTTCAGAAACAATTCAACACATCACTGGTGCCTGTAAAGCGATTGTTCAGACGGACTATAAGTATCGGCATGATCAAGTAGCCAATATCATTCACCAAAAACTTGCCTTTAAGTATAAATTAACTGACCAGCCAACTCAAGTATACTATAAATATAAACCAGAAATAGTGCTTGAAAATACCACTCACAAAATGTATTTTGACAGAGCTATACTTACTGACAAAACAATACACTTTAATAGACCGGATATAACATTAATAGATAAAGCGAATAAATGTGCTCTTATTATTGACATTGCTATACCTAATTCACATAACTTACAGACAACAATTAATGAAAAAATTTCCAAGTACACTGAATTAAAACATGAAATTATTAGAATGTGGAATTTGCATAACGCCATTATAGTCCCTATAGTCCTCTCTACGACTGGTGTAATACCAAAAGCGCTTCATCAATCATTAAAAACTTTAGATTTACCAAAACTAACATATATTCAGTTACAAAAAGCAGTTTTACTTAATACTTGTAGAATAGTTAGAAAATTTACCTCCACAGAAAACTACCCATAACCAAACAAGTTCATGGTATCCACTTGGCTTTGTCCCGTGGTAATAACCATTAATCCAGTTTTGTTAGAAACAAACTGAGAAAACGTAGAAAATATAAATAATAATAATAATAATATTCCACAACTATCACACAACCCCATCTAGTCCCAAGCTAAGCAGAGCTTGTGTTATGGGTACTAGACAACCGATAAACATACTTATATATTTCTAAATACATAAATATTATAGATATATTACACCCAGACACAGAACAAATGATCGTGCTCATCACACAAACATTTGTCCTGGGTGGGAATCGAACCCACGACCTCCGGCATAGCAGTCAGGGTCACTAACCACTAGACCAACAGGCCTGTCAAAAATTACATTATTAGATTCCGTTACATATATAGATAGATAGATTTGAAAACGTGTTAAAAACATTGTGTCGAAACTACGAGTATGATAAAAACATCATGTAATGTCATTCAGAAATACAGATTGTTAAATTGCTTATTTCTACAATATAAAAAAGACACCCAATTCGAGGTAGGTCATGATGTGTCCTTGTTTTTGATTTATTGCGTTTATCAACAGTAAGATTATGTACGATATGATAGCAGTTATGTAAAAAGGTCGCCGGAGCCGTTCCTTGCTTATCAATATTATCTTATATCGACTGAGCGTCTTTGACTGCCTTGTTGGGCTTAAGCGCATCTGCTGACCATGTGGGTTCGAATCCCTGGTCGGGCCAAAAAGATCAAACAATTGGTCATGTCTATAAATTTACAGTTTGTCGGTGTTTACTGATATTTTGTAAGAATAGTGTGTTATATTAGGCGGGACTTAAGCGGTAATGCAGCGTGGCATGTACGAGCTGTCATGCATGTATGGTCTTTTTTCTGGACTCTTTGTTTTTATACGAAAAACTATGCATTAGGAAGAGGCTTAACATATGTAATGCGATTTCAAACGTCGTCTACGTCGACTTAAGATGTCCAGATCGGCGTGGGAAGATGGAGGAGATGTTCGCACGCGTAATATAGACGTGGGACTACTCTGTCCCTAGCTTAATTATGTCGATTATTGCGAATGATATGAATACTATCTACTGGTGATTGATTACAGTTATTTATTTTCATACTGCATGATATGGAGTATACACACATAATCGCCGTCGAATCGGCATGTCATACAACAGCTCAATGAGATACGAAAACAAATATAAATGTCAAGGCTGTTAAAAATGTATTACCTAAGATCCACATGTACCACTTTCTTACCTTAGTACTTTGTTAATTTGTTTTTCATTAGATATGATCCGACTTTTATTTTCGTTTAGGTATTAAATAAAATTGTCTCCTTTTATATTCAACGAGGCAATCACGATCTAATAACCCAGCGGAACGTAATATTATTAGAAAGTATTTATAAGCGTAAAAAGAGACTTTATTTAAAAAAAAAACATTTTTTACGTTTTCAAACTGCATTGTTTATTACCTAAATTTGGAATAATTCGATTGAAATAACCATAAATCGTAGTCATTCTGCAAACGAAAACTTCAATGGTTGTCAATAGACGAACTACATGGACAAAACATGGACGTATCCTTGTAATTGAAAGTTAGTAATGAATAAATTTGACCATACTAAACTAAACTGCGCCGGCTATTGGGCGTCATACCACCGCAAAGATTTTAATGTAGTATCGTTATTACTGCCTAAAATACAAATTATGTATATTATAGGCTATTCGTTATATATACAACATATGTATCCCCAAACCCCTTTAAACCATTCATTATTAGCAATAGAATGAGCATAGTACGAGTATGAACATCATCTATTCTCATTTTGTTTGACGGCTCTATAGCGCAGTGATTTTTTTTAAATTTATGTTTTATTAAATAGATGTGACAAACAACCTTACAGCCTACCTGATGATAAGTTGCTGCTGCACTGGAAACCTAAAACCAACCTCAAATAAAGAGGGCTATAAATGCGTTGTCACCTATGAGGACCAAGATAGAATACCTCATCGCCTGTTATTATACTCTCCTGTATTCTAAACCTTCAGATCTGAACACAACAATGCGTGCACTGCCATTTGGCACAGCGTTTGCTCACGTTAGACCAAAACCGAGTTCGAATGAACATTTCCAACGCCCGTTCAGCGCAGTTTAGGCGCAATAAATCCGAGTTTTGGCGCCGATTAATTAGTGTAGATGAAGCACGGACACCATTATACGCCCTAAGCCGGTTGCCTTATTCACCGGATCTAGCACTAAGCGATTTATTTTGTTCAAATAAAATTGCGTCCGGAGGACAGAGATTTTCGTCAAATGAGGAAGCAATCGGAAGAGGAAAAATGCCGAGTACTATGTGGACGGGTTAGAGATGGGAGCATCGCTGGGAGAATTGAGTAGGAGACAACGAGACCATGTAGAAAAATAAAAATAAATTTTACGAAAAAAAATTTCTTTGTTAGGTCGGAAACTTTTCAGAACACCCACGTATAGGCAGCGTCTCCGACGTGCGGATAACATAAATATAAAACAGTTAATTCTTTACGTACTCTCAAATACTTTCATGATGTCATTGTGATAAAAATATTTTTTATTCATGTAGTAACAAAGCTAATATCGCCTTGGTCGTAATAGCTATTCATTTGTCTCCAGTGGATTGAGGACCACTGCCTTGGTTATTCTAAAGTCCTGATACTTAAACGCGTAAAGCCGTTGTTCTCGCACCTGATCTTTCTCCGGTCGTATCGTATTTCCGCCCCATCGTTAATATGAAAGGGAGGGAATAGAAAGTGCACCTGTGTTTACTCACACACCTGTGCACTATAATCCTGTCCTACACAGGTAGTTAGTCTCAGAGGACATTAATACTGATTCTGATTGTACTGGTTGATTATTTCGATTCTCCGATCTATTATTGTAGTTCAAAAGCCTTATTTATTAGCGGCGTTGGAGAATCTGATGTATTTTTAATAATCAAATCGGACTTAATTTGCAAATTTAGAAAGCAAACATTTAAAATTATCTTTGTTATTCTTTTTGAATCGCTTTTAAGTGCAATAGTGTTTTATATTTACTATTTAATTTGAGGTATTCCAGTCTGAGGTTCTGTGGATATCATAGAAATATACAAACTATTCTTTTCCTCTTCAATTCTTCAATAGGCACTTAATATTAACAGCGATTGCCAATTACTATCTTTTGAGTTTTTTTAACTTTAAAATGAATAATCTATTTATTACTAAATTTGTAAAGGTTCTCATTTCATAGTTTTATTTCATTCATTCATGTCAGCCTATCCAAGTCCACAGCTGAGTATAAACTTCCCCAGAGATTGCCTCATAAGTGAGATAGTTGCCGATGCGGCTATGGTTGAAAGTCGGGTTTCTTTAATTGGACTGTATGTTTTTTTATGTGTGTCACCTCTGAACTTTTTCTGGGTGAACTGATTTTGATGATTCTGAAGCTGGTGGCTCCAGTGTGGTTCTATATAAATTTGGTCAAGATCTGACCAGTAGTTTTTAAGTTATCATATATTGATAATGTTATCATTTTATTTATATTGAAGTCGGTTGTACATCGACAACCGGTTGTACATTTTTTAATTTTACCACTTGTTTGTTTTGTAGTTATAATTACGCAGACGCTGCACACATCTTCCGGTTAGTTTGCCTCTATCACCTCCTATAACACCGACGGGACTATGTGGAGTAGTTGATATTCCTACACCGCCACACACACGCTGATTTTATTACGTAAGCTAAAATATTTAATTTGTGTCAAAGAACCCGTTAAATAAATTTAAACCTTTATTAAATAAGCATTTTAAGCTGAGATGAATAAACGTAGAAGGCACAGTCCAGTCAATGTCTAATAAACTACGGTCTCATCTGAAATGTAAGCTCGACAATTTATTCACTTGACCCGAATCGCTAGTCCAGATCGCGGATGTTGCTTCGTTTTATTTTTAGCTGCAGAAACACTCTACTAACGTAAACCATGATTACTACATACGGAGAGTGAAGCAATCTACTTTATAAAGGAAATACGGTGTTTTTCTCTTCTTTTAACACATTTCTTCAGTTTTTAATAATAAACAATGAACACTATCTGCATGTGTATCATGCGTGTTCACTAAAAATTGGCGCATAGGTACGTACGTACGTTGTTGATAAAGTCAATATACGCACAAAAAATGTTTCCTTTCGACATAATTTTAAGAATGGAAATGATTTAAAATAAGGTTCTACATAATATACTTATTATTTATTGTTAAATAATTTTTAATCGCTTTTTTATCTCAATAGTGAATATATTAGTATTATATTAATCTTAGTATGTAGATCATATATTTATTATGAAAATTCAGTTACAAAGTCCACTTCAAAATTAATGTGATTATTACTAATGATATTAAAATATTCATAATAAAATACAGCCAGCGACGGAAATATAATTTTGTATCCATATCCACTATGGTTGTTATTTTGACGATGTACTATTGTACGCGCTTATTACGAGCAATGTCTCGCTGTACAATAATTATAAATCCATTTCATCGTACTGAAGTTTCAGTATTATGTAAAACAGAACATTTGTGTTACGTGGTGTTTCTTTCATTTATTACAAACTAAAATGAAGTGCATGTGAAATATATACAAAATGTAAACATAAAAAAAACATTAATAACTTACCGTTCTGTGATGATCTGTGCAATATCCTCTGTATTTCACCAGCCTCTGAACCACTTTCAGACTCTGAACATATTGAAGGATTGCCGCCTAAATAAATAGTTTTATTGTTTACTATTTTAAAAGTCTTTCCGACACTACCGACACTGGTGGTCCGGATTGGAGGTTGTGGCGGACCTCCGTGCAAGCCCGGGGATATATCACTATTTTTTTTATTCAGTTGAATTGCTCTTCTGGCACTCAATATTTTATAACTGTCATTTGATAACTTTACATCCAACGCGACACTTTTTGCAATTCCACTTTCACAAGAAGGATTTTTTACCGAGAACTGTTCTTCAAAACTCACTCTTTTTGGCTGTTGAATATTATTTCTTGCCTCCTGCGTTAACGATCCACGCTGACAAATTGGCATTTGTCTGTTAACTGCGGCTGATATAGTTTTTAAACTCAATTTATCCAGGTGTCTGAACACAACGTCCGGACCCGCGGCGTTCGTGCGATTTCGTATAAATGAATCAGTCCGCCTCTCTGGAGCGCCTCTCGCAAAAGGTGGAAGCGCGTAAATTTGTTGAGTCATGCTATAGTTCAGGTCCCTTCCTCTCGGTAAGCTATAACTTCTAGGTTCGATGACGAAGGAATTAGGCGAGCTGCAACTGGAGTTTGAATGAAATGTTGCATTTTGCTTGGATGGCGATCTTATGTCATTATTCATTGATTGCCGCAAAAGATATTCGTCTTCTTTTTGTTTTAGCTCTTTAAGTTTTTGCCAGTAGAAAGCTTCAACTTTCTGACGCGTTTTCTCTTTCTCGCTTAAATCATCAACTTTAGGGACATCTCTATTACTAATTGGTGTCGAAGGTGTTGACGTATTTAAGTACAATCTTGGCGAGGGCGTAGATTTATTACGAACACTGGTCCTACTTAAAGAATTTCTTTTTTCTTCAGTTTCTATCATAGTCTTTCTCACATGTTCGTAAGGTGATACAGTTTTAGGCATATTAGGCCTCTTATGTGTAACAGCAATCGGAGATGTAGGAGCGGAATAGTTATAAGGTTTTTTAACTTTTTCTTCGTTTTTTCCGTGCTCGTCGCTTGTTTGCAAAGCATTACGTGACTTTTCCTTATCCAAGGAAAGACTTCGTGCCCTTGTCGGTTGTATGGTTCTTACTTCAGCTTCCTTTTTTGGTGAAATAAGAAATTTCGTACTAACTCTTTTAATTTCTGCACCAACCGAAGCGGGGTTTGCTCTAGCTTTTGAGGCCTTGTAAATTTCAATTTCATCAAGAGGGGATATTTTATCTGTTAACTTTTCTAATGAATGGTAGTAAACATCGGGGTATCTCTGGTTTTCAAAATCATTGAACTCGTGATGTGTGAATTGTGGAGAATTTATTACTTTACTTTGTGGTTTTGGTGGTACTTGTGGCCTAGCCATGTAACCAGCGTTGACCTTTTCATTTGTACTTTGATCGGATTCGTCATTATTTTTTCCCGCTTTTTCTGAGACTAATGTACTACTTGAGGAATGATTGCTAGAAACCTCAATGATTCGTACTTCATTGTTTTTATTTTGGGAATGATGTGGCTTTGACAGGTTTTCATAAATGCGTTCATTATTGTCTTCGGTAACTTGATCAACTCTATTTTGATCTACAATGAACCTGGGATTTTGATACTGATTTGAATTTGAGTTCCTGTCTACTATGTTCTTATGTCTAGATTCCAAATCCTTATTCGCATTTTTGCCCTTTAAGCGATGCGAAAAAAATAAACTTGGGAATATTTTTCGAAAACTACTAGTCCGCTTTTTACTATTATCAGCCATCGTCTAACTTCAAAAGTAATTTCAGAAGACTTGTAGTTCACCTGAAACAGAGAAAATCATGAAAAATTATTCAATTTTATTTCTCGGTTCTCGTGCTTAAAATAGCCTTTCAGAATGTTCTACTTAAAACATTCATCCTGAACCCCAAAGGCTGTCGAAAACTTGAACTGGCGCCCCAAGGAGTTCTTATAAAGGCTCTCTCACGCGATCGTTACAAATTCAAGGTGGTTTCTGGCTGGGAATACACATTTATTCCGTAATCGAATGTATACCAAAACACATATTCAAAACATATAAAGAATTTAGCTCAAAAATAAATAAAATTATATAATTATTTTTAATTTAGAAAATACTACATAATCGACCTAATTTTACGTGCTTTACCGCGTTTTATTTTAACTCATATTGAACTTCCAACGTTTCGAGTGCTTTGCAGCACCCATACTCACATAAGTCTCAACGTCATGATGTCATAGTTAACGTTAGTAATTAAAACGTAGTTTAAATTTAGCAAATTAAATGATAATTATATTAATTACAGTTTTTTGAAATGTACAGTTACAGGCTGCATTTAAAAGTATTTTTTAAAAGTGAATTGTATATAATTTTCATTAAAAATATATAAAGAAATGTAGAAGAAAATATATATTTTGTAAATATTGGGTATTCATACTTTATATATTGGTAGTCATACTTCCATAATACGAGTACTAATCTATAAAATATATAAAATTAGCCTTATAAGATTTTTATTATTAATAAACCGAACGTAACAGGACATTGTACATTGCGTTTATCTTCGCACAGACAGCGCGCATCTCAAGAACGTGCGTTTAAATCTCGTCTGAATCTTTTTATTCTTATTTTTTTTAAATTATAAATACTTTTAATGGCTTGCTTAATCACTATTTTCGCGACCGATGCCATCGTACTGATCAAAACGTAATTTCGATATCGATACAAACGTGTGACCACAGCGCGTCTAAATCGACGTATCTGCTTGTTTGAATCGATACTAATGCGTGATTCAATTCGTGACTGTGTAGAAAGATTCATTTTAAGCTGTGATTGAATCTCTTTTAAATACGCGTTGCCTACGCGACTTCTGTTCAAAACCTCCGTGTGTACAGGATAGGCCCTCAGATGAGTTTCCATAGTGACGACGACTTTTAATAACGTATTTCTGAAGTTAATATTAAGATACAAATAACCAATTTAAAAAAATGTCTGTTTTTTTTCATATCTTCGTATTGGCGAGACCTATTGTAATAAATTTTTACGAACAGAAGAGAGCGATACCTGGAAGGATCAGAAAAGGGTATTTTATCAGAAAAAATGACTTAAAGATTATTTTTCAAACGAATATTTGTTAAAATAAATAGTTTTTGACTATCCAACATTTAAATAACGTCAAATAAATAAAATTCTATGAAAGTTAACTTACAAAGATTTTATTGTATTATACAAAAACTTATCAACGATCGTTATTGAATCAAGTAAGTAAATAAAATAATTAATTAAATAGCAAAGAAAGGATGATCCGACTTAACAAAAAGTGCCACAAACCTGTTTTCAAACTTGCGACTCTGTTAGAGCATCAGCCTTCAATGCAGTGAAGGCAAATGCGTCACTACAGGATCATATATCATTTAGTATGTAGAAAGACAGACGTTATTATTGTACTGGCATGAAGTTATGTCAAGTATAACAAAGCTTCGTACCTCGTTCTGCTGACACGAAGATCTGACGCAGTATTAGAGTCACGCTACTGTCTTGCCAAGGCAGAAACTCAAGGTCTGTCACCAACAGAATATACATAAACAAGCTACGCTTATGTAGGTAGATTGATAGTTGACTCTTTACTACATTTAAAACAAAGTTGTTGTAATAACAGAAAACTTATGTGCAACTACAAACGGTCATTGATTTATATGTTACACTAGATAAGTAATTTCCGCGCCAAAGCGTTGTCACTTCACATAAGGCCACAGCCTTATACTCAGCGAACGTCGGTTCAGTGTTCAAGGTGACGCCGTCCGAGTTAAGCCGAACGATTCACAACAAAAAATGGGTAAATGCGTAGTGAAAGAATGCGTTTCAAGGTCACAAAAACATAATAAATCAAGCGGAATCAAGCTTTCCATACGTAAGTTTTAATTTATATATTCATATTAACGTTTAAAACACTAAAAAATTAAATAAAATATCGAATATTGCCATTTAGGTTCAATGTTGCCACTTTTCCGCATTTGTGATTATCCTACATTAATGGGAGACTATATAATTAATGGAGTAAGTTAATTTGTTACCTCCGATTTTAAATATTTTGGAAATTATAATAAAAACTACGTTTTAACTTTCATACAATATAATTAATTATTCTTATTTTAGTTTATTCTTGAATTATGTTTTAAATATATTTTATTACCTATTTTATATTAATAATTTTATATTATTTATAATTTCGTATACATTTTATATTAATTATATTTTATTAGATACCTATTTTTATTGTTTGATTTATTAGAACCATAAAAATACGTTTTATTTCATCATTATGTTTACTTCTATTTATCTGATAAGCTTTGTATCCCTTTTTTTCTAAGGGGACGTAATAAAGATTTTAAAATAAAATATACTTTTTTAATATAAAAACAATTAACTGCAGCTTAAAAAAACTCATTTTTATTGCGTATTTTAGGTAAAATTTCATATAGTAAGCCACACCAACCCGCCATTGCATGTTTGTGTGTCTCTTTTTCTAATCTTACGACGACGATATTGTTTTCGCAACTTGTGTAAGTGAGATAGATATATGTTTACTTAAAATTGTTATTAGTTTCAAAGCTACGTCGTCGCGTTTGGATAGTGGTTACACTTTTTTCGACGCGCGGTAATGTGGTTTGCTCCTCTAGTCTTGTATAACTCAATGCAAACGGTCATGTCGCTTTATGCGATCTCTACCTGACTAACCGAACGTAAAAGGACATTGTGATTTTTTATTTTGACAGATAAGTGCAACGTACAATATAAATTAAACTGAAGAAAAGAAAAATAAACGAATTATTAAATAACATTTATATAAATATAATATGAATAATATACATATGTAATAATATAACACTTAATATTTTTTTAAGTCTGTAAAGATTGTGTACAATAAGATTACCAATTCTTGTACAAATATTGTTATTTAAATAAAAAAGTTGCAGTTTATCGAACAGAGAAAGCGTTTTAGGAGGCGTTTAAAAAAAAATATATATTAAAATTAATGCGTGTAGTAGCGGCAGAGACAGTGGATTCTTTCTCTCTTACATATTGTCCTCCTGAGTATCGTAAAAGACCAATCAGAGATTCTAAAACAAGATATACATAGGTTCCAGAATCTTCCCGAAAGCTCCATCTGTATATATATATATATATATATAATGTCCTCCAGACCGAATTTCGGCCACGGCGGCCTGCCTCAACGGAGGCTAGCCATCGGCGCAGGACAGGATTATAGTGTATGTGCGCAAGCACAGGTGCACTCTCTATTCCCTCACTCCCTAATCCGATGGGACGGTAAACCGACACGACCGGGAGAGAGATCACCGCAGGACCAACGGCTTTACGTGCTTTCCGAGGCACGGGGAGGAGACACCGCCAACTTCATGACTCCGGGCAGCTACTGAGAATTTCTTGACAGAAAAACTCAATAATTTATTTTTTGGCCCGTCCCGGGATTCGAACCCAGGACCTATTGTTATATAGATATTATAGGATATTTGTTTATATATGTATAATATATACGTTTACATATATTAATTTTCTACACATATTTAAATTTATTATCGGCTTCCTTCAATAATTTTTTATTATTTACCTACCCGAAAATTCACAAAACATAATAAATTAAAAAATTTATTCACTTTAAACGTAGAATAATTTAATGTATTGAACAAAATATTTATTCATAAAATTGTTCAAAACGAAATAAAGTTACGGAAAATAACTGGCTGTGAGAGAAAGAGAGAAAGTAAATGTGCGCGCGTACTGCTCTCTCTTGCTTATATCCCTCACTCAACTCCCGTTCACCTCGCCCGATCACACATGTCGTAACGCTTTCGTCACGCGTCCGCCAGCTTACTCCCCAAGTCAAGCGTGCGTAAAGAAGTTTTACTTCAAAAACGATGGTTACTAACCCGCAAACCAAAACTGGCAAATATCCCCATGGGGAGAGCCATGATGAGGCCTATGTTCATCATTGGAATTTAATAGGCTATAATAAATTAAGAATTAATAACGTAATTAAAATTAAAGTGTTTGTAATGTCAAAACAGCTGCCTTTTACATAGCTGAAGAGATTATAAAACTTCACAAACAGATAGAGAGCAATGGCAGGAGTGATCTAGGCTACGTTTTATATAAAAAAATGCGTTCCGACTATTCCCGGCTGAAAATCCGGCCGTGCCGGTGCGTGCGTGTGTTTGTGAGTGCGTGCGTGTGTGTGTGTGTGTGTGTGTGTGTGTGTGTGTGTGTGTGTGTTTCGTTGCACTCGAAAATAAGTGGGAAGGTCCAGGTAACGCCTGCAAGGCCGTTTTTCAGATTTTTTTACAGAATAAGGGTGACAAACAAGTATGTACATTCACAGTCTAATTGATGGTAAGTGGATGCTATGGCCCATAGTCATCTACACTTTATCACCCTTAATTAAGAATCAATATACAAATGCATTGTCATCCCTGAACACTGAAATTTAATGTCTCGTTTCCGATAAAAATGGTTGCTAGTTCTTTACACTTCCATGCGAAACAGCAGCGTTTCGTAGCTATTTCACGCTGGTATTCTGTGAGAGCGTGTTCCTTCCCCGGTCAAGCCGACCCATTCGTGCTACATCTATGCTACTAATATAGCTGCACCATAGCTCTACCTATCGTTTTAATACCATTGCCTTATATATTACTAGCGTAAGGACCGGGCCGACCGCATAACTAAATCGGACCAGTACACTGTCCCTAAAATGACAGTTTAGGGCCTTACCATAAATATATGTATAATTAATAATAGTATTTACAATTAATATTTACTACATACAATATAAAAAAACTATAACTAAAAATTTAAATCATCATAAAGTCCTGCTCCCCGTGGTATCGTGCCAAGAACGCTGGCTGCATTTCCTCGCTGAATGGCTATACTAAGCCATTGAGCGAGGAAAGAACTAGCCCTCTTGTCACCAGCAGCAACGGCCAGTCGTGGATACAGTTCTTAAGAACTTCATTGCAAGTGGACTCCACGGACCGATAGTTTCTACAGCAAATGGCACAAATATGTGGTAATTTCTCAAAGAGTCATATTTGCGCCAGTTACTTAATTCAGCTGCCGCTGATGCTGCCAAAGTGTCAACGCAAGTAGCATCCCACACTAGGGCTTTACCTACTTGCGTTGACATCGTCTGTAAATTTATATCCCGCAAGGCTCTAAAACCGAGGGAATATTTATGGAGACAAGAGCCCTTCGGATGACTTCGTTCAAAGAACCGTGACGAGAAAAACCTACCTGCACTTTTCTTACATTTCACTTGAATAACTTATGTCGTTGATGACGTTCATACTGCCAATGTCTCAGCGTAAAGGAACAAAGAGTATAGGTAATATAATTATTACGTTTTAGACAAAAAAGCGAAAAAAGCATAGACTAATTATACTATTGCGAAAAAAAGCATAGACTAATTATACTATTGCGAAAACAAGGCTTATGTTCAAGCAGAGGACTTATGAAGGGCTGTAATGATGGTGAGACAAAAAAAGCAAAAAGACATTTGTTTTATATTTTCTTTATTAGATATTAATTAGTTTTTTCTTACGAATATAGTGCAGTTGAAAGAGAACAGCTTTGCTTCATATACTAACCTAAAAAAATAATGAATGACGGACGAATTTCGACCACTAGGCGACCACTCGTCATTATTAATGTACCTAATATAATGTCCTACAGACCGAATATTGATCACGGGATAGTCGGGTTATAGTACTCAAGTGCATGCGCAAGCACGGGTGCACTCTCTATTCCCTAAATATCATAGTCCGATGAGACGGTCATTAGACACTACAGGAGAGGGATCCGGCGTAGGAACAACGGCTTCACGTGCTTTCCAAGGCACGAGAGTGAAACACTGCAAACTTGAAAACTCCGGGCTGCTACTGAGAATTTCTCGACAGAAAAACCCAATATCAGATTTTAACCTGGCCCAGGCTCGAACGCGGTACCTCATGGTCAACAATCACGTTTAAGACCACTGAACCCACATGGCCTTTAGTTATTGCTAATAGATATATTATGTAAAAGTTACGTCGTGTGGGTATTTAATTGGAATAGTTTTTTAGTCCTTTGCTATTTTACTACTAAATTATAATATATATATATATATATATATATATATATATATATATATATATATATATATACATACATATTAACGCTCGCTGTAAATATAACAGAACGCGAGTAACCCGGGTTCGATCCCCGCCGGCACCAATGAAATTGTTAATTGCAATTTTAAGTGCTGATTTACCACGTGCTCGGCGGTGAAGGAAAACATCGTGAGGAAACCCGCATGTCTGAGGAATAAGAAAAAAAAGTTATTTCGAAGATATTATGTGAAGTTCGCCAACACGCATTAGGGCAGCGCGGCGGACACTTCCTTGCCCTAAAACCCTCTCAGAAATGAGGGGAGGCCTGTGCCCAGCAGTGGGACGTATATAGGTTGTAACTTTACTTTTACATACATACATACATAAACACTCACGCCTGTCACCCAGAGGGGTAGGCAGAGACTGCGGACTTCCATTTGGCACGATCCTGACACACCTCTTTCGCCTCCTTCACATCCATATATCTACGCATACATGCTCGTCGGTTAAGGGTACTTCTAACGTGGCCCATTTTCAAAATATCGCCAATTTGGTCGATAAACTTTTTCCTAGGGCGTCCCTTCCCGACTCGGTCGTTCACATCTGCCATATAAATTTGCTTTGTCACTCTTTCCTCATTCATTCTTTCCACATGACCAAACCACCGAAGCATTCCTTTCTTAAACCTGGTCACAACATCATCTTGCATACCACATTTATCCCTTATCACGCAATTTCTCACCCTGTCATTCAGATTCAACCCTAGCATATTCCTTAAAGACCGCATTTCTACAGCATTTATTCTACTTTCGTGCTTCTTCTGCCACACCCAGCTTTCACTACCATACATTAAAGTAGGGACTAACACAGAATTATGAATCACCATACGTGCCTGTTTTGACACATTCTGGTTCTCCATAATAGAGTGTAGTGCCCCATTCACTCTATTCCCTGCATTTACTCGTCGTTCTATATCCCTATCATATCTACCATCCCTGCTAAATACACATCCCAAATACACAAACTCATCCACTTGCTCAATTAACCCTCCTTCTATTCTTATTTCACATACCGTTTTGCTTTCTTCTCTTTCAAAAACCATCACTTTCGTCTTACATGTGTTCACTTTCATACCCCTTTCTTTTAATTCCCAGTTTACTTTACTTTTATATATATATATATATATATATACAGTGTATCCGGTCACGGACTAGCGATATTTTAGGTACTTATAATACAGCTATTTTAATATAAAAATACACTACACACTGAGGTCTAATCCCCTCCCCCTCTATTTGGCAGCCATTTTTTTTTTGAGATATTCTCTACGCGTTTACGAAAAAAGTCATATTTCTCAAAGTTTTAGTCTTACTGAGATAAAAATTAACTCATTAGGAGGCCAATAATATTGTTTATCGTTTACATTATCAAAATTTTGGTTGACGCACTTGTAACTTTGAAGAAAAAAAATGTAACTTCAAATAAATATCAAAAAAATATGCTAATCAGCAAATTATTGTAAATTACTGCAAAAACAACACCGTTCACCCTTTTTATTTTTATACTAGATCGACAGATTTTGAGTTAAGCTACAATACAACATAAAGTTTTCAGCTGTATCTTTATTACTTTAAGAATTATTGTTGTTTGAACATAGCATATGCGCAAACACAAAAGGCCTTTGTTAAATGACAACTGGCACTGCCTGCCTAGGAGTAATAGTAATCTGAGATTACTTATGATCTTCGATGAATTAGAGATGATGAATTAGAGATCAGAGAATCAGAATCATCATTTATAAGTAGTATAATTTGAGAGCAGGCAGCACAGAACACTATTACTCCTAGGCAGGCAGTGCCAGTTATCACTTAACAAAGGCCTTTTGTGTTTGGGCATACGCCATGTTCAAACAACAATAATTCTTAAAGTAATAAACATACAGCTGTAAACTTTATGTTGCACAGCGGAAACACAGCGGACGACGTAGAGGCCGCAGCTACCAACATAACAAAGGCGACACAAGAGGCCCTCAACGCTGCCTCTACGATCGTCCCGATGTCTACAAGGAGAGACGATCTGCCGCGACTCTGGGCGCGTACTCGCTGCCCGAGAATCCCTTGTCGGAGGAACTGTCGGTTGCTGTCCAGGCACACAGAGGAGATGCCTGGGAGCGGCGTATATGGAAGGCGGAAGAGCATGATGCGTCGCTCTACAAACTGAACCGACAGTTAACTAAAGCCAAACCTCCCGTTTTCCCGCTGACCAACAACGCGGGCGAACGTCGTTACGATGCCAAGGGTAGAGCGGATATCCTAGTAGAGCACTTCGAGGAGCAATTTATGCCGAACCCAGCAAGTGCGGAGTTCTTGGAGCTTCATGCCCAAAAGGAGAGTCGCGTACAGGAGTTCCTGTCGCCGCCCGCGCCGCCTCTTGCAGGAGAGTGGTTCATCTCCCCCGCTGAACTGCGGTGGACAGCAACCCGCCTGCAACCGAGGAAGGCGCCGGGGCACGATGGGATTACCAACGCTGCACTCCGACAGCTGCCCATAGAGTCCTAGTAGAGCTTGGTCGACTCTACAATGAGATATTGCGGACATCCCACTTCCCGGAGGACTGGAAGAAAGTCAAAGTGATCGTCTTGCGAAACCCGGGAAGGACAGGAGTAGAGCTGCCAGGTACAGGCCGATCACGCTGCTACCACACATAGCTAAACTGCTTGAAAGATTGTTGCTAAGACGCCTCTGCCCGTGCATCCAACTTCGGGCGGAGCAGCACGGATTCAGGAGGGGTCACTCCACAGCAACACAGCTGACCAGAGTGCTGCACCTGCTTGCGGCCGAATACAACCGTGGCCGCACTACGTTGGGCGTCTTTCTCGACATCGAGAAGGCGTTCGACAGGGTGTGGCATTCTGGACTACTTTATAAACTAGAAGAACAGACCAGTGTCCCTCCTGCTATGTTGCGGCTAGTGGCGTCTTTCCTGGCAGACAGGAAGTTCTACATCTGCGTAGAGGGCGCCGAGTCCGCAACCAGAACCATCAGAGCCGGCGTTCCTCAGGGCAGCTGTTTGTCTCCAGTCCTGTACGCGGCTTATACCAACGATATCCCTACCCTGGCAGAAAGGCTGCAAGAGTGGGAGAATGACGTGGAATTGGCGTTATACGCGGACGATAGCGCTTATTTCACCTCGTCCAGAAGAGCCCACATTGCCACTGCCAGGATGCAACGTCTCCTGGACCTGCTGCCACCATAGCTAGATGAGTGGAGGATGGTCGTCAACGTTGGTAAGACGACCGCTCTGCTCACTCGCCGCCTCAGGAACTTACCACCTAAGCTAACCCTCAATGGCCAGAAGATCGCGTACGAGAAGGCCGTGACCTACCTTGGGTGCCGGATCGACCGGGCGCTGCGCATGACTGCGCACGTCGACCTGCGCAGAGCACGATGTGCGCGGGCGATGCTCCGTCCGGTCCTGGCATCCAAGTTACCACTTAACACCAAAGTGCGAGTCCACAAAACATATATTAGATCCATCATTACGTATGCTGCTCCGGCCTGGTACGCGCTTCTGAGCGAGCCTCTGAGGCGGCGACTGCAGGCCCAGCAAAATCTGACGTTAAGAACCATCGTCGGTGCGGGTCGCTACGTCCGGAATGACGTCATAGCGGCCGACCTGAATATTGACACCATCCAGGAGTATGTGGCCCGGTTGGCGCGCGGACTGTTGGACCGTGCAGACAACGGGCCGCACATACATCTAAACCAACTTGCGCCGCTACACACTCGCCCTCCGGACGGGCGACCCTATCCAAGAGAACTCCTCTCTATATCGATTAGAGAGTCGAGTAACAACCCTCAATGCCGCTGATAGGCCAACTCTGACTTTATTGGATAAACTCCTTTTTTCGTAGTCTTAACCGACTACAAAAAAAATTACACCTACAATGCCATTAGAAGGCTCCCAGGACCGGTCCATAGTGGTGGGCCGCGAGGACAACGCGGGTAATGGGGGCATACCCCGAGGCCCGATACCTGCATGCACCTAGGTGCATGAAGACGGCAAACAACGAGGGAATAGAGAGTGCACCTGTGCTTGCGCATACACTTGGCCACTGTAATCCTGTCCTGTGCCGATGGCTAGTCTCCGTTGAGGCAGGCCGCCGTGACCGAAATTCGGTCTGGAGGACATTATTATTATTACTAATCTTAAGAAATAATTCTAAGGGTGGGATTACAGGGGTATTTTTAATGTACCTATTTAGACGACGTTCTAATTGTGTTACCTCGAGCTTGTTAAACTCCTTAATCTAATAAAAAAGGGTCTCTGAGGAGCGTTTGTTGCTTAGAACGATGTCTTAGCACCACTACAGAATCTTATATTTTAACATTTTGTTATATATTTTTAGTTCTTTGAATCCGGCCTTTATTTTATATTAAAATTTAAATTTTTTCTGCTACCAATTTCTATGGTTACTTCGTCCGTCATTTTCGAAATATTAGTAAAGGTATCATATTAAAAGCTTATTTCAGCTTTTGTATTATGATTTATGACTCTATACAATATTGTAAATTTTGTAATGATAGCGAGTCAGTACCAAACGGGGTTGTAAATTTAACATATGTTTTATAGAATAAGGATCACAAACAAGCACACAGTCCAGCTGATGGTAAGTGGATGCTGTGGCCCATAGACATCTCTTTCATTCTCGATTAAGGATTAAAATGCAGATGCGTTGTCATTTTACAATGGAGTGCCTCGTTTCCAGTAAGAACAGTACACGGTTCGTATGGTGAGTATAGTGACCACTGACTAGTGTGTGGAGAACACTCAACACACGAAACACTGCAGCATTAGTTGCTATTTGACGCTGGTAATCTGTTAGAACGTGGTTCTTCCTTGGTCTAGCCGACCAATTTGTGCTGCAACCATAATTAAGCTGCAACGTGGCTCTACAACTTATAAATATCATTGTATACACCATGCAGTCATCATCGTCATCATCATCATTACAGCCCTTCACCAGTCCACTGCTTAAGATAGGCCTCCCCAAGGTATGCCACAAAGCACGGTCCTGAGCTACCTGCATCCATCGATTTCCTGCATGTCTTACCAGGTCGTCACTCCATCTAGTGGAGGGTCGCCCTACACTTTGCCTACCGGTACGGGGCTGCCTCTCGAGAACCTTTTTTCCCCAACGGTTGTCGGTTCTTCGAGCTATATGGCCGGCCCGTTACCACTTCAGCATACTAATCCGTTGGGCTATGTCGGTCACTCTGGTTCTACGGTGGATATCCTCATTATGGCCGATGCATAGCTTCCTCCCCAACCCGTTTAGTACACAAACACAAGACACCGTCACTGTAATTTTAAAAAGAAGAGAATATCTATGTTTCAAAACTTCCATCGGTTATATATATTAGTTTTCTCTACATCTCAACTGAGCATGGTACATACCTAACTTCCTACTTATATTCAATTTCACAAAGTTCGACGTACGTGCTCCGAATAGAACATAAATCTCCAAACGTAAGGCGGAGTTTATAACCAATACTTTCTTGCGGTTCTTTGTTCTTTCGTTTCAGTACATTTTCTAAAAGAAGAGTTGTAGAAATTTTAATATATTGTATGGCTGATTTCTTTAACAAAATGCCGTTAAGAATTATCAATATGGCAAGTGTACCTTTATTATAAAAGATGGGACTAGTGCGAGTACCCGTACTAATGGTTCCGTATTAATCTTAATTTCGAGTATGTATGCAGATAGTTCACTCATTTTAGCTTAGGTAAGCAAAGACAGTAGGTACTCTAACAAAAAAGTCAGATTGAAAGACAAACTTAACTTTGCAGTGAAAATATGTCCCTCTCATACATCTGTCTACATCACGGTCGATACTCTACCAGCAGCAAATCTAAGGTTGTAATCGCAAATAAATATTTTACGTGATATTAGTACAAATTATCGGTATTTCGGAATTTGTTCTTTATATGTACTGTGAAATCTTCCGCCTATCAAATCCCATTGTTCTTGATCGATGTAAAGTACTCTATCGGTTTTGAAGAGTAAATTGGCCTCAATATTTTGGTAGCGTTGACTTAGAAATATACCTTTAAAAAGATACCTTTGTCCGTTCCTGTCAGTGATATTATAATTATAAGTAAAAAGGTGTAGATACCTACACAATATTCGATCTTCAAAAACGGCACACTAACGCATACATAAATAACAAAATATTACAATAGCAAACTACATTACGATTAGACGTCAAAGTAGGATGGCATGATTAAACTTTCGCAAGCGTAAAAGAGACAAATGTAATTTGCGACAGTGCGTAGTCTTGTGGTGGTCTTGTTACGTAGTACTATTATATTTATTCTGTGGTCTTGTGTAGTATACCGTGATTAATGCCTAAAACGCGATTCACTCATGAGTGCAAGTAATAAAGTAGTAAAAATGCATTAAAAGTAGGAAAATAAAAAAATATTAGTTTTATTAAAAAGTTATTATCAAATAAAGTGCTGTAATAATTATTTATATACAAACGTTATACCACTTCGTTACGCTACAAAACAAATAAATTGAACTTGGTAATTAATAATGACATAGTTAATTTACCCTTCAATAAAACAGGAAATATAATATGTACACAATTTGAATTACGATACTCAGATGAGAACTATCTGTTTTTTATATTCTTTGATCAGAAACAATATTACTTCTCTTTCAAACTCACTCATTCGGGGATTTTTATTCCTCTCTATTTTTTCTGACAATATATTTTAAAATACCTACGTAATTTTTGAATTTGTAAACAATACGAAAATAAATTAAGGAACTAGTAAACGAAAGAAATATGATTCTTTTTGACGACGTTACGTGGTAGAGCTATGTTGAAGCTATATTATAGTTGTAGCACGAATGGGTCGGCTCGACCGGGGAAGTAAAACGCTCTCACAGAATACCAGCATCAATTAGCAGCTTAATGCTGCTGTGTTTCGTCTCATCTCAGTACCCACGGGTGATAACGCATCTGTATTTTGATTTGTAATCGAGGATAGATGTAGATGTCTATGGGCCAAGCAACCACTTACTATCAGGTGGACTGTGTGCTCGTTTGGCAGCCTATTCTATAAAAAAATACCTTGGAAATGTTTTACATACGAGTAGGTACATAAATAAATAACACATTGATTGCCTTACCATGCCGTCAACTTATATTATGATAAAAACCTAGTTAGTATTAAGTATTATGAAGTCCAAATCTGCACGTCCTTTATGTTGTCCTTTGTGTTTTAGATTTTAACATTTTACTACATATATATACTACATAAATATGACACGATAGAAATAATAACATCTGGGAGATTTGTGCAGTTTTAAATAAGACAACTACATATGTGCAACGAACAGTTTAGGTCGACATTTGGTGAAAGTTTGTATATTACTCCTTAAAAACAGACACTTTTTAAAGAATACATCATCATTTTATCATTACAGCCCTTCACGGTACCCGGCCATCTAGCGAGAGTCACCTTACACTTCGGTTACAGGTGCGAGACTGCCTCTTATAACCTTCCCCTCTTTTTTATTCTATAAAGAAATATGGCTCAGGGCTACTTCTGCTTAGTGTTCCTGATACTGAGCAATTGGAAACATATAATGACTGGAAAGTTTCACTTCCATTGATACGCCTTTGGTTGAATAACCCGTAATATAATACGCGAATTTATTAAAGCATATAAGTTTTTGCGAAGTATCATAATGTTTTAAAAATGTACACGACAGCCGATAAGGGAACCGGAGTTCTAATCTTACATCAAAGGCGTGGCGAACAACCTTCGCGAACAACGATTACGAAATTAAAATTTTAACAAAATTAATGTTATCGTCTTACGCGTCGTTAAACTAGTTCCAGTCATGCAATTACACTTTTTTTTATTAAATATTAAGCATATCTAATGATAGAATTTAGCGAAAGAGAAGAGATTATCTATTTATTTATTTCTTCGAGGTGGAAGAAGAGAAAGTATTACTTTGTTATGCACAATCAAGATTTCGAGGAAATAGATAAGTTTCACGTTACAAGGATCGGCATTAAACATAGTTAAAAAAACTACCTATAACAGCCTCCAATTATACTCTCGTATGGTTTATGCTTTGATTATATACCTGTCGTATATAATCAAAGGGTTTATGTAATAAATATAAAGATGATCGAAATTGAATACTCGTGGGTAGGTACATCGACTAAATGATAAACTTTACGCCGTTATATAAGGACACTACCGCAAATCTTACTTCATTTATCGAAACATTCGATCACTCGTTCAAAGGCATCGGAGATGTAAAAAATTAAAAAAAAAATTATTTTACCATTTAGCCTTACATAGGTTGGATGAGCACACTGGGAGGTTTTTTGAAGAAAATCGGGATCACAATTCACTTCCATATTTTTCGGAATTAATTAGTTGTAGTGTAAATAAACAAGTTAAAGTACTGGAATATTTATCTAATAGTACTATGTCGTTACAATCAAGTAATAAGTCAATAATTAACAATTACAAAAGCAACAATAAAAAGCACAGTAAAAGTTATTTAAAGACAGTTTTGAATACTAATGTGTCGAATTACAATAAAAACAAAAGATTAATTTGCGCGCAATGCAATCAAAATCACATGATTTATACGTGCGATCAATTTCGTAAATGACAGTAGATAAAAGTATTGACCGTGTCAATACTTTAAAATTGTGTCATAAATGCCTAAAAGAAAATCATGATACCTCTACTTATACAAGTGAGATGTCTTGTGATGTATGATGTGTGTCACTACATCATTATCTATTGCATAGGGTGCCAGTGCGCGACACACTCGTGCCAACATCCACCCGTCTATTGTGCTCTGACCCTCTGACTCGCAAGTGCAACAAACACTCGTCTTGTCTCAGGCTATGAGTGACTCAGAGCGTTATACGATAGATACGCTTCATTCCAATTTCCAACAACGTTCACTCGGGTTACGGTGTCGTATTGGGAACGGTGCGTGTGTTTAGTAATTGATAGTTGCAGTCAGTTTCGAATTTCGATACTGCCGTGCAGTTATTTACTCTGGATACGTAGTAGTATTATTTATTCTGTGCTCTGAAGCTCAGAGCTCATTTATTACAATTCAGTGTGCTCAACGTTTGGGCTTACCTAGAAAGAAGTGTTCGTTTAATATTTATGATCTCGGTGGAGAGGCTGTAAAAAATACACAGCATGATCACATGCCCATTAACAAATTAGTCACTGACCAATGAGCCGTGGTAGCTCAGATGGTTAACGCTCGCTGTAAATATAAAAGAACGCGAGTAACCCGGGTTCGACCCCGCCGGAACCAATGAAACTGTTAATTGCAATTTTAAGTGCTGATTTACCACGTGCTCGGCGGTGAAGGAAAACATCGTGAGGAAACCTGCATATCTGAGGAATAAGAAAAAAAAGTTATTTCGAAGATATTATGTGAAGTTCGCCAACACGCATTAGGGCAGCGCGGCGGACACTTCCTTGTCCTAAAACCCTCTCAGATATGAGGGGAGGCCTGTGCCCTGCAGCGGGATGTATATAGGCTGTAACTTCACTTTACTTTACTCACTGACCTACCTAGTTTTACAGTGAACATGGTCGTAGTGACTAAGGTATCTGCTGATATGCCTAACGTTCGATTCCTCTCGGACGTTGTTAATAAATATAAGATTTTTAATCTAGCTGATCCATTATTTTATAAGCACATGCGTAACGATACATTGTCGGGCAACGATATAGTTTCGGAACTTATTAATGATAAACCTATATTATTTCAATAGATATACCAAGCGTGATCGATACCTACTGCCTTCGGGTCTGTGACAAGTGGTAAACTTTATTGCAACACAATTAAGAAAATTAGCATTTAATTTTATTAAATAATATAAAAAATTATAATTTATCAGTCCCCTTTGATGCACAAGAGTATTTACTTAGATCAAACGTTGCGTAAGTTTTGAAAAGTCGAAGAATTGCCAAGTAAACCCTCAAAAGTTTCGCTTAATGATATTCTACTAACCGAACCTAAACACTACCGAGATATTGGGTCTATAATATTGAACTTTAGGTTTTTTTTATTATTGTTTGATTAGTGATGTATGCAAAATGTATCGTGCAATTAAACTAAATACGTCGGATAGATGTATCATATTTTATATCGTCATTCGCCAGACGATGCAATTAATGTTTATGAATTAAAAACTGTCACTTACGGCTTAAGTTGCTCATCGTTTTTAGCTATCCGCACACTCTTGCAGTTAGCCTATCACGAGGAAGAACGTTTTCCAGTCGCTGAAAAGGGGGGCTGGGTGGTGGTAAAGGCCATGCTGACGGAGCAAGTGACAGTTTATTTGGGTGGTGGGGATGGGCCTTGTCAGCCCCATCTACCAGCTGGATCGAGCTCCCGATGTCGCGCTGTGAGCCAACTTCACGTCCCTATATTCTCCCGGTAATCCTAACGCCTGAAATAGGGCGTTCCCAAAGGTGCGGGCTCCATGGAGGGTGGGAAGCCGGGGGGATGAAATTTTTAAGAACAAATACTATGGACAATTTAAGGCCCAAAAAGAAAGAGGGAGAGGTGTCAGAGGTGCTTACCAGAGACACCAATGAACAAGGGGGAACCGTCACTAAACCGGCGGTTCCACGGACAGTACCGTCCAGCGCAGGTGCCCCCATCAAAGGGACAACTACCTCGCTGAACGTTTCCAAAACCAGTTCCAAGGAGCTGGGGGGGAAAAAAGAACAGGAGCCCGCGAGTGACAAAACTGCGGAGCCAATACGAACTGACGACCTTTTCTCTGCTGCCTGGCAAGTGGTGAGCCGTAAGGGGAAAGGCAAGGCACCCAAAAAGGTGACTTGCCGACCTGACGGACCATCAGGAGGGTCTATCCCTGCAGGCAGTAGTGGAAAGGCCAAAAAGAAGAACAAGAAGCAGCGGGAAAAAGGCCGAAGGGAACGAGCCGCACTGGCTGCTTCTGAAACTAAAACCAAGGAGGCTGGGCAAGCCACTGCGACTGGGGTGCTTGGAGCTGGAACCAGTAGCCGCACTGAAGCTGGGAAGGATAAAAATCCAGACCAAGTGGAAGTCGCGGCCGCAGGAACCAGTTCTAGGACATCCGCCAGGAAGCAGCGAGCGGCCAAGCGTCCTGGGAAGAAAGAAAGAGCAGCCAAAAGGATGCTGGAAGAGTCCACCTCGCCTAGAGGGGAGCACAAAAAAGTGCGACTCGGACAGCAACCAAAGGCTGCAAATACGAGCTACGCTTCCGCTGCTAGAGCAGATTTGGGTGTGGCCTTAACGTGTGCGCGTTCAGGTCACATTACGAAGGAAGTAGCAGACGACATCCTCGTAGCAATACAGAGGAAGATAATCAGCGAGGCGTGGAGTAGTCAGGACCCTGATGCGTCGGGCCCAGTTTTTAGGGGCAAACCCGTATATACGGAGGGTGTCCTGAAACTGTGGTGCGACGATCAGAAGGCTCTGGACTGGTTGAAGGGGAATATTGCTACCCTCGACCTTAAATCCAACACCTTGCTGACTATAAAAAAACAGTCAGAGATACCACAAAGAGTCAAATGTGGTATCCTAATCCCTGATGCCCAAGGAGCCTGGAAAGACTCACGTGACATTGGTCGCGTGCTGGCGTACCAGAACCGCTGGGTTAACATCAGGGACTGGCTGTTACTCAAGGCTGACAAGCAGACGGACGGGTGGTTCCTCGTTGTTTCGGTGCCGGAGGATCACATCCCGACCCTGATGAAGGCCGGACGCCGTCTCGCATGCGTATGCGGGGCGGTATACGTAAAATTCCAGGGTCGTGGAGGTAAATTCTTTGATACTCCACCGAGCAAAGAGGTAGAAAACAGCCCGGAAGTCATGGATACCGGAGCCACGGTTACCGGTACAGTGGAATCACTGGAGGCCAAGCCCAGTGAAGAAACGGCCTGCACAACTGAGCCAAAGCCCCCAGTGGAGACCGGGCTCAGCGGCAGCTCACTGAGTGACGAAGAGGACTGCATTTTGCCGACCACTTCCGACTCGGTGGCTGACGAAGAGACCCGAGATCTTCTGGCAGGCCTATTTTTGGGAGGGGACGGGGAGGACGCGATCAATGATGGCGTGCCCTTCGTCCAAAACTAGCCTAGTGCAAGCCAACCTCCACCACAGCGAAACTGCGTCGGCTCAATTACGCAAGTGGTTAGAGGTTCAAAAGACTGCCATAGCCTTAATCCAGGAGCCGTGGGTTGGGGCTGGTAAAATTAAAGGCCTAAACAACCTAAAAGGTAAGCTATTCTACAGCCCTGAACACGACAAGCCTAGAGCGTGTATCTACACTACTAAAGATATCTGTGCACAACCATTAACAGATTTCTGTTCTAGAGACATGTATGCCGTGGCAATACAACACACACAGGAGAGAAGGTTAGTCGTCGCCTCGGTCTACATGCCGGAGGAAGACACTCCTCCCCCTCATGACCTCGGCAGGCTGGTGAACTTCTGCGAGAGGACCGGACTAGAGGTTGTGATCGGGACGGACTCCAACGCACATCATCCCCTTTGGGGAATGGAAAAACCTAATGAACGAGGTAAGGTTTTAGTTGAATTTTTATTTAGTACTAACCTAACCATTTTAAACATAGGTTCTGAACCTACATTCATAAACAAACGCTGTCGCACTATAATCGACCTCACACTTGCAACAGAGGGAGCAGCCAAACTAATTACGGAATGGCATGTGTCGAAAGAGGCCTCATGCTCAGACCATAGATGGATCTGCTTCGCACTACAGGTCGATATCCCCTCTACACCACCATGGAGAAATCCCCGCAAGACGGATAAAACAAAATACCTAAATAAGTTGACGTCTTCGCTCGCGGGTTCTGAGGGGATAAATACTATAGCAGATCAGTCGCTCCTAGAAGAACAGGTAGCAGCTGTTACTAAGGCCATGATAGATAGCTACCATGAATCATGTCCAGAAATCACTCCACCAAGGCATGCCGAGGTAAAGCAACAATGGTGGGGTGTAGAACTCGATAGGAAACGCAAGAAGGTAAGAAAAGCCCTAAACAGGGCCATGAATACCTCAATGGATGAAGACTGGCTACTATATAAGAAAGCTAAGTCTGAATACAAAAAATGTATCAGGTATCGACGCTCGACTGGGTGGCGTAAATTCTGTGGCAACATAGAAACCTGCAAACAAGCAAATAGGATAAGGAATATTCTAGCTAAACAGAACACGTCGGGATCCATGTCTCTAAAGAAACCCGACGGTAGCTACTCAACATCGCCGGATGAAGCCCAACGCATCCTAATTAAAACACACTTCCCAGGTTGCTGCTTAACCCAGGAGGCAAACCGGCATGACGACATACTGACACCAACAGTAGAAGACTGGAATTTAGCACAGAGAGTGGTAACGATGGACAAAATCCATTGGGCCATTCACAGTTTCCTCCCCTACAAGGCGGCAGGACCTGACGGCATATTCCCGGCACTTCTACAGTGGGGGGGTAAAGCCCTAATAGTCAGACTTGTTGCCATAATGAGAGCCTGTCTGGCTCTAAAATATGTTCCTAGGGGATGGAGGGAAGTGAAAATCACATTTATACCCAAACCAGGTAAGAGCGATTACACTGACCCTAAATCCTACAGGCCCATTAGCCTCACATCCTTTCTCCTAAAGACGATGGAGAGGATGTGTGAAAGGGAATTAAGGGGGTCGGCGCTAATGAACTTACCACTACACGACAAGCAACACGCCTACAGTCTAGGCAAATCAACAGAATCGGCACTTCATCAGGTAATTACTAAGATTGAAGGGGCCATCCAAAACAAAGAAATATGTCTAGGTTCCTTCATAGATATAGAAGGTGCTTTTGACAGAACAAACTTCTCCAGCATAAAAGGTGCACTCAGTAGACATAAAGTTGAACCGGCACTGATTGACTGGATAGTTTACATGCTCAGTACACGAATAATAAAGATTGCTGGTGAATCTCAACCAATCCTAATTAAGAAAGGTTGCCCGCAGGGTGGGGTCCTCTCACCTCTCCTGTGGAATATGGTCATTAATGAACTCATCAGCAAATTAAATACTAATCACTTTTATACAGTAGGTTATGCTGATGACCTGACTATACTGGTCTCGGGAAAGACAGCTAGCATAGTGTGCGACCTGACCCAAGCGGCTCTCCGTATAGTGGAGAGATGGTGCAGGGAATACGACTTAACCGTCAATCCAAATAAAACGGTTTTAGTAATGTTCACACAAAAACGGATGCTGAATAACTATCACCTTCCAAGTCTTTTCAGCACAAAACTCCAGCTATCCTCTGAGGTAAAATATTTAGGTCTTACTTTGGACAGCAAACTTAACTGGAATAAAAACATAGAAAACAAAATCAACAAAGCTAGTATAACTTTCTGGCAATGCAGAAACATGATTGGCAAAAGATGGGGACTGACGCCAAAAATCATACTGTGGCTTTACAAAACTGTAATCCGGCCCATGATCACATACGGCGCTCTGGTATGGTGGACCAAGACCAATGAAGCCACCACAATTAAGAAGCTTCAGCGCTACCAGAGACTGGCATGTATGGCTGCCACAGGCTGCATAAGAACTACGCCAACAGCAGCCTTGGAAGCGATGCTGGAGCTAACTCCGCTTCATCTACATATACAACAAGAAGCGACTTTAGTTGCCATCAGACTCAAGACCCTAAATCTTTGGAGTAAGAATAGTGTCCCTCATACAGGCATAATTGATAGAATCTACTCAGCAATTCCTATCCTACAAGCCAAATACGATAGGATTCCTAAACAATTTGTTTTCGATAAGAAATACAAGATACAATTAAATGAAAACAACCAGCCGGAAGGATTAAGCCCAAAAGAGCTTAGAATTTTCACCGATGGTTCTAAAACAAAGGAAGGTGTAGGTTCTGGAGCTTTCTCTGAAGACCTCAATATTCACATATGCACACCGCTGAGTACCTATAACACGGTCTTTCAGGCGGAATGTATGGGTATCATTCAAGCGGCCATAGCAATAGATGCTAGGAAGGTTAATGACTTCCCCATCAGAATACTGACCGACAGTAGGGCGGTACTACAAGCTCTGAGTTGCAATGGGGTGAACTCGGGACTAATATATGAATGCCATCAACGATTAAATGAGGGGCAGTATTTCATGCCGGCACACCGCCTGCAACTTTACAAGGCGCAGGTTCGACCGCACATGGAATACTGTTCCCATCTCTGGGCTGGGGCTCCCCAGTACCAGCTCCTTCCACTTGACCGCATCCAGCGCAGAGCGGCTCGAATCGTCGACGACCGAGTGCTTTCCGATCGGCTCGATTCACTGGCGTTGCGAAGAGATGTTGCATCTCTTTGCGTATTTTATCGCATCTATCACGGGGAGTGCTCTGAGGAATTGTTCGGATTAATCCCAGCCGCCAAATTTCGTGAACGCACGACACGGCAAACGTCCCGATACCATCCACACCATCTGGATGCTTGGCGGTCCACCACTGTACGTTTCACAAGGAGCTCTCTTCCACGTACAACCTCTCTGTGGAATAGTTTATCACCGGCGATTTTTCCGGACCGATACGACCTGGGGACCTTTAAGAAAAGAGCTTACTCCTTTCTAAAGGGCCGGCAACGCACCCGCAATTCTCCTGGTGTTGCGGTTGATCATGGGCGGCGGTAGTCACTTAACATCAGGTGAGCCGCATGCTCGTTTGCCCCCTCTTCTATAAAAAAAAAAAAAAAAAAAAAAAGAGGTATGTAAAAACAACAATGTGACTCTACAATGGATAAAGGGACACAGTGGATCCAGAGGCAACGATGCAGCGGACGAACTGGCCAGAAGAGGATCGGCTCTGGCCACTATAGGGCCGGAACCAATCATACCAATCCCCTTTGGTAACGTTCGTTCAATGGTACGTAGACACTTCACTAATCAACACGCTCAGCTTTGGAAAAATCTAACAGACTGTAGACAAGCTAGGGAGGCCCTACCTGTAATAAACAGTCGCTTAACCAAAGTTCTAATGAGACTGAACAAGCCGCAGATAAGGATAGTAACTAGTGCTATCACAGGAGATGGCACCTTTAACAAACATCTATTTACTATAGGTGTTACAGATAGTCCCCTGTGCAGGGCATGTATGGGGGAGGAAGAAACGGCGGCCCACGTGCTACTGAAATGTCCGGAGGTCGCTACGTACAGGGCTAAACATCTCGGCACGCCGGGATCACTCCCCGAAGTTGCATGCAACATCAAGGGACTGTTGAGCTTCTTCGGGGAGATCTCATGGCTCGAATAATCACATTATTCCTGCCCACACGCAAAATACGCGCAGAGACGTGGAGTTGCGGAAAACAGCCCGTTGCAAACTAACTAACTAACTAACTAGTGCAAAAGTTTTACAACGCGTTCTGTCTTCGATCAATTATATACAATAGTATATTATTGATCGAAGCGTTCTGTTAGAAAAACCGAGTGTCCTGTTACATTAATGAAAGATGGTAACGAATATTCAGTCAAAGTGCTTGGTCTAAAATGGTTCCCTTTGACTGACTGTTTTTATTTCACCGTAGATAAGACTGATAAAGTAAACGTTCGGTTTTAAAGTTAATAGTTTTTGTTCTCGTACGACCCCGTAGGTTTTATTTCTGCGTGCATTTTTATCGCGCAAAAAATAATTTAAGATTTATGGAAGCTGTGCATAGGATGGGATAAACAATTGCCAACCGACGTAATTAAGCGCTGGCTTAATTACGTTGATGATCTCCCGCGACTGACGGCAATCAAGATAGATAGACACATGCTGTTACCAGAACAGACTGAATGTGCATTAGTCGCCTTTTGCGATGCAAGCTCTCGCGGTTATGCTAGTCGTGTGAATGTGATCAGTCGTAACGACAGAGGTCAGACTAAATTACGCCTGGTGACAGCAAAATCCAAAATAGCCCACGTCAAACCATTAACTATCCCCAGGTTGGAATTAATGGCGCCAGTTTTGTTAAGCAAATTAATTAGATATGTCAGTGACAATTTAACTCGTGTAAAAATTATTTGTATCACTGCGTTAACCGATTCGAATATCGTGTTGGCATGGCTTCATACAGAAGCTTACAAATTAAAACCGTTTGTTATTAAACGTGTTACAGGTATGTGAAGTGTTACCTCCGCACTGTTGGTGTCACGTGAGTAATGAGTGCAATATGACAGACAGCTCGCGCGGAGCGTCTCCTTCATAGTTCGTAGTAGACATGTGTCAACGTGGTTGTTGAACATTAACGAAATGTGGTACACTTAAAAGTATTGATGGTTCATTCATCTGTTTTTGAATGTTGTTATTCGACAAAAGCTGTACACCCTGAAGTCTTATCGTCGTTGTCATCGGAGTGTTTCCTCGTGTGTTTAGGCAGATTTATAGCACGAAGAGGTGTGCGCTCCTTCCTTTATTCGGACTGCGGAACTAATTTCGTCGAAGTACAAAGGGTTATGCTTGAACAAAAAAACATATTAGAGGGTTTCTCAAAACGACAAATTATATGGAGATTTAAACCCCCCAGTGCACAACATTTGGGTGGGCTCTGGGAAGCCGGAATTAAATCCGCCAAGTATCTATTAACGCGAGTCAATTCTCAACTCGCGGCCGCTCTGTCCGTTACCAGTTAGTTATAATTCTGATGATGAAACGTTTTGAATGCGGGACATTTTCTAATTGAAACTTATGTTTTTCTTTCTAATTGAAATCCAATTAAAAATGAATTGTTCAACACAATTTGTATTGTTTAGAAAAAAAAATTTTTTTTTGAGAAAGGGTTAACAGCAGCACTTGAGTATAATGTAGAGGATATGACAATAAATCGATTATCGCGTCGGCAATATATTCAAAAATGTTCACAAATGTTTTGGCGTAAATGGAGTCACCAATATTTAAATACGCTGCAACAGAAAGCAAAGTGGCATTCGGATAGATCTAATATTAAAATAGGTGATCTTGTAATCATAAAAACTGATAACGTACCGCCGTGCCGTGCAATTGGCCTTTGGGTAGAATAGCGGCTCTTCACCCCGGTCCAGATGGGATTATTCGTTATGTCACGCTTCGCACTCAAAAGAGTATTTTACAGAGACCAGTTAATAAACTGAGTTCTCTCCTCTACCTTATACAAATTAATTTATTCGCATTAATTTTTTTTCTCCTTGAGGACATTCTGTAGCACAACGTTATCTTTTAATTCCTTAGTCAAGTGATAATTTTTCTCTAATATTTTTTTTTCATATACATAGTTAGGAGAAACCATCACGATGGTTTCGGTGGGGGGTGTGTTCAGTAATAAACCACAAATCACAAAATTTATACCGAGGCACAATGATCTACTGCGATCTGAGCGCTGGTTATGCCTAGTGGCAACATTACGACGTAAAATACGTTGTAGTAATCTGTGGAGTTAAAAACAAAGAAGAGGGTAGGAAGCGTGAGAAGCGATAAACATTCTCTTTGTGTTATCGTGATGTGAATATCTCTCCAAAAATTTAAAAAAGGACTACTCCAGATTGTAGAGTGTACAATCTAATTGCTAGTGTATTCTAACTTGTAGAAGCTACAGGGAGCTGTCAACTTTGCTGATCTTGGGAGGCTGGCTAGTAAGACCGTGAGTAGTTTGTTGTTGTTTGGTGTAGTTTTGTGATTGCGGTAACTGAACGTTTCAGGGGATTTATATTTAGAACAGTCCACTACTATACCTAATAAAATATTCCCAATGCGCCACAATAATATACAATCCATTTTAAATATTTTAATTGTAACTTTAAATACGTTAGTTAGGGGAGGCCTATGTTCAGCAGTGGAATCGTGAATGATGATGACTTTTACTGTCGGTTTATAAAGTTAAATCTTTATGTGTGAAACTAAACGGGATTAGTTATATGTCAGTCTGTTTGCTATAGTAGTATGTCTTACAGAATCAAATGACCGACATTTAATAGGTACATTATTTCGATATCAGAGTGACCGATAAATTAAGTATATACACAAAAATCGTAATAATACGACATCATTGTCTTATTATTAATATTTCTGTGAGTATATACCACGTAGTAATAAAGTACCTACCTACCGCAGCTCATGAACTTCTGGAAGTAACTCGAAAGAAAAAGAAGGCTTCAGAAGCGTTGTCACGCCTAAGGTCGAAGATACCTCACAGTCTGTAATTTTACTGGTTGTCTTACCCTTCGACCACAACAGGTTACTATGCTATTTGACGACAGAAACGTACTTTAAGTAACCTTTTAACGAAGTAAAAACAAGAGTCTCATTTTGAAACATTAATAAAGTATGTATTACGAATTTACGTTGATTTTTTTAGTTTATTACTTTTCCTTGATAACCAAATAGTGATTATTCATCACCATCATAGTAATGCCACTAATAAAGATTAAAAATAACGGTTCTGAAACCAAACGTATATACGTTGTAGAGCCATCTGCAGCTATATTATAACAGTAGCACGAATAGGTCTACTCGGCCGGGGAATGTTCACGTTCCCATAGAACATCAGTGTAAAATAGTAAATTAAAGTCTTATTATGTGAAGCTCTCAAAAGGAATATTATCATTTGAGATGAGATGTGACATCGTTCGGCGTCACTCATAACAAGTTACAGACTAATTTGGCATGTGTTATATAGTTTTACTAATCGCACCTTGTTTATTTTTAAACAAATAAGGGTAACATACGTTTATACTTGATGACTAGCAGATGGTGTACCGCAAAGACAAAATACGTTCATCCTTAATTTAAAAAAAAATGTAGATTCGGTGTTAGTAAACTAATGAAATGTAAAGAGCATTTCATTACCATAGTAAAATCGAACGGTTTGCTTCGTCTTTCGTAACAAAAAAACAGCGCAATAATCTGCCGGCGTCTATCTATCCGTCTGATTACAATCTAGGCATTTGTAAGACAAAGTTGAATATACTTTTTTTAGAAAGGAAAAGGATGACAAGCGTGCACACAGTCCACCTGATGGTAAATAGTTGCTGTAGCCCATAGACATCTACATCTATCCTCCTTTGCGAATCAAAATGCAGATACGTTGTTAGCCTTGAGAACTAAGATGGAATGCCTCTTTTTCAGTAAAAAGGGTCTCCGGTTCTTTACACTCACCATAGGAAACAAGGCAGCATTAAGTTTAAGCTGCTATTTGACGCTGGTATTATGTGAGAGCGTGGTCCTTCTCCGGTCGAGCCGACCCATTCGTTCTACAACTATACAATTAATATAGCTGCAGCATGGCTCTACTACGTAAAAAGACGAGAAGTTTTTTTACGCTAAGGTAGAGCGATTTACCATCTAGGGCCTGATCACCAGTTAACACCAGGTGGGGCTATAGATAAGCTCAAGCTTATATGAAGAAAAAATAGTATTCGGATTTATTCACTCTTCATAGAAAAAAAGCTGTTTTCCGCTGCGCTGTCCCCGCCGAGCCGTTTATATAGAGTATTTTCATATCATTCTTCACTGCAAAGCGTTTTACCGGATTATCATTTCACGATGTCCTTAAATAATAAATGACATTCCGCATGACCAATATTTTATCGTTACTAATGAGTAAATTCTCAAAACTTTAGGGGCGTTTCCCGGTTTATAGTATCTTTATTTTTTCGCTTACTTAAATAATTTATATTTTATATGTATGCAAATTTATCGTAATATAAGGTGCCTTATTAGTACTTGACGAAGGCAAATGCTAAATTTATTTAATAAAACAAAGGAAAACACACGTATAAAACCAATACTCACCAACTATGACTCATAACAAAACCGAAATACCTTGGCCTCTTGAATTTACCGCATTTATTTTAAGCCATGGAATTGACAACCTAACCTTAACTTAAAACTTTTCATACAACTTCCCAACTTTCTGCACTTAAATAAAAGTTATTGTATTTATTCGTGACGTCAAATAAACGATAAAATGTTTCATTGGTAACTTTAATTAAGTACCGTATTATATACACATCCCGAAAAATAACTTTAGTTAAATGAACTTAATGTAAAAACTAACTTTACTCACAAATTTGAATAAAACAATAACACTCAACTTAAAGAAAGGTCGCAGTAAAGATTTAAATTGAAATAAGTTATGAATTATATCAGTACCTAATACTCCGAAATATAGCCTTACAGCGGAAATTGAGTGTCAGACTTAAGTAATACCTAACAACATAAAATAACCTTTTACGTGCATATCTGCATTATAGCTCTAACATGTTTTGTAGAGTTCGGAGGCCACAACTCTATAAATGGAAGTAAAGCTTATGACGTACAAAATAGAGTCTGTAGTATAGTGATAACAACGCTCTATTATCTTACGTTCCTTTTTACGAAACTGTATTTCGTATGTGATAAAGTTAATATTAATAATGTTAAAATAAATTTCTTAAAATTGTGTTCTATATCTATGTATAAAGCTACTTAACAGTAATATTCTGTAAGTTTTAGGATAAATAACAGAAAAACGGGCTTCTCTATCTAGAAAAGTAAACTGGGAAAAAGCGTTAGTAAGTAGAAAACATTTTGGTATTAACTTACAAATCTGGCTTGGCTGGTTATGTAATTATGTTACTAATTATTACGTAAGATTAGAAGAGAGAAGAAAATAACATTAATTTGTAACGTGTGTTCATTAACCGCAACATTATTTCAATTTAGTTTTTGTAGGCGCAATGTTGTCTGTCTCAAGCAATGATATTCAGAAATAAAAAGGTAGATATGTTACTAGCACGCCAAAATATAAGCGTGGGAAAGTGGTCAATTAGCCAATTAACAAATATGAAACATGGTAAACTTAAAGAAAAGGACAACAATAAACGATCCAGAACTGGTGCGATAATGACACGGAGAGCGAGAGAGAATGTAGAGAAATATAACATGTTCATCTTAAGACCTATCCGTTGGAAGGCACTATTGAGGTCATTGAGCATAGTGCTTAAGTCCTCCAGCGATTCTGCCATAAGGACAATATCATCGGCAAATCGAAGATAAGTGATGTACTCGCCATTGATGTTGATACCGTATCCTTTCCATTCCAGTAGCTTGAAACATCTTCCAATGCAGCGGTGAAGAGTTTCGGGGAAATAACGTCACCCTGTCTTACACCTCTCTGCAGTTGGATAGGTTTCGTACTCTGGTACTGTACTCAGATAGCCATAGCCACCGTAGCCCTAATGTACTAACACTTCAGCACTTCGATATACTGACAGTCAACTTGGCACCGTTGAAGACAGAAGACAAAGTGGCAGATTGTACTCTTCGGACTTCTATATAATTTTCCGAATGTTATGTACTCGTATGTGGTCTATGGCACTAAAGCCTTTTCGGAAACCGGCTTGTTTGGGAGGCTGGAAGTCGTCGAGTCTGCGTGCGAGACGATTTGTAATGACTCTCGAAAACTGCACGTAGACGCGGCTCAGAAGGGATATCGGTCTGTTGTTCTTCAAGAGGGCATTGTCAACTTTTTTGATGAACAAAACCACCACACTTTTGCTCCACGCCTCAGGAGTAGTGCCTCCATTAAGGACGGAATTAAAGAGCTTCTGAAGGACTTCAAGTACCGGTTTTCCACCTGCTTTCAGAAGCTCCGCTGTAATTCCATCCACGCCCGGGGACTTGCCGTTTTGTCGTTACTCATGGGGGGATATTTGCTATAGTTGCCACGCTTGGCAAGCGGGTTGACAACCGCAGTTTTTTATTAGATTACTGTTACAACGCAATTATAAATATATTATTTTTTACTACTACTATTAATATAATTATTCAATTTATAATTTTGGAATATTTGTTATAATATAGCATAAGTATTGTAATCCGAAAAAACTGGAACTCTTCTTTTCTGCTTACTACTAATTGATAACCTAGTGGCAACCCAACCAACGATGGCAACACTGCACTTGACGTTGACCCAATGTTGACGTTTCATAAGTACGTGTTGTCACGGCATTTGTTGATTTTCTAATTTAGCACTTTCAATCTTTTTAAAACAAAATTATGTATTACGTGTCCACTACACTAGTAAAAGTACAAGTGAGTCACCCTTACATATTGCAAAGGGTTTAAATAGAACTTTAATAGTAAACCTCTCTTTCATAAAATTTGAAATTCTGAAGTCACAAAATGCCGAAAGCTACAACCGAAATCAGATTTATTTTTTATGCCAGTGCAATATTTATTTGTTACTTTATATTTGGAATGCTACAAGAAAAAATAACCAGAGGCAAATACGGTGAAAATGAGAAGTTCACATGCGCATTGTCGCTTGTTTTAGTTCAATGCTTAGTAAATTATGTGTTTGCTCAAATATTGATGGTAAGATATTTCAAAATATTCTAGCTTTATTATTAGTCTCGAAGTAAGCAACAAACGAGCACATAGTCTGCCTGATAGTAAATTAATGCTCTATATACACTTAAATCTATTTTTAACGATAAATTTTGTATAGATTTACTATGCACTTCACCATAAGAAATACAGCAACATTATGCAGCATGCTCTGGTGTTCTGGTGATGGATTCAATTAAGCCATTATTGTACAATATGGAAGAAAGAAAGATTTAAGTGTTAGCCTCATATGCAAGGACAGAGCAGGGCAACCTGCTATAAGATTGAATGATGAGCTGTGTAGGTGGCTCAGAAGTTCAGTAGTGAACTTGTAATGGGATGTAATAAAAATGATGATGAATATGATCTATCTTAACTTTTTCTATTATATTTCAGATGTCCTGGAAACATGAAAAAGACACAACAAGGACTGTATACTATATTTCATCAGCATTAACATATCTTCTGGCTATGGTCTGCTCGAATATGGCTTTGCAATGGATTAATTATCCCACACAGGTGATAACAAAATAATTTTTCGTTACATAACATAACATAAACACTCACGCCTGTCACCCAGAGGGGTAGGCAGAGACTACAGACTTCCATTTGGCACGATCCTGACACACCTCTCTTGCCTCCTTCACATCCATACACCTACGCATACATGCTCGTCGGTTAAGGGTACTCCTAATTTGGCCAGTTTTCAATAAATCGCCAATTTGGTCGATAAATTTTCACCTAGGACGTCCCTTTCCTACTCTGCCATTCACTTCTGCACCATAAATTTTCTTTGTCACTCTTTCCTCATTCATTCTTTCCACATGGCCAAACCACCGAAGCATTCCTTTCTTAATCCTGTTCACCACATCATCTTACAAACTACACTCATCTCTTATTACACAATTTCTTACCCTGTCATTCAGATTCAGCCCTAACATACTCCTTAACGACTGCATTTCTACTGCGTTTAATCTACTCTTGTGCTTCTTCTGCCACACCCAACTTTCACTACCATACGTTAAAGCAGGGACCAACACAGCATTGTGAATTGCCATACATGCCTTTTTCGACACATTTTGACTCTTCACAATAGAGTGCAAGGCCCCATTTACTCTATTTGTTACCTCTATAGAGAAAATATAGTTTATCAGCCATAACTCCTCCTAAATCTATTATAAGTGTATGAGGAGTTTAAAGAAGGCACATTGGTCAACTTTTTTTCTGAACTTGACTGATGCACTGCTGTGTCTCCATGTCGTTACACAACCTAAGATGCTGATAAGTCTACTTAAACCACTATAGAGGGCACAATCTGCTCATTTTTTTTGCTTATATAGTGATAAATTAATATAATAATTTTAAAAGTAAAATATGCAGGTAATTTTTCAATCAGTAAAATGCCATGGTAGATCATGTTATGCTAAGAGTTTACTGTAAAATTCTCAATAGACAAGCAACTTGGGACAAAATTGTTAGTTGCAATTTTAAGTGCTGATTTACCATGTGCTCAGCAGTGAAAAACGTTGTAAGGAAACCTGCATGTCAGAGAATAAGAAAAAAACATTCGAAGACATGTGAAGTTTGCCAACATGCTTTGGGGCACTGAGGCAGTCATTTCCTTACCCCAAACCCTCTCAGAAATGAGAGGAGGCCAGTGCCCAGTAGTGGGATGTATATAGGCTGGAACTTTAGCTTTAAAAGTAAATGTAATTAATTTTTTTAGTATGTATTTACTATCTGCAGTACCTTATTTAAACTCACTCAACTTAAAGTAGATACGTATAAGCTCTCTGTTATCTCAATAGTTCATGTAGTGTGATTGAAAATAAAATTTTTGAAATACTTGCAAATTTGCTCAGAATATTAAAAGTCCTACGTTTACTGTCTTACAACAAACCACCACTTTAGTCAGCAGCAGCTTGCTTTTACTTATTCTATAAATTGAACATGTGAAAAACATAGATGTTCTTTTTTTAGAGTACATAAGATGCAATATAGTCTAAATGTCCAACATATACAAACTTTCAAGGTCAGATATTTTTTTAAAGTTATTAATTATACCTATAATACCTACTATTTATTGTTACTAAATTGTGCCCCCCAAAAACCCTCCCAGAAATGAGGGGAGGCCTGTGCCCAGCAGTGGAACGTATATAGAACGTATATATGGGGGTAACTTTACTTTATTTTAAATTGTGCCACTGCACTATATTGATCCTTTTATTTTATTAATAAAAACATAAAATTATGTACCAGACATTAATAAAAGCACCTAGCAACTAAGCTTTTCTATATAAACGTTGCGAGTAAATCATTATATAAATACAAAATTTTATCCAAAACGTTGGAACCATTTCTAAGAAACTAATGCAAGAATTGATCACTTAATCTAAAAGTATTAATCCTTAATTTGTACAATATGTATGGTAAATGAAAAATAATTTATCATTAACATAGGTATATAAATGTTTTTAGGTTGTTGGGAAGGCTGCAAAACCAATACCTGTGATGATACTTGGTGTCTTGATAGGCCATAAGGCATATCCACTCAAGAAATATTTCTTTGTACTGCTGATTGTTATTGGTGTGGTGCTCTTTATGTATAAGGATCAAGGCAAGAAGACCATTGCTAATGACTCTCAAGGATTTGGTGTTGGAGAACTGCTGCTTCTTCTTTCACTGACCATGGATGGTCTTACTGGTGCTGTGCAGGTATATGTCATTTCAAACACTTAAATAGAAAAGAAGTTTCTATATGTTTGTATTAGGAATCAAAAATGCGGGAGGTATGGTATAGAGACTGCTAATTCACCTGCCATGTGTTGTGATTAAGACAAGCCGAATCTTACTACTACAGAGATCCTTATCAAGTGGTGAATTATGTATGGAATGGGCTTTGAAAAAAGACAAGAAAAGGTTAACTTACTTTGATAATGTTTACCAATTATAGTAATAGTATTATATATAAGTATATTGATTGGCAAAATTAATTTGTACCAAATTAATTACATTTTGCTGGTTCTTTTGGCTATCGGTTCATCTCAATTCAACATAATCATCCTCATTATAGCCTATCAAAGTTCACTTCTGAAAATTGACCTAACCATACATTGCCTCCGAGGCAGGATGTTTATTATAATTATATTTTATTTATAGTATAGGATGACAAACGAGCACACAGTCCACCTGATGGTAAGTGGTTACTGTGGCTAGACATCTACATCTATCCTCGATTACGAATATCAAAATATAGATGTGTTGTCATCCGTGAGGACTTAGGTGGAATGCCTCGTTTCCAGTAAAAAGGGTCTCCGGTTCTCTATACTCACCATGCGAAACACAGCAGGCTACTATTTGACGCTGGTATTCTGTGGGAGCGTGGTCCTTCCCCAGTCGAGCCGACCCATTTGTGCTACAACTAATATAACTGCAGCATGGCTCTACCACGTAATTTTTTTTAATTTGGCATAATGTTAATGTTTTTTTGTTAAACTTCTGTTTCCAGGAACGGATTAAGAGTGAGTCTTCACCAACAGCATATTCCATGATGGTGAATACAAATGGATGGTAAGTTATATTTTTGTAACTTTTTAATTAGGTAACTTTTGTAAAAGTAATATATAACACTTAATTTATTAACTTAAATATAACAGCTAAAGTTTATTCTGTGTTAATTTTTATCCATGCACCACTAAGCATTTTTGTAACTTAACTATTTCACTGTCGTGTGAGTCATATATGAACATGTCGATTGTTTACTGTTGTGTCTTTTTTGTGGGAAGGGAATTTTTTTAATAAATATTTCATTCTCTAAAGCATGTAATATTTATGCTTTAGAGAATCAAATGCTGTGCGAAGGGTGCGAAAATAAATTTGTCTATTTTGCCTATTATTCTACTGTTAATTGCAGTTGCGAAAATATCACAACTTTTAAACTTTTTTTTAAAGCAGATTATGATGTTGCCAGCGATAATATGAAGCGCACGAAAAAGTTTATTAGCACATTAAAAAAATTGTTTTTAATAATGCTTACAATTATTTTGCTAGTGTTAGTAAGAAGTTACCCAACTGTTTTAAATGTGTAATCATATATGTCTCATTATTTGTGACTTGCAGTAGCCTATATTAGTAGGAATGTGTCATTATCAACAATTTCTTGTGGCTACTTTACAAGTGAGATATTATTTGAGCTCTACATTGTTTTATAGTTTATATTTTTTTCGTTATTATTGCCAAATAAGACATCTGTCTGTGTGATCTAGTCAACCATTAGGTAATTAAAAATTTTATCTACAGGTCAACAGTAATTTTGTCGATCAGTGTGCTGTTAAGTGGGGAGATATTCAAATTTGTTACATTCGTAATGCAATATCCTGAGATCTTGATTTACTTGGCCGGATTTTCGTTGATGGGCGCTTTGGGTCAGCTCTTCATATTTTACATGGTAATTATTATTTAAATCACTAAAATAAAATAGAATCATTTTTATACAATATAAATTATAAAAAATTCTTATTGAAAGTTATTTTCACTTTGACCTCTGGTTTGGAAAGACACCTCTGTCCTAGGAAAAACCAGCAAGAAGAAACCCTACAAAACTTTTTTCCAACAGTAACATTATACAGTACAAAATAGGATTTAATAGTAATTTACAACACATATAAAAAACACTGGAAGTGATCATGTTATTCTCAGGGGTTATTATAAACCGTGTAATCACAACATTATAATAACCCTTTTTTATAAAATCTTCTGAGTCCACTGCTATAGAATAATTTTATTCAATATAATATATCACGTAATTATTATTGAAAATCATTTATACTTTCCCACTTGTTCGGAAAAAAAACCTATTTCCTGGAAAACTAGCAAAAACCCAGCGGGACTTTTTTAGGGTTCCGTAGTCAACTAGGAACCCTTATAGTTTCGCCATGTCTGTCTGTCCGTCTGTCCGTCCTCGCTTAATCTCTGTGACCGTTAGCACTAGAAAGCTGAAATTTGGTACCAATATGTGTATCAATCACGCCGACAAAGTGGTAAAATAAAAATTGGAAAAAATTGTTTTATTAGGGTAGCCCCCCTATATATAAAGTGGGAAGTGATTTTTTTTTAATTTCAACCCTAACGTGTGATATATTGTTGGAAAGGTATTTAAAAATGAAAAGGAGTTTACTAAAATCATTTTTTGATAATGTCGATAATTTCGGAAATAATCGCTTCAAAAGTAAAAAAGAATGTGTCCCCCCCCCCCCCCCCCTCTAACTTTTGAACCATAAGTTTAGAAAATATGAAAAAAATCTGAAAAGTAGAACTTTATAAGGACTTTCTAGGAAAATTATTTTGAACTTGGATGGAAACAACAGTACCCACTACCGGGAGCAGTTGCATGAGCGCGGAGCGCTGCTGGAGCGCGAACATAATGGATACCCACCTTTAAACTCATAAGTGGGAACACTTATTGTGACGGACGGGAAACTACGGAACCCTACACTGAGCGTGGCCCGACACGCTCTTGGCCGGTTTTTTTTAAAGTAAATTTTACAATATGTAAGGTTGTACAAACTATTTACAAAATTTATTTTAGAAACAGCTTGAAGGCGGCCACCTCATTCCCCGGCGTTATCATCACCATGTGCTTATTTATATTATAATGTATAAACCCTTTTTATACAGTAAAAATTATACTTGGTAATAGAGAGACCTTGTATATTTTCTGGGACTTTGTTGTAATAGCGTATACAAGAATCAATTACTGACTCTGTGGAGTCGAGAAACTCTCACTAGCTCTCTGTGTGTTCCTAGTATTTACAGTGTATATCCCTTTTTTTTACTAAAAGTACCTTGGTTTTTTTCATAAATATACTGAGAAGCTAAAGTTAATATGTTTATTTATTCAAATTTTCTCTATGAGACTCTTTTTTTATAGAAGAGGGGGCAAACGAGCATGCGGTTCACCTGATGTTAAGTGACTACCGCCGCCCATGATCAACTGCAACACCAGGGGGATTGCAGGTGCGTTGCCGGCCTTTTAGAAAGGAGTAAGCTATTTTCTTGAAGGTCCGTAGGTCATATCGGTCCGGAATTTTTTTAAGGTTTTAAGTTGTTAATAGCTCTTATGGCTCTCTATTGCAAAATAAAAAGAGTATCTAAATCAGCCGCATTTCCCCATACTAAAATCCCATAAGACATTATGGAAATAACTGAAATAAATTAATCTTACTGTCTTGACACTGGTGAGACCTCAATTTGTTTTTTAACACTAGCTGCAGAGCTTGGTCTGCTTACTAGTTTGGATTCATGGGTTCCCCACCGGAACTTTACGTTGAGAGTAATCCCAAAAAAGAAAAACAGTGGATTCAAAAGGGCTCAGTTCTTCCCCAAATATAATTGGTCTTTTTATGTCAAAAATATGGATTTGACAATATATACATTTTAAATTGAGCTGATTACTACTTAGTGAAAGTAATAACAACTCAAACTCAACAGTAAATTATCGGATTATTGTAAAGAAATACGGTTAGCTTGTGATTACTATGAGACCCGTCAGCCAATAGTGGCATCTATGGCAAATATGGGGGATATTGGCCATAGTGTTATGAGGTGATCTATGGGGAGGTCTGTTTCGCAGACTTGATGGGCTGTGATATATGTATTAATATAATATATTATTATAGTACTGCAGACACTAAGGATAAAGATAACACCATAAATACAGTGTAAACTCTATATAAACGACACACAAGGGACTGCGCATATTTTGACTTTATAGAGAGTTGTTGTTAAATGGAACGAAGAATAATCTGTATTAGAAAAAGAAAATGTTTATTTCAGACCTGGGTAGAGAATCAAATGCTGTGCGAAGGGTGCGAAAATAAATTTGTCTATTTTGCCTATTATTCTACTGTTAATTGCAGTTGCGAAAATATCACAACTTTTAAACTTTTTTTAAAGCAGAGTAGTAGTACTAGTAATTACTTAAAAACAATTGTTATTTGAACGCTATTGTGTATAATCAGTCATTTTCGTCTGACGCCTTTTGCTGCACCAGTAATTGTGTTGTATTTTTACCTATTTTCTTAACATCTTGCGATATTGAGTCATCTTGGTGATAAAGAAAGTAAGCAAACCCATGTAATCAAAATAACGGATATCTTAGAGAGTTTGGTATGTATGATGCTGGCAGTCGAGTTTATTACGGGCTAGGATAATAAACCGACAAAAGAATGTACACAGCTGTGCAGTTTTTACTTTTATTATTTAATTATTGTCGTTATTCACAGTGGGTGTAATGCTATACAGAATGTATCATTGTTTGAAAATCAAGCTTAACCAACCAAAGCCGAGTTAGTTTGTCGTTAAATCGAGTTACATGGAGTTTACACTGTATATTGAAATAAAATTAAAATAATAAATAAATTAATGATCATGAAATATTTTAAAAGTTTAAATTAAGAACAAGAAGAAATGATAAAAGCTCCTTTTTTACTAAGGCATATATCTGAATTGGTACCATTCGTGCAACAGAGCAACCCACAGCTGTATTTCGGTTTGAATGGTGTAGAACCAGTATAATAAAAAGCCTTGAGGCATTCAATTCCAGTCCTCGGTAGTGAAAACCCATGCCTTCTTTTCTTTTATAGAAGAGAGAGCAAACAAGCATACGACTCACCTGATGGTGTCTACCGCCACCCAGACCACCATTACTGCCTGCACTAGGAGAATTGCAGGTGCGTTGCTGGCCTTTTTGAAAGCAGCAAGCTCTTTTATTGAAGGCCTCTAGGTCGTATCGGTTCGGAAAAATCGCCGGTGGTATATGATTCCATAAAGAGGTACTACGGGGGGATATATTTGTACATTATATACTTCCTACTCCAATATCAAAAACAAAGTAGTAGTAAAACAATTCCACCCTACAGTTGTAGTCAGTTTACTGTAAAGCAGCGGTTTAAGAATATCTACTATGTAATATCATTCTATGGGTGTCGTAAGAAGTGACAGAGGGAAAGCAACCAGTTGATGGGCTAAAGCATCTTTCTTTTAACAACTAGAAAATGAAAAAAAATCTGTTGTTGGCAAACCAACTGCCAAAAGTATTATTATATACTATTTATGAGGGAGGCCTATCTTCAGCAGTGGAATTTGAAGGGCTGTAATGATGTTAAATTATCCTACAGTTGACGGAAAACTTTATTAATTAATTTCTTTTGGAAATTCCAGGTCGCAGAGTTTGGCCCGCTACCATGTTCAGTAGTTACGACGACCAGAAAGTTTTTCACGGTCCTCGCCTCTGTTGTTATTTTCGGCAACGTGTTGCTTACTCGCCAATGGATAGGCGCCATATTAGTTTTCTCTGGTGAGTAGAAATCTTGGCTTTACATTTTCTAGTTAGCACGACTTTCTAGATTCTGTTTACGAGCACAGCTAGGTTAGCGCTATCTTTCGTCAGGTATCCGTCACAGCTTGATAGTTTAATCGGCTGTTAGATTGATTATTCAAAGGCTGAAAGAGCCGGTGTAAATAGATAAATAATTATTTAAGCGATTATGTAAGTGAAAATCGTTTTAGACATATATGTAAGGCAGATTTCAGTACAAACTGTATACTGTGTTATAACTTTTATTTAAAAATTATTTATATATGTAAGTTATATATCATTAACACTAAATTCAGCCGAAATACGTGATTACAATAATGTCTAAGGTTGTTCTTTCCCCATCATATGAAACTTACCAAAAGTGATGATAGTATTAAGTGCTTTTTGTACTGTTCTACTGTAGTGTACTTAACACACTGTCGATGAAGTAGTCTCAACTGTTAATTTCTCCATTTAAACTAAAAGCAATATCATTATCATTATTAAAGCCCTTCAACTGCCTTCAACAGTCCACTGTTGAACATAAGCCTCCCCCAAGGAATGCCATTCCAAGGAATGGAATGTCGTCACTGCATCTAGTGGGGGACCGCCCTATATTTCGCCTACCGGTATGAGGCTGCCATCCGAGAACCTTTCTCCTCATCGGTTGTCGGTTCTTTTAATATAGCTCATATTGCCACTTCAGCTTACTAATCCGTTGGGCTAATTCATTTACTCCGGTGTTACTGCGGATATTCTTCTAAGTTTATCACGTAGAGAACCCCGAGAATAGCCATCTCCATAGCTCACTGAGCGACCTTAAGCTTCCTCATACAGCCAGCAGTGAAAAAGCAATGGTAAATAATAAAATCTGAAACTACGAGGGCTGCACTAAAAGTATCGGGAATGGAATATTTCCACTGTGACTGTCATATTAAAATCTTTTTAATTGAAAACTCCTTGGTTTTAAAAATCGAATACTATTTATTTATTTAAAAAAAGATTCTCGGTCTTGTCACAAGGTTTTGTCAAACTTGTTTAGTCGCTGAGAAAATGGAATTGACTCGAGAAAATTCAAGAGCGATGATTTATTATGACTTTCGAAGTGGTTTAACACAAAAGCAGTGTGTTGACCGAATGATTTCTGCATTTGGTGACGAAGCCCCATCGAAAACCACAATTTATCGCTGGTTTGAATTTGAATTTCAACGTGGACGTGTCAAGCTCAGTGATGATTCCCGTCAAGGTCGTCCAAAACTGCAGTCACCCAAGAAAACGTTGATGCTGTGCGTAAGCTGATTGAGGAAGATCGACATGTGACATACCGCGAAATTCAGGCAACTTTAGACATTGGCATGAGTCAAATACAAATAATCTTGCATGAACAATTAGGTGTAAAAAAGTTGTTTTCCCGATGAATACCGCATTCGCTCTGTGAAGAGCAAAAAGCGGCTCGCGTTACTTGGTGCGTCAGAACTCTCAAAAGATTCCACGCAGGATCCTCAAATGCTGTATACAACATCGTATCAGGTGACAAATCCTGGATATACTGGACTATTCCTCTTGAGGGACAAAGAGCGGTTAATGCAGAATGGTATGCTAGCATTTGTTTGCCACAGGTCGTTTCTGAACTCCGTAAAGAGAACTGCAACCGCCGCATAATCCTCCATCACGACAATGCGAGTTCTCACACCGCACACAGAACAAAAGAGTTTTTGGAGCAACCAAACATAGAATTATTACACCATCCGCCGTACAGCCCCGACCTAAGCCCTAATGATTTCTATACTTTCCCTAAAATAAAGAATAAATTGCGTGGACAGAGATTTTCATCACCTGAAGAAGCTGTGGACGCCTACAAAACGGCCATTTTGGAGACCCCAACTTCAGAATGGAATGGTTGCTTCAATGATTGGTTCAATCGTATGGAAAAATGTGTCAAATTTCGCGGAGAATACTTTGAAAAGCAATAAATACATTTTTAAGTAGTAATGTTGTGTCACTTCCTTGATTCCCGAAATTTTCAGTGCCGCCCTCATATGGATTAAATGAGAAAGTAGATGAAATATAACTATGGATGTTATATCTTTCATCTTAGTTTAGTCCTCTCTATGTGAGTTAGCTTTCTTTATTGATTTGCTGCAGTAAACTTTAGGCTTGGTAATCTTTTTAGACACTAGTGCGGATTCCTATGATAGCAATATCATTAAATTAGAGAAAGCTTATTACATACATATTATACATTTTATACGTGGTAGAGCCATGCTGCAGTTATATTAGATGTATAGTTGTAGCACGAATGGGTCGGCTCGACCGGGGAAGGACCACGCTCTCACAGAATACCAGCGTGAAATAGTAGCTTAATGCTGCTGTATTTCGTATGGTGAGTGTAGAGAACCGGAGACCCATTTTACTGGAAACGAGGCATTCCATCTTAGTCCTCACGGGTGACAACGCATCTGCATTTTGATTCGTAATCGAGGATAGATGTAGATGTCTATGGACCACAGCAACCACTTACCATCAGGTGGACTGTGTGCTCGTTTGTCACCCTATCCTATAAAAAAAAAAAATCAATCAGAAACTGTCTGAAGGCTTATTACATTCTCTAATGCAAAGTCAATATGGCTTTGATTTTACAACTTTATAGTAATTTTTTTTCGTTCTTATAAAAGACAACAACTTTTCAACAGTTTTGTGAAAAAAACCTAAGGGACGGTAAAAATAGGCTTTTTTAATAAAAATAATTTTACAATTCAATCCCTGCCATGACCAATGAAATTGTTAATAGCTACGTTAAGTAATGATTTACCACGTGCTCGGCGATGAAGGAAAATACCGTGAGGAAAGCTGCATGTCTAACTAATAAAAAGAAATATTTCGAAAACATGTGAAGTTTGCCAACACGCATTGGGGCTTCGTCGCTTTGATCGACTGATGCCAAAAAACTCATCCAAAAAGCTTTATATGCCACTACTACATACACTACTATACTATGTAAACACTATATACACTAATACCACTACGTACACTGGTAATGGACAGTAGCAGAGCAGAGCCACGTTGCAGCTATATTATGGTTGTAGAACATATGGGTCGTATGAACCGGGAAAGGATCACGTTTTCACAAAATGCGTAGCGTCCGTGCGTGCAGTAGGCACACGAGTTGAATGCAGTTTGGGACTTTGGGTCTGAGGTAAAGGGCGGGATGGTGCCCTCCCTCCCTTGCTTCGAACGCCCATAGTGTAGCGTTGTCTTTTGTCTATGAAAATTATCGCGCATATCAATTCTGTTTTAATGTTTGACGTACATTTGTGTTTAAATAAGACCGAACCGGGGCCTTCAAGTTCAGCAGCTCAAAAAGTTACAATAGAACGTGTTACATTCATCGCCACAAAGGGATTTTTTGACCTTGCCATTAAATGATTAGTTTGGTCGAGTTATACCGGACATTAGCTGTTATTCAAAAACAAGCTAAACACGTTCGCCTTCTAAAAAGAAAGATCGTGTAAGAAAAACATAAATGTGGACGTTGAAGATTTTGATAGAAGTTTAATACAAAGAACTATAGAAGAATTTTATATGACTTAAAAAATTGTTCCTACATGTCCTTCTACTTCTATCAGCTATTAGAGAAAAAATAGAGTTTTCATGGGGTGGTCACTACCCATGAAAATTCAATTTGTTTAAGAAAATTATTAGAAGAAATGGTATATATGTGGCCTAAGTGTCACCATAAACGTATTTTAGTGGAAAAGCCAGCATTGTATTCGCTCGGTCAATATATTTGCGAAAAATCCGTCAATATAGACAAGAAAATAGAAATATATTATTTTTGGATGAAACGTGGGATTGATAATAATTTAACTTTTACAAAATCCTGGAGAAATTATAAGATTGATGCAGTGTTGATGGATACCAGTTCCACAAACAGGCTCATTCTTGTACACGGAGGACTGCTTTTTAAAGCTGGTACTCCATCAGCGGATTATCACGGCCAAATGAACTGTGTGAAAAGCTAATGCAATTTTGAAAAGCAGGTCTGTTAAATGCTTATTCAGATCCTGCCACTAAACAGCGTCACCATAATGGACAACGCACCGTACCATAGTGTACAAGATAATAAAGTCGCTGCTAAGTCCTGCATCAAACCCGTAATGTTGAAATGGCCAAATAAAAATAATGTGTAATGTGTGACTATGCGAAAAGATGAGCTCTTTCGTTTAATTGGTTTGCATAAGCCTAGAGAAAAGACGTTTAAAGTAGATCAATTCATAATTTAGAGAACCGGAGACCCTTTTTACTGGAAACGAGGCATTCCATCTTAGTCCTCACGGGTGACAACGCATCTGCATTTTGATTCGTAATCGAGGATAGATGTGGATGTCTATGGGCCACAGCAACCACTTACCATCAGGTGGACTGTGTGCTCGTTTGTCACCCTATCCTATAAAAAAAAAAAAAAAATAAGGAACCATGGCTATGTCGTAGTAGATTACCACCGTATATGTGTGATCTCAATCCGATTAAGTTGGCTTGAGCGAAAATGAAAAGAATTATTAGACATCACAGTGCCAGTTCAGATTGATGATTATGTAATAAGCTTAGAACAAAATTATTGGCAAAGATATTGCTTAATGGAAGATTTGTGATAGAGATCAGCGAAGGAGAGGATATAGTGATGACGATTCGGACATGTCTTTTACTTTATAATCTGATGAATGGTGATGGTTAAACACTGATTATTTTTCTCTATTTAAGAAATAAATAATACTTTGACAATTATTATTGTTTTTTATTCAATATTTTAAATTTTATCACAATTGTTTTGTAGTTACGGAGATAGGTACGTGGTTACAAATTTTCACACAAACTTTAACATCAAGATAAAAAATTTGTTATTTAATGTGCAGTTTATCGATGTATCACTAATTGACGGTAACAGGTTCCTAAGCTCTGCACTCGACTCGCGCGCTTACTACGTAGTACTTATTACGTAGCTAGAAAAAAATAGCAGCTTAGTGCTGCTGGGTTTCGTATGGTGAGTGTAGTGAATCGATGACCTTTTTTACTGGTAACAAGGTATTCTTATTTTAGTCTGTAGGATTTATAACGAAATACTAAGATATTAATTGAGACTAGATGAGGTGAGGTGAGATAGAGGAGTAGAGAAGGGTGAGGAGATGTACCACAGCATCCTTTACCATCAGTGGTACTGTGTATATAAAAAGAACCAACGGTGCACTTTGCAATTGTGGAGTTGCTGTGCTGGGGCTTCGAATGCCACATGGAAACAGTATTTTTTTTTAAAGAATATTAACAATGCTATAAACATTACTAATATTCCCCTTTACCACTCGTGGTAAGCTTAAATTGCCTGTGTTACGAGTGGTTCATGCCAGTAGTCGAATGGCGGATTCGAACCCACGACGTTATTGAGTTCGCGGTGCGCACTCTGCCATTACGTTACTGTCGGTTCAAGTATTTGTATGGCCTATAAATAATTATTCCTGGTCTGGATGTTAGTCCTTGTGCAATTAATGTTTGTAAACTGCCTCCACGATGCAGGAGAAAAACAAATAAAAACCGATGCAAGAGAACAGCCCACAGATCTACCCCGTACTAACCCACAAATGGTAGTTTGTAGGTATAGACCAATCTTAAAAATGCTTAATTTTAATTTTTTTTAATTTATGACCTGATTTTTGATACTTTACAGGTCTCTTCTTAGACATCATCTACAGCAAAGCCAAAAGCCAACCACCGAGGAGGATTTCAGATAAATGAGATATGCTTAGATTTTTAATATTTCAGACCAAATACAACAAGAAACTATTTTTATGATGTATAATTTATTTATAAGCAAAACTTTCTGTGTATTCCGGCCATTTTGGCGACTCATGTAAATGTATAATTTATATTATATGTTTCAATCCTACTTTATAGTAATGCCTTTGTGGATAATATTTTGTACAATATTTTCATAAGAAATACTTTAACGGGTTTTATCACGTTAAAAATTGGTACGTAGTTGAAAACACCGTTATGAAATTACTACACCATATATTTTAAATTTGATACTTTGACAAAACCTATATTGGTTGATTTTTAGATTTAAGTTAAATTAAGATTTTATGACATTTTGTGAAATTAAGATTTATTTAATATTTTAATAAAAACTACAAACCGACTTCTGGAGGTAACAATTAAAATGTCTTCTTTATATTTACGCAAAAATCTTCATCCCATATTATTGCACTCTTAGAGATGCTTTTTAGGATGGATATATCGGATGCTAACCGGGGATGCTTAGTCGTCTGCCACGCTAGCGCGACAAACAACAAAACGAGAGTGCCATGTTGGCGCGTCTAGTGCGCGCGTCGATTGACCGCGACCAGCGGTAGACAGTACGTGTTCGCGTGTCTTGCGGATTAATCAAAACATGTTGATTTTTTCGCAATTCAACATGTAAATACGGAGACGTTTATTAGCGAAATAATGTCTCAGTCTGCAAAGTCTAGAAAGCATAAAAATTATATGCATAATATTATATTTCTCAAAACTTTTGTGGATATTGACGTATTTCATCATACAATCTACGATATTCACCAAACTGATGCCAGTTTTAGTTTAAATTATGAACTCCTATTTTAATTTACATAAAAAAAAACTCCTTTCTAGACATGAAAGTGTCAATTTAGAAAATCTTATTTTTTAACCCGCGCAATAATAGCAAGAGGAAACCACATGTCATGCAGGTGCCTCAACATACTACTAGACGTGGGTCGTTACGTCATTTTCAAGGAACGTAACGAAACCAGTGACTTGATCGGCGTCACCTGTTTCAAAACTAGTGATTTTTGTAACTGGCTATTTTTGTTCGGCTACTGTGATTGTTTGCATAAATATCAGCATCAGCTATACAGTTACACACGAAACGAAAATATAACGTAACTGTATACTGTTAAATCAATAAATTAACTTCCCTTCATACTTTATTCAGGTTTAGGACAGACTGCATTAAATGTATTTATGATTGATTTGCGTTTACTATGACACTAAGATTTTCATAAAATTATTAATGCATGCATATTTACAAGTCAATTTGATTGTATATACAATGATTATTGATATTTACAGTTTATTCACACTTCTTCAACGTTTTCACTATCATTTGTTTTTGCACTTTTATTTACACTGTACAATTAATTTGTTTATTTGTCTGGCTATTTACACTGTTTTTAAGTTTTATAATATAAACATTTAAATTTTTTATACACATTTTTAGTTTTATTTTAATTTTTTGAATAAACGAGTTCATGACTCCGTCAAAAATGTTTTAAAAATTATTTTAGTTAAAATCAATGTGACTCGCTTCCCGGAATCGCAAACCGTTGAAATCATTTACAAACAGAGATTACTCTATTTTATTGTCTATGTCTATAGTCTTACGTATCAAAATTAAACGTACAATAATACTGTTACTTACGATGTTTTGTTTATTGTTGTATGCCACATGTGCGCTTTGCGCTCGACCGACCGACAGTCGACTCCCGCAATAATTTTCATGCGGTTAACAGTAATCATAATCACGCATTTACAAAAATCACTAGTTGTAATATGACTCGAAACTAGTGATTCGGTTACATGCCGCGTAGCCAGTGTATCTAGTGACGTGAAATAACGCCCACGTCTACATACTACAGCGGCAAGACGTAGCGTCTTCACGTCTCCCGCCGCCGCAGGTTGCCTCCGCTCACCGCGGTGGCTCTAGCGTGGCCAGCGCCTTAGGGATAAAATTTTATCTTCAAATTTATATAACACTAAAAATATTGCCTATTTAATGAATCATTTAAATTGATCCAACCGTTTCCGAGAAATCAATGAACCCAAAAACATACATATAGTAAAATAATAGAACCTTTTCATTTTTTAATTCTGTTAAAATGTAATAAATTAAATTATTTTTTTTATAGAAGAGGGGGCAAACGAGCATGCGGCTCACCTGATGTTAAGTGACTACCACTAGGGAAATTGCAGGTGCGTTGCCGGCCCTTTAAAAAGGAGTAAGCTCTTTTCTTGAAGGTCCCCAGGTCGTATCGGTCCGGAAAAATTGCTGGTGGTAAACTATTCCACAGAGAGGTTGTACGCGGAAGAAAACTCCTCTTGAAACGTACAGTGGTGGACCGCCAAGCATCCAGATGGTGTGGATGGTATCGGGACGTTTGCCGCGTAGTGCGTTCACGAGATTTGGCGGCTGGGATTAATCCGAACAATTCCTCAGAGCCACTGACCTCTATATATACAAGTACACTGGACTGGCTGTACCATACAAAATGACTGTGCCAATTTGAAGCGCCGCTAAAGGATGTCTTGAAAAATAAAATTGACATAATATGCCAAAGTCTTATTTATATTTTCTTATTTCATAAGTCTGTATTTTGAACTTTTAAACTAAAAAACGAAAGTATTTTGTTGTTTGATTGTGTATAATATTAGTTACATAATAAGAATTATTTTTATTAATAATGTGAGTGTGCGTAATCTGTAAAACTCGTTACCAAAATCGAAGTGGTATAACATTTTACAAGTAAGTGAATTTGCAGCAAATATTAAAGAAATTAAAACTATTTGATAATATAAGTACTTAAAAATTTGTTACTAATCTTAATATCATGTAAACCAACATGTTTGGCTGTGAGTTTTGATAAACAATAAAATTCAATAGGGTTGTCGAGTCCCTTAACTATAATACTTATCGATGTTCTTTCCTACTCATATCTGTTAACATACAAAATCGCCAATAACAAATGATTATCAAATGTTTATTTAATTAACAGGTTTACAACTGAACCTAGACTAAAATTATGACCTAAAAGCGTAAATATTGTGAATTGGCGTCCGAAACAAAATAATCATATTTGTTTCAAACATTTTACAGACGACTGTTTTATTAGACATGAGAACTGCACCACTTTGAAAAGTGCAGTATACCAACAATGTTTTCTGGTACCAGTAACCAGTAAGTACAAAAGTATTAGATTATTATTTCGAATGTTTTTTTTATTTCTTCTTTCCTCATTTTCCACCGAACTCAAGGGCCATAGAAAATCGCCTGATGATGTTGAGCCACGTTGGATGTGTGTTAGTGGGCTGCGGCTAAAGGAGATTCCTCTCCCTGGACCGCTATAGTCGAGGTGGAGTCGTAAGGGAAGAGGAGTGTTCGTATGACGATTGGCGATGCGCCACTCGACTATCTTTCGCGACTTTGGTGAGGCTGCACCACTTGCTGCTTCCAAGTGCTCGTTTTTTCCTGGCTCCATTCACATATCGGGCTCGGGGAGTCCGTAGTGCAGCTCGTATCTCTATAAATGTTTCCTCGGTTTAAGATCTTTGTAGAATATTTAGAGACGATACCAGGAGACCAGACGGTATGGGTTTAGTTGCTTGAGAGAGAGAGATAAAGCTTTAGTGTGGGATACTACTTGCGAACACTTTGACAGCATCCCATCTCAGGGGTACCTCGTCTAAAGCAGGGGTGGCATTAGAGGCAACTGAACCCAGTAAATAGCCTAGAGTATCTGGAAGATAAGTACATATTTCTGCAATTTGCTGTAGAGACTATTGGCCCGTAGGGTGCACGCGCGGTGTAGTTCCTAAAAAACTCTATCTGCGACTGATCATCGCTGCTGGTAATAAGAAGTTGTTTAGTTTGTTGTTTCCTCGCTTGAAGGCTAAGTATAGCCATTCAGTGAAGACACGTAGCCAGCATTCTTGGGACGATACCACAAAAAGTAGGACTTTATGGTAATTTCAGTTATTTTTTTTTTAAATATTCCATTTCGGAAAATGACGTTGTTAATAACTGATAACTATGTAATTCAAAGTTTATATTTTTTTATATAATCGTACCCAGCACATTGCTGCCGCAGAAGAAATAATTGTGGAAATATCGTTAAAAATGTGGAACAGTTATTATATTGTTTAATTAGGAATGATAATACAATCAATGAATTAGAATGATATATAACTTTCTATAACTTTAAAATAAATAGTCGGTATAATACGCACGCCACCTAGTGTCGGTTAATTGTACCATACGTATTACCTTCGCACAAATGCAACCAATAAGTTGACTAAGTTTGACCGCAATCTGATGAACGGTATGGCATCGTAGAAAGTACGAACAAACATAAATTTGTGAACAAAAATAAAATATTTTACTGTCTATACAGACCAGTAGTTGATTAGAATAGGCGTTATTATAGCGGCTGATTTGCTTTTTATAATATTAGAACTAAATGAACGGTTGACAATAAGTTATTCTAGAAATTATGTTTTATTTTTATTTTCTGTAGTTCGTTTAGTCTTAATAATTTTTTGGTTGAATGGTTAAGGGCTATGATGGCTATCCGAGTACAGAACCAGAGTACAAAACTAATCCAACTGTAGAGAGGTGTAAGACGGGGTGACGTTATATCCCCGAAACTCTTCACCGCTGGGTTGGAAGTCGTTTTCAAGCTACTGGACTGGAAAGGATACGGTATTAAAATCAATGGCGAGTATATCACTCACCTTCGATTTGCCGACGGTATAGTCCTTATGGCAGAATCGCTGGAGTACTTAAGCAATATGCTAAATGATCTCAATAGTGCCTCCCAATGGATGGGTCTTAAGATGAACATGGACAAAACAAAGATCATGTTTAATGTCCATGTCACACCTAGGCCCGTAGTTGTTGGGAGCACTAAGCTCGAAGTTGTTGACGAGTACGTTTACCTGGGACAAATATTCCGATTAGGTATGTCCAACTTCGAACGAGAGGTCAATCGACGGATTCAACTCGGCTGGGCAGCGTTCGAGAAATTACGACACATCTTCTCGTCAGGCCTATGTTCAGCAGTGAACTTGTGAAGAGTTTTAATGATGATGAATAATGATAATGGCATTATATTAATATGATACATAAATATAATGGACGTTACGGGTAGAGTCCATCTATCCATAGAGTCTATCCTATTTATTTAGGTATAGGTAGGGTATAGAATTTTATCGATATAATTTGTTACAGTGTCTTATCCCTATTATTAATTCCGTGGACGTGCACTTCCGCTGTCAGCGCCAAAATGGCGGAAATCAAATCACTTCAGCATTTCACGGTGTATAGCCAGTCCAGCGTACTTGTATATATAGAGGTCAGTGCTCAGAGCACTCTCCATGGTATATGCGAAAGAAAATGCAAAGAGATGCAACATCTCTTCGCAGCGCCAGTGAATCGAGCCGATCGGAGAGCACTCGGTCGTCGACAATTCGAGCCGCTCTGCGCTGGATGCGGTCAAGTGGAAGGAGCTGGTACTGGGGAGCCCCAGCCCAGAGATGGGATTATATATTTGATTTTAAAAACCAATTATTTAACTATTTTCAGCCAGTTGACTACATTACCACCTGATGGTAAATGGTAATGCAGCCGAAGATGTTAAAGCGCACCGACTTAGTTTAACAAAAGCCTATTTACTCCTGCCTTGCCTGTACCTACATAGTAATAAGATAAAAAGACAGATGCGTGCAAATTATTGTAATATTTTGCTCTCCGCATGAAATAGTATAATACATACACAACATACATAAACACTGACGCCTGTCACCTAGAGGGGTAGGCAGAGACCACGGACTTCCATTTGGCACGGTCCTGACACGCTCGTCGGTTAAGGGTACTTCTAATGTGGCCCATTTTTAAAATATCGCCAATATGGTCGATAAACTTTCTTCTAGGGCGTCCCTTCCCGACTCTGCCGTTCACATCTGCCATATAAATTTGCTTTGTCACTCTTTCCTCATTCATTCTTTCTACATGACCAAACCACCGAAGCATTCCTTTCTTAATTCTGGTCACAACATCATCTTGCATACCACATTTTACTATTGTCTCACAATTTCTCACCCTTTTTTTTAACATGGGGAAATGCCTACGCATACCCGCGGGGGCAAGGACGGGTTATGTCGGACTCGCACCGACTAAAACCCCATGGCGTTCCACCTTCGTCGCATATTGGCAGGGCTACGGAAACGCTTTCGCACACTTCCGCGGCCATACCAGCGACTGCCGCCCCATGGCAGCACCTCCTCAGGAGAGGAATATTCCTCCCCGTTCTCCTTCCCAAGTAAGGTGCACCAGAACACATGGCACGCCTTCCTCCACGGCCTGCAATTACATCTGCGCAACAGACGCCCCCGCGTCCGATGCGCGAAGGCCATGGGGCCAGGAAAAACGATCACTTAGAAGTACTAGCCTTCCCGACCCCAGCGGCGGATCTGGCCTATGGCTCCGCTGCCAACCAAGATTCGGCTGCGGAGGATAGGGAGAGCGGCGCCTCGCAGTACCGACAATCCTCTCCCCCCGCAGCCCCATCACCACCGCATCAACGGTGCGGCCCCGTTTGAGTCGCGGAGGATAGGGCGAGTGGCGCATCGCCATACCAACACTCCTCTTCCTCCGCGACTCCACCTCGGCTGCAGCGGTAGAGGGTGCGGAGTCCCCACTCGCTGCAGTCCACCAGCACACATCCGAAGTGGGCTCCCCAAGCCCACTCGGAGTGGCCACCTCAGGCCGGCCCTTCACCTCGGGCCAGCCACGTGGGTTCCTCTTTGTTCACCGTGGGAGACCAAGCCACGGCTACTAAGCCCCCCCGCCACGACAAGGCGGGAACCCGTTCGGGGGGGACAATTTCTCACCCTGTCATTCAGATTCAACCCTAGCATACTCCTTAAAGACCGCCTTTCTACAGCATAAAACTATGTACCTATCCGTTGATATCTACGTGCGTGTAAGTCTGCAAGGAAGTCAGTATCCATTCCCACACGGTGATACGCAAGTTTTGATGTTTTTGGTTCTCTTAGATATATATTATGTATATTGTAATATTTATATTTTAAGTACGTTTTTCGTACGTGGGAGAGCGACGCTGCAGCTATATTATGGTTGCAGCGTGAATGGGTCGGCTCTACCGGAGAAGGATCACGCTCTCACAAAATAGCCGCTTAATGCTGCTGTGTTTCATATCAGGTCAGTGTAGGTAACCGGAGACCCATTTTAATAGAATTCAAGGCATTCCATCTTAGTCCTCTTGGGTAACAACGCACCTGCTTTTTGTTTCTTAATGGAAGTTAAATGTAGATGTCTATGGTCCACAGCATCCGCTTACCATCAGGTGGACTGTGTGCTCGTTTGTCACTCTTATCCTATAAAAAAAACGATATTACGTATTGACTAATATATATGGTACTCTGAAACGAGTTTATTTTACAACGAAGAGTCGAAGCAAGAATATCTGTTTTACTCAAATATAATTCACATTCTATCGAAGCAGTCATGGTTCGTTCGACATTCCAATCAGTGTATGATAACATTATAAATATTTTTTGTATCTAATTACTATTTCTTCGGGTGCGATGTTAGATTTTCTGTGAAGTGATGCTGTACTGCAACGGTAATTAATACATCGTTGCCCGATGTATGGATATCGGATATTGTATCGATTATAGAATATATAGCATGATTAGTGATTAATGTAAAAATGGCACGTTATCAAACAATAAACTAGACAACAATAAACAATAAACAAGAGTTCGTGGATTTTAGCCTGCTTTTGTTTTTGATATATTTACTTCTACATTCAATAGATGTCGCTACCTGTAATTAAATTATGCAAGACATGATAAAATAAGACTGATTTAAACTGATAGTTTAAAAGACAATTTTGTTAAGTTGCGAATGCGATATTATACCTAATTCGTAAAATTAGTTTTATTGAATACCTTATTTTCATTAATAAAATATATAACAATTTTATAATATTAAGTATTACAAAAAGATGACTTTTATCCTTTATTTATTTATTTATTTCACAGCTTATGTACACACAAGTAAGGGAGAAGACACATCATGATAAAAAGTTTGAACAAAGGCTCTACTTATCTCACAATTAAATTTCTTCCAGTAGGCCAGTTTCAAACACATAATATGATTAATAAATGATTATAAGATGTGCACTTTGTTATTATACAACACATATGGGGATAAAATAAATATATACGTACTTGATATAATATAAAGTCATAATTAAATATATAAACATATATACACACACATAGACATACATACATATATGTACATGCATATATTTGTAACAGTATAGTAAATATCAGAGATTTGAGACTTACATAGAAGACAGCGATAAATAATGTTCTTTCACTCGTTTTTGGAACAATGTCATTGTTTTGATTTCTCGAATGTGAGTAGGAAGCGAATTCCAGAGTCTTACCGCCTGTACGGAGAATGAACGGGAATATGAATGAGTATTAAAGGATGGGAATTTTAGGAGAGTTTTAAGGTGAGATCTACAAACTGTATCTGGGGATTTAAGAAAGGTAAATCGATTTCGGAGGTATGTAGGGAAATGTGGGCTGTGTAGGATGTTAAAAAGGGGACAAAGGATGCGAGTGTTCCTGCGAAATCGGATCGGGAGCCACTTGAGTTGCTTTCTATATTTAGAGACGTGGTCAAACTTCTTGAGTCCGAAAATATACCGAATGCAAAGGTTTTGCATTCGCTCAAGTTTGTTTAATTGCTGCTCTGTGGCATCCAAACAACAGACATCAGTGTAATCTAAGATAGGCAAAATAAGAGTTTGAACAAGAGAGATTTTCGTTGATAAGGGTAAAAAAACTTTGAAGACGTTTTAATGAGTGTGAATGTGAGGACGCCATGACAACCTATTGTCAATAACTAAGCCCAAGTTCTTCACTTTTACCATTACTTTACTGGTTCGAAAATACCCTCTGCCATATGAATTACAAGCAAGTAACATAACGGACAATTTCGTGAACTAACAATTTACAATGAATTAGATCTAACACAATATACTTAATACGACTTAGGGTCCCTCAAGAAAAGATCTTACTAACTACTTTCCAAAAGGCCGGTAACGCAGTTGTTTATGGGCGGCGGTAGTCACTTAACATCAGGTGAGCCGTACTAGACCCACCATCAGGTGCTCGTTTGCGCCGTTTCCGTTTGTTTATTGGTTCGTGTGATATGCGTTTCTTTTTCACGATGATAAATTTTTGATGAGTAGTAATGTGAGATTTCTGACAAACAAGAGGTAAAATTAAAAATTTTGTACAACCGACTTCTATAAAAATAAAATGACATATATAATGTATTCGAAGTCAATTAAACACGCATTATTAAGGATAACTCAAAAACTACTGGTCAGATCTTGATCAAATTTATATGGGACCATGTAAGAAGCTTCAGCATTCAAATGAAAATATAATTATCGAAATCAGTTCAACTAGAAAAAAGTTCTGAGGTAACATACAAAAATTCAGTCCAATTGATCGAATCCTTTTTTGAAGTCTGTTAAGAAAAGCATTGCAACGCATGTTGGGCAAGGCTATTAGATAGGTATGTACAACTATATAGTAAATTATTTTCAATGAGAGCTAACGGTGCCACGCTGATGAGATGTCATTATTTAGAACTAAGGTGAGCTCATTTGTTACGTTGTAAATAAGAAGGAAACAAAAGTAGGGCCTCTATGAAGTTAAAGTACAAATTGAATCTCAAGACTCGAGAGAGAATTAAGTCTCTAGACTCGCATTTACTAAATGTTAAACCCCCATTGTGTTCTACCTCCGCCGCAAGTTGGCGGGGTCGAGGAAACGCTTTTTGCACATCCGCGGTCCCACTTGCACCAGCCGCCCTATTTCAGCCCCCGCTTAGTTGCTGACTTCTCCTCCGCGTTTTCTTTCTCAGATAACGCGGACCAGAAACACTAGGCACACTGCCCTTCTAACTCCACATGCATCACGGACTCCCCGAGCCCGATATTTTTTATAGGAGTGGGGACAAACCAGCATACGGCTCAACTGATGGTAAGTGATTACCACCGCGCGTGTACAATTGCAACATCAGGGGAATTGCATTTTTTCTTTCTATATGTGAATGGAGCCAGGAAAAAACGAGCACTTGGAAGCATCAAGTGCTGCAGCCTCACCAAAGTCGCGAGGATAGCATAGCGCATCGCCAATTGCCATACCAACACTCCTCTTCCCTTACGACTCCACCTCAACTACAGCGGTACAGAGAGAGGATTGCATTGTCAATGCCACCACCATAGTATAGAATAGAATAATTTTTCGGGAAATGTTAATGTAATCCTGTTCTATTGTACAAGTTCATATCTGGGCCTTGTTGCCTCGTTACCGTTTGTGATCAAATCACCGCGTGGTTACAACGGTAAAGTAAGCAATAAAGAGTATCACTAGCAATATAGCTGAGCTATAGTTCTCTGCACGATTTCCAGTAAGTTGGATTTATAATAGCCCATTTACGAACCCTTTTAGATTAACTTTCTCATCTAATGGGCTATTCAAGTCGACTTTCTACAATCGTTGACACTAACATAAGGAATAAATAAATCGATAGTTGGCGTTTCAGAACCGTACATTTTTACGCGAAATTATCTGCAACTCACCACCATATTGTGGAATTTACATAGAAAAGGTAGGGCCAAATTTAATATATTACTAGTTGTTCCCCGCGATTTCGTTCGCGTGGAATTTATTACGATTGGATTGAGTTTTAATTTTTTTTGGACGGAACTCCGTTTCTTTTTTGAAATAAGTAGCCTTAGTTACTTTCTATAACATCAGTTGTGAAAATCCCGTCAAAACCGGTCTAGCCATTTCGGAGATTAGCCGGAACAAACAGACACAATTTTTTTTTAAATATAAATAACGTAATTTCATATGCGTTAAGTAAAAAGCTATTATTGTATAAAACGTTTGACATTACAAAAATAGGCGCTTCATTTTTATAGATGTTTTAATAGGGTACACTAACGATTCTATATAAAAATATAAACTTAAGAATTCTGTTATTAATTTATTAATATTATATTCTACATTACAATCTGAATTCATATTATTTTATGATTTTGTTTACTTCAGGTTCATCACAAAAAAACTATAACTTTAACTTCGGCGTGCGAAATTTGAAGACTGTAAGTTAAAATATCCGCATATTTTAGATATTTTCAAATTAGAAGTACCTGTATGAACATGCGCGTGTTTACAGTGTAATAGCTAAAGCCTCTACGTAAAAATAGGAATTCAAGAATTCTGCCTTGTAGTGTGCATATTCAAATGGCGTTAATGTAAGCTGATTATTTTTAATATTTTTCTATTCATATATTTTTAGAGTTATGTTTATGGCATTTCTTAAGTAGTAAATATACTTCGTGCTATTGTTTTGATTGTTTATTGAATGCAGGCACCTATTCCATTTACAGTCAGAATTTCCTTATGTTGTATTTTTTAACTAAACAGACTTTAAATTTTAGTTAAAATTTAATAAACAAATTAACAAGTATGTCATTTAAGCATTATTCTACACTGTCAATGTTCAATGTAAAATAGAAATTATTTTTACAACCACAATATGTGCGATGTAATCTATTGACTATTATTGATTTACTCACAAATATAAAGTATTTGAACACTAAACGTGTTTTATTGGTTTTACCAACATACTAATAGTTTTCTCAAAGCCGTATTTAAGGCTTTAACAGCATAAACCGACTGCCGCATATAGTCGATGACGACTTAAATTATCACTGACGCTTTAAAAGCTTATTACGTACTACGAGCATACGAACGACATACGATACGAACATACGAGTATACCTACCTTTTTTATCGGGGATGTTGCTCATAGATACTCTTCCGCGGGGCAACGAAAATGTTATGCCGGACTTCTACCGGCTAAAACCCCACGGTGGTCACTATCAGCGTATATGATGGTTCCCGGGATTTCTGTTTGGACCGCAACCTGTCTCGCTCCGCTATATTAGAGCACGTCACGTGCTTACTGCCCCCAGCAGCCTTGCAGTGCTATCACAATGCCTGGAATCACTTGCGAGTAACCGTCCCCCTCGTTGACTACTATATAAGTATAATACTATATAAGTAATATTTTACAATGCATTGGTACCCCACTGAAGACTACAATAAAATGCCAGGTCGGCATTCAAAAAGGCCAATGGTTATTATTACTTCAGTCATAATATGCATTATTCTGCTATTTGACACTAAATATTTACGAAGGCGTAGTCCCTAACCCTAATTAGTCCAGGCGATCACCCCCCATTAGTGATGTAGATATAATACGCTACACCCTGGTCATTGCCACGGTTTTTACAGAAGTAGAATGATAAAAACGAGCATACATTCTACCTGAATACGAGTAGATGCTGTGGTGTTTTGGAATAAGATTGATTGTCACCCCTTTTTTACCGTGTAGTAGCGGTGTAAGCATATCCACTACCCCATATCGTCTAGTTGGTGTTGTAAAGGACGACTGAGGGAAACTGAAACAGGACAAGAGAACCAGCATCTTCATTATAACAGCTCAAAGTAGTAAAATAACTGCGCTTTTAACCCAAGCCAAGCGTGTGCAAACTACGCCATAACCTGGTACTATATGAGGCAGTCTATAGGGAGACCTGTTTTCAGTTGGCGCTTGGCGTACGAAAACGTTATTCAATTATTTTGTAATACCCTTTACCTACCTGTTGCTTCAAGAGATGCGCACTTTAGATCATACAATACCTACCTTACGTCCGCTCCAAAAGAGCACTAATTAGATCAGAAGTACTGCCGTACTGCAGCAAGTATTTTTTTAAACTATTTTTTCGTTTCAAACAAAACCAAAGACACTATGCAATAGATAATAGTATCAAAAACAAAGATATGCTCTTTTATTTTAAACCATAACCTGGCAATGTTTCTTAGAAAAAAAAAAAGAAACCACTCTGAACTTTCGGCGTTTCACGTGTCGCTTTGATGAAGGTGCTCCGTCTTTTTTATAGAATTTTGTATTTGTGTCTGGACTAAAAACGAAAGTATTATAGTTTTTTATATTCCTTGTAATATAGTAAACACGTAGATATATAATTTGTGGTATAAAAAGTGAAAAGTAAATTGCCAAAAGTACTTCAAAATCCGGAAGGCCCATTTTGGCGGTTGGGTCATAAATGTGTTATTTTTCAAATTCTCATTTATTTTTAGTGTAAAATGTAAGTAAAAATAGTTTTCTTACATATTTCAAATAACTTGACGTTGTATTTATTTCAAATTCACACAAAAATATTTTTGAAATATTGTTCGAAATGTCATACAGATAAAATATTATTATTATTTTTTTTTAATTTTTTTATATTTTAATATTTTGGTATGAGTAACGAATAGAAACACATAAAACATAAAAATATACATATTTCCAAACATTTTCATATACATTTCTCCAAAAACAAAAGTGTAGAATTCAAATTAGTAGTAATTTTGTCACTAAAATTGAAGTATATACTACTACTATGCTATACAGGGTAATTTATGTATTTTATTACAATTTCTAGCAACCAAAAATAATTTTATTCGATAGTTTATACATTCAACAAGAATTCCTGTAAGTTTTATCCATAAATATTGTCTCAAAGTGAAAATATAGCAAAATTTGCAATATAGCAAAAAATTTTCTAACTTACAAATTTTCCCGCCATTAAGGTCCCGAGGGAACGGGAGTATAACATGTCGCGCGCTGTCAGAGCGAAGAGCTCTGGACAGCAAAAATAAATTAAGAAAAGAAATGTAGATTTTAAATTTTAGAAACATAATTTATAAAGGCCCTATAATTATATCAAGCTTTTGAAGAATCGCAATCAAAGTTCATTTTGGTTTTGGATGAGAACCAAGTTGTTGCAATTTATCAGCTGTGGCGCTCCTGTGACGTCACTGACCTTTAGCGCATGTGGCCTAGATACAGTAATAAATACCTACAGTACTAGTGCATCCGTAACCTCCTCAAAATCATAGTTTCCGAGTACAACTGCATCGTAATTCGCAATATTTGACTACGATTTAAGATGGGATGATGATATGAATAAACCGACAAATATAATTTAAATCTATTTCTTATCCCGTTTGCTCGTGAGGGGATATTTGCCTTAGTTATCAGGTTTGGTTTGGTTTGGTAAATAAGTATAGTTTTGATAGTCTAGTTGTTATATATTTATTTATTTATGCTCTATTATATAAATATTATATTTATTTATTGCACACAACGCAATAAATTTATAAATTTATATAAAATTAAGTGGCCCTATTGCTAAACGGCGATCTCTTCCATGCGAACCTTGGTGAATGTGAATATTGTAATAAAATGTGAATGTGAAGTATTCCGAAGCAGTCTGCCTGAGCACACTACATGAGCACTCGGATACATGATCATATACGCGAAGGCCAAATACGAATCTGATAAGGTTCGTGAGGGTAATACGGTCACCTTAATCTTCGGCGCCTTATAAAACAAAAATTAGGAGGAGGACAAAGACAAAAACACAAGCTCACATAAGTACTAGGTACTAAAATATTAAGAAAAAAATAGCAAACAGGATTTGATAGGAATACTTCAAAAAATCAACTTAAAAACTACCTATATCTTTCCACTGGACTGCTGTGTATGTATTTTCAGAATCTGTCTTAGTCGGCATATCAAGCCGAGCAAGAAAGATTCTGATCAAGACATCATCCTAGGTGTTTTAGATATTTTCTAAAAGGAATCATAACACCATTCACAACAATAGGTAAAAGGTTAGCCCAACAAATTCTAAAGATTACTGTTTCCAACAATAATGCCTCGGGTCTAATTTAATTTAAGCCCGAACGACCTGGTCCGTTCTTATGTATTTGCAGTAAGATTCGTATTAATGTCATGGATGGCATTGGAAAGATTCTGGAGTGATGATTTGATGAATGATGATGATCATGATGTATGGGAGTAAATTTGGAGATGATCTGCAAATAAAACAAATATAAAATATATATAAGTATGCAGGTCACTGCTGCCCATCTGTTAAATCGTCTAGGATAATTTTCATTATCTACAATCAGGTATACAATCCAGCCTATCTACATTATTTCTGTCTTTCTCGTTTTATGGTCAGCTAAATTAATAATGGTAATTAATTGAATAATTTTGTTCGTAACGTGCCTTTGAGTATTAAACCAATGGTTTAAGTTTAACTTTGAGTACAAAGGCAATGTGGGATACCTTGTATTTATTATACCTTGCCTTATTATACCTTGTTTTACAAACGCGAGCGACCTAGTGCAGAGCGTTGCGATTAATTGCGCGAGTAGAGCAGGTCAGAAGGAAGAGTCAGTAGGCCTTTAGGAGGGTATATATGTTTTGTGGTGGAGGTGGTCAAACAAAGCAACATGGTCACATCGCGGCAGTGAGAGGAGCATAGTGTGGCCGAGCCATAAAAGTTTCAGGACCTTTGGCCGCAGCGACGCTTTTACATTGCGTTAGTGCATAAATACCTTCGAAAGATTCATAATCTCCTGGTATTGTATCATAATGGAGTAATAGTTCGAGACTTTAAACGACGAATTAATTATACTTCGCAAGCTTTTGACAAAACATTGAACATTTTCAGGAAGTCAATGGATGCATGTGGCTCGCGACCGTGCTTAGTGGCGTTCCTTGGGGACTTTGTCCGATATCCACCGGATTTGAGAAGGAAAGATGAGGATGATCACGTGATGCGGGACACCTACATAGTATGTTTATTTGCCAATCGTAATGATTGTTTGTTTGTTAGTTTTTTTATGTTGGATATAAACTTTCAAGTATTAATTAGCCTGCCTATCTTAAAAATGTTAAACCAACATTTTTAAGATAGGCAGGCTAATTAATTTAATTCACATTGTGGGCGGCGTTAGGCCATAAAGGCGTTCTTTACGGCTTCTTCCATAATAAAATTTATCTTTATCAAAAAGTTGTATGAACTTCGAAAAAGGTAAAAAAATGCTATTCTAAAAAACTCACGTCGATGTACAACACAGTTAGAAGGGAACATGATATAAAAGTGCACACTGCAGTATCAAATTCATCGATACCTCTTAACTGTTATGACTTCTTAGTACTTCTGTATCGCGATAGTGCAACTATTTTAGAAACCAATTTTATTCATTCATTCTCTTTATTATTTTTATTATATGCGAACATTATTATATTTTTATTTTTTATTATATACAAGTCTAGGCCTACAATTACCGCGTGACCCGGAACCCATCTTAAGACCACCCTACTATTAAGTACATCCCAGGGCGTTTAAACGGTTCACGTAGTCTCCAACCAGCTTCTAGTTCACTGAGTTTGACCTCAGTGCTAGCTAGCAGTGCTGCTTGAATATCAGAATTTATATAAATTATATGGTTGACATAGTGTTTTTGCCACAGAAATCGTAATGATAAGACAATAGAAATGAATTAGCGCTCGATCACTTCCAAAACCGATGTCGCCACATCTTACCGTATTATAAACAGACGCAATGCACAATTATATCTAAATACCTTTTGATGTTTCACATTAATCATTCTGCAATAACTTTGCACAAGCGTACTCACACGACTTAAAATAAACATTTATGTAAATCCGAATAATTATGAGGTTATCTATATTTCATTAACACGTGCATAGTTTTTTGTCACTAATTTAAATTTGAATTTTTCAAACAAAGTGTATCCGCGAAGTTGTTTTTAATCGTAATTTAATAATCGATTTTTTTAAATAAATTGGACCAAGTAATAATAAAACGATCCATTGGTTCTCTTCTTCTCTTTGTGCTAATTGTTCAGCTAAGGTACATGGTACCACTGCTCTTATTTTAAAACGTTGCAGTGAAATATTAGTATCATCGCTCACATTCTTATTAAACCACTTTTTTTTTAAAAAAAATGTGTTGACTTTAAAAAAGCCCTCAGTGTGTGTCAGTGTTTTCGATCCCCAGACTTGTTAATATACTGAAAGCATTAAGTATTAGGGGCACCAAGCGTGACCTTCGAAATCTACTTAAGTGGCAGGACACAGTGTGTAAAAATAAGTGATTATGTAAGTGGTTATGAGGAGATTGAATACGGTATTCCCCAAGGCAGCATTTCAGGGAAAACTTTTAGCTTTTGCTGACGATACTGCCTCGTTGTTTTCCGACACAACGTGTGAAAAGGTCTATAAATCAGCTCAGCGTGGTTTTCACATTGTTGCGGATTGAGTAACACAAAATGGTCTCATGTTCAATGTTGTAAAACAATGCTTATGACATTTAGTATTCGGTCTCCAAAACTACTCCTAATCTTAAAGTAATATCTTACAGTCGTTATGATAACATTCTGTTTCCCAAAACAAACTGTGACTGTCCTAGCGTAGAAAGGTTCCTTTCTCTAAAATATATGGGAATAATGTTTGACTCACTTTCAGTCTTCACATAAGCTTGTTGTCCGGTAGAGTTCAAATATTAATATTTATGTTTAAAGGCATAAGAGATGTGTCAGAACCTAATTTTATTAAAATGATTTACTTTGCACTTTTTCAATCAATACCGTATTTCTATTTGGAGTGGAGCCTCAAAAATATGCATGATTTTAATTGAGCGTGCTCAAAGAGCAGTACTCAAAGTAAGCTTTTATAAAAAGTTTCGACATGCAACTTCCGACTTATACAAATCATGTGAATTTTTGACAGTGATACATTTTTTTATACTATACATATTACTAAAACAGCATGCTAATGTACTTAACACTGCCACTACGAGTATTACTAGCGAAGTAAACATCATATCAACAGTCAAATAGTCAACAACGCGGAAATATAACTCAAATGAACCTAAAAACTTCATTTGGTCCAGGTATTTAGCAATTTACCGGAGACCGTTCTTATATAACAAGGTAAATAATTTATTTAATGTAAAAATAAAAAGTACATATGAGTGTTAACGAAATATTACTTGTTAAGTGGTTACAAAGTCTTTTATAACACAACGGAATATATGCTGAAACCTTAAAGTAATAAAGTTGATATAATATTGTCTATATATACCATTTTACACCTGCATCCACACATCATACACACGCACGCACGCACTCACGCACGCACGCATGAACGCTAGCACGCACACACAAACACACACACACACACACACACACACACACACACACACACACACACGCACACACACGCACACGCACACACACACACACACACACACACACACACACACACACACACACACACACACACACACACACACACACACGCACGCACGCACGCACGCACGCACGCACGCACGCACGAACGAACGCACGCACGCACCCACGCACGCACGCACGCACCCACGCAAGCACGCACGCACGCACGCAATGGTTAACTAAGAATGAACTAAAGATATGAAAGAAATATAATAAAATATTGAAATGTAAAAGAACATGAAGATTAAGAGAATATTATATATTTTATTACTGTCCTGACTAGATAAATGGTAGGCATAATAACAAAATTATTATGGATACGAATAAATAATATTGTAAATTTTCGTGAAAATCAATACATAATTTTATGTTATACATAATTATGCATGATTATGCCAATTATACTACTGTGACTATGCATTTTTATGTCCTAGATATGTCTTAGATTATTGTTTTAATAAAGATATTAATTTGTTTAGAATAATTTTAGGAATTTATTTTCAGGATTGAAAAAAAAATATGGATAGCTTAATTTTTTTTGTCGGTGGGAGGTGTAGTGTAGTGCAGCCCCACGTCAATATATATTTGTGTTAAGTTTAGAATAAGAGCAGTATAATTAAATAAAGTCTTGAGTAGAGAAACACGTCTCTCTTTCATTGACATCCATACAACATTACATGACATCACAAATCTTTCAACCGACAGCGCCATCCGAAGAACTAAGTTTCTAGAAAATCTACACTCGAACACTCGTCGCTTTGCGCGCATTTACTTGAATATTCCGGATGCTTCATTGCTAATTTGTATATATAGGCGCTGCAAGATGCGATCGGGGAAGTATTGGAGTTGACGACACAAGCGAAGCTTCGGAGCGGAATAAAGTGAATCAGTGTGATTAATTACTAGTGTTTTTAACTTTAATTAGTGTAAAGTGAATTACAGTGTTAATTTAGGTAATTCTATCGGCAATTTTTATTGTCACGAACCTCAAGCTCGTAACAATTGGTGTCAGAAGTGGGATAAAATCATGCCGATTTTACCTAAGGAGGAAACGGAGGGTGTCCGTACCCGAAGTCAACGCCAGCAGGAGACGGACCAACGAAGATTTGGTGGTGCAACGCCGCAGACGTCGGAGGGCCAACCACCGGCTGCAGGCCCGTCGGTAGCTCCTACATCTGCAGCACCTGACTTAGGTGCTCTGATGGTGATGCTGCAGCAGCTGCGGGGCGGACAGGAGGAACAGGCTCGCCGACAGGAGGAACAGGCCCGTCTGTTGAAGGAGCAGCAGGAGGAACAGGTCCGTCAGTTGAAAGAGCAGCTGCAGAGCGGACAAGAGGAACAGGCCCGCCGACAGGAGGAACAGATGCTCCTCATGAAGGACATTCACGCTACCTTTGCGAAAGAGATAAGGGAGGTGAAGGATAGGGTTGCTCAACATGACAACCGCCTATCGGAAGCTGAAACCCGAATCGAAGAACATGAAACCCGAATCAACCATGTGAACAATCGGGTTGACAACGTGATGGCTGACGTGAAGAAAACGCTAGACGACCTCAAACTTGGGGATGGAACAACAGCTCCCGTAGTAGCTACAACACCTTCGCTACGTGGATTCAAAGTGCCGCCGTTTGACGGTACCTCTTCCTGGTCAGCCTACAAGATCCAGTTCGAGGCTGTTATGAAGGCGAACGGCTGGAATAAAAGTCAGGCCATGACTGCTCTCACACTAGGTCTGCGCGACCAGACCTTAACAGTTCTGGAAGCTCTCGGTGAGGAAGTGACTTATGAGCAACTCCTTGATGCATTGGAGGCGAGATATGGCGACGCTCACCTGGAACACGTCTTTCGTGCGCAGCTTAAAGATCGTGTGCAGCGCATCAACGAAAACCTGCAGCAGTGGGCTCTAGAAGTGGAGAAGCTGGTGCGAAAAGCATACCGGTCTGTACCTGCTCTCATTGAAGGGAACCTGGTGCAGACATTCATCGACGGCATCCGCGACCTGGAAGTCAGAGCTGCTGTGAGGCTCGGGCACCACGAGACGCTTAAGGACGCCTTGGCCCATGCACTGAAAGTGGAAGCCGTGCGGCAGGATCATCGTTCCCATCGCGTCAGGGAGGTTGCAGCAGCTACAGTTCGCGACCGCAACAAAGGATACAGCCCAAGGTGCTATGACTGTGGGGAAAAGGGCCATCTTCGATCCAGCTGCCCTAAGCGAACCCTAGAAAGGGAAGGTGAACGATCTCAGGAGGGTAGTGCGGCCAACAGCACCGCCCAGCAGCAGCAGGGAAACGAGTAAAAGCCAGAACTGCGGGGCGGGTGCTGGCTGATGTTAAAAGAGCCCCAAGGATCTCGATCTCACAAACCTATGATGGGAACAGTCTAATCATCAAGGGCGAGGTCAACGGAATGCCGTGTAAACTGACCATAGACACTGGAGCCTCTCGTACGGTTGTTAGTTCCCAACTTAAAAGTCAGTTCCTTGGGGACTCCGCATACAACCGAGAACGCATTAATTTGGTAACAGCCACCGGTCAGCGTATACCCGTCCGTGGAGAGAAGGAGATGGAGTTGAAGCTAGGCAACGTGATCTACCTGCATAATCTCATCGTGGCTGATATAATGGACGACTGCATCCTAGGCCTAGACTTTATGAGGAATAATTGTTGTGAGATCGACGTTAAGCAAGGTGTTTTGAAATGTGGACAGGAGGAACTTTTTATGGAAGGTGTGTTACCAGGGAACGTGTACAGCATTAAGAAGATTGTTCTTCCGCCGAGATCGGAAACGATTGTTCCGGTTAGTCTTCCTCGAAACGCTGGGCAAGCTCACCGTTGTGTACTTGTGGAAAGGGTAAACAATGACCTTCCATGGAAAGTAGCTCGAACCTTGGTCAGGACCACTGACATCTCAAGAGTACGTGTGCTGAACCTTTGCGACCGGGAACAGATTATAGAAAAAGGCACACTGATTGGTACTTGTGAGGAAGTGGATTGGTTACGTCGGTGCCAATATATGTCGAGTGGGACCCCCAGCAAGGATGCAGAAACGAGAGTGACCACACTTTTGGAAGACTGTCGCAGTGTTCTCTCCCCGAACGAATTGGTCAAGGCGAAGAAGTTGTTACTCAAGTACGCCGATGTATTCTCATCAAACGATGCTGACATAGGAAAGACTGGCTTAGTTCAATCAAATCAAATTATCCGTCAGCGGCCAAGAAGATTGCCGGTAGCACGTGAAAAGGATGTGGAAACCATGATTGAAGGAATGGTGAAGGATGGTGTTATTGAGCCTTCCTCTTGTCCATGGTGTTCACCAGTGGTGCTGGTGAAGAAGAAGGGTGGCAGCATGCGGTTTTGTGTTAACTACCGCCGTCTGAACGACGTTACGAAGAAGGACAGCTATCCCTTGCCAAGAATTGATGACACGCTGGACATGCTTACAGGAGTAAAGTGGTTTAGCACGCTGGATCTAAAAAGTGGCTACTGGCAAGTTGAAATTGACCCTAAGGACAGGGAGAAAACTGCGTTCTCGACGGGAAAGGGTCTGTGGCAATTTAAAGTAATGCCGTTTGGGTTGTGCAATGCTCCAGCAACGTTTGAAAGGCTGATGGAACTTGTACTTACCGGGCTAATTGGCGATGCCTGTCTGGTCTACTTGGATGACATCATCATCGTGGGCCGTACATTTGAGGAACACCTTCAAAACCTGGAACGCGTGCTCATGAAGATTCAGAATGCCAACCTCAAGTTGAGTCCGAAGAAATGTTCACTATTCAAACGGCAAGTCAACTTTTTGGGGTATGTAGTGTCTGAATAAGGTATCCGTACGGATCCGGAGAAAATCGCCGCTGTCAAAGATTGGCCGGTTCCAAAAGACAAGACGCAGATTAGAGCATTTTTGGGTTTGTGCTCCTATTACCGGCGATTTGTGAAGAACTTTGCAGATATAGCCAAACCTCTGCACAAGCTAACCGAGGAGAAGCGACATTTCTGCTGGGATGAAAATTGCAATATTGCATTCCAGGAGCTCAAGGACCGTCTGTGCAAAATACCTATTTTGGGATACCCTGATGCAAGCAAATAATTTATAGTTGACACAGACGCAAGTGATATAGGACTTGGCGGTGTGTTGTCTCAACGGAATGGTGACCAAGAGGTCGTGATAGCGTACTTCAGCAAGTCATTGTCAAAACCGGAAAGGAACTATTGTGTCACAAGACGCGAATTGCTCGCTGTGGTAAAGTCGTTGCAGCATTTTAGCAAATATCTTCTGGGACGAAAATTTCACTTACGAACTGACCATGCTGCACTAAAATGGCTATTGCAGTTTAAAAATCCAGAAGGACAAGTTGCGAGGTGGATTGAACTACTGCAGGAATACGACTTTGAGATCGAACATCGCATCGGAAAATCTCACGGCAACGCAGATGCATTGTCAAGAAGACCTTGTCCTGAAGATTGCAACCATTGTACTAGGCAAGAGAGTAAGGAAGAGATATCCGTGAGGATGCTCAGGGCAGACCACCTCAGCAACGAGTGGAAGGACAGCTTACAACGTGCACAGCAGGAAGATCCGGACATCAAGCCGATTCTGGAATGGATAAAGGCCAGTGCTCCCAAGTCCAAGTGGAGTGAAGTCTCAGCGATGAGTTCGACCACTAAAAGCTATTGGGCCCAGTGGGACAGCTTGCTGCTTCAGGATGGAGTTCTGTGTCGTAAATGGGAAAATGTTCGGGGAGACAGCTGTCATTTGCAAATGGTTGTCCCTAAAGCTAAAGTACCGGATGTTCTACAGCTGTACCATAATGATTATTCAGGAGGCCATCTGGGAGTTAAACGAACTCTACTGAAGAGCCACTACTGAAGTCCACTGTCGAAACGATATCGAGGACTGGTGTCGCAAATGTACAAGTTGTGCGGCTGTAAAGGGACCTCAGACTCGTAGTAGAGGTGCATTGAAGTTGTTCAGTGTTGGTGCACCATGGGAAAGAATAGCCATTGATGTGGCGGGGCCGTTTCCGGAGAGTGAAAGCGGTAACAAGTATTTCATGGTTGTGATGGATTACTTCACTAAGTGGCCAGAAGTCTTCGCCATTCCAAATCAAGAAGCTTCAACAGTTGCAGATAAACTAGTTCATGAAGTCTTCCGTCGTTTTGGAGTACCTTTAGAGATTCACAGCGATCAAGGAAGGAATTTTGAGTCTCAAATATTCCAGGAAACTTGCCGAGTTATGGGTACTCATAAAACAAGAACGACTTCTTATCACCCGCAATCTGATGGAATGGTAGAACGATTTAATCAGACATTGGAGAGGTACCTAGCAAAAGTTGTAGACAATCGGCAACGAGATTGGGACAAGCACATACAATCGTTTTTGTTGTCATATCGAAGCGCTATTCACGAAAGTACATCAGTGACATCAGCTTTCGCAAACTTTGGGAGAGAATTACGGCTGCCTGCGGACCTGATCACCGGGATACCACCTGATGCTCCACGCAGTATAACCGATTATGCAAATGACTTGCGGAACAAAATGAATGACATTTATGAGCACGTCAGACAATCGGGCCAGCAAATGTCTGAGAAAATGAAAACCCGGTACGACCGCAGAATGAACAATAAAGGGTTCAACGAAGGTTCATTAGTGTGGTTGCACAATCCAGTCCGCAGCAAAGGGAAATCTCCTAAGCTTCAAGCTGAATGGGACGGCCCGTACCGGATTGTAACCAGGATCAACGATGTGACCTACCGGATACAGAAAGGCGCAAGAGGGACTCCTAAGATCGTCCATGTGGATCGCTTGGCGCCTTATTATGGGACCGATAATGCTCGGGACGAGCATGTCTTAGGAGGGGGCAGTGTTGCGTGAATAAGTCAACTAGCGCCATCTAGTGTCAGGAACGAGAGCGAGGGGAGCTTTGCAGAAAATGACATCACAAATCTTTCAACCGACAGCGCCATCCAAAGAACTAAGTTTCTAGAAAATCTACACTTGAACACTCGTCGCTTTGCACATTTACTTGAATATTCCGGATGCTTCATTGCTAATTTGTATATATAGGCGCTGCAAGATGCGATCGGGGAAGTATTGGAGTTGGCGACACAAGCGAAGCTTCGGAGCGGAATAAAGTGAATCAGTGTGATTAATTACTAGTGTTTTTAACTTTAATTAGTGTAAAGTGAATTAAAGTGTTAATTTAGGTAATTCTATCGGCAATTTTTATTGTCACGAACCTCAAGCTCGTAACAATACTAACTTCATAAATGTATAGTGACGGGAGGGGTAATATACCAAGTCTCTTAAATACTGGTTTACAGGAAACATCTGGCGATATCCCGCACATTACACGAATACATTTTTTTTGGGCAACGAATGCCCTATTTCGGTCAGTACTATTACCCCATATTATGATTCCATAGCGCAGAATAGACTCTACGTATGCGTGGTACGTTGCAATTGCCGTCTTAATATTTGTGATGTTTTTAACGATTTTAAGGGCATATACTAATTTATTAATTCTACGGCATACGTTATCTATTTGTTCTTTCCAGTTTATATCTTCATCTAAAGTTACTCCCAGAAATTTTGTACATGTAAGTTTTTTTTTAGTTTTGGTATATTAAGTTTAATATTATGATTTGAATTGATAGATTTATTAAATTGTATTGTAACGTTGCTTCTGAATGCACCCTTACAAATACTTATAATTGATTGATCTTAAATCTTAAATAAATAATAGTAATATAATATGCTAATCTAAAAATAAAAAGTAACGAATTATTACATATTGCTAATTTAAAATAGTTATTCTACGGAACCATAGACTAGTTAATTTGATCCGCGCAGCGTGAACCATTTTGCTCAACGATCTCTAAAACAAAAGACTCGGTAGGTTTCGGACACGACGGCGAGTCCCCGTTCGGGCCATTCCTCTTGCATTTCTACCTGAGACCGCTTCAAGTTCGCATCGCGCGTGACCCTTCTACTAACGACCGTTGAACCTGCTTACCTACAATTTAAATTATTCAAGGTGCAGTTGATCCCGCTGGGGTGAGTTCTTATTTATTGAAACATTATAACTGTTCTGCTTAATTAATACCTCTTTTGCTGAGGCTGCTTAGTGCTTAGCTTTAAGAATTTTAACTTCCTACAAGGGGTGCTGGAATTGACTAGGGCGCATATAGTGCTATAGGAAGTTTCCCTAATGCTGGCCTCCGTCTGGAATTCCAGGATCTACTACCACCTAGCATCTACCTACTACCTAAGCATCTACCTGCTACCTAAGGGCCACTGCTGCCGAGCCGCGAGCTAACGGAGTGTTGGCCTACCCTCCTACCAACGGCCATCATCACTAACGGCTTGGGCTTCACCGGCCCTTCTGCTAACTGGCTGTCTACGGCCTTGGGGGAACAGCGCTTGGACTTCGCCCCTACGTCAGGCCAGTGATCCCCTTAATAGAATTACTTGTACGTGTGCGGAAGTAAGATAAATAAATAATTACAATAAAGTAAATCTTGGCTTTTTAAGAACCCACCTATTCTGTACCCCCTAACGGTACAGTATGTAATGAGGTTTATCTAAATTAATTTTCAAATTATTTACGTCAAGCCATTCTATTAATTTGTCAATTGTATTATTAATGTCATCTTCATGATTCCTAATTGAATTATTATTTTTATTATTAGTCACAATAATTGAAATGCCATCAGCGTATAAAACACATTTATGATTCGTAATGTCAACAATATCGTTAATATATAATAGGAAAAGAATCGGTCCTAATATACATCCTTGCGGAACGCCAAATTTATTATATTTATATCCAGATGAATGAGATGTTAAGTTACTGTTTTTATCTATTTTATCAATGATAACACATTGTTGTCTGTCTTTTAAATATGACGATAACCACTGAAGTATTGGTCCTCTGATCCCAATTGTCTCTAATTTTTGCAATAATATGTCATGTGAAACGCAATCAAAGGCCTTTGAGAGGTCAAAGAATAACACTGTTGTTAACTGTCTGTTGTTTATGTTACTAAGTATTATTCTTATTAACGAAAACATGGCAAGTGAGGTTGATCTGTGTTTTTGAAACCCGTATTGTTCACTTTTAATTATCTGGTATTTATTACAGTAATCAACTATTCTTTTATACATACATTTTTCAAAGATTTTAGCCAGAATAGGTATTAACGTGATTGGACGATAATTTTGAATATTATCCTTTCGCCCCTTTTTAAATAAAGGTTTTATAATTGACAATTTCAGTGCTTCTGGGAATTTCGCTGATGAGAATGATAAATTTATTAGATCTGTCAAAATTTTAGTTAAATTATCAACACATGATTTTAAAATTTTAGTGTTAATTTCGTCATAACCCTCTGAATTGGTATTGTTTAATGATAGTACTTCTATTTTAACTTCATTTTCTGTCATTGGTCTTAAATACATCGAATTCACTCTTGAATTTCTACATAAACCATATATTTTATTTGAATTTTGTGTTGAGGTATGATTAGTGGCCATATCTATAAAATAATCATTGAAAGCAGTAGCTACTTCTATAGGATTAGACATTATGTTCTTTCCAATTTTAATAGTATCTATATTATCCTTAACTTTCGGGTTATGAATTTCATCTCTGATAATTCTTCATGCTGCCTTGCATTTGTTGTTACTATTATTCATATATTTAATATTATCAATTTGTTTGGATTTATAAATACACTTCTTTAAAATGTTTGAATAGTTTAAGTAGTTAATTTTATTTCGTGTATTTTTTTGTTTATAGTATGTGTATCGCAAGACCCGTTTAGTTCGAGAACTTTTTTTTAACCCTTGACTTACCCAATTTTTTTTGTGCAACTACTGTTTATTTTTAGTTTTATTTTTGGAAAGCATAAATAATAAAAAAGGCATATCAATTCGTGAAAAGCATTAAAGGCCTTATTCAAGTCAGTTTCCACATAAATTTCATACCACGATAAGTTTTGTAGACATTCTTTGAATTTTTGAATATGGACTAAGTTATAATCTCTCTTAAAAATGTTATAAGATGATGCCGATGTTAGCTTATTTTTTACTGGAAAGGTTAACATTTGTGCTGTGTTATGGTCCGAGAGATGAAGTGGTAATATAGTTGTTGTCGCGTTTGGAATATTACTCAGTATGTGGTCTATACACGATAACTTTCGCGTAGGAGCGTTGACATGAATTTTTAAGTTGTAATTGTGGCATAGTTCTTGTAACTCACAAGAGAATTTACCTTTTTTAATGTATTTATGTTTATGTCTCCTGCTAAAACTATGCGCTTCTTAGTGTTATATTTTTTTACTAAAGTATAAAGTAAGTTGTCCAATTTTTTTAAAAAAAGGCTAGGATCTGATTGCGGTGTTCTATAAAGACATATTATTATTACTTTATTTGCTGTAATTTCGATGCCGCATACTTCAAATATGTTTTGCACTGCCTGAACTTTTACAAAGGACAACACTTTGCATAGTAAGCCCTTTCGAACTAAAATGCAAGTTCCGCCTCTTTGTTTATCCCTACTATAATAAGTTACTATTTCATAGTCACTAAGTTTAACATAATTATCGTCACCTTTCCTTAGAAATGTTTCGGAGAGACATATAACGTCAGGATCATTATGTTCCTCTTGCAAATCTTTTAGCGTTAGCTCAAAAATGTCTTTCTTTGACAAAATACTTGCGATATTTTGATGAAAGATTTTAAAATTCAGTAATGCCTTTGTTTCGAAAAAAAAATGTTTTTTTACTGTGGGAAAGTAATATTAGTAATAGTAGTTATTCAAAAACAAAATTCATGTTTATCAAAAAATTGTATGAACTTCGCAAAATTTAATAGGTGTTGTTAGACGACTTCACACTCGAAATATCTACACATATTTCAATTCTGCATATTAATGCAATTCTGAAAAACTCACGTTTTCATTTCTGTAGCTATATTATAACTACATACGCTCAATTTCAATCCTCTACGTTCATCGATATATTATATGTACAATAGTATCTGTGACTTCACACTCAAAATACGCATATTTTCTGCATATTAATGCAATTCGGACGTTAGCATTCCTGTATTAGAACTATATATGCCCAATTTCAATAACCTATACGCCCATTTATATATGTATTATGATTTATGATATTATGGACAGTCTCTCACAGGATTTTTTTTCAAAAACAATTTGACGTAAAGGTTGAAATTCGGCATAGTTATATTATGCTACAGGAATGCACGACGACGTGGAAGACGAACCTTTTAAAAAAATAAAAATCATCATAATTATCTATTACATACAGACACAAAATGACTCCGAAGTGACTCCAAAATTGATCCAATTTGCTAATTTTGACACGAAACAGTAATGATGCTGGCGCTATACTTACGTAGTAAACAGATTACTTAATAACTGTTATAGTAGCTAACGTGCATACAACACAGTTGTACATCGACGAAGGTAACATGATATAAAAAGTGCACACTGGAGTGTCAAGTGCATCGATACCTCTTAACTGTTATGACTTCTTAGTACTTCTGTATCGTGATAGTGCAACTGTTTGAGAACCAAGACAAGTTTCCACCAACTTGTTAGTTAGTTCCCAAACAAAGGCTTTTTTCTCAATACAAAGAACCCTCCTCCACCTCAGCGATATCCTGAATTTTATTATGCCAGGATTTACTGAGGAACAGGTGACAATTAATGACAAAAAATGTAAATGTGATATAATATTATGTAATATTATAAAATAAGCAAATATAATGAACAAAATAAATGACAAAATTGAAAAATTGTTTTCGTTATAATTTTACCTATTTAACAATACAATCTACTATTAACTACTGATCATTCTACCTATGTTTATTCTATGATAAAAAACCAACCGCGCGAACACAGAGTAGCGCACATTTTTTGTTTGAAATAGCTGTTCTAGTACGTAAGTACATATTACTTCAATGATTATATATAATGTGTTATGTTATGTATAACAAAAACTCACGTTTCTCAAACAGGTGCATTCTTCAGTACAGTTAGTGTATGTGCATCGACACCTCCTAACTGCTTTGATTTCCGTGTACAACCGCATCGTAGGAATACAACGGTTTGAAAAACGTGGAATTTCTATAATTTATATGTAATAAAAAATAATTCCACACACAGCACAGACTACGCAAGACAAGCCATTAAACTTTTTATGAACATAATAAGTACCATAATATTACAGTAAATGATTACATATTATTTTTCGATTTTTCGAAACAACCCCTTTGCTGACAGATTGGCTTCTATGTGTGTATCTAAAAATTACGCACAACCCAAATCACTTGACCTAGAAGGGTATTAAGACAAAGCTTACTTTTATTACGTAAAATATTATTTGGAAAATTCAATTCTTTAATCAAATCGGTGAAATAGGGTGTTAAATAGTTTACATACGTGACCCGCGGAGTTCAAATATATATGTATATCCATAAAATTTATTTTATTTAATCACCTAAAGACAGATTGTTGCTACGGTTAAAACAGTATTAAAATATTTATCGAAAGTGCCCAATCGAATAATCGCTCCGCAGATTCAGCTTAGTATCCTCCCCTAAGCTTTGTAATGGCAACAGACTGCAGGTTCAGACACCTGATAGACATATAGTCGAGGATACACTATTAAATTTTTCTCACTAATTCCATCAAATTAACTTCCTGAATGTTTTTATCCAGAATAGTGTCTCCCTAGGACCCTAGTCCTTCGTGATAATAAAATGGAGAAGTAAATCACCATCACCAATCATAGCCAAAGTACTAATTCCACGCGAAGTCGGTCATACCTAGTGTATGTATAGTTGAATGATTTAAGCTAGAGCTAGCTTTCATTTAAATAATAATATTGAAATAATACTAGTTTTTACGGAATTTATCGCGTATTAACTTTTTAAATACCCGACGTTTCGAACGCTTTACAGCACTCATGGTCACGGGCGGGACTATAAAATAATGAAATTATGAAAATAAAGATATTTTTATAAATTTTTTTATAAATCTTTTGGCTCCCAAAGTATTCAAGTTCAATCACGGATTTTTTCATTAATTGTCATCTGTTCTTCAGTAAATCTTGGCATAATTCAAGATACCGCTGAGGCGATCCGATAGGCGTCTGTTAAGAGAGAATTTTGCTAGGTGCTCAAACAGTTGCACTATCACGATACTGAAATACTAAGAAGTCATAACAGTAAAGAGGTACTTGATATTGCAGAGTGCACATTTTTATGAAGTTCCCTTCGTCAATGTATAATTATTGCATTGTCTGCATTTTAGACTAGACGTTAGTAGTCACAAAACATTGGTTGTTTTGAGCCAAAATTAGCAAATTTAATCACTTTTCGAGTCACCTCAGAGTCTTGTGTCTATGTGTAATATGATATCATCACTACAGCCCTTCACAAGTCCACTGCTCTGCTCCTTTAGCATAGCCTTAGTAACTGACTTTTGCTCGACCTGCAATTGGAACCCAGGACCTGGGAAATCACCCGTGCGAAGTCGGGGCTGATGGCTAATCCCATATTCCCATATAAATTTGAAGAGAAAATTCCGTTTCTTGGGATGGAAAAAAAGAGGTTTTAGATTTTTTTATAAAATAAGGGTGACAAACACAGTCCACCTGATGGTAAGTGGATGCTGTGGCCCAAAGACTTCTATATTTATCCTTGATTAAGAATCAAAACGCAGATGCGTTGTCACCCCTGAGTACTAATATGGAATGCCTCTGTTCCAATAAAACAGGGTTTCCGAATCTTTACACTCATCATACGAAACACAGCAGCATTAGGCTGCTATTTTACGCTGGTATTCTGTGAGAGCGTGGTCCTTCCTCGGTCGTGCCGACCCATTCGTGCTACTGCTACAACCATAATAAAAGTGGCTCTACCACGTACTTACTAGTTAACGTATTAGTTGTTAGCTTGCCATTAGCTTGTTGAGCTTGATGTTGCTTAGATCACCCAAAAGGACAAAAAACTGACTTTTTAGCTTGTTGAGCTCGATGTTGCTAGAAGCAATAAATAAAATTATAAATTATAATGAATATTTACAGGAACCTTCAACTCAAAGGAACCGGCTTATATTGGGAAATGATATACCTACCTAAAAACTTTCAGTGCCTTTGGCTGCACGGAAACGTATTTAAGAGTACATTGCGTTAGTGCATAAATACCTTCGAAAGACTTATAATCTCCTGGTATTGTGTCATAATAGTTTGAGAAACTTTAAACGATGTATTCGCGAACTCAAAACGACATGAAGATATAAAATAATTTGCAGGAAAGTCATGGATGCAGGTGGCTCAGGATAGTGCTATGGTGGCGTTCCTTGGGGCCAGCGGTGGACTTGTGAAGGAAATTTGATGATGATGATGCGAGTTTATTTGCCAATCGTAGTAGTTGTTTGCTTGTTAGTTTTTTATATGTTTTATATTATTTGTTAGTTGTTTAGCTTTCAAATATTAATTAGGTAGCCCGTCTATCTTTAAAATTGCCGCTTTGTATGAGAAAATTGAAATACTTTTAGAATAAAAAGTTAATTATTTCAAATATTTGCCTAAACCGCATTCTTGTTATTTTGATGCGCTTGCATGAGAATCAATAAAATTTTGGTAGGGTCTCCGTAGTTATTCCAAAATAAAATTTATGTTTATCAAAAAGTTGTATGAACTTCGCAAAATTTGATAGGTGTTGTTAGACGATTTCAAACTCGAAATATCTACACATATTTCAATTCTGCATATTAATGCAATTCTGAAATCTCACGTTTTCATTTCTGTAGCTATATTATAATAACTACATACGCCCAATTTCAAACCTCTACGTCCATCGATATATTATATGTACCATAGTATCTGTGACTTCACACTCGAAATACGCATATTTTAATTCTGCATATTAATGCAATTCGGAAACACTTACGTTTGCATTCCTGTATTATAACTATATATGCCCAATTTCAATAATCTACGCCTATTATATGTATTAATATATGATATTATGGACAGTCTCTCACAGGAATTTTTTCAAAGACAATTTTTAACGTAGAACATTGAAATTCGGCATAGTTTATATTATGCTACAGGAATGCACAACGACGTGGAGGACGAACCTTCTAAAAAAATAAAAATCATCATAATTATCTATTCACACAGACACAAGAAGACCCCGAGGTGACTCCAAAATTGATCCAATTTGCTAATTTTGGCAGGAAACAGTAATGATGCTTGCGCTATACTTACATAGTAAACAGTTAATTACTATAACGGTATATAGTAGCTAAAGTGCATACAACACAGTTGTACATCGACGAAGGGAACATGATATTAAAGTGCAACACTGCAGTGTCAAGTTCATCGATACCTCTTAACTGTTATGACTTCTTAGTACTTCTGTATCGTGATAGTGCAAATGTTTGAGAACTAAGACATGTTCCCCAACCCCCTCCTCCACCTTAGCGATTCGAATTGAATTTTAATATGCCAAGATTTACTGTGAAACAGGTGAAAATTAATGACAAACAATACGTGACTTAACTTGAATACTTTGGGAGCCAAAAGCTATTTTTGAAAATATTCTTGGTTGAATAGCTAGTCTAGCGCAGTTTCAGATAGTACTTTCTTGGTTGGAAATGCGATTTATATTTCATGAACGCACATTTGTGCGCAACGTACCTGACCACGACCTCGCACATACGTACGCATTTCTAAACCTTACGCATTTCTTTTGTATTGCCAACAACTTTTACAGTTTTTTCCAACCACTGATTTAAAACGGTAAAGTGACATTAATCACTCGGATCGCTATGGAAAAATTGTTCTAATAGCCTACTTATTGCCAGAGGAAGAAGAAAATAAAATTCGGAGAAGAGAATATTCTGGATTCATAATAATAATTTTACAAGGCAGTTGTATGGAGAATATTATACTTTATTTAAAGAAGTTTTTTTTTTTTTATAGAAGAGGGGGCAAACGAGCATGCGGCTCACCTGATGTTAAGTGACTACCGCCGCCCATGATCAACCGCAACACCAGGAGAATTGCGGGTGCGTTGCCGGCCCTTTAGAAAGGAGTAAGCTCTTTTCTTGAAGGTCTCCAGGTCGTATCGGTCCGGAAAAATCGCCGGTGGTAAACTATTCCACAGAGAGGTTGTACGTGGAAGAAAACTCCTTGTGAAACGTACAGTGGTGGACCGCCAAGCATCCAGATGGTGTGGATGGTATCGGGACGTTTGCCGTGTAGTGCGTTCACGAAATTTGGCGGCTGGGATTAATCCGAACAATTCCTCAGAGCACTCCCCGTGATAGATGCGATAAAATACGCAAAGAGATGCAACATCTCTTCGCAGCGCCAGCGAATCGAGCCGATCGGAAAGCACTCGGTCGTCGACGATTCGAGCCGCTCTGCGCTGGATGCGGTCAAGTGGAAGGAGCTGGTACTGTGGAGCCCCAGCCCAGAGATGGGAACAGTACTCCATGTGCGGCCGAACCTGCGCCTTGTAAAGTTGCAGGCGGTGTGCCGGCATGAAATACTGTCACGCTCTGCTGAGCACGCCAAGCTTTTTAGAGGCCAATTTGGCCTTCCCTTCCAAGTGACCACGAAACTGCACGTCACTCGATATGTCGACGCCGAGGATTCCGATACTGGCTGAGGCAACAAGGGGAGTGCCTTGAAACTGAGGGGATACGACAAAGGGGTTCTTTTTAGCGGTTAACGCGCAAACTTGTGTCTTCTGGGGGTTAAACTGGACTAGATTTAGTCGTCCCCAATCCGAGACTCTGTTCAGCAAAGACTCGACTTCAGACACAAGTTTGTCCCGGCACTCGGAGACGTTTTCCCGAGAAATATTGGCTCGGCCGGTGTAAAGAGCATCACCAGTGCTGTCATCCGCATAGCAATGAATGTTACGGGTATGCAACATATCATTGATATGCAGAAGAAACAGCGTTGGCGATAGCACGCAGCCTTGTGGAACACCAGCATTAATAGGCTTGCAATCGGAGCTTGCACCGTCTACAACGACCTTGATGCTCCGATCTGCAAGAAAGCTGGTGATCCAATCGCACAATTTCTCGGGAAGCCCATAGGAAGGGAGCTTCCAAAGAAGCGCTTTGTGCCAAACCCGATCGAAGGCCTTCGCAATGTCCAAACTAACGGCCAATGCCTCCCCCTTGGACTCTACTGCCTCCGCCCATCTGTGAGTTAGATAGACCAGAAGATCACCAGCTGACCGACCACGGCGAAAACCGTATTGGCGGTCACTAATCAGCTGGTGATCCTCAAGGTACCTCATGAGCTGGCAGTTTACAATGGACTCCGTTGTTTTGGAGAACAAGGAGGTGATGGCGATTGGCCGGTAGTTGGACGGGTCTGAGAGGTCACCTTTTTTAGGGATCGGGTGGACGAAAGCCGTCTTCCATGATTTTGGGACTACGCCTAGGGAGTAGGAGTACCGGAAAAGACGCGTTAAAACCGGTGCCAACTCTGGAGCACACGTCCTCAGCACAATTGGGGGGATTCCGTCAGGCCCACTCGACTTGTGGATGTCCAGGGAGAGGAGTGCTTTGCGAACCGAGCACTGTGTGAACTGCACTTCCGGCATGGAGCACTAACACCGCGGGATGGTCGGCGGCGTACTCCCCCGTCATCGAGAGTCGAGTTAGACGCAAAGAAAGAGCCCAGAAGATCGGCATTCTCCTTTGCAGTATGGGTCAGTGAGTCGTCCTCCCTGTGCAGAGATGGAAGAGATGGCTGACAGAAATTCCCCTGGACAGCCTTGGCGAGAGACCAGAATGCACGGGTTCCAGAAGGAAGGCGAACTAGTTTCTCGCCAATTCTGCCTATGTGCTCTGACTTTGCCTTGGCAATGACTCTTTTGAAGGACCTAGAGGCGGAATTATACTTCTTTTTTAGAGCGCTGGTGTTTACATCCCGGGACGCTGATGCATCAACCCAGGATTGGTAGCACTCCTGCTTATAGCATGATGCTATTTTACAGGAGCGACCAAACCATGGCTGAGATTTGCCTCCAATGGGCACCACAGAGGAAGGAATAAAAAGTTCCATACCCTGAAGTACCACATCAGTAACAGAATCCGCAACAACGTTGGGATCATCCGGCGAGAAGCAAACCCGCCCCCAAGGGTAGGATGCAAAGAAAGACCGCATCCCATCCCAATCGGTTGACCTATAGTGCCAAACACGGCGGCAGCCTGCAGAATGCAACCGCGATTTCAGCGTGAGTGGCACAACACTCCGGACCAGACAATGGTCCGAGGAGCCTAAAGGGGCGTCGACGGAAATCTGATATCCGTCCGGGTGAGAGGTCAGCAGAAGGTCCAACAGGGAAGGTGCATGATCCTCCACATCTGGAATCCGCGTAGGCGAAGTAACCAGTTGTGTCAGACCATATGCCAAGGCAAAATCATGAACAGATCTCCCCGCATGATCGGTTAAACGTGAACCAAGCCATTCGGCGTGGTGGGCGTTAAAGTCGCCGAGGATCACGATCTCTGCGGAGGGGATCTGCTGTAGCAACGAATCTGCAGCCATTTGGACGTGGTCGAAGAGTCGGTCTGTTTCGGCATTACCGCTATGGGACCTATAGAGGCACCCGTAGACGCGCGGATGGTCGTCGCTGTCTACGCGTAGCCAAAGGATGGACAGATCCGAACCTTCAAGTCTGCCGAGGCGTCGAGAACAGATGTCCTCTCTGACGTAAATGCAAACTCCAGCCCGAGGCACAAAGGAGTGTTCCAATTTGTACCCCGGGTAGGAGAGATACGAGACATCAGCCGGAGAGGACACCTGCGTCTCGGTCAGAAAGAGCAGAGCCGGCCTCGCCGTCTCGAGATGGTAGTGGACGGCGTTTAGGTTAGAGTGAAGTCCCCTGATATTGCAGAAATTCACGGACAGCGTGGCAGGGGTCGCCTTGGTTTTGTTGCTCCGTTTGCCCCGAGCAGTTGTAGTCTTGAGCGGAATTTTGCCCCCCCCCCCCAGAATACGCGGGGCAGCCTGAGCACCCACGCTCAGAAGTGGAGAAACATGGCCGTGGATGCTCAGCGAGGGATTCTCCAGGGGTGCTGGTACCCTCCTGGGGTAGTCTATCATTATTTAGTTCCGCTACCATGTTGATGGGGGGGGGGATTTGGGCCTCCGGCCACCTGCACTCACCAGACGAAAGGCGGAAGCGAGCTTCCACTTCACGCCGGTATTCTGTGAGGTCGTGGTATCACCCCGGTTTGAGCCGGCCCATACGTGCAACAGCAAAGCTGCCGCGTGGCTCTACCACTGTTAAAGTATAATGATGATGAACGATTTTTCAAATATTTCCATACAATAAATTTAAATTTTGCATTGCTTCATATGGTAAAACCATACTCTCTAATTCCAGAAAATTCAATGTTTGAGGTAAGTATTTTTATTGATAATTAAGTAATCAGGTATAATTGGGTTTTGAACTAAAATTAACTGTAAATATTGCATTTAAATTATTTTATATATATATATATATATATATATATATATATATATATATATATATATATATATATATATATATATATATACTAGATGAGTTATATTTGGGCTGCGTATTTAGCAGGGATGGGAGATATGATAAGGATATAGAACGACGAGTGAATGCGCATATGATAATTCACAATGCTGTGTTGGTCTCTACTTTACTCCCCTCGTATTGTAGTGAAAGTTGAGTGTGGCAGAAGAAGCACGAGAGTAGAATGAACGCAGTAGAAATGCGGTCGTCGAGGAGTATGTTAGGGCTGAATCTGAATGACAGGGTAAGGAATTGTGTAATAAGAGAAGAGTGTGGTTTGCAAGATGATGTTGTGACCAGGATTAAGAAAGGAATGCTTCGGTGGTTTGGTCATGTGGAAAGAATGAATGAGGAAAGAGCGACAAAGAAAATTTATGTTGCAGAAGTGAATGGCAGAGTCGGAAAGGGACGTCCTAGGCGAAAATTTATCGACCAAATTGGCGATTTATTGAAAACGGGCCAAATTAGGAGTACCCTTAACCGACGAGCATGTATGCGTACGTGTATGGATGTGAAGGAGGCGAGAGAGGTGTGTCAGGATCATGCCAAATGGAAGTGTGTAGTCTTTGCCTACCCCTCTGGGTGACAGGCGTGAGTGTTTATGTTATGTTATGCTACAGCATTAAGTCTTAGTACGAGGGCTTGCAGAAAAATGGCTATCACAGTACGAGATGTTGTTAAATAACAGCGAGATAAAGCTGTACAAGAAATAGAATGGCAAACATTTTATCAGATGTTTTAGCCCACTTCAATAAAAGGGTTGATTTTTTTATTAAATAATTTATATTTATATGTATTATGTTACGTATATCTATTAACATAGAGTAATTAGACTATTAATTCTGTGCCTATTAAGTATAACAGAAATTCACGTTTCTCAAACCAGTGCATTCTTTCGATGTTGTACAGCACAGGTAAAACAGTACAGTGATTAGGGTATGTGCATCCACACCTCCTAACTGCTTTGATTTCCGTGTACAACTGCATCGTAGAAATGCAACGGTTTGAGAAACGTAGAAATTCTTAAAGGTTTCCCTAATAAAAAATAATTCCACACGTCGTGCGTAGTCTGTACTAAGGGTAATTAGTGTTCTGTGGTCTGTACTGTACTACGCACTCAAGCCCTACTACTAAGAAAGGATTTTGGAAAATTCAACCCCTAAGGATGTTAAACACTGTGTTTAAACTTTTTATAAACATTACTACCATAATATTACAGATAAAATAAATGATTACATATTATTTTTCGATTTTTCGAAACAACCACTTACTGACAGATTGACTTCTATGTGTGTTTCTAAAAATTACGCACAGCCACGTCAATCACTTAACGTAGAAGAGTATAAGACAAAGCTTATACTTTTATTACGTACAAAATTATTTGGATAATTCAATTATTTAATCAAATGGGTGGAATAGGGTGTTAAAACAGTTTACATACGTGACCCGCGGGGTTCAAATATATATGTATATCCATAAAATTTATTTAATTAATCACCTAACGACAGTATGTTGATACTGTTAAAACAGTATTGTTAGAACATATCGAAAGTGCCCAATCGAATAATCGCTCCGTAGATTCAGCTTAGTATCCTCCGCTAAGCTTTGTAATGGAAACAGACTGCAGGTTCAGACACCTGATAGACATATAGTCGAGGATACACTATTAAATTTTTCTTCTTAATGATATTCAATATTTATAATAAGCATATCACTCATTCCATCAAATAAACTTCCTGAATGTTTTTATCCAGAATAGTGTCTCCCTAGGACCCTAGTCCTTCGTGATAATGAAATGGTAAATCACCATCACCAATCATAGCCAAAGTACTAATTCCACGCGAAGTCGGTCATACCTAGTGTATGTATAGTTGAATGATTTAAGCTAGAGCAGCTAGCTAGCTTTCATTTAAATAAGAATATTTTCTTCATAAATGGCTTTTGGCTCCCAAGTATTCAAGTTAAATCACGATTTTTTCATTAATTGTCATGTGTTACTCAGTAAATCTTGGCATAATTCAAAATACCGCTGAGGCGATCCGATAGGTGTGTCTGTTGAGAGAGAACTTGCTAGATGCTCAAACAGTTGCACTATCACGATACTGAAATACTAAGAAGTCATAACAGTAAAGAGGTACTACTTGATATTGCGGAGTGCTCATTTTTATGAAGTTACTTTCGTAGGTTTACAACAATTATTGTATTGTATTTAAGGTAGTGATATATAAGTCAATGTATTGTATGCATTTTAGACCAGATGTAAGTAATCACAAAACATCTAGCTGTTTCGGGCCGAAATTAGCAAATTGAATCACTTTTCGAGTCACTGGAGTCCTGTGTCTTATGTGTAATATGATGATTTTTATTTATTGAAAATTTATATCCAATATAAACAACTAACAAATAATATAAAACATATAAAAATTAACAAAAAACAATCTTTACGGTTGGAAAATAAACTTATTAAGTAGATCTCTCGCATCATCATCCTCACCTTTCCATATCTTTCCTTCCTTCACAAGTCCGCCGCTGGACATAGGCCCCAAGGAACGCCACAAAGCACACAGTTCCGAGCTACTGACTTCCTGCAAATTATTATTATATCACCATGTTCATGTTTTCTTTCAATTTCGCGAAGTATAATTACTCAGAAATTCAACTTATTTCTTAATAATATAAATTATATTGTATATATAATATATTCAGTTCATGCTCGCATAGCAAGACCTGTATATTATACCTGTGAGATATGAATGCACATAACATTCACACCTCCTAACTGCTTTGTGTTCCGAGTACAACTTGCATCGTATGACTTCATTGACACTTTCGGTAAAATGTTATTTCAGTTTCCATTGCTTTTCCATTCCAATTGCTCACTGTGACGTCACAGGGAATAGTATGCGGCGATGCAACCTCCTGCATGTTATGATTTCCGTTGACAGCAACAGTTTGACTGACATAGTTTGTATTCAATCGAAGTCTCTAAGTTTTTTAGTTAGTTAGGTCAATCCAGTCTCATTTTTCAACATATTTTTAATTGGTAATTTTAACAATCTCTTTTAAACAAATCGATATTTAAACATTTACTACATTTAAAAAAACCTCCATCTTAACATTGGTAATTTACAGGGGAAGGACCGCTTTCTCACGGAATTCCAGCGTAAAATGGAAGCTAAATAAATGATGATGAACTGGAGACCCTTCTAACTGGAAACTAGGTAATCATCTTAGTTCTCAGGGGTGACGACGCATCTGAATTTTAATTATGTATCGAGGATAGATATAAATGTTGCCTATGAGCCGCTGCATCAACTTATCACCAGTGGGACTGAATGCTCGTTTGTCACCCTTATTTTATAAAAAAGATTAGTCCCACTACTGTAGAGATAGCCAGATTAAGTTTATTTCAGTTATTGCTACAGCAATAACTGAAATAAACTTAACGGAAAAACTTACGGGAAATAGAGTAAATGGGGCCTTGCACTCTATTGTGAAGAGTCAAAATGTGTCGAAAAATGCACGTATGGCAATTCACAATGCTGTGTTGGTCCCTACTTTAACGTATAGTAGTGAAAGTTGGGTGTGGCAGAAGAAGCACGAGAGTAGAATAAACGCAGTAGAAAAGCGGTCGTTATGGAGTATGTTAGGGCTGAATCTGAATGACAGGGTAAGGAATTGTGTAATAAGAGAAGAGTGTGGTTTGCAAGATGATGTGGTGACCAGGATTAAGAAAAGAATGCTTCGGTGGTTTGGTCATGTGGAAAGAATGAATGAGGAAAGAGTGACAACGAAAATTTATGGTGCAGAAGTGAATGGAATAAAAGTCAGGCCATGACTGCTCTTACACTAGGCCTGCGCGACCAGGCCTTAACAGTTCTGGGAGCTCTCGGTGAGGAAGTGACTTATGAGCAACTCCTTGAGGCATTGGAGGCGAGATATGGCGACGCTCACCTGGAACACGTCTTTCGTGCGCAGCTTAAAGATCGCGTGCAGCGCATCAACTAAAACCTGCAGCAGTGGGCTCTAGAGGTGGAGAAGCTGGTGCGAAAAGCATACCGGTCTGTACCTGCACTCATTGAAGGGAACCTGGTGCAGACATTCATCGACGGCATCCGTGACCTGGAAGTCAGAGCTGCTGTGAGGCTCGGGCACCACGAGACGCTTAAGGACGCCTTGGCCCCTGCACTGGAAGTGGAAGCCGTGTGGCAGGATCATCGTTCCCATCGCGTCAGGGAGGTTGCAGCAGCTACAGTTCGCGACCGCAACAAAGGATACAGCCCTAGGTGCTATGGCTGTGGGGAAAAGGGCCATCTTCGATCCAGCTGCCCTAAGCGAACCGTGGAAAGGAGAGTTGATCGATCTCGAGAGGGTAGTGCAGCTAACGGCACTGCCTGGCGGCGACAGGATCATCGTTCACCTCACGCTAGGGAGGTTACAGCAGTTACGGTTCGCGACCACAATAAAAGATACAGCCCTAGGTGCTATGGCTGTGGGGAAAGCGGCCATCTTCGGTCCAGCTGCCCTAAGCACACCCTAGGAAGGGAAGGTGAACGGTCTCAGAAAGGAAGTGCGGCTAACGGCACCGCCCAGCAGCAGCAGGAATACGACTTTACTATCCGACACTGTAGCGGGAAATCCCACGGCAACGCAGATGCATTGTCAAGAAGACCTTGTCCTGAAGATTGCAACCATTGTACTAGGCAAGAGAGTAAGGAAGTGGTATCCGTGAGGATGCTCAGGGCAGACCACCTCAGCAACGAGTGGAAGGACAGCTTACAACGTGCACAGCAGGAAGATCCGGACATCAAGCCGATTCTGGAATGGATAAAGGCCAGTGCTCCCAAGTCCAAGTGGAGTGAAGTCTCAGCGATGAGTTCGACCACTAAAAGCTATTGGGCCCAGTGGGACAGCTTGCTGCTTCAGGATGGAGTTCTGTGTCGTAAATGGGAAAATGTTCGGGGAGACAGCTGTCATTTGCAAATGGTTGTCCCTAAAGCTAAAGTACCGGATGTTCTACAGCTGTACCATAATGATTGTTCAGGAGGCCATCTGGGAGTTAAACGAACTCTACCGAAGATCCGAGAACGGTTTTACTGGGTCCACTGTCGAAACGATGTCGAGGACTGGTGTCGCAAATGTACAAGTTGTGCAGCTGTAAAGGGACCTCAGACTTGTAGTAGAGGTGCATTGAAGTTGTACAATGTTGGTGCACCATGGGAGAGAATAGCCATTGACGTGGCGGGGCCGTTTCCGGAGAGTGAAAGCGGTAACAAGTACTTCATGGTTGTGATGGATTACTTCACTAAGTGGCCAGAAGTCTTCGCCATTCCAAATCAAGAAGCTCCAACAGTTGCAGATAAACTAGTTCATGAAGTCTTCTGTCGTTTTGGAGTACCTTTAGAGATTCACAGCGATCAAGGAAGGAATTTTGAGTCTCAAATATTCCAGGAAACTTGCCGAGTTATGGGTACTCATAAAACAAGAACGACTTCTTATCACCCGCAATCTGATGGAATGGTGGAACGATTTAATCAGACATTGGAGAGGTACCTAGCAAAAGTTGTAGACAATCGGCAACGAGATTGGGACTAGCACATACAACCGTTTTTGTTGTCATATCGAAGTTCTGTTCACGAAAGTACAGCAGTGACACCAGCTTTCGCAAACTTTGGAAGAGAATTACGGCTGCCTGCAGACCTGATCACCGGGATACCACCTGATGCTCCACGCAGTATAACCGATTATGCAAATGACTTGCGGAACAAAATGAATGACATTTATGAGCACGTCAGACTATCGGGCCAGCAAATGTCTGAGAAAATGCAAACCCGGTACGACCGCAGAATGAACAATAAAGGGTTCAACGAAGGTTCCTTAGTATGGTTGCACAATACAGTCCGCAGCAAAGGGAAATCTCCTAGGCTTCAAGCTAAATGGGACGGCCCGTACCGGATTGTAACCAGGATCAACGATGTGACCTACCGGATACAGAAAGGCGCAAGAGGGACTCCTAAGATCGTCCATGTGGATCGCTTGGCGCGTTATTATGGGACCGATAATGCTCGAGACGAGCATGTCTTAGGAGGGGGCAGTGTTGCGTGAATAAGTCAACTAGCGCCATCTAGTGTCAGGAACGAGAGCGAGGGGAGCTTTGCAGAAAATGACATCACAAAACTCTCAACCGACAGCGCCATCCGAAGAACTAAGTTTCTAGAAAATCTATATTCGCACACTCGTCCCTTTGCGCGCGTTCGCTTGAATGTTCCGAATGCTTCTTTGCTAATTTAAATAAATAGGCGCTGCAAGATGCGATCGAGGCAGTGTTGATTGGGCGAGACAAGCGAAGCTTCGGAGCGGAATAAAGTGAATTGGTGTGTTTAATTATTAGTGTTTTTAACTTTAATTTGTGTAAAGTAAATTAAAGTGTTAATTTAGGTAATTTTATCGGCAATTTTTATTGTCACGAACCTCAAGCTCGTAACAATATGTATTAAAATCTGTCAGTCAACACAGCGAATCGGGTTTGTAATAGTGATAATACGACGTAATTGCTTGTATACACATATTAATATACATATTATTAATAATATACATATTAATATACACATGCATGCTCCCGGCGACGCCGAATCTCGTACAAAATAACGTTGACAGCCATTCTATTGTGTATTATAGTATTCTATGGCTACAACCATAATATAGCTGCAGCGTGTCTCTACCACGTACTTACTAGTTAACATACTAGTTGTTAGTTTGCCATTAGCTTGTTGAGCTCGATGTTGCTTAGATCACTTAAAAGGACAAAAAACAGACTTTTTAGCTTGTTGAGCTTGATGTTGCTTAGATCACTCAAAAGGATGCCATAGGGCATACAACTTAAAACCAAGAAATTTTAATTCCCCGACAAACTGCGTCTTAGCACCGATTTTAGTAGTTATTAAGTTGAAATTATTTAGTTTTTCAAGTCTGTTTTTGTCCTTTTGAGTGATCTAAGCAACATCAAGCTCAACAAGCTAATGGCAAACTAACAACTAGGTCTAAAATAATTGGGTCTGATGGTAAGAATTTTTTTTAATTCAATATGTTCTACTTTTAGAACATATTGAATTAAAAAAATTGTTTCCATCAGACCTAATTAATTCTTTTTATCGGAATCAATATGTAATTTCCTTGTGTTTAATTTTTTTACTAACATTGACTATATATATATATATATATATATATATATATATATATATATATATATATATATATATATATATATATTTACAAAACAAGTTAGTAAAAACAAGGATGATCAAGCCTTGGAATGAGATGATCGCTTTCAAGACGTTTCATAAATATGCATAAATATAATTCTATGAATATAAATTCATAATAAGTCGAACAATCAGCTATCAAGTTAGTCTTTCTATAAAAAAACTGAGTTTGCGTGGCTTCACAGTGACGTCACAATCAATAAATGCAGGAGACCTAGAAAGTTCACAGTTCAACATGAATGTAGTACTATGAAACCTCCTATCTGCTATGATTTCCGCGTACATTCACGTGATGTGCGTCATCGAAGTTAACAAAAAAAAAAGCCATTTAAAATATTATTAAAGTTTTGTTTAGATTGTCGGCACGAAATGACTATATGGTACTAATATGGTACTTATATTTTTATCACGGTATATGGATACGGAAAAGGCGACTGTTAACCGTAACTCTTACCCTTTTGAGTGAGTTTAGTATACACAATAATATAATATTATATAAGGTAACATCAAGAGCTAACGTCTAAAGGCAAACTCAACATTTTCTAGTTTTCCACCACTGCACAGATTACCCCCTAACACTGGGTAGCTTTTTTAATGATGTGGCAGGAGCCTTGTTTACAAACTTACAGGGGGACTTTACATATAGGTGATAAATATTAGTTATGTAAAATTGTTTTTGTTTCTTTCTCTAAATTATATTTTTTATTTCCTTTAATAGTAATTTCCTTTAATAGGAACCCCACGCCCTCAGTGTGCATAAGTGCATTGACAACTCTCGTCACTTTATAGTGCCCTGGTGTTCTGCAATATATACATATTGTTTGAGAACCTAACTGGATGAATTGCATAAGTACATAGATAACTCTCGTTACTTCATAGTGCCCTGATATTCTGCAGTATAATACTTACAGTTTGAGAACCTAACTGGATGAATTGCATAAGTAAGTGCATAGATAACTCTCGTCACTTCATAGTGCCCTGGTATTCTGCAATTTATACATAAAGTTTTGAGATGAAAACTGAACCGGATGAAAACTTTCTTTTTTATATTTTATACTTCTTTGTAATTGGTAAACGGGAATAAAACAAGCTAGACATTTTTTTTTTCATTCAGATTCAGATGGCTCAGGACCTTAGTCCTTAGGGAAGGCTGTCCAGCGGTAGGATTGTAAGTTGCGGTCATGATGATGATGATGATTTATATAAAATATATAAATGTATTATTTATTATATACATGTTTCCATTCTTAGCCATTGAAATATTATCTCTAAAATTTTGGACTACCCCTGATTGTATACTTTAATAACATCGTTAAAATTTGTTAACAATTATAGAAAAAAATATCGCGTCGAATTGAGAGCTCCTTTCTTTTCTGAAGCAAATAATAAACGTAATAAAATTGGCATATACAATACTACATATAAAATGGGTTAGTGTACGGGTTACTCTCACTAAGTTCTAACTGAACAATCCGTGGAGTGAGGATTCTGCTTTTCAGGATCGATTTTTACCGTTAGTGGACGATCAGGGCCCCGTCCGTCACATAAATAAATATACTATATACGGCAGTCCATCAGTAGGGCCAATCATGAGCAAGTGGAGTTGGCATTTGAAGGTAATGTTGCCATATTTACTTTTGTACCTTAGAGTCCGTGTCATAAACGTGGCAGAGCCATGCTGTAGCTATATTATGGTTGTACATAGCACGAATGGGTTGGTTCGACGATAGTAGGACCACGCTCTCACAGAATACCAAGGTATAGTAGCAGCTTATTTACTGGAAACGAGGCATACTTATCTTATCCCTCTTGCAGCCTTAATGATCTTAGCCCCAGGAGTGACAACGCATCTGCATTTTGATTCTTAATTGAGGATAAATGTAGATGTCTATGGGCCACAGCATCGCCTTACCATCAGATGGACTGTGTCAAAGAATATATACACTAACTGTGTGCTCGTTTGTCTCCCTTATTCTATAGAAAAATAAGAAGCGCAGCAGGGGCAGTACAACCATCTCGCTCACACCGTACGTAAAGTATCCAGATCGGAGGAAAAGTCAAAGGTGCGATATGTCTAATACTGCGATCGCCAATCCGTCTGCCAAGAGTGGCGATTAAGGCAAATCAATCCTATAACAGGTGGACCTTTTTGAGGTTCTCCCGTTGTGGGATGATGGGCCTGATCAACAGTGGACTTTTATGGGCTGATGATGATGAAGATCTTTGAAGAATTTGATTGATTGAACTCCAGACTGTAAAAAAGGCCTGGACAGCAAGCAAACAATATACGAAAATCTATTAAAGTTCAACAAACCTCCTGCACGCTATTATCTCCGCGTACAATTGCATCGTAGCTATGCAACGGTTTTAGACTTAATGACTAAAGTTTGAAAATCGAATGGAAGAACGAGGTTAGTTTACTAAACGAAGAGGTTTTCCAGCGTCCGGTGACCTATTACTTATCCTAGGTATTTAATTATCTTGGATAAAGAAAGGGGAAATGTAGTTACATTTACTTAATAGTTTAATTTTAAAGTATCGTTTCTTACAATATAGCTCAATTTATTTTAAATTAACGAAAATTAAAGCGTTCAAATGTGCTAAGGACAGGTTCCTTTCGAACCTCGGTATTGTGACGTAAATCATTATATTATCTGTGATATTACGCTTATGCATCGTAGGGGAGGAACAGAAACGCGAACAGCTGGACGCTAAAATTTATTACCTGCTGTGAGACTTACGACATCCTCGTGACTTTCAACTTCGTTGGTAACTTCTCAACTGGCCGACGTGACTCGACCATGCAGAAGATAAGGGGCAATCCGGACCGTGTCGGCGACAATTAGGCGCGCTTTCCATCTAAGAGCCACAACTATAATTTTTTTCATTTCTAATTTTCTTGTGACGACGATGACGTTTTTAGTCTTTAGTGACTTTAATTTTGAAATAATTACTTTTTATATTGAAGTAACTAGCTTGCCAGGCAAACATTGTTCTGCCCTTTCAAACGATCCTTATATAAAAAATCCTTAAATTCGCAATAAAAAAATAAAGGTAAATACTTATCGGGGTAAAAATTATCCTATCTTTCAAGATGGACCAAATTGCACACAGTGTGTAAAATTTCATTGAAATAAGTCCGGTAGTTTAGGAGTTAACCGCGGAAAAACAATGTGACAAGTAATTTATATATATAATCAGACAGCTTATTGTATTAAGATATTATCATATGGCACTGTAATCAATAATTTCTAACCAAATAATCACGGATGATAAATATTATGGGAAGTCCACAATGAAAAAATCAGCGTTTAAGACATTCAATAATTTATTTTCATACCTTAAATTACGATTAAATTCTTTAAATATTACGACAAATATTACATCAAAGACATAAAAAATCGACAATAAGAACACAACACTAATATCGACACTCACTGTAGTGAATATCGATCATATTTATCTATGAAACATCAATTGACACCTCTATATAATTTTAGCATAATATGATAATAGAAGGAGCCTCATCTCACACTAACCATAAAGTGGCTGCATATACATATACAACTTTTATACCAAGCTTGATTGTTATTTAAAATTGTTAATTTTAATCCCTAATTAAATAATGAAGACCTGAAGCAGAGACTTTCCTTATTATTAAAAAAATATTTATAAAATATGCCTGGTGACTTGGTATCGTGAGAAACAATGCGCACGTAGTAGAAGCCTATTGTATAGATATTTTTCAAATGGTATATCGTTTTTGCAATGAAATTTTATCAAATTGGTCTCACATGAAACAATAAAAGTGGCCGGTGAAAAGTCAAGGGCGTTACAAAATACTAGTGTAAAATAGCAGCTGCAGTGTTTCGTATGGTGAGTGTAGAGAATCGGAGACCCTTTTTACTGGAAACGAGGCGTTCCATCTTAGTCCTCACGGGTGACAACGCATCTGCATTTTGATTTGTAATCGCGGATAGATGTAGATGTCTATGGACCATAGCAACTACTTACCATCAGGTGAACTGTATGCTTGTTTGTCACCCTTATCTTATAAAAAAAATTGACGCTTACCACGCGGAAGGTTACACATAATTTGAATTTCATTACTTACATCAATTTTTTAAAGGATTATCTCAAAAATAATCAAAAAATATCTACGCCATAGGCTTTTGCTTCGTTCACCTACATCTTATTATATTCCTTTTGTTAAAAAATGTCATCCGTTTCAGCATAATATGAGAACTTACTTCTATTATTAAAGTAATTTATTAGGTTATGTAGTAATATTTATCCACAGAGTTAGTTCTGTATACTAAGAATGTTAATATATATTTTTTTTATAAAATAAGGGGCAAACGAGCAAGCGGCTCACCTAATGGTAAGTTACTAACGCCGCCCACAAACAACCGCAACACCAGAGGAATTGCAGATGCATTGCCGGCCTTTAGAAAGGACTAAGCTCTTTTCTTAAAGGTCCCTGAGTCGGTCCGGAAAAGTCGCCGGTGGTAAACAATTCCACAGAGAACTTGTATGAGGAAGAAAACTCCTAGTAAACCGTACAGTAGTGGACCGCCCAGCATCCAGATGGTGAGGATGGTATCGGGTATCGTAATAGTATCGTAATTTTTACGCGATGTGCGTTCGTGAAATTTAGCGGCCGGAACAATTCCTCAAAACACTCCCTAAGGTAGATAAGATAGAAAACGCAAAGGGATGCAACATCCCTACGCAGCACCAGTGAATCGAGCTGATCAGAAAGAACTCGTTTGTTGACGATTCGAATCGCTCTGCGCTGGATGCGATCAAGTGGAAGGAGCTGGCACTGGGGTACCCCGGCCCAGAGATGAGAACAATATTTCATGTAAGGTCGAACTTGCGCTTTGTAATGTTGCAAGCGATGTGTCGGCATGAAATACAGTCTCGCTCTGCTGAGCACGCCAAGCTTTTTAGAGGCCAATTTATCTTTCGCCTCCAAGTAACCACGAAACTGCAAACTATTTGATATGTCGACGCCCAGGATTCTGATGCTATATGAGGCAGTAAGGGGGGTGCCTTCAAACTGCTACGACAAAGGGGTTCATTTTAGCGGTTAACGCGCAAACTTGTGTCTTCTGGGGAATGAATTGGACTAGATTTTGTCGCCCCCAATCCGAGACTTTGTTAAGCAAAGACTCGACTTCGGCGAGCAAGTTTGTCCCGGTACTCGGCGACGATTTCTCGAGAAATATTGGCACGGCCGGTATACAGAGAATCACCAGTGCTCTCATCTGCATAGCAAAGAATGTTGTCGGTAAACTACTGTGGTGAACCTTGAACTACAGGTTTTATAGCTTATTTAGCATTATCAGTGATATCGTCTTCATATCAATGAATGTTATCAGTTTGCAACATATCATTCATATGCAGAAGTAACAGCGTTGGTGATAGCACGCAGCCTTGTGGAACACCAGCGTTAATAGGCTTGTAATCAGAGCATGCACCGTCTACTAAGACTCTGATGCTCCGATTAACAAGAAAACTAGTGGTCCAATCGCACAATTTCTCGGGAAGCCTATATATAGGAAGCCTAAACGGTGATTCTCACCGCCATCCTTCACAGTTAGCTACCGTGGGTAAATCTTTGTTTCAGAGAGCACGAGGGATCTGTGACAGTAAACACCTGGCTGCCGAGCTCCACTATGTCAAGCAAGTTTTGCATGACAACAAGCTTCGGGTCCCGCGCCTACATCACAGTGAACGAGTGAAGCCAGCCACAGTCGAGCGTGTACCTGCTGTACTGCCATATGTGAGAGGAGTCACTGACAAGATTGGCTACATCTTGAAGCGCGCTTCCATCAAAAGATACTTCAAGCCGCCGAAGAAGATTGGTCAGTTTTTACCATCAGTCAAGTGTAACGTCCCTCTGCGAGATGCAGGAGTGTACAAGCTTGATTGTGAGTGTGGTGAAGAATCGACGCTCCGGGAAGTCTGCAGTCTGTGAACACGTACAGGATCGCCCCCGTCACTACATCAGATTTGATAGACCGCAGATCCTCGCTAAAGAACACCGATTCTTTCCAAGGATGATTCGCGAGGCTATTGAAATAAAAAAACATCCTAATTTCAATAGAGAAGATGGCTGGGTGCTACCATCTGCTTGGGATCCTATAATAAATAAAATTAAATCCCAACCCAAGCATACAACTGCAAGACTTCAAGATACCATAAGTTCATACTGCGTAGATCGGAACAAAAGTTAAATTTTTATCTATGGTAACCGCTGTTAACTATGACATTTGGACGTTGAGCATCTCAGTCCTCCCCGCGACCATGGGTGCTGTAAAGTGCTCGAAACGTCGGGTGTTTATAGTTAAATATACGCGATAAAATCTGTAAAAACTAGTATAATTTCAAAGCCTATATATAGGCCTATATAGGAAGGGAGCTTTGAAAGAAGCGCTTTGTGCTAGACCCGATCGAAGGCGTTCGCTATGTCCAAATTAACGGCCAATGCCTCCCCCTTGGACTCTACTGCCTCTATCCATCTATGAGTAAGGTAGACCAGAAGATCACTAGCTGATCGACCACGATGGAAATCGTATTGGCGTTACTGATCAACTGGTGATCCTCAAGGTACCCCATGAGCTGGCAGTTTACAATAGACTCCATTATTTTGGAGAACAAGGAGGTGATGCCGATAGGCCTGTAGTTGGATGGGTCTGAGCGGTTGCCTTGTTTAGGGATGGGGTGGACCAAAACTGTCCTCCAAAAAATCGAGACTACACCTTAGGAGTAGGAGTACCGGAAAAACGCGTTAAAACCAGTGCCAACTCCGGAGCACACGTTTTCAACACAATGGGAGGGCCTCCACCAGGCCCACTCGACTTACTGACACCCAGGGAGAAGAGTGCTTTGCGAACTGAGCGCTGTGTAAATCACATATCCGGCATGGAGCACTCACACCGCAGGATGGTCGGCGGTGTGTTCCCCTAGAGCCTAACAGATCGGCTTTCTCCTTTGCGGCATGGGACCGTCGTTCTCTCTGTGCAGATATGGAAGAGATGACTGACAGAAGTTTCCTTTTAAGAGCGCTGGTGTTTACATCCCGTGACGTTGATGCGTCAGCCCAGGCCCGGTAGCACTCCTGATTATAGCGTGAAAATATTTTGCAGGAGCGACCAGACCATGGCATGGATCTGCCTCCAAGGGGCACCACAGAGGACGGAATATAAAGTTCCATATCATGAAGTATCACATCAGCGACAGAATCAGCAACAACGCTAAGATCGTCCGGCGAGAAGCAAACCCGCCCCCAAGGTTATGATGCAAAAAAAGACCGCATCCCATCCAAATCACCCGACCTATAGTGCCAAACACGGCGGCAGCTTGCAGAATGCAACCGAGACGTTAATGTGACTGGCACCACACTCCGGATAAGACAATGGTCCGACGAGCCTAAAGGAACGTCGACGGAAACCTGATACCCATCCGGATGAGAGGTCAGCAGAAGGTTCAACAGGGAAGGTGTATGATCTTCCACATCTAGAATCCTCGTAGGCTCAGTAACCAGTTGTGTCAGACCATATGCCAAAGCAAAGTCATAAACAGATCTCCCCCGCATGATCAGTTAAGGCGTGGTGGGCGTTATAATCGCCAAGGATCACGATCTCTGCGGATGGGATCTGCTGTAGCACGGAATCTGAAGCCATTGGACGTGGTCGAGGGGTCGGCTTGTTTCAGTATTACCGCTATGGGATCTATAGAGGTACCTGTAGACGTGGGGATGGTCGTCGCTGTCTATGCGCAGCCATAGGATGAACCTTCAAGATTGCCGAGGTGTCGAAAACAGATGTTCTCTCTGACGTATACGCAAACTCCAGTCCGGGGCACAAAGGAATGTTCTAATTTGTACCCCGGGTAGGAGAGATATGAAGTATCAGTAGGACAAGACACCTGAGTCTCGGTTAAAAAGAGCAAGGCCGGCTTTGCTGTTTCCAGATGGTAGTGAACAGCGTTAAGGTTGGAATGAAGTCCCCTCTATGTTGCAAAAATTCATGGATAGCATGGCAGGGGTCATCCTGGTGTTGTTGCTCCGCTTACCCCGAGCGGTTTATGTCGCGAGTGGAATTGCCCCCCTCCCCATAATACGCGGGGCAACCTGAGCACCCACGCTCAGGAAAAGTACGATAACTTGGTAGTGGATGCTCAGCAAGGGATTCTGCGTCACCAAGGGTGCTGGTACCCTCCTGGGGTAGATCTTCACTTAATTCCCCTACCATGTTAAGGAGGAGGGAGGGGATTGGGCCTCGGGCCACCTGCACTCTCTTTTAATTCTATTAGACATTGAAAGCATACTAATCCCTTAAATATACGTTTTTACCTTTTTTTTTTAAAACAACATCAGTAAATGTTATAAACATTGTCAATTGTCCTTTATTAATTTCACCACTTCGATAAGCTAAAATGCTTGAGTTGGAAGTGACGACCCTTTAAAAATAATATTAAAAAAAGAAAAGTTGAATTTTGATTTCAGAAGAACATCATGAAAACTATATAATTTTTTATTTGCATTACTAAACACTCAGATCCCAAGGTACAAGCTGTACTTAGTTGATGGATCAGTTCCCTATCAGTCGTAGTCGCTCAGGTATAATATTCGTAGAGTATATATACTCTACAAATATATCATCAATCAATAAAAAAAGTGTTTTTACCAATAGAATAATAGAAGCAAGGATATATCTTATTCTAAATCTTACAAGCTACATATCATACCTATGCTACAGAGAAGTTATTTTAAACATTGAGCATTGTTTAATGTTATTGGCAACATATGAAAAATAAGTTACATAAATTATTTATATGGTATAACCATTTTACTGTCACAGTTCCAAATTTAAAGTATGTAACCGCTTTTATATAATGTGTTTTTTTGTTAAATTTAGGAGCAATAGTGAAAGTTATGGGCCTATACTACCTCAAATGTCTTAGCAAGATCCTCCGTTATGCCGAAAATATTGCAGCATTAATTTTGAAAGAAATATATGGTGAAGTTGAGGATTAATTATAAGTATATTATAAGTATATATTATAAGTACTGTTAAGAGATTTACACTTCGACAAGTACAGTAGCGAGTTTAGTTACAAAGCAGTTGACAGTAAACCGTTATGTGGGCAGTAGCGTTCAAACAAAGTCTTCGTGGCGAGCTTAGTTAAAGACCTTAGTTCATATAGTTCGTTGGAGTATGACGTTTCAAGACTACAGAATTTTTCTGGTTTACGCTTAAGATGGTTCTAGGATTATGTTAACAATTAAATAATATAGTCAGAGAAATATTACTGGTTGTTGTTAAAGAAGTTTTTAAGAATTTTCATGAGTGCAACTTCTCGAGCAGGTTTAATTTTATAATTTGAATTTCTACTATTACATAAACATTTGTGTTCTAAATACTCCCGTACGAATTTATACGTGATTTCTTCCGTCTATTTCATTATTAAAACTCAATATAAGACGTACAAATATTCAATAAATAGTACCGTAGAAACTCTGTGGTGAGTTTAATTATAAAAGCACAATAATTATACGTTTTGGCGCGCAAACGTTGCGTCCTGTCAACGTATGTATGCACTGTACTAAACTAAACTCGCTCGTTCACACGAGCGACGAGTTTACTTGTGGGTGGTGGGAGACGCGCGGGTAGCCAACACTTCTTACTTAACTCGCCGAAAAATAGCCCGGCCGGCTATCCCGTTCAACTTAATTGTTAACTTGCTACTTAACTCGCTTATTGCCGTTCAAACGAGATTTTCTACTTAACTCGCCAGGTTCGCAAGTTAACTCGCTACTGTACTTGTCAGAGTCTAAATCGGTCTTTAGACGAAAACACGATTCCGTAAAATTTTCTCTATAGAAATAAAATCCAAAGTTACCTCCAAACTGAACAATAAACCGCTGGTATTCATAATAATAATAATAATAATAACTGGTATTCATAATACTAATAATAGAAGGACATCATTTCTTGTGGTAAAGGACTTACCCCTCTATCCTTAGCCAACGAGCAATGGCAAGACCCGGCAGAGCATTTCCGACCGGGAGACCGTATGGAAGGAGAAGGAGCTCCACGGGAGGTTCTACAAGGCTCTACATGAGCCTTTCGTAGACACAGTAGCCTCCCTCCACTGGCTACGCTTTGGTGATCTCTTCGGGGAAACCGAGGGTTTTGTCTGTGCAATACAGGATCAGGTTATTAAGACCAACAACTATCGCAGATACATCCTAAAGGATGGCACCGTCGACATCTGTCGAGCTTGTCGCCATCCCGGTGAGTCACTTAGGCATGTCATCTCCGGTTATTCGGCGCTTTCTAACTCTGAGTACTTGCACAGGCACAACCTAGTAGCCAGAATTCTTCACCAGGAGCTCGCTCTGAAATACGGTCTCGTGTCTCGGAAATTGCCGTATTACAAGTACTTGCCGGAAGCCGTGCTCGAAAATGATCGCGCCAGGCTCTATTGGGACCGGGCCATCATCACAGACAGAACTATTCTTGCGAATAAGCCTGATATTGTGCTGATGGACCGGGCACAGTCAAGGATATTTTTGGTCGACATTACCATTCCGTATGACGAGAACCTCGTGAAAGCCGAAACAGATAAGCGAACAAAATATCTGGACCTGGCTCACGAGGTGACCGACATGTGGGGTGGTCTGCCGACCGAAATTATTCCTGTAGTCGTCTCTGCGAACGGGCTAATCCCAGTCAGCCTCTCGGGTCATCTGAGGCGGCTAGGACTACGTGGCGGACCGCTCCGGGCTCAAATGCAGAAGGCGGTGCTCCTCGATACCACCCGCATCGTCCGCCGGTTTCTTTCCCTTTCCCCCTAACCCTCGGTCGTTTGGTCTCCCCTGCTGAGGGCCTCTATCTGGTTGGGCTTTTATTTATTTATGTATTTTTATATTTATTTTATGTTATTGATATTTATGTATATTTATCTTCTCATCTTCATTTATAATTATGTATTATTAGAACCCAACCAGATGAGAAAACTATATTGATACCCCACAATAATAATAATAATAGCCATTTAATTCCCAATTTTCATACAACAGTCGATATTAGTTAAAACCAATTACAATATTTTTATGAGTCATGGATTTTTTTTTAATTATAAGACATGATAATGCCAGTGTCAATTTTAAATAAAAGTTTAAATTAAATTTACAAAATTAATATTTGATTATTTATAAATAATGTTAGGGTAAATAATCAAAATATATTTATATTTTCAAGTAATTGTCAACTTATTTTGATTTTTGTCACAAAATACATAGTTAAATAATAAAATTGAAGTTAATAATAATCCACTGAATTTGGCTATACACATAAAATAGAGTCATAATTTATTATATTAATTTTAATTAATTATGGGATACCCATTTCCGGGTGAAGGCCTCCTCCATAATTTTCCATGAAGTTCTGTCTGCCGCTAGCCTCGTTCACGTTGCTCCTGCCACCTCTACAATGTCGTCGCACCAGCGTGCCCGCGGTCGGCTGCGCGAGCGCGTCGCATCACGCGGGTACCAATGTAGCACCCGTTCAGTCCATCTCCCATCACTGACTCGTGCCACGTGTCCTGCCCATCTCCACTTCAGTTGACACGCTAATTTGGCTGCGTCTATGATATTTGTTTTTTTTCGTATATCACTGTTTCTACGTCGATGTCTTAGTTTAACGTTAAGCATGCTGCGTTCCGTTGCTCGTTGGAAAACTTGTAGCTTAGATATTATTTTCCTTGTGAGAGCCCAGTTTTGACATCCATATAATAAAGTTGGGAGTACAGTAGTATCCAACGCTTTCTTTTTTAATTTAATTGGTATTTTTGCTTTGAAAATATATTTTAGTGACCAATATTTGCTCCATGCTAATTTAATTCTTCTATTAACTTCCGTCATTGTTAAGTTGTAAAATGAAATATTTTGCCCAAGATAAATATATTCCTTAACATATCTAATTTGTTGGTTTTGAACGTGTAGGTACAGGCATTTTTGTGCTATTTGTCAATATACACGTTTTATCTGGATTCATTTGTAGGCCACATTTTCTGCTTTCTATGTCTAAAGACTGAACCATATATATAAGGTCTTCGTGATTTTCGCTTAATATGATAATGTCGTCTGCAAAACGTAGATAATTAAAAATTTCTCCGTTAATATTAATGCCTCGTTTGCCCCAGTCAAGTTTTGAGAAAATGTACTCTAATAAACAAGTAAATAGATTAGGTGAGATTGTGTTCCCCTGTCTCACCCCTCTCTCGATTTTAAATGGCTGTCCTGGTCTCTCCATTCTTATTGTTGCTGTAGTTTGACTATAAATTTATTTCAGTATTCTTATATATTGATTATGTATTCTATGAGATTTCAACGCCAACCAAAGTGAGTCATGGTAAATAGAGTCGAAAGCTTTTGAATAATCAATAAATGCGATGTAAAGAGTTTTGTTATATTCTTTATATCTTTCCATTATCTGAGTCAAAACAAAGATGTGATCCATTGTAGAGAATTTGGGACGAAAACCAGCTTGTTCTCTCGGTTGCATATAGTCTGATTTGGGTTTGATTCTGTTAAGTAATATACTTGTGAAAACTTTATAAATTGTATGCAATAGGGATATAGGTCTATAGTTGTTGATATTTAATCGATCACCCTTCTTGTACAATAATATGATAGTAGAGGTTGCCCAATCTTCTGGTATTTGACTGTGGGCGAGTATTTTGTTGAAAATATTTGTTAATATCGGTATGATTTTTATTATTTTTTTACGTGGTAGAGCCATGCTGCAGTTATATTAATAGTATAGTTGTAGCACGAATGGGTCGGCTCGACCGGGGAAGGACCACGCTCTCACAGAATACCAGCGTGAAATAGTAGCTTAATGCTGCTGTATTTCGTACGGTGAGTGTAGAGAACCGGAGACCCTTTTTGCTGGAAACGAGGCATTCCATCTTAGTCCTCACGGGTGACAACGCATCTGCATTTTGATTCGTAATCGAGGATAGATGTAGATGTCTATGGGCCACAGCAACCACTTACCATCAGGTGGACTGTGTGCTCGTTTGTCACCCTATCCTATAAATAAAAATAAAAAAATATGATGGGTTCTTTTATCGCTTTCAGAACATCATTTGAAATACTATCTTCTCCTGAACTTTTTGCACTTTTAAGTTTTTTTATGGCATGACTTGTCTCGCACGGTAGTAGTGGCGGAATACGATCGTTTTTATCCACAATACAACTATTATTTATTAATTCATCCGTTATGTTATTTTTCACGTTATTACTTTTGTATAAGTTTTGTAAAAATCAGTAGCTATTTTTAAAAGGTGTTCTCTATTTGTAGTTTTTTTGTTATCATTTGCTTTTAGTGAGAAAATCCACTCTTTGGATAGAGTGAGTCGTTTCTGTGCATTTTTTGTAGAGCCTTTATGTAACAACTCTTCCTCTAATATTTTTAAGTGGTATTCTAATTTTTTTTTATTAACAATTCTTTTTATTTTGAGGTAGAGTTTTGACAGTATATTTTTTTCTTCTTTAGTCTTTTTTTCTTTACTTTTAAGTTTCGTTCTTTCTTTAATAAGTTCTTTTATTTCTGGACAAAATTGGAATTTTTCTTTACGTATTTTTGGCAACTTTTTTATACATTCTTCTATTATATTAGTCAGGTTTCTGTAGTTTTCTTGCAAGTTTTCTTTCTCTTTAATATTAGTTAGTAACTCTGTAAACATCCCTTTGAGGAATTCATTTTCACTTGGTGTTAACTGTCTTTTTGGAGCACAAAATTTTTTCCTGTTCTTTTTTACTTTAGTTTTAATGTTGACGCATCCACGTACAAGTTTATGGTCTGATGGATAGGTTGTATTTATTATTTCTAGGTTTGTCATTTCTCTTATATCTTTTGTAAGAATGAAGTCAATTTCATTACGCGTTTTACCATTGGGTGACACCCAAGTCCATCTATTCTTTAATTTTTTCTTGAAATATGTACTACTTATTTTAAATTGATTCTCTAAGCAAAACTGAATTAATAACTCACCCCGTTCGTTTCTGTCACCAAATCCCCATGGTCCCATACTACTTAAGTCTTCGGGCGTTGGTTGTCCAATTTTGGCATTAAAATCACCCATTATCATTGTAAATGTTGATGAATTTTGTAGTGCTTTTAGTATCTCTGAATTAATAAGAAACATAGATCGAGCCTTAACCAAACAACATCATATTATTATAAAAATAACAATAAAGAATCTCGGAATGAACACTCAACAGATATATGAAAAATACAGGCCCCCTCCAGTCAACATAGTAAAACAATGAATCAATGCACTACTCAGAATCACTCTCCCAGTACGGATGGTCACCGTGGTAGCAGTAGACCAAAACCCTCCATCCATAAAGTCAGAATAGAAAGCGAAAACAATATTAAAATACATATCGCCACATTTAATGTAAGGTCTCTAGTCGGAGACGGTCGCCAAGAAGAACTAGACCACGCCCTTAGATATATAAAATGGGACATTGTAGGCTTAGCAGAAGTAAAAAAAGAAGGGACTAAAATTTTAGAATATGAACAATATATACTTATTCACACAGGAGTAAAGAGTGATATAAATGGAGTCGGATTTGTTATTAAAAGAAAATGGAGAGAAAACATATTTAATTATACAAGTATATCTGATAGAGTCGCACGTCTAGATATGAAGTTTGGTCAAAAATTTTTAACTTTAATCCAAGTTTATGCGCCTACATATAAGGCTAAAGAAAGTGAAATTCAACTCTTTTACTCAGAGATACTAAAAACGCTGGTATTCATAAAATACCTTATATTAGATCATGAAACTTTACATAGTAACTAAATTTAACTTTAACTTTACATAATATTGTTTTTATTACCATTATTTTCACTGTAAAAAGAAATTACCTAAACTATCGGCGTCCTGACTCTTGTTCCCTGCCGCCCGATCAGTCTGACTTCGGCTTTCAAACGGGAAAGCTGTGTCGCTTACGATCAGAATACACATTACGCAACAGGAAGACGTAAAATTAAAATGGGAATTAACCGTAATATAAATAAGAAGCGACTGGGTTGGCGTAAAGAAACAGGTATACGTATGATAAACCTAATGAAATAAGTATCTAACGACAGTATTAGTGATTAAAAACATGTTGGTAGATAGCATACCACGTGCGGGGTTGTGGGGGCGAAATTAGAATTAGAGCTGAGGTAGTAAAGGCCCTTAAACATTAATCTCAGTTTAAAATATGTTATTATCTTAATAACCTCCATGTTTCTAGTTTCTACCTAATTACACATGTTAAAAATAAACTTTTGAAATTGGATTGTGAAAAGTGAGAAGAAGTTTGATTGCATAAATTAGTGATAATTTGATTTATACTATTAGATCTAACACGTAGAAGGATATACATGTAAATAAATTTATTTATATGTTTTTATTCCTCACAAATTAATTAGCTTTTATCAATAAGCATTCAGGTGGTCTGTTATTGAAATGGATGGAATTTATTAAAACACAGCAGTATCGAAACGGTCTAATTTATGTGTTATTAAAAATTACATAATAAGCATACACTTACTTATTACACTATGAGGTACGTGATGCTGATATCAGCATAAACTTTGCCGGTCTATAAGACCAAAACTAGGAGGAGGACAGAGACAAAAACACGTAGTCGCATACCTACTATAACTAATAAATTAACAAAAAAAGCACAAACAAGCTTTGGAAATGATTAGAAACACTAAAAATCAAATTAAAAATAGTAACTACACCATAACAAAATCGACTAAAATATTAACGTCTATAAGAGATAAATTTTTTTTCGAAGTCATCTGAAGTTCGCAAACACGAATTAGGGCAGCGCGGCGGACATTTCCTTGTCCTAAAGTCCTCTCAAAAATGATAAGCATATCCCCAGCAGTGGGACGTATATAGGCTATAACTTTTTTAACTTTAATGAATGGGTCAGCTCGATGTCAGAAATATCTTGCGCTTACTACTTCTCAAACTATTATTACATAGAGTAATTAGACTAATTCTATGCTTTCTATATTGTCAACTGTCAAAATGGCGTCGATAAAGCAGCGCCCTTTTGATCGTTTATTATTTGATTGACTGATGAAGAGTTATAGTATCAAAAATTCATCTATGCAACAAGGGTGTAGTTATTTTGTTGTAGGTAAGTGACCATATTAACCTCATGACCATGACCATGTTACCCTTACGTACTATATTCAAATCTACTGAATAGTTGTTAGAAAAAAACATAGGGAGATCTTCAAGACAGCCTCTACAAAGCAAGAATGCATAATGTTTTTGCCCTTTACATTACCTTACGAGTATACAATATAATAAAATGCTCATGGTGACAAGTAACACTATTCATCGGTTCCAAATGAAATAAACGCCGCTAGTCTACGTTAGCTAATTGTTACATATACATATAACAACAATATTATATATTATTAGAGGGAGTTGCAGCGAAAATAATTATACAGTACTTGTTTTAGATGTGTGGCAAATAAATCTTGTGCATTAACAGACGCCAGTACTTTTATAAATAATTTAAATTATACACGGGCTACTTGTGGATCGGAGGGAAATAGCCTTAGCGCAGACGTTCCCATCTGTCAAAGTATAAGTCCTCGCGGTTCTGTACAATAAAAGTAGATTCAATCTAATTGCGCGGTTGAATCGAATTCATACAAAAATACCGAATTGTCCAGCTTTTATTGCTGCAAAAATGATGTTACCTATCATATATTGCTTCAATTTAACTTAAAAAATTACAATAAGAGTGGTTGACTTGTTTCAGATTTCTTTAACAACACAAGCCGCTTGCCCTCATGCAATATATACATCGGTGGAGCGACTGATACGAGTTTGTATCTGAGTTTTCCCTGTCACCGAGCGATACTGTTATAACGTATCTACGTGTATGTTAAATCGTTAGTTTATTGTTTAAATTGAGTTGTATATCGGGAAAAACGATATGGCTACTCTCCTCCGGTCTGCCGGTGATCCGTGATGCTCAATGTGGCTATGTAGAGATATTAATGTGTTTGGCTGTTAATTCATATACTCTACGTTCAGGTCACAGAGTATATTCTATATACCTTGTTTAGCTCTCTACCGAAGACAACACTCAATAGCTATTTATAGTTTATAACATGACTGCTCTTATGCTGGATAATTTTATTTTCCGTCAGGAAAAAAATAGGGCGTAACAGGTGAACGGAATATACGGCATAGCGCACTGATATTTTACATTTTTCAATTTACATTATCATAATATAAAATTGATCTATCAATAAACACTAGTAATTAGGTACGTATTATTTTAATTTCGATAGTTTTTAATTGATTTATTTATCAGTTCAACAATTTTGTTGTTATTTTTTTAGTACCGAAAGATTATTTCAAATTAGTAGTATTGTATTATAGGTCCTAACTAAGTCGATCACGCCAAAATATTACAAACGGCCTATTATTAAACCTTTAGAAAGATCATTTAGAAAGATCTAAACATAATTCATTAATCCTGGTCACATATGTAATTTTTATTGAAAAGGGGTATAATTAATTATATTTAATATGAATATTATTTTTCATATATATAGAAGGGGGGGGGGGGATATCGTTACAATTTGGTGCCGTGACCAGGATATATTTTAAAGAAGGTCGTCTATATAAAAATTATTAAGTAGGCATTATGCCTACAATTTGTTGTCCGTGAAATGGAGAGGTGTCTTGGAGGATGGTGTTTGCTGGGGGTGGTTGAGAGTCTGGGGGTGGGGCTTTAATATTAATATCTTTTGTTTGTTATAGATGGTGTGTGCATAGTAATCTAAGACAAAATAAACTAATAAGTGAAATAAGTAAAAAGTACTCAGTGACATTTGTATAAGTGAAGGACGTAACAGTGCTAAAAACTGGAAAAGTATATAAATATAAAAATGGCTAAAACTAAGAAAAGTTCAAATTTAGTGAAGGCTAAGCCTAAAAATGAATTAAAAATACTTCGAAAATTAATTAAGAATGTGGTGAAAACCTTTGAGGTTAAAATAAAAGATCTCGAAGAAAAATTTATCAATCAAACGAAAGATCACCAAATTAAAGTAAACCAAGAAGAGGTGTACGGGGCGAGCACCTCATTTGTTACTGACCCCAAACAGAGTATTGTATATAATATACATAATGTGACAATAAACAAGCGGAAATTTGAAAATGGGAATACTCATCCAGTAACATTTTTAGAAGATCTCACCAATTATTTAAAGAAAGTCCCATCTAATGGACTTGAAATATCAATAGCACAAGAGTGCTTAGTAGGTGAAGCCAAATATTGGGCTCGAATTAATAGTGTGCGTTGGACAACTTTTGATGATTTTAAAGCAGACTTTCTAAGAATATTTTGGGGTGAAGAGGAACAAAATAAAGTAAGAAGATTCCTTTTACAAAATAAATGGAGTAGATATACGCACCCCACCATGGTTGGTTACTTTCTTTATGTCATTGAAAAAGCACAGATATTATCATATCCGATACCAGAAAAACAATTAGTTGCTGATGTTATTAGACATTATCCTAAAACAGTGCAGCAGTTATGGAGAATAGCTAAAATTGAGACAATAATTGAGACAACAGATTTCTTGAGAAATTTAGATGACATTGATAAACAGGAAGAAGATCGTGAACCTTATAATACTGAGAAAAAACGAAAATTTAATAATAAAGCTGAGCGAAAACAAAAAGAAATACAGCAATCATATAAATCATGGCGTAAGCCTGAAGAAGGAAGAAAGGAGGTTAACGAAATGAATGAAATACAAGTCACTAACGAACAAGTAAATGTTTCAACTACCGAGCCAAATTTAGAGCAATCGAGGTCGAACTAGTTCCCGGTTCGATCCCTTATAATGTGAAAGGGAACAAAGCATTAAATATATTATTAAAACTGGGTTGGAGACCTGGTCAAACACTTGGCAAAAATAATAGGGGTTTGCGAAAACCTATTTCTTTAAAACCATAGACCATAGATACTGATAGATCCATTTCATAATATGTAAATGTAAAATAAAATAAAAAAAATAACATGTAAAATACCAGTTCCATAGGCTACTGTTCCGTTCACCTGTTACACTATATATTTTCCAGACGGTAATAAATACCAGTATAAATTGACGTACCCGTAGCCCAGTGGTGTTGTATTTGGCTGAAATGTATTTTTAAAGCTATTATGAGCGTAAGTATTAACAAGCTTAAGGGTTAAAACAGTAATTAAAAACTCCGCCGCGAAAAAAAGAAATATTTCTTCATCATCATCTTGTCTAACATCAACAACTAAGACGATGATAACGACATCACATAATATGTTAAAATCGATCAAGCAGGCATACACAGGCTACATAGCGTATCAAAGAAATAGACATAGATGGGTATGTACCCACATACATATATCGAATCTCCGGTTAATGTATGCCAAGAGTAACTGTACAAACAAGTACACAGTTCCGAAATTTCACTTATTAAAGTATTTTTAGTTAACGGGTATTATTCGATCAACATGTAAAAAAATTCTCAGAAGGTTTTTGTTGCAGTGAAACCTGGTTAATTGGGATCTCAAGGGACCAAGGATTTTGTACCATTTAAAGAGGTTTTCATTTATCCAGTTTTACAATTAGACAGGTTTAAAATTTTGTTGTCTCATTTACAGAGGCCTCGGCTTATAGAGGTTGAAATGTACCGTTATTGTATTTATAAAGGTGAAAATGATAGTGAAAATGCGTATTTTTGGTGTTATGAATTTAGTGTAGGTATGTAAATATTATTAAAAGAAAAAACCAATATAATACAGTAAAGTTTATGACTTAAAGTAATCGGTTATGTTTCTTTGTATTTGATTGCTAGCTGTTTGAACCTGTTTCTCGATAGAATAAATTTTTTCACATCTCAAAATACATGTGTAAAGTTTCTAAAGCTTCCATTGCCTCACGCTTTGAAATTAATACTGAAGTCTCTGAACAGTCTTCTTCTACTTCTTCCTCTTCAAGAATACGTCGAAACGATATTATCATCATTGAGCTCTTCTGAAATGAGTACTGACAAACAAAGCACGTGCGAAAGAAATTTAAATGTTTGTAAACAATCGTGTCGAAACTTATAAATTACTTATAAAGTAAATTGAGCTTCAGAGTCCCAATTATAGACGAAAACATCGAAAAAATCCTAGACATCAAATCTCATTTAACCAGGTTCCGAAAAGTCCCATTAACAAAGATAAATCGATGAAAAAGTGCCGGGACCTCATTGTAGTTCTCAATAATAGAGGTTTCTCACTTATCCAGGACCCATTTAACCAGGTTTCACTGTATTTTGTAATTTTTTGTTATTGTTTTATTTGTTATTAGAAACTATTTATGAGTTTATTGTTGTTATGCCTATGCGTAGAATACAATAAAAACAACCTTAACCTTATTTGTATGTATAAAATCTGAGGCGGATTTCACAGAGTTTTAAAAAAAAACCTTTAATTATTTTAAATTCGCCAACTAAAGCTTATTGATATTGAGCTTCACGTAAACAATTCATCGTAATGATTGTTAGTGATGATTTAGTTAATTACTGCTGCATTCTAAGAGTTTCTTATTGAAACTGGTTATTTTTAAAGATTTCAAAGAGATAACGGTTCATCACATGACTGGTAACGCCTGTTATATTAGAGGTATATAAAATATTTAGGTGAAGCCGGAATCTGGCAATCTGAAAGCTGACATCTTCGTGACATGATATTTGATTTACTTTCTTCAGACTTGTTACCTGAAATAAAAAAATCATGTTTGTTATTGAGAAATATGATTGTAACTTATAAATATATGTATGTATAATTGTAATATAAAATTAAAGTAACAGCCTATACACGTCCCACTGCTGGGCACAGGTCTCCTCTCATTTCTGAAAGGGTTTTAAGCAGTGGCAGCCCTAGCAAAATTTTTAGGTGGTGCGAAATCTAAATACAAAACTTTAATGTTCCTTTACTATGCAGTTGCTTTTTCGTGATTTGAAATAGTATTAGACCTAACACCCATATAGAGGCGTATACGCGGGGCAGGCACAGTTGTGTCTGTCGCTCTTGCCATAGCAGTTGTGCTGCTTATTCGCGTTAAAGAAATGTTGTCCATTCCACCACTATGCTTGCCTTGCTGCGATGACTAGTTAACAATAATAGTAATCTTTATTGATAAACATATTACATGCACAAAATTTACAGTGGTCATTAGCCCCTTACTAGGATGTAATACCTGTATTTCGGGGGATAGTTTCCTTTCCTTTTTTTATAGAAGAGGGGGGAAACGAGCATGCGGCTCACCTGATGTTAAGTGATTACCGCCGCCCATGATCAACCGCAACACCAGGGGAATTGCAGGTGCGTTGCCGGCCCTTTAGAAAGGAGTAAGCTCTTTTCTTGAAGGTCCCCAGATCGTATCGGTCCGGGAAAATCGCCGGTGGTAAACTATTCCACAGAGAGGTTGTACGCGGAAGAAAACTCCGTTTGAAACGTACAGTGGTGGACCGCCAAGCATTCAGATGGTGTGGATGGTATCGGGACGTTTGCCGCGTAGTGCGTTCACGAAATTTGGCGGCTGGGATTAATCCAAAAATTTCCTCAGAGCACTCTCCATGGTACATGTGAAAGAAAATGCAAAGGGATGCAACATCTCTTCGCAATGCCAGTGAATCGAGTCGATCGGAAAGCACTCGGTCGTCGACGATTTGAGCCGCTCTACGCTGGATGCGGTCAAGTGGAAGGAGCTGGTACTGGGGAGCCCCAGCTCAGAGATGGGAACAGTATTCCATGTGCGGCCGAACCTGCGCCTTGTAAAGTTGCAGGTGGTGTGCCGGCATGAAAACTGTCCCGCTCTGCTGAGCACGCCAAGCTTTTTAGAGGCCAATTTGGCCTTCCCTTCCAAGTGACCACGAAACTGCACGTCACTCGATATGTCGACGCCGAGGATTCCGATACTGGCTGAGGTAACAAGGGGAGTGCCTTGAAACTGAGGGGATACGACAAAGGGGTTCTATTTAGCGGTTAACGCGCAAACTTGTGTCTTCTGGGGGTTAAACTGGACTAGATTTAGTTGCCCCCAATCCGAGACTCTATTCAGAAAAGACTCGACTTCAGACACAAGTTTATTCCGGCACTCGGAGACGTTTTCCCGAGAAATATTGGCTCGACCGGTGTAAAGAGCATCACCAGTGCTGTCATCTGCATAGCAATGAATGTTACGGGTTTGCAACACATCATTGGTATGCAGAAGAAACAGCGTTGGCGATAGCACGCAGCCCTGTGGAACACCAGCATTAATAGGCTTGCTATCGGAGCTTGCACCGTCAACAACGACCTTAATGCTCCGATCTGCAAGAAAGCTGGTGATCCAATCGCACAATTTCTCGGGAAGCCCATAGGAAGGGAGCTTCCAAAGAAGCGCTTTGTGCCAAACCCGATCGAAGGCCTTCGCAATGTCCAAACTAACGGCCAATGCCTCCCCCTTGGACTCTACTGCCTCCGCCCATCTGTGAGTTAGATAGACCAGAAGATCACCAGCTGACCGACCACGGCGAAAACCGTATTGGCGGTCACTAATCAGCTGGTGATCCTCAAGGTACCTCATGAGCTGGCAGTTTACAATGGACTCCATTGTTTTGGAGAACAAGGAGGTGATGGCGATAGACCGGTAGTTGGACGGGTCTGAGCGGTCGCCTTTTTTAGGGATCGGGTGGACGAAAGCCGTCTTCTATGATTTTGGGACTACGCCTAGGGAGTAGGAGTACCGGAAAAAACGCGTTAAAACCGGTGCCAACTCTGGAGCACACGTCTTCAGCACAATTGGGGGGATTCCGCCAGGCCCACTCGACTTGTGGATGTCCAGGGAGAGGAGTGCTTTGCGAACCGAGCGCTGTGTGAACTGCACTTCCGGCATGGAGCACTCACACCACGGGATGGTCGGCGGCGTACTCCCCCCGTCATCGAGAGTCGAGTTAGACGCAAAGAAAGAGCCTAGACGATCGGCTTTCTCCTTTGCGGTATGGGCCAGTGAGTCGTCCTCCCTGTGCAGAGATGGAAGAGATGGCTGTTCACCAACTTGCTTCAAGTTCAAAATGGCTCGGTTCCAAATTGTGTGCTCTTTATGCCCTCCCGTGCGAGCTCATCGGCAAGTTCACTGCCTTAAATACCCACGTGGCATAAAAACTATCTTAAAAATACCCTGTTACATCCTAAGGCGTTTAGACGGTTCACGCAGTCACCAACTTGCTTCAAGTTCACTAAGTTTGATCTCAGCGCTAGCAGTGCTGCTGTGTTTTTGCAGATTGATTTCCGCACACTGAAGTATGATGAAAATTCCTGCCTGGAAGGTAGCGGTGAATCTACGCTAATTCGTATTAAATTTGAATTTGAGGCATTCCCCATTAATTCAAAAGCCTAGGTTGACGTCCGTTTTTGATCCATCGGTGTACCATATAAGGTTACTACCGACCTCACAGATAACCCGTCCATTCAGCCATTCTTCTCTGGAGGGTTGTTCCACTATAAACTTTTAATGAAAAGTGTATAGTGGACGCATGATATCTGCGTTCATGCATAAGACCCGTGTTTCCTTGAGTCGAGCATGGATCTCAATTTTTAGGAAAGCAAGCACAGACCGTCCTGGGCGTTAATTCTATACAAACTAGCTTTTGCCTCCTGGTCTAAATAAAGATCAAGGCACAGAAGTGCATTAAGAGCTGCTCCAGGCGATGATCGCATCGCTCCAGTTGCCATTAAGCAGGCAGTCCTTTGTAGACTATTTAGTCTGTCCGCAGTCGTCCTTTGGTTGGCCTTATTACACCAGACAATGGAGGCGTAGGTGATACTCGCCCTCACTATGCTGCTGTACAGCCATAGGATCATACTGGGACGCAAGCCCCAGTTGTTCCCAACCATACGACTGCACGTACCTAAAACAATTTTTCACGTTCCACGTTAGTTTTTAGTTAACTGTTACGGCCAAATACATAACTTTTTTGATAATAAAAAAAATCTGGCGTTACTTTGCGGACATCGATTATATTGAAGTTGTTAGAACTTAATTTGCTCATTTCCGCGTAATAAAATACAATGATGTGTCCTGCCCAGTCTGGAGAGCACCCACCTCCCACCCTCCTTCAGTTGCGTTCACTATCACCTTAACCACCACTTCCAGTACCACCACTCTTAGCAACACCAATCCCAGCGTCACCCCTCCCAGCACCACCTCACTAGGAACGACACACCACCCTTGATATTATGACATGTGTTGCGCCTCTACATGAGGCATCCTCGTATGAAGTAGACTCTGCGGAGTCTGGCACTATGTTCGTCACCAATAATTCCATCACCACCACTCCTAGCACTCTCCGCTCTCCACACGCTGCTATTTATATAACTGGTTGATCAGCGAGATGTACATATAGCAACTGTTTCGGCTCGCCGCTCATTTAGCCCTCAGCCACCGCAGACACTACTTCACCTGTATAATCCACAGGAATGCCTCGTGTAGACAAGTAACACGTATCGTATAATCAAGTGGTGTGTCGTCCCTGATGTGGTGGTGTTGGGTGTCGTGGTACTGGGAGTGGTGGCTACGGGGATAGTGCATGCAATTGAGGGGTTGGGGGTTGGGAGGTGCTCTTGAAACTGGGTAGGATACATCATTTTATTTTATTACGCGAACATGAGCAATTTAAGTTCTAATAACTTCAACCACATGGAATAAAAAATCCCTGAGAATATTGAGTCAAATTCTGGTTTGAACACTTTTAATTCGCTCCATTATTGTACCCTTGACCTCGACAATCACTATATCTAAGTCAAACACTTGTACAATTGCATCAAGAAAGAGGCCAGTAAGTCCTTTTTCCGAAGAGTTACTTACTTGCCCCCTCCCCCCCCCCCCCCGCCATGACAGCGCCCGGTGCGGTGGCACCGCTCGCGCCACCCTAGCGCCGCCACTGGTTTTAACTACTCGTGTATATTAATGAGAAGTGACATATTATATAAAATGTGGTAATTATTCGCGGGTTGTGCTTGTTTATTACTAGCTATCCACCCCGGTTCCACACGGGTGATTTCTGGATCTCGATAACAGCACCACCTACCGGGTCTAAATGTAAATCTAGGGACTCATTCCAACCCACACAAAAAATTTATCAAAATCAGTCGTAGCCGTTTTTTTTTTAGACAGCAATTGATCATTTTGAAAGATTTATTTATATGAAAATAAGTGAGACTGTGGTGCTGAACGTAGCATCGATGTAGAATAACAGTAATATATATTCTACATACTTGTGATACTACCGATATTATAATAGCAGTATCCATATAAAAGGAGGGGTCAGTCAACAAGTAATGTTATTGAAAAGTTTAGAAAATATAGTTATGCCTCATGACGTTTTGATAACCTTTTTTTATAGGATAGGGTGACAAACGAGCACACAGTCCACCTGATGGTAAGTGGTTGGTGCGGTCCATAGACATCCACATCTATCCTCGATTACAAATCAAAATGCAGATGCGTTGTCACCCGTGAGGACTAAGATGGAATGCCTCGTTTCCAGTAGATAGGGTCTCCGGTTCTCTACACTCACGATACGAAGCACAACAGCATGAAGCTGCTATTTCACGGTGGTATTCTGTGAGAGCCTGGTCCTTCCCCGGTCGAGCCAACTAATTCGTGCTACAACTATACTACTAATATAACTGCAGCATGACTCTACCACGTATTTCGTGTTTAAAATTCAAACAATTTTAAATACCCCTAGAAAAAAATATTTTTACCGTAATAATATTAAAAAACAATCAGTTCGTATCGTCGATATGTAAAAGTTAAATAGTTTAATGAGTAGTGAACTCCATAAAAAAAAGATACACCAGGGTGTTTTTAAAAGAAGAAAAGGCTACACACTTCTGAACATTATTTTTTAATCAAGATTCTACGCACTGAATTTTGCTATTATAGTTTTTTGTAATGATGGTACATGTATCTATTTATCTATGTATCTCGTAACCTCATCTCGTAAATCTGAATGAATGGTATAGGTACGCATACGGAATAAACAAATAAACGTTCGTTCTGAAAGTGCAGTTATAGGGTAGGTAGCTCTATGAATGCAGGTGGCTTAGGAAAGTGGTTTGTGGCAACTATAGAGAAGGACTAAGTTGAGAAGTAAGCGCATATGAAATTAAAAATGTTCATTAAATTTTTTTTTTGGAAGCTTGATAACTTTGTTGCCCGTAAACATTTTTTTTTAGAATAAAGGTGACGAACGAGTACGTAGTCCACTTGATGGTAATTAAAAATAAAGTTGTATTTTTTTTAATTTCCTTCTTTTTCTTGAATACAATTTTTACATTGTCATGCAATTCCGAGCTATGTTCATAATTTCAAATCATTAGCTCGTGGGAAAGTTAGTTTAAAATCAATTACTGAATTAGACCGGAACGCGGTATAAAAATGCAGTTGGTTTCTTATCCTTGAGGATTAAGATGGAATGCTTCGTTTCCCAATAAAAATGGGCCTCCGGTTCTCTACACCCACATACTAAACACAAGCTGCTAGGAAATATCCTGCAAGGAATATGCTTCAGTCCTTTCTCTGTTTCAGTTTCTCTTTGTAGTCTTTTACGACACCCACGGTATGATAATCTTACACTGACGCTATACACGGTAAATGTTATTTGGATAAGCGGCAATAATGATAATTATCATGATGTAACAATCTGTGAATACAATTACAATTGGCTGTGAACATAGTAACTAAGTAAGCTACCAGGGCTGAATATTTTAAATATAAACTAATTGTATATTTAAATTTGTGTACTGACATGGAGTCCTCTTCTTCATTGTTAGCCTCTGTGAGAATTATTTCTGGTATATCCTTGTGCCATTGAACCAATTCATTCTTCTTTTTACATCTGAAAAATGTAGGAGACAATCATAAATACTTTCCTATATTGTTAACGCTCATGAAAATAGAATGTCTGGTGGCCAGTATTTTATACTTATTAATAATTAATTAATTAATTATTACATATCGTTTTTTAAAACTTAGAAAAATAGAGAAATGACTCTGACATAATATAACGAAATTATGTAAATATGTATAATAATTTATATCGCTTCAGCTGTGTTTAGAAATTTAGAACGCCCCAGCTTAAGATTCGCAGAGCATATAAAATTAGGTTAGTAAATAAAAATATTACTTTTTAACTGTCGCTATAAAGTGTGTGTGTGTGTGTGTGTGTGTGTGTGTGTGTGTGTGTGTGTGTGTGTGTGTGTGTGTGTGTGTGTCTGTGTGTGCGTGCGTGTGTGCGTGCGAGTGCGTGCGTTTGTGTGTGCGTGCGTGCGTGCGTGTGTGTGTGTGCGTTCGTGTGTGTGCGTTCGTGTGCGTGTGTGCGTGTGTGTGTGTGTGTGTGTGTGTGTGTGTGTGTGTGTGTTATAGTGGATTACACAGCTTGAGAAAGTAGGGACAAAAGAGTACCAAATATATATTAAATAAATTTTAAAGAATTAATTAAATAATACATTTTAGTACAGTTTTCTTTGTTTTAGATGCAGAAAACTCTGCATCATCTCAGCACGATCTAATAGATATTATAAAGTTGTAAAGAAATGACGTAATAAATAGATAGGTGTATAAAATTGTTAAAGTAACATTTATAAATTACTTTTACAATTTTGATTTAAAATATAATTTGCAAAAAATAACCGTAAATTTCGTTGCGAATTGAATTTTTCAAATAATATGCCATGGTAAGTTTGAACAATTTATTTATTATAATCGTTGATTTTAGTTGAACATAAATATAATTCGAATTACAAATTGTAAATTGAAACATAATAATATATTAAATATTGCCCACAGGTACATTCTCTTCCCAAGGTTAACATTGCCAATGACATCGATATATATATATATATATATATATATATATATATATATATATATATATATATATATATATATATATATATATATATATATATATATATATATATATATATATGTACTACGCAATGGCTAGAGCACTTTAAATTAATCTATTGATCAAAACTTACCCCTGACTGCTTTCTGGTCCCATTTCAGTAACTGATACGTCTTTATTTTCATAAGATGAGCTGTTTTTCAATGTCATATTTTGCATCTGAATCCAAGAGGATGTTTCCTTTTCGAATTTGCTTCTGAAATTAATTTATTTGTTAAACTTATGCTACTAAATACTACCCCACTAAATACTATAAAGTAGTTACTAAAATTATCAACAACGCTTTAATAAGTAACATAGTTACATAGTTTTATTCAATTGTTTGTTAACTGAAGTCCACTCATTCTGAATCCTATCAACATTCCAGTTCAATCTTTTACAATTCCTTTTTAAAAATTCTAGATGATATCGTACAGGTGCTCGTCCGTATGAATCAAAATATTGACCGACGTCATTGTATCGATATATAAAGCTACCCAATGTGACCCTGGTTTATCATCTGTACCCAAATTGCATATTATATACGTTGATACGTGGGTGTACAAGGGCAGTCTATTAGCAGCATAAACATTATTTTCTAGACTGGAGTGAATCTTTTTCAGATGTTGTTGTACATCTAGTGTATCCATGATATTACTGCTATTAGTAGATTATTACAGTACAATCTACTCAATGAATAACATAGGAATGATCAATTATAGTGATTTCTAAATATTAAATTGCATTATTTTGTGTTATACAAAACGCATTTGAGTCATCAATACACTGAACAAGACGCAACACGAAGTAATGCTGAGATAAGCAACAGAATGTGAGATAAGCTTGTTGACGCATAAAGTTAATATCAATTCCACTGCAGAAAGTCTTTAGATTAGAATTACTACTTACTGGTAATATATAAGACCAAGCAACTGCAATCATGGAGTTAGTGTATGGTCGTTTGACCGCAGTGTATCTATCAATACTACATTTGTGTTACTTCAACGCATCAAAGGCCATGGATATAAATGTTTATTCTATTGACAATCTTACTTTTCTTTCTGTTATTTTCTTACGTGTGTATGATTTAGTGTTAACAAATTATATTTAAATATTGTGTATATGATTAAGCCATGGTAGCTCAGATGGTTCCCGACCCGGACCCGGGTTCGATCCCCGCCGGCACCAATTAAATTGTTAATTGCAGTTTTAAGTTCTGATTTACCACGTGCTCGGCGGTGAAGGAAAACATCGTGAGGAAACCTGCATGTCTGAAAAAAATTTCGAAGGCATGTGTAGTTCCCCAACACGCATTGAGGCAGCGCCGCGGACATTTCCTAGCCATAAATACAAAGACAATAGCAGAAAGTGAAAAAGTTAATAAATACTTTTTTAACAATGACAGTCATTAGTTGATCATTAGTGAATGTGATTCTGTTTACTTCAATTACAGGAAGACAAGAGCAGAAGGAAGAAATGGGATGATGGGAAGTAATGAAGCATTGTTAAGTGAAGTTTGTTGGAACAAACATATTTTAGTCACTTGTAAATACTTTTAACATTTTGGTTCAAAATGACACAAAATCTAAAAAGTATTAGATACATCATCGACATGGACGGATTTTACATCACATATCCTCATAAACATTTTCAATGTAGAGAAATGGCTATTCTAGACGTAAAACTATCTAATAAAAACGATGCGTTTATCGATCATTAATGCAATTTAATATTTAGAAATCACTATAATTGATCATTCCTATGTTATTCATTGAGTAGATTGTACTGTTATCATCTACTAATAGCAGTAATATCATGGATACACTACATGTACAACAACATCTGAAAAAGATTCACTCCAGTCTAGAAAACAATGTTTATGCTGCTAATAGACTGCCCATGTACACCCACGTACCAACGTATATAATATGCAATTTGGGTACAGATGATAAACCAGGGTCACATTGGGTAGCTTTATATATCGATACGAATGACGTCGGTCAATATTTTGATTCATACGGACGAGCACCTGTACGATATCATCTAGAGTTTTTTAAAAGAAATTGTAAAAGACAGGGATGTTCAATGCATAGTTTTATGAGTATATTTACAGGGAACACATTGTACAACGATATTTTAGTGGATGAGATGTTTCGCTCCTATTTTATACACAATAAGTAATAAGATTTTGTATTTCGTAAATAAAAATTGTAACAGAATTAGGTAATGTGTTTTATTGATGATTCAGATTAGCGTTGTAGATCCTATCTAAAGACAAAAAAACAAAGGAGTATAATATAATAGCACTGATAATCCGATGCATACGCCGAGGAAGAATAGATAATGACGGTATTCAATGAACAATAGATAAATAGATAAGAACAATGGTGTGCTAATGACGGTGGAGGGCCTCACCGGATATCAATTAGATAAGAGTTTTTTGATCTGCACATCTCCGGAACCGTGCATCCTACGCAAAAACGGACCGCAGATTCGTGATCAGAGCATGCCAAAACCTTTTTTTTTAGGATCCTGAGTTGACGAACGTTGTACCACTTCTGACTCAGTGAGCCAGAACTGGTACTAACTACTCTACATATTTGTGCCATTTGCTGTAGAGACTATCGGTCCGTGGGGTCCACGTGCAGTGAAGTTCCTAAAGGAACTGTGTCCACGACTGGTCGTCGCTGCTGGTGATAAGAGGACTGGTTCTTTCCTCGCTCAAAGGCTTAATAGAACTATTCCGCGAGGAAACGCAGCCAGCGTTCTTGGCATTATACCACGGTTAGCAAGACTTTTTGACTGTTTAAATTTTTAGTTTTAGTTTTGCTATATTCTAGTTTCTTTTTTGTATATTGTGTATAATTTGTATTAATTGTAAATATTTATAATTTTAATTATTATTTTTAGTTAAGTTTCTATATTGTATAAATATTAATTAATAGCTAATAATAAATAAATAAAATTTTAATATATCTATATATCATAATTTTTAGATATGTTTGTTTCCTTTATATACTCCTCCATAGCTTTTATCATCAAGCACGTGGTATGGTTGGTGCTTATTACAATTTGAGCTACCGTTGTTCTAAAATAACTTTGAGCCAACAGGATTCACATTACAGAATATAGATAGTTTTCGACAGTGTTGCCAACTTGACGGGTTTCCCGTTAAATTTGACGGCAACGAGAAAAAATTGTGATTAACGGCTATTGGATTTTTTAACGGGACAACAAAAATTTATGGTTTTTAAGATTTGTTTTCGAAATAAAAATGGCTAAAATTAAATTATAATTTTATTCATTTTTTAGTTTTAAAATACGAAAAAATGTGCAGTATAATGAATGATTGACACTTGTCTACCGTACTTGACGGAATTTGACGGGATTATAGTGTTCTCTATTGGTGGTTAATATAGCGCATAGCGCCATTTTATAGCGCGCTATCTCTCCATAGCACATAGCGCATGCTATGTAATGACTCGCCATGGCGCTATTGCGTTATGGCGCTATTAAGTATTAATAGCTATAGTTCATAAAAGATAGCTTGATCTCTGCGACAGCTGTCAGTAAAAATCACGCCTATGAAGTCCTCCCTACTTTATGGGCATGCCGACCTAATTAGTGCATGACCATAAAGTATGATATTGACAGGTACTGTCTGTACTACTAAGAAATTCACACGAAATTCAGGACTTCATAGGCGTGTATTTTACTGACAGCTGTCGCAGAGATCAAGCGACTTTTATGAACTATAGCGGCAACTAGTTCTAGCAGCAGCGCTGTTGGCAGAGGACGTGTGACGCAAATTTGATCTAGTAGCACGCTATTCATCGCGCGCGACCTAATTTAGTATTAGACGTTATTTAGTTAGGGTATAGTGTATTTAAGTGATCGATAGACAGAGTTGACTGCTATAAAAAAGCCTAATGTTTTTAAATGTAAATAAAATATAGATACAAATGTAAAAACTTTTAAATACACCTTTACCTGATTTACATTAAGGTTAAAATAACATTTACATCAGTTATAATAAAAGATTATTAATTTTTTTCCTTTTAAAAAGTACATTTCTTAAAAATATTTTTGGATTATAGAAAGTCGTAAGTCTGAAAAGTATGAAAAAGCCTTCATTGGTTTTTCTTCACCGCTTTATTTTATTTTAGTCTAAAATGCGACTTATTACGAAATAATGCTCTTATATCGCACGCGGTCTATCTATCCAATGAAAGACATGTAATGTAACGTGCTACGAGATATAGCGTGCTGCAAAACTTAACGTGCTTGCCGGCCTGATACACGCTTTCTTATAAATAGCGCGTTATAACATAGCGTATTTAATAGCGCGCTGGAAATTTATAGTTTTTAGTCTGTAGCGTGATTTATAGTCGTTTTGGACAACTTTAGTGCTCTCTACGACGGGAGCAAGATTTTAATGATGGAAACACTGGTTTTCGATCTACTATTGTAAGCAATCCTATACTTACTCCCTACGCGTCATCCTGTTGTCACCGCAGCTGGATGTGCGTGGTCGGCGCGGGTCGGCTCTCATAGCCGTGTAGTTTTCATAATGCTTTTTTAACACCGTTCGCACCTACAAACATTCAAAAGTATGTACTAAAAATCAGTTATAATTTATTGACGAAGTATATAACTAAATGTAATTATAATATAATAATGTAATATAATATAATATAATATTCCACAACTATCACACAACGCCATCTAGTCCCAAGCTAAGCAGAGCTTGTGTTATGGGTACTAGACAACTGATAAACATACTTATATATTTCTAAATACATAAATATTATAGATAAATTACACCCAGACACAGAATAAATGATCGTGCTCATCACACAAACATTTGTCCTGGGTGGGAATCGAACTCACGACCTCCGGCATAGCAGTCAGGGTCACTAACCGCTAGACCAACAGGCCAGGCCAAATAATAAATTTGTATTTCATCGTACAAAAACGGGGATGTTATGTAACCAAAATTATGAGCGATTCCTTTCTTGAACGCCTCGGCTAAAAATATAAATACATTTTACGTTACATTAGTTTTTTTTTTCTAAAACTAGTTCATTAAACTCAAAACAGTAAAATATTGTTGCAGTTGTACACGACAAAAAAACGAAGTATACGGCTTTTGCTGAACCAAAGATTTCCTTTGGCAGGATTGATCTTTGGATCCCTAAAGCGGGCTACATACGAGACGATATCGGTGGCGATCTAGGGTGGAAAGAAATCGGGGCAGACCCTACACACGGGCCTGCCTAGCAGTACGCGTTCGGACTTGGAGCGGAACGCAAATGCGGTAGAGTTCTTCAAAATGCCTCCGACTCTCTTAACATACCAACGTGTTGGTTTGGCATTAGCTATCTCGGTTAATTTATTCAAAAATAGAAAAAGAGGAGTTGCTGGGTGAAAAAATGGCTCCAAAAGAGACAAAAGTTAAGCCACATTAACGTACTAAATGGTCTTTAATCCAAAGACATGATTAATTTTCTCCGGATGGATGAAGACAGTTTGTACAACCTTCTAAAAATGATTTCGCCACTTATATAAAAACATCAATTTCTCCTACCTATGCATTTCAGTTATTTCTTCTCTTTGTTCATTTCTGCTTTGGTCAAAATCGGGTTATGTACTACACACAACAAACAAAGAAATAAAATACTTTTGTATAGGTAATAATATGTAATGTGTACTTTTATTTTTTTAATGTAATCTTTATTTATGGACTAAAACTTTAAAAAATAAAATAGCTTATATCTTTTTTTTTAATATAAAGAAACCTTTAATTTCGGACATACTCCTTTCTAAAAAGCTTGTTTATTGATGTGGAGATGCTGTAGGAATAAGAGTTAGTTGTTGATGAGAGGATGAAGCCAAGAGATCGAAGTGTGGTCTTGTGGAATTGTAAGAGATATGAGTGCGGTCTTGTGTTCATAGCGGTGGAAAAGGAGTTAGTTGTTGAGGAGAGGCTTTATCTTCTCCTTACTTACTTCATACACCCTACTTTACAAACGGCAATAAAACAATTAGTTTAGTAGACATTTTTTGGCATTCTTGACCATGTCACTTCGCAGGGTCCTAGGCTAGGGTGGATATGATTTGAATTTCGATAGATTTTTTTTGTTTTTTGTGAAATATTAGTGCCATAGGCTTCTACTCCGTTCACATGATTAAAATGTAAAAATTTTGTTATGTAAAAAAGGTCATTCAGTATCACTGTTGTTAACGTCCTTCCGCGAGGGCTGCCGGCAGCGACTGCCAAAAGAAATCGGGCCGATGCGCCTACACACACGCAGTACGGAGGGGGCGGGGCCTCGATCTAGGAAGCATCGGCTGCATTTTTGCTCCTACCAGCCGATTAAGGAGGCGACATCTGCCACGACTTAGGATGGCCCTACATGCGACACGATTTAGAGGTAATCTAGGAGGCATCCCCACTACTCCACCCTAGATCGCCACCGATATCATGTCGTATGTAGCCCGCTTAAGCTGGGTTTTCGAAGTGGAGCCATCGAAATTTTTCGTGCAGGAGGGAGTGGTGGGGTTTTTAGCCTAAACAAAGTCTTAGGTTAATAACTGCGTAGGGTTTTGGTATATAGTCGAGTTTGGTATCAATTTCGATTATATTGAATGTCTAAATGTCAATTCTGGAAAAATATTTAGGTCAATAGATAGTTAACATTAATAAAATTAAAAAATTGTTATATAAATTTAAAATAATACGTAACTACGTAAGGCTGCACTAAAAGTATCGGGAATGGAATATTTCCACTGTTCCTGTCATATTAAAATATTTTTAATTGAAAACTCCTTGATTTTAAAAATCGAATACCATTTATTTATTTAAAAAAGATTTTCGGTCCTATCACAAGGTTTTGTCAAACTTGTTTAGTCGTTGAGAAAATGGAATTGACTCGAGAAAATTCAAGAGCGATGATTTATTATGACTTTCGAAGTGGTTTAACACAAAAACAGTGTGTTGACCGGATGATTTCTGCATTTGGTGATGAAGCCTCATCCAAAACCATAATTTATCGCTAGTTTGCTGAATTTCAACGTGGACGTGTCAAGCTCAGTGATGATCCCCGTCAAGGTCGTCCAAAAACTGCAGTCACCCAAGAAAATGTTGATGCTGTGGGTTAGCTGATTGAGGAAGATCGACATGTGACATACCGCGAAATTCAGGCAACTTTAGACATTGGCATGAGTCAAATACAAATAATCTTGCATGAACAATTAGGTGTAAAAAAGTTTTTTTCTCGATGGACATCGCATTCGCTCTGTGAAGAGCAAAAAGCGGCTCGCGTTGCTTGCTGCGTCAGAACTCTCGAAAGATTTCACACAGGATCCTCAAATGCTGTATACAACATTGTAATAGGTGACGGATTCTGGATATATGCGTACGAACCCGAAACCAAAAACCAGTCACGAGTTTGGGTGTTCGAAAATGAGTTAAAGCCAACAAAAATTGTTCGTTCACGGAGGTTTTGGAGACAAACGTGACCACAAAAAAATTGTGGCCACGTTTGTCTCCAAAACCGGCCGTGTTACGACTATACCTCTTGAAGGACAAATAACGGTTAATGCAAAATGGTATGCTAGCATTTGTTTGCCACAGGTCGTTTCTAAATTCCGTAAAGAGAACTGCAACCGCCGCGCCGCATCATTACGACAATGCGAGTTCTCACACCGCACACAGACCAAAAGAGTTTTTAGAGCAAGAAAACATAGAATCATTAGACCATCCGCCGTACAGCATCGACCTAAGCCCTAATGATTTCTATACTTTCCTTAAAATAAAGAAAAAAAACATAAAAAAATTACAATACATTGCGTGGACAGAGATTTTCATCACCTGAAGAAGCTGTGGACGCCTACAAAACGGCCATTTTGGAGACCCCAAGTTCCGAATGGAATGGTTGTTCCATCGTATGGAAAAATAGGTCAAATTTCGCGGAGAATACTTCGAAAAGTAATAAATACATTTTTAAATAGTAATGTTGTGTCACTTCACTGATTCCCGAAATTTTCAGTTCCGCCCTCATATTCTATATTCCTATATCCCGTATTCTATACTCACATATCCGTACATTTCTTTAAAGTCTGAAGTGAATCTATTTCTCAAAGCTATTCATATCATGTCAGAATAAAAGTCTGGACTTGGACATCTTCTTTTCTTATGAGAATCAAGTTGAACTTCCTTTATTTGAGGGAAATTTGCGAATGTGCCAGAAGTCTGACATAGTCACGGTTTTGAAGAAAAAAATCGAAGGCAACAAACACACACACACACACACACACACACACACACACACACACACACACACACAATCACGCTGTTATTCCTTTCAACACTTACCCTGAAAATTTTATTAGTCATATTTTTGATGGAGCAGCCCTTGTCCACAGTCATCCTCTACGTAGCTCCAAAACATTCAAAGAATACTGCTGCAATGCGTTCCGTCGGTGTATCTTGAGAAGTACAGAGAACATAGAGGCGAGAAGGGTTGATATCGTCTGGGATTTTTACTCTAATATGTCTCTCAAGAAGCAGGTTCGGGATGATAGAGGCCAAGGAATACTTCGTCAAGTACAGGAAAATTACAAATTACCAAGCAATTGGTCAAACTTTCTTAACAATTCTCACAACAAAGAAGAACTGTAAAAGCTACTCGGATGCTATGCCCTTCAGGGGAACCTCGGTATACATATAGTGACTAACATCGGTACGACAATCAAATCATCAGTACCAACGAACACGCTGTTGACAGGGCTTAATGTTACTTGCAAGGAGACTGATAGCCGTTACGACTGAGAGACCCGAGACTGCTCATAATTGCCATATCCTACTACTTTTCCCTTGAGCGGTTAGGTCTCAAAGAGTTGTGGATATCTTTTGGTACTGGAAAGCATCACAGTTATATAGCTGCGCATGATTTGGCACATCATCTGGGTGAAGAAAGAGCAGAAGACATGAGAGGGTATTCACAGGTTGTGACACCGTTTTTGCGTTCTACTCAAAAGGGAAAACACTGACCTGGAAGGCATGGCAGTAGTTTATTGATGCCACATCAGCTTTTAAAGCCCTTTCTAATCCGTTAAATGAACTGACAGATGATATACTGATTAGTTTGGAAAAGATCGTCATCACGCTTTACTGTGGTATACTTATGTTTGAATAACTTTCGCTTTTAGTTTGCTTGCTTGTTTGTTTCTACTTTTTTGGGTAATCATTGTTTTATATTTTATTACAGTGTAATAGACCGTGAATCACACATCGAAGACGATATAGAACTGGATTCAGAGGTATTGGAGGACGAGGGCTAAGAATCATCGTACCAAACTTTTTGATTTCTTATTCTTAGATTTTTTTAAATAAATACTGTAATGTTACTTTTTTATTTTACGTAGTTTAACATCTTAATCGTACAAATATGAGTCCTAAAATGAATTTAGCATCCTTAAATCACACGATTATGGTACCAAACTTGAATTAGTAGCATGATTAATGCCTCTATACAGATTGAGACCCTATTTTTCTGCAAAGCAGAAGCTGTGAAAACCTCAAAAAAACTAACACCAAAAATCGCGGTGGCTCTACGTCTGAAATCCATCGTTGGGTCTTAAGGACCAATCCTACCAAAGGAAATCTTTGGTTCCGCAATAGCCGTATAATTTACCGTACATATGCAACTACTAATAGTAGGGGAGCCCAAGAGGGGATTTTGGGATGAACTAAAGCGCGGCAGATTAACATACAGGGAGGTACCTAGTACCCTATTAAATACAAATAATCTTAATCAATTATTAACCCCGTACATGTGGCCGCGCGTCAAGGATAAGGGATCAGATTAGTAAAAAAAAATTGATCATCTGAAATTCTGGAGCGCGTCAGATTAAGGTAGGGTAAGTTAGTTATATCCTAAAAAAGGTATATTCCACTAATCTGACAATTTTCGATTGACGATAAGAAGTAGGTGGGTTACGAACTTGTAAAAAAAAACGCCATCTCGACTTTCTCGAGCGTGGCTAATTTTTTTTTTATTTTGAAGGCAATAATTCAACGTTCACGAATAATATATAATCTGACGATTTCCGTAAGCCGAAGTAAGAAAAAATAATCGATAAAGTTTAATGCGTGCAGCTATGGTATATGCGTATAACTATGGGTGGAGAGTTGTCGACGAAAAATACCAAATGATCTGGTTTGCGGGTGATCAATTGCCAAAAGCGTATGAAGATGTAGTCATAATACCAGATATTTTTGAGGATACTCCAGAACTAGGTATATTTTTTCTGCAAAGATTGAAAAAATCGTTATTCATGAAGAAAAATTTCGTTTAATACTCTCATGATTTTTTGTTACAGATACACAATCTAAGGATGAAATCGAGCCAGAAGAGGAAGATGATGATTGAAAAAAAATTGACAAAAAAATTTATTATTTTATACTTATTTTCTCATAAATAAAATTTTTGTACTTCAAAGAATATAAACACTGTTTTATTTTCAGCTCTTTAATTTGTTAAGTTTAAAAATTTGAAAAAATAGAAAAAAAATTCTTTCCATTGTCAGATTAGGCGAATCCCTCCAGATAATCGTCAGATTATGATTATCTTAATCTGACGCGCTCGAGTATTTCAAAACGGCGATTTTTTTTTGCACATTCTAACAATGGCCGCGAGTTTGAGTCACATCCAAATCGTCAGATTATTACATAAGAGCCTTTTTTTAGGTTCACTTAACATCCCCTTTGAAAATCTGATGCGCTCGATTAAATTATTTTTTCCCGTTTTCAACCCTTACGTACGACCACCCCCATCATGGAAACAATCAGATTAACGTACGTATGCTTTCAAATATACGTAGGACATAGATGCTATTAATATCTAACGCGCTCGAGTATGTCCATGCAACTGTTCGCAATCCAATAGGTCTCTTTGACGCTCGAGTAAATCCCGATTTAGCACCCTCGGCTCCCCAAATATAACGCACCACGAATCTAGTCCGAGTCCTGTTTTTTTATACACGAATTATGCAGTTTACAATTATTCATAAACGAAATCAAGTACATTGGATATTTATTACATCCGGAATCTTATTTTATAGGTAATGTAATTATAAAATAAGATTCCGGATGTAATAAATATATAAGTATATAAAACATTTTATTGTATATAAATATTTAATATGTTACGACTTGACAATAAATATAAAATCAAAAATTACCAAAAGAATATATAAGATGTAAACCGGTTGAGATTATTAATGACGACCAATTTTTTTATTAGCATCTACAGCCATAAAACAGTATATACAAAATAAGACCATTAAAGAAAATTTTTTAGCGAAACATATATGTAAATCACGATTGTGATGTTGTGTGTGAGATTATCTCTTATTTATTACAATACAATATTCAATAACTTTATTTCAGGCATAAAGGACTTGCCTAAAAAGCCTAGCCTAAAAAGTGGATTGCTACGGCTTAACCTGTACGCCAAGCCATGCTCACTTTCGATCGCGCAATACCAACCTTACGCCCGCCAAGTAGTGATCGAATTAGATCAGAATTATGTAAACATGTCTACCTATGAAAAAACTATTTTTTCGTTTTAAACAAAACCAAAGACACTATGCAATAGATATTAGTATCAAAGACAAAGATATGCTCTTTTATTTTAAACCATAACCTGGCAATGTTTTTTAGAAAAAAAAAAAGAAATCACTCTGAACTTCCGGCGTTCCACGTGTCACTTTGATGAAGTTGCTCTGTCTTTTTTATAGAATTTTATATTTGTGTCTGGACTAAAAACGAAAGTATTATACTTTTTACATTTCTTGTAATATAGTCAACACGTAGATATATAATTTGTGGTATAAAAAGTGAAAAGTAAATTGCCAACAGTACTTCAAATTCCGAAAGGCCTGTTTTGGCGGGCGGGTTAATATAGTTAAAACACCAAAAATAGCGTAATTTTCTCGGGTAGTAGAGCTAGGCAATGCTGAATTTTGGCTGTTTAGAAATCTACTGCCGAAAGGAGCTAGTATCACGGGTAAAGGAGTAGTCCCTCACTCAAAAGCTGCGTAATTTTTCAGAATTGCTGCTGTGATTTATATGGTAATTGTTATGAATCGGAAATTCTTTTTACCTGGTAATAAGGCAATCGATATTTATTCTCAGGGAATAGAATAGAATAGATTCATTTTTAGTCAGTATAGATTATATGTAATACTTAAAGTCATTTTTTACTTCTAGCACTGGTTCGGAAAAGAAACCTCCGTCCTGGGAAGAACCAGCAAGAAACCCAACGAGACTTTTTAAAAGCACAATTGTTGTTCAGAAGAGAGCCATAAGAGCAATTTATAACCTAGGTCCGAAAATATCTGTTAGAGATAAATTTAAAGAAAAATATATTAACTTCGGCTTTCCAATTTATTTACGAAAATTGAATATACACAAAAACCAAAGGAGTTTTATTAAAAATAGGGATGTACATTCTGTAAACACTAGAAATATATTATTTAAGCAAAAATTGTTTAGTAAAGGTTATATTATACCTACTACTAAAGGGTTCATGATTGATAATACCCCTGGGAATGAGGTGGTCGCAACCACGGTGTTTTCGTAACAGTTGTATACAATACGTACATTATTGTAAATTGTGCTTTAAAGAAAAAAGTTTCGCTGGGTTTCTTGCTGGTTCTTCCCAGGACAGAGGTGTCTTTTCCGAACCAGTAGTAAAAGTAAAAATAACTTTTAGTAGGTATTACATATAACCTATATTGAATAAAAATGATTCTATTCTATTCCCTGAGAATTAATAGCGAATGCCATATTACCAGGTAAAAGGAGTTTTCGATTCACAACACAGAAGCAATGCTGAAAAATTACTATTATCGCTGGTGTTCCACAAGGCTGCGTGCTATCTTCAACGCTATTTCTTCTGCATATCTATGATATGTTGCAAACCGGTAAAATTCATTGCTATGCAGACGACGAAAACGTCGCCGAGTACCGGGACAAACTTGTGTCGGAAGTCGAGTCTTTGTCTTTTAACATAGTCCCGGATTAAGGGCGACTGAATCTAGTTATATTCAGTTCCCAGAAGACAAAAGTTTGCGCGTTCACCGCTGAAAAAACCTCTTTGTCATATCTCCTTAGTTTGAAAGCACACATATCGAATAGTATGCAGTTTCGTGGTCACTATGAAGGGAAAGCCAAATTGGCCTCTAAAAAGCTTGGCGTGCTCAACAGAGTGAGACAGTACTTAATGCCGGCACATCGCTTGCAGCTTTACAAAGCGCTGGTTCGGCCTCACATGTTCTCATCACTGGGCAGGGGTAGGGCTGCCATCCGTCCGGGTTTCCCCGGATTTAGCGTCCGGGCGGGGTCTAAATTGTAGTCCGGGTGCAACATCTAGAACCTCTCCGCCGAATTTCGAAGTCAAAGTCAAAATTATTCATTCATAAATTTTTATTTCATGAAACAGCAAGTACTACTAAAATAAGTTATAAAAATTTTGTTTTGTAACACTATGTTCACAAAGGTGCAGTGAAGAACAGGCAAGAAACTCGAGCTTTGCTCTTTCAAAAACTGATTGTGCAATTTTTCTTATTTACTATACTTTAAACTGGTCTTTCCATAATTATAGTTTTGTCACATAATGGTAGCCAAACTACATTTATGTAGTGCTGGTTTGTTATTATTTTTAGTATTAAAGCCATGCAGGTGACTGTTTGTGATAAATTGATGTAGATTCTGACGAACGTAACATTATGTTAGTTAAAATATATTGATGGTACATAATGTTTCTGCTTAAACAATTCTAGGTGTAAGGGAAAATTTGGGTTGGGATTTGATGAATTAGTAAGAAAGAGTGAGTCCTGCAATTTAATATATGAAGAATTTTATTAAAATTCAAAGAAATATAAATATTTTCTATTCACTATTTATTTAAATGTAAATTCACCACAAATTGTCTGAACAGACTAACTGATACTAGTTTTTTTAAGAGAACTATCGTATTCGTTTAAGTGTTACCAAAAAGTTAAAATTCATAACATAAGCTATTTAAGTTTTAATTCTGTCTAGTCTATTTAAAATTTGAAGGCATTTTAATCTTATTGCTTTAAGAATTGCCAAGTAATTAAAAACTATATGTAGTTTTCTTTTTAATTTAAATAAGTTACACAGTTCTATGAATGTAAACAACAAATTGTGTTTTGTTTGTCTGCAGGATATAAAAATAAACATGTGGGATTGCTAAAAATTTACAATTTATGGTTTTTTAGTTCTGATTATAGTCTATTTTAAAATTTAAGGACATTTTAATGTTATTGAAAATACTTTAAGAATTACCAAAACATTAAAAGCACTATTTGACATAAATAAATACAAATTAAAGACTGATTTCATTTAGTTAAATAGGGAACTACAGTACCTATTTGTTTATGTTTATTTATTTAGCTGCATTAAGTGTTACCAAAAAGTTAAAATTAATAATATAGTAATTTAAGTTTAAAATTTGAAGACATTTTATTGTTTAAGTAGTCAAATAATTAAGAAGTATAGTTTTATTTGATTTAAATATTGCTTTAATTTAGTAACATAGATCTATGAATGAAAACAACAAATTGTGTTTAGTTTCTTGTAATATACGAGGGTGGATTTGAAAAGTACTCGGCCTAACCAAGAAAATAAACACATACTAAATCAGTTATATTTTTATTTTTCTACATAATCACCATCAAGTTCAATACACTTTTGCCACCTCCCCTTCCAAGCATTTAGACCGTTGAAAAAAAATTATTCTTCCTTAGAGTCAAAATATGCGTCTACAGCTGCTTTGACCTCGTCGTTTGTCGAAAATCTTTGACTTCCCAAGTGCTTTTTTAGGTTAGGAAACAGAAAGAAGTCTGATGGTGCCAGATCAGGTGAATACGGCGGATGCGGTAACAGTTCAAAGCCACAGTTGTGAATTTCAGCCATTGACTGTACCGACGTGTGAACACGGGCGTTATCTTGATGAAACAGGAGGATTTCTTCTGAGCATTCCTCGACGTTTTTCTTTTATTTCCTCTCGTAAACGACGTAGTAAGGTGCAGTAGTAATCAGAGTTTATAGTCTGACCCCTTTCAAGATAATCAATCATAATCACACCTTTCGAGTCCCAGAATACTGAAGCCATCACCTTATTTGCCGACAAAATCGACTTAGCCTTTTTAGGGGGTGGTGAACCAGGTCTTCTCCACTGTTTTGATTGTTGTTTTGTTTCCGGTGTACAGTAATGAACCCATGTTTCGTCCATAGTAACAAAACGATTCAAAAAATCATCTGCATCGGCTTCAAATAACTCCAAACAGTCGCGTGAAATAGTCAATCGCGTCCTTTTTTGTTCAACTGAAAGCAGTCGCGGAACCCACCTCGCAGACACCTTGTGGAAACCCAACTCGTTGACAATGATGTTTTGAGTTCGTTCATAAGAGATGCCTATAATCTCGGCTATCTCTCTAATTTTTAATCTGCGGTCTCCCATTATTAAATCAAGTACTTTTTAATATTTTCGTCAGTAGTTGACGTCGAAGGCCTTCCAGAGCGGGGTTCATCTCTCACACTCTCTCTACCACGCTTAAATTCTGCTATCCATTTTTTGACGGATGAATATGACAGAGCACAATCGTCTAATGTACTGACCATGTGGTAATGGATGGCTTTTGATGATAGCCCCTTCTTATGGAGGTACTTAATGACGGCACGCTGCTCGATTTGCTCCATTCGCGGAAATTATGTCCGATTACTTTGTTAATAAATTTATAAAATCACAACTAATTATCGCACACGTTTCGAACTTCAAACAATGAACTAGTCTGAACTGAACTAAATAATGTGGGTAGATTTGATTTTTAGAATTGAATGGATCTGTGTTAGGCCGAGTACTTTTCAATCCACCCCCGTAAGTTATTATAACTTTCTGAATTTGATTTGAGATTTAAATTCTTTTAAAACTAAACTAAATATTGTTAATTGATTATGAAAAAATAAAAAGTTAAACAAGTTTTCATTTAATTTTATTAACTGAGTAACTAATATTGGGCTTGTTTATCTTTTATTTAATACCTAAGAAGGTTAAAAAATAAAGCAAAATTACTCACTTGTCGTCACAAGAAAGCGGCTTAAAATTAAAGTTTTATTCTATCAAGTAAGGAGTAAAATATATTTTAATCAAGATGTAAGTGAATGAAAAAAGTATTGAAATGTCTGGGGTGAAAGCTCCAAAATCCGGGGAACTTACGCTTCCGGTCCTGGGGGGCAGGTTTTAGAGATGGCAGCCCTATCAGGGGCACCCCAGTGCCAGCTCCTTCCACTTTACCGCATCCAGCGCAAAGCAATTCGAATCGTCGACGACCTAGATCTTTCTGATCGGCTCGATTCACTGACGATGCGTAGGAATGTTGCATCCCTTTGCGTTTTTTTTTATAGGATAAGGTGACAAATTAGCACACAGTCCACCCGATGGTAAGTGGTTGCTGCGGCTCATAGATATCTACATCTATCCTCTACTAAGATGGAATGCCTCGTTTCCAGTAAAAAGGGTTCCGGTTCTCTACACTCACCGTACAAATCACAGCAGCATTAAGCTACTATTTTACGCTGGTATTTTCTATCGTATCTACAATGCGGACGGTGCTGAGGAATTGTTTGGATTAGTTCCAGCCTCCAAATTTCACGAACGTACATCGCGTCAAAATTTACGATACCATCCTCACCATCTGGATGCTTGGCGGTCCTCCACCGAGCATTTTACTAGGAGTTTTCTTGATCGTACAACTTCTCTGTGGAATCCTTTACCACCAACGAATTTTTCGGACCATTATGACAAAGGTACCTCCAAGAAAAGAGCTTACTCCTATCTAAAAGGCCGGCATCGCACCTGCAATTATGCGGCTGTAGTCACTTACCATCAGGTGAGCCGCATGCTCGTTTGCCCCCTCTTGTATAAAAAACAAATAAAGTGCTGGTCTACCCTTCCGATTCTCTAATCTAGGCATGTATAAGGAATGGGATAAACTTATTGTTAGGCAAGCTTTTATTTTACATACTGTGCTTAAAACACACTCCCTGCTTCTGTATGTAGGGTACTGGAGCTGGAGTCCGAAATGATCCATTTGAATGACCGAGTATTTTTCTTCTGGTTTATATTTGGTATTATATTTTATATCTAATCGCGATTTACATATACGGTTCATTACAAAATTTTCTTTAATGGTACGACCATTTTGATTTTATGTTTTATGGCTGTAGACACTAATAAAAAATTTGGTCTTCATTAGTAATTTCACCTGTCAAATCACAACGAATACCCTCTTTATGTAGCCTACTACCGGTTTACACCTTAATACGTATTTATTTAGTTTGGTAATTTTAGATTTTATATTTATTATCAAGTCGTAACACATATTAAATATTTACGTACAATAAATGTTTGTAATTACTTTATAAAATAAGATTCTGGATGTAATAAATAATGTACGTGATTTTAAACTGTTTTCGTTTATGAATAATTGTAAACTAATGCGTGTATAAAAACAAAAACAGTCGCTGACTAGATTCATTGTTACTATTTACATAGTTAATCCAGTTACACAGTTGTAGTCGATAATATATTAGAATACAACAATATAAAAGTTTTATTTAAAAATTAACAACCACACTCTGTCACACAAGCTATGCTTATTTATACATACTTTAAATTTTAAGGTAATATTATGACCATACTTACGAGTATATATAATTTTTGTAAATATTAAAAAAAAACGAGTCTATTACTATAAACATTTTGACAAATGACAAATGGCGTTGATCGTTAGTTTGTAAGTCACACTAATAGATGGCGCTTGTGGTATTATATAACGCAGTATTGATTTGCTTTACAAGGATGTTCAATAGATGCAGGCACTTGCGTGTCTGTAAATTTAGACGTATTATAAGTCTAAACAGCTACTTACATCCGAGTAGTAGCTGTTGAGACCTGTAATACATCTAAATTCAAACACTTATTAGAGATTAGTAGCGATGTGTCGTTGACGGTTTTTCCGTTAACGAAACGTTGACTAGGGGTGGGTACTGGGTAATGTCACTTGTAGCCTGTATCAAATCGTGTGCGTCCACCTTTCTGCCTGTGCCTTGCGTTCTCCTTTCTGCCAAGGAGGGTCGCGTTCGTATACGGCTTAGAGATCTCTCGTCAGATCGGTAAGCCAATCCTTAAAGGTGGGGTTTAGTGGGTAAAAGTCTCCACATTACCACGCAGCCGACTGCGTGGTATGCTATGAGCATTCCCCACCTCCCTCCCCCGCTTTCCGGAGGGTTGCCCATATTTGCTTCGGGCGCAAAAAAAGACGATAGATGGGTTTGTGAATTTAGATGTAGGTCTAAACAGCTACCTCCATCTAAATTCACAGATATCCACGAATTCACGATAAAACACGATATTATTATTAGTAAAGATGAGTCGTACTAGGTAAATTTCGTACTTGGTGCACCTAGTCCAATTCCGTATTTACACGATCCAAATACCTGTTCCACCTAGTCCATAAAGCATCAAGTACGCATAAAGTTTAGTATTGTTGGAATAGGTTAGTTTGAAGTAGGTACTATGTTTTACGTGCGTACTACTGAAGCATGTGCAATAATGAATTGTAATCTTTTCTTCATACTTTATAAAACTATTATAATTATTCTCATAACTAAATTACAAGAATTAAGACTACACGAGAAATAAATTAAGATAATTTACTTCAAAAGCTCCCTTCCGCTATAGTACTTTCTTTACTCGATGTAGTACTTCAAAGTACGTGTAGATGGTGCGTTTACAGAATTATTTTATATTTTGTAAAATTTGTTTTAAAAGGTTTTTATCTTTGATTTATTTGAAAAGCTCTAGAAGTGATTGAGTGAGTACTCCCAACTTACCTATTGATTTTGTATGTCTTGATTTTAAACTGCAATGTTTTTTTACTATTGCTATAATTCTATAATACTCTTGTACTAGTATTTGGTTGAAGTCCCGAGTCCCGACTAGTCTCGAGTCTCGAGTATTGACAGACAAGATACAAAGACTGCGGAATAATGTAGTTAAAAAAGGACGGAATATATTATTACACAACACGAGTGCGCGTCACGTTACTTTTATGTGCATTGATATTTGGTTCAAATTCAAATGACTGACAAACTAATGACTTGGGCAAAGACGATCCGAGTTGAGCGCCTAGTAACTACAGTCTACGGCAACAAAATACGAGTACGACGCTTAAGCACAGTGAGACTAGATATATCGAGTATTTTAAAAGTTGGAATAGGTGCAACCTAGTCTCGTTAAATATTTAGTTCCTGTAGGTATCTGTTCTAGTATATACGCTTCATCTCTAATTATTAGAGATGGGTCGTACTTGCAAAATCCAGTAACAGGGCTTGCAAGTACGTCCACCTTCAGAATTCAGATACCAGCGCCAAAAACCAGGGCTCGAGATACTTTCAAGTTTTTTCTTTCTGCATCGAAAATTGATCCGTACGAACATAAAAATAAGGAGTGCAATCGTATATGCTGAAATAGTAAACTTCCAAGCCTTGATGGAAGAAAAATGACTTGCAAAGAATATTGATCTGTAACTATACTCAAATAAAGAGAACATTCGCGTTGACAAAAAAAATACTTCCAAACCTTTAAAAGTTTCAATTTTCAAGACTAGTTGTAGGAAAAATACTAGCATAGAATATTGATCTATAACTATATCCAATACTATTAAACGAGCAATTCTTGTATATATATATATATATATATATATATATATATATATATATATATATATATATATATATATATATATATAGATTTTCATAAAATTTAGTGTTCAGGTAGTTCGGCGATAATAAATCGATCTAGCCAAGATTTATTTTTAGAAAATGTATTTTTGTCCGTGTTTTTAGGCAATGAAAAACTGCTACAATATCGTTAGAATAAGAAGGTAAATTTTGACAGACTGTTAATGATTATAAATAGCTTAATTGGTATAATGAGCGGTCACAGAATCTTAAAACCCCGGTTCGAGCCCAGGCCGACCGACCGACTGTTTGTAATTTTTTTTCAAGTTCCTTTCTTTTTGAGAAAATCTATTTTTTCGAGCCCTTTTTTAGTATTTTTTAAAAACACGAAAATTTAAATTAAAATAATTGCACTCATGATTTTTTATTTAAATAACCAGTTCCGTTTTTTTCTGTTATGTCGCTAAGATCAAAAAATATTATTTATATTTCATCAGTACGTAATTTGTATCTAAATATAATTTCCAAAACACACGAATTAAAAAAAAACGGGCGAAAAAAAAAAGCGTCAACCGGGTACTACAAATAAAGAGCACAATCGCGTTTACAAAAAAAGCTGCTAAACCTTTAAAAGTTCTAACTTTCAAGACTTGTAAGAAAAATACTTGCATAGAATAATGATCTGTAACAATAAACAAATAAAAAGCGCAATCGCGTTTACAAAAAATATACTTTCAAACCTTTAAAAGTTCCAACTTTCAGAGACTCATTATAAGAAAAATACTTGCATAGAACATTGATCCGTAACAAATAAAGAGCACAATCGCGTTTACAAAAAACCGGCCAAGAGCGTGTCGGGCTACGCTAAGTGTAGAGTTCCGTAGTTTCCCGTCCATCACAATAAGTGTTCCCACTTACGAGTTTAAAGGTGGGTATCCATTATATTCGCGCTTCAACAGCGCTCCGCGCTCCTGCAACTGTTCCCGGTAGTGGGTATTGTTGTTTCCATCCAAGTTCAAAATGATTTTCCTAGGAAGTCCTTATAAAGTTCAACTTTTCAGATTTTTTTCATATTTTCTAAACCTATGGTTCAAAGTTAGAGTGGGAGGGGATACATTGTTTTTTACTTTTGGAGCGAGTATTTCCGAAATTATAGACATTATCAAAAATGATTCTAGTAAACCCCTATTCATTTTTAAATACCTTTCCAACAATATATCACACGTTAGGGTTGAAATTAAAAAAAATCACTTCCCACTTTACATATAGGGGGGCTACCCTAATAAATCCAATTTTTATTTTACCACTTTGTCGGCGTGATTGATACACATATTGGTACCAAATTTCAGCTTTCTAGTGCTAACGGTCACAGAGATTAAGCGAGGACGGACAGACGGACAGACGGACAGACAGACATGGCGAAACTATAAGGGTTCCTAGTTGACTACGGAACCCTAAAAATACTTCCAATCCTTTAAAATAACTATACCTTGATAGAACATTGATTCGTAATATAATATATATATAAGGAGCAGAATCGCGTCGATTGTTGACAGAGCGAGGATATTCAAATATTTTGAAGGCTTGCAAGTATTTTGGGTCGGCACATGGTCTGCGTACTTGCAAGTAAATACCCGGTCGCGTAAATACGCACCTTCCCCAATTATTATCACATTTCTACTTTAATGTAGAGGCGGGACTAGGCACTAGGCATGTCGATTCAGTCTTAAAAAAATCGATTACTGAATCGAATATACTAGAATCGATTATCGATAGAATGGAGGATTAATAGATCGATTTCAGATTAATCGCGACCTAAATAAACAAAATTCAATTCACAGGACAGTATCTAACAATAAGTTGGACTTATATATATATATATATATATATATATATATATATATATATATATATATATATATATATATATATATATATATATATATAAGGAGCGCAATTGCATATGCCAAAATAAAAAACTTCCATGCCTTGTTGGAATAAAAATACTTGCATAGAACATTGATCCGTAACTTCATACAAATAAAGAGCAAAATTGCGTTCACAAAAATATACTTCCAAACCTTTAAAGTTCCAACTTTCAAGTCATTTTTGAAGAAAAATACTTGCATGAAGAATTAATCCGTAACCATATACAAATAAAGAACACAATCGCGTTTACAAAAAAAAAACTTCCGAACTTTTAAAGGTTCCAACTTTCAAGTCTTGTTGTACGAAAATGGTAATTTTATACTACCGCGCTCACCTCGTTTCTTGGCTCTAGAAAATCGAAAAATAATCCGACTTCGATGATTTTTTTAAATGATCATTATTACGGCGTATTTACGATTTTTTTGAAATGTTCATGAAAATGAACTCATTCACGTATAATTGTTGTCACCTTTTTTTAAAATAATCGAATGAAGTTGTTATAATTTTTCGTAATCTACACAAAAAAACCAACATTTAAATATTTTAATAAACGTTTGTTTATATTTTTTTTATTTTGGTTTTTATTGAGTGTAAGATCGAGCGATGCGAGCTCGGGACTTAGGGCATCCCGACTCGGACAGGTTAGGTTAGAAGGAGATGGCAGGGTGGAATGAGCGAGCGAAGCGAGCGAATATACCCTGCCATCTCCTTCGTGGTTATTTTCTTACACCGCCTACACACGTACAGTTTTAACTGATCAGTTCCGTCATGTCAGTTAAAAAATGTGTATCAACAATATATCATCAGTTTTAACTGATAATAAAAAAAACTGACAGTTTTCATCGTACACACACTCAGTTTTCACTGTCAGTTAAAACTGGTCAGTCAAAACTGACAGTTAAAAGTGATCGTGTGTAGCCCCTACAACAAACTACTCAAAAGTAGTCCCTCGTCTGCGCTACGGGAGAGAGTTGGGGGAGAGAAGCACCACGCCACTCAACGTCGCTACGCGGGGCTCCTACTTCTGATTGGTTAAATAACCACGAAGGAAGTCTCCTTCCAACCTGTCCTGTCCGAGTTGGAATGCCCTAAGTACTGAGCTCGCGTCGCTAATAACTCAACATTATTATGTGATTTTTTTTATTTTTTTTAATGTGCGTTATTTAGATTAAGATACAGCAATTACTGTCAAAGATTGCATATTTTTTTATTTTATTACAAGATTTATTCGAGTATAAGTATAAGTTACTTTTGAATATCCATAATACATAGTTAATTCTTTTCGTTTTGGTCTTTTCCGTAAAACACGAGGATTAAAAAAAACATCGAAATCGGATGATTTTTCGATTTTCTAGAGCGTTGATGATAACATTTAAACTCAAAAACTTAATGTGAGATAAAAAATTTATAAACAAACATTTTGCAATGCCTTTTGTTTTTAAATATTTGTTTTTTGTGAAGATTAACAAAAAAAATATACAAAATTCGTTTAACGCTTTGCAAAAAAGTTATGAACGATTATATTCGAAGAAGTGCGTTTATGATCACATTTAAAGTCATAAAACTAAATGAAATCTTGAGGTGAAATATTTTCCATAAATCCGCCGTAAAGATGAAGATTTAAAAAAAGCATCGTAATCGGATGATTTTTCAATTTTCTAGAGCCAAAAAAAGAAGTGACCGCTATAGTATAAAATTACCCCAAAATTCATAATACGTATGTGACAAAGCAGTGATACACACTAAATATACCCTTTTATTTCAATCCTACCTACTAAGTAAATGAATGTGAATGTGAATGTAATATGTAGGTGATCTGAGATCGATTAATCGAAGAATCGATTTCTTGTGCCAAAAAGATCGAACTTATATCGATATATAGTACTGAATCGATATTTCATCCTAGAAAATCGAGATCGAATGTTTTCTGTTTTTATAAGAACTGTAAAATGATTTACAATAAGTTGAATGTACCCAAATTCGTAAAGAATAACAGTTTTTCTATTCAAAATCAAAAACTCGAAGTGACACAACATTACTATTTAAAAATGTATTAATTACTTTTCGAAGTATTCTCCATGAAATTTGACACATTTTTCCATACGATGGAACCAATCATTGAAGCAACCATTCCATTCGGAAGTTGGGGTCTCCAAAATTGCCGTTTTGTAGGCGTCCACAGCTTCTTCAGGTGATGAAAATCTCAGTCTGCATGGACTGATCATCACCTGAAGAAGCTGTGGACGCCTACAAAACGGCCATTTTGGAGACCCCAACTTCCGAATGGAATGGTTGTTCCATCGTATGGAAAAATTGATCAAATTTCGCGGAGAATACTTCGAAAAGTAATAAATACATTTTTAAATAGTAATGTTGTGTCACTTCCTTGATTTCCGAAATTTTCAGTGCCGCCCTCGTATTCTATATTCCTACATCCCGTATTCTATATTCACATATCCGTATATTTCTTTAAAGTCTGACGTGAATCTATTTCTCAAAGCTATTCATATCATGTCAGAATAAAAGTCTGGACTTGGACATCTTCTTTTCTTATGAGAATCAAGTTGAACCTCCTTCTTTATCGTCGATGGGAAATTTGCGAATGTGCCAGAAGTCTGACATAGTCACGGTTTTGAAGAAAAAAATCGAAGGCAACACACAAACACACACAATCACGCTGTTATCCCTTTCAACACTTACCCAGAAAATTGTAATAGTCATATTTTTGATGGAGCAGCTCTTGTCCACAGTCATCCTCCCCGTAGCTCCAAAACATTCAAAGAATACTGCTGCAATGAGTTCCGTCGGTGTATCTTGTTTATTTGTTCTTTATTTTAGGGAACATAATAACATAATATAAACACTCACGCCTGTCACCCAGAGGGGTAGGCAGAGACTACGGACTTCCATTTGGCACGATCCTGACATACCTCTTTCGCCTCCTATACATCCATATATCTACGCATATATGCTCGTCGGTTAAGGGTACTTCTAACGTGGCCCATTTTCAAAATATCGCCAATTTGGTCGATAAACTTTTTTTCTAGGGCGTCCCTTCCCGACTCGGCCATTCACATCTGCCATATAAATTTGCTTTGTCACTCTTTCCTCATTCATTCTTTCTACATGACCAAACCACCGAAGCATTCCTTTCTTAATCCTGGTCACAACATCATCTTGCATACCACATTTATCTCTTATCACGCAATTTCTCACCCTGTCATTGAGATTCTACCCTAGCATATTCCTCAAAGACCGCATTTCTACAGCATTTATTCTACTTTCGTGCTTCTTCTGCTACACCCAGCTTTCACTACCATACATTAAAGTGGGGACTAACACAGCATTATGAATTACCATACGTGACTTTTTTGACACATTCTGGTTCTTCATAATAGAGTGTAGTGCCCCATTCACTCTATTCCCTGCATTTACTCGTCGTTCTATATCCCTATCATATCTACCATCCCTGCTAAATACACATCCCAAATACACAAACTCATCCACTTGCTCAATTAACTCTCCTTCTATTCTTATTTCACATACCGTTTTGCTTTCTTCTCTTTCAAAAACCATCACTTTCGTCTTACTTGCGTTCACTTTCATTCCCCTTTCTTTTAATTCCCAGTTCATTTATGTAACCATCATTTGCAACTCAGCCGCCGATGATGCAAATATGACTTGATCATCGGCATACAAAAGACATTTGACGGTTAAGTCGCCCATTGTTAACCCACATTCTTTATCTTTCAAAGTTTGCAAACACCTGTCCATAAATAGGTTGAACAGCCAAGGGGAAGCTACACAGCCCTGTCTGACACCTTTTTGGATGCTAAACCAGTCCGAGTAGACCCCATTGATCCTGACACAAGCACTAGAGTCCCTATAAAGATACCTTAATGCCTGTATCAAACCAGCGCTCAACCCATATGAGTTCAGTGTTTGCCATAACACATTCCTGTCCACTCTGTCATAAGCCTTTTCCAAGTCCATGAACGCACAAAAAACTTTCTGGTTTTTGGCCAAAAACTTCTCCGCAATCATGCGCATGGAAAAGACTTGATCTGTACACCCCTTTCCCTTTCTAAAACCCGCTTGCACATCCTAAATTTTTCCATCAGTTTCTTTCATAACTCTTTCAATTAACACCTTAGCATACAGTTTACCCACAATAGTAAGCAAGCTGATACCACGGTAGTTTTTGCAGTCCTGCTGCGACCCTTTTCCTTTATATTGGGTGGGCCAAAAATTATTTCATTTTTGAAACTTGAATAGAAATAAAACTAGAAATGTTATTTTGTTGATAATTTATTTATCGTAATAATCATTTAATGAATTTTTTTTTAATGACATCGTCCAAATGTGCGCCGTCTCGTTGTTGGCACTCCTGAAATCGACTACGCAAACTTTGGAAAACTCGCTGACACATGCTGCGGGGGATCGCGGCTATCTCCACTTGGATGTTTTGTTTTAATTGGGATATTGTCGTCGGTTTATTAAGGTACACTCGACCTTTCAGGTATCCCCACAAGAAAAAATCGCATGGTGTAAGGTCCGGGCTTCTGGGAGGCCAAGGGATATCACCTCTGCGAGAAATCAATTTGTTCGGAAACATTTCTTTGACTACCAGTAAACTCATATTTGACGTATGGCATGTTGCTCCATCTTGTTGCATCCAGGTCCTGTTGTTGTACCCTTGAAATTCATGCAACTGCGGCGTCAAAAAGTATTGCAACATCTTGACGTATTCCATTGAATTCACAGTTACATTATTTCCTTGATTATTTTCAAAGAAATACGGACCAATTATGCCCTTTGCTGATATGGCAGCCCATACTGTCGTTTTAGGTGAATGAAGTGGCTTTTGGTGTTTAAGGCGAGAATTGTCCCTGCTCCAATATCGACAATTGTGCTTATTCACGTGTCCATTGATGTGAAAATGGGTCTCGTCCGTAAACAATACATTCTCAAGGCTAGAGAATCGCTCCAGCATAGTGTCAGCCAACAACTTTTTTACACGTTACGTTACGTTTTTTTATACGTGGTAGAGCCATGCTGCAATTATATTAATAGTATAGTTGTAGCACGAATGGGTTGGCTCAACCGGGGAAGGACCACGCTCTCACAGAATACCAGCGTGAAATAGTAGCTTAATGCTGCTGTATTTCGTATGGTGAGTGTAGAGAACCGGAGACCCTTTTTACTGGAAACGAGGCATTCCATCTTAGTCCTCACGGGTGACAACACATCTGCATTTTGATTCGTAATCGAGGATAAATGTAGATGTCTATGGGCCACAGCAATCACTTACCATCAGGTGGACTGTGTGCTCGTTTGTCACCCTATCCTATAAAAAAAAACTTACGTTGAATGTAATCATTTGGTTTCATCTCCTGTACAATTTGAAGCTTATATGGGTGTAGTTTGAGGTCCATATGCAAAATCCGCCGTAGACTAGTTCTTGGTATTGCCAGAGCCGCCGAACGCTTACGCGTAGATGATTCTGGATCGTTCCGTACGGATATTTCGACCTCTCGAATGTTCTCATCACTTCTTCTTGAACGAGGCCGCCCTGTTTGTTTAATATTCGTTGTTGATCCAGTTTGCTCGAACTTCTCGACCCAAGCTTTGATCAAATTAACATTTGGACACTCACTTATACGGCGTAATTCATATTTAATTCTAAACAAGCGTCGTACAGTAACGTAGGAATCATTGTTTTTGTAAAATTGTTTTACACAAAAAGCACGCTGTTGTCCCGTGAAGCACTCCATCTCGACTAAAATTGCATGAAGTGACACAGTTTCCCGCCATCTGCGCGCCCTTCCCTCGAACGGTTTTTCAAAATAATCTAGTCTTGCTATTTGCAACAATTTTTGGCCCACCCTGTATATTGGTACTATAACTGCTTTACACCAGTCATCCGGTACCCGTTTTAATCCCCAACATAATTTAAACAAGGTGTACAGCAGGCCTGCCACCACTCCCTCTCCAGCCCTTAGCATCTCAAGTGATACTCTATCATACCCTTTCATTATTTCATCTACACTTATCTCCATACCCCTTTCCACTTCTTTCGGAATTTCTAGACGACGACTTAATTCAGACGACTCTTCACTCATAAACACGCTTTCAAAGTATTCCTTCCATCTGTTTAAATTTGAAACTTCATCATTCAGAATACGTCCATTCTCGTCTCTTATAGCACTAATTATAGGCTGTTTTGTATTTACCCTGGCAGTTCTTACGAGTTTCCAGAACATTTTTATGTTAGCCTGGAAATTATCAGATATCCTTCTATCATTCTTATCCGTTCTTTCTTTCTTTTTCCTTTCAACAACTTCTTTTACTCTCTTATTTAGACGTCTAAATTCTGCCTTTTTTTCTTTCAATCTCATCATTCATACCAGAAGAATTACCAGCTTTGGTTGCTAGTAAATCTAACCACGCTTTCTTCTTTGATTCAACTTCCACCCGTACCTCATCATCCCACCACAACGTATTACTTTTCCTTTCATTTGTTCTCTTACTTACACCACATACTTCGGTGGCGGCATCCACCAAACCTTTCTTAATATTATCCCACACAGTATTCAAGTCTAAATCATTCATTCACAACTCATTCAAACATCAAATATTTCCTCTCAGTCTACATTTATACTTCTCTTTCACATCTTCATCTTGTAACTTCTCTATTCTTATACGCTGTAACGCAGTGGTAGACACAGATTTCCGATGCCGCCAACGCTTGAAAAGACCATTAATTCGACATAATACCAAGTAATGATCCGTCCCTACGTTGGACCCACGGTAAACCCTTGTATCTACGACTGCGCTCCTCATTCTTTCATCCACAATTACGAAATCTATCATGCTTCTATCATCACCTCTTTCCCATGTATACATTTTTTACATGTGAATCTTCTTATGACGAAAAAAAGTATTCGTCACAAAAAGATTTTTTTCCACACATACGGTGAGGAGGTCTTCACCATTCTCATTTATACTTTCATCACCAAACGTTCCCAATATCCTTTCATAACCAGACCTCTTCACCCCAAACCTTCAATTAAAGTCTCCTAACATAATAATATTTTCATTTTCCTTACATTTTGTCAACAGCATCCTTACCAAAACTGCTCTCGGATGTAAGTGGGCTTAGACATGTCTAGGGCGTACACCTCTAGCAGGAACAGCTTCTTTAAGCCGACTTTCATTCGTATTCATAGCAGCCTCGGGCTTACACATTCATACTCTTTCACACATTGACCCATTCTTTCTGAAAGGATGAAACCGACTCCCTGGCGTGCCCGTTCGGTCTCGTCTACACCAGACCAATACGCGGTATACGTGCCATGTGCAGTGGCATCCTTTCCCTTTCGTATCGTCTCATTCACACATAACACATCTATTCCTCTGTCATTCATCATTTCGCATACTTTATCCATCTTATCATTCATTCCTCCACATACATTCAGCGTAGCCAGACGGGTTTCCGCAATCCACTTTTCGCCCCTCCGGGAGACAGAACGTGACGGGTGGCGAATCTCGTCGCCGGTTTTTCTCCCGGAGATTCTTCGCACCCCTGCCCCATTAAAGGGGCGCCGGTACTCGGGGCCATTTCTTTTATTTCCTGAGTCATGGTGCGAACAATGGGTGGTGGTAGATTTTACGCCGCTACCATACGGCGAGGAGCCGAGTCTATTTTTTCGGCTTTGTCGCTCGTTTAGCACCACCCGGGGGACACGTGTAGGGTGGGCCTAAGGTTAGGTGGTCGAAGCCTACGGACGCGAGCGAAAGGGAAAGTATAGAAATCATTAGGGCTTTTGTCGGGGCTGTACGGCGGATGGTCCAATAATTCTATGTTTTCTTGCTCTAAAACCTCTTTTGTTCTGTGTGCGGTGTGAGAACTCGCATTGTCGTGATGGGGATGATGCGGCGGTTGCAGTTCTCTTTACGGAGTTCAGAAACGACCTGTGGCAAACAAATGCTAGCATATCATTCTGCATTAACCGTTCTTTGTTCCTCAAGAGCAATAGTCGTAATGTGGCCGGTTTTGGAGACAAACGTGGCCACCATTTTTTGCAACACTCCGTGAACGAACAATTTTTGTTGGCTTTAACTCATTTTCGAACACCCAAACTCGTGACTGGTTTTTTGTTTTGGGTTCGTACGCGTATATCCAGGATTCGTCACCTATTACAATGTTGTATACAGCATTTGAGGATCCTGCGTGGAATCTTTCGAGAGTTCCGACGCACCAAGTAACGCGAGTCGCTTTTTGCTCTTCACAGAGCGAATGCGGTATCCATCGGGAAAACAACTTTTTTACACCTAATTGTTCATGCAAGATTATTTGTATTTGACTCATGCCAATGTCTAAAGTTGCCTGAATTTCGCAGTATGTCACATGTCGATCTTCCTCAATCAGCTTACGCACAGCATCAACGTTTTCTTGGGTAATTGCAGTTTTTGGACGACCTTGACGGGGATCATCACTGAGCTTGACACGTCCACGTTGAAATTCAGCAAACCAGCGATAAATTGTGGTTTTTGGATGGGGCTTCATCACCAAATGCAGAAATCATCCGGTCAACACACTGTTTTTGTGTTAAACCACATCGAAAGTCATAATAAATCATCGCTCTTGAGTTTTCTCGAGTCAATTCCATTTTCTCAACGACTGAACAAGTTTGAAAAAACCTTGTAACAAGACCGAGAATCCTTTTTTAAATAAATAAATGGTATTCGATTTTTAAAACCAAGGAGTTTTCAATTAAAAAGATCGTAATATGACATGAACAATGGAAATATTCCATTCCCGATACTTTTAGTGCAGCCTAGTAGAGAGTTAGTTTACGTGGTAGAGCCATGCTGCAGTTATATCAATAGTATAGTTGTAGCACGAATGGGTCAGCTCGACCGGGGAGGAACCACGCTCTCACAGAATACCAGCGTCAAATAGTAGCTTAATGCTGCTGTGTTTCGTATGGTGAGTGTAGAGAACTGGAGACCCTTTTTACTGGAAACGAGGCATTCCACCTAAGTCCTCACGGGTGACAACGTATCTGCATTTTGTTTCGTAATCTAGGACAGATATAGATGTCTCTGGGCTACAGAAACCACTTACCATCAGGTGGACTGTGTGCTCGTTTGTCACCCTATTTTTCCGAGTTGTAGACATGTGTCAATCATGCATGATTCGTTCGTTTGAGCTATTACACTTAAAAGTATTCATTAATTTGTTTTTAAAAGTACCAGTACAACCAATCACAAACAATTGACGGTACTTTTTTAACCCGCGATTTGTTTGAATTGTGAATGAGCCGCATACTGTCCGAATCCCGAATGATCTGAATAAACAGGCGAATCGTATTAACAATGCAGACTGCAGTATATCTGGAGTATTTATTATTTAAGGATTTTTTTATTATAACATTGTTACGTAAATTAAAAATTATTTTACATTTTATTTTATTTATTTCTTAAATCTACGAGTCAAAAATATCATTTCGTAGAGTTTACTAAAAATAACTTTAAATCGATCCAAATGTGCCAGTACGCGTGACGAAATGTACTAGAATGATTCGGTCGCTAGAATTGAATGATTGACACGTATCTACCGAGATGGCAGATCTATAAACCCATCCCAAATCCACCCTCTTCAATTCAGTTCTTTTGTATTGATTTATTAGTCATTAATCTCTATTAAGCGTTTTAGTTTTTCATCTCTATGAAGCGTATATACTAGAACAGATCCAGGGACTAAGTATTTAACGAGACTAGGTTGCACCTATTCCGACTTTTAAAATACTCAATCCATCTTTATAGTCTCACTGTGCCTCGTCGGGTCAACTTTGTCTTCATTGGTTTGTCAGTCATTTGAATTTGAACCAAATTTCAATGCACATAAAAGTAACGTGACGCGCACTCGTGTTGTGTAATAATATATTCTGTCCTTTTTTAACTACACTACTCCGCAGTCTTTCTATCCTTGTCTGTCAATACTCGAGACTCGAGACTAGTTTGGACTGTTCAATTTTCTAGAGCCAAAAAACGAGGTGACCGCTATAGTATAAAATTACCCCAAAATACATAATACGCATGTGAATTAGCAGTGATACATACTAAATATACCTTTTTATTTCAATCCTACCTACTAAGTAGGGATGGTGATCTGAGACCGATTACATCTCATCTTACATACAGGTTTGGCCACAGGAGAATAAAATAAGATATGATTTAAATTTATTAATGAATAATTTGTCATGTAACTATAATTCAAATTTGACATTTAAGGCCGAATACGACGCGAATGACCTTGCTCGTTTCGCAGCAAACCATGCGCCGCCAGTACCTACGCTTTGTTTATATAGACATATATAATACCGTACGGGCTTTGATTATATTTGACTGAACTAGCTCAGATGCAGAGTAATGAACAACACAGAGAGCATTGCTTACTTCTTAAATACATTTTTCTTATTTATAATATTAGTTCCTATAGATTATAAATTCTGTACTTTATTCGTTATAAAATATTGTTCGAAAAGTTATTGAATTGATAACGATTTTTTTTCTTAATTGGTGCATCGTACGTAAAGAACCTCATATAACTGAAAATGTTTGTTCTTGTGAGTCTTACAAGATGTCGTAATGCAAATTGCATAAATAAAAAAGAAAAAAAAACTAAAAAGTCGGTGATTGCCGCATAGTGGGGATAGGTACTGTGTATGTAAATTCTCACAAGACTACTCCGGCCGGTCAATCACTTCACATCCGAAGTATTTCGGTTTTTCTTAATTATGTACTTACCCCCATGCTTTCGGACAATACATTGACTATGACATTATTTGCGGTATCTGTGCTTGCACTACTCTGTACATTCTTTTCCGACTGGATCTTGATATTTACATTTTTAGTTCTTCTCACTTGAAACTAGAAAAGTATAAATGATCAGTTTGGCTAATGTAAATGAGTAAAAATGCAACCTATTAGGCAGCCTCAAACAAAAAATTACCTTACAAACATATAAGTATTAACCTCAAAATACAACATTCGAGCAGCGTTCATGCGATAAACTCTCTTTGTTTTACCACTTAGGTAACATTTATTTCTTTTCCTACCAATATTTACATTTATAGACACTTAAACGCGTATAAAACACTAAATTAACGATTTTCGTTACAGACACATCGACTGTTGTTACCTTACGTCACACGTCGAAGCGCCTGGTAATTTATTACGGCAAACTTTTATCTGGCAATATACGATATTATTATTAGGTGTTTTTAATTAAAACGAATTATGTTAATAAATAATATTTTGTATCGAAAATAAAGATAGCAGGTACCTTCGGAATCACAATACAAACATTTTTACGTAAAAGAATTCTTCCTAAATTAAAATTCACAGAGTTTTGGAAGAACAATAATTTTAGATATCATTTCTTAACATTTTTTTATTTGTTGGTATATTCATCTATTCTAAAATTTTAAAATGACGGTGACCTTGTGAAGGACCCGAACGAACCTACAAAAATGTTTTAAAGCTTAGAATTACTTCAGGTCAAAGTTCTAGTCAAGAGAAATACATTAATTTTCGCCAGTTCTCTTCGTATTCGGCCTTAATTGTAATAATTATACTAATAGAGTTAATGTAATAGACATTAATAATTTAATTAAGAAATTTTTGACTACAGCTAGGTATTACCTATCCAAATATAATTTAAGACAGATAGCAAATGTGCTATCTTATTATTTATATATTAACTCAGACAAGCACTTGGCTACCCAGACATCTGCTCCTATTAAGCAGCATAATGATGTGACATGCAATTTGTAACCCGTTCCAAGTAATTTAAATTAGAAAATGAGACAATAGAGGTAATCTCTAGCAGTTATAATAATTTAAATAATTTAGTAGCTTACAAATCCTTAATAGTTGCAATTGTTTAACTCCACAAAATGATAATAAAAATTGTTTACACCTGGTGCATCAGAATATACAAGGCATGATAGGCAAAGAGCTAGAATTTGAATTGTTCTTAAATAGCAACAATATTCATATTTTATGTATTACCGAACATTTGTTAAAAGCTCATAATTTAATGTTTAACTTCAGTGATCACCAGGTGGTCAGCTCTTTCAATAGAGAAACGGTTTTAAGAGTTGGCTCCTTAATTTTAGTTAGTAAATTATTATAATGTAAAGAACGTAAAGATATTGTAAGCCTATCTGTTGAGCGAACTGTAGAAATGGCATGTGTTGAGTTTGAACACCTCATTGTTGTGAGCGTTTACAGACCCCCACGTTCTTTTTTGAAAAAATTCTGGAAGAAGTTTTTGCTAACCTTAATAAACAGAATAAATCTGTTGTAATATGTGGAGACTTTAATATCAATCTCCTAGAAGCATCCTCCACCAATATTAAATTAAGATCATTGTTTAAATCTTATGGTCTTTTTAATTTGTTTTTGTAGCCAACACATATTACTGAATCTAGTGCAAAATGTATAGATAACATTTTTACAAATGTTAAGCCGTTCAATAAATGTATTATTCATAAATTGAGCTCTGATCACTGTGGACAATTAGTTTCGCTACATTATGTTCATAAAAAGCAAGTTAATAAACAAGTAGTGTTTGTTCCAGTAAATGCACGTCGCTTGGAGAAGTTTAGAAGTAACATAGTAAAAAAACTTCCATCACTTTCATACCAAAATAATCGAAATTTTTTGCATGGAACATTATTTAAGCTTATTTGCAAGGAATTTAATAATACTTTTACTTCTAAAATATTCTCCTTGAACAATCGCAAGGTATTTAATGAGTGGGCGACAGTAGGAGTCCATAAGAATAGACAAAGGTTATATGAACTTTACAATGAAAGGTCATATAATCCTAGCGTCGAATTTAGGGAATATGTAAAAAAATATTCCAAAATATTTAAAAGAGTGTGCTCCATAGCCAAGTCATTGTATTTGAGCAACAAAATAAAGACGGCTTCTAATAAAATTAAAATGACATGTAGTATAATTAATAGTGAAACTGGTCAGATTAACTCTCGCAATTCGAACTATCAGTTAAGTTTTAACAATATATTAACAGAATCAGACCAGGACGTTGCAATGGTTTTCGAGAAATATCTTACTGTTATTCCTATCTTAACCACTAAGTCACTGAATTCTTCTCCTGCCGTCGCCGAATCATTACGCAAACAATATGTAAATGCGTGTACAAAGAATACATTTCATAAAGTGTCATCAAAACATATTCTTAAATAATTTAAGACTATTGATATTAAGAAAACAGCCGATCTGTGGGGGATTTCCGTTAAAGTTATTGCGTCTATAATAGATGCAATCGCACCTCAACTATCTATTATTTTAATACTAATATCAAATCTGGTGTGTTTCCTGATTTAATGAAGCATAGTAAAGTAATACCTTTATTTAAATCTGGCAGTACATTGGACCCCGCTAATTTTAGACCTATTTCTGTACTGCCAACACTTAGTAAAATTTTTGAAAAATTATTCTTGATCAAATGTTGAATTTTTTTAATGTAAATAATTTACTTCATAAAAATCTATTCGGTTTCACAAGGGGTCGCTCGACAACTCATGCCGGTGTTGAGCTTATTAAATATACATATCTTTAAAGCATGGGAGAATTCACAGGTTGCTTAGGGCATATTTTGTGACCTATCCAAGGCCTTCGAGTGTGTTCACCATGAAACATTAATCATGAAACTTCAACACTACGGTGTAAGAAGTGATGCTCTTAAATTAATTATTTCATATTTAAGTGACAGAATACAAAAAGTGGTCATTAATAGTATGAGTACTTGCGGGTCGACTGTACAAATGGGCGTGCCTCAGGGCTCAATTCTCGGCCAATTTCTGTTTTTTGTATATATTAATGACTTACCTTACATAGTAGGGGATAACCATGATATAGTATTATTTGCTGATGATACTTCATTAATTTTCAAATTAAAACGACAGTTATTAAATTACGACGAAGTAAATAATGCTATAGCTAAGTTAACCAATTGGTTTAATGTTAATAATTTGCATTTAAATGGTACTAAAACTAAATGTATGAAATTCATAACTCCTAATGGCAAACATGTTAAAACGAATGTAATTTTAAATGAGGAAGAACTGAGTCTTGTTGATACCACCATTTTTCTTGGAATCACAATAGACGCAAAGCTTCAATGGCTCCTCCATATATCAAAACTAGCTAGCAGGCTTAATTCTGCAGCATATGCTGTAAAAAAGATTAGAACTCTTACCAGTGTTGAAACAGCTAGAATAGTTTACTTTAGTTATTTCCGTAGCATCATGTCGTATGGTATTTTGCTATGGGGACACGCGACTGACACTGAAATTATATTTAATTTACAGAAGAGAGCCATTAGAGTAATATATAATTTAAAACCAAAAGAGTCACTGAGACAAAAATTTAAGGAAATTAATATATTAACTCTGGCCTCAATACATTTACGAAAATGTAATGTGCGTAGACAAGAATAAACGTAGTTTTTCAAAAATAAGTGATATTCATTCTGTAAATTCTAGGAACAGACACAAGCTAGCAGTACCAGTTACTCGACTCCACCGAGTCAGTAATTCATTTTTGGGGCGACGCTTTTACAACAAAATCCCAGAAAATATACAAAATTTGTCACACGCAAAGTTCAAAATTTTATTAAACTAAGTTTGTATAAAAAGGGTTATTATAATATTAAGGAATTTATGGATGATAATAACCCCTGGGAAGGGTGATCGCTACCAAACTATTTCTAATTTGTCTTGTGTTGCGAATTGTAAACATGATTGTAAGCTATTATTTGAAAAAAAAAATTAGTCCCGCTGGGTTTCTTGCTGGTTCTTCCCAGGACAGAGGTTTTCTTGCGAACCAGTGGTAAATGAAAAAATTGACTTTCAATAAGTATTGTTTATGATCTATATTGAATAAAAAAGTTTCTGCTTCTGTTTCTGTATTAATCGAAGAATCGATTTCTTGTGCCAAAAAGATCGAACTTTTATCGATATATAGTACTGAATCGATATTTCGTCCTAGAAAATCGAGATCGAATGTTTTGTGTTTTTATAAGAACTGTAAAATGATTTACAATTAGTTGAATGTACCCAAATTCGTAAAGAATAACAGATTTTCTATTCAAAAATTCGCAAAACTGCTGTGTGCTTTTATCTTTCGTCTCTTCTTAATGAATTTAAAAATATCAAATAAGTTTGTAATCTATACTTTCTTGTACATTTTGATATTGTAAACATAAAGTCTGAAGGCAAATCGAAAAAAGTTGGAAGTTTGCGAAATTGATCTTTTAGACCTCGATTTTTTTGAATCTACTCGAATCGATTTAAAAATCGGTCTTTATCGGAAATAATCGCTATCCCTACTAATATGTTTAGTACTACAAAAATGTAATTTTAGGTATCCCACAACCCCACCAAAGAGCTAGATTGAAAAACAAATCCATTAAAAAGTTGTTTTGTCCTACTATGTTGTTAACTCGAGTAGAGAGTTAGTTTACGTGGTAGAGCCATGCTGCAGTTATATTAATAGTATAGTTGTAGCACGAATGCGTCAGCTCCACCGGGGAGGAACCACGCTCTCACAGAATACCAGCGTCAAATAGTAGCTTAATGCTGCTGTGTTTCGTATGGTGAGTGTAAAGAACTGGAGACCCTTTTTACTGGAAACGAGGCATTCCACTTAAGTCCTCACGGGAATTTTGTTTCGTAATCGAGGACAGATATAGATGTCTCTGAGCCACAGCAACCACTTACCATCAGGTGGACTGTGTGCTCGTTTGTCACCCTATTTTTCCGAGTTGTAGACATGTGTCAATCATGCATGATTTGTTCGTTTGAGTTGGTACACTTAAAAGTATTGATGATTCATTAATTTGTTTTTGAAAGTACCAGTACAACCAATCACAAACAATTGACGGTACTTTTTTAACCCGCGATTTGTTTGAATTGTGAATGAGCCGCATACTGTCCGAATCCCGAATTATTTGAATAAACAGGCGAATCGTAGTAACAATGCAGACTGCAGTGTATCAGGAGTATTTATTATTAAAGGATTTTTTATTATAATATTGTTACGTAAATTAAAATATATTTTACATTTTATTATATTTATTTCTTAAATCTATGAGTTAAAAATATCATTTCGTAGAGTTTACTAAAATTAACTTTAAATCGATCCGAATGTGCCTGCCTGGTCTTAAGTACGCGTGACGAAATGTACTAGAATGATTCGGTCGCTAGAAATGAATGATTGACACGTGTGTCTACCGAGACGGTAGATCTATTAACCCAGACCCACCCTCTTCAATTTAGTGCTTTTATATTGATTTTGATTTATAAGTCATTAATTTAGTTTGTAATGTAATAACTGTGAGTTTAGATGTACCTATTCTTACTGTACGTCTATATTCACAGTCATTACCGGTAACCCAAATGCCTGCATCTATCTAGAAACATTGTGTATCAAATCATACTATTAAAAATAACTACAAGCGCCATCTATTAGTGTGACTTAACGTTCAACGCTATTTGTCATTGATAAAATTTACGTGTGAATTTTTTTAAATAATAGGTTGATTTTTGTGATATTTACAAAAATTATATATAAGTATAATCATAATATTATGTTCAAATTTAAAATAAACTTTTATATTGTTTTACAATAATATATATATATATATATATATATATATATATATATATATATATATATATATATATATATATATTATAGTAAAACAATATAAAAGCCCCTGAGCCCCCTTCATAGCTCGCTGAGCGACTTCGAGCTTCCTCATACGTCATCGAGGTCATCACTGGCAACACGCACTGGTTGTACAATCTAGTATTGAGGTATTCCTGACGAGAAGATGTGTTGTAATCTCCCGAACGCTGCCCAGCCGAGTTGAATCCGTCGATTGACCTGTCGGTCGAAGTTGAACTTACCTAGTCGGACTATTTGTCCCAAGTAAAAATACTCGTCAACAACTTCAGCTAAATGCTCCCAAAAACCACCGGTATATGTGTGACATGGACATTACACTCGACTTTTGTTTTGTCCATGTTCATCTTAAGATCTATCCGTTGGGAGACACGATTGAGGTCATTGAACATAGTGCGTAGGTCCTCCAGCGATTCTGCATTAAGGACTATATTGTCGGCAAAACGAAGGTGAGTGACGTACACGCCATTGACGTTAATATCGTATCCTTTTCAGTCCAGTATCTTGAAAACGTCTTCCAATGCAGCGGTAAAATATTTCGGGGATATTACGACATCCTGTCTTACACATCTCTACAGTTGGACTAGTTTTGTACTCTGGTTCTGTACTCGGATAGCCATCGTAGCCCTTAGACCATTCAACTAAAAATTATTAAGATTAAACTAACTACACAAAATAAAAATAAAAACATAATTTCTAAAATAATTTATTGTCAACCGTTCATTTAGTTCTGGTATTAAAAAAAAAACAAATCAGCTGCTATAATAACGCCTATTATAATCAACTACAGGTCTGTCCATAGACAGTAAAATATTTTCTACTATATAAAATGTATGTTTGTTCGTACTTTCTACGATGCCATACCGTTCATCAGATTGCGGTCAAACTTAGTCAAGTTATTGGTTGTACTTGTGCGAAGATTATACGCACGGTACAATTAACTGACACTAGGTGGCGTGCTTATTATACCGACTATTTATTTGAAAGTTATAGAAAGTTATATATTATTCTAATTCAATGATTTTATTGTCATTCCTAATTATACAATATAACTGTTCCACATTTTAACGATATTTCCACAATTATTTCTTCTGCGGCAGCTATGGCAGCCGGGTACGAGCTAGCAAGATAATATAAAAATACAAACTTTGAATCACATAGTTATCAGTTATTAACAACGTCATTTTCGAAATTGAAATTACAATATAAAAAAATAACTGAAATTATCATAAAGTCCTACTTTCTGTGGTATCGTCCCAAGAATGCTGGCTACGTGTCCTCACTCCTCACTGAATGGCTAGCCTTTACGCGAGGAAACAACAAACTAAACAACTTCTTATTACCAGCAGCGATGATCAGTCGCAGATACAGTTTTTTAGGAACTACACCGCATGTGCACCCCACGGACCAATAGTTTCTACAGCAAATTGCACAAATATGTACTTATCTTCCAGATACTCTGGGCTATTTACTTGGTTCAGTTGCCTCTAATGCCACCTCTGCTTTAGACAAGGTACCCCTGAGATGGGATGCTGTCAAAGTGTTCGCAATTAGTATCCCACACTAAAGCTTTATCTCTCTCTCTCTCTCTCTCTCTCTCTCTCTCTCTCTCTCTCTCTCTCAAGCAACGAAACCCATACCGTCGGGTCTCCTGGTATCGTCTCTAAATATTCTACAAAGATCTTAAACCGAGGAAACATTTATAGAGATACGAGCTGCACTACGGACTCCCCGAGCCCGATATGTGAATGGAGCCAGGGAAAAACGAGCACTTGGAAGCATCAAGTGGTGCAGCCTCACCAAAGTCGCGAAAGATAGTCAAGTGGCGCATCGCCAATCGCCATACCAACACTCCTCTTCCCTTACGACTCCACCTCGACTACAGCGGTCCAGGGAGAGGAATCTCCTCTAGCCGCAGCCCACTAACACACGTCCAACGTGGATCGACATCATCAGGCGATTTTTCGACACTTGGCTATGGCCCTTGAGTTTAGTGGAAAATGAGGAAAGAATAAATAAAAAAACATTCGAAATAATAATCTATTTGTTCCAAACATGATCATTTTGTTTCGGACGCCAATTCACAATATTTATGCTTTTAAGCCATAATTTTAGTCTAGGTTCAGTTGGAAACCTGTTAATTAATAAACATTTGATAATCATCCGTTGTTGGCGACTTTTTTAGTTAACACATATGGGTAGGAAAAAACATCGAGAAGTATTATAGACAAGGAACTCGACAACCCTATTTAATTTTATTGTTTATCAAAACTCAGTAATATACACCTAAACATGTTGGTATATATGATATTAAGATTAGTAACAAATTTTTAAGTACTTATATAATCAAATAGTTTTAATTTGTTTAATATTTGCTGCAAATTCACTTACTTGTGAAATGTTATACCACTTTCCTTTAGGTAACGAGTTTTACAGATTACGCACACTCTCATTATTAATAAAAATAATTCTTATTATGTAACTAATAATAATATTATACACAATCAAACAACAAAATACTTTCGTTTTTTAGTTTAAAAGTTCGAAATACAGACTTATGAAATAAGACAATATAAATAAGACAACAGACTTTGGCATATTACGTCAATTTTATTTTTCAAGACATCCTTTAGCGGCGCTTCAAATTGGCACAGTCATTTTGTATGGTATAGCCAGTCCAGCGTACTTGTATATATAGAGGTCAGTGGCGATTCCTTTCTTGAACGCCTCGGCTACAAATATAAATACATTTAACGTTACATTAGTTTTTTTTTTCTAAAACTAGTTCATTAAACTCAAAACAGTAAAATATAGTTGCAGTTGTACACGACAAAAAAACGAAGTATACGGCTTTTGCTGAACCAAAGATTTCCTTTGGCAGGATTGATCTTTGGATCCCTAAGATGGGTTTTCGAAGTGGAGCGACCGGAATTTTTTATGCAGGGGGGGTGGTGGGGGTTTTAGCCTTAACAAAGCCTTAGGTTAATAACTGCGTAGGGTTTAAGTATATAGTCGAGTGTGGTATCATTTTCGATTATATTGAATGTCTAAATGTCAATTGTGGAATAATATTTAGGTCAATAGATAGTAAAATTAATAAAATTAAAAAATTGTAATATGAATTTCAAATAATACGTCATTATTCTATATTCCTATATCCGTATATTTCTTTAAAGTCTGACGTGAATCTATTCTCAAAGCTATTCATATCATGTCAGAATAAAAGTCTGGACTTGGCCATCTTCTTTTCTTATGAGAATCAAGTTGAACCTCCTTCTTTATCGTCGATGGGAAATTTGCGAATGTATCAGAAGTCTCGCATAGTCACGGTTTTGAAGAAAGAAATCGAAGGCAACACACACACACACACACACACACACACACACACACACACACACACACACACACAATCACGCCGTTATCCCTTTCAACGCTTACCCTGAAAATTGCAGTAGTCATATTTTTGATGGAGCCGCCCTTGTCCACAGTCATCCTTCACGTAGCTCCAAAACATTCAAAGAATACTGCTGCAAGAGTTCCTTCAGTGCATCTTGCGAAGTACCGAGAACATAGAGGCGAGAAGGGTTGATATCGTCTGGGTTCTTTAGTCTGATATGTCTCTCAAAAAGCAGGTTCGGGATGATAGAGGGCAAGGGATACGTCGTCAAGTACAGGACAACTACAAATTGCCAAGCAATTGGTCAAACTTTCTTAACAATTCTCACAACAAGGAAGAACTGTAAAAGCTACTCGGATGCAATGCCCTTTAGGGGAACCTCGGTATACATATAGTGACTAACATCGGTACGACAATCAAATCATCAGTACCAACGAACACGCTGTTAACAGGACTTAATGTTACTTGCAAGGAGGCTGATAGCCGCATTATTCTGCATGCCAAAGATATGGTGATGAATAGAGCAACAAACATAATAATACATACTGTTGATTCTGATGTGCTCATAACTGCCATATTATACTACTGTTCCCTTGAGCGGTTAGGTCTCAAAGAGTTGTGGATATCTTTTGGTACTGGAAAGCATCACAGTTATATAGCTGCGCATGATTTGGCACATCATCTGGGTGAAGAAAGAGCAGAAGACATGAGAGGGTACCATGCATTCACAGGTTGTGACACCGTTTCTGCGTTCTAGTCAAAAGGGAAAACACTGACCTGGAAGGCATGGCAGCAGTTTATTGATGCCACATCAGCTTTAAAGCCCTTTCCAATCCGTTAAATGAACTGACAGATGATATAGTGATTAGTTTGGAAAAGTTCGTCATCACGCTTTACTGTGGTATACTTATGTTTGAATAACTTTCGCTTTTAGTTTGCTTGCTTGTTTGTTTCTACATTTTTGGGTAATCATTGTTTTGTATTTTATTACAGTGCAATAGACCGTGAAGCACTCATTGAAGACGATATAGAACTGGATTCAGAGGTATTGGAGGACGAGGGCTAGGAATTATCATACCAAACTTTTTGATTTTTTTGTCTTAGATTTTTTTAAATAAATACTGTAATGTTACTTTTTTATTTTACGTAGTTTAACATCTTAATCGAGTCCTAAAATGAATTTAGCATTCTTAAGTCACACGACTATGGTACCAAATCTGAATTAGTAGCATGATTAATGCCTCTATTGAGACCATATTTTTTTCCAAAGCAGGAACTGCGAAAACCTCAAAAAACTAACATCAAAAATCGCGGTGGCTCTACGTCTGAAATCCATCCTTGGGTCTTAAGAACCAATCCTACCAAAGGAAATCTTTGGTTCAGCAATAGCCGTATAATTTACAGTACAGATACAACTAATACCGCGACGTATCGTATTCTCCTCCGGTTAAACAAAATTGTAATTTCATATTAAGAGAAAATTCACTAATCCTTGGCATCCTCAGTGGCTATCAGAAGGAAATAAAACATCTTCCCTGTTAACAACTCAAAATTATAAAAAGATAATAATAATAATAATGTCCTCCAGACCGAATTTCGGCCACTACGGCCTGCCTCAACGGAGACTAGCCATCGATATAAAAAGATATCCTGCAGTCGAACTAGTATTGATTATACTAGTTTTTTTATAGGGTAGTAGTTACGTTGTACCAGTTCTGGCGCAATAGTAGTTGTACCAGTTCTGGCGCACTGAGTCCGAAGTGGTACAAGTACGACGTTCGTCGACTAAAGATCCAAAAAAAAAGAAAAGGTTTCGGCATGCTCTGATCACGAATCTGTGATCCATTTTTGCGTAGGATGCACGATTCCGGAGACGTGCAGATCAATTAACTCTTATCTAATTGATATCCGGTGTAGGCCTCAACCGTCATTAGCGCTCCATTGCCTTTATCTACTTATCTATTGTTCTTGAATACCGTCATTATCTATTCGTGCGTCGGATTATCAGTGCTATTATATTATACTCCTCGGTTCTTATCTACAACGGTAATCTGAATCATCAATAAAATACATTACCTAATTTTGTTACAGTTTTTATTCACGAAATACAAAATCTTATTACTTAATATCTATAAAATAGGAGCGAAACATCTCATCCACTAAAATATCGTTGTACAATGTGTTCCCTGTAAATATACTCGTAAAACTATGCATTGAACATCCCTGAAACTTATATAGCAAATACATTAAGCAATATTCGCCACAAACTGAAGTCCGCTCATTCTGAATCCTATCAACATTCCAGTTCCATCTTTTACAATTCTTTTTTAAAAACTCTAGATGATATCGTACAGGTGCTCGTCTGTATGAATCAAAATATTGACCGACGTCATTCGTATCGATATACAAAGCTACCCAATGTGACCCTGGTTTATCATCTGTACCCAAATTGCATATTACCTAATCAGGTCATAAATTCTATTACATGTTTAATATAAAATAAATGAAACAAGTTTATTCATTATGTAACCATTTATATATCAAAATGAACTTAACAAAACATAGATTCTTATGACACTATAGTTTATTCAAAATGACCTCCGTGATTTTGAATACAGGCCTTCAATCTGCGCGGCCAGTCGTCTATCGCAGCACGAACGAGGTCCATGTCAATATCGGCGGCTGCCTTAATCAAGGATGTCTTGAGTGACTCCAAATTGGGATGAGGCTTTGAGCACGCCTTTTCCTCCAAGTGTTGCCATATCTTGTAATCTAACGGATTCAAATCTGGACTGGAGGAGGACCAGTCTTTGTGTCGGATGAAGTCGATTTCACGCGCCGCCAGCCAGTCTTGTGTGCTCTTCGCTCTATGAGCTGACGCCGAATCTTGTCGGAATACCCAGTGCCTGTTATTGAACATGGTATGAGAAACAGGTTACACAAAGTTCGTCAGGACTGTATTTTGATACACAACTGCATTCGTTTTTAACCTTTCTCACAAAAATGTACCTCTATTAAGCCCCAATAAGAAACTTCCAACCATACCATGAGCGAGGATGGAAAATGACCCCGTTGGACACGTGGAATACGGTTGCTCGCTACTTCACTACTGTGCGTACACCTTATCATTTTGTTTGTTGTAGCTCTCTTCTACGGTAAAAATTTTTTCATCCGAAAAAAGAATTTCCCGATATTTTTTCCCGCGTACCGCTTCAACAAAGCGCGGCATCTCTTCAGTCTCAGATCCATTAGACGAGCATTCAAACGATGTCCTGTTTTTCTTCGATATGCCCGAAGCCCTAAGTCTTCATTTAACACCCTTTTCACCGTGGTTCTGCTTAACCCCATCTGAAGGGCCAACAGTTTCTGCTTACGTTTGGGATTTCCTTGAATTCGCGCCTTTACAGCTTTTATCACTGCTGGAGTCTTAACAAATCGAGGGCGACCACTTTTTGACCTGTCATCTACACTAGAGTCTTCATTGTATCGTTTGATGGTACGATAAACGAATCTTTTGGTTATATTCAAATTTTTCAATATATCTAAAAATTTAATTGGCGCGTAATCGCAACGATGCAACGCAATAACTGCAACACGGTCTTTTTAAGCGTCCACTCCATATGTAAAAATGAGTAAAATTCTAAAAAGTATACAGTTTTATTTTCATGAACACTTTTTGTGTTTTTGTTGAACTTTTTTGTGGCCAGCATTCTAAAAGAAAAGTTTTTACTGTGTGACAATACTTATGACCTCACTAGGTATATACGTTGGTACGTGGGTGTACATGGGCAGTCTGTTAGCACCATAAACATTATTTTCTAGACTGGGGTGAATCTTTTTCAGATGTTGTTGTACATCATCTGAAAAAGATTCACCCCCACCTCAATAACCACTTGTAAAAACTTTTTTGTGGCCAGCATTATAAAAGAAAAGTTTTTACTATGTGGACAATACTTATGACCTGACTAGGTATATACGTTGGTACGTGGGTGTACATGGGCAGTCTGTTAGCAGCATAAACATCATTTTCTAGACTGGGGTGAATCTTTTTCAGATGTTGTTGTACATCATCTGAAAAAGATTCACCCCCACCTCAATAACCACTTGTAAAAAACCCACACTTCGTCACAAGAACAATGTAAAATTTTGTGATTATTTTTTGCAAATATATGATTATTACACACATAACGTTTGTTTAAATTTATGACATTTACCAAATCATTGTATTTTAGACATTTGTATTCTTCAATATTAAAAATTGTTTTTCTGTTGAAGCACCTTTGTATTATATAGTATACTATAACTAATGTTTTTGAAAAATCAAACAAAATTTATGATTAATTTAAAATTTTATTTTCAACTACTAGTGCGCCAGAACTGGTACAACGTAACTACTTAGGATAGGATGACAAACGAGCATACAGTCAACCTGATCGTAAGTGGTTGCTGTGGCCCATAGACATCTACATCTATCCTCGATTACGAATCAAAATGCAGATGCGTTGTCATCCGTTTCCAGTAAAAAGGGTCTCCGGTTCTCTACACTCACCACACGAAACACAGCAGCATTAAGCTACTATTTGACGCTGGTATTCTGTGAGAGCGTGGTCCTTCCCCGGTCGAGCCAACCCATTCGTGCTACAACTATATTACTAATATAACTGCAGCATGGCTCTACCACGTGTAAAAAGATAAGTAAGTAAGATGAAGTGGCAACGTATGAGCTATATACCTAGAAAAACCGACACCGATACCAGACAGGAACTAAAAGGTTTTAAGGGGTCTTTTACCCAAAACAAAACCAAAAAAACTCACATGATCTCTGACTTGACAATGAAAATTCCTTAAAATGAATAGTTTGAAAATTTTATTATCTTTGTTTTACAGTTATAATACACCATCATCAAAAGACGGCATACATATCGTGCAAACTGTCTTGAATAGATAAGTAAGGGAACAAAACCAAGTATTGTAGCTCTCAGATGGCAAAGAGCTCTCGTTATAGCACTCGAGGAACGCAAGGATCCCTCTATCCAAAATATAATGGCAGGAGCGGCGGACAAAAGACACACCAAGGTTACGTTTAGACGAGCAACTGTTTATTTTAAATCTTGCGCTGTGCTATTTTCGCAGTTTTTGAACGAGTTACTAATTGTAATGTAGGGACTGGTCTGTTCGGGTTCTGGCTGCCTTTTTATCATAAAACACTTATATGTTTCGGTAATCAAGGGTCTGTAATTTTCATTTTTTATATAGCTTCTACTAAATAACCACAAATTAACTTCAATAACGTGTACGTGCTAAACATATCACTTACCCAATGATATTTAGACGGCAGTGGTAGCTGGAATAACTCAGATTTGCTCTCCCAACAACACTTTGTGCAATGCAAATTTTAAGATCTGATTTATCAAGTGCTCGATGGTGAAGTAAAACATCGTGTAATCTGTGAGCCCAAGCAAAAAAAATATCCCTATACACCATAGGTTTCATTATTTAGGATTTTAGAATTTATACGTCGTAGAGCCATGCTGAAACTATATTATAGTCGAAGCACGAATGGGTTGGCACGACCGGGTAAGGACCACAGTCTTACAGAATACAGCGTAAAACAGCAGCTTAATATTGCTGTGTTGCATATGGTGAGTGTAGAGAACTAGAGACCTTTTTTTTACTGGAAACGAGGCATTCCATCTTAGTCCTTAGGGGTGACAACGCATCTGCATTTTGATGTCTATGGGCCGCAGCACTCACTTACCATCAGGTGGACTGTGTGCTCGTTTTTCATCCCTGTTCTATAAAAATAAACAATAAATGGAACAGTAAGTACACACTTTTTTAATTATAGGTTTTCGTTACACAGTAGAATTGTTTGCGCATAACATTAGGGTAGTCAATAGTCACATGTAACGCCCTCTAATTCATTAGTGTTCTTTTCAAATGAGCCTTGTTTTACGATTTGGACATTACTGCCTGTTTGACGCGTGTAATTCTTTTTGCAACTCGTAAATTGACAGCCCTAAAAGGTCGTTTGAGATTTTAGGTGTTTAAAAGTTGGAAAGTAAATTGTAAACCAATTTTACTTCATTAAAACTAGTGACCCACATTTGGATTTGTTAATGTAACCGTAATATAATTTTTTAGGGTTCCGTAGTCAACTAGGAACCCTTATAGTTTCGCCATGTCTGTCTGTCCGTCTGTCCGTCCTCGCTTAATCTCTGTGACCGTTAGCACTAGAAAGCTGAAATTTGGTACCAATATGTGTATCAATCACGCGTACAAAGTGGTAAAATAAAAATTGGAAAAAAATGTTTTATTAGGGTAGCCCACCTATATGTAAAGTGGGAAGTGATTTTTTTTTTAATTTCAACCCTTACGTGTGATATATTGTTGGAAAGGTATTTAAAAATGAATAGGGGTTTACTAAAATCATTTTTGATAATGTCAATAATTTCGGAAATAATCACTCAAAAAGTAAAAAACAATGTGTCCCCCCCTCTAACTTTTGAACCATAAGTTTAGAAAATATGAAAAAAATCTGAAAAGTAGAACTTTATAAGGACTTTCTAGGAAAATCATTTTGAACTTGGATGGAAACAACAGTACCCACTACCGGGAGCAGTTGCAGGAGGGCGGAGCGCTGCTGGAGCGCGAACATAATGGATACCCACCTTTAGACTCATAAGTGGGAACACTTATTGTGACGGACGGGAAACTACGGAACCCTACACTGAGCGTGGCTCGACACGCTCTTGGCCGGTTTTTTTAAATGATCATCAAGCACACAAGAGTAGGTAAAATTTGTAAATTTTAAAAATTGTACTTGTTTGTGTTTTTTTACACGATAGGGTGACAAACGAGCACACAGTCCACCTGGTGGTAAGTAGATGCTGTGGCCCATAGACATCTACATTTCTAGCCTCGATTACGAATCAAAATGCAGATGCGTTATCACCTGTGAGGACTAAGATGGAATGACTCGTTTCCAGTAAAAAGGGTCTCCGGTTCTCTACACTCACCATACGAAACACAGCAGCATTAAGTTACTATTTTACGCTGGTATTCTGTGAGAACATGGTCCCTCCCCGGTCGAGTGGACCCATTCGTGCTACGCTTGTGTGCCTGCACATTTACGATCGACAATTATTATATATAGCTCTTCACTACAAGGAACTCTACGCTAAAACAATAATATTTCTTAGCGGCCATCGCAGAGTCTATTTCTTCTGATGATGCCTCGTTTAGAGGCGAAACGATGGTGTGTTTCTAGTGTAGTGAAGTTGGTAACTTGGGAGTAGTCGTGGTGGGATGAACGGTGAAGGAGATATTTCACGCGGGGATATGATACATCATTTCTATTTAACGCGGATCTAAGCTAATAATACAAATTATTAAACGCCAAAACAATTAATTAAAATATCTATACAAATAGGTAAAATTAAATTGTCTTTTTGTAACGCCAAAATAACAGTGTCTTACTAAATGCCTTATGAAAGTATATTATACTTATAACAAAAACACAATTTTTAAAACTTTTGTCTGTCTGTCTGTGTGTTTGTTTCGGCAAATCTCAGAAACGGCTGGACCGATTTTGGCGGGACATTCACTGGTAAATAGCTGATGCTATAAGGGGTAACATAGACTATTTTAATTTTATAAAAATAATTAGGGTTCCAAACAAGAAAATAAAAACCTTAAGTAACACGCGGGCGAAGACACGGAAAAGAGCTAGTATATATAATCAAATCGTTTTATAACACAAAGCACCAAAAGCACAAAGTATTAAACAGAATTCGCTCACCTCCCCATTCAAGAAGCAGTAAATGAGTGCAATGAAGAATCCTTGAAAGGAGCGAAGGAAGTAAGTTGTGTAGCTCCAGAGGCCAAACTTCCACACGCTGCTGTCCAAAGGAGCTTCCGTCATATTAAGTATGTTGGTGATCCCGAGCAATGGTAGGAGAACAAGTGCTGCTCGGACAGCTTTCCTGAGTATGAAAAGGATTAAAATTTAACTAACATCCACCTCTGTGGACCCTGAGCCCTGACGGCCCCGTGGCATGGCGGCTTAGCAATGAGTTGTAGTATACTATTATTTATTCTGTGGTTGTAGCTAAAGCCCTCCAGTTCGAATCCTGCACGGGACAGGTATTTTTATTGCTTACTAATAACTTGTTCCGGGTTTGGTTGTTTGACCTTGTGAAATTGATTGTAAACTGCCTCTAAAATACAGGAAAAAGACCTAGTGTGAAGGTAGTGTTTAAAAAAAAACATAAATTTTGAAGTATATTTTTTATAAAACTGAAGTGCCGAAAGAAATTACTGTCCACCGGATGGTTAATGACCACTGCAGTGCATGGCTATCTCCAACCATCCTCAAACAGAAGTCTACAAAAGCGTCGTCACCTCTATGAACTAAGATGGAATGCCTCACGTTGGTCAACACAGTGGCGAACGTAGTGGCCAATAGCATTGGCCAACGTGTAGACGGGGAGTTTGGGCTTCATTGGTATGTGTTGGAACGATGGCCCGCAAGTTGGCGCGAAATCCGTGTGGTGTCGGTTTTTTACAAAAGATCAAAGGATTGTTGGCAGAGTTTGGTCGCCGCGTCCACACGTTGACCGCGCATTTAGTTTGCTACAAGCTCCCAGAGTGATTACACGCATCTGATTAAAATTTTATATTCACGCTTTGTAGGGTGGATGACCCAATTACCAGTCTTTTAGTACCAATTTCAACTTTAACATTCCTACTACTTTAATTAGCGCGATTTAATTATTTTTAAACATTTGTTTTAATCGATAAGCTATTTATAAAAAAAATAATGAACATTTATTTACAATCAGATTATTACGAGAACAATTTTAAAATGAAAAAACGTACATACTTTAATTAGTTTTAACTATATTGATGTTTCTGTATTGTGAAGCACGTCGTTTATACGTGGTAGAGCCATGCAGTTATATTAGAAGTACAGTTGTAGCACGAATGGGTCGGCTCGACCGGGGAAGGACCACGCTCTCAAAGAATATCAATGTAAAATAGTAGCTTAATGATGCTGTGTTTCGTATAGTGAGTATAGAGAACCAGAGACACTTTTTAAAGAAAACGAGGCATTTCATCTTAGTCCTCACGGGTGACAACGCATCTGCATTTTGATTCGTAATCGAAGATAGATGTGGATGTCTTTGGGCCACAGCAACCACTTACCATCAGGTGAACTGTGTGCTCGTTTGTCACCCTATCCTATATAAAAAAGCGTCGATTTCTTATAATTTAATCGTGCAAATTTTCGAATCATCATCATCATTACAGCTCTTCACAAGTCCACTCTGAACATCCTCCTCCAAAGAATGCCGCAAAGCATGGTCCTGAGCCACTTTCCTTGTCATGAGTTTTTCATTTATGTTCTAAGTTATAATTAGTACCTATTATTAAGTTAGTTTTAATTATATTTATTGCTATTGTTTTTGTCTTTCTCAAAAAATAATTAAGTTACCAAATAAATTATAAGGTGTTTTTTTTTATATACCTACATCAAATATCTGATAGAAAAGCAAGTACATGTTTTGCTAAACTTTAAAAACAAAACCCAATTTTAAAACATAGACTAATCGATTATAACTCCTTTAACTTTAAAATAAGTTAAGTTCTAATTAATGGTATTTATTCCAGTTTCTGATGCATGTAAAGAATAAATAAAGCTAATCGTATATCGTATATCTATTTACAGCCCCATTAATATTCACTATTCTTTTATGATTATTTTATAAAAGCGTTACCCCCACACTTGGATTTTCTCCTGTGTCGCGGAGGCAACTTACAAACATAAATTGCACAATAAGACACGCATCCAGACCCGAAACAATTATTTGTAGGATATACAAATACTTGTTCCGTGCGGGATTCAAACCTGCGACCCCTGGCACAGCAACTCATTGCCAAGCCACTGCGCCACGGAGCCGTCGTCTAAAATAAAATAAATTCGTCCGCACATTGGCCCGAACCGAAGTAAACTGAACGACCTTCCAACGTGTGGACGCCGTCACCAACTCTCGGCCAATATATTCGCCACTACATTCGCCACTGTGTTGGCCAACGAGTAAAGGCGACATTAGGCAGCAGTGGCATTTGGCGACGGAAGTAGATGTGAGGGTACCTACCTTGATGGACTCCTCGGCCGCGAAAGAGTCATACCGTATAATAACTAGTTGGTACTTTAAAAAATATAATTATTTACAATTAAGAAATATCAAGTATTCTGTTATGTGATAAAAAGTTTTTTTTTTTTAAATATTTAAGTTGCCACTACGAAAGTAGGCTTTGTAAAACAATCACCAAATCTATTAACTAGCTGCGGAAAGCTGAATACAAAATACGTTAAAGTGTACAGTCGTTCACGGAAATTTATATTTATTTAGGTTGCGGTCCTGGCAAAATGATTGATCGCTACTATTTTTAGAATGTTGGCACTTACCTTATGCTTACATTATTTTAATCTTTTACACATTTTTAATTCTTTTAATTTGTCATTTGTCTACTTATAGGCATATCTGCTGTAGATTGGTTTACTCATTTATAATCTAATTAATATGAACTACAACTAATATTTTAGAAAGAAACGTTAATTTCTACACTTTTTCTAACGAATTAACTTCTCCCGCTGTGAAATCTGTCAAATGTGAGACCTCGTTCCGTAGTGGCGTCATCCTGGTGGCAAAAATGTCGTGGATGTTCTCATTTATTCATTCAATACAGCCTCAAAATTACTCTGCTGAACTTAGGCCTCACATGCCTTAATTGCCTTACAGGGAGAATATTTGACGTAGTCGTCCTGCTTGATAGGCGGGGAGGCAATCGCAGTTTTCTACTTCCTGTTTTGAGTTCTTATCAGAAAGATGATGTAGACACATACATACGTAAATAATACATATTATATACAGGTCAAGCCGTGGTAGCTCAGATGGTTAGCGCTCGCTGTAAATTTCACAATACGCGAGCAAACTGGGTTCGATCCCCGCCGGCACCAATGAAATTGTTAATTGCAATTTTAAGTGCTGATTTACCACGTGCTTGGCGGTGAAGGAAAACATTGTGAGGAAACCTGCATGTCTGAGAAATAAGAAAAAAAATATTTCGAAGACATGTGAAGTTCACCAACACGCATTGGGGCAGCGCGGCGGACTATTCCTTGCCCTAAAACCCTCTCAGAAATGAGAGGAGGTCTGTGCCCAGCGTGGGACGTATATAGCCTGAAACTTTTAAACTTTACTATATACAGGTCAAGCTTATATTCCGTGCAGTGGCTGCGTATATCTACTAACGCATAGCGCACTGAGGGTGTTCAAAGAAATTGAAACAGATGGGCAGAAGCATCTTCCTGCAACAACTCGAAATAATAAAAAACTGCGGTTGTCAAACCGCTTGTTAAACGTGGCAATTATAGCAAATGCCCTCCGCCCATAAGCCATTCTATGAGGGCAGCAGTGGACTTTTATAGGTTGTAATAAATGAAAGCCAATATAATGTATATAGAAATGTTTATGTTACGAATCACAGTCCTTTTTTATAATAAAATGATAACACCCTAGGTAAGAGTGACCTTTTATTAATCTAATTATATATAATAATATATAGCTATCTTTTGTCAAGTCGCTTTTAATATGTTCCCAACTAACATAGCCTTAGCGCAATACGAGCCACCGGCGACCCCGTGTTGCTCTACGGACGAAGCTGATATTAAAAATATATTATATTGAATTATTCTATTAAATCTTTTACTAGTTACGGAGACATGCATAAGAAGAAGTCGAAGTCAGAATAATTTTATTCAAATATGTCTTTACAAAGTACTTATGTATTTATTTAAAAAATGCGGCATCCAACAAATTACCCCGCCATTTTATACAAATAAGGTGAACTCACCTGACCTTCTCCACTTCAGTACTTTGTGTTAGGCGGAGTTTCACAATCAAAACTCTCATTATGTTGAGAAGGAAAATGAGATTGATCTGAAACAAATATAGCTTATATATTATAAGTAAAATCTATGAATGAATGATGAATGAGTGCTGAAAATCTTTAATGAAGGAATGAATTTCTATATTTTGCAAATATGGGTAATACAGAATGTCATCGTCCAGAAGTTATGCAAAAATATGAAATAATTAAATTTTTTATCAATTTAAGTAGATAATATGTCATTCACAACACAATATCACATTAGATTAACAATCATGTCTATTCAAATTACATGTAAGTATAATAAGTCAATCGGTACATTATTACCACTTTTGTTTATTTATTAGAAGCAATCGTCAAATTAATTAAATTAATAATAAAAGAAATTTTGAAATGACTGGCTTCAATAAAGCTCATTTTTTTTATAGAAGAGGGGGCAAACGAGCATGCGGCTCACCTGATGTTAAGTGACTACCGCCGCCCATGATCAACCGCAACACCAGGAGAATTGCGGGTGCGTTGCCGGCCCTTTAGAAAGGAGTAAGCTCTTTTCTTGAAGGTCCCCAGGTCGTATCGGTCCGGAAAAATCGCCGGTGGTAAACTATTCCACAGAGAGGTTGTACGTGGAAGAAAACTCCTTGTGAAACGTACAGTGGTGGACCGCCAAGCATCCAGATGGTGTGGATGGTATCGGGACGTTTGCCGTGTAGTGCGTTCACGAAATTTGGCGGCTGGGATTAATCCGAACAATTCCTCAGAGCACTCCCCGTGATAGATGCGATAAAATACGCAAAGAGATGCAACATCTCTTCGCAGCGCCAGTGAATCGAGCCGATCGGAAAGCACTCGGTCGTCGACGATTCGAGCCGCTCTGCGCTGGATGCGGTCAAGTGGAAGGAGCTGGTACTGGGGAGCCCCAGCCCAGAGATGGGAACAGTATTCCATGTGCGGCCGAACCTGCGCCTTGTAAAGTTGCAGGCGGTGTGCCGTTAATATATATAGCTCATTATTAAACATACTTATTTACATATTAATATATAAACAAACATTTTTTTAATTCTGTGTAAGGGCTATATTTTGGAATGACAGAAACGATTGTAAATTTGTAATCAAACTTCAAAAACAGATAGAGAGCAACGCAAGGAGTGCCCAGAATATATTTTATTCGAAAAACTTAAAGATTTTATTAAAACATCCTGTAGGGTAATACAGTTACAACTTGCTTGTAACTGAAGTTGTAACTGTTATGCCTTGATGATGCCGTAAAGCGAAATTGGTATTTTGCAGATTGTATTTTGTGTCAGTATTCGAGACTCCATAGGCCTACATGTTCAGCAGGAAACTTCTGCAGGCTGCAATGATGATGATGATGATGATCATGTAAAATAAAAAATACAAAATGCTTACAAAAACGTTTCAGTTTTATAGGAAGATAGTGACTATCATCGGCTTCAATAGGATCTACTGATGTGGTCTTTTTAGAGATGAAACCTTTTATTTTATCAATTCGTTTTTTCAAAAAAAAAAATAACATCAAGTTTTGCGGATAAAATATAGTGTAGATTCCCGCAGGCGCTCTATCATTTTGTAAAGTTTCATCAAAATCGAATCAGACATTTCGAAGATCCTAAGTCCGGACGGACAGCCAGGTAAACACACAGATTAAATAAAAAGAAATGTTTTTTAATGTCCTAGTAATATCCAAATAATCTCCTGAGCTTAATAGAAACAAGTTATCTCAACAGTACAGACAAAAACTTACATCCTATACTATTAAACGAGCAATTCTTGTATATATATATATATATATATATATATATATATATATATATATATATATATATATATATATATATAATCGGGATCTCGGAAACGGCTCCAACGATTTTCATAAAATTTAGTGTCCAGGGAGTTTCGGGGTATGTGGTATAGATATAAGTTAGCGATTGTTATACGTAAATAGTATCCAGTTCAATTACCTCCTGGTTTAGTCCGTAATATATCTAAAACAAACGCGCTAAGAATAGAACAGTCGAGATCATAACATAGTACGTGTAACGTAAAAGTTCCATAATGTTTTTTCAAGTCGATGCCGAATATAACGCGGCTTACAAATGTTTACTCACCAATATAACAGCTAGCCGGGGTCCTTGGACGATCCAGTACAGCGGGCTGAAATTGTAGCCATACCAACACCTGCAAAACATAAACGCTGGTAGAGCAGCGATACAGCAGAGGCAGCGTGACTCACGTCTGCATATATACGAGTATACGATAGTTCTAACGATATTTCAAGGTGTACGCGTGGATTGATAAGGAGTTATTGGAGATTTACGAACTTTGCGATGTGCTGAATGATGTTGGGTTGCGCAAATGTATTTACGAAGACTACAGATAAACATTACAGTCGAGATATGAAAGATAAATAGTAGGAATGCTGCCAATCACAAAAATGTAAACTAAAGGTTCCGGTTAAGAATTTCATTATCCTTTATTTTTTATTGGAATGAAAATTTATTTAGAACCGTTGTAGTTTTCAAAGTCGATGGAATGTTAAAACGAAACCAAAATGTGATTATGCCTGAAATATGATTTAACCTGAAAGAAAATTAGATATAATACATAATAGTGTTCCTTTTTTTAAATTTTCGCCCATTCTCTCGAAATTTAGTTTTCTGAAGTACCGCATACCGCATGTGACACAAATACACACTACACAAAACAATAAAGAAGTTTAATAAGTTTTGCTATTTTTTTTTTCCTTTTTTGTTCCTTATATGTAAGATCTCAGACTCGACGACTTCCAGTCTCCCGAACAAGCCGGTTTCCGAAAAGGCCTCAGTACCATAGACCAACATACATACCCTACGGCAGTATTACGTATTAGTACAGACTACATTGTACAAAGTCCGAAGAGTACAATCTGCCACTTTGCCTGGTGGCTGTTTGGCGTATGTATGTCCCTTCAGCGGTGCCAAGTTGACTTTTCATATAGTACTCGGCGTTTTTATGTGTAAAAAAATTGTTCACGAAGGTGTCTCGTCATTTGACGAAAATCTCTGTCCTTTGAGCGCAATTTTTAGATGAGGGAACAAAAAGAAGTTGCTTGGGGCTAGATCTGGTGAGCAAAGCGGATGGTCAAGCAGTTCAAACAAACCATAATTCGTGGATTTCGACATGGCAACCACTGAGGTATGACACGGCGCTTTGTTATGGTGAAACAGGATTTTCTTTTTCTGTAAATGTGGCCGTTTTTCCACAATTTCTGCTTTCAGTTTGCCAACTCCTGTAATGATTTTTCCTTTTTGAAGATAATCGTTTAAGATAACTCCATGACTATCCCAAAAACAGTCGCCATCACTTTCCCAGCCAAAAAGACAGTTTTTGCTTTTTTTAGAGCCTGATCCGGTTACGTTTTTGGTCTAACGAAAACGCGGCACCTAACAGCTTTCTCATGCCTAAATCTTGATTAAATATGTGACAAACTCGTTCTTTGGACATTTTCATAGCTTTTGCTTTCTCTCTTACTTTAATTCGGCGGTCGTCTAGTACCATTTAGTGATCTTCAGTAGTTGCAGTTATTGGACGTTCCGAACGTTCGTCTTCCAAGTTCTCACGGCCACGTTTAAATTCGGCTGCCCAAAATTTCACTGTGGTAAATGCCGGTGCAGAGTCCCCGTACACAGAGTCCAATTAATAATCTTTGATTTGCGTAGGCGTATTGCCCTTCAAAAACAAAAATTTAATGACAGCTCCATCACTGGTCCAAGCTATTTACATCCGTCACACATTAGTTAATTAAATACCTTGTTGGATAGTAGTCATAAACACGATTGCTGATTGTGAGGTTCCAAGTTCGAATCTCGGATCAGGTCAAAAAAAAATCAAGCAGACCCAGAGTCAGAAAGTTAGCGGTGTTACAACCTCTTGTCTCGGAAACCACGTGAAGCCGTTTGTCCTGCAGCATTACCGTCCCTTCAGACTATGAGAGTGAGGGAATAAAAAGCGCACCTGCAATTACTCATACACTACGGCACTATAATACTATAGTGCGCAGATGGCTATTCTCCATAGATACAGGCTGCCATGACCAGAATTTGGTCTGGAGGTCATTACTGTTACACATTACGAAAGACGAAGTAACACATTTTTGATAAAAGAAAATTGTGATTTGCAAGATTACGTTATTGTGATCAGGGTTAAAAAAAGAATGCTTCGGTGGTTCGGTCATGTAGAAAGAATGAATGAGGAAAGAGTGACAAAGCCAATTTATGGTACGAAAGCTTATCGACCAATATGGCAATATATTGAAGATGGGCCAGATTAAGTCTATGTAACCGACGAACATGCATAAGTAGATATATTATTTACTTAAAGGATGCGAGAGATATAAGTCAGCGTCCATGCAGCATGCCAAATGTGAATTTCTTAATCTCTGCCTACCCCTGAGTGACAGGCGTAAGTTTTTATGTTATTTTATGTAGTAACATATATAACAAAAAATCCGATATGTACTCACGTCTTAAACCTTTCTCGCTTATAGTGGAGTGCGGTCATAGAGGCCCATATCACGGTTACTACGAACGGCAGTCCCCAACCCACAGCGTAGTACACCAAATAAGATATGCGCTCTCTTAAAGCGTTCGCTGTTACAACATTATGCAAGTACAGCCCCTCAATGAACATCCACATAAACATGACGGTTATGGCGTACTCCAAGAGCACGTATGACGATTCGCAAAGATAGGGCTGGAAGAAAAGGATAAATGTGTTATATAGCTTTCTCCTTGGATTATAGATAGAATTTAATTTTGTGTGACTAGTCACTATTAGCCCTTTTTTATTTTTTTTATTACAATTGTTAATCAGAATTCATCATCGTTTTTAGGGTTCCGTAGTCAACTAGGAACCCTTATAGTTTCGCCATGTCTGTCTGTCCGTCTGTCCGTCCTCGCTTAATCTCTGTGACCGTTAGCACTAGAAAGCCGAAATTTGGTATCAATATGTGTATCAATCACGCCGACAAAGTGGTAAAATAAAAATTGGAAAAAAATGTTTTATGAGGGTAGCCCCCCTATATGTAAAGTGGGAAGTGATTTTTTTTTTTAATTTCAACCCTAACGTGTGATATATTGTTGGAAAGGTATTTAAAAATGAATAGGGGTTTACTAAAATCATTTTTTGATAATGTCAATAATTTCGGAAATAATCGCTCCAAAAGTAAAAAACAATGTGTCCCCCCCCCCCCCCTCTAACTTTTGAACCATAAGTTTAGAAAATATGAAAAAAATCTGGAAAGTAGAACTTTATAAGGACTTTCTAGGAAAATTATTTTGAACTTGGATGGAAACTACAGTTTTTGTACAAACTCATAAGTGGGAATACTTACTGTGGCGGACGGGAAACTACGGAACACTACACTGAGCGTGGCCCGACACGCTCTTGGCCGCTTTTATTTATATAAAAAATACTAAACAATATTCTAATTAATAAACTAACAATAAATAAAAATTATACTTTCGAAATTGTAAAATAAATGACATATAGAAAAAAATAATCAAATAAAACCGTTAACATTTAATTTAAAAAAAATTATAAGGATAATTGCTTACTGTAATTAATTGCAAGTTATGCATAGAGGCGTATATTTTAATTGGTGAAACTCAAACATAGCAAATTGACTAAGAATTTAGAATTTTCAATAAATTTCGCATTAGCTGAAAGTAGTTCGCATCGCAATTTGTAATGTACTTTCGCTCCGCTATTTGTAACAGATTTTCTACTGAAAGATATAAGTTTAATTTTGTTTAGAATCATCGTTACTATTAAAATTGTTGTACAAACCAGTATTAAAGGCAATAGGCGAAAGCAAAGTAAGTTCTGAATTTATAAGAGTTCTCGGAAGCTCTTTACATATTCAACAAGGTATTCGAATTAAACTTATATTGTCATAATAGTAAACTGTCATATGTTTGTGAAAATCCTTGGGGTAGAATAGAATAGAATAGTATAATTTTTTATTCAATATAGATTACAATTAATTCTTACTGAAAGTCAATATTTTACTTTACCACTGGTTCGGAAAAAACCTCTGTCCTGGGAAGAACCAGCAAGAAACCCAGCGGGACTTTTTTTTAAATAAATTTTACAATGTCAAGGATCACAAAATATTTACAAAATTTATTTTAGAAACACCTTGGTGGAGGGGTGGCATTACTTTTTGAATACCAGCGTAAAATTCTAGCTTGATACAGCTGTGTTTCGTATGGTGAGTGTGGGGAACCGGAGACATTTAAAGGCGACATTCTGTCTTAATCCCTATTCCCTATAGGGTATAACGTACCTACATTTCCATTTTTAATTGTGGATGAAGTTAACAAAAAAAGGAATGAACGAATTTATAATTATATTCTGATAGAGCACATTCGAAAAGCGATTGTTTATACTAAACTGGTAAAAAATACTAGAATTAATATTTATATAATATTAAAACAACCTCTATATAAATTAGGGTAGACTCGTCGGATAAGAGACAGCTGTGTTGGCAATTTTTACTTTCGAGTATTATAAAGTGCTTTTCGAATTTCGGAGATATTTAAAAATATATTTGAGCTTTATACTATACATTTTTCAGTTAACCTAATATATATTATTTATACATTCAGCTAAGCCAACATATGTAAATTTATTCTGAAAATCTTTTGTTTAAAATACGTCAACCTTTTCCCATCTCACTCACGGAATTGTTCCGTTTCTAAAATGTTTTATAAGTATAAATGATACAAGAAAAACCCCAAATCTGGAATAATTATTTGTAGACCTTGCATGTCTCGTTCATCATCATCATCATTACAGCCCTTCACAAGTCCACTGGTGAACATAGGCCTTCCCCAAGGTATGCCACAAAGCACGGTCCTGAGCCACCTGCATCCATCGACTTCCTGCATGTCTTACCAGGACGTCACTCCATCTAGTGGGGGGTCGCTCTGCACTTCGCCTATCACTCGAGAACCTTTTTTCCCCAACGGTTGTCGGTTCTTCGAGCTATATGGCCGACCCATTGCCACTTCAGCTTACTAATCCGTTGGGATATATCGGTCACTCTGGTTCTACTACGGATATCCTCATTTCTAAGTTTATCACGCAGAGAAAATTCGAGCATAGCCCTCTCCATAGCTTGCTGAGCGACTTTGAGCGTCCTCATAAGTTCAGCAGTGATTGCATGTCTCGTTAGGATATTCAATTTACAAGTCTCGCTTAAAGATTACCTCTTGGGGGGTACATTTGGCCGTAGTTACATGGTAAGCTTGGCAAGCCAGTAGGCAACTGAGATTTAGATTTTCAGTTGTTGTCAGGAAGGTCTCGCTTTTACCAATGATTTATATAGTTAGATGCGCCTTCACCTCGAAAACTGTGGCATTATTTTTGGATGTGTTCGTTTGCAAGACGCTGACGTGCGCACACTAATGCAATAGTGTCATCTCTTATTATCTTACAGAAATTGTGTATATTTCTTTCTCTGTCGCACAAATGAGCACTGATTGCGAATGAGTGAGCTCACTCATTTGAGTATGGACACATTTCTGAGCGGTCATACTATGGTAAGGGCGCATCTAACTATTTAAATCTTTGGCTTTTACGACATCTACGGGATGTTATAAGGTAGTGAATTCTCTTACCTACCTCGTGTACATATCTAAGTGCATAGCCAGTTCAATATTTTAAATACATATCATAACAGCCAACCCGAAATGAATTTAAAGCGCCAATGAATTATGAACGATAACTTACAAATTATAATTCAAATATTTTTTTTGTTACCATATTGTCAATTCCTCGCAGTGTAACATTGTCATAGGTCGAGTGATCACCCAGCCGGCTCCTGATGAACGCTTGATCGATGTAAACAGTCAACCGGATCACCACTTGTACAACCATTGCGCAGAACAGGCTCTTGTGAATTCTGGTTCGGTTATTCCGTAATGATCTTGTTGGAAATAGCGTTGATTAGAATTGCAATATTAATACTGATTAGTTATTAATCGCGGTCTTTCTTATAAAAATCCTGAACGTACTTTTCGATACGCATATAATACATACCAAACATCATAGTCATCATCATCACAGCCCTTCAGGTCCCCTACTGAACATAGGCCTCCAACAAGGAACGCCACAAAGCACGGTCATGAGCCACCTGCACCCATCGACTTCCTGCATGACTTACGACTCCGTCTCTCGTACTCTTCGCCATAATTCAATTAGTTTTAAAAGAGCGAAAACACTCTAAAACACACTATTCACTTCAAGATCGAAGTTTGCAAAGAAAAAGGTATCCCAAGTGATTTATGGTGCTAATTTACCACATACACGGTGATGAAGGGAAACATCGTTAGGAAACTTACATGTTTGAGAAATTAAAAAAAATATCAAGACATATGAAATCCGTCAAGACGCATTGGGGCAGCACGGTCGACACTTTCTTGCCCTACAACCCTTTAAGAAGTAAGGGTAGGGTAACTTTTAAATTATTCACGTTAATATTAAGAATTTGGGAATCATATACGTTATCATTAAACGATTTGTGACTGCCTTATTGGTCTAGTGGGCGCAAATGCGAGTGCTGATGTCTCGGAATGCAAGTAAAACCGTTGGTCCTGCTTTCTATCTCTCTCCGATCGTGTCAGCTTACTGTCCCGTATGGATGACTGGTGGTTTGCCACTGTGCGATTTAAAAGAAGTTTTCCTCCTCGCACAACTTCCGTATGGAATCGACTACCACCAGAGATTTTCCCGGACCGATACGACTAAGGGACTTTCAAGAAAAGAGTCTTCTCCTTTTTAAAAGGCCGGCAATGCGTTTGCAATTACCGCGATATTGGCATGGGCAGGACATGTTCATGGGCAGCGGTAATCACTTACCATCAGGTGAGCTGTGTACTTGTTTACCCCATCTCCCACAAAAAAGAGTGCACTTGTTACTTGTTAAAATTCTGTTTAGGGTATATTATTATTATTATTATTTCTAAACGATTTGAAGATATAAAGATATTACCTATGAAATTGCCGTTCTGCAGTACTGGCCATTTTAAATCAAAATAATTTTTGTTTGACTAAGAATTCTATTTTATTTTAAAAACATGGAATTCTTTTTTTTTAAATTAGTCATCGCATTTGAATTATTTTCGTCATCATGGATAAGTTAAAAATTTGAGTAATTATGGAATACGAGTTTCGTCGTGGCAACAACGCGGCACAAACGGCACTACAAAGGAACGCACCACCTGTTATTGGTTTGCCCGCTTCCGTTATGAACATTTTGACCTGAAAAATGAACCATGTAGCCGTCTGAAAGCGATTGTGGAAGCTGAAGATATTAAAACTACGGCAGAATTAGTAGCATCAAAAAATATTGGTCCAATTGCGTCAAATCGGCAAGGTAAAAAGCTTGACAAATGGGTGCCCCAAAAACACAATGATCGCCAGCACTAAGTATACGCGTACGTGTCGAGACGTATCTCAGCAATTTCCATGTACCGTGACCGCTGAGCAATTTCGAACTTCAACTATAACAGATAAAAATTCATAATAGATTTTGCTGAGAATCGTCTCGGATTTTAAAACTTTGAGATGTAATTTTTACTTTCGAATATCTACTTGATTTATACTTCCACTTAATAACAATTTGCCAATATAATTGCAATTTCCTTAGCCAAAAATGCCAAAACAATTTGTAAAATATGGGTGCTATACAACTCAATTGATACAAGTTGCTCAACAGGTACACAAACGAAGGAATTTTGAACCGTATTGTTACCTGTGACGAAAAATGGCTTATGTTTGACAATCGCTAGCGCTCAGCAAGTTGGTTGGATCTTAGTTCAGCACCTAAGCAATGCCCTAAACGAAATATTACCCCTAGAAAACTGATGGTCACTGTTTGGTGGTCTAGCGCCGGTGTGATTCGTTAATGATTTTTACCAAATGGGGCTAACATTACTTCAGATATTTATTGTGAATAACTGAACTTAATGACGGAGAAGCTAGCACCTCTCCAACCAGCTTTGGTCAATCGCTCGTCCCCGCTGCTCCTGCTCGACAACGCGTGACCTCATACTGCACAACAGATGGTCTCCAAGTTACAAGACCTGGGGTTGAAGGCTCTCCGTCATCTGCCGTGCTCACCAGACTTTACGCCTACAGACTTCTACTTTTTCCAGAATTTGGAGAACTTTTTGACAGAAAAAAATTCAATACCCGAGAGGAAGTACAAAATGCCTTTGAAGAATTTGTTGCCTCCCGTCCAGCTGATTTCTGCAAGAAGGACATCAATAAACTGTCACTGCGTTGGCAAAGCTGCATCGATTGTACGAGTGATTACTTTGATTAATGGAATTGAAAAAACACAGAAAAAAATACGTTTACCTATTTCATATAAAACGGCAATTTATGAGTAAAGACCTAATATACTAATATAACATATTCATTTCTAGAACTTAGTAAATTACATAATTTGAAACACCTATTTTCTGGATTTTTAACTGACTCGCATACTGCCTGATATCAATAACCATCTGCGAAATTAATCTAACTAGACTAATTCTAGACCCACGAGTCTATCATAAATAGTTTGGGGCTACAGGCAAATAACTAAACATTTTTTAAATCTAAAATACTGAAACGTATTACAATCTTGAATTACTGAACATCATAATCTAGATGCTTAGCGGTACACCAAGTTGCTTTATAAGGAGTATTCTTCCTTGCACTACTTCTTTCTGGGATTGAAATTTTTTAAAGGCAGGTAATGCTCCGCAGTTCCAGTTCAGAGCTGCATGTTCGAGGGCGCTCTATATAAAATTTCAACAGAAATCATGTTTGTACGCTGAATTTGGAAATATATAATTTTTATTTTCATTTTCATCTAGTAAAATAGTCTGAGATGTATAACATAATTTGATCGATGTTAATATTCAAACACAAATACCTATGTAATATTTTAATGATATAACAATCATATTATATTTAATACTTATAGAGGGATGTTTCATGTTATTGTACTTACCTATAATAGGAAAATATAATCAGTGATATAATCAAAGCTATCATCGATATGCTGAAGCCCGCAATCTCCATGTACCGTGTCCGCTGAGCAATCTCGAACTTCAACTATAACAGATACAAATTCATTGCAGATGTTGCCGAGAATCGTCTCGGATTTTAAAACTGAGATGAAATTTTTACTTTCAAATATCTACTTGATTTATAGTTCAACTTAATAACAATTTGCCAATTTAATTGCATTTTCCTCAGCCGAAAATGTAAAAAAACAATTTGTAAAATATGGGTGCTATACAGCTCAATTGATACAAGTTGTTCGAGCATATTTAATCTCGACATGAATGCCGACTGCTAGAGGCCTTACCTTTATATCACACCGGAAGTAGAGTTGAAGTAATCTCTAACATCATCACCAAATGGAAAACCACACGTAAAATAAGCTTAAAGCATATATCAGACCAACCTGAGCTTCCTTCTCATCATCGTAAACCTTTACAAACAGGGTCTGCACTTCGGGGGGGAAACAGGGCGTGTAGTTGGTCCAACCGATAGTGCTGCTTTCATTCGGCCGTCGACCCAGCCAGAGCCCGTCGTCTCCGCAACGGCGATAGGCAAGACCTAAGAAAAAACAAAATATTACTAGTAATATTTATTGTTTCCCGCATAACTTAATAGGTCGGGGAAAAACTTCACTTACGTGATGTGTCACTGAGGCGGGCAGGAGGGCAGTTCTGAGAGACGACCTCTCCCGCCGGCGTGGGAGGCCAGCAGAGATACGTGTCAAATGTAGCATTGCAGTACAGCGTCCCTACAAAGACAGGTTCATGTTAGTCAGTGGCGTAGCTACGTAATTAAGGGCCCCGGGGCAAAAATTAAATTAGGGCCCTATTTGAACCAAACTAAATACATAGGGTGCATAACTACTTCATCATTAGCTTTTTATCACCCACTGCAAGGCATAATAACGCAAAGCTACTATATATAAGTAGTATGTGTAACGCATCAGATAATATGTATTCGTACTTCCTAATCTATCTATCTATGTATATATAATATTTATACACACATTTATTTAAATATATATATGTACGTATATATATATATATATATATATATATATATATATATATATATATATATATATATATAATAAAAATTTTAATTGGAAACCTCAAATATCTGATGTATGTGCAAGGTTGTCGGCTGTATTATGTAAATTTTATTATTTAAAATATATCTTGAACAGAAAAACTACGTATCTTCTATATTATGCTTTGGTGGATTGCCTCATAACCTATGGACTTGGTGTGTATGGTCGTACTTTTTCTTCCTATTTAAAGGACATTAAAAATCTACAGCCAAGATTTCTAAAACATCTTGTAAATGAAAAAGTTAAAGAAAATTGTAAGAAAGATTATATTAAGTTATTCTCTATTTGTAAAATCTTACCGGTAGAACACAAAGTTAACATGCTATTACTTCTGGAAAACATTAATAAAAACAATTATAATTAAAAATTGGATAGTAAATATAGAACCAGGAAAGTTAGAGAAGGGAAATTATTTCAGCCTAGTGTTAAAAACTACTATGGTAAAAGATGTACAAAATATTTAATACCAAAGCTTCTTAATGAAATAGATTGGCTAAGGCAAGATAGACCTAATTGCAAATTAAAAATTAAAAAGAAACTTGGGAAATATTTTTTGGATAAAATGCTAGATGTATGACCATTTAGAAAAATATTATTTGTTTGTAATACTTAAAAAAATATATCCGGGTTATATTTACAATTTTTATTTTGTTGCAATGTTATGTGGGTGGGGTGTTGTATTTGGAATTGATAGAGTGTGGAATTTACTGTGTTCGTGTTTTAAATTTCTACTTGTTTGTAATATTACGTGGGTTGGGTACTTATTTAATTTAATTATGTAATAGGATATAAGAGTGCATTTATTCGCCAACAAACTGTCTTTACAGTTTGGCGAAGTTATGAACTGTTCTGTAATGTTTTTTTCTGTAAATGTCATTAAATAAAAATAAATAAAATATTTAAATAAATGTGTGTATCGCAGTTATATTGTCAAAGTCGTGATATTACAATTTCACTGGTGATATTATAATTAAACGGTAGATTATCGGACTTGGGCATCCTGACTCGGACTGGTTCGATTAGAAGGAGGAGCTCCTTCATGGCTATTTTATTATAAACCATTCAGAAGTAGGAGCGGGGCTCCGTTGACCGGGGCCGTTAAATTGTAAGAAACGAAGTCGATTGATAATCTACCGTTCAATTATAATATCACTAGTGAAATTGTAATATCACGGCTTTGATAATATACCTGCGACATATATATAAAGGAGGATGCCCTGACTTACTGACTCATCTGGCAACGCATAACCCAAACGTTAAACGTAGACTTCTGAAAATGGGACAGTAGCTGCCTTGTATAACGTAGGCATCCACTAAGAAAAGATTTAGTAAAATTCAACCTCTAAGGGGGTGAAATAGGGTGTTACAGTTTGTATGAAACTTTTTATTTCACGGGGTGATTGACTTACTAAAACCTACTAAAGGTACTCTGTATATGAAATAAATAAATTCAGATTCGGACCAGAGAAAAATTATTTTTTTGTATATTGCATACCTACACTCTAAAATTAAAAATAATAAAATAGACATTTTTTGTTTCTTCAAAAATCTCCTCTTCGGGTCTTAAAAAGGGGGTGCAAAGTTTTTATGTAAAATATTATATTAAAAACTATCTTCGTATTTTGTTTGTATAATATTGAAGGAAAATTTGCTTTACTGTTTGTATCTGTATTAAAAGTAAAAAACATTTATATGGTGGGATTGGAAGGGTATCTTTTGTTATCAGATTTTGCCGCCAGGCAAAACCATCGATTCTGATCTCTACTGCTAACCGGAATTGATCAAAAGAAAAGGCGTGGTCTTTCATCATCATAGCGTCAGACCACACACATCTTTGGCTATTCAGCAAAAATTTAGAGCTTGAGAAGTATTAATTGCATCCACCATTACAGTCCCGACCTTACAACATCAGATTTTCATCTGTTTCGGTCTCTTGGGAATTCTTTGGGTAGTGTTAGGTTAACACCAAGAAAGGACTGTTAAAACTATTTTTCGCATTTTTTAATGAAAATCCCAAGAATTCTACAGCAACGGTAATATGTCACAAGATGGCAACAAGTTTACATTTTAACATTACGTGCTATGTTATAGTTGCAACACGAATGGTTCAGATCGACCGGGGCAGGACCAAGCTCTCACAGATTACCAGCGTAAAATAGCAGCGTACTTAATGCTGATGTGTTCCGTATGGTGAGTGTAGAGAAACGGAGACCTTTATTGCTGGAATCGAGGCATTGCATCTTAGTCCTCACGGGTGATAACACATTTGCATTTTGATCCTTAATTGAAGACAAATGTGAATATCTATGGGCCACAGCATCCACTTACCATCGGGTAGATTGTGTGCTCGTTTGTCACCCAATGCTATAAAAAAAGTTATCGAACAAAATGGCACATATGTATGTATTACAATTAAACTTTGAAAAAAAAGTCTTGAATTTATATATAAAATACGAAGAAACCTTTCCCGACCTAATATAAATGCGAAAGTTTGAATCTATGCAACGCTTTCACGTCGAAACTGCCGTTAGGATTTTTATAAAATTTCGCATACGGATAGAGCTCGACTAGGGTAGGACAAAGGATACTTTCATCCCGGTAAAAGGATCCCATGGGATAATTTTCAATATTGGTTGAATCTGCTAAAAATAAACAGTGACGAAGTAGATTACAGTTACTACTCGTAATATATATACTAATACACTAAAACGAAGTAGACGATTTTATTTTAACAATGATGTTTATGTTCTGGAGGTGGAAGAAATTTTTGTGAGTTCAGTTTGAGCCGTTCGAGGCTTGTTGGTTCAAGGGCCAAAAAGTTAAAAGTCAAAAATTATTTATTCAGCTACGGTATTATATAATTTTGAACTTCATTCATGGAGGCTGAGGGGCCCCTTGAGCTTAAAGGCCCCGGGGCACTGCCCCGCCTAGCCTCAAGGTAGCTACGCCACTGATGTTAGTGGTTTAATCAGTGGTTGGTTTAATCATCATCGTAGTCGTCATCATCATCATTTACGTAGTAGAGCCTTGCTGTAAGGCGTAGTATGCCTGCAGCATGCATCTTCGATCTGAAAAGGACTAGCACATAATACACAAGTGTGAAATAGCCGTATTATGTGCTTTATTTATAGAAGAGGGGGCAAACGAGCATGCGGTTCACCTGATGTTAAGTGACTACCGCCGCCCATGATTAAACGCAACACCAGGGGAATTGCAGGTGCGTTGCCGGCCCTTTAGAAAGGAGTAAGCTCTTTTCTTGAAAGTCCCCAGGTCGTATCGGTCCGGAAAAATCGCCAGTGGAAAACTATTCCACAGAAAGGTTGTACGCGGCAGAAAACTCCTTTTGAAACGTACAGTGGTGGACCGCCAAGCATCCACATGGTGTGGATGGTATCGGGACGTTTGCCGCGTAGTGCGTTCATGAAATTTGGCGGCTGGGATTAATCCGACCAATTCCTCAAAGCAATCTCCATGGTATATGCGAAAGAAAATGCAAAGAGATGCAACATCTCTTCGCAGCGCCAGTGAATCGAGCCGATCGGAAAGCACTCGGTCGTCGACGATTCGAGCCGCTCTGCGCTGGATGCGGTCAAGTGGAAGGAGCTGGTACTGGGGAGCCCCAGCCCAGAGATGGGAACAGTATTCCATGTGCGGCCGAACCTGCGCCTTGTAAAGTTGCAGGCGGTGTGCAGGCATGAAATACTGTCCCGCTCTGCTAAGCACGCCAAGCTTTTTAGAGGCCAATTTGGCCTTTTGCGTGGGGTTGGTGAAGAAAAGCGAAAGCCCTTTTTGCTGGTATCAATGCTTTCCGTCTTAGTCCTTATGACGTTTTTTACGTGGTAGAGCCATGATACAGTTATATTAGTAGTATAGTTGTAGCACGAATGGGTCGGCTCGACCGGGGAAGGACCACGCTCTCACAGAATACCAGCGTGAAATAGTAGCTTAATGCTGCTGTATTTCGTATGGTGAGTGTAGAGAACCGGAGACCCTTTTAACTGGAAACGAGGCATTCCATCTTAGTCCTCACGGGTGACAACGCATCTGCATTTTAATTCGTAATCGAGGATAGATGTAGATGTCTATGGGCCACAGTAACCACTTACCATCAGGTGGACTGTGTGCTCGTTTGTCACCCTATCCTATAAAAAAAATGACGACAAAATATTTGCAGTTTGATTCTTAATCGAAAATGGACGTAGATTATGGACCACAGCATCCATTACCTTCAGGAAGACTGTGTAATCTTTTGTTACACTTAATATTATACAATACATACCATAAATAAAAAAAACTAATCAGTGTCTATAGATACTTTCCCGGGCATAGAATCAACAATTGGCTTATGTTTGTGAAGGAGTTGGCTTGCAATTAAAAATTTTGATGGGTGTTATTGGGATTATATGGGATTGTTATTAAGAAGACGTTGCCGTCCGTCCCCTCTGTCGCCAGTTGCGACACCCACGAGACGATATGACGATATATTCTGTGGTATGTACGATAATCCCTATTCTTGCACCGCCATTACACCATTCACAAAGGCGTTATGCACACGCTATAGTGTACCTACTTTTACATTTACGAACAATGGGTAAAAGACGAAAAAAGCAAAATAGTAAAATAGAGAAATAAAACATTTAAACCTGTAGTGTCAATGCGTTTATGTGCTTCTGTATATTATATATGTGTCTGTATACACATATCCTATACTATTAAACGAGCAATTCTTGTATATATGTATATATATATATAATCGGGATCTCGGAAACGGCTCCAACGATTTTCATAAAATTTTGTGTGCAGGGAGTTTCGGGGGCAATAAATCGATCTAGCTAGGATTTATTTTTAGAAAATGTCTTTTTGTCCGTGTTTTTAGGCAATGAAAAACTGCTATAATATCGTTAGAATAAGAAGGTAAATTTTGACAGTTTGGTAATGATTATAAATAGCTTATTGGTATAATGGGCGGTCACAAAATTGTAAAACCCCGGTTCGAGCCCAGACCGACCGACCGACTTTTTTATTTTTTTTTTCAAGTTTCTTTCTTTTTTGAGAAAATATATTTTTTTCGAGCCCTTTTTTAGTATTTTTTAAAAACACGAAAATTTAAATAAAAATAATTGCACTCATGATTTTTTATTCAAATAACCAGTTCAGTTTTTTCTGTTATGTCGCTAAGATCAAAAAATATTATTTATAATTCATCAGTATGTAATTTGTATCTAAATATAATTTCCAAAACACACGAATTAAAAAAATCGAGCGAAAAATACCGAGCAAAGCTCGGTCAACCGGGTACTATAATATAGTATAATAAAGTGATAGAAGAATCAAGCTAAAGAAAAATTATCGATTTTTGAAGGTGCGGCGATAAATCTTTATTTTGATCGTTTAGTACAAGCACAGAGTAAGGATTAACAACGGTTACTTTACTCATGTGGTATAAGGGCTTTAGTAAGTCAAGAGCTAAGTGTTCACCAAATTTCATAGTAGGTACATGAGCAACCCAAGTTTGATCCCCGGCTGCACCGCTGAATTTGCGACTTATGATTTTAACTGCTGATTTACAAAGGGCAGGACATTTAACAGTAAAAAAACCGTAAAGAAAACTACATATGTGAGTAATAAAATAAGTCAACATCTGTAGTCCAACAATACATACTGAAGCGATTTTTGGTCCCCTGACATCTTGAGTATATGGGGAAGTTACATTACTTTTACCAAATTTAAGTAGGTAATAAATGATTTCAGTGTTTAAAGTCTCTACATCTATGAGTATATATAATCTTATGAGACAAAACAATATGAACATTTTAGATTTTCAGTAATAAAGCCCACGGTCTTAACAAAAGGTTCGATTCATTGAAAGGTCTCGCACACTGTGCTCGGTCGGCAAGGCGGGCGCGACGATTTGATAACTCATCTGTATAGTGTACACCGATTCTTATATAGGAACACTGTAACAATGATCCGATGTTCCAATAAGAACTGAATAATCATTATTGTCCATCATCGTTATTCTTTCTTATATCCTGAGATCCTAATATATATATTATCGTATATAATAAATCTTGTGCGTACAGAAAATAGTACAGGTAAAGCAAATGTAGGATATGCTGACGTTAGCGCGGAATGATATTATATAAGTGTAGTTTTGTAATAAATATCTAAACTTTGTTTATATAAAATTAAGAAAATAATATATTACAGATAGAATCTTAGCGCAGAAATTACTACTATTGTGCTAACGTCAGGTCGTACGCACATGTACCTGTCTCTCGCATCCTAATAAACAAGCAGAAATAGCTATTGTTAGTGTTACTATGAAATAGATGCAAAAATAAACTTAGTTTTGTACAATGTTCCATTGTAATTGTCTAAACATTGTTATTAGCCATAAATAATATTGTTTGCTTTTTGTAAATAATGGAAAAATATATTTTGCACATACTTTGCTGTGCTTCTTATGTTTTAGTAACTAGCCAATATTTTTTACTATTTATTCTATTATTTTTACAGAGATCAAATGGCGGGGAGGTTAGACGAATATTTGGCGCGTATGTTTTTTATGTTCACTGATTTCTCGAAAACCACCACGCTCCGGACCTCACATCTCTCGCCTCCTCTACATCCATATACCCACGCTTACATGCTCGTCGCTTAAGGGTACCTGATTTGGTCCATATTTTTCATTTTCTTCCTTTTATTGTCGATAAACTTTCACCTAATGAACGACACACACGATCAGTTCAAGTGATCATTCCAACTGATCAGTTCAAACTACTTATTAAAATATCGGATTTTCGATATATCGATAATTTTTAACTATATCAATATCCAAGTTTTATATGTAAGTTTATTCATCGACATATCGAAAATCCGATATTTTAAAAAAATATCAAAAGACATAGTTTGAACTGATCAGTTGAACTGACCGTGAGTGTTGTCCATAAGGCGTCCCTTCCCGACTCTGCCGTTCACTTCTGTAACATAGATTTACTTTGTCACTCTTTCCTGGTTCATTATTTCTATTATGACCAAACCACCGGAGCATCCTAGTCACAACGTCATCTTGCAAACCACACTCTTCTCATTCAAATTCAGATTGAGCTGGGTAATTAAAGTTTTAAGATAATCAAAACCTATTTATTTTATGAATAATTCATTTTTAAATACTATATCATCAAGATTTTCGGATAAAATATAGCATTGATCCCACTCCAGCCATGTTGATGATTAGTCCGGACAAAAATATCAGGCTAAAAAAAAATGTATATTCATTTAATCAGCTCAATATCAGCCAGTTATTTCGATATTACGCAGACTTCAATTTTTTTTTATATGAAGCGACAGTAGCCTAGTGGCAGGGCGCGGACCGCGAACTCAAAAGGCCGCGGGTTCGAATCTACCATTCGACTACTGTCGTGAACCACTCCTAACACAAGCATTTTCAGCTTACCAGGAGTGGTTAAAGGGAATATTAGTAATGTTATTTAATAGGATTACTAATATTTTATCACGACAAAAAAAAAAAGAAAAAAGAACATTTTGAAGTAAATATTGTGATAAAATAGTGAATACTCTATATTTCAAAAAGGATTGTAAATAAATAATACAACCATTTACAATAAATTTTATTCAGAAGATCAATTTGTCCTTAGGTTTATATGTATCGAAGAAGTCTCTATATTGTGGGACAGCGACAGGCGTCTGCCCTGGGATTCCGCAATTCGTCAGCGTCTCTTTCGTCTTCTCTAAATCGAAGTCCTTCAGCTCACATAACTCTGTAAGGAACTCCATCCATTCGTCCCAGTTTAATTCCGACTTGCTAGAATATAAGATTTTCATATGTAATTTTAAAAGAACTAAGTGGGTACAAGCATTAAAGTTTTTTTTTCGAAGTTTTAATAAGAATGATTATGTTGGCACGATTTCATATCTTATGTAACGTATATATAACTTTCTTTTTAAATGTTTTCTTTGTGTCGGAATTGGAAAAAGGCGTACCTAGTACAACTGGCAATAAATATTTTTACACTATGTTACTTTTCAGCGGAATATCTGGGAGGAAAATAAATAATTTCATATTTTGTATAAATATTTCGGTTGCTTTGACATTTTTCAATATGTTACTTTATTATGTTATAGTTTAATAAAGTTAGAATAAAGTTACAGCTTATATACGTCCCACTGCTGGACACAGGCCTCCTCTCATTTCTGAGAGGGTTTTAGGGTAAGTAGGTAAGTGTTCCACCGCGCTGTCAGAATACGTGTTGGCGGACTACACATGTCTTCGAAATATTTCATTTTTTTATTTTTAGACATACAGGTTTCCTCACGGTGTTTTCCTTTACCATCGAGCACGTGGTGAATCAGCACTTAAAAACTGCAATTAACGATTTCATTGGTGCCGGCGGGGCGAACTCGGGTAGCTCGCGTACTGTGAAATTCACAGCGAGCACTAACACCCTGAGCTAGCACGGCTCCGTATATCTTAATAAAATGTACCGCATAGTTTAATTAAAATGTTCAAAATAGATAAAAAAAAATGAAAAAGGAACATACGTACCGTTAAAATTACAAAACAAAATACATTACTACAAAATCTGATTTAAAACTAAAACAAACTAACTATATATCTAGAAAGATATGTCCAAAGGCCTACCTGAATTTGTTAAATAATATTCCAGTATCGGTCATTGTTAAATTTCTGTCATCTAGAATTTTCGATTGTCTCATCCAATAATCGGATCTATATAAAGTGATGGTAGTGCCGTCCCGCTTTGTATCGAGAAGCCTTGCGAATTCATAAAATTGCCCTTCAAGCGTCGCCTGCTCCTCTTCATCCATGTGTAGTCCCAATTTGATTCAATTAATTAAATTCATCAATGCAACTGTCACTTGGAGCCTATAACGACGTACTTTGAATTGTTATGAGTATTGCGTACGACCCGTTAACTCATCATTCATCGCCATCATCATTACATCCCATTACAAGTCCAAAGCTGAACCTACATCCAACAAATTTCTGCAACTATAACCAGGTGATCATTCCATCTAGTGTATTTATTTTACAGCGTAATTACTATGTAGGAACCTCCACTACCTTATACAGTCCAGTGAGTGCCGTAAGAGGCGACAGAGAGATACAAGCCTGGAGATGACCAGCAGCATCTTTCTGACAACAGCAAAGTCATAATAAAAAACTACGGTTGTCAACCCGATCCCCAAGCGTGGCAACTATGGCAATACTCCCCCACGACTGGAGGTACAAAAAAACAACCGTTAAAGATTCGGGACGTGATATTCAGGATTATGTTTTATTTTATATGGATATTTCTATTTAGCCGGGTTAAAGGTGACAGAATTATTATAATATGATCCCCAATCGGCTTTCAAGTCGGAACCTCAAGCGTTGACAATGGCGTTCACAACTTTTTTTTTGCGACCAGGGTGGCGCAACTTTGATATGTTAAATATATTTAATTAGTTTCATCAAGTTGAAAAGTTAATTAACGTTTCTTTCTAAATGTTACTATTATTGTATTTTAATTAGAATTAAAAAAGTTACAAATGTTTAATTAATAGATTACAGGCCTGAGATATTATTTTGCGTATATGCATACACTAGAAGCAGGAAACTATGGAGTGTAGAAGTAAGGAGTTTCAACTCCCATAGTAGAATAGTTGAAAAAGTGTCCATCTGTAAGCGGTAAATACAGTTCATAAACTCTCCACAACAGCGCTGGAGTAGCTACTGGGATGAAATGAACTTAGCAGTTGTCGACGGTTTGAAGTGTGCTGTTAAACTGCTCAGTAGCTCTAAAATCTAAAATAATTTTATTTAGTAAATATTACCTCGAAAAAGTCTTCTATCCCGCTAATATTTTTCGGCACGTTCTTTAAAATTTAACCCCTAGCTATAGTGGCACCACCCTTATTTAACGGTTTTCTATGGACACTTTTTTATACACAGTCTGTACTCCTTACCTCTACACTCCGTACAGGAAACTTTTCAATGATGACGTCACTGTGTAACCATATGCGTGACATATAATATGTTCATCTCATTTCCAACTAGCGACACCTGGTGAGCGTAAATATTAACCCTCATTAATTTTGAAGACTGATTGATATTAGGGATGATCGATGTTTCAGAAAGTATTATTATTAATGACACAAAAGAAATTAATAAACAATGTACTTAGTTTAAAACGGTAATTTAAAGAAATGGAAGAGATTAACAAATATCTAGTTCATCATTTTGTTATATGTACCGTCCAATATTTTTGCCGATTAATTGAAGAGATGGTAATTTTGTCACAGAAGTACCTTTCAATACGTTTCTCTGTTGATAAAGAGTTTAGCCAGTTTTTGAAAATAACCTTTCAATAATTATGGGTTCATTGATATCGATGTGTCAATGTTTGACATGTGGCAACATCGAAGTTTTATTTTTTAACATCGATGATCATCGAACATGGATCATCTTTGAATATCCCTAATTAATGCGATTGCCCGTCCGTTTGCCAAACGTGCAACTTTGTTGCTGCTTTCTAACGCCCAAAAAAATTCGAGTATTTTACTGTTGTTGATGCTTTATATATTAATTCATATCGTTAATTATGATATTTTTTCACGTAACTATTGTCGGAAAGAAACATCTCGACAGAATGGAAGCTAATGAAATAACAGGCTTTTATTAACTCTTTCGCTTAACAAGGAAAATGTAAATCAAACGCCCACAATCCAATGGTTTAGCGGAATACCAAGACTCAGAAAATCTTTCCATAAGACTTTCTAGAATATAATAAGCGTTCAAATGAAATAAAATCCTTGTAACGTCATGAATTTTTTACAACCACTAAAATATTTTTAAACATAAAAACGTTTAAATACATTTACGAATAAATGTAATATGTACTATAAAAAATTAAAATATGCCTTTCCTCAAAGGTCTATACCAAGCAACTCGTATATTGACTTGATAGACACCTTTCAATCTAAATTATGTTAAACTTCAATATTTAAATTGGTTATGTTATTGTATTTTCTGCCCATAAGGTTACGAATTCTTTTGACATTTATTGAATTTTAAGAAAAGAAAACACATTAAATGAGTTGAAGAAGAAGCCAGCCAGTCATATAGCTCGAAAAATCGACAATAAATGTAGGAAATAGGTGAGTAGGAAGACCTAGTAAGACAGGCAGTGAGTCGATATACTGCTATACCTGGCTCACGACCGTGTTTAGTGTCATTTCTTGGGGGCGGCCTGTGTACAGCGTGGACTTGCGAAGGACTGTAATATTGAATAATATTGATGATGATAGACAAAATTCCATTCCCTTATACCTTACGTAGAGATTAAATTTAAATACACCCTTTAAAACAAACAATGATAATGAAAATTTAAAATAAACAATATTAACCAAGGCTTTATGGGCTTAACAACGAGAGCTCGCAGGTCAGTATTTCGTCACGTACTTCATTTTATTCGATTCTTTATTAAGAACACCACATAATTACAAATAGTAAGGGGAAACTAAGACTAAATGAACTTTTTGAACTATAATAAAGCCTGGATACTGTAAAACTACTATAGTAAATAAATCATTTTGTCGCTTAGATACGGCGCATGCGTATTGCAATCTGTAATTGACTGATTTGAATGACTGCCAAGTACTCGGAGTACATACATAGACATATATGTACATAGACATAGATACATGTACAAAGAGGTACAGGGTACATATAATCAATACGTTTCACCATCATACGTATAAATGCATAAACTAAGGAAAGTAATAATTATATGGCAGCATATTATATTCTAAGGTTCAGTTCACATAGAGACGCGACGCGACGCAACGAAGCTTGAAGAGGCCAGTAGTATTAACGATGCAGCTTGAAGAGGCCAGTGGTATTTACGCTGCTAGCGATTTCAAGATGCGCCTCACGACGTCGTAAAGTGCATCGTGAAGTCACTGGCAGCGCACCGCTGTTGCAGGCTACGCCCTCCGATATGAGTAATAGTAATCCGTGGCTTCGCCTACCAACTAAGCGCCACTGCGTCGGAATGCGTCGCGCTGCGTCGTGATGTGTCGCACTGCGTCGTGATGCATCGCGCTGCATCGTGATGCGTCGCGCTGCGTCGTGATGCATCGCGCTGCATCTAGATGCGTCGCGCTGCGTCGTGATGCGTCGTGGCGTATCATATGCTATGTCACGGGGCGTTTTCGAATTATCTCAATAAAACGTGTATCTATTTGTATATTGAATAAAGTCATATTTTATGTCACTATATTAAAAAGGGCGCGCCGCGTCGCGTCGCGTCTCGTCCCTAAGTCTATGTATGTATGTATGTAATTATTCTAAGGCCAAGTTGCCAACCGTAATGTAGTGGTGTAGTATAAAGGTGATCATACATCTTGCTGGCTGACTAAAGATTTTTGTGTCGTGGACCATGTGCTTTATAAGTCATTATTCATCCCCAAACTGTTTCAAAACTGCGCAATAAGAGAGAGCAATTTGACAAAGCTGTTGAAAATATTTAATTAACCAGGCTGGCTATGAAACATTTCTGCAACTTTGTGGTCACCAGTTATTGGTGATTATGTTTAAAAACAACTTTACCCTCATATTAGGTTTTTTACCTGTATGGTGGAAACTCTTTGCGGACATAATATAACACAAGAACAATCATTAACACCTTGGTCAGTAATTTGTAGACCGCACAAATACGTATTCCGTGTTGGTATTCCTGGAACTATACCCGGAAATTTGAACTCAAAGGTAAGCCACTACGGCATGGAGCCGGAATAGTTCGTGCATGGTCAGTAACAGGCGTTAGAAAGTACGAGTATCTAGTAGACTGTGCTGAGTGGTGACTCGGTATTTTCACCGATACAGCATAGACTGTTGTGAGTCCTGCTTTGACTAAATCGTTTCCACCTGAAATAGAACGCCTGATTTCCAAATCCGCACTCTTTACACCCCTTCTACTCTGTTTCTTACCAGGACTATGTCGTTATAAATTTTTTTATAGAAGAGGGGGCAAACGAGCATGCGGCTCACCTGATGTTAAGTGACTACCGCCGCCCATGATCAACCGCAACACCAGGGAAATCGCAGGTGCGTTGCCGGCCCTTTAGAAAGGAGTAAGCTCTTTTCTTGTCTTTATAAAATATTATAAAATAACGGTAAGTTTACTGCAGTCCATGGAGACATGTAGATAAATTCAAGCAAGGCTACCGATGCTTTGTCAAATCTAAGGAACTAAGATGAAGAGCTTACAACATGTAATTATACTGTTTTTCTATACTCTTCAGAGCGGAAAATAACATTGCAATTTTAATAACGTTTGTAATATATGTATACAGGTCAAGGGTTACCTCTCTAAGAGTCATCGATGAGCTCCAAAACGTGTCTCAATGACTTAAAGAAGCTTCTAATTATACGTGCAATGTTCCCAAAAATAGGTTAAGAAATTTGAAACGGATGTTGTGTAGAATTTTATTTATTTATTTATTCTACTCTTTATTGCATCCTTAAACAAAATAATACAAAGGGCGGACTTAATGCCTTGATGCATTCTCTACCAGTCAACCCATGGAGTAGTGAGAATTTGACGAAGGTGTGGCAATATAGAATAAAAGAATACAAAACAAATAATAATTAACTACATAATATATACATACTATTAATAAATAAAATATACATATATGATCTATCCTTAGATATATATATAAATATATAAATGCATGCATATACATACTAATGACTATGAATATATACTTCTGTTTAGCAATACATATTAAGGGGATATAGTAAGTCAGCTCAAATTCTTATTTCGCCCCCACTTCTCCGTGCGTCGTATTCTATGTACCGACATGTTTGTAATCACTAATACTGTAAGTAGATAGGTCGTTAGATACTTATTTCATTAGGTTTATCATATTTATGCCCGTTTCTTAACGCAAACCCAGTTGCTTCTTATTTTTATCACGGTTGTTTCCCATTTTAATTTTACGTCGTCCTGTTTCGTAATGTGTATTCTCATCGTAAGCGACACAACTTCTCCCTTCTTTCTTCCTAAGCGATACTAACGGGGCGACAGGAATCAAGCTTCAAGACGCCGATAGCTTAGGTAATTTCTTTTTACAGTGAAAATAATGGTATTTAAAAAAAGTAAATAATATAAGCACTGCTTAGTAGTCAGTTCAGTTAGTATACAAAGTTTCATGATCTTATTTAAAGTATTTTACGAACAACAGCGGTGTATTGTTCAGTTTGGAGGTAGCTTTGGATTTTTTTTTCTATCGATAAAATTCGTCTAACATAGTCCTCAGCTTTATTATATATTTATTTCAAAATTAATGCTGCAATACTTTCGGCATAACGGAGGATCTTGCTAAGCCATTTGAGGTTATATTTCCCCTTAAATGGATGAGTCATGTAAATGAGTTGTCTTTTATAGATTTTCACGGACCAACTTTTTAAAAGCGTACTTATTGGGAGCTCTTCTGATGTCATCGGGCAAGGAGTTTCAAAGGCGTGTAGCCCCTTTTTTCAGCCCTTTCTCAATGACACTACATTAAAGATAATATTAAGTGTTATAGTAAATGTCACACTTTAGTGGGGACGTAAAAGATTATATTACTGTTATTTCTTCTCGGTGATGACCTAATGGTCACCGGCAGATGGTGGTATGATCAACTCCTTGATGTTAGATGTAAAATACTCAGATGCTGATGGCATTTTAAGTACATAAATACCCAGGAGTGGTTCATGTCCAGAAGTGGTCTGACACTGATAATAAATGTTACATGGAAAGACCATAGTACAGTCCTAATATAGTCCGTATCCGTAACCGTGAGACTACTGTCGTATAGGTTACTATCATTTAGGTACATTCGCTTTTTCAACGTACGAGTATTATTAAACAACAAGGCAAACCTTTGAGTTCGAATGCGTTATATGCCGACAATAAAGGGTTGAAGATACACTGAGTTGGTTATCTGATAGTGGAAGGGGGACGGGGGTAAGATCCTTTCTTACAAAAAGTGATTCGATCATTTTCATACTGATGCGAATTTGTGATAGCGTGCGGCTTCTAGTATGTACAAAATGTAGGTAGAGCGTGCCTTCAGACATACTGAAAAGAAAATTTTCCGACGTGCGGTTGACATGCATCCGGCGAGTGCAGAAGCAGACGGCTGATCCGGCAAATTCCTACAGTATGTAGCTCAGAAGTATGCGGTATTCTCGTACAAAATATATGCGCAGAGTGCCTTTCGGTGAACGTTAGAATTTTTCTGTCAGAAAATTTCTTACAATCTACGGACAGGTTTTAGTGCATACATAACATATTTCCTATCTTACCGTCAACATTAATTGCTATTTACGATATATTTTATTTAATATCGTATCCAATATGGAGGTTATATGTTAATAAATATGGCGGATGACGGCGAAGAGATTATCACCCTATTTTATTCCGTATGTGTCGTAAGTGGCGACTATATTTTTTTACATAGAAAAGGATAACAAACGAACACACAGTATAATTATAAGTGTATAAGTGATTGCTGTGGCCCATAGGCATCTACATCTATCCTGGATTCAGAATCAAAATGCAGAAACGTTGTCACCCGTTAGGACTGGGATGGAATGCCTCGTTTCTAGTAAAAAGGGTCTACGGTTCGCCACACTTACCATACGAAATGCAGCGGCATTATGCTGCTATTTCACGTTGATATATTGTGAGATGGTATTGCGTGGTCCTTCCCTGGTCGAGCCGACCCATTTATGCTACAACTAACATATAGCAGCAGCTTAACTCTACCAGAAGCAAGGCCTCTTATAGATAGCGATGTTTTTGCTTAGAGGGAGCGTCAATGGTACAAAACGTGTAGCAACACAATCACTTACTCGCCAGCCCAGAGTGACCATTAAAGGAAATCCCTCACACAGTTCTCGTATAGTCCCCTGTACAAGGCATGTGTGAAAGAGGAGGAAACGGCGGCCCGTGGAGTTGCGGAAAAAACCCGTCGTTAACTAAACTAACTATCCCTCATACAGTGGGAGGGGCCTTTATCTAGATTTAGATAAAAGGGTCCGAATATATTGTCAGCGCAACTGAAATTTACGAACGCAATTTGAAGTAATGAAGCCCGAATGAATTGGCACTCTAAATGGTAGGTAGGCTCCACCACAAACGGGTTCCGCCTTGTCGTCTCGGGGGGCTTAGTAGCTGTGCCTTGGTCACCCGCGGTAACAAACAGGAACTCACTTGGTTGGCCCGAGGTGGCCGCTTCGAGTAGGCTAGGCGAGCCCACTTTGGATATTTTTGGGTGGGCTGTGGCGAGAGGGGTGTCATCTCCCGCTACCGCTGCAGCCGAGACTGAGTCACGGAGGAAGAGAAGTGTTGGTATGACGACGCTCCACTCGCTCTATCCTTCGCGACTCTGGCGGGGCCACACCGTTGATGCGGTGGTGGTGTGGCTGCGGAGAGGGAGGAGTGTCGGTATTTTGAGGTGCCGGTCTGCCTACCCACCGCAGCCAAAGCTTGGTTGGTGGCGGAGACCAGTTCCACCGCTGGGATCGGGAAAGCTAGTGCTTCAGAGTACTTGTTTTTTCTGGGCCCATGGCCTCCGCAGTATTAGACTCGGGGGGGTCATTTACACAGACGGAGCTAACGAGAAGATGTGTCGTAATTTCCCGAACGCTGCTAAGCGGAGTTGATTCGTCGATTGACCTCTTGGTCGAAGTTGGACTTACCTAGTCGGACTCGGATTTGTCCCAGGTAAACATACTCGTCAACAACTTCGAGCTCAGTGCCCCTAACAACTACCTTCCTATTCCACACAATCTATTCTATTCGATATGAATAGTTTAAATGGCATTAAAAGTTAAATAATAGAATTGGCTAGATAGCTATCACAATGCTTAATTTTCCATGAAATCGTTTGCGCAGAGCTCTCAAGATCGCATAGGTCGCTCAAGATATAATTGTAGGTCTCGAATTGATTGCTACTTTTAATGTCAAGTTTACTATATTCAATGAAGCCTTGTTTCACAGTAATTGACATTCAATATTCACTGACTACAATTCGTTGAAGAACTGTTTTATAATACCTCTTCTTTTCAGATACAATATTGTTTTTAAGCCAGCTTACTTCGGACATATTTATAATTAAAACATTGTGTTTCGGTACTTAAGGTACCTAATGCTTCGAACAAATCATTCAGTATTCCCTCGTAATACTGCTTATTATACATCAAGGGTCATGGGAAAAACAGGTGAAAAAACGTGTACTAAAATCCATGAGCCCATTGTTTTTGGCTCGTCAGGTTTAAACACAAAAATTAAGACCATTGAATCGCCTAAGATACTAGTCATCTGTATTACCAATTTATGGGCTATAAATCACACCTTTTTTTCTTCTTTTTTTTAAGATTTACAATTTTAATATTATTATTATATAAAAAAATATCTTTACTATATATCTATGATATTTTTCAATATATGTAATATTTAATAGTTCAAATAAATCCTCCAATATCTTACAAGTGCCAGTTTACGGGACATCGAAGGGTATGAAAATAGATGCTCAATAACACATTGGAATATAAATGATTATTGCATAAATATTTTAAAGGGTGGTGTAACAATGGATTTATGGCACGTGCTTGTGTTGTAAATATCCATATCTCACTGGATCCGACTGTAAGCGGATTTACACGTGCTGCAGCTATATTATGGTTGCATCACGAATGGGTCGGCTCGACCGGGGATGGACCACGCTCTCACAGAATACCAGCGTAAAATAGCAGCTTAATACTGCTGTGTTTCGTATGGTGAGTGTAGAGATCCGGAGACCCTTTTTTACTGGAAACGAGGCATTCCATCTTAGTCCTCAGGGGTGACAACGCATCTGCGTTTTGATTCTTAATCGAGGATTTGTTTGATTATGTCTATGGGTCACAGCATCCACTTACCATCAGGTGGACTGTGTGCTCGTGTGTCACCATTACTCTATAAAAAAGTGGTTTTGCGAATACGCGTTATTTTATATTATGTCCTTAGCGATTTTTTCTGTAATGTACTTAACACTTTAAGATAATAAATATATTTATGTTAATGGAACCATTAACATAAATATATTTATTATTCTCACTCATATGAAGTGACAAATCGGAAAGGAACGCTTTTTTCATTGATTTTTATTTTGATTAAAAAGGATTTTTATATAATTTAAAACGAAATAAATCGAATTCGGTCCTTAAGTTGGAAAAGGGGAGATTGCAGCCCGCAGATTGAAAGTTGTTGTTGACACTGCGACCTTTGTAACTAACTAAGGTAACTTCGCGTCGCCTGAAAGGACTAGCAGGTACGGACATTAGGGTCAATAAGCCTTATTATATTATAACTACAGATTTAGGATTTCCTCACGATGTTATCCTTCACCGCCAAACACGTGGTAAATAAGAAAAAACTATTTCAAAGACATGATGAAGTTCACCAACACGCATTGGGGCAGCGCGGCGGACACTTCCTTGCCCTAAAACCCTCTCAGAAATGAGTTAAGGCTTGTGCCCAACAGTGGATGGGACGTATACTGTATGTGGGTGGGACGCATATTTCCAGACGGTAAAAAAGATCACCTATATAAGCTGTAACTTTTACAGGTTTATGATACTAAGGCTGGCGTTCAGCCACGAGTTTAAGCTCAAGTTTAGGTAGGCTCAAGGTATTTGGATACTATTACTCTACTCTACTAAGCCCTACTATCTCAGAGTAATACAGCTATATTAAGTATGTTATTACACAAAATTGACATCATGTTTGCTTTCAAAGTCGAGATAGTGACAGAAATGTCAGCTTTAGGGTTAGAAATAAATAAAATAAGAATTACTTGCTACATATATCTTAATAACAATATAATAATGAACACCTATATATAACACCTAACAAAAGAAAATTACACTAACTACTTCTATTTATATTGTTCTTATAGGGTACTAATATGATGATACAGCAGAACAGAAACATGAGAATGGTAAGATCTGATGATGAGTAGAATTTTTCGGCTAAATTTCTTTATCAAAGTCTCAACGATCAGTCATCACATATTATTTTTATAAACATGTAAAAAGATCTTGGCGCTACAGATGCTGCTATATTTCATATATCGATTTTTTTATAGAAGAGGGTGCAAACGAGCATGCAGTTCACCTGATGGTAAGTGACTACAGGCCGCCCATGAACAACTGCAACATCAGGGGAATTGCAGGTGGGCTGCCGGCCTTTTAAAAAGGATTAAACTCTCTTAAAGGTCCCTAAGTCGTATTGGTCCGCAAAAATCTCCAGTGGTAAACAATTCCACAGAGAAGTTGTACGATGAAGAAAACTCCTAGTAAAACGCACAGTGTTGAACCGCCAGGCATCCAGATGGTGAGGATAGTATCTTGAATTTTGACCCGACAAACTTTTTATATCTAGTCTTTTCTCGTCTGCCGTATAAATTGGCTGGCAGTCCATGTGATGTTTAGTGGCTACTGCAAACCGTGAACACCTGCAAGCGACTGACTTCGCTAGTTACGTTCACTTCTGAGGACTGCGTTGACAATCCTCACAACATATAAATGACTATTGCTAGCTCTTTAAACTTTGGAACCAGAACACGGCAGTGGGTACTCTACTACTTCTTGTTAGAAATAGGTGAGACCAATCTATACGAATATACCGATGCTTGGTATTTGCGGCGTAAGAGAATACACTATCTCATGTCCTTCCGTGAGTGACGTAAAAGGCGACAGAGAGAAATGAAACGAAATGTGAGCAGAAGCATCCCATCTATACCTAGTTAAAACAGTAATTAAAACTTTTGCTGAAAGAACAAAAAAATTATGTCCTATGTCACTCCCATAATTAAGATGAACCTAATTATACCTACCTTATACTTTGTTCAAATCATAGATTATGTATGTATTGTATTATAGCATTCTATGGTTCGAATCCATCAAGCCGTTTAGACTGCAGAGCGTAGAAAAGAATAAGACATAACCCTTCCGGTAGTCGCGAAAAAAATTGCAGTTACCAACTCACCTGTAAAGCGTGGCAAATGACCTATGTACAGACGTGTTACATAGGCTGTTATGAATGTATGATGAAATCTATACAGATTCCTACACAAAACATCGAACCCTATATAAGCAAAAGAAGTAGGTATACCGAAAAACAGCCAAAAAATAAAAAATCTATTACAAAGCAAATTTGTTATAAGCATACCCAATTTTGCTAAAATTTCCTTCCTATATCATTTGCGAGATGAAAGAGTATTTGTTCGGTATTTTACTGTTGTTTTAACTCAAATAGTACCTACCTACAAAAAATAAATACAGCAAATTAATACAAATGTTTATTTATTTATTTATATATGCTTTCATGCACAAATTAGTACGCTAAACAGAGATAGACATTATGGAGGCGGTGCAGTAATAATCAAATAGAGCGGATAAAAGAAATAATAATATATATAATAAACAATACATACAAATTATATACTATTATATATATATATATATATATATATATATATATATATATATATATATATATATACACAAATAAAACATAAAAATATGAAAGGGTGCTTATATTTTACGCTTCCTAATGGAAAATATAATTATTTTCGTAAATACTAAAGACATCTACACAAATAGATATATAAATCTAATAAATATATAATAATGTAATAAATCTTTCTATTGTGTTTCAAACGCTGAAACTCTTTGCTCCATAAGGATTTTTTATAGAATAAGGTGGGCACATCACAAACCGACAGCTAAACATAGGCCTCCCCAAAGGAATGCGACAAAGCACGGTCCTAAGCCACCTGCAACCATCGACTTCCTCCATCTTTATTTTATAGACTAAATGTGACTCAAACGAGTACCCCGTTCACCTGATGGTAGGTGAATCCTGTGGTACATAGTCTACTACGTCTATCCACAATTAAGAACCAAAAATCAGATGTGTTGTCAATAGGGATGCATCCGATACCGATACCGATATATCGGCGATACTCGAAGTTTGCCGATATATCGGCATCAGCGATATTTGTATGGCCGATTTAACGATAGTTTTAAAATTTCTCGCTTTAAAATCTATTCCCTTGCAAACGAGGCAAGAACTAAGTATACTGTGCTGTGTCTTGTTTCCTTGTTTCACCTGTTTACCCTGCGCTGTAATTGTCTCAAAGGAGAAGGTATCTCTCCACCTAAGGTCTCCTAATATATCGAGAGGTGCAGATCCGTTCGTTTTCTAGCACAATAACTTCTTATAATTTTCAAATGAGTTCTATCGCATCTGAGAGACTATTTTAGATTTGCGAAAACACTTTTCTCCGCAAAACTTAATAATACTTTGTTTTTTTTTTTAAAAATTCATTAATGTTTATTTTAATTAATAAAACTATGTTTTAACTAATCTCAACCTTTCTATAGTTCTAATCGGTTTTATTGATTCCTCCTTCCCCCATTACAACCATAATAAAGCTGCACCGTGTCTACCACATACTAATGTTCTCCGCTTTAAGAGATCTGGTTCTCTGCTCTCCTTACAAGGAGGATCTCCTCGCACCGATGCAGCCTGTCGCCGGGCTGGGTTTTTTGCGTTCGATGAAAGCAAGATAGTAATACTGTCAATTGTTATACTGTCGTGTTTTCTTTTAATAGAGAGAACGGGCTCATAACTCGATTGCGTTAGGTGTTAGGTTATGTTAGGTGTCGTAGGTGCCTGGCAATTCGTTGTTTTAAACGTTATTGTATGAGTGAAAGTTGGGTGTGCCATAAGCAGCATTAGAGTATAATTAATATTGCAGACATTAAGATGTGTGTTAGGCGAGACTGTGAATAATAGAATGTATATTATATAAGAAAAAAGTGTAGTTTGATGTGATCAGGATTAAGAAAGGAATGCTTCCGTAGTTTGGGGAAGTAGAAGGAAGGCAAGGGGGACATTCCAGACAGAAATTGTTGACCAAATTGGAGATATATTGCATATGAGTAAATTAAAAGCGCTCTTCATTTAGGGTTACCAGATGACAGGAATTTTCCTGACATGTCCGGAATTTTAGCCCTCTGTTAAGGAAAACGGGAAAATTTGAAAATCTTAGGAATTTATGAATAGAAAGAGAAAAATATAAGAAATAAAAATAAAAATATTTCAAAACATAAAAATATTTCAACAGTTTAATCACAAATATAATAATAAATTGAATCAAATCTTAACAATAACATTGTTTCATTCATCTGATCTGGCTCGTATTTTTTATTGCTGAATATTGCGCATATGTCAAAGCACATGCATGAGCTTTTTTTGAAATTAGATATTTATGCTGCCTCCTCATGAATGCAGGAAATTTATTAACAAGTTAGGGATTTTCAGGATCAATAAAACAATTTCCTATTTTTTATCAAATATTTTTATCAAATCAAAGTTATGGCCTATCGATGTCTGCATAAAATCATCATATATAACTTAAAATTAAATTAACTAGTTTTTGTTGTAGTTACGAATCGCCAAAAAAAGGCAGACGAAGGTTTTATACAATACAGCCTGGGCTGATGTGTATTTCATTCACAATACTCTTCTCAAATATACTAATGCGACACATTGCGAAGTTCGACGATAATATCTCAAGAAAAGGATAAAAAGTCTTAAGATTTATATAGCTATTGAAGCACATGTTACGTTGTTTCCATTAATGGATCACATTCGAACACATTTAATATACAAAATCGCATAATTTTTACGCATAAAAAATTCACATAAACCATATTATGATGATAAAACAAGAGTAGTGAAACTACTGTTTATTAAAATCACCATAATTGGTGATTTTAAGAAACAGTAGTTTTATTACTCTTGTTTTATTATTATTATTGGTTAGTTTAGTTATGATAAAATTTATGTTTTTTTGTGGCTGTCGCCATGACATGACCAGCTTACATAAAATGCTTTCGCGTTGCATATCGCATTAAAATATAATTAATATCTCTATCAGAATAAAGTAAAGTAAAAGTAAAGTAAAGTTACAGCCTATATACGTCCCACTGCTGGGCACAGGCCTCCGCTCATTTCTGAGAGGGTTTTAGGGCAAGGAATTGTCCACCGCGCTGCCCCAATGCGTGTTGGCGAACTTCACATGTCTTCGAAATATATTTTTTATTTATTTCCCTGACGTTCAGATTTCCTCACGATGTTTTCCTTCACCGCCGAGCACGTGGTAAATCAGCACTTAAAATTGCAATTAACAATTTTATTGGTGCCGGCGGGGATCGAACCCGGTTTGCTCGCGTACTGTGAAATTTACAACGAGCGCTAACCATCTGAGCTACCACGGCTCATGTTATCAGAATAAATGTGAAAATAAAAATAATTATGTTTATGCTAAAGATACAGAGAGATTTCGTTTATAAAGGGGGATGCCCATATTAGGCCATGTAACGCCCAACAATGTGCATTTGTTAAAAAAATATATCTTTATTTATGGTTATTAATCGCGGTATTCATTTATCCTAAAACAATGGGAATATTTTTGCACAAATTAAAAGTACCGAAAAGATAAAAATAAAATTAGGTAAATACGTAATTCATTAGTCTGTGAATAAAATAAAAAATGTTGCCAATCACAAAAATCATTAAAAAATCGATTCCCCTTTTCGATCGATTACTTATGGTGTCATTATTACCATGCATATATGATCTTTCGATAACTATTACGATGTTATGATATAGGTTTAAAATAACCGTTGACAATGGATATTTATCCAAAGCAGTCGATACGCAACCGTTATAACCAAATGTTTACCGACTACAGACGAAAAAGGATGGTTATGTTTTTACTGTGTGTGCGGATTAGGCTATGTTGAATCGTTTTTTGCTATGGTGCTTAAAACGTAGGATGCATTTTATTATTGAGGGAGCTACTATCAAAGAATATTTTATTCGCTTAACTCGTAAAGTACTTGACCAACTTTAAGAATTCTTTCACCACTAGATTGTTATGTATAATTTTAGATATCTAATATAGGGTTAATTTTATTATAGAGGGCGCTACTTTCAATGAATACGTTTTTTGGCTAATCTCAAAAATTACTAGACCGATTTTGAAAATTCTTTCACCATTACATTGCTAATGAGGGCGTTAGCTGTGTGATAAATTATATTATTACAATAAATAATTGTGAGATTAATATTTTCTAAATAAATAAAACTAAATACCTACCTAAGATGTTCAAATCCAATTATTATTTTTACAATTTAAGAATCGTATTTACACACTTTACTTACTCATTGATTATTGTAGATAAAGAGGTAATAAACCTAAAGTAAAAGAGCTCCGCTTAAACGAAAAAACTATTTATTAGAATAAAACTAAATGTTGAAAAAAAGTGGTTCAGTGCGAGTCGGACTCGCAGGCCCATGAAGAGTTCAGTAGTAACAAGCATATATTTTAAATCGAGTCAAAATACCACTATCATTATCGCCAGCAACAAATTATTTTGTTTTTCATAGTGTTTGTATAAATAACAAAGTTGTTTTTGCGGTTCCTTAAAATGTGCTACTTGTATCAAAAAAAGGACTATTATACATTAAAGGGGTTTCTGTGGTTTATTCATTACCAAAGAGAAAAAACTTATTGCGCAAAATAGGTTTTTATTAATTTCAAGTCATCAAAAGCGGCAGTCAACCATTAAAAACTAAAACAACCGTTGTTATAGGCTCGGTTGAATTCATTGACAACCTTCACATTTATAGTTATGATAATTAAACAAGCGAATTACTAGCTGATTTACCAAGAATTCTTTAGAGTATAACAAAACGCTACTGCACAAGTTAACTGTTATTCTTATCTGTTTTTAACATAACATTTAAAATGGAATCATGTTATAATAATTCAAGAAGTTAATTTCCAGCTGATTTACCACGAATTCTCTAAAGCATAACAAAACAATACAGCACAAGCTAACTGTTCTTAAAAATACATTTGAAATAGAGTTTCAATAAATAAAGGAAATTATATTTTAAAAAGCGTGCAGAACTTAAAACGCGTCAAAGATTATTCTTTTTATGATATTATTAATCGAATAAAAATCGATATCATTCCATAGATTTTATGACCGTTAAGTGGCAACATCGTATCCGACAGGTAGGCCGCTGTCACTGTTATGTCACAAGAATTAAATTACGTGTTGTTATCGTGTTATTGTTCTGTTGTAAAAGTAAAATGCAATTGTTGATCTCTCAACAATTGGTTCGAACACAGCAGGTAAATAGTTGGTACATATCACGATGTGGTATGTCTTCCTCTAAGAAATGCTTTATAACTGAGTTTACTTGAATAATATCAATATAATAATTGTAGCTTCTTTATTAGGTATAAGTTTCGAGTACAGTGAACGTGTAGTGTGGCACTCGCAAAATGCACCAATAGTTCGTCTTGAACATATATACATCAGCTGTGGCACTGACACTTATGAGAATAAGATCACACACATTGTTTGTCTTCGATTTTCTACGTGAGGAATTATTTGCGCTACGTGAGGTAAGTGTTTAACATGTTTAACATTTCAATTTATTAAATGTGATCCATATATCTGATAATTATACATGTTTTTACACTGATTGTATATCAACTCAAGAACTTGTTTTATTTTTTCACATCTGCCCTAGCTATATCTGACAAACATACTAGCTTATTTATGAGATTAACCAGTTTTATCAACTACCAAGAAAGGAGACAGTTGATTTTTCATTGTTTTTGGACTGCTGGTAGTCTGTCAGTCCTTAATTATTAAATAATATAGGGCATTAAATCCGTCCTTGTGCAGTAACATTTAACTTGATAAATATTTTATTTATATTTGAGTTTGAAATAAATCTATTTTATTTTTTCACTTTGACTTCATTTTTTGTATTTTACATTATTTCAGTTGTCATGCCGTGTATATCATAATTGCTGGCAATGAACTGATAGAACAGCATCATGTTCAACTGCAGAACGGGAACCATCTGAATCATCTAGTCCGTCCTCGTTGCAATCTGAAGTGAGTAATGTATTGCACCCAGAACAACAAAGCTTAGATCATACATTACACAGTGTACTGCTAACTAATTATATAAAAGCACAATGTTTTTTACCAGGTTGTAACAGTTCCATCAGCATTGCAAGTATGTTTTTTTGTGATTAACTACATATTGCGATAACAAACATACATAGTGACAAGTACTATGTATGTGTGTTATACTTGGTAGAGCCATGCTGCAGTTATATTAGAAGTATAGTTGTAGCATGAATGGGTCGGCTCGACCGGGGAAGGAGCACCCTCTCACAGAATACCAGCGTGAAATAGTAGCTTAATGCTGCTGTGTTTTGTATGGTGAGTGTAGAGAACCGGAGACCCTTTTTACTGGAAACGAGAAAATGATCTTAGTCCTCACGGGTGACAACGCATCTGCATTTTGATTTGTAATTGAGGATAGATGTGGATGTCTAAGGGTCGCAGAAATGTCTCCAGCAGATGGTGAATCTCAGTTAATGACAAGATATGCTAATAAATCCAGAGCCGTGACTATGTGTCGATATGGGTACTAGAGGTGGTGAATGGCATTTTTAAAACTGAATTTAAAATATTTCATCAAAATTACTTTAACAGGGCTTCTACACATTTGATGATAGACTGCTGTGGCTTCTGCTATAGTTAATAAATTGCACACAAAAATAAGGGACAGGGATGATGCGGCTCAAATACTTGAAATAGTTCATCAAAATATGGAGACAAATAATGATTTTTCTGAGTATGCTAGGGAAAACAATCTAAATAGAGCTAGGGCAGGCAGACTTTAGAAATATAAATGTAGACTTTAAAATGTTAGGGAATTTCCTGTTTTAACTTACAGCGACTTAATATTAATTGCTTGTGTCACATACCAATTAAAGCAAGCTCGCTACTATTATGGTGAGCATATAAGATTTAATGGTTGCTACCGGATAGAACTCTGTAATAACCAGAGGAGCAGCATTATGGAAGGAATAAAGTTAAGCCCTAGCTGATCTTTACTTAGGGCTAGAATTGCAAGTCATCACTATTAGTCGTAAAGTGTATTTTATTATATTAATTCTATATAATATCTAATATATAAATTCTTTTTTAGGAAGGATGCTTGGTACTACCACCTGCTTAGGACCCTGTAATTAATGAAATTAAAAACTCAAGCATACCACTGCAAGACTTCTAGACACAGTAAGTTCATTCTGTAGATCGGACAATAAATAAAAATTAAAAATCTGAAGGTACTCCGGGTTAACGCTGACATTGGGACGTCGGTCACCTCAGTCTGCCGTAACCATGGGTGCTGGAAAGCACCCGAAATGTCTGGAATTAAAAATCAAAGAAATAAAACGCGATAAAATCGATAAAAATAGTTGTTAAAAAAACTGCATTTGTGAAAATAAAAACTTCAAATATTTTCAAAACCCCGACTTTTTTTAAAGCAATTCCTTTACCATTTCATTGTTTTAATTGCATATTATCATATCTATATGCTTTTATATGTGGGCACTCATGGCCGAAGTGTCTATGAAGACTGGGCATTGCCCTTTTACAATTTCTTAATTGATAGCTACATAAATGAAATCGCAATAAAATCGAGTCTGGCACCATCGCCAAAAAAAAAACGTAAGGACATCTCGTCTGTCAGCCTACCTGCTGCTCCCAGCAAGATCTGAAAACTTGTCGTTCATTACTTATGCTTGCGTCAAATTTTTACGTGATATCTTCCGTCCATTTTAATATTAAAACTCAATATAAAACGTATAAATATTCAATAAACAGTATCGTACAAACTTTGTGGCGAGTTTAATTATAAAAGTACAATTGTACGTTTTGGCGCGCAAACTTTGCGTCCTGTCATCTTATGCACTGAACTAAACTCGCTCGTTTACACGAACGGCGAGTTTAGTTGCAGGTGGCGAGCTACGCGCGGGAGGGCAGCATTTCGCAATTAACTCGCCGAAAAATAGCTCGGCCAGCTATCCCGAGAAACGAGATTCAAACTTAACTCACCAGGTTCGCAAGTTAACTCGCTACTGTACTTGTCGAAGTGTAAATCGGTCTTAAGGTAGGAACGGTTCACTTATTAAGGCAGGCAAAGGCACCATACAACCTAGACTGATGTGAATTTTGTTCAAACTGGAATATCTAAAGTTCCTGGCTTCTTGGATTAGTATTACTAAACACCAAATTGTTAAAGAATTCAAAATCCATACTTTTAAATATTTTTTATTAGTAGACGCAAAAAAATGTTTGGGAGTTCAGCATTGTTCTTTAAGGTTGTGCTAATTGTTCTTTAGCTCTAGATTCACTTTTTAGCTCTTGATTTACTTTTTTTAGTTCTAGATTCACTTGCTATACTATCCCGGAGAAAAGTACATCAAAGCAAACATTCAACTCATGCACATTAAGACCAGATGCTTTCAGACCTGTATCTTGATCTACCACGGAATTTATTATTATATTGTAGCATAAAGGAGTCTACCAAAAGAACCACGCAAAAGAACCACTCACAGAATACCAGCGTAAAATAGCAGCTTAATACTGCTGTGTTTAGTGTGGAGAGTGTTGAAAATAGTGAATCTTTTTACTGGAAACAAGATAAATCAATCAATTTAATCAATCTTAAATCCTAATCCTAAAATTAAATCTTAAATCCTAATGGGTGACAAACGCATCTGCATTTTTATTCTTAATCAACAGCATCCACTTAGCATCAGGTGGATTGGGTGATCGTTTGTCGACCCAATTCTATAAAAGAAACGAGATTGTTGTTTATTTCAATAGCCTTCGCGTCCTTTGTAGAAATCGGTGTACTATTGCAAAGTTTTTTGATCTGTCACATGTGTTGTAATGGTTGGGTCGATTCTGAATATATTATTACATAATGCAGACTTCCAGAAGCCCCGGTGCTTATATCAGCTCAGGGTTTTTATGGATCTTTTTGTTTATCCAATAAACATTCGTCCCGTTCAGTTTTTTAGTCCTATCCGTTCAGATTCTCACCTGCCCGGTAGGTGAAATCTGCAAACTTCTGCATGCATTTCCTATAAAGCTGTTGAAGCCCATCGTGCTCCTTGGACGCCGACAGTGTTGTGCCCGTCTTGCCGCCTTACGTCTGAAGAATTCAGTCGAAACTGAAACAATAATAAGACCAATTATAATTATATTCCCATCAAAACAAAAATAATTAGTTATTGCTTTATAGAAATTAATTTTACAAATAATAAGTATCTAGTTCTCTCTAGTTCAAACACTAATTAACAAATATTTAAACGTATTTTGTTCCAGAGGAAATAAACAAAATCTATGTTATGAATCGTTTCACGATTCGAAGTGTGATTTACGCTTTAGTTTTAAAATAATGACTTACTTGGACTCAGGAGTTATATTAATTACATTAATAAAAGTATTCAATAAAATAAAAGTTATAGAAATAATAAAATTCAACATAAACGAATTAAAAATTATCTTGTATAAAAAAATGTAAACTGTGTAGTGGTAATATCCACTACCCCATATAGTCCCGTGGGTGTAGTAAGAGGCGAAAATGGGAAACTGAACTGCTATTCTATCTATTCAAAACGAATTTATAATGGTATGCTTGGGTTGGGATGTAATTTTATTAATTAGAAAATTCAACACACAAAAAAAGACCGAAGAAAATCGGTTGGATGGTTTCAAAGTCTATAACGGACATAGGTAGAAACATTTTTGTGTTTTATATAAATAAATAGATACATCTTCTCAACTTCTCGAAAGTTGTTTAAGTTTTACCCCTGGTTCGAAAACACCTCTGTCTTGGCAAAAAACACAACGGGACTTAAAAAAAATCACAATATGACATTTTATACAATAACTATAAAAATTTAGAAATAGACGTAAAGTATACTATATTACATTTATTTTCTAATATGTTTAAATATGTACATGGTGAAGCCATGCTGCAGCTGTGTCATCGTTGTAGCAAGAATGGGTTAGCTCGACCGGGGAAGGACCACGCCTCCGGGATCCTAGTAAAAGCAGCTGTGTTTTGCATGGTTATTTCAGAGAACTGGAGACCTCTTTTTACTATAAACGAGGCATTCCATTTTAATCTTCAACAGTGATAACGCATCTCCATTTTGATTCTTAATCAAGTATAAATGTTGATGTTTACGGGCCACAGTATATTATCACGTAGACTGTGTGCACTTTTGTCACCCTTATTCTATGTGAATAAATTAAGATGCTTTTTATTTTAATAGCCTCGCAAATCGTCCTAGGTAGGAATTGTGTAATTAAATCCTGAACATGTTAATAACACGCAGCGTCGATGTTTCATATCAGTTATATATTCTTTTACGCGGTTTTCTACTTATATTTTTGTTTGTCCTTTATAAATATTACGTTATACGTCGTAGAGCCATGCTGCAGTTATATTAGTAGTATAGTTGTAGCACGAATGGGTCGGCTCGACCGGGGAAGGACCACGCTCTCACAGAATACCAGCGTGAAATAGTAGCTTAATGCTGCTGTATTTCCTATGGTGAGTGTAGAGAACCGGAGACCCTTTTTACTGGAAACGAGGCATTCCATCTTAGTCCTCACGGGTGACAACGCATCTGCATTTTGATTCGTAATCGAGGATAGATGTAGATGCTTATGGGCCACAGCAACCACTTACCATCAGGTGGACTGTGTGCTCGTTTGTCACCCTATCCTATAAAAAAAGCACATAATTTAAATTTCGATGTTTTTTTAAAAATCTCATCATTTATTATTACAAAATTGAAAAAAAATTATATAAAAAAATAAGTCTTCCATAAAAATACCATCCACAATTATCTAATGACCATGAGGCAACTAAAAACTTCCTGTTTTCAGTCCACTACGCCTGTTAACACGATAATAAGTAATTATTAATATTTGGGAAGCTGTGTTATCTTATCATGTTATTTAAACATATATATATATATATATATATATATATATATATATATATATATATATATATATATATTTAATTTGCTACTGCTTCTACATGAAAACTTTCAACATTAAGTTGTATATCTGTTATTAATGATATATAAAAGATGAGAGTTATATTTAAAAAATTGGTTGACACTGCAGGGCATCCCTGGAACTTCCCGCTAATTTCAAATGCAAAGCGCTCTAAATGATATCAAATTATGTTGCAAAACCTCAGTTATGTTAAAAAAAACGTTTTTTTTATATTATTTCTCCTTCGATATCGACGGCACTAGACGTCATTTTATGAGGTTAAAAGCTGATTAGTTTTTGAAATTGATCGGTAAAGCCGTTTAATAGTTATTCCAAAAAAACAGTTTTTCAAAATTTTTATTTTTGAGATTTCTCAAAATCTACTCGTCCAAATCAGTTCATGTTATCACCAAATCTATTCCACATTGAGATCTTTAGAAACCACATCTCAATCGGTCAAGACTTATGAAAGGTTTACATACTTACACACACACACACACACACATATAAATACATACATCCGTACGGACGTCCACGTGAAATTAGTCAGAATAGCTTCCTGGGATCTCAAAACGTCAAAATCTGATGAAAACTCGATTTTCGAAAATCGGGGTAAAACCAACTTTTTTTTATTACAGCAAATTTTCAATTTTTTTTTGCGGGAAGTTAAAAAAACTACACTACTTAAATTAAAATACAAAGTCATATTTTTGAATAGAACTTATTTATTTATTTAACATTAAAATATACGATATTTAGACCTGTAATAATTAAAATATTAAAAAATATTAAAATTAAAATTTTCATACAGTCTTACTCTCCACGGATTAGTGTCATCTTTAGCCTTTGAGCGTGAAAAGAACCAGCTTTTTTATCACTAGCAGCGATGACAAGTCGCTGATACAAGTTCCTTCAGGAACTTCATTTTTTATGGCCATTAAACCATTAATCCGTATCTAATAAGAGAAGAATGGTCACCAATAGTGAGACATTCACTTAAGTATATGGGCTTATATCACCCGAATTGAGGGTTTGAAAATCTTTGATACATACTTAAACATTTTTGCTCACTGGTACTCGTAATTTGTAAGCTTTGTCACAACACTTTTTTAGTTTATGACGTGGTAGAGCTATGCTGCAGCTATATTACCGGTAGGAACACGTTCTCATAGAGTAACGTAATAGTGTTTCTTATGGTAAGTGTAGAGAACTGGAGACCCTTTTTAATGGAAACGAGGGCCACAGCAAACACTGAACATCAGGTGGACTGTGTGCTCGTTCGTCAATAATTGTCCTATTAAAAAAAACCACTTGGCTTGCATATTTCAGTTTCTGTTATTTTTTCACTATTATCAATTATAAAACTTTTTCCGGACTTCAGCATTTTTCAGTCAATATTGCAGCAAGAAGGCAGGAGCTCTGCGTACAAAAACGCCGAAACATAATTAAAAGAACACGCACTGTGTCACACATTTGTATCTCAATTCATTTGCAACCAACCAACATACCTTTAGAAATTTATGTGTATGTATGTGTATGTAAGTAAGAAAGAAGAAAAAAGTTTCTCAAATGCGTGTCAAGAAGTTGAGCATGGTTTCGGCGTTAACTAAAATGGGATGTACTTCTTTATTAGTCTGAGCTTGTAAATTGATATTTATTTAATTTAAAGCTATTAAATAGGTTTCGTTTTAGGCGGAGAACGCTTTAAGAGATATAATTTACCCTCAACCGTAACGATAGTGGTACCGCGTCAAGCGTTCGCAGTCTAAACAGTGTTCACGGAAGCAGTGAACGCACGCTCTTTAATATAATCATTCAGAAATGATATTAAAAATGATTTTTTACAAAAAATGTTACTCCCCACATAAAGATTTTCTCCTGTATCGTGGAGGCAGCTTACGTAGACAAATAACAAGTAACAAACATTGGTCGATGCCGTTTTAACCACGTAGCAAGAGTAGCAATTGCTATGGGTCCCGCGCAAAAAGAGGCCCCGCGTATCCAAGCATCCCATCATCGCCTAAGCGAACTTTTTTAGGTAAAACTCATTAAGATAGTATATTCAATTTACCTGATGTCACATAAACGTGAAAGGTAGCAAATGACAATCGGTAACCGGTGACAATGGTAATCGGTTTTCAAGAATACTGTGTTTTTTGAGGCATTTACTCGTTTTGTACGTGGTAGAGCTACGCTGCAGCTATATTATAGTTGTAGCAAGAATGGGTCGGCTCGACCCAGGAAGAACCACGCTCACAGAATACCAACGTATAATAGCAGCTTAATACTGGTGTGTTTCATATGGTGAATGTAGAGATCCGTAGACCCTTTTTACTAGCATTCCATCTTAGTCCTCAGGGGTAACAACGCATCTGCGTTTTGATTCTTAATCGAAGTTAAATGTAGATGTCTATGGGCCACAGCGTCCACTTACCATCAGATGGATTGTGTGCTCGCTTGTCACACTAATTCTAAAAAAAAAATAACTTGGAAACAACGATTTCAATTCGATTAAGTGTCGTATTACAAGGTAGTAGGACACGTTTTCTGTCGTTTGGGTAGGTCTTACCCTTACCTATTTTGCCGCCAAATAGGAGTACTTGTTTTATTCCGACCAGAACGGTATAGATAGCTAATATGATTACACCCTGTGAGGTGACTTATCTTTTTTTAAAGAGATTAGATGGATGCTGTGGCCCATAAACATCTACATTTATCCTCAATTAAGAATCAACACGTAGATGCGTTGACACCCCTGAGGACTTAGATGGAATGCCTCGTTTCTAGTAAAAAAGGGTCTCCGGATCTATATACTGATCAATAGGAAACACAACAGTATTAAGCTGCTATCTTACGCTGGTATTCTGTGAGAGCATGTTGCTTCCCCGGTCGAGCCGACCCATTCGTGATACAATCATAATATAACTGCAGCGTGGCTCTACCACGTAAGGAATCAGTGTTCAGGAGTAACAACGCACCTGCAGCCTTCATTGTACACCCACTTACCACTAGCTGGGCCCTAATTTCTTTTCTCAGTTCAGTTTTATAAAAAAAATCTATCTAAAGGAATTTATTACACAATTCTCCACATTTATATTCTTAATTGGAGATAGAGAAGTGTACCTTCAAGTAGCTGTAGTACTGATTACTACATTCAGATGGATATTTATTTGAATTTGCCTCATAAACTGAGTAAGATATCGTACAATTGGTTGCTTCACGGCGGCTTTGAGAAAGATACAAAATGTGGCGTGCCACTATCACGTTGAACGTTTTACATGATTGCAACATGAAAACTTTTTTTTTGGATTTTGCTGTGTTTATATTGAATTAATTTCAATTCTAGACTTTCTTATTTTAGACTTCTAGTTAGGAAAGCATTTTTGAACGCGCCATCAAAGTTAAACTGAACTACAGTTTTTAATCATTCCTTCCTATCAAAAGCCTACCACGGAAGGTAAGTCTTCCCCATTGGTGGCTCTCACATAGGAGATAAGCGCCATAGTTGCTTAGCTTGGTAAGTGGGTTGGCAACCAGTTGGGTACCAGATTCTCTCACTCCATCTACATACATACACTAAGGCTTAATAATATATAAGGTTTAATAATTTTAGAATATTTTAAAGACTTTTATGATTGTTTTCGGTTTCGTTTTTAACTTACCTAAATAACGAAACGAATGTATTAATGGAGAAAAATGTATTAGGAGAGAACATGTGTTAATAGAGAAGATGTTTTAGTGTTCGTCTCTATTTATATTTACTTTTATATCATTTTCCTCAAGGATTACACTTGGAGAAATCAGCATAATTTCGAAGATTTGTGTTCTACAAAATATGCAAACTACAGACTTTGTAAACTGCAGACTTCCGGAGTATCGGAGAAGTTAATAAAGTATGGTAAAAATTCAAATATATTTATTTGAATTTTTACCAAGGAAGTAACCCAACCCAATAAACCAAGTTTAGGAAGAGCGAGTGTTTTTTTTTTTCTTCATACAAAAACACAAAGTCGTATATTATAACTAATATATTAAGAAAAATATTGCCACCAAGCTTTGGCAATAATTAGGAACTCATCGAAAAATCTACTTACAAAAACTAACTACACTACTACTTATTATAAATATCAACTGACAAAATGGCGTCGATAAAGCATCGCCCTTTTCATTCTTTATTACTTTCTTAACCGATGAAGAGCTATCTTATCCCAAAGCCATCTATGCAAACAAGGCAGTAGTTTTTGAGTTATAAGAAAGTGACCATATTAACCGGATGACCATATTACCCTCATGGTTACGACATATTAAAATTAGTGAGGCACTTCACCAAGAGATGGCGTCACATGTCATTTATATCGCAATAGCGTTTTATAGATTTTAAAATTGTAAAGTTCAGGCTTTTTATGTATAAATGTGTTAATGAATATCATGGTGTAATTTTGTTATACACACACCGTGATAGTCGTTAATAGCAACATTGCCAGATACACTGTAATAATTACAGTAGATCTACATCTACCGTATTTTAACGCCGTCTACTGGACTGGACACCGTATTTTTATAAATACAGTGTATGGATAACCTAAAACAAAATTTCGTTTTATAATGAAAATGAGCGCTACTTATGAAAAATATCGTAAATTATGAATGCGACGAATACGTCCGCCGAACAACACTAAAGAGTACATGGTATTCTATTGGGAATTCCCAGTGTCGGCCGCACCATAGACGGTATTATTCAGGTAAATGAAGTTGGATATGCCATAGTGTTGTTTTAATGTTATTGAAGTGTCATTTAAATTGTCCGGTATATCGTCTTAGTATTTAGTTCTAAAATATTACGCTTACAGATTTTCTGTTTGAAGAGTTCAGTTTGGTTGCCCAGTTTATGCTGAACATTTTGGCTCTTCCAAATTCTAACGCCGAGTGTGAAAGGGTGTTCAGCCAAATAAATGACACAAAAACTAAGAACAGAAGTAGATTAATTACAGAAACAATTAAGGGCAACATGTTGGCAAAACAGGCCATTTGTCGTCATGCCGGCAACTGTGTAAATTTTCTGCCAACTGACAATATGCTAAAATCTTTTAACTCTGAAATTTACAAAAAATGGGAGGCGATCGACAGTGACAGTGATTAAACTACTTTGTGTATTAAAATACTAAGATATTTAGTTAGTACGAGTATAGTATATTTAAAATAAATGCATATTTTGGTTCATTAAAAAATTATTTCCTTTTAATACGTCATTTAATTACACTGTCAAATACACTGTATTTTTTTTCATAAAACACTGTATTTTTCTCTCAAACACCGTAATTTAATATGGACAATACAGTATTTTCGAAAATCTGATCTGGCAACCCTGATTTCATTTATCAAATTTTGCTAACTCTCGGATTTGGTTTCTATACCGAGAGTTTATTGTTCGATGAATCGGCACGATTTAATATTGTGCCTTATAGATGTGGCAACTCGGTAAAATTCTCAGATCATATAAACAACAGGAGATATGGCATAAACCAAACAAAACAAAAGTTTTTGATTATTTTTTCGACGTTTTCCGTTGAAAATGAGTACCTAATACTAAACTGAATTAAAAAAAAGAAGATAAACGTGCTTAATCAAGTAATTTAAAATTGTATTTAGCAACCGTATTATTATTTTTATTATGTTCGAAATATAACTCGGCCAACAAAGAAATGAAAATGGAGCGCTTCGTACATTTCAAATGATGCAAAAACCAAAGGTCTAAACCGTACATAACTTATTGTAAGAACACGCGCTCACATATATACATACATGCATACACGCATACATGTTACATATAATGTGAATCTAAAAATCATTTGCAACCAACAATATGGTTTTAGATGTATAATTGTATGTCCAGCAGTAAACTTCTACGGCGAGCGAGTGCGTGTCAAGAAGTTGAGCATGGTTTTTGTGTCACTTGAACTTGAAATGTAAACTTCGCTTCTCCGTCTACCTTTCCTTTTTGGTTTGATGAAAAACATCAAAAATGTATTGATTGATTGACCCAATACTTAATCTGATTATAAAAAATAATGATATAGGTAGCAATTGGTGGTAATAGGCTAATTAAATAATGTAACAACTTAGCAGCCGCAATATTATGTTTGAAATGAAAGTTACCTACGCTTTAACTTCTAATGGGATCAAGATTAAAATAAAATAAGAATATAAGTACATAAGTCTATTGTGTTTTTCGTGTACGTAGAATTTTTGTATTATGACAGTTGTGTCGTGGTGAAGGTGCGATAGATGGCGTTGTACGCTAGTTCCTATATTGCTAAAACGCGATGTTGTAATTATTTCGGAATGAATAAGACACCTGAGACGCCTCACTAAATTATACAATTATTAGAGATGAGTCGTACTAGGTAAATGCCTGTGCCCGCTTCTGTTATAAAATTCCTCCACGTGCCCTTGTAACACCTTGTATTAACAACGCAAGAATACTTAAAATGGATTACCGTTGGCAACTACATTTCGCCACTTTATTGTTTGGCACAATCAAAACGAGAACTCCCTCTTATCTTTATAAGTTACAATGGGCACGGGACAGTGCTACGAATTCGACAAGAGCTTCGGCGTACAAGCTGCTCATACCCATATATCATTCTGCCGCGTTCCGTGGGAGCTTCAGATATGCCGCAACTAAGTACTGGAATAACCTTCCTCCGCCTCTTCGAAACCTACAATCAGTGTATAGTTTTCGTACAAAATACAAAGCTATACTATTAAACGAACAGCTACAATCGTAGAGTATCAATTTAAAATTTTATGTTTTTATGCTTTTTGCGTGTATATCTATGTATGTTCCGGGGTGTATAATTGTCTTTCTTTCCTTCATACGTCACGGGTGTACAATCTAATCACACTATTTTCTTTCCATTGCGCGCCTAGTGTTAGCGCAGGTTCTGTGATAAAACATGCTAAATGGATGCGGTAACATGTAATGTTGAACATATGTCTCGGGTTGCTATTGTGTATGAGTGTTTTTATATGAAATTTAAATTATTTTTATATCCTCGGTTCCAGTTATGCAATGAAATTAACATTCGTAAACGTCCGGTATAGCACTACATAGATAAGGCAGTTGTGGCCCAATAAAAAGAATATTAAAAACCTGCCAATTGTGTATATAATTGTATTATTAATCCAAATAAGTATATATTATACGTGCCCATGTGTGTATGTGTATGTGTGTTATCCGTATGTATATATTTATGTATATATGTATGTATGTATATATGTCTGTGTATATGTATGTACGTATATTATATGTGTGTGTATCTGTATAATGTACTTAAGGTAGCCACTGAAAATCAGGGCTTGGATGACACATCTTAGCGTTTCCTGAGTGGCAGTCCTATTTGGACCATTTCCCTTTTTTTTTTAAACTATTTTTTTAATTTAGTTGTTCATTTTTTTTTAAGTTTGTGTAAGTGTATGATTAAGTCTAATTATAAGAATGCTTAAACATAATGTATGTTTTAAGTATTTATTGCTAATTTTGTAAGAAATGGCCAAATAAATATCTCTTTCTTTCTTTCTAAATTTCGTACTCGGTGCACCTAGTCCTATTCCGTATAAATACTCGATCCAAATACCTGTTCCATCCGCCAAATATTTAGGTATCACTCTAGACACACACACAGGGCTCGCTTTTAGGCCCCATGTCACGCACGGTTCTATCTGAGTAGGCTCATCAGTATGTTGGGCCGACACAGTAAAATGTCCCTTAGAAACAAGCGTACCCTTTATAAGGTCTGTATACGACCAGTCATGTCATACGCGGGCCCCGTTTTTGCCCACGCCAACCCTAATAGCTCCTCTACACGATGGGCCAACGTTGGCCCAGCGCGATGGCTGCGACGCAACTACACGTTGGCGACATTCAGTTGTGATCGAAACGTTTATCGAGATGGACGTGGAAGCATTAGCCGCTGCGGCAATTAATCTATAAAGCACGTACTGTTATTTTTTAAATGTGCACAAGAATAGAGTTATTAAAAAGAAATGGCGTAGAAGAAGACCTAAAATAGTACCCCTAGTACCTAAAACAAGTATTTTTGAAGAATAAGAGTGACAAACGAGCACACAGTCCACCTGATGGTAAGTGGACGCTGTAGCCCATAGATATCTACATTTATTCTCAATTAAGAACCAAAACGCAGATGCGTTGTCACTCCTGAGGACTAAGATGGAATGCCTTGTTTCCAGTAAAAAGGGTCTCCAGATCTCTACACTCGCCATACGAAACACAGCAGTATTAAGCTGCTATTCGCTGGTATTCTGTGAGAGCGTGGTACTTCCCCGGTCGAGTCGACCCATTCGTGGTACAGCCGTAATATAGCTGCAGCGTGGCTTTACCAAGTATTTATCATCTGTGTTGGGTTTATAAATACTTAAAAATGGTGATTTTATTCATAACCCTATTAAATATATATAAACCCTAAATTTAAACCCTAATTATAAACCCTATTATACATATGTATATAAAAATACATCTTTCCTTAATTTTATCTTTGTGTTTTTTATGTGTTGGATTCCATATCACGCTTTCTCCCCGATATAATTCTAAATATTTTATAACTTCGTTATGAGGCCACGTATTCGTCATTTTAATTAATTTTCGTTAATTTATAAACAAAGCGCGAACGTCCACACTCAACAGTCGAGCACGCACAACTGTGGAATGGGCCACGTGTAGATGCGTACCGCCATCGTTGGCCCACTACCCTTTGATGTGCGGCGGAAAAACCGTACCGTCGCCAATCCCGAGACCATCGCATGCGCAATAAGCCATCCGACACAACTACGCCCTCCACACGTTGGCCCATCATAGTGGGCCATCGCGTTGGCCCAATGTGTAGAGGGGCTATAACGAATGGATAAATAAATATGTAGCAAGCTAGTCTAACGTCGTTTTAGTTCGGCAGACTTGGGCACGGTGTTTGTGTGCGTGTCGTTTGCGTGTTTCACTAGTTGCATGTATTGTAAGATATTAAAAATGTTTTAAAGAATATACAAAACGTAAAAATAAATACTAGGCAAGTTAATTAAAATTTAGTGAAATTTGTTTTTATATTATATAGTATTATTTAGTGTAATGTACAAAGTGTAAGATTTTAGTTAGAGATTAATTTTCAGCTTTTATCATGCCAAGTTACCTGTGGATGTTAGCTGTGGGATTGGACCATTTTGAAAAATGTGTCAGAGGCGAAAAATTGACAATATGTAATTGTAAAAAAAAATTATCGTATAAAGGCTCAATCAACAAATATAAACCTATAGACACATTTGAAGTTAAAACGTCGTAGCTTGTATTCAAAGTTAACGCATGGAACAGTTGGTGAAAGTGCTTAAAGAAGGCAATATTTTAAAAACTAGGTATGTTAAAGAAAAGGCGGAAAGTGTATACTTACCAGTTGTCAGAACACATCCAGAACTTTCGACCAGTATTTGGGGATTAAAAACACTAATGAATTAGAAATTAAATCTATTTTATTTCTAATTCATTAGAAAAGATTGATGGGAACCTACGTAAAGTAAGCAGTGTTATGAGCGGAGAAAATTATTTAACCGTAAGCATTGCCCTCGTGGTTACTTCAAGTTTGATGTCCATATGTGACAATCTATCTGGCAAAACTTTGTACGCTCCCGTCTTGGCTATGTTATATAAATTAAAGAAGGATTGGTTCAAAAGATTCAGAAAGAAGAGAAGAAAGTTCGGACGATGTGGCTTTAACTTTTTTTATTTTTTTTATAGTATAGGGAGACAAACGAGTACACAGTCCACCTGATGGTAAGTGGTTGCTGTGGCCCATAGACATCTACATCTATCCTCGATTACGAATCAAAATGCAGATGCGTTGTCACCCGTGAGGACTAAGATGGAATGCCTCATTTCCAGTAAAAAGGGTCTCCGGTTCTCTATACTCACCATACGAAATATCTACCATTTTACGCTGGTATTCTGTGAGAGCGTGGTCCTTTCCCAGTCGAGCCGACCCATTCGTGCTACAACTATACGTCGTTATTGCCAAAAATGGCCTTTTTGTGTTCGTTTCTTACGTGGTAGAGCCACGCTGCAGCTATGTTATGGTTGTAGCACGAATGAGTTGGCTTGACCGGGGAAGGACCACGCTCTCACAGAATACCAGCGTAAAATAACAGCTTAATACTGCTGGGTTTCGTATGGTGAGTGTAGAAATCCGGAGACCCTTTTTTACCGGAAACGAGGCATTCCATCGTAGTCCTTAAGGAACGTGTTTGAACGTGTTTTATCGAAAGCTAAGTACACAATAAATGATGAAATGACAAGACTAATCACAGCTAAAGTAGCACAAATAATATTTCTGGACATTAATAAAATATAACTAATAATCATGTCTACATAATAAAGTAATAAAATAAAAAATATTAAAGGAAAAAATATAAAACATTTATATTAAATGTAAATACTAAATACATAATAATCACTGTAAATAATAAACAATTTATTGTAAATCATAACATAATATAATGTAAATATTGAATTAATAAACCTTTAAAAAGCTATTAATGTGAAGAAGCGTATAAAATAAATAAATTTAACCATTAACGCCATGTCTACTCCTGCGAAACTACTAATATTTCCAAATGCTTTGAGGGCGTTGACGTAAATTGACGGCTAATATTACCAACCTGTTTTTAGGGTTCCGTAGTCAACTAGGAACCCTTATAGTTTCGCCATGTCTGTCTGTCCGTCTGTCCGTCCTCGCTTAATCTCTGAGACCGTTAGCACTAGAAAGCTGAAATTTGGTACCAATATGTGTATCAATCACGCCGACAAAGTGGTAAAATAAAAATTGGAAAAAATGTTTTATTAGGGTAGCCCCCCTATATGTAAAGTGGGAAGTGATTTTTTTTATTTCAACCCTAACGTGTGATATATTGTTGGAAAGGTTTTTAAAAATGAATAGGGGTTTACAAAAATCATTTTTTGATAATGTTAATAATTTCGGAAATAATCGCTCCAAAAGTAAAAAACAATGAAAAACCCCCCCTCTAACTTTTGAACCATAAGTTTAGAAAATATGAAAAAAATCTGAAAAGTAGAACTTTATAAGGAATTTCTAGGAAAATCATTTTGAACTTGGATGGAAACAACAGTACCCACTACCGGGAGCAGTTGCAGGAGCGCGGACATAATGGATACCCACCTTTAAACTCATAAGTGGGCACACTTATTGTGACGGACGGGAAACTACGGAATCATACACTGAGCGTGGTCCGACACGCTCTTGGCCGGTTTTTTCATTAATGATTAACAGTTAACACATTGACGAATGAAAAGCCATTAAAAGAAACAGTTTATTGATTCAACACACACCTCTATGCAATAAAAAAACAGTTATCCTATGGATATTTATTTATAATCTACGTTCATTACGTACGCCGTTTTCGCGTGAATGTTATTGTGTTGATTTATGAATTTTTCTAGGGTTTTATTAATGTTTTAGTATAGTATTTTATTATAAAATTGTAATAGAAGTTTTTGTGTGAATATAATTTATCTTTTTACGTAAATAATTTCGAGTAATATATATTGAAATAATTGTGATTTTCACGCTGCCGACATTCGCTTGGTATGTTTTTTTTCTTGTCCTCAAAATACAATAGTCTTTTTGTAATGAAGTAAAACCTGACTTTTATATAGAGAATTTTGTATAAATTTTATAATGCCAAACTTCTTCATAGAAACGTAGTCTCTAAATATAAGTTTTAATGGTTTTATGTGCTGCGGGTGGGTACGACCGCTCGGGATTTGCCGGGCGCATGCAACTGCATGGGATTTTTATGGGGAATGAAGGGTTAATAATTATTTAGACACTGTAATTTGATATGTAATAATTTTAATTTTCACTATAGCTTATTATTGAGAATTTTTGCATGGCACGAACCTAAATATGGCTATCTACAATGTGAATTGACTACTGCAACACCGTGTATACCATATTGCGCAATTAAAGAATTAAATTGAAAATTTTAAATTGAAAAAAATAATGTCAAGATAAATGTTGCAAGTAACATATAATAAGATGATTTTTATTTTCAAACTAATACAATGTTTATTATGTAATAGTAAATACATAATTTGTATTAATGTAACTAAAATTTACATGCATTTTATAAAGAAATATATGTTCCGGTTTAAATTTTTTTATCAATAGCTAATCGATAATGTTTGCTTTGCATTGTATGTCGCCAATTTTAATTTAACATTGTTCCATCTCTAGACACGCAAAAATGTAAGCTGTGACAGGTTACACGCACCATGGTATAAAGAAAATTACCGGTTATTTAAAAATATTAGTGTCATTTAAGTTTGCCAGATGGGAAGACGAAAATATCTGGACAAATTTTTATAATGTCGAGATTTTGGGATCATTGTCGGTAGAAATAAATATTAAAAATAAAAAGTTTATTTTTTAATTAAGAAGCCACAAAAAGTACCTTAATCAAAATGATACTAGTAAGATCACTTAATTTTTAGGTTGCCACATGTATTTGGCATTTGACTTTAACAGTTGCGTGCGCGCTGCGTCTCGAGACGGTCGTGTCATATGTGATTGCAGTGAAACCGTTACGGCGGCGGCGTTACAAGGTTCGAAAATGACGTTAAAATGTAATAGTTGTAATATAGTTATTAGCGAGTTATTAGCATACGTGCAAAACAAGCTGTCTGTAGCAGATGAGGACAGCATTGTTAAAATATGTGCTTCTACGTTCTCATCGGAACAAATTGGGGATGCAAAAAACTTGCTCGTGAATTCCCTACCGGCGGATCAGCGCAAAACTACGAGGAAGGGTAAAGGCAAAGAAAATCGCTCTTTGAACGATATAATCGGCCTTTTTAAGGTCACCGACCCTGACGTTTTGCCAATTTTCGTGGCGAGAGATTTAGATAAATTGCCTCCGATTACATTTGATCACCTAGACGTATCTAAACTACTGAAGGATCTGGCTGTTGTGCAGGCTGACATTAAAAATATCAAGTCTTCATACGTAACTGTCGACCAGCTGGAAGAGGTTAAAAGGGAGTGCCAACATTTTAAACATACGTCGCCGCCTTTTTCGGCGGTAAAGGTGAACATGCGAAGAGGAGCATATCGAGACAGTGGTCCGATTGGATTGTCGCAATTCGATGATACGATTATTACGAATCACAGTCAACATCTTAACGAGGAACCGTCATCTCCGAAAGATTATAATCTAAATTACAGATGTATAAATTTTATGGAGGGTAATTATAAATCTCAAGGAGCGGTCGACAGCGGTGTCTCAGCTGTTGAAGGAGCGCGCGTCACGGAACAAGTAATCGGTGCGGTAGCGGGTGCGGGCCGGCCTAGTATTGCATCATCGCCGACGCCCGCGCCGACCGAGCCACGAGCCAGCCCGCCAGCCAGCACGGGGGCAGCGTCGAAACATGCAGAGGGTGCAATTGCGCGGTCTTTCGCCGAGGTAGCGAGCGCGGAGGGGAAGTGGAGAGTGGTGAGACGAGGCCAGAAACAAAGGAGATACCGTTATACGGGAGCCGCGGGTGTGTCCAACGAAGAAAGTAATTTTAAAGCGGCAGATCGTAAAGTGCCCATGTTTATAACGATGGTTCATCGGGACACGACGGAAAATGATATTGTGCAATACGTTTACAATAAAACGAGAGAAAAGATAACACTCGAAAAGATTTCCTTTAGTAAAGAAAACAAGGACTACAACGCTTACAAATTTTTTGTATCAGAGCGGAAAATAGATATTTTCTTAGATAAAACGCTTTGGCCCCAAGGTGTGATCTTTAGGCGCTTCGTCAACTTCAAGCGAAACCATAGCTCTGGAACGAACGGTACAGTAAATACCGTGAACGGCCCGACCCCAAATGGTAATGGATAAAATCCTCCCGTGTACTTTTGTCAGTTTCAATTGTAAAAGTATAAAACGATCAGCTGAGCATGTGAGGCAGTTGTGTCAGTCATCGGATGTTATTGCGCTTCAAGAAACGTGGTTATTTCCACACGATATTCAGTTTCTTAGCGAGATTGATGACCGTTTCGGCAGTACGGGCACCTCTGCGATAGACACGGCGGCGGGGATGGTCTGCGGGCGACCTTACGGAGGTGTAGCGTTATTGTGGAATAAAAGTGTCTTTCAAAATGTGTCAGTAATAAACTGTGATAATCCGCGTATATGTGCGATAAGAATAGTGTTGGGTGATAGGTCCATCCTAGTGTTTAGCGTATATATGCCGACGGATACAGTGGTAAATCTCACGGAGTTTACGGACTGCCTCAGCTCGGTGAGTGCTATTATTGATAATAGTAATATAGAATGTGTCTATATACTCGGCGACTTTAATGCGCATCCAAACGAACGCTTTTATGCAGAGTTGACGTGTTTCTGTGACGAACAAAACTGGTCATGTATAGATGTACAGTTTTTAGGAGTGAGCGCGGACACATACACATTTGTTAGTGAAGCCCACGGGTCGAAAAGGTGGCTAGATCACTGTATAACCACGAAATCTGCGGCATCGTCTATTTTGAATGTTCATGTAAAGTACGATGTGTTGTGGTCTGACCATTACCCTTTAATAATTAAATGTAATTTAGATATTGTTAAACCGAAGTATACGAGTACACATAAAGTTGTAAACGAGATTCTATGGGGAAATAGAAAACCGGAAGATATTTTATTATATACGAAATTATGTAATGAAAAGTTGAGATCAATCGATTTCCCCGAAGAGTTTCGTTCTTGTAGTGATTTTACTTGCGAGTCTACCGATCACAATTTACTTATCGATAAATTATATGGCGAAATTATAGATATTTTGACGGTGGCCGCAACGGAATCCAACACTGTAAGATTGCGTGGCGGGAGGCGGCCGGTGGTTGGGTGGAACAGGTATGTGCGCGATGCTCACGGGGAGGCCAGATCTAAATTTTTAATGTGGGTTTGGTGGGGTAAACCAGATAGTGGAGAAGTTTATGAGGAAATGCGGCGTAGTCGCAATTTATTTAAGTCACGCTTACGCTGGTGTCAAAACCACAGCGAGCAAATTAAAATGGACATTGCGGCTACGCAGCATTCGAACAATGACTTTAAGAACTTTTGGAAATCTACCAATAAATTAAATGGTAGACCTGGCTTACCAGTGAGCGTTGAGGGTATTAATGACCATAGTCTCATAGCGGACATGTTCAGGGACCATTTTGTGGTGACGTCACCGTTGCGACCATCACAGCTTGGAAGAGATGAATGTACGGGTGGTCAGGAGATTGGAATCCGATTTACAGCAATGGATGTCAATAATGCTATAGCCTCTATGTCCCGTGGCAAGTCTCCTGGCCATGACGGTCTGAGTATTGAACACCTAAGGTATGCGGGTCCTCATCTGCCCGGAGTGCTTGCCATGTTTTATAACTTGTGCATGGCACACTCGTACTTGCCTTCAGCGCTGATGAAAACTGTGGTGGTGCCAATTGTGAAGAACAGAACGGGGGATGTGTCTGATAAATCCAATTACAGGCCTATCTCACTAGCCACGGTTGTTGCGAAGGTTCTTGACAGTTTGCTTAGCGTCCACCTTGATAAATATATAACCTTACATGATAATCAGTTTGGTTTCAGGCCAGGTTTGTCAACTGAGTCGGCCATATTATGTCTGAAGCAGACTGTTAGGTACTATTCGGTTAGGCGTACACCTGTATATGCCTGTTTTCTCGACCTTAGTAAGGCTTTTGACCTGGTAAATTACGGTATCCTATGGCAGAAATTGAAAAATACTGGACTGCCTGAAGAAGCAACCAGAATCTTCAAATATTGGTACCGTAACCAGGTCAATGTTGTGCGATGGTCCGAATCTTATTCGCAGCCATATAGGTTGGAGTGCGGAGTTAGACAGGGAGGCCTAACCTCCCCTAAGCTCTTCAACCTATATGTCAATGCCCTCATAGAGGAGCTCAGTGGCACACATGTCGGTTGTCACATTGACGGAGTATGTCTTAGCAACATCAGTTACGCTGACGACATGGTGTTGCTGAGTGCTTCTGTTTGTGGCTTAGCGAAACTGTTGAGCATATGTGAAAACTATGCTCACAGTCAAGGCTTAATTTATAATGTGAAAAAAAGCGAATGTATGGTCTTTCAGGCCAGGGGAAAAGCATTACCATCAATTGTACCACCCATTAAATTATATGGTACGCCGTTAAAAAGGGTGTCGCAATTTAAATATCTAGGTCATGTGGTAACCTTTGACTTGAAGGACGATGCTGATATCGAGAGAGAGCGCAGAGCATTGTCGGTTAGGGCGAACATGATAGCTCGCAGGTTTGTTCGTTGTTCCACCCCGGTTAAAGTAACGCTATTTAGAGCTTACTGTTCTTCATTTTACACAAGCAGCCTGTGGATCGATTTTACGCAGAAACAGTACAATGCTCTGCGCGTTCAGTACAATAATGCTTTTAGGATGCTGATGGGACTGCCTCGATTCTGCAGTGCGTCGGGTATGTTCGCTGATGCGCATGTTGATTGTTTTCACTCGATCATGCGCAAGCGGTGCACATCCCTGGTACGCAGGGTTGGGGATAGTCCCAGTGGCGTCCTGAGGGCATTTGCTGACAGGCTGGATTGTCAGTACCTGAACCACTGCCGTATGGTGCACGTGCTGACAAATCAGGGCTGTCTTAGATATAAGATATAGATTAAGGTAGTTTTAAGTTTACTAACATTAGACTAGTGTTTTCCTTATATATGTTACTAACAAATATGATCTTTAAGGTCGAAATAAAATGATTTAATTAATTAATTAAAAATAGTACTTTAGTAGCATTCAGAAAATATTTAAAATTAAATTTACTTCAAAGCTTAGTCTAATTAGTATCTCAGCTTTTATTAAATCAAAGGTCAAACGTTATCTTTCCGAGAAGCTGTTTGTATGGAGATTTTGAGTTTTGTCGGGAGTCTTGAGATCTTTTGAAATGTTGGAAGAATCCAGATGATCCCGACCGTCTGGCAACCCTAGCAGCTAAAAGTTTCAACTAATAAGGTTCATAACGAGTGCTACTGATTACATTATCGTGAACCATGTAAATAGGGAGAAATAAAATAGATTTCTAAATTTAACACTAGAAAGTTCTTCTATATCGTGGATCCATATCCATATCAGGAACAATCATTTGTAGTTTAATAAAATCAGTTGATCCAATCGGGATTCCAACTTACATTCCACAGGGCCAAGTAACAAAAATACTAGTAACACTATTCTTATTACTAATACTCCAAATAAGAGTATAAAAAAAGGATATTGAAATATTCAGAAATCTCCCCCTCATCAAAAAGATCCCCATTAAGACTGTGATGTCTCTGTGGTGATTTCGTTTCCTTGACTTTATTGTTGGACAGATTATTTAAAAGAGTTCATATTTTCGCAGGTTTCGTTTTGTAGTTGTCAAAAGCTTTCATATAATACTGTTTTTAGCTTTCCCTATATTTGCAGTAACGTCATTTCTTTTCTTTACAAATTCTTTTTGATCATGTTTCTCTTTTGGATTTCTTTTATACTAATACCATAGATTATTTCTGTACTTTGTATCGTTTAAAATATCTTTTTTAATGGAATCTTGTCGATGCGGGTTTATAATTTTTGATTTTAAAGTCTTACTTTTTCTTAAGATAGATAACGGTGTCATAAATAAGTTAAACACTTAACTCGTATTCATTTCTATTCCATCTTATACGCCATTTTTGTGAGAACTAAGAGATAAGAATTTTCAAGTCAATCGTCTTTTAAAATAATATAAAAAAATAATACTATCGTTATCTTGAGATTTGATTCTATTCCATTATTACACTCCCACCGGTGTCGACGACAAGGCAGTTTTATTGAAGGGGCAATACACAGAAAACGGGCCTTTGATCAAAGTGCACAATTTTCAGTTCATTTGAAGTGCTCACCAAAATGTTCAAGCAATAATTCTAAACTTGAAACAAACATTTTATTTTAACACCATCGTGAACGTGAAATAGTAATGCTGCTCGTAACTCTCTCCTAAAGGTCAATTTGCTGTAGTTAGAATGCTAAGTACAGTATAAGTTACAGTGGCAAGTTCTGGCAATTTAAGACAAAATAGGATAAGGATATGGGTTCTTTAACCACCAGAACAATATCTTTGAGCGAGGAAGGACCACGCTGTCACAGAATACCAGCGTATGGTGGAGTACCATACGTATGATGATTGTAGATATCCGGAGACTTTTTTTGACACTTTACCGGAAACGAGGCATTCCACCTTAGTCCTCAGGGTTAACAACGCATCTGCGTTTTGGTTCTTAATCGAGGATAAACGTAGACGTCTATGGGCCACAGCATCCACTTCCCATCAGGTGGACTGGGTGCTTGTTTGTCATAAGTAAGTTCACTTAATTTTTAGGTTGCCACATGTATTTGGCATTTGACTTTACTAGTCTTTTAGTAGTATTCACAAAATATTAAAAATTCAAACAATTTACTTCAAAGCTTAAGTCTAATTAGTAATTCAGTTTTTATTAAATCAAAGGTCATATGTTATGTTTCCGAGATGCTGTTTGTCTGAAGATTTTGAGTTTTGTCGGGAGTCTTGAGATCATTTGAAATGTTGGGAGAATCCAGACGACCGTCTGGCAACCCTAGCAGCTCAAAGTTTCATCACAATTATTTCAATATATATTACTCGAAATTATTTACGAAAAAGATAAATTATATTCACACAAAAACTTTCATTACAATTTTATAATAAAACACTATACTAAAACACTAATAAAACCCTAAAAAAAATTCAAAAATCAACACAATAACATTCACCCGAAAATGGCGTACGTAATGAACGTAGATTATAAATAAATATCCATAGGATAACTGTTTTTTTATTGCACTAGAGGATAAAAATTTTTATATTGATTCTACATATAATGCCAAACTTCTTCGTATAAAAGTAGTCTTTAAATTATATTTAGAGCCTACTTTTATACGAAGTACTTATAGTTTTAATAGTTTAAAGTGCCGTGGGTGTGCGCGGTAGTATCCGACCGCTTGAATTGTGACGGATTATCGCCGGGGTCGTATTCGACCGCTAAGAGATTGAAGAGTTAAATTAATGTCAAATACACAATGTCAACTTTTTAAATTAAATGTCACATAAAATGTCTGATTAATGTCACAGTATCAATCAGCCAGTTACGATACTACATCTAATAATTTCTCTTCAAGAAATTCCCTTACCGAATAATATGATCTTTCTAAAAATAGTGTCTTCACTTTTTTTTAAATAAATTATTATTTGAAATTTAAAGCAGAGAGTTAGGTAAATGATTATATACTCTAGGAATCATACAAAAACACTGTTGTTTAAAAGTTTGGTTTTGTTAGACATGAAGCTAATTTGGAAAGGGTATCTCTTGCTTTTTAATTTAACAAATAAGTTACTATTATTTCTTACAAATAGTACTATATTTTTACCTTCTGGTACCTTCTACTTCTTGATTACCAACAAAGTACCTATCTACACCTTTTATTCCATTATCTTATACATACACAGATACACTGATTCATTCACTGCAAATGTAACTTTGTAATCCTATATATTCGTATGGGATTACAAAGTTATTTATGCAGATAGTGTATCTAGAAAACTGCACCGAAATTGAAAAATGTTTTAGTTTTTCGTTGATTTATACACTAAACACTAATTTTGTTCTAAGTTGAAGCTTCTATGTCTGCTATAAGTGCCTTAGAGTTTCGATGATCGATCAGTCAAAGGTGAGATCATAACAGTCATCGAGTTCTTCATGAACCTTTTTGAAAATGAGTTGTAAACACGATGGTTCTACGTACGTATGCATCACTGAGCTCCTTTACCCACCCTTTGAGTTAATCATAAGGAAGATGACATCATCACTGTCACTGTCACCTTAGTCTCCATCCTCCGTCAAACTAAATTCTCTAAAAATATAAAATAATAAAAAATCTAAACAGCATAGGAATAATGTAAGTAGCTACTAAGAAAGTAACTACCTACTTACCGGTAATTAAAACGAACTGAAGCCAGCGGTACGCCCATTGGAAATCTCCGTGGAGTGCTGGCAGTTAAAAATTCTAACTTAAGATTTCACATTCACAATCAGTTTTTGGATGTACGTCAGTTCAAGGGGGCAAAAGAGCATACGGTTCAACTGATGTTAAGTGAAGTACCGTAGCCCATGAACAACCGCAACACCAGGGAAATCGCTTTAGAAAGGAGTAAGCTCTTTTCTTGAGGGTGCCCAGGTCGTATCGCTCCGGAAAAATCGCCGGTCTTAAACTATTCCACAGAGAGGTTGTACGCGGAAGAAAACTCCTAGTGAAACGTACAGTGGTAGTCCGCCAAGCATCCAGATGGTGTATCGGGAGGTTTGCCACGAAGTGCGTTCATAAAATTTGGCGGCTGGGACGTTTGTCTTCTTTTAACACTTTCATTAGACTTTTTCTGATTCTACACTTAGCACTAATACGTATATGTATATGGTCACGGGGGTTACACTCACACCCCCCTTTCGACCAGAAGTGTCCCACAGTGTACGTAGCAGTGACCTTTTCGAATTACTTTAACCACAAAACTGAACTTCATTAATAATAATACCTTATCAATGTATTATTGTATGTATGTGGAAGTAGTAAAATATTATTCCAATAAACTTTTTTCCTCTTAATAATTGTATGTACCTTACCCAAACTTTCATCAGTTTTCTTAATGGCGAAAACGACTCGACACTATCGTTATAATTTATGACTCGATTTGTTTGTATAGGTCTCATAAAATGCGTTAAAATCGTACAGTTATTTTATATATGTTCGCACTCCATTAGTCGAGTATCTATTTTTATCCAAGGGAATCGAATCATCAGGGTTAGAATAACTAATAGAATATAAGTATTTTTGTGTAGAAATAGAATGTAGAAAATACTAAGAAAGGAAGTTAAACATGTTGTATAAAAGTTTGTTAAAATAATCGAAAATACGTTATGTAGAAATTTGACACGCAGCAAAGCATTACTACGAGTAACGTGCGTGAGCTAATCTGAATTGTCAAGTTTTGACTCGGATTAATTCTTAGTCAAAACTTTCGACAACTTAGTCGAATTCGTACAAACTACCTACAATAAAATCAAACTAAAAAGTTAAATTACAGCTTAAACCGGGTTATTTTTCAAAGAGTAGCCAAATTTCAAACTTATATTCAAATATATGTATGTATAATGATATACTGTTATTGTATATATTTTATTATTGTATATATAATACGAGAAAATAAGGCTTCTATTTTTATTTGAAACTATCCCAAAATCTCAAATTGAATGTAATTTACGGGCAACAACGTTTTTGCCCACCGATCGATCGACCTACGAATTTGTGCACGCGCAATAAAATCAGTTAAAGTAATGCATTACCACGCATTTTAGAAATAAAATATAAAAAAGACAGAATATTTGCCTATATTGATTATTCTGAACCTTCTCTGCAAGTTTGGCCAGTTATTACAAAGTACCTATATGAATCAGTGCTAGGTATAGGCCTTGTCTCATTTCTAAACATTGAAATGTAATGTACATATTACTTCAATATTTTTGAGAGGAATTTAGGGCAAGGCTATGTTCGTCGCCTGGTCACACTTGTTGTTGGCGCACTTCAAAAGTTTATCAGACATGCAGGTTTCCTCATGAAATTTTCCTTCGCCGCCGAGCATGCAGTAAATCAGCAGTTAAAATATAATTAAACTACAGTGCTGATTTACCACGTGCTCGGCGATGAAGTAAAACATAGTGAGGAAACCTGTAAGGCTGAGAAATAAGAAAATAATATTTAGAAGACATGTGAAGTTCGCCAACACGCTTTGGGGTAACGCTACGGACACTTCCTTGTCCTAAAACCCTCTCAGAAATGAGAGAAGGCTTGTGCCCAACCGTGGGACGTATATATGCTGTAACTTTAACTGTACTTTACTTTTGTACAGTGGTAAACATTACAGTAGTTAAACATAAAACGATGCCATGAACTGGGTACAAAAACTATTCTCACAGTGCATTCAATTTTCTATTACCTAAACAATATTAGATAGGAAAGATGAACTTACTGTCAAGAATAAAGACTAACAAAATTATTAAGGTTAGTGATAATTTCGTATACATACTCCTAGTGACGAATTGCGCAGCAGCATTAAGCTACTATATTGCGCTGTTATCCTGTGAGATCGTCGTCCTTCCCCGTTTGCTCGACTGAGCCATTCGTGCTACCACAATAATAAAGCTGCAGAATAGTCCCACCACGTATAAAAGCAAGTATGTACCAGGTATAGAATCATTATAATTACAGACTGTAATGCATTCTAAATTAGTCATCAAAAAAAAATCCTCAAAAAAGTCCTCAAAAAAATTTAATTATTCGAAGTGACAACGTAACTGTAGACTTGTTTATTTAAAGTTGATTGCAAGTTACCATAGCCTGCAGGAGATATTTACTATCTGATTAAGCTGTAGTGGACTGTAAGTTATTTTTGTAATTTTTACTGAAATGAAAAATCCAATTACTGTCCATAATAAATTCGCAATCTCGTATGATAAAGCTAATACCCGAACATTCTTCAGAGCGCGTCTTTACGCTTAATAACATTCTTATCTTGTTAGATATTATTTTACAGAAAATAACAATAACGTTCTCCAGATCGACCTACGGTCACGATGGAGTCCGTTGAGCTATCAACGGAGACCCATCTGCGCAGTATATCATAGTGCACAAGCTTGTGTCGAAGTACAGGTACACTCTATGCCTTTACTCTGAAAGTCCTATGGGACGGCAGTCCACCAAAATAGGGGATAGATCAGGTGCAGGCCAAGGATGTTACGTGCTTTCTTGGGAACGGGGCTGTGTTACCGCCTATTTATGGACTCTGGGCTGCTGCTGAGATTTTACGGAATGTTTATTTGACAGAAGAACCCAACAACGGTAGTGTACAAGCGTGTTGCTGCGATGCAGCGGGATCCCAGTTCGAATCCCACACGGAATAACTCTGTACTACAAATGATTGTTCCGAGTAAGATATTTTTCATTGTGCTGCTTATGTATGTAATACTCCATCACGATACAGAAGAAAGTTTCGATATTTCACGAATTAGGATAGAACGGTTTGCTTTATCTTTCGTAATGCGTACGGCATAGGAGTGGATTAATTTGCCTGCGCGGCGTCTAATCTTTCCGTCCAATTACCATAATATGTTTCCAAGGCATAACCTTTTGTTACGCAAAAACAGTGTGTTTCACCACTTAGGGGTTCATCACCACCTATCACTAGCTGGGATTATATTCAATTACTAGCTTATAATAAGTAAAAAAAGTAATAATAACAAAGAACAAACAACGAAAAATGTCGTGTAGAGGCGTATTGGGTGAATTAAGAACATCCACTACCCTATATCATCCCATGGGAGTTGTAAGCGCCAACAAAGGTAAACTGAAACACAACAAGAGGGCAGAATGCAATTTAAAGAATAAATTAGGTATAAGATCAAAGAGGCCAACAAGCATTACTGTTTTATTTATGTATTTATTTAATTAGTGTGATGCGTTGACGGAGACAACACCCAAGACAGCCTACTTAGCCTTCTTGGTTTCTATAGAAGTTAAAATCATGGTAGATTTCCATGGGACTCTCTCTACGACGTCTCTCTCTCTCTCTCTCTACGACGTCTCTCTCGACGTCTCTCTCTCTACACTATTATTGATGAATCCAAGTAAGCTACTACTCCATTTAAACAAAAACTTATATACTCAGTGCTTGTTATATTGCAAACTATTTCCCGGCCGGCCGGCCCGGGACTATCACAACTTTTCCGGGAGTTCAGGACAAATGCACACAGGACTATCGATCCTTAAATATTCTTAGACTACCGTTTGGCCATTCCTATCATAAATCCCAGTATACCAGCAAGAGCTAAAATCATGCAAAATTGAATCCAGAAAGGAAATCTATGTACATTGTATCTCTACATTCCTGGACTGCAGTAGTCAACATCAGGTAACAGTAAGTTCATATATCACATAAATTTTACAAAATAAAACAACGTTCTAAAATGTTGTGATATCGTAATGATCTCAAACCTAATAATCTAAGTATCAAACGTTCAAAAATTTTAAAACGAACGTGTTTATCAGTGCTGGTTCTTGCCAATCCAATAGATTGTACCGATTGACTGTTTTTTAAACAAAAATGCGATTTGAATCTTAGTCGAGATCCATTCCATAGATTACTAAGATGCTTCTGGTTTTTGCATTGTAATATATGTTTTGCTCTTAAATAGTTTTATTGGAACGCAAGTTATAGTTAAAGTTGGTCAGTATTGTGCCAATACATAGAGCCTTTATAACTATCGACGACTAGCTATTGCCCGCGGCTTTAAAGATTTATTAACATCATTAATGTGACATGTCAAAATTCGCATTTTTGGTTTCTTGCTTTGTTCTGGTCATAATTTATTTACACCGCATCCATTTCAGTATCTACTTGTGTCTGATCCTGCATTTGCTTAACATTGGCCTCCACATAGTAATTGTACGATTAATTTTAATTTTGATGAATAAGCGAACGTAATGAGAACTGCATGAAAGATGTATTAAAAAAAAGTGGTCATTATTAGACTATACGAGCTTCTGTACGGACATATCTTAGTTTTGTTTTAGTTTTCAAAAATACCTCCACTGCGCCTGCACTATGTATTGGGGCAAGCTCTGAAACGCGGTTGGAATTGCAGGAAACATTTAAATGCGCGCGTAGTGTTAGCGCAGGTTCTGCGATAAAACATGCTAAATAGATGCGGTAGCATGTTATGTTGAAAATATCTCTCGGGTTGCGATTGTGTATGTGTTTTTCTTTGTGAATACTCAAAGGTATTTTTATATGAAATTTAAATTATTTTTATATCCTCGGTTCCAGTTATGCAATGAAATTAACATTCACACATAAGGCAGTTGTGGTCCAAAAGTAAATATAAAAAGAATATTGAAAACCTACCAATTCCCTCCGCGGACAACCTCGTACGCACACGAGGCAGAGCCCACAACAGACGACTACAACACGCTATATTCCGCGATTAGGAATATAGATGTTAGGGAGATTACAGTTATAGCACGCAAACTGCGTGCGGCGAAGTCCCCTCAAGAGCGTCTCCTCGCTCTTGCCGAACGTAACGATCTTCTGCTAGCGTTGTAAGTTAAGTTAACTTATTTAACTTAACTCCAATGTCTGAGGAAATTAACCTACCAAGATCCCACGGTCGTATCAAACCTAAGGGTTTATCGCTTGTATCATTTAATATTCGCGGCTTGCGAAATAACCTCCCAGAGCTTAAGCTCTTTCTTCGAAATCGTGAAGTCGATTTCCTCCTCCTACAGGAAACTAATCTCAAAGCTAAGGACACTAGAGGCCTTTCTATTAAAAACTTCTCTCTTCTTCGTAATGACAGACCCGACCGCCGAGGCGGCGGAACGGCCATCTATTACAAGAAGACACTCCATTGCTCGCCCATTTCTACTCCGCAGCTTACCAACATGGAATGCAGGCTAGCTATGACTGGACATCAGTCCATCCTCATAGCCTCCTGTTACATCCCTTCAGGAACCTATCCCCTCAAAAAAGATTTTGAGGCCATTCTATCCTTGGGCAATTCAGTCATTATGTTTGGAGATTTTAACTCCAAGCATACTGAATGGACATGCCGCACTACGTCCCCTAGTGGCAAGATACTGCTCGATATCACGCAGTCTCTTGATATCACTGTCCATAGTCCTCTCGGTGTTACTCACTTTCCCGATAACACCGATCACTCACCTGATGTGTTAGATTTTGCGTTACTCCAAGGAGTTTCTCTCAACCTCAGAGCAATCGAGACACTAGACGATCTAGGATCAGACCACCGACCGGTCTCCCTCATTCTTGGCCATCAGCCACCTCCCCCAACACACACAAAAACCTTCACTAACTGGAAGGGATTCAAGGAGTCCCTAGCTAAAGCTCTGGACTCACAGGATTCTACCATCTCCATACCGTCGGACTTAGACAGTCCCGAAAAAATCGACACCGCGGTCGATTCACTCTCCACCCTTATTAAATCCTCCCTTAAGGAGAACGAAAGGGTCGTCCCGGTTGCTAACAATAGTGGGCTTCCCCTACATATTAGCAACCTATTAAAAGCCAAAAAAGCTGCTTTCCGGAGAGCAGCAAAATATCCCACCCCCGAATATAGGCGCGCGGCCAATCGTCTTCAACGAAAACTCCGCTTCCGCCTCTCTGAATTTCAAGATCTCGAAAAGAGTAAGCTCATGGAGAATATCTCTCCATCTCACACAGCGTACTATCAGATGGCTAGAGCCCTCCGCATAGACGCTATCACCCACACTCCCCCTCTCTCCCGTCCCGACGGCACGGTTGCCTTCGAGGACGAGGAAAAGGCTGAGTGCTTTGCGGATAGCATTGCCGCTCAATGCTCCCCTAGTTCTCAACCTGTCGACCCCTCACACGTCCAGGCAGTGGAGGATGAGGTCCGCCGCCGGAACTCACCCCCTACGGCCTCCGAACCTATCTCTGTGTCCAATGATGAGATTTCATCCCTCATCAAAGGACTTAAGCCTAAAAAGGCCCCGGGCGCGGATGGCATCTCCAACCAAGCCCTTAAACACTTTCCCGAGCAGGTGTTAACCTTTTTATCTATTATCTTCAACGCCTGCTTCAACCTTAGTTATTTTCCCACTTCGTGGAAAGAGGCAACTGTGATTGGAATTCCCAAGCCAGGCAAGCCTCTCAACCTCCCCTCCAGCCATCGCCCCATTAGCCTCCTCAAGGCAATGGGCAAGCTCTTCGAAAGAGTCATCCAAACACGGATGAGGCGCTATCTGTTTCCCACAGACGGTGACCCTCTCATCATTAGCCACCAATTCGGTTTCCGAGCCAAACACTCATGTCCCCAACAAGTTCACCGCATTGTGGAATACATCCTCAGCGGTTTCTATCCTCGACGTCATAAAACCATCGCGGTCTTCTTCGATATAGCCAAAGCTTTCGATAGAGTCTGGCACACAGGCCTCATCTACAAGCTCTACAAAATAGGTCTCCCCGATCGTCTAGTTCGTCTCGTGGCCTCCTATTTGAAACATCGTACCTTTCGTTTTAGACACGAAGGCACGCTATCTATACAGCGAACTATCAAGGCTGATGTCCCTCAGGGCTCAGTACTTGCTCCTCTGCTGTACATCCTGTTCACCAACGACATTCCCATCCCGTCGAAAGGTGTTCAACTCTCCCTCTTCGCAGACGACACTGCCATCTACTGCAAAGGTGTCTCACTACCCTTCATACGGAACAAGATCCAAAAGTCAGTTGATGACCTAGGAGATTGGTTCAAAAAATGGCGCATCGATGTGAACCCGGAGAAGAGCTCCGCCGTTCACTTCGATTATAAACGACGCCGTCTTAAAAACACCCCTCCAATACGTATGCTAGGGACCCCTGTCCCCTGGCATACGACAGCCAAATATTTAGGTGTCACTCTAGACACAGGGCTCACTTTTAGGCCCCACGTCAAACGAGTCACCCGTCACGCACGGTTTTACCTGAGTAGGCTCAACAGTATGTTGGGCAGACACAGTAAAATGTCCCTTCGAAACAAGCGAACCCTTTATAAGGTCTGTATACGCCCCGTCATGTCATACGCGGGCCCCGTCTTTGCCCACGCAAACGCTAATATTTTAAATGAACTCCAAATAGTTCAGAACCTCTTCTGTCGTCGAGCTGCGAACGCACCTTGGTACGTCCGTAATGCCGACCTTCATCGGGACTTAGAGCTCCCAACAATTCAACAATTCCTTAAAAAACTCTCTGAGAACTTCTTCAAAGCCTCAGAGTCGCACCCAAACAATTTAATTCGTGAGGCGGCTTCTTATGCAGCCCCACCCCCCTCTCGCTATCGTGTCCGCAGGCCGAGAAACTCTCTCTCGGACCCGCCCAATAAACTGTCAAACGACCTGAACTGCCTCCTGGCGGCTCAGGCCAGTTCTAATTAAATTAATTATTATTACTCAGCGGCTCTTAGCCGCCTGCGCCCTCTTTTCCCAAAAGAGGGTCGCCTGTCCCCAAAGGCGGTTTTTAGAGGGTATCACTTAGGGTCCCCGGTAGGACAGTGAGTCCCTCATAACCACGATAGACCGGCTATCGTGGTATGCGTAATGCATTTTCCGCCTCCCTACGTACAGGGTAGCCCTTTAATTGCTTCGGGCGCAAAAAAAAAACCTACCAATTGTGTATATACTTGTATTATTAATCCAAAAAAGTATATATTATATGTGCCTGTATATATAGAAAATATGTGCCCATGTGTATGTGTGTTATCCGTATGTATATATTTATGTATGTATGTGTATTATATCTATGTATATGTATATATATTATATGTGTGTGTATCTATATAATGTACTTAAGGTAGCCACTGAAAATCAGGGCTAGGATGAAACATCTTAGCGTTTCCTGAGTGGCAGTCCTATTTGGACCATTTCCCATTTTTTAAAAAAATTGTGTTTTTTTAAGTTAGCTGTTCACTTTTTTTAAGTTTGTGTAAGTGTATAATTAAGTCTACTTATAAGAATACCTAATTATAATGTATGTTTTGAGTTTTTATTGCAAATTTTTTAAGAAATGGCCAAATAAATATCTATTTCTTTCTTTCAAATGTCGATTTGCACTCATCCTTGCACCACCACTAGGAGTCTCAATCCTTACCATGAAATATCAAGCCTTGGACACATTGTGTCATAATCTTTATAGATACCATGTGATAAAGTAAATAATATGACATTATATAGATTATTATAATGCATTTGAGACCAGCGATCCACCCCGGCTTCGCGTGTTGATCTCGATCACAGCGCCACCTACCGGGTCTCTAAATGTGAATCTAAAGCATTTACGGATCCATTCAAACACACACAAAATATTCGGCAAAATCGGTCAAGCTGTTTTTGAGTTTTAGCGGAACTAACGGCTAACGGACGGCAATTGATTTTTATAGAGATTTTACTCAATTATTAATTTATTTTCTGATTTATCTCGACAAATATGTGAAAATGAAAATATTACAATGGAGCCTACGTGTCTGAAAAATTTAAATGTTATCTCGAGGACGTGTCAGCTCCGCTAACAAGCACTTGAAAGTGACGGACTTTTTTCTCCGAAATGATAGAAATTCTGCTGTTATTATTTTACTTTCTGCACTCTTGTGGTTGCAGTGTAAGAATATTTCATTGTTCAGCAGTGGTCTTGTGAAGGGTTGTAATGATTAAGTGATTATGTACGTAAAACGAAGCAGGAGAAAATTCTAGTTTTGTTCAAACTTTCTTTAAATAAATAATAAAGAACTTAACTTAAGCTGTTGTAACGTGTCTGTCTGTCTGTCGTTATTATAGAATAATACATAGTCATACATATATTAGAAATCATTTTATTTTTATATTATCCGAGGTCGTCTTCAAGCTTTTGTACGTAGTGTTTGTTTAATATGTAGGTAGGTAATGTTTTAAACCTTAAATTTAGGTAAAATTAGGTTTACTTTATGCTTATGTATACTCTAAGTTTTAGACTATTTTAATTTATTTGCATAGTTTGTATGAGTATAGTAGAATTTATTATTCAGTTTTCAATCACATCTGCGGTCCGAATAATCTAAAAACTTGCATATGTTATACATGATATGTTACATGTTATGTTATACATGACGCAGTATGCCTCATTGGGATCATCACGGCTCATGATACGTGTTGTTCAAGTTCCTTTTCTTAAACTCCAATATAATCTATCCAAATAAATAATATTGAAGTGTATGTTTGTACAAATGCACTGAAAGATGTTTTTAAGACGTTAGACTGGAAAGGACGCGGTATTAACGTAAACGGTGAGCACATCTCACACACGCTTTGCTGATGATATCGTCGTCATGGCAGAATCGCTGCAGGAACTTCAGGATATGCTGAACAGACTAAATGAATCCCCCTAATGTGTTGGTCTGTGCATGAATCTGAACAAGACAAAAGTTATGTTCAATGATTACGTCATGCCAGTTCAAATTACTGTTGATGGTAAAAAATTCTCCAAGTTGTCAAGGAATATACCTACCTCGGGCGGAGAGGGCAGAGGGAGAGAAGAATAACTTCGAGAGGGAAGCCGATCGGAGGATTCAGTTGGGCTGGGCAGCATTTAGAAAGTTCCGGCGGGTTTTCTCGTCGCCCATACCGCAAAGTCTGAAGACAAAAGTCTTCAACCAGTGCGCTCTGCCCGTACTCACTTATGGTGCCGAAACGTGGACACTGACGATGCGTCTGCTCCAAAAGCTTAAAGTCGTCAGCAAGCAATGGAAAGAGCTATGCTCGGAGTTTCTCTGGTAGACAAAACTCGAAATGAAATAATCCGCCGGAGAACCAAGGTTACTGACATAGTTTTCCGGGTTTGTAAGCTGAAGTGCAATGGGCTGGTCATGTCTGTCGCAGAGGTGACAACCGGTGGAGTAGAGCGTGTTATGGAGTGAAGACCGCGTCTAGGCAAACGTAGTGTGGGACGCCCCTTGACCAGATGGAGCGATGATCTGCGCAAGGTGGCTGGTAGAAACTGGATGCGTGTAGCCGAATCGGGCCAAGAAGCGCGCCTTGGGAGAGGCCTATGTCCAGCAGTGGACTGCCGCAGGCTGATGATGATGATGATGATGCATGTTTGTAATATTAGAACAACATCTTTTTTCCAAATTTTTGTCTGTCTGTCAGTCTGCCTGTCTGTTTGTTCCGGCTAATCTCCAAAATGGCTGCACCGATTTTGACAAGACTTCCACTGACAGATAGCTGATCTTATAAGGAGTAACTGAGGCTACTTTCATTTTGGAACAAGAATTAGGGTTGCGCGCAAAAAATCAAAATCGACGAAGTAGCGGGGAACAGCTAGTTACTACATAAACTTTCAATGGATATATTATCGATATTACGTCAGCAACTTGTTATTTGGGTGGATCAACTTTTTTACCCACACTTAGGTGTCCCTAGCAGGTTTTTTTACTTCATGACTTAATTAAAAGGTTTTTATAGGTTAATGGTCTTCTAAACACATAACAAATAATCAGGCATCATTAGGAAAATTCTAAAGTTACAGAAAATTAACAATTTGTTTTGATTTTTAGGGTAACTCAGTATACCAAAAAGAGCTCCCATACAAAAAATCCTTGTCCTCAGACCATAGTCTCTCATGTTAATTCCCGTTGAAATATTTTTTTTCTATAAAACCCTGCCTTGAAATTAATTTTACAAAGAGACAAAACAATAAACTTTATCAAGATCAACCACTGTTATTAAATAAACATAAAATATTTGAAGAAAAAAATAATTTAGGACTGTCCCTCAATAAATACCTTTTGCACGTGTATGCTGAGTTTCCTCCAAAATTTGCGTTAACAGAACGCCTAGATGGTATGTCTTGCTGTTGCTAACTTCATTTAAGTCGTACGCGGTAACAACGGCGGGCGAAACTTTGATGAGTGCCGACAAGTCAATCAGTCTGCCTCGAACGCATACAGAGAGTTCGCGTACCTTTTTGTGCCGTCAACTGAGTTACCACATTTTCTCGTAAAATGTAAGTAGTAACCTTGTAATAATAATATTATATAGTACTAGCTGTGGTTATCGACTAAATCATATGTCACTTATTTTTTTAATACTTATAATAAAATGTATTTTTGATCAAAGTACTTGAATTGTCTCCTCAGTTACCAGTATACTGAGTTACTTTGAGGGTAACTCCATAGACATCGTCAGTAACTTCAGAGACATTCGCGTACTGTTGAACACATTGTGGCGTTAAACTTAAATCAATACCTATTTTTATATATGATTCTTGTATTACTATTTAATTTTCAATATGTACTTCTCATATTTTATTAGCACATTATTTTCAATGGTAATTATCCTCACTTAAATGTTAAGTATAAGTGCGAAAGTGAGTGTTTGTTGGTAACAACCTATTAACACAAAAACTACTGATGGGTTTGGATTAAATTCGACACACAGTATACCGTGACCTAGATAAGGCTATAAGATACTTTTATTTCGGTAAAAAGTCGAAAGCGGAAGCTAGTTCTTTCCAATTTACATGTCTTATTTTTTATATTGCATTGAATAATTTCTTATGAACTGAAACATAAAAACTGTATTTCTTTCTTCCTTAGATATGCAATGGCACGTTTGACAGCAGCAGAAAAACAAAAGCGATATCGAGATAGGCTTAAAAATAACCCTGAAAAATATGAAGAAAACAAAAGAAAACATAGAGAGCACTACCACAAAGTGAAAATATTATCAAAACATTTGTCACCGAAGGAAAGAAAACAAGCTAATTTGATTTGGAAACTAAGGCAAAGGGAATATAGGAAAAGAAGAAAGAATTTACAAAGTATTATAGATGTGACACCGCCAAGTTCTCCATTACCTAGAGTACAAGATATTCAAGGAGTCCACCAACCACCACCCGCATCACCGGTTTCAAATGCGTCTAGAGAGCGAGAACGAAAAAAAGTGAAGAAACATAAATCTAAAGTATATAGAGCAAACAAAAAATTGGAAGAGGAAAATAAAAAGTTGAAGAGATTGTGTGAAAAATATAAGAAAAAACTAATGCGAAATAAACAAAAAGAAGTAAAAAATAACGAGAAACCAGAAGACAAGCAAAGCTATAATCTTTTGACCAAGTCTATAAAAGATCGGTACAAGACGATAAGGAGTCTCAACGAGAAAAGACTGCTTAAAAGCATTTTCAATACTGGCTTTATTGAAAGATCTAGAAAGAAAGCAGAATTGCTCAAAGAAACACTCGGAATACACAGAGAGTATCGTAAAAAACCAAAGACCAATCGTAGCATACTACAGCTAAGGAAAAAAATTCGCCTTTTTTTCGTACGCGACGATGTGTCTAGACCTACAGCTGGAAAAAAAGAAACAGTGACAAGAAATGGAAATAAAATGCAGAGAAGATACTTACTGGATACAATGAAAAAACTTCACATAGAATTTAAGAAAGAAAATCCAAACACACCGTGCTCATATTATTATTTCACGAAGCATCGACCATTTTATGTCATTGCTCCTTCCATTGATGCCACGGAAACCTGTATGTGTAAAACGCACGCAAACACGTCGTACAAGGCTCAGGCGTTGACAAAACAAGGTCTACTAAATACAAAAGATATGAATGTCATTATTCGAAAGACAGTATGCAGCGATCGGTTAAAGGATTGTATGTACAATAAGTGTAAAAACGCATGAACCAGAAGATAGACTACGATCAAAGAAAAATTGATGGCACTATAAAATACAGTGAATGGGTAAGGAAAGAAGTCAAGTTCGAGAAAGACGGTAAAATAATAAAAGCAATCAAGAATGTAAAAGAGGAAAAAATTGAAGAAGTTGCACATCTAAGGCAAAAATTTGAAAAGGATATTATTTCTTTCAAAAAGCATATATACAATATTAAAATCCAGTTTCAAAAATTTCGCGAGTGTTTAAGTAAAATGCAACCCAATTTCACTTTACTTAAACTTTAGTGAAAATTATAATTGTAAATATCACGAAGAGGTGCAATCTCATCATTTCGGAGGGTCTAGAAACCAAACAACATTACATACTGTAGTGGTTTACACTTACAACCACGAAAAACAACATGCAGCTAATTCCTTCTGCTCCGTTTCTGCCTCAAATTGTCATCAGCCTGCAGCCATCTGGAGCCACGTACAGCCGATTTTAGAATGGGTAAAAAATTCACATGAAGCTGTTGATACTATTCATTTCTTCTCAGACGGACCATCGACTCAATATCGCCAAAAGCAAAACTTCTATCTGCTTTGCACAAAATATTTTGATTATGGGTTTACAGCAGCTACTTGGTCTTTCTTTGAAGCCGGTCACGGTAAAGGCCCTGCAGATGGAATTGGAGGGTTTCTGAAGCGTTATGCTGATAAGTTGGTAGCTACAGGTGCGGATATTCCGAATGCAGGTGCGTTTTTCAAGCAACTTGAAAATACCAGTAAAATCAAGATGTTTTTGATAAAAGAGGAGGCTATTAAAAAACTGCAAGATGATCTGCCGAATACTATCCCACGTCTGATTGGAACATTGCAGGTTCATCATGTATTTACAGATAAAAGAAATATCCTAAAATACAGAGAGCTTTCCTGCTTTTGTAAATTTACAAAGAGAGGTTTTTGCAACTGCCTGAACCCCAAAACGTACCAAGTGAATTGTAATGCTGCTAAGCAGTTAAATGTAGACTCTACTAAGCAAATCCACCTACAAATCCCCGAACCAAAAAGACACGATGTTCTAGATCCATCAGATTAAGATGTCCCTCTTGCCGTATTGAAGCAAATCCAAAATATACCATCCCAACGAAGTATTTATCGAGCTGTCTATGGATCTTCATCTGATAGTGACGACGAGTCACAAATTGATAAGGAAAATCGTAAATCGATGGCTGTAGATGATAAATTTCGTTTTCAAAATGTCCATATAGAGGAGGACCAAGTAGCTTCCACTAGTTACGACAAAATTTCTCAACAGGTATCAATTGGTGATTTTTTACATGTTTATGTTTATGGCAGTAACAAAAAAAGAACATTTATTCTTACGTTTGCAAGGCTTTGTCCTCTATAGAAGAAGACGGTGAAATTAAAGTTATGTTTTTACGGGTAGTTAGTAATGATGCGAAGAAGTTCAGAGTAGACGAAAAGGATATCAGCTACGTAAATTATAAAGATGTTATTAGCATCTTGTCGGTACCAAGCCTTCTGGAAAAAGATATGTATAAATTTACTGATTCCATTGATATTTTTGAAAAATAACTACTGCCGCAATTTGATTTCAAGATTATAAATATGACGAAGTTGATTATTAATAGTAGAATATTTGTCATAAATGTGATATTATTTTGTTCCTTATTTGTAAATCAAGTTTTAAATTTATTATATTAGTATGATTGCTACTTACTTCAAAGTCATTATGTTTAGAAGTAGGTAATTTTTTTAAATATTAAAAAAATAAGTTCGCTGATTTTATGTCTTAGGTGTTACCAAGTTTGTCTCTGAAGTTACTTTTTGTCCCTAATTTTAAATTTTCGTTTTTAAACGTGGTGATGACCTGCCTACATCGGAATCTATATTTTTATATCAGAATATACTGTAGATAAAAGGGCATCTGTAGGATAGATTTTTTGCGTTTATCTAATTACTTATTTAGTTTTAATGAAAAGTTTCGTGTTTATTTTTGATGTTGGTAACGCAAGATACAATTTATTGATCACTTTTAATATAAAAACTAAACAATTGTTAAGACTGAATTTATTACAGCAATTAATTTTGCGTGCAAAACTAAATAAAAACTACGAATCATTTATATATTTGTTTTATTCAGACTATATTGATCATTATATAAAGGTTACGCAGTAGACAATTTTTAGAGTGTGCTAATACATTTTCGCAAATTGCGGCCAAAATAATAAATCAACTTCGTGCCCCTTTGAAATATACAAAATAGTTGATATTTCGAACACACTTTTCGTGTCGGAATGCACACATTAAATATTTATTTTTAAAAAAAATATTTTGCCTGAGCTCTCCAAAATGTGGGTCGAATAGTTGATTGACCCATTTGCCTAAAAATCCGACACAAACCTCAAAGCTTCTTCAAGTATTACATAAGCAGGCTTAGGTGGTTTAAATTTTTAGTTAAGTTTCGTTTTGTCAACAAAGAGGGGTTGAGGATGATGTTATAAATCTTACGTAATTAAAAAGTCCCACATAATAAAAGATTTTTAAGTTACTTATCATATAAGAATTTAATATTTTGTATAAAATTAATATTAAGTCAGACTCTTTTTAATATTCTCCCGATGACATCATTCAGCCCTGAGTCGGAAGAAGCTGTAAGAGCTACATAGGCTAACAGCACTTACATCTCAGATAAAATAGCATACGTGGTAGAGCCTCGCTGCGGCTATTATGGTTGTAGCATGAATGCGTCGGCTCGACCGCGGAAAGACTACGCTCTCACAGAATATCAGCGTAAAATAGCAGCTTAATTCTGCTGTGTTTCGTATGGTTAGTATAGAGACCCGGAGACACATTTTACTGGAATCGAGGCATTCCATCTTAGTCCTCAAGGGTGACAACGCATCTGTGTTTTGATTCTTAATCCAGGTTAAATGTAGATGTCTATGGGCCACAGCATCCACTTATCACCAGATGGACTGTTTGCTCGTTTGTCACCCTTATCCTATAAAAAAAATTCCTGGAATTCAAATAATTCGCCCCACGCATTCTACATACCACCATAGCATACGACGCGCGGATAAGTGAGGGCGATATTAGGATTTGAGCTGAGTTACTATATCCCCTTAAGTCATATAATTTTAATAAACAGAATACAGAAAAATATACTATTTTTCTTTTTATTTATACTTATTTTGGGTTGAAACTCAGCCAGGACGCCAATTTCTATCGTTATATATAATTTTCACGATTTTTGACGAGTTTTGGGTATTTGGTAGTAAAGTAATGCAAGGGGTCCACCTAAACCAGTAATTTTTTTAAAGTTGTCTACGAGAAAAAGCAATAAAGGAACCTCTGCCCTGGACTGTTGAAAGATTAAAATAGAAATAATAAAATTAAAACATCTGATGTTGAATGAAGGACGAAGCTTTTAGTACAATAATGTTTTTGAATTCTATAAAATTCTATAAAATTTCACCAATTAAGGGAGAATTCCATTACCTATTAATAGACAAGAACAAATAACAAGCCAATAAGAACTGTTGTTTTAAGCAAATTTAAATTGTTATAATTTGAATTTTCTTCTCTAAAAACAGATGAAAATAAAAGAATATATTTCATCCTCGCTGTCTATGTTTTTCGGTTTGAATCCATTTTTTAATAGAGTGTTCTTTTTTAATAGAATTTCCTTTAATAAAAACAAAGTAACTCCTGTGCTCGAATGTTGGTAGGTACAAACTAAATGTTTAAAAATAAATAAATACCTTTATTTATAATAAAGTTGTAAATATACGTTCGGGCATGACTTTGTTAGAAGTTTAAAAGTTTGGAGCAACCTACACGTGTGTATATCAGACTGTATTTATATTTTCATTCTAAAAATAAAAATGCTTTATCAGAATTCCAGAAAGTTCTATCGTACTTGGCGCAATATTTGAGAGCCTAATAAGTTAAGATGAGATCAAATCAGTGTAATTTTAACTTTTTTTTTTAAGAAATAACTTAATTTTATTATTATATAATTAAAATAATTTTTTAAATTTTAAGAAATAACACTGATTTGATTGAAATTTTTCGCATAAACTTGCAATTAAATTTTAAAATAATCGCTATCCCATATCATCCCGTGGCTGTCGCATTGTAATTAAAACACAATAGTAGGTGCACTGTTGTTTCAGTGAAGCCATTTATGGGTCACCATCAGGTGAACCATGTGCTTGTTTTTCACCCTTAACGTATAATAAAATAACTATTATTATATCATCATCATCATCATTACAGCCCTTCACAAGTCCACTGCTGAACGTAGGCCTCCCCCAAGCAATGCCACAAAGCACGGTCCTGAGCCACCTGCATCCATCGACTTCGTGCATGTCTTACCGGGTCGTCACTCCTTCTAGTGGGGGGTCGCCCTACACTAGGCCTACCGGTACGAGGCTGCCACTCGAAAACCTTTCTTCCCCATCGGTTATCGGTTCTTCGAGCTATATGGCCGGCCATTGCCACTTCAGCTCACTAATCCGTTGAGCTATGTCGGTCACTCTGGTTTTACTGCGGGTATCCTCATTTCTGAGTCTATCACGCAGAGAAACTCCGAGCATAGCCCTGTCCATAGCTCGCTGAGTGAACTTGAGCGTCCTCATACGCACTGGTTGTACACTTTAGTTTTCAGAGATTGAGGTATACCTGACGAGAAGATGTGTGGTAATTCCCCGAACGCTGCCCAGCCGAGTTGAATCCGTCGATTGACCCTATATATATATATATATATATATATATATATATATATATATATATATATATATATATATATATATATATAGGGTCAATAGGGTCAATATAAAAGGTCAAGTTGGTCATCCTAAAAATTTATAAAATATTTTTATTATTGTTACAGTGCAAATAAACCTGTACTGTCTAAATGATGTCTGTCTACCTTTTAAATGTCTGAATGATGTCTATGAATTAAAAAGTTTTATTAATTGACGAAACAAAGACTTAGGGAGAGAGTTTTATATCGAAAAGAATAGTTTTAAATGTCTAACTGGTTTCCTTTAACATATTCCTTTTAATAAGAAACGAAATCAAAATTAATTACGGTTTAAGAGAATCCAGCTTCTCGTTTCGTCCTGGAGGGGTCGAGATGACTATGGGATATGCCAAAAAGGCGGTAAGCTGCGTCAAACGTGCGAACTGCAATCATCAATTCGTCTGCGAAGAGTGACGATTGAGGAAAATCCTCTTAAAAACGGTAGAGGCACAGGCTCAGCAGTAGAATTTTATGAGCTGATGATTAAGAAGACACTAAGTAAACTACCAACGAGGACTAGAAGACAGATATCCCTAGACCAAAAAGTAGAACCCTTTAATATAAGAATAAAAGACAAAACAAAATAAAATAGTTATTTTTTTTTTAATTATATTACCAGCGAAAAATAGCTTAATGCAGCTGTTTCGTATAGTGAGTGTAGAGAATCGGAGACCCTTTTTACTGGATACGAGACACTCCTTATAATTAATCAGAGGTAGATGTTTGTTCGTTTGTCACCCTTATTATAAATTCAATTTTTTCCAGTTTTTACATTTCCCCTCAGTCGCCTCTTAGGTACGATATAGAACGAAACTTTAAAAAAAAACGCCAAAGCCATTCACCGAGAAAACACAAACAGCGTTCTTTAGTAAGAAGTAGAATTACAAGATATTTTTTGTTGTAAATGGTTATGTGTTTTACGCAAAAAAAGTGTTAAGTAAAAATAAAACAATATAATTCATGACTATCGAAAACTTGAAAATTTATCACGTGGTAGAGCCATGCTGCAGTTATATTAGTAGTATAGTTGTGGCACGAATGGGTCGGCTCGACCGGGGAAGGACCACGCTCTCACAGAGTGCCAGCGTGAAGTAGTGGCTTGATGCTGCTGTATTTCGTATGGTGAGTGTAGAGAGCCGGAGACCCTTTTTACTGGAGGCGAGGCGTTCCGTCTTAGTCCTCACGGGTGACAGCGCGTCTGCATTTTGATTCGTAATCGAGGATAGATGTAGATGTCTATGGGCCACAGCAACCACTTACCATCAGGTGGACTGTGTGCTCGTTTGTCACCCTATCCTATAAAAAAAAAAAAAAAAAAAACTAAAATAAAATATACAAAATAAGAATGTACTGTAATGCTATGTAATATAAAATAATTTTTATACAATGTCATCAACATAATTAAGATTTTTTTTTAAATTTAACTTGAAACTAAAAATTTAACAAGAAAGTAAATAATAACAACAATGAAAACAATTTACATGAAGAAATTGAACTAAAATTTTAATTAATTAAACAGAAATAATACATAAAATAATTAATTAAAAAAAGACGAAAATATCACAAAGAAAATAGTAACAACAATATTTTCTTTAAAAGAAGTTTATTTACTTAAAATCTAATAACATTAATTAACAAATTAAACCAACTGTTTAAAATAATTTATTAAAATACTTACTTGTCAGTCACAGCCGCGACCGCTTAAAAATCACGAAATTATCAACAGCACACCAACTTTGTAACGACAGAATAAACTAGGAAGAAATTAGAACCATCCGGGAAAAGGCGTAACGCGTTAAAGTTCGAGCGGATCAAACTTCGAAAAGAGAGCTTACACGAAATATACGCACGAAACAACTCGTCCTCAGCACGTCCGCTCCGGTCTCTCGCGAGAAAATGAATAAAGAGATATTAAGATTTAAGATACACGCTATTATCGAACTTTTTATTTCCTGCATAAAGAAAATATGGACTGTTCTTTTATTGATTTTTTGATTAAGTACTTACATACGCTCCTAATAGAGATCGTGAGAGGCACTTATTTATAGAAAATTGTAGGTTATTGTATTGTACATTCTTTCTTCTGGAAACAAGGCATTTCATATTAATCCTCACAAGTGACAAGTGACAAACTAAATACATTTTGATTCTTAATCGAGGATAGATGTAAATGACTATGGGACACAGCATCCACTTACCATCAGATGGACTGTGTGCTCGTTTGTCTCCCTTATTCCATAAAAAAATACCTTACTCCTCACTGCTGCGATTTACTTTCCTTACAGGCAAAGATATTTAAGTACTTTTGCAAATATGTATTTAAATCTCTGCTTACAGCCTATCAAATGTCCACTACTAAACATAGGCTTTCCGAATAGAATGTCTCATAACACGGATTAGATAAAGTTGCTTTGTTCAGTAGGCCGGTTATTATACACTATAATTATGTTTATTATTTTGGTTGTATCAGAAAGATGCTGCCGACCATGCCCATTTTCATTTCCCTTTGTCGCCTCTACGACACTCGGGGGATGAGATGAGGCCGTAGATTCATGCGCCAGTAAAGCCAATTAAATTCAAAATTACATTTTCATTTAATTTTGTCGCTATTCCCTCAACAGTATCTCTCATGAATGTGACAGTCATTTATTATTATTCATTTATTATTCAAACCACACCTTACATTTATTCAAATAAGAAACTAGTTCGTGTCTCGATCTCTCACCTGACATTTCATGTAACAGAGTTATGGATGATAGTAAGACCTGGAGGTGATCGCTACCAAGCTATTTCCAGTTTGTTTATGGGTTTTACTGATTTTGTAACTTACGTAATTGTAAGCTGTTATTTTTTTAATGTCCCGCTGGCTTTTTAGATAGTTCTTCTCACGAGAGAGGACAGAGGTTTTTTTTCCCAACCAGCGGTAACTAAATGAAAGAGTGACTTTCAATACTTACTATGTATAATTTATATTAAATGAAAAAGTTTCTGTTTCTATTGACTTATTCAGGATTTCGATTCCATGTAAAAAGAAAGTTAATTGTCCGATTTAAGGTAAGGGCACCTATTTCCGCAGTATTTTTATCAAAACTCTGAAGGAGATCGAAAATTAATATATAATTATAATTATTTTTCCTCTTGAAATAGAAAATAGTGTTGACTATTTAGACCTTGATTCGTATTCTAAATTAATTAAATATGAAAAGAAGTTGGAGTACCTTACTCCGATGTAAAATTCTTATTTCGATGTATTTGGTTCCTAATTCCGAGTGTACAAAATGCGATAGATAAAGGTTGGAGGAAAAATACATGATGTTCGTTATTATAGTTATTGCCCTACAACCAAAACTATGATTAAAAAATGCCAGGGAGAACTTTAAAGAAATATTAAATGAGAAAATAGAACAACGTCAAAATAACAAAATCAATGCTCACTACACTTCTTCTGATCCCAAGAAAACAGCGAATGCCGCGTTTTTATTAAGATGCTTGAGCGTTTTATTAAGATTGTCACCAAAAGAAGCTTTGAAACCATCAACTGTAAGTGGTTATAGTTGTAGGTCACTTCAAGATGCAACGCCTGGTGATTCATCGTACACAATATTAATATTAGATTGCTTCAAGGCGATAAACAAAGCTCGAGAACTAGGTTTTACTTTAAATTTTCAAGATTTTAATTTATACTAAATTATAGACTTTTTCAAAATTTAATTTTTTACCGTTTAATACTCATTTCTCTCGACCTTATCCTAAATTTGATTTAAAAAAAGTAGTTGAATCAAAAGTAATGGACGGCGACTTAAAAATGCATCCCGTATTCTATTATCAGATAACATCCTGGCTCCTCGTAATGTCGAAACTCTTGAAGGCCTTCGTCAGAAACATCCTTCGGTCAATCCTTCCCAGAATTTACTGCTGCCTCCCAATACGTCTATGCAACCTTTACAAATTTCTGAAAAAGACACTTTAGACGTAATATTGTCATTTTCAAATGGCTCTGCCGGCGGCATTGACGGGATTACGCCTCAGCATCTCAAAGATCTTGTAAGCGTATCTGCCGGTGACGCCGGTAGGGTACTTCTTAATGACATTAAAAAATTATGTAATTTTATGCTTTCTGATAATGTCAACCCCAATTTCATTCCCTACTTATATGGGGCAAGATTGTGTGCCTTCAAAAAAAGGGACAACGGTATCCGTCCTATTGCTGTTGGTTTACATTTGGTTTGGTTTGGTTGTTGGTCTGCATTTCGACGCTTAACTTCAAAATTAGCTTGCAGGCACATAATCTCAAACCTTAAGACAAAATTTCAAGCTACTTAACTAGGCTTTGGTACCAAAGGTGGCTGTGAGGCGGCGGTACATTCGGTGCTTACTTTCTTAACTAATTCCAGTGCAGATGTTCTTCTGAAGGGTGATCTTAGAAATGCTTTTAACTCTATTGATAGGATAACCCTGCTGAAAGAAGTGGCTAACAATACCCCCGAAATATATCATTACGTTTGGCAGTCAAAATTCAAACTTGTTTTATCAAAACCATATTATTGAGTCTGCTGTCGGTGTTCAGCAGGGTGATCCATTAGGTCCAGCTCTTTTCAGTTTGGGAATTCAACCTATTATTTCAAATTTAAAATCCAAGCTGAATGTCCAGTATCTGGACGACGGTACACTGGGAATTAAAGCAGATGACGTCCTCAGATCATTGGATCTTACTCATATTTTTTAAAATTTTAAAAATATTGGTCTTGAACCAAATACCAATAAATGTGAAATATTTATTTCTAATAATTTATCTAATTCTAACAGAGATACCTTAATTCAAAATTTCAATCTGATTTCTCCAGGAATAAAAACTGTCAATTCGAAATCACTTTACCTGCTCGGTGCTCCGTTGTTTTTTGATAGTATTAAACCTATTTTTAAATCACGTTGATAAATTATATATTTTATATTAAGGGCAATATGGGGGATATTGCCCTTACCATTTTAAAATATTGTCTCCTTGTACCTAAATTTACATACTTGTTACGCTCAAGTCCAGTCTGGAATGTTTGGATATTTTAAAAGATATTGATAAAAATTCTAAATTTGAGATTAAATAAAATAAGCCAGGAATCAAGCCACTTTACCTATCAAATTTGGTGGTATTGGCGTAAGAAATATTTCTAGCGTTGCATTGCCTGCTTTCCTTGCTTCCGTGCATAGTGTCAATGATCTATGTAACGCAATTTTAAATAATAAAGTAGACCTGTGCTTTGCTGCGGAGGCAAGGCAAACATGGCCAACGCTCTGTCCCGGCGAAAATGTCCCACTGGAAGTTAACCAACAAAAACAGTGGGATATTCCGTTGGTACGGAGTGTCCAGAAAAATTTATTTCAAAATTTCTACAGTCAACAAGATCAGGCTCGCCTTCTAGCTGTTTCGACTAAGGAATCTAGTCGCTGGTTACATGCTCTACCATCAATTAATCTCGGCACATTGCTTGGTGGGGAAAGCTTGCGCATCGCCGTAGGAATCTGGCTAGGAGTGGCAATTTGTCAACCTCACCAGTGCCCCTGTGGTAGCAGCGTCGATGAGTTTGGGCTCCACGGACTTTCATGTAAGAAAAGTGCAGGTAGGTTTTCCCGTCACGGTTCTTTGTACGAAATAATCCGAAGGGCTCTTGTCTCCATAATTATCCAATCGATTTTAGAGCCTTGCGGGATATTTAGAGACGATGGCAAGAGACCCGACGGTATGACTTTGGTCCCTTGGGAGAGAGGTAAAGCCCTAGTGTGGGATGCTACTTGCGTTGACACTTTGGCGGCCTCTCATCTCAGGGGTACCTCTTTTAGTGCCGAGGTGGCATCAGAGGCAGCCGAATTTAGTAAATGTCGCAAATAAGAGTCTTTGAGAAATGACTACATATTTGTGCCATTTGCTGTAGAGACTATCGGTCCGTGGGTCCACGTGCAGTGAAGTTTCTAAAGGGACTGCATCCACGACTGATCGTCGCTGCTGGTGATAAGAGGGCTGGTTCTTTCCTCGCTCAAAGGCTAAGTATAGCTATTCAGCGAGGAAACGCAGCCAGCGTTCTTGGCACTATACCACGGGGAGCAGGTCTTTTTGACTATTTAAATTTTTACTTTTAGATTTTCTACATAATAGTTTCTTCTTTTATATTGTATATAATTAGTTTTAATCGTAAATATTATAATTTTAATTATTATTTTAGTTAAGTTCACTGATAAGTATTGTTTATAATCTACATTGAATTATAAAAATATGAATTGTTGTTGTTGATGTTCCTGTTGGTATTGCTATAGACAAAGTTTATTTTAGTTTTAATAGGTAATGCAATTAATTAATTGACAAGGTATTGTTGACTAATTTTGATTTTATTTCACAAACCCCCTACCTACAACGAGAGCCAATTTTCCAGAATTATTTATTATCTTTGCACTATTATATAGATATGTAAAAACTTGTAGGGATAGCCAGATATGTACTAATATTTTTTTTTTTGTTTAGGGACCTGCAAAGTCTTTAAAGTCAGCTAGAACCTATGGAAAGTCTTTTTGTATTTTTAAATTATAGTATGTGAATCTACCCTGTGGCGGCACTGTTACAAGTAAAACAAAATTAGAAGCCTAAATCGTGCTATTAAAGTTCCGAAGTAAAACAGTTATATATAGAATAGCAACGAACTATCACTAGAAGAGAAACGGTCCCCCTCATATTGATAAAGTCGATGTCATGTTTGAAAAAGTGTAGCAAGATCGGCTTATTTGTGGTTAAGATAAGAAATAGCCGAGGAATTGGGAACCACAAAACAGTTTTGACCCATTTGAAAGAGTCTGGCTGTAAAAACGCTTGATATTTCGTTACCACATGAGCTCACTGAAAGAAGTCTAATGAATCGTGTGCTCATTTGCGATTCTGCTATTGAAACGTCATGAAACCGAACCTTTTTTAAAACGATAAATCACTGGTGAGAAGTGGTTCACCTACGACAAGAACGTGCGAAAAAGACCAGGCTCAAAGGGTAGTCAAGCTCGACAGACTGTATCGAAAACCGAATTAACACGCAATAAGGTGAAAGTTGTGGGTATCGTGGGATTAGAAGGGCATCTTTTATTATGAGTTTCACTTCCGGGCAAAACCATCGTTACGGATCTCTATTGTCAACAGCTAATGAGACTCAAGCAAGAAATTGAGAAAAAAAAACGACCGGAATTGATCAACAGAAAAGGAGTGGTCTTTCACCATGATAACTCCAGATTACACACATTATTGGCCAAACAGTAAAAATTTAGATAGCTTTGTCGGAAAGTGTTAATGCATACACCATATAGTCCTCATCTTGCACCCTAAGATATTGACCTGTTTCGATCTCTTCAAAGTTCTTGGGGTAGTGTTAAGTTATTATCAAGAGAGGACTGTCAAAACTACTTGTTGCATTTTTTTGTTTCTTTTTTATATCGTTGGGTGGCCAATGAGCACAAAGTTACTCTGATGGTAAGTGGATGCTGTGGCCCATTGACATCCAGATTTATCCTCAATTAGGAATCAAAATGCAAACGTGTTGTCACCCCTAAAAAAATCTCGGTTCTCTCCAAACACAGCAACGTTGAGCTGCTATTTCACGCTGGTATTCTTTGAAGGCGAGATCCTGCCCCGGTCTAGCCGACCAATTCTTGGAAGTCTAGGAAGCACATTGTTGCCCATCTCGTGATTGATATGATCGATACGACGGGATGATATGAGGTAGTGTATATTCTCACACCGGCACTACACGGTTGAGATGTAACTTTACTTTATCGTGATTATATTTATTATTAACTAGCGATCCACCCTAGCACTCACACCACCCACTCAAACACACACACACACACACACACACACACACATGCGGTATCTTGAAAAGCACCAGCTGATTAGTTACCGCTAGCAACGGTTTCCGTCGGGGTAGCTAAGCTGATGATCTTCTTGTTTATCTAATACAATAATGTGTGATATGTGAACGCAGGCCGTCAAGTCCAAGAGGGAGGTATTGGCAGTTACTTTGGAAATAGCGAAGGCCTTTAATCTAGTTTGAAACAAAGCGTTTCTTTCGAAGCTTCCTTCCTATGGGCTACCCGAGAAGTTTTGCAATTGGATCACCAGTTTTCTCGCTGATCGGACCATCAAGGTCGTAGTAGACGTTGTATGCTCCGTTTACAAGCCTATCAATACGTGTTCCAAACACTGTGTGCTATCACCTACGCTGTTCCTTCTGCATATCAATGATATGTTGCAAACCAGTAGCATTCATTGCAATACGGACGATGATGCTTACATGATACAGATGATGCTTTTTATACCGGCAGTGCCATTATTTCTCGGGATCACGGCATCGAGTACCGGAATAAACTTGTGTCTGAAGTCGAGTCATTGTTAAACAAAGTCTCGAATAGGAGACGAATAAATCTAGTTCAGTTTAACCCTCAGAAGACACAGGCTTGCGCGTTTACGGTTTAAAAGAGCCCCTATGTCGTATCTCTTCAATTTCAGACCACTATCCGTGCTGCTTCAGCTAGCATCTGAATTCTGATCGTTCACATATCGAATGACGCACAGTTTCGTAGTCACTTGGAATGGAAGGCTAAATTGGCCTCTAAAACGCTTCGTGTGCTCAGCAGAGCGCGACAGTATTTTATGCCGGCACACCGCCTGTATCTTTACAAGGCGCAAGTTTGGCCTGTCATAAAATGCTGATCAGACCCATGGGCCCTGGCACCGCAGCGCTAGCTCTTTCCACTTGACCGCACCCAGCGCATTGCTGCTCGAATCATCAACGACCGAGTTCTTTCTGATCGGCTCGATTCACTGGCGCTGCGGAAAGATATTACATCCCTTTGCATTTTCTATCGCATCTAGCACGGGGAGTGCTTAGCTTTGTTTTCACGAATTGCTCGGACTAATTCCAGCCGCAAAATTTCACGAACGCACATCGTGACAAAACTCACCAAACACCATCTGGATGCTTGGCGGTCCACCACTGTGCGTTTTACTAGGAGTGTTCTTCCTCGCAAAAAAGGTGAAATTTACCACCAGCGATTTTCCGGACCCAAACGACTTAGGAACCGTCAAGAAAAGAGCTAACTCCTTTTTAAAAGGCCGGCAATGCACCTGTGATTCCCCTAGTGTTACCGTTGTTCATGGGCAGCGGTAGTCACTTATCATAAGGTGAGCCGCATGCTCGTTTGCACCAATCCATTAAAAAAATTATCAGAACGGGTCGAGTCAGTTTCCAGTTTTAACGAGACTAAGGGACAGCAATTGATTTTGTTTTGTAGAGATGGACTACATGGTGTAGCAGATAATGATAGTTCTGCCCTTTCTTGTAGACTGCGCGATGAGGTTCACTCTCAATTCAATCTGGACTCTTTACAAAGAAAACATAAAACAGTAATTTTTAAAATATTAAGAGTGGTAAAAGAGCACACAGTCCACCACAGGTAAGTGGATACTGTGGCCCATGGACACCTACATGAATCCTCGATAAAGAATCATAATGCGGATGCGTTGTCACCCCTGATGGCTAAAGTGGAATGCCTAGAAAAACAGGTGTCCGGTTCTATACACTCACTACTCGAAACAGCAACAGTGAGGTGCTATTTCACGCTGATGTTCTGTGAAAGCGGGGCTCTTCCGCAATTGTGCTGACCCATCAGTACTCAAATCCACGTTAAGATATAATCAAGGTAAAGCCACGTTGCAGCTATATTTTAGTTGTAGCACAAATTGGTCGGCTGGACCGGGGTCGCGACACGCTTTCACAGAATACCAGCGTAAAATGGCTTCCATCTTAGTTCTCAAGGGTGACAACGCATTTGCACTTTTATTCTTAATTAAAGATAGATGTCTATGGTCACAGAAACTACTTACCAGCAGGTAGACTACGTGCTCCTTTATTACCCTTAATCTATAAAAAAGACACACTAACAATTATACATAATATAGACATTAACGAATGTTTCCTCGTATCCAAAGGGCATACTCGGCATGCTGCTGGGCAGAGGCGGATTAAATTATCTCCATCGCCTTAGGCTAGCACCTCATCGGCACCCATATTATTACATAGCGGCCATATATTGTAAAATATAAAACTACCTACTCATTTACAAATAAAGTGCGCTGATGGACAGATTTAGAGAGACGCAAAATAAGTTTAGTTTTTCGTCGTAATTACCGTGCATAATGCCCAAAAACAATTAGTAAATGCTAGAAAAAAAGCTTTGGAATGTTTTTTTGTGGCCCATGTGGCCAGAGATGACCGGTTCATTATTACCAGCGTACATAGAAACAGGACGTCAACTTGTAGTGAGAAAGAAGCTACAAGAAGTTCGAGAGGTTATAGTAAGCACAAAAACTGTGAGAATAATAAGCTGAAGTCGGCTAGAATAAATCCACACTCGCCTCCAAAAGGCTGACATATGCCATCAAGTAGCTAGAGTTAATTTATTTTGCAATCATGAAAACTGGAATGACGAAGCTTGGAGTCAAGTTCTATTCACAGAGTCCAGATTTTGCCTGAAGCCAGATTATGGAAGGGTTAAAGCGTGAAGCCACCCGAGAGAGAGTACGCTCAGAGCAATGTTGTTGTAATAATGTTCAACCGTCGGGACTCGACCAGGTCCACTTTCTGTGGGGCCGCTTCTGGAAGAAAGAGTTCATCATAAAGAGTCCCTCTTTCTCCATAAAGTCGGCCAGCTGCTGGCCCCTACGGTTCCGTTGCCCTATTCCAAATTTCCCTAACCTCAGCTCACCGCTTTCCTTGTGCCTAGTTTTGCGTTGAAGTCTCCCATCAACACAGTGTAGTGGGTTTTGGAAGATTGCATGGCTCTGGAAATATCCTCATATATTTCCTCCACCTCCTCATCGGGATGTGCCGAGATTGGTGGACACACTCCCAATCTTTACAACGTTGTTGACGAGAGACTTGTGGACGATAAATCCAACACCTCCTTGGAACAGATGGTCCCCCTCCCGGTGATAGAACAAGTTGCCGGAGTCGAGGATTACCGTGTCCTCCCACTCTCTTCGGACCTCTGATAATCCAATAATATGCCAGCGCAACTTTTCTACCTCTTCTTCCAGCTCCAGTATCTTCTCCTCAGTCTTCAGGGTGCGTGCGTTATATGTGGCCAGGTTGAATCGTCGTAGGTGGCAACCGAACATCCACCGGAGATTCTTAGCACCCCCTGCCCCGCCGTTGCCATGGTCGCCACCGTAGCCGGGAATGGCGGGGCTGCCGGGGACTGGGGGCCGTTTGTTTGCGTCGTTATTCATGGGGGCATATTTGCCATAGTTGCCACGCTTGGCGAGCGGATTGGCAACCGCACTTTTTTATTATATTATTGTTGTTATTAGGAAGATGCTGCTGCCCATCTAGGGCTTACTATTCGAATATTCGTTTTATTCGAATATTCACCTCATATACTATTCGAATAATATGTAGTGTAATGTTCGAATATTTCGAATTTTTCGAATACTACAAATAACGCAGAGATAAATTGAATTTAATAATAAAAATATTTCAGAACATTTTTCAGCCGTAGTAATCCAAATATTGGAAGATCTTTCCAACTCTTAGCGAGTTGGAAAGATCTTCCAATATTTGGATTACGTAATAAAGGCAACAGTTGAAGCACTTTGCGAACATAAGGCAAATCTATTAACATTTGAAACAGCCCTAAAGTTTATGATAACAAAGCTTATGGAAAGAAATAGCACAATAAGCCGTGAACTAGCTGAATCAATGAAAACCATGCGAGTTTCGCAAAGAAGATCTTTAGAAATGACAGGGACTTTAAAATATCTGCACAACCACTTAAAATTTCATCAAGAACCGCCTTCTGATATATTTCCTAATCCCTCAAAGGAGATGATGGTTGAAACAATAACCTAAATCAATAAGAAATATTAATTTAAGACAATGAACAGCAACATTTTTCGATGAAGATGATGAAGTCACACTTTCTGATTTACAACAGCGGGAAAGAATGCTTCAAAATTTTCTTGCTGACAAAAGTATCCAAAAGCAGCTGCGAGATCAAATTGATGATACGTTGATTAATAAGACGACTTCATCTCCCTCATCTACAAATGTACATTTAATGAGGGCATATAATTTTTTGTTAACGATTCCTCCAACAAGTGAAGAATCTGAAAGAGTGTTTTTGTCATTTAGGATGACAGCAGCTACCTTCGTAGCGCCTTAAATGATGACACTCTAGACTGCCTTTCATTTCTTAGGTCATGTTATCAAAGCAAGAAGTATTGATCAACAACTTTTTGATTTGATGAATTTTACATTTCATTTGTTAAATATTTCTTACCTTTTATTCATAAATAATAGGTCCCATAGCGGTAATGCCGAAACAGACCGACTTTTCGACCACGTCCAAATGGAGATTCGTTGCTACAGCAGATCCCCTCCGCAGAGATCGTGATCCTCGGCGACTTTAACGCCCATCACGCCGAATGGCTTGGTTCACGTTTAACCGATCATGCGGGGAGATCTGTTCATGATTTTGCCTTGGCATATGGTCTGACACAACTGGTTACTTCGCCTACGCGGATTCCAGATGTGGAGGATCATGCACCTTCCCTGTTGGACCTTCTGCTGACCTCTCACCCGGACGGATATCAGATTTCCGTCGACGCCCCTTTAGGCTCCTCGGACCATTGTCTGGTCCGGAGTGTTGTGCCACTCACGCCGAAATCGCGGTTGCATTCTGCAGGCTGCCGCCGTGTTTGGCACTATAGGTCAGCCGATTGGGATGGGATGCGGTCTTTCTTTGCATCCTACCCTTGGGGGCGGGTTTGCTTCTCGCCGGATGATCCCAACGTTTTTGCGGATTCTGTTACTGATGTGGTACTTCAGGGTATGGAACTTTTTATTCCTTCCTCTGTGGTGCCCATTGGAGGCAAATCTCAGCCATGGTTTGGTCGCTCCTGTAAAATAGCATCATGCCATAAGCAGGAGTGCTATCAAGCCTGGGTTGATGCATCAGCGTCCCGGGATGTAAACACCAGCGCTCTAAAAAAGAAGTATAATTCCGCCTCTAGGTCCTTCAAAAGAGTCATTGCCAAGGCAAAGTCAGAGCACATAGGCAGAATTGGCGAGAAACTAGTTCGCCTTCCTTCTGGAACCCGTGCATTCTGGTCTCTCGCCAAGGCTGTCCAGGGGAATTTCTGTCAGCCATCTCTTCCATCTCTGCACAGGGAGGACGACTCACTGGCCCATACTGCAAAGGAGAAAGCCGATCTTCTAGGCTCCTTCTTTGCGTCTAACTCGACTCTCGATGACGGGGGGAGTACGCCGCCGACCATCCCGCGGTGTGAGTGCTCCATGCCGGAAGTGCAGTTCACACAGCGCTCGGTTCGCAAAGCACTCCTCTCCCTGGACATCCACAAGTCGAGTGGGCCTGACGGAATCCCCCCAATTGTGCTGAGGACGTGTGCTCCAGAGTTGGCACCGGTTTTAACGCGTCTTTTCCGGTACTCCTACTCCCTAGGCGTAGTCCCAAAATCATGGAAGACAGCTTCCGTCCACCCGATCCCTAAAAAAGGCGACCGCTCAGACCCGTCCAACTACCGGCCAATCGCCATCACCTCCTTGTTCTCCAAAACAATGGAGTCCATTGTAAACTGCCAGCTCATGAGGTACCTTGAGGATCACCAGCTGATTAGTGACCGCCAATACGGTTTTCGCCGTGGTCGGTCAGCTGGTGATCTTCTGGTCTACCTCACTCACAGATGGGCGGAGGCAGTAGAGTTCAAGGGGGAGGCATTGGCCGTTAGTTTGGACATTGCGAAGGCCTTCGATCGGGTTTGGCACAAAGCGCTTCTTTCGAAGCTCCCTTCCTATGGGCTTCCCGAGAAATTGTGCGATTGGATCACCAGCTTTCTTGCAGATCGGAGCATAAAGGTCGTTTTAGACGGTGCAAGCTCCGATTGCAAGCCTATTAATGCTGGTGTTCCACAGGGCTGCGTGCTATCGCCAACGCTGTTTCTTCTGCATATCAATGATATGTTGCATACCCGTAACATTCATTGCTATGCAGATGACAGCACTGGTGATGCTCTTTACACCGGCCGAGCCAATATTTCTCGGGAAAACGTCTCCGAGTGCCGGGACAAACTTGTGTCTGAAGTCGAGTCTTTGCTGAACAGAATCTCGAATTGGGGACGACTAAATCTAGTCCAGTTTAACCCACAGAAGACACAAGTTTGCGCGTTAACCGCTAAAAAGAACCCCTTTGTCGTATCCCCTCAGTTTCAAGGCACTCCCCTTGTTGCCTCAGCCAGTATCAGAATCCTCGGCGTCGACATATCGAGTGACGTGCAGTTTCGTGGTCACTTGGAAGGGAAGGCCAAATTGGCCTCTAAAAAGCTTGGCGTGCTCAGCAGAGCGGGACAGTATTTCATGCCGGCACACCGCCTGCAACTTTACAAGGCGCAGGTTCGGCCGCACATGGAATACTGTTCCCATCTCTGGGCTGGGGCTCCCCAGTACCAGCTCCTTCCACTTGACCGCATCCAGCGCAGAGCGGCTCGAATCGTCGACGACCGAGTGCTTTCCGATTGGCTCGATTCACTGGCGTTGCGAAGAGATGTTGCATCTCTTTGCGTATTTTATCGCATCTATCACGGGGAGTGCTCTGAGGAATTGTTCGGATTAATCCCAGCCGCCAAATTTCGTGAACGCACGACACGGCAAACGTCCCGATACCATCCACACCATCTGGATGCTTGGCGGTCCACCACTGTACGTTTCACAAGGAGTTTTCTTCCACGTACAAACTCTCTGTGGAATAGTTTATCACCGGCGATTTTTCCGGACCGATACGACCTGGGGACCTTCAAGAAAAGAGCTTACTCCTTTCTAAAGGGCCGGCAACGCACCCGCAAGTCTCCTGGTGTTGCGGTTGATCATGGGCGGCGGTAGTCACTTAACATCAGGTGAGCCGCATGCTCGTTTGCCCCCTCTTCTATAAAAAAAAAAAAAATAAATACATAGGTATATTGCAGTCAATTTTTTTATTTCTTAATTTTGAAAAGACTAATCTTTTGGTTTGATATAAGAAGTCAATTTTATTGTAATTTTAAAATGTTAACTTTATGTGTATGAATAATAATAGAAGAATTTATTTCATTTATGTCTCATAGAAGAAAAATATGTAGAAGTTGATTAAATAGTTTTTTCTCTTAAATTTAACATATAAGAGAAACATATTGTTATTATTTTTGTTACGTCTGATAGTTAGTGATTTATGCCAATAAATATTTTAAAAAAATGTTCTTCGTCTTGATTATATGACAGGTATATAATCAAAGTTTGTTCGTCTTATTTTTCTTTGGAAACTCTACCCAGGTGTCAATGTGCTATAAAACATCCACGAAGTATGTGTTTTATGTAAGTTAAATGACATGTTGTTCCGTAAGTAGAAAAAATTCGTAATATTCGAAAAATTCGTAATATTCGAAACATTCGTAATATTTGAAAAATTTGTAATATTCGAAAAATTCGTAATATTCGAAAAATTCAAATAGTATGTCGCGAACTATTCGAAATATTCGAATAGTAAAATTGAACGAATAATGCAAGCCCTATGCCCATCTCCTGCCTGTCTCCCTCTGTCACCTCTTACGACACCCACGGGAAGATATGGGGTAGTGGATATTCTCAACCGCCACTACACGGCGGTTATATATTATATCATATATATATATATATATATATATATATATATATATATATATATATATCCACTAAAAACAAACATCTCGACGATGCTGGAATAAACATCTGCTGTAGGCTCAAGGTTGAGATTTTTGTAAATGTAATAAATGATTTTTATAGTGTGATTTGAAATTATACTTTGAACACACTTTTTTCACTCAAAGATCTCAGCGCTTGCCCCTTTTTAACCGTGCGCTTCTAGATACGTGTCTAGTTTACTTTTACGATAATCCGCCACTGCTGCTGGAACGAAACGCTCATAGGAACTAATTATAAACGACTCGTGACAGAAATATAAACAATCATACGATTGATATTTTCCCCTTATCTTTTCCAATTAAAACGTAATCAAACGACTTACGATTACGTTTGCAAACTTCCAACTTTATTTCCTCAATTTCACGCATGGATTAAACTACAAAGACATTTTTCCAGTAAAAAAATTACTACGGTGCTGACGCCCACTCACAAACAAAAATGTTTTTGATTGTAGTAAGTTTTTTATTTCTTATGATTATTATTCTTTTCGTTCAAAAATTTACCCACCTTATGCATTATATTCGGAATTCTATATTTATTCTTTCCTTAACTGTCATCATTTTGTGCTTTTGTTTTTATTAACTTTTTTTATTCATATTTTTATGTACACTTCCTCTTTCCATATAAATAAATGCTTTGTTGATCTTGAAGATTTGAATTAATAGTTGTCTTATTTTTTTAATTTGGTTTTCAAGTATGTCTCGGTACTCGGAGACGTTTTCCCGAGAAATATTGGCATGTCCGGTGTATAAAGCATCACCAGTGCTGTCGTCCGCATAGCAATGAATATTACCGGTTTGTAACATGTCATTGATATGCAGAAGAACCAGCGTTAGTATAGCACGTAGCCTTGTGGAACACCAGCGTTAATGTTTTGCTTGAAATCGGTGCATGCACCGTCTACTACGACCTTGATGCTCCGATCTGCAAGAATCTCTATGTCTCTCTAAATCTAATCTCTCAAAGATCTGCTGATACTCAATTGCACGATATCTCGAGAAGCCGATAGGAAGGAAGCTTCGTAAGAAGTGCTTTGTGCCAAACCCGATCGAAGGCCTTCGCTATGTCCAAACTAACGGCCAATACCTCCCCCTTGGAGTCTACTGCCTCCGCCCATTTATGAGTTAGGAAACCGTTTCGAAGATCGGTTTGACCCCACGGTCGATCCCACAGTCAGGCGACCGCGACGGAAACCGTACTGGCGGTCACTAATCAGCTGTTAACAACGTACTCCATTATTTTAGAGAACAAGGAGGTGATGGCAATAGGCCTATAGTTCGGTGGATCAAAAAGGATTTTTAGGGATCGGGTGCACGAAAGCTGTCTTTCATGATTTCGGGACTACACCTAGGGAGTAGGAGTACACCTCTTCAGCACAATAGGAGGGATGCCATCAGGCCCACACGACTTGTTGGCATCCAGAGAGAGGAGTGCTCTGCGCACCGAGCGTTGGGTAAACAGCACATCCTGCGTGGAGCACACACACCGCGCGGGATGGTTGGCGGTGTGTTCCCGCCGTCATCATGAGTTAAGTTGGACCCAAAGAGCATATCGGCTTTTTCCTTATCGGCACGGGCAAGTGAGTCGTCCTCCATGTGCGGATATGGGAGAGATGGCTGACAGAAGTTCCCTTGGACAGCATTGGTGTGAGACCAGAATGCACGTGTTTCCGAAGGGAGAAAAACTAGTTTCTCGCCAATTCTGCCTATGTGCACTGACTTAGCCTTGACAATGACAGTTTTGAAGGGACTGGAGGCGGAATCATACTTCTTTTTCAGAGCGCTGGTTTTTTTTTATTTGCATCCCGAGACGTGATGCGTGAGCCAATGCCAGGTAGCGCTCTTGCTTATGGCGTAATGCAATTTTGCAGGAGCAACTAACCCATGGCTGGGTTCTGCCTCCGATAGGTACCACAGATGATGGAATAAAAAGTTCCATTCCCTGTAAGAGAAGTAAGAATCAGCCACAACGTTGGGATCATACGGCGAGAAGCAAACCCGCCTCCAAAGGTAGGATGCAAAAAAGATCGCATCCGTCGATACGCGACGGGAGTGTGATTGGCACCGTACTCCGGATCAGACAATGGTGCGAGGAACTAAGAGGGGCATCGCCGGAGACCTGATATCCGTCCGAATGAGAGGTAAGCAGAAGATCTAACACGGAAGGTACATGATCTTCCACATTTGGGATCCGCGTAGGCGAAGTAACCAATTATGTCAGACCATATGCCAAAGCCTGTAGAGGCACCCATAGACGCGGGGATGTGTGTCGCTGTATCGCGCAGTCATAAGATGGACAGGTACATATATACAAGGCTGCCGAGGCGTCGAACCCAGATGCCCTCTCTGACGTACACGCAAACCCACCCAGGGCACAAAAGAGTATCCTGATTTGTACCCCGGGTAGGAGAGATACGTAGTATCAGCCGGAGTGGACACCTGTGTCTCGGTTAGTAGGAGCAAGTCCGGCTTCGCCGTTTCCAGATGGTAGTAGACGGCGTTAAGTTTTAAATGAAGTCCACTGACGTTGCAGAAATTCGCGGATAGCGTGGCAGGGGGCGCTTTTGACTTATTGCGTCATCCCCGAGCAGATTTAGTCTCGAGCAGAATTTCACACCCACGCTCAGGAAGAGTAGGGTAGCTTGGGCGTAGATGCTCAACGAGGGATTCTCTGTTACCTGTGTGGGGGTTGGATTAGGGTGTTGGTACTTTCCTTGTGTAGTATTTTATTTAACTCCACTATCATATTCAGGGATGGGGGGGGGGAATTGGGCCTCCGGCTACCTGCACTCATCAGACGAAATGCTGAAACAGAGCTTCTACTTCGCTTCTTACTGGCACTATAATTCTGTGCTGTGCAAATAGGATAGTCACTGAAGACTGGCCACTGTGACAATAATTCGGTTGGGAGAAAATTCAACCTAACTCAACTCAACAACTGACGCACTAATGATAATCACGAGGAGTGGGTTTGTTTTTCTATCATTATACTAATGACTTTAAGTGATGTTGGGCGAGGAAATTTTTATTTTTTTAGAACTTTAAGTCTTAATTGCTGCATTCATGTGATTATTGATCACATATATATTAAATATATTACGTATAGTCATATTATTTGAGTTCGTAAAAGCAGTAGGCTTTATGGTGGGTTACACCGTAGTAAAATAACGCCTACTAGCAAGGATTTTAGTAATGTTTAATTTTGTTTTTCTTTATGGTAAATGTGACAATTTTTCTTCAATATTTTTTAGAAAGCCAACGATTTTTATTTTCCTTACCTTTTGAGAGTTCCCCAAACTTTTTTGTGTCGTAGACCCCTTGCCATGTTTTTCCGTGTCGGGTAGACCCCCTACTTACTTGAGATTGATTTCCTGTAAATTTCTAACTGTAGTGAAGTTTAGTGTTAAAAACTTAAAGTAAACACACATGTTAATTTATACATTTATTAATTGAATTTAAATTAAAACTAATCAAAATAAAATTTTGTATCTGTTATGTAAAATACACGTAGCGTCAATTAAACATAAAATAAACAATAAATAAAATAACACGCAATAAGTCAATATTTTTAGTGAGAAGGATGAACCTGATGCTTTAACAATAAATTATCATTTGGCGTCAATTTTGTAAGGGTTAATCTTAAATTTCTTCGGCTAATGATGTCCAGTCTGTTTCTTTTTATCGTTAGGAGATTGGTAACAGCGCTGAACCCCGTTTCCAGTTAGGTATAACGATGGAACGGTAATTAAAAATTTCCTCGCTATATTCCATAATACGGGATAAGTAACGGGTATGTTGTTTTGCAGCCAGAATTGCTGATATCCGTTTTTAAACTGAACCTTAAGTTCTTCATTTGTACTTAGTTCAGTCAGTTCCTCTTGTATTATGACATTCGTTTCTTCTATGTCACCATATGGATAAATTATCCACGGTGGTATTACCATAGTCAAAATATCCTCAAAACTAGATTCAAAATCTGAATAGAGGGCGTTTAAATGTTCAACGTAAGTTGAAACGTCGTCTTCCTGGCAGCTTGTCTGTGACAAATTGAGGAACTGAGAAAATTCGCCCCGTCTAATATTTTGCTTCATTAGCTTAACTCAGGCAAGAAGCGCTGATAAGATGGATTTTGTTTTAATCAAATTTAAACTGTCGCCTTGTAATTGCAAATTAACCATATTAAATTTTGTAAACAAATCTGTTAAATAGGCGATGTCTGTTGTCCTCTTCATTAAATTTTCTTTTAAAATTATATCTTTAGTATCCAGAAATTCTAAAATAAAAAAATCTATCTCAAACAGTGCAAAAAATCTTGTCAAACATAAGCCTTTCGACAGCTAGCGTACTTCAGTGTGAAGGAGTAATTGATGAAAGTGTTCGTCATTTTCTTCACACAACTGAGCAAATAACCGCGTATTCAACGCGTTGCTTTGGATTCGGTTTACTGCATCAATGACTAAATGAAGTGATTCATGCAATCTAACACTCAAATTTTTAGCAACTAAATGTTGTCGATGGATGACGCAATGTATTGCTAACACCCCTGACACATTTTGTTTTAAATAACTTATAAATCCACGATAACGTCCAACCATGGCAGGTGCTCCATCTGTAGCTACTGATATTATATTTGTTAAAGGAATTGCTTTTTCAATGATGTAATCCTTCAAAACATGAAATATTGATCCACCTTTAGTATCGGTTATCAAAGTTCTTGCGAATAGCAGTTCTTAGTAGATTTCTTGATTCATAATAAAACGAACATATGCCAATAATAATGCTGCATTATCAGGTAAAGTTGACTCGTCCAGTTGTATAGAGAAATGGGTCATTTGCAAATAATTACATAAGAAGCTTTCAATATCAGAACTCATTTCATCAATACGTCTTTCAACAGTATTGTTGCTTAAGGGAATTCTTTTAATGATATCAGATGCAGGTTTGTGTAAAACAGTTTTTAAAACCAACATTAATAAGGCGAAATTAACTTCTCTCCGATAGATCGCGGTTTTCCGGATTTTGCTATAAGTAACGAGATATTGTAAGACGCCCGCAAACCATCATCATTTCTTTGTGACGTCGAAGCGAACATTCTGCCAAGTGTAGGTCTCTTCTGAAGTTTATCTTTGAGTGTTTGAAAGTGTTTCAAATCTTTCTCTGTTTTATCAGGGTGGCATCTTCTCAGATGATCTTGCAGTTTAGATGGTTTCATAGCGTCATTGCCCAAAACTTTATTGCATAAAAGGCACATAGGCAATTGCTTGTCCGGCAATGATGGAAGAAAGCCAAATTTCAAATAATCGACACTGTACTGTCTACATTTCTTTTTAGATTCGGACATGGAATCAGTCATCTGTGGGCAAAATTAAATGATTTAAATAAGACAGAAAATCCAGCAGCTGTATATTAAAAATATTTTTTGATTTTTCCGAAAACATTCCATAATTCGAACATGTTCTTGCAACAATTAGCTCGTATTACGGAGATTGCACTGTAATTATAATAACGATTGCTAGAACTTTCAAAAAGAAACTATTGAGGAGTACTTGTGTAATTTTGCATGATTGAATATTAAACTACTAATAACTAAAGTCATGATTGGCGTAATTTACCTATCTTTGCTAACTACGAGTACAAAACTAAAATTTTATAAAAAATAATGTACTTACTTTTCTCCAGCACTCTCAAACAAAATAACACTGACCCACTATAATTTGTGTGATATACTATCTGTTTATATTTTTTAAAATATTTTCTTAGCACTTTCCTTTTCAAGATTCAGGAAACGAATAAACGTATTTGTCCCACATTCGTATTTATAGAGTGACGAATTGAACAAGTCAGTGCAAGGTAGCGAAGCTCTGAGACTGCGACTCTCAGGTTTTTACAAGTTCAAAATGTATTACGACCACAAAGCGAATACCAACATCCTACAACTTACACAATTTTATAAACATATATAATAAATTTTTTACTTCATAGGTACTTTTATAAATAATGTATATGTTTTGATATTATAAGATAGTATGATGTAAGTAAATAGGTACTATCAGTGTATGTATTGACATCCACTATCGTGGACCCCCATTTCATTTCATAGACCCCCAAATTTTTTTTCGCTGACGTAGACCCCTTGCAGGTTGTCATAGACCCCTAGGGGTCGATATAGACTACTTTGGGAATCACTGTTTTATTCGATTTTCCCTTAGAGGGCGTCCATAAATTACGTGAGATGTTTAAGGGAGGGGGGAGGGGGGGAGACAAATCTCATCTAATCTTACGTTGAAGAGAGGGGGGGTCTCGGCAAATATCAAGCAATTTTCATTCTGATTGAAACAAAAAAAATTATACTATTTTGGTCCATTTAATCCAGATTGTACATGCTTAAGATTTAATCTTAAGCGTATATCGTAATACGATTAACAACTACTGAAATGTCAGATTATTAAACCAATTAGTCAAACCTATGGTCAAGCCGGAGTATAGTAGATTTGGCCAAATACAATTTTTTTAATGAAGGAAAATATAACTTAGAGTCATTACCATGTTCTTATCCAAAAATAAAAATAATCAACTATTAAAATATCGAATTATTTGTATGAAGGTCACGTGAGCGCTGGAGTAACGACGGTTGTAAGACGTTGTTGATAAATAAAATGTTCGATGAAATAGTACAGTTAAAATAGAATTTAAACTAAATTTCCAATCCAATTTTTTTCATAAGGGTTTTAAGATCACTTACAAATCATAAAATCACAAAATTAATCTTGAAAAAACGTTTTCAGGTGACATCTCGGAAACTATGCACTTTAAGACAAAAGTTATGAGACCATTATTGTAGAAAAGAAAATTTCGCATCTTTTATTTTCAGTAAATTTTCTTGTAAAACTTACCGTTTACGATTTATGGCCCATTTAATGAACCGGTTTTTCTATCGCGGCCAATAGCTTTCGAAATATTGGATTAATTGGATTAGATAATAAATAAAATGCATAAATCTTTTTTTAAAGATCAGTTTATTTTCGAAAACTTTTGTTTGAAACTTTTCTTCTAATGTCCATACTTTTTGAGTTATAGGACGTTTAATGTTTTTTTTTTCTTTTTACAAAAACAATCCAACGCGTTTACGTAAGAAACCCACATTTCGAAAAATCTCACGTGAGATTGGGGGATGGGGGAGGGGGTTGAATAAAATCTCACGACATCTCACCAGGGGGGACAGAAAATTTAAAAAAAAACACCTCACGTAATTTATGGACGCCCCCTAACCTAGCTCCGGGTAATAAGGCCTAGCTTATTACCCGGAGGTAGGTACCATATTTAGATTTTTATCGAAAGCTGTTTAGTGATCAAACATCATATAATTTGAACATGGCGGAATTTAAAATAACCGTTCCTTTTCCTCTCAATAGTATATAGTAGAATTGTCAAAATAATAATAAGTAAATATTTTTCAGCATATTCTTGTAGGCGTTTTATTTTTCGAGTACGTGTGTTCTCTAAATGTTATATACAATAGAAGAAACAATGAGAATACAGAAAAGAAAGAAGCTTTAAACCAAATTATCAAAGCCTTAAAGTACTTGATCGACGCAAGGCGCAATGGCAGAAAATTCGATGAAAGCTTTTTAATGAAATCAAAACTTTTGTACGATAGTTTGATGAAGGATATTTCCAAGTCTGAACTGCGGCAGCAGATACCACAGCTACCAGCAAGTAAGCACCACCAGGCAATATCGTCACCAAATAAAGACCAAACGGTAAAGTCTGTTAACGGTGGATTTTCATCACAGATGTCATCCGTGCTTCTAGACCACCCATTCGTGCAAAAGAATGGTAGGAATGATTACCTTGTTATGCAACCTCATGCCCTCGACCCGTATGTTACAGTGATACCAAATGATATTTATTATAATCACGAGAAAACATGTGTAAACTGGTTAGAAGAATGCAACGCACAAGGCATAAGAGCGAAGCTTCTACAGAAACTTCGGTTTCCTTACATGTGATCATCTAAATTTTATTTTAGACTGGTAGCAATATAGATGAAAAGAAAATAATAGAAGTAAACTTGCTTTTTCGTCATTATATTTAACGTTGTTTTGATTACAAATAATTGAAAATTGTTAAAATTTTATACGTGGTAGAGCCATGCTGCAGTTAAATTATTAGTGTAGTTGTAGCACGAATGAGTCGGCTCGACCGGGGAAGGATCACGCTCTCACAAAATACCAGCGTAAAATAGTAGCTTAATGCTGCTGTGTTTCGTATGGTGAGTGTAGAGAACCGGAGACCCTTTTTACAACGCATCTGTAGTTTGATTTGTAATCGAGGATAGATGTAGATGTCTATGGGCCGCAACAACCACTTACCATCAGGTGGACTGTGTGCTCGTTTGTCACCCTATCATACAAAATAAAAAAAAATTGTATGTAAGGTCATTACAATCAACAAGCTGTAAAATCAGTGCTTTGGTTCTGTGATAATTCTATGATGAACTCATGATGGTGCTTTTTGTCTTTATGTGTGAATAAACTCTTTGAAACTATACCTATATATCGGTGATAACGCCATGCTAAAGCAGAATGCAGGTTGACTCGACCGGCTCTCACCCAGAATACCAGCGCTATAGTGCTGTTTTTATATATGGTTAAGTGATGAGATATAGCGATAGCGAGGCATTTCATCTTTGGCCCCTATGAATGACAGCGTATTCACAATATTAGTAAAAGTGATCGTTTGTTGCCTGTGCATATGAAAAATATGGATAGGAGGTTAAATAAAATATGTTGGGTATTTGCGCTGACTTTATTGCGGATTTAATTTCACCGTATTATAATATATATGGTGAATAATCGAACCTAAAAGGTCGTCAATAAAATAAATATATTTTTCATCATTATCATTGACTTCTATACATAGGCGCAAAGTACCTTCAACGATTTTATAATCTAAACGTTAACTCAGGCACGGATAAGGTTTTTTTTATAGAAGAGAGACCAAACGACCATACCGTTGACCATGGTTAGTTCCACTACATCAAAACTTAGTATCAGGTGGTATATAGTATGTAGTATAGGCAATCTATTGGGCCTATTTGCCACAGTTGCCACGCGTGGCAAGCGGGCTGGCAACTCCAGTTTTTTATTTTTAGTGGACTGTAATTATGACACTATTATAGTAGGTCTTCTATAAAATTTACGTTTTATTTATAATAACTTTGGCTAGTATTTTTGTCGATTAACTATAGCCAATTTAACAGAAACTCTTAAAAACTGAAGGAATCCAAAAGGGTACCAATTAGGAACCAAAGGAATTTTATACGCCATCTCATTGGAGTTCAAAATTTTCTCCTGTGAAAATTCAACGAGGTCAAGCGAGTAAGGTGACTGACAAAAACGATTCAATCGAAACCCCTGTAGTTTTAAGACAGTCCGTTGTGTAGTTTAACTGTCGTAAAAAAAATTATTTTTTAATAAAATCAAAGCCGATTTCGATGAACTAAAAATAATAAAATATTTCCATATAACTGTGGCTAAGCCACAAAAGTATGTTTCGAGAAAAATTGAAAAAAAGCGCGAAATTGGTTTTCTTGATAGATATCACCAAAAAAAATTTTTCAACTATTGGAATCCATGTAAAAAAAAATTACGAATCTTTCACAAATACTTTTGAATGAAATTATTGGCATACTGTTCTGTAAACTTTAAAAATGTAGTTAACGTAAGTATTGAAACATTATATTTGAATATTAATTACAATATAAAAGGCCTGTAAGTATACCTTAACTGCTTTTTAGTGTAGCATTGACAATAATCATACGCTAAAATGCGGCTAACCTACTTTAACTTTATTTTTTATTTTTGACGCTTTGTTTAAATTATACACTTGGACCACACTTTATTGCTGTTAAGTAATATGACTGCCTTATAGTGTAGTTTATCAGCAAATAATCAAATTAAATAGAAGTGCAACTAAACTAAAAGGTAGTTAAATGTACATCTATCTCACGGAACCGCTTTTTTTGGTTAGCATTAGCATAGGTATATTTTTGTTAAGTAAGTTTGAAAAGTTGCTAAGTGTAAAATAAATTGTGGTTTAGTTTAAAGAATATCAAAATTTTATTCATGCTTAGCACAAACAATTATAAGCAAAAACAAGGGATTGTTTTTTTATTCTTAAATAACCTCTTTTTTATTTTGAAATGTGATTTTCTGCTCTTCTAAACCGTTTTCAATTATAATTCTTCATTTTCTGCTAAATCCGATCTGAAGAATCTGATTTATTAACTGATTTTTTTATCATGGAAATTGGCAGGTGGCATAACGTATGATCGATATACTAAATATAAAGATGAGTCGATACTGATTGTCGTCTTCTCCGGAATCAGAACTGTTTTGCGGCATCTCCACAGACGGTACATAATCCATCCTTTTACCGAATCATCGGCCTCAAAATCTTTCCCACTTTATTCTTAATAATGGCGCTCTTCTACTGGTACTGGAAGACGTACTGTAGATGGCAAGGAGTAAGTAATTTTACAGACTTTTGCTTATAGATAGACAAATACTTCTTTGAATTTGGAGCTATTCGGCGGCATGTTTACTGAATTCAAAGCTTCACCGGAGTTAAAATCTTTATCGGCTAATTCAATGTAACGATACTTTTAGGCATATTTAGAGTTATTCTGGGACATGTTCATCGGTGGCACACAGTTTTTATCTATAGTGATCAATTCTTAAAAAAATAAAATTAAAATAAGATGAATTTATTTCAGACTTTTGGGTCATAAAAGTGTTAGTAAAAAATAAGAATTTACAAATTATGTTAGTAAAACATAATAAAAACAACACTAAAACATTAATTTAAATATTTTCCAGGCTAGCTTATGGCACTTGGTATACACGCATATGTGTATATCCAGTGTTTCCATGTATGTATACCAAGTGTCCTTGACTGGACGGTCTGGTTTGCTGGTTCTTTCCAAGACAGAGGTTTTTTTCTAACCAGTGGTAACGTATAATATTGACTTTCAATAAGAATTACTTGTAATCTATATTGAATAAAAAATATTCTATTCTACCACTAATAACCTTCAGAATAGTATTGGAGCTCCCTCGCACTCTGCACATAAGATATATGATACGTTGGCGTAGTACTACATCCCTGATGCACTGCAAAATCACGGCAGTCCCGACATCACTTGAAAGGCTATATTGAACTATACAATTAAATATAGTATCATCATTACAATTATATACAACGCTTATGGATGGTAAGCTCCTTTACGTTCGGAAACGATTTAATATTAGTTTATGAATTTGGTGTAATGGTAATCCAAACCCACTTATGCACAATAAAAAACCATTGTTAGACCTTTTTGCTTGGCACCCTAGCAGCATTAGTAGCAGCGCAAGCTACCTCAAAATTGAATTGAACACTCCCTGGCCGTAACGTATTGTAAAATTATTTTGTAATGAATATAACGCTCTTTTTTACATATTAGAGAGGATTTTGAATAAAATGTGCTATTATTGACTACTTTTTAAGTACTAACTAAATCAGGGTTTTAAGATATAAAAATAGCAAATTTTTATTTTTATATTAATTTTGATTTATTTAGGTCAAGTAATAAGCTGTATGTGGTATGACTGTGATAATTTCAATGGAGATGCCAGTTTAATAATATTCATAATAATAAAAATAAATTTAAAATAAGTAGAAAATATAATTGTAAAAATAAATATGTAACGATTTCTCATATTTACGCGAACATTACAAATTTAAATAAAACTAATTTTTACGGATTTTATCGCGTATATTAACTTTTTATATTCCCGACGTTTCGAGAATTTTACAGCACCCATGGTCACGGGAGGACTAAGGTTTTCGACGACGATCCTATAATTATATTATAGGATAATATAATATGGTATATACATACTATATAATCCCAGCCGCCAAATTTCGTGAACGCACGACACGGCAAACGTCCCGATACCATCCACACCATCTGGATGCTTGGCGGTCCACCACTGTACGTTTCACAAGGAGTTTTCTTCCACGTACAACCTCTCTGTGGAATAGTTTACCACCGGCGATTTTTCCGGACCGATACGACCTGGGGACCTTCAAGAAAAGAGCTTACTCCTTTCTAAAGGGCCGGCAACGCACCCGCAATTCTCCTGGTGTTGCGGTTGATCATGGGCGGCGGTAGTCACTTAACATCAGGTGAGCCGCATGCTCGTTTGCCCCCTCTTCTACAAAAAAAAAATAAAAATTAATAAAATCAAAACCCAACCCAAGCATACAACTGCAAGACTTCAAGATACTATAAGTTCATACTGTGTAGACCGGAACAAAAATTGATAATTTGAATCTGTAAATAACCCCGGGTAACTATTAGGTACATCGGGACGCCTAAGACCTCAGTCCCTCCCGTGACCATAGTTGCTGTAAAGTGCTCGAAACGTCGGGAATATAAAAAAGTTAATATACGCGATAAAATCGGTAAAAACTAGTTTTATTTTAAAAATAAATATAACTATTTTATTTGCTTTAAATTCTATTAAATTTCTTTCTCGCAATTTAATGGGAAAATTGATTCTTAATGTCCTTTTTATCAGAAAATCCACCTCGGGCCTTGCAGTACATTATGATGCCATCAGTGACTGGAGAAGTCGCTTTAACCTTCATGGACATACGGAAATATCGTCGAGATGTCCTTGGCAGTTTGATTGCCAGGTAGGCACTGCCAGTGAACGCTGGGTACTCAATCGTTTGTTTCTGTTCGCAACTGTGGAAGAAAATGGCGTATTACTTAATGATTTCTTATATTTACGCGAACACTACACACGTTGATTAAAACTACTTTTACGGATTTTATCGCGTTTATTTTACTATTATTTTTAATTCCCAACGTTTCGGGCGCTTTCCAGCACCCATGGTCACGGGGGACTGTGATGACTGACGTCCCGATGTCGTTGTTAAACCCGGAGTATCTTGAGTACCTTTGCGTATTACTATTAAAATGTTTATAGCGACCTAAACATTGTTCCACACTAAAAGACTAAACAAAATTATTAATAGACTCACAATTGCATTTAAAGCTGAGCTGTATTGCTTAAAGATAAGGCTCAATTTGGTTTGCGTTATTTATTAAATTTCTCATTTAAAATATTTTTAAGTCGTTAATATATTTAATTTTCATCTGGCAAACTCTCCCTGTAACCAGGGATTCAGATCTTTATGTAACGGACGAGTCTTTCTTCTCTTTTATTTTAAAATAGCCAATCAAGCGAAAATTATTGAAATAGTGCACAATTGTCGGTACACTTACTTGCGAATGTGTGAGTTTGGTGACAGTGGTTGTAGTACAAATTATGCATTTGCTATTTTCTCTTTTTTTATATTCCGTGGCTACACCGATAGTAATGAAACTTCAGGAACAGATGGAGAATAACGCAAAGCGTGATCTACGCTATATTTTAACCGACAAACGCAGATAATTATTTTTTCGGGAAATAAAAAAATATCCTAAATCTGAATAATAATAATAATAATAAAAAGGCGCAGGGAAGTGACGACCCCATCACCCGCTGACGAAACAGTTAAGTGACATAACTGCTACGTCGGTGCAGTCAGTCAGCGCCTTGCCAAGAGGTGTGAGCGCCGTGCCTCGGCAGTACTCAGGGTGCAAAGGCCCGTTTGTGCTTACGGCCGTACAATGATACAATGAAACGGTGCCGGGCCTGGGCGTCTCCCGTTAATTGGCGCCCAAAAATGGATGATGGATAAGATTGGAAAACGTATAGGGCCGCTACCTGGGGTTCGCCGGGGCGCGTCTGGAGCTGGCACTGGACGCGGCAGCATGCGGGCCTCCAGCCGAGCGCGAGGAGCTGCAAGATCACCTAACAGCCCCCCGCATCCATCATCCCCACCAGACGGCTTGATGTCGGCAGGGTCCTCTTGGACTTGGCAAGCGGCATCCGCCGCTGGTGGAGTGCGCCGCATGAGTTGGACAAGAGATATGATTGCAAACGCATTGCGGGCGTACTATAGGGCGAAAGGGGAAGAAACTGCGGGGATAGCGTATCGGGCTCGGATGCATTGCTTTTTTGCTGAGCTGGAGCCGTCTATTCCCGTCACGGAACAAAACCTGGCAGACCGAGTTCGGTACATCATGCGCTCGAAAATATTCGATGATGCCGAGCTCGAACGACTACGACGTGAGGCCATTCCCTCAACGAATGAATTGGCTACGGCTGGGGATGAGGCTCCTCAGGCGACAGACCAGCTGCCACGCGTAGAAGCCGCCATGGATCTTCCAGTTGTGGGTGATTCAGACGATGATGAAATGGTCTCCCACGAACTAGAGCAAATGAGGAGTATATTGGAAGAGGCGATTTTGGAAACGCGCAGCATGCCTCTCGAAAATCGACCGCGACTTCCCCGCATACCCCTAAGCAAGCGAAATCGGGCTGTCGTGAGGGCTCTTAACCCAATGCTGGTAACCTATTTGGAAGCCAGCCGGGACCTTTGCGAGACGGACTCAGTTCTTTTTGGCGCCGCAGTGGCGGCTTTCCGTATTATTGGCGCCAAACTTCCCATGGCTGGACGCGCTACTAAACAAAGTAGCGTCATCCCAGCCTGGAGAAAAAGAATTGAGGACCGTATCGCACAGGCAAGGGCCCTTATCGGCAGACTGATAAGCTTCAGGTCGGGTAATAATAGACCGAGGGTTGTGCGCACCGTTAGAATGGCGTTTGCTGGGACAAATATCAGTTTGTCCCAGCCGGATATCACGCAGAAACTAACGGAGCGCATAGACGACCTGAAGCAAAAGATTGCTGCTTGGGGGAAGCGGATTCGCCGATTTACCGAGAGGTCAAGGCGGTTCAACCAGAATCGTCTCTTCCAGATTGATCAGAAGAGGCTCTACAAATCATTGGAGCGACCAGAGGTATGTGGAGCGGGCCCAGGACCGGATCAGGCTAACACTGTCGCATTTTGGCGTGGCCTGTGGTTAGAGCCCGTAAGCCACAGAGAGGGCCCTTGGACGGAAGTTGTGGCGAGTCAGTGTGCGAGTATTACGCCCATAGAACCCGTCATCATAACGCCGGATGACGTAGCTGAGGCGGTCCGTAGAGCCCCGAACTGGAAAAGTCCGGGACTCGACGGACTGCATCACTACTGGCTGAAGGAGTTCATGGTGTGTCACGCTGTGCTCGCCCGTCAGTTTCAAGAGGCTCTCAACCAGAAGTCGCTCCCTAGCCTCTTCACTACTGGGATCACTCATTTGGTTCCTAAAGACCAGGTTACCACAGACCCGAGCAAATACCGCCCCATTACGTGTCTACTCACCATATATAAGACACTGATATCCATTTTGAGCGCGAGAATCACTCGTCACCTGGAGCTAAATCAGGTGATGTCACGCGCTCAAAATGGATGTCGGGGCGGTGGTCGTGGAACTAAGGAACCACTCCTCATTGACGCGGTCATTGGCAAAGTGGTGAAACGCAACCGTCGGAACTTCTCCGCCGCCTGGATAGACTACAGAAAGGCATTCGACTCGGTGCCCCATACATGGCTAAAGAGAGTCCTCGAGCTGTACAAGATAGACTGTACAGTGAGAGACTTCCTCGAGCAGTGTATGGGGCAGTGGAGTACGATCCTTTGTCATCTGGGTGAGCGGATGATGGCTGCGGAGAACCACATAAGGATAAGAAGGGGTATCTTCCAGGGCGATTGTCTGAGTCCAATCTGGTTCTGCCTCTCCCTGAACCCTCTCAGTACCTTACTGGAGGGATCCGGGAGAGGATTTCAGCTACGGAAAGGAGGGACAAAAGTGACCCACCTTTTCTATATGGATGACCTTAAGTTATTCGCCTCCAGTCGCTCCCATCTTATGGAATTGCTAAAAATCACTTGTGAGTTTAGCAGTTCCATTGGAATGGAGCTGGGACGGATAAGTGTGCGGTCCTCCATGTTGAGAGGGGAAGGGTTGCTAACTCTGAGGGCATAGATTTATTTATGCCCGTCAACTTAAGGACCCTTTCCGAGGCTGAAACATACCGATACCTGGGTATGTCACAGAACATCGGTATCGATGAGGCTGGTATGAAACAGTCAGTTTGCGACGTGTTTTATGCACGCTTGACCAAAGTGCTTAATAGCCTTTTGTCCGGTGTGAATAAGACACACGCATATAACGGTTGGGTCATATAAAGCATGGTGGGCGTGGCTTTCTAAGCGCGCTCACTATGCATAATCGTGAAGTGTGCAGCCTCCGTCATTACTTCCTGGCGAGATCGGATGATCCATTCTATAATGACGTCATTTCTAGTGATAAAGGGCTTACCCCTCTATCCTTGGCCAACAAGCAATGGCAGGACCCAGCAGTGCTTAGCATTTCCGACCGGGAGACCGTATGGAAGGAGAAGGAGCTCCACGAGAGGTACTACAGGGCTTTACATGAGCCCTTCGTAGATACAGTCACCTCCCTCAACTGGCTACGTTTCGGTGACCTCTTCGGGGAAACCGAGGGTTTTGTCTGTGCAATACAGGAGCAGGTTATTAAGACCAACAACTATCGGAGATACATCCTAAAGGATGGCACCGTCGACGTCTGTTGAGCTTGTCGCCATCCCGGGGAGTCACTTAGGCATGTCATCTCCGGTTGTTCGGCGCTTTCTAACTCTGAGTACTTGCACAGGCACAACCTAGTAGCCAGAATCCTACACCAGGAGCTCGCTCTGAAATACGGTCTCGTGGACCGGAAATTGCCGTATTACAAGTACTTGCCGGAAGCCGTGCTCGAAAATGACCGCGCCAGGCTCTACTGGGACCGGACCATCATCACAGACAGGACTATTCTTGCAAATAAGCCTGATATTGTGCTGATGGACCGGGCACAGTCAAGGATATTTTTGGTCGACATTACCATTCCGTATGACGAGAACCTCGTGAAAGCCGAAACAGATAAGCGAACAAAATATCTGGACCTGGCTCACGAGGTGACCGACATGTGGGGTGGTTGGCCGACCGAAATTATTCCTGTAGTCGTCTCTGCGAATGGGCAAATCCCAGTCATCCTCTCGAGTCATCTGAGGCGACTGGGACTCCGTGACGGACCGCTCCGGGCTCAAATGCAGAAGGCAGTGGTCCTCGATACCGCCCGCATCGTCCGTCGGTTTCTTTCCCTTTCCCCCTAACCCTCGGACGTTTGGTCTCCCCTGCCGAGGGCTTCCATCTGGTTGGATCTTTATTTATTTGTGTATTTTTTGTATTTATTTTATTTTATTGATATTTATGTATATTTATCTTTTCATTTTAATTTATAATTATATATTTATAGAAACCAACCAGATGAGAAAACTATACAGATACCCCAAAAATAATAATAACGTTCTACAGACCAAATTTCGGCCACGACGGCCTGCCTCAATGGAGGTTAGCCACCGGCGCAGGACAGGATTATAGTGCCCAAGTGTATGCGCAAGCACAGGACACTCTCTATTCCCTCACTCTCATAATCCGACGGGACGGTAAACCGACACGACTGGAGGAGATCAGGCGCAGGATCAACGGCTTTACGTGCTTTCCGAGGCACGGGGGTGAGACACCGCCAACTTTCTGACACCGGGCAGCTACTGAGAATTTCTTGACGGAAAACTCAACTGTCTTAGGCTCGACCCGGAATTCGAACCCAGGACCTCATGATCAGCAGTCGCACTACTACAACCACTAGACCAACGAGGCAGTTGTTGTATCTGAATAAGACCTCAATAAATAGATTCTACCCCGGCGAAGCAAGGGCGGCTCGTTAGTTAAAAGTATTAAAAGTTGAAATACTCACTTTCTGCCGGTGTAAGTGACCGGACAAGCGCACTTGTACCCGTCAACCGTATCCGTACATTTGCCGGGCCCGCAGATTACCGGACGACAAGCCTCTCCGGTTCTGTCGCAGTTGAGTCCGGCGTAACCGGCGGCACATAGGCACAGGTATCCTCTCTCGTTACGAGCCTCCTGATATACGAACAATATGCAGAGTTTTATTTAAGACCATACATTATAGATTTTAATATTTAGGTCGAATTAAAAATAAAATTCCAAATTTTCTTATTCACTGCTGGCCATATTAGGATATCTAAATTCACTCAGTGAATAGTAAGGTAAGTAAGGCAAATATATTAAGGGCTCGGAGAAACGAAGATATCCGCTAAGGGACAAGCGACATTGTTCACTGGATCAGTAAGCAAAAGTGACAGAGGACCGGCCCGTATAAGTGGAGGAACCATCAATCGGTGGGGAAGAAAGATTGTCAGTGGCAGCCTTATAATGTTAAGCTAAGTGTAGGACAACTACACCACTAGATGGAGTGATGAATAGATGGAACACACAGGTATTCGAAGGCTGATTGCAGGTGACTAAGGACCGTACTTTGCGGTATTACTTGGGGGAGGTCTATGGTCAGCTGTAGACTTACGATAGGCAGTAAAGATGCTGAAGTAAATTAAACATTGATCGTAGCAAAAAAATAACTTATAATATTACTTTGTATACTTTTATAGCAACAACAGACTAAATCAAATTTTATTTAACGAGTTCACATGTTAACTATAAGCGAATGCTACACTACAATCCCACATGGTGATGTGGTGATGAAGCCCAAGATGGTAAATCATCTTAGTCACAAAAACCTATTAACTGTCTTACCTTGGAGACACCTAAATTGTAAGGAATCAAAGACAGATGTCAGTAAATGACACCTCTCCTTTGCCGTACGAATTACGAATGACGGGCAAACCTTATAGTTTGAATGCGTGTAAAATCGATAACAAACGTTGAAAACTCGCTGATTGCCTGGTTGCCGAATGGTGAGGAGGGGAGGGAAAAATGAATGCATGTAATTACTGCGCACACTCTCTAAAACGCTCTAAATAGAATATCAAAAAGCCGGCTACTCTGTGCCTTCACTTTTTTTTTATAAAACTGAAATAACAAAGCAACTTATAGGCCACCTACTGGAAAGTGGCTATTGCAGTCTATGAACATAGGCAGACAAATTCAACCAAAGAAGGCTACAGATGCGTTATAACCTCTCAGGCTGAAAATAGAATGCCTCATACGCTGTCTCTCCATACTTTTTTTTATTAAATGGCTTTACGGCTCTGAGTTCTAGCTCTTTTGAGCCTTCATCATTTCTTTCGGATTCTTCATTTTTATATTTTTTTCTTCACAATATGCCGATGCGTCACATTGCGAAGCCCTTGGGAGATTTTGACGACAGCTCAACCCAGCGGACAGTTGATGACGACAGCCACTCAAGTTCATAAGGCGCCCAAGCGATCAAAATTACTTGAGGTTTATATCGACATCAAAGCACTTGTTTCGTCGATTTCTCTCATAGTTCACACGCGCGGACACTTAAATCACAAAATCGCATCACTTTTACGAATCAAAATCCACTTCAAACCATTATTCAAGCGACAAAACAGGAGCGACAAGCCGTCTACGGCCAAGTTGCCGCCAAAACTCTGCTTTCTATACTCTGTAGACTAGAACACAGCAGTGCTAGTACCGCTATTTGCTATTTGCTGGCTCAAATAGGTACTAATGTGTGCCTACCAAGAATAGCTTTTAGGGAAAAAGGACCATCTAGTAATCGTACGTAGTTTTATGCGTGGTAGAGCTAAGCTGCAGCTATATTATAGTTGTAGCACGAATTGGTCGGCTCGACCGGGAAAGTACCACGCCCTCACATAATACCAGCGTAAATTGCAGCATAATGCCGCTGTTTCGTATGGTGAGTATAGAGAACAGGATACCCTTTGTATTGGAAATGAGGCATTCCTTCTGAATCATCATGCGTTACAACGCATCTGCATTTAAATTCGTAATCGAGGATAAACGTAGATGTCTATGGGCCATAGTAACCACTTACCATCAAGTGGACTGTGTGCTCGTTTGTCACCTAATCCTACAAAGAAAACTCACAGCAATTCTTTCGTAACAAACTTCAGTAATAATTATAATACTAGATGGCAAATATATAAATGAAGCCGACCTGGCAAACTCCGTCGTGTAGACATAAGTTGAGAGTGCACGAGTCGCACTCAATTATGCCGTATCTTTCGATGCTGTCGACCATTATGTTCTTTTCTTCTCTGCCGAGGATCAGCATGCTCACGCAACCGATGAAGCTGGATTTAACAAATTTTTTGCACATACACAAATATATTTTTTTAACTACGTAAACAATTAGCATTGGCAAAACTCAACACCATTGATGAGGAACCACTTTTTAATATAATAAATTATTATTGGGGCGTCTGTTAGTGAATGTGTAACTTTTAAACGAATTGACCGATTGATGTCGTATTTACATAATATATTTGTTTTGTGGAGTCAATGGGTTCATAGGTATACTAGGAGTAGGATTTTATAGAAGGTGCTGTATCATGTTATTAACAAATGTACACATGGAGGAAAATGGCTAACATTCCCTATACATGTTGGTTTAGTTCTAAACACGAAAGTCACAAATTCTGAACCAGAAAGGGGGCGCTGCGGTCGAGTTGTTACTAAATTTTATATTAACATTGTAGAAGTCCACAGTAAATTCTATTTAATTAACAAATTTTATAACCTACATGATTACCCTGTTGTAGCTATGTAAGAATATTCGCTACTGTGGAGGCATACCGAACCTGGTATCTTCAACGCGCCGCAACGAGAGAGCACTGCTCACTGAACCTATGGCGCGACCATATCTAGGTCAAACGGCCACGCCTCAATCAGCTTGCGCGCGAGCGGGCTACGCCCGTCAGTCCGTAGCTGCATCCGACGCAGAACGCACGCCACTCTTGCGCAGATCCGGCCTAACGCTTTCGCTCGCTTAAATTGTAGTCTCATTGTGTATTTCAAGTTCTGTTTATATATTTTGTTCTGTGCTAACTCTTCCTTTCTTTTGCTGTCACTGTGTATGCTATCCGCCTTTCTAAACTCTCTTTGTGCTTGTGGACAATAAACGTTTTGTGTGTTATATGTGGTGACTTTTATTTACATACATCACTACACTGGTGACCCGCGTTTGAACATAAAAACAGTTTAAAAAAGTGTACTTTGGACTTAAATAGTGTGACCATGTCAAAATCAACATCACAAGATGGCGGAGTTAGTGGCGCGGCTTCAACCGACACTTTTCGTGTCGGCGTTCGCATACCTCCTTTTTGGGCTGAGGAACCAGCCGTTTGGTTCGCACAAGTGGAAGGTCACTTTTCGTTGTCCGGTATATCTGATGACAAAACCAAATTTTATTATGTCATATCTCAACTGGATCACCGTTACGCAGCAGAAGTAAAGGATATAATTGTGTCACCTCCAACTACAGGAAAGTATGAACACCTTAAAAGCGAGCTTATTAAAAGGTTATCGATGTCAAGAGAGAGGGAAGTTAAGCAGTTGTTAACACACGAGGAACTAGGTGATCGTCGCCCATCCCAGTTCTTAAGGCACTTGCGTCATCTAGCAGGGTTTGAGGTACCGGACGAGTTTCTAAAAACTCTCTGGACGAGTCGCCTCCCTACACACGTACAGACCGCAATAGCATCACAACCGCGAGCGGATTTGAATAGCTTAGCTGATTTAGCAGATGCCGTGATCGACATTGTCTCCTCTACGCCACAAATCGCAGCCACAGCTGTAGCACCTGGATCGCAGATTGATGAAATGGCTAAACAAATTGCGCAACTTACCAGGCAAGTAGAAGCACTTACATTAAATAAAAATAGATCACGCTCGCGTTCCAAAAGTAGAAGCAGTGGCCGACAGCACAGCCAAACCCGATCGAATTCCAACTACAGGCGTTTCCCTAAATGTTGGTATCATTGGAAGTACGGAGACTCTGCAAACCATTGCGTAAAGCCATGTGACCATGTGCCGGAAAAGCTTAAAGGGCAGTCGTTAATGGCGACATACGGCAGCCCTTCACAGCCAAATCGCCTCTTTGTTACAGACCGTAGAAGTAAAATGCAATTTTTAGTCGACACTGGGAGCGACATTTGCGTTTTTCCTAAAACGGCACTCAAACGAAGGCAACCAAAGACGGACTACCAACTTTTTGCAGCCAACGGTACTAGCATAGCTACTTACGGTTATGCACATCTAGAGCTGGACATGGGATTGCGTCGCGAATTCTCCTGGCGCTTCGTCGTGGCTGACGTTACGAAACCCATCATCGGGGTAGATTTTTTATCGCATTTTAACTTAATAGTCGACGTTCGACATCAACGGCTGATTGATAATACAACATCATTAATCACCACGGCAACAACAGCATCTTCGCCTGCCAATATTTCTTCAGTGAAGACCATGACAGGTGACACTAAATATCATGAAATACTTAGAGATTATCCAGAGATAACGCGACCATCTGGTACTCAGCAAGTTCCCGCACATGCTACCGTTCATCACATCAAAACTACACCGGGTCCACCCGTCTTTTGTAACCCAAGACGGTTAGCGCCCGATAAGTTAAAAATAGCAAAACAGGAATTTGCAGCCATGATAAAGTGCGGTACAGCAAGACCATCTGACAGCCCGTGGTCATCTCCACTCCACCTAGCTCCAAAGAAGGATAACGGATGGCGACCATGCGGAGACTACCGTATGCTCAATGCACGCACAATACCAGACAGATACCCGATACGTCATATCCATGATTTTGCACATAATCTCTCTGGTTCCCGTATCTTCTCCACCATAGATCTGGTAAAAGCTTACAACCAAATAAGGGTTGCTGAAGAAGATATATGTAAAACGGCAATATCAACACCCTTTGGACTATATGAGTTCCCCTTTATGACGTACGGACTCCGAAACTCGGGCCAGACGTTCCAAAGGTTTGTCGATGAAATGACACGAGACCTGGAATTTTGTTATGCTTACCTGGACGACTTCCTAGTGTTCTCGCCAGACGAAGAAACTCATAAGAACCACCTGCACCAAATATTTGATAGACTCAAGAAATACGGTATGGTAATAAACATGAACAAATGCGTATTTGGGGCAACACAAGTAACCTTTCTGGGCTACACTGTCTCAACGCATGGTGTGAAGCCACTGGACTCTAAGGTCGAAGCTATCCAGAGCTTTCCCATACCGAAAAACGTAAAAGAGCTTAGACGCTTCCTAGGGATGATTAATTTCTACCGGCGGTTCATCCCAGGTGCTGCTGAAATCCAAGCACCCTTACATGCACTCCTGACTGGAACAGTCAAAGGATCGTATCCAATCGTCCTTTCCGATGACAACCTTGAGGCTTTTAACAAGTGCAAACAAAGCCTCTGCCAAGCAGCACTACTAGCACACCCAGACCTGCAAGCACGTTTAGCACTAGTCACAGACGCCTCAGACTCGGCCATTGGTGCGGTGTTGCAACAAAAAAAGGATGGCAATTGGCAACCTCTCGCATTTTTTTCGAGTAAGCTAAGCCCTGCACAAAAGAAGTATTCCCCATACGATCGAGAACTACTGGCGATATACGAGTCAATAAAATATTTTCGTTACATGTTAGAAGCGAGACACTTTACAGTGTATACGGATCACAAACCACTATGCTTTGCTTTCCACACAAGAAAGGAGAATTGTACTCCCAGGCAATTTAGACACCTGGATTACATTTCACAATTTACGACGGACATACAGCATATAGCAGGAAAAGACAACGTAATAGCCGATACACTTTCACGAGTCGAAGACATAACTCAAGGAGTCACCTTAACTTTGCTTGCGAAATCACAAGAGTGCGACCCAGAGTTGAAAGAACTGCTAAGAGGAGAAACCTCTTTGGTACTAAAAAAAATATCAATACCTGGAACAGATAACTACCTGTATTGCGACGTCAGTACAGAGAAAGTACGACCATACGTACCCAGAGACTTAAGACACCGCGTTTATGAAAGCCTGCACGCCCTTAGCCACCCTGGTGCTAATGCATCATCTCGGCTAGTGTCACAACGCTACGTTTGGCCAAGCGTTCGCAAAGACTGTCGAGAGTGGACAAAGAAATGTTATGCTTGTCAGCGTGCGAAAATAACAAGGCATGTCTCTTCACCAATAGGCACATTCGTCATCCCACAGGCCAGATTTATGCACGTCCATATAGACTTAGTTGGACCACTACCACTAGCTCATGGAAAAAGGTACTGCCTCACCGCAATTGACAGATTTACTCGATGGCCTGAAGCAATACCTATTGAGGACATAACAGCTGAAACGGTCGCGAAAGCATTCTTATCTGGATGGATTGCACAATTCGGATGTCCCATCGAAGTTGTGACCGATAGAGGAAGACAATTCGAATCAGCACTATTTAAATATCTGGCAGAAATATCTGGCTTCAAACACAAGCGCACAACAGCCTACCACCCGGCATGTAATGGCATGATAGAGAGATTTCACCGACAGTTGAAAGCAGCCATTATATGCCACGGAAATGAAAGCTGGACTGAGTCACTCCCGCTAGTCTTGTTGGGTATACGATGCGCCCACAAAGAAGACCTCGAGGCAACATCCGCCGAATTATTATACGGCGAAACGCTCAGATTACCCGGAGAAATATTCAGTGCAAATACGAACATAACTACCGATGTATCTGACTTCACAGCGTGTCTTAGAGAATTTGCAATAAAATTACAACCTCAGCCAGCCTCACGACACTGTGATGAAAGAATATTCATTTTTAAAGACCTCCTTACAGCGACACACGTATTCCTTAGAGAGGATGCCTGTCGTAAAGCCTTGCAACCAGCATACAGAGGCCCGTATAAAGTCTTAGAGAGAGGTAATAAGACATACACAGTTTTAATAAAGGGCAAGAAGGTAACTGTTACCATAGATAGGTTAAAGCCGGCTTATCTACTCAAAGACATGACAGTTACAAGGCAAACAGCGCCCACATTGTTATTAATGCGGAAATGCGAAAATTCACCCCCGGACAAAACACCACCAGATGAAGTAATACATCGTAAAAAATCAGGAAGGGCAGTAAGATTCCCTGATTATTATCGCCCGTAACACGGTCTCTGGAGGGGGGTGATGTGGAGGCATACCGAACCTGGTATCTTCAACGCGCCGCAACGAGAGAGCACTGCTCACTGAACCTATGGCGCGACCATATCTAGGTCAAACGGCCACGCCTCAATCAGCTTGCGCGCGAGCGGGCTACGCCCGTCAGTCCGTAGCTGCATCCGACGCAGAACGCACGCCACTCTTGCGCAGATCCGGCCTAACGCTTTCGCTCGCTTAAATTGTAGTCTCATTGTGTATTTCAAGTTCTGTTTATATATTTTGTTCTGTGCTAACTCTTCCTTTCTTTTGCTGTCACTGTGTATGCTATCCGCCTTTCTAAACTCTCTTTGTGCTTGTGGACAATAAACGTTTTGTGTGTTATATGTGGTGACTTTTATTTACATACATCACTACACTACCTTATGTCATCCCGTGGGAGTCGTAAGAGGCGACAGAGGGAAACAAATCAGGAGATGGGCAGCAGCATCCTTCCAATAATGACTAAAAAAAAACTATGGTTGCCACGCTGCCTGCCAAGCGTGGCAGATATGGCAAATAGCCTCCCTAAAGCAGCCTGTGGGGGAGGCCTATGTTCAGCAGCGAACTTTATTGGCTGTACCGTTACAGTGGTATGACTAAACGAATTTACCACTTAAAGTAATAAAAGTCGTTATAATTATTGTAGTTTATTAAATGTAACAGAAAAGGTAACTTAATAATGTAAAAAGGCTGGTTCCACGCCCGAAAATAATGAATTCGCTAACTGCGATTTGAATAGCTGATTTATCGGGTGAAATAAACTATTCCGAAGAGAAGTGAAATCCACTAACATTTTTACTGTAACAGACTACAACAATTCGAGGGTTTACTGCAAAAACCTGCTAAATGACAATTTTTCAAAAAATTTGTTAAATACATGAAGGTACTAAGTTTTTTGAGCTCTATATGCTGGTAAAACCGGCTAAGTGATACGTTAAGCCGTTTTGAATTTATTTCATGGTAAAACCAGTTAAATCAAGCAAAATGGCCTATACTTAATAGCTAAAATAACATAAAGTTCTTTACTAATAAATTTCCATTTAATGTTATCCCGAAAAAAGTTTTAAGTGTTCTTAAATCCTTTCTCTTTTTGATAGGTTACGCAAAATGTTCTCACGAACAATCAGTAAAAAAGTACTAGAAATACATAAACGTATATAATAGAATATACTTGTTTATCATGCCATTAAAACATTACTGCAAAAACCGTCTATATAACTTTAATTGTAAATACTTGTACTAAAATATTCCATTTATCTCGGATCGTTAGCATGTAAAACCGACTAAGCGATTCTAGCTTGTTTATGCAATATACTTCGATTGAATTGTCGTCATGTGACACTATGGAAAAAAAAAATAACCGCGGTCAACACGTTTTAACAGGTTGCCGATGGCTTAGTTCGCTTGGAGTGTTTACCGCGAATGTATCGGGCGTAGTATTTAAATTTAGTTTTTAGTAATTGTAAGTGTTGTGACAGATTATATTTGTTAAGATGATGTCAAGAGGAAAAAAACTAGTATCTTTAGTGGCCGTAAATTGTGAAAAGGTTTCTGGTAAGTTAAATTTCGAGGTTGTGTTTTCTAACGAAGTTTTATTACAATTTCTGTTCATTTTTTCTTATAGAGTTGTTTATTTTTTAGAAAATGAACAAAGTTCACATGCAGGCCTGGTAGATATTCAAGAAATTCAATCTACATCTTATAACAACGCGGATGCTATAGACTTTCATCATTCACAAATTCATGGTAAAATATTAAGTACTTAATTTATAATAGTACATACTACTGTTATGTGAATAAGTCAACTAGCGCCATCTAGTGTCAGGAGCGAGAGCGGGGGGGGAGGGGGGCTTTGCAGAGAATGACATCGCCGATCTCTCGACCAACAGCGCCACCCGAGGAACTAAGTTTCTAGAAAATCTATACTCGAGCTCTCGGTACCTTACGCGTGTTTACTTGAACATTCCGGATGTTTTGCTGATTTGAATATATAGGTGGCGCAAGATGCGATCGGACAGAGTTTAACTCGGCGACACAAGCGAAGCTTCGGAGCGAAATTAAGTGATTTAGTGTGTTTAATTATTAGTGTTTTTTAACTTTAATTTGTATAAAGTAAATTAAAGGTTAATTTAGGTAATTTTATCGGCAATTTTTATTGTCACGAACCTCAAGCTCGTAACAATTGGTGTCAGAAGTGGGATAAAATAATGCCGATTTTACCCAAGGAGGAAACGGAGGGTGTCCGTACCCGAAGTCAACGCCAGCAGGAGACGGACCAGAGGAGATTTGGTGGTGCAACGCCGCAGATGTCTGAGGGCCAGCCGCCGGCCACGGAAGCCGGTCCGTCAGCAGCTTCTACGTCTGTGGCACCTGACTTAGGTGCTCTGATGGCCATGCTACAGGAGCAGCTGCAGCGCGGACGAGAGGAACAGGCCCGTCTGTTGAAAGAGCAGCAGGAGGAACAGGCCCATCTGTTGAAAGAGCAGCAGGAGGAACAGGCTCGCCGACAGAAGGAACAGGCTCGCCGACAGGAGGAACAGGCTCGCCGACAGGAGGAACAGGTCCGTCGGTTGAAAGAGCAGCTGCAGAGCGGACAGGAGGAACAGGCCCGTCAGCAGGCGGAACAGGCTCGTCGGTCGGAAGAGCAGATGCTCCTCATTAAGGACCTTCATGCTACCTTTGGGAAAGAGATAAAGGAGGTGAAGGATAGGGTTGCTCAACATGACAACCGCCTGTCGGAAGCTGAAACCCAAATCAAGGAAGCTAAAACCCAAATCGACCAAGTGAACAATCGGGTTGATTACGTGGTGGCTGATGTGAAGAAAACACTGGACGACCTCAAACTGGGTGATGGAACAACAGCTCCCGTAGTAGTTACAACACCTTCGCTACGTGGATTCAAAGTGCCGCCGTTCGACGGTACCTCTTCCTGGTCAGCCTACAAGATCCAGTTCGAGGCTGTTATGAAGGCGAACGGCTGGAATAAAAGCCAGGCCATGACTGCTCTCACACTAGGCCTGCGCGACCAGGCCTTAACAGTTCTGGAAGCTCTCGGTGAGGAAGTGACTTATGAGCAACTCCTTGAGGCATTGGAGGCGAGATATGGCGATGCTCACCTGGAACACGTCTTTCGTGCGCAGCTTAAAGATCGTGTGCAGCGCATCAATGAAAACCTGCAGCAGTGGGCTCTAGAAGTGGAGAAGCTGGTGCGAAAAGCATACCGGTCTGTACCTGCGCTCATTGAAGGGAACCTGGTGCAGACATTCATCGACGGCATCCGTGACCTGGAAGTCAGAGCTGCTGTGAGGCTCGGGCACCACGAGACACTTAAGGACGCCTTGGCCCATGCACTGGAAGTGGAAGCCGTGCGGCAGGATCATCGTTCCCATCGCGTCAGGGAGGTTGCAGCAGCTACAGTTCGCGACCGCAACAAAGGATACAGCCCAAGGTGCTATGGCTGTGGGGAAAAGGGCCATCTTCGATCCAGCTGCCCTAAGCGAACCCTAGAAAGGGAAATTGACCGATCTCAGGAGGGTAGTGCCGCCAACAGCACCGCCCAGCAGCAGCAGGGAAACGAGTAAAAGCCAGAACTGCGGGGCGGGTGCTGGCTGATGTTAAAAGAGCCCCAAGGATCTCGATCTCACAAACCCATGATGGGAACAGCCTAATCATAAAGGGCGAGATCAACGGAATGCCGTGTAAACTGACCATAGACACTGGAGCCTCTCGTACGGTTGTTAGTTCCCAACTTATAAGTCAGTTCCTTGGGGACTCCGCATACAACCGAGAACGCATTAATTTGGTAACAGCCACCGGTCAGCGTATACCCGTCCAAGGAGAGAAGGAGATGGAGTTGAAGCTAGGCAACGTGATCTACCTGCATAATGTCATCGTGGCTGATATAATGGACGACTGCATCCTAGGCTTAGACTTTATGAGGAATAATTGTTGCGAGATCGACGTTAAGCAAGGTGTTTTGAAATGTGGACAGGAGGAACTTTTTATGGAAGGTGCGTTACCAGGGAACGTGTACAGCATTAAGAAGATTGTTCTTCCGCCGAGATCGGAAACGATTGTTCCGGTTAGTCTTCCTCGAAACGCTGGGCAAGCTCACCGTTGTGTACTTGTGGAAAGGGTAAACAATGACCTTCCATGGAAAGTAGCTCGAACCTTGGTCAGGACCACTGACATCTCAGGAGTACGTGTGCTGAACCTTTGCGACCAGGAACAGATTATAGAAAAAGGCACACTGATTGGTACTTGTGAGGAAGTGGATTGGTTACGTCGGTGCCAATATCTATCGACTGGGACCCCCAGCAAGGATGCAGAAACGAGAGTGACCACACTTTTGGAAGACTGTCGCAGTGTTCTCTCCCCGAACGAATTGGTCAAGGCGAAGAAGTTGTTACTCAAGTACGCCGATGTATTCTCATCAAACGATGCTGACATATGAAAGACTGGTTTAGTTCAACACAAAATAAACACAGGTGAAGAGTTGCCTATCCGTCAGCGGCCAAGACGATTGCCGGTAGCACGTGAAAAGGAAGTGGAAACCATGATTGAAGGAATGGTGAAGGATGGTGTTATTGAACCTTCCTCTAGTCCATGGTGTTCGCCAGTGGTGCTGGTGAAAAAGAAGGATGGCAGCATGCGGTTTTGTGTTGATTACCGCCGTCTGAACGACGTTACAAAGAAGGACAGCTATCCCTTGCCAAGAATTGATGACAAGCTGGACATGCTTACAGGAGTAAAATGGTTTAGCACGCTGGATCTAAAAAGTGGCTACTGGCAAGTTGAAATTGACCCCAAGGACAAGGAGAAAACTGCGTTCTCGACGGGAAAGGGTCTGTGGCAATTCAAAGTAATGCCGTTTGGGTTGTGCAATGCTCCAGCAACGTTTGAAAGGCTGATGGAACTTGTACTTACCGGGCTAATTGGCGATGCCTGTCTGGTCTACTTGGATGACATCATCATCGTGGGCCGTACGTTTGAGGAACACCTTGAAAACCTGGGACGCGTGCTCATGAAGATTCAGAGTGCCAATCTCAAGCTGAGTCCGAAGAAATGTTCACTGTTCAAACGGCAAGTCAAGTTTTTGGGGTATGTAGTGTCGGAAGAAGGTATCCGCACGGATCCAGAGAAAATTGCAGCTGTAAAGGATTGGCCGGTTCCAAAAGACAAGACGCAGGTTAGAGCATTTTTGGGTTTGTGCTCCTATTACCGGCGATTTGTGAAGAACTTTGCAGATATAGCCAAACCTCTGCATAAGCTAACCGAGGAGAAGCGACATTTCTGCTGGGATGAAAGTTGTAATATCGCATTCCAGGAGCTCAAGGACCGTCTGTGCAAAACACCTATTTTGGGATACCCTGATGCAAGCAAAGAATTTGTAGTTGACACAGACGCAAGTGATATAGGACTTGGTGGTGTGTTGTCTCAACGGAATGGTGACCAAGAGGTCGTGATAGCGTACTTCAGCAAGTCGTTGTCAAAACCGGAAAGGAACTATTGTGTCACAAGACGCGAATTGCTAGCTGTGGTAAAGTCGTTGCAGCATTTTAGCAAATATCTTCTGGGGCGAAAATTTCACTTACGAACTGACCATGCTGCACTAAAATGGCTATTGCAGTTTAAAAATCCAGAAGGACAAGTTGCGAGGTGGATTGAACTACTGCAGGAATACGACTTTGAGATCGAACATCGCAGCGGAAAATCTCATGGCAACACAGATGCATTATCACGAAGACCTTGTCCTGAAGATTGCAAACATTGTACTAGGCAAGAGAGTAAGGGAGTAGTATCCGTGAGGATGCTCAGGGCAGACCACCTCAGCAACGAGTGGAAGGACAGCTTACAACGTGCACAGCAGGAAGATCCGGACATCAAGCCGATCCTGGAATGGATGAAGGCCAGTGCTCCCAAGCCCAAGTGGAGCGACGTCTCAGCGATGAGTTCGATCACTAAAAGCTATTGGGCCCAGTGGGATAGCTTGCTGCTTCAGGATGGAGTTCTGTGCCGTAAATGGGAAAATGTTCGGGGAGACAGCTGTCATTTACAAATGGTTGTCCCTAAAGCTAAAGTACCGGATGTTCTACAGCTGTACCATAATGATTATTCAGGAGGCCATCTGGGAGTTAAACGAACTCTACTGAAGATCCGAGAACGGTTTTACTGGGTCCACTGTCGAAACGATGTCGAGGACTGGTGTCGCAAATGTACAAGTTGTGCGGCTGTAAAGGGACCTCAGACTCGTAGTAGAGGTGCATTGAAGTTGTACAATGTTGGTGCACCATGGGAGAGAATAGCCATTGACGTGGCGGGGCCGTTTCCGGAGAGTGAAAGCGGTAACAAGTATTTCATGGTTGTAATGGATTACTTCACTAAGTGGCCAGAAGTTTTCGCCATTCCAAATCAAGAAGCTTCAACAGTTGCAGATAAACTAGTTCATGAAGTCTTCTGTCGTTTTGGAGTACCTTTAGAGATTCACAGCGATCAAGGAAGGAATTTTGAGTCTCAAATATTCCAGGAAACTTGCCGAGTTATGGGTACTCATAAAACAAGAACGACTTCTTATCACCCGCAATCTGATGGAATGGTGGAACGATTTAATCAGACATTGGAGAGGTACCTAGCAAAAGTTGTGGACAATCGGCAACGAGATTGGGACAAGCACATACAACCGTTTTTGTTGTCATATCGAAGTTCTGTTCACGAAAGTACGGCAGTGACACCAGCTTTCGCAAACTTTGGAAGAGAATTACGGCTGCCTGCAGACCTGATCACTGGGATACCACCTGATGCCCCAAGCAGTATAACCGATTATGCATATGACTTGCGGAACAAAATGAATGACATTTATGAGCACGTCAGACAATCGGGCCAGCAAATGTCAGAGAAAATGAAAACCCGGTATGACCGCAAAATGAACAATAAAGGGTTCAACGAAGGTTCATTAGTGTGGTTGCACAATCCAATCCGCAGCAAAGGGAAATCTCCTAAGCTTCAAGCTAAATGGGACGGCCCGTACCGGATTGTAACCAGGATCAACGATGTGACCTACCGGATACAGAAAGGCGCAAGAGGGACTCCTAAGATCGTCCATGTGGATCGCTTGGCGCGTTATTATGGGACCGATAATGCTCGGGACGAGCATGTCTTAGGAGGGGGCAGTGTTATGTGAATAAGTCAACTAGCGCCATCTAGTGTCAGGAGCGAGAGCGGGGGGGGGGCTTTGCAGAGAACGACATCGCCGATCTCTCGACCAACAGCGCCACCCGAGGAACTAAGTTTCTAGAAAATCTATACTCGAGCTCTCGGTACCTTACGCGTGTTTACTTGAACATTCCGGATGTTTTGCTGATTTGAATATATAGGTGGCGCAAGATGCGATCGGACAGAGTTTAACTCGGCGACACAAGCGAAGCTTCGGAGCGAAATTAAGTGATTTAGTGTGTTTAATTATTAGTGTTTTTTAACTTTAATTTGTATAAAGTAAATTAAAGGTTAATTTAGGTAATTTTATCGGCAATTTTTATTGTCACGAACCTCAAGCTCGTAACACTACTATAGACTATTATATTATCACTCGCGTTTGAGATCGATAAAGACGACTTTTTTACATACTTTCTAGTATTCAAATAAACATGGATGGCTTGTGTCAAGGTTTATAAAAATGACAAGTCAAATGCCAACATTAAACGTTTAATTAAACGTTTAAAAAAAGAATAAGATCCAATACTAATCAAAATGCTTAAACTTTATACTGTATTTTTAGATGGTCCGGGTAACGAAACGTTCTTCAATACTCTCATTAAATCTACGGCATGCTGTTCTAAATACCAAAAAGGTAAAAATACTATCTTTTTCTTAATAAAGTACATGCAAAATTTATAATTTAAGACCTCTTAATCTGAATCTTAACTTAGCATTTGTGTCTCTTTTAGGCGAAGATTCTGATGATAATGTTGAAACAGAATTGGAAAGTTTATTTGGAGATGTTTCCGATGCTGACGACCCAACTTATCGCCTGCCAATTTTCTCTCACCAACTGGAAAACGAAAATTCCAACAATCTTGTAACATTAGAAGATTTACTAGGAAACAAAGAAAATTTTAATGCTGAAAATTTTGATGTCGAGCACATACAGAACAATATTGAAGTTTTTGACCATGGTTATGAACAACATCGCGAAATTACAGCTATAATTGAAGATATTTTGGATGAGGTTTTTAAAAAAGCTTGGTTACTTATTGAACCGTTAAAAAGATGGCGAAAATCAGACCCAAGCAGTTGGGCTCGTAATGTAGTTAAGAAAAGACGAGCAGATGGTTTGCCTTATAAATCCAAAGCTAACATCAGACCAGCTAAGGTACCAAAAGAGATAGATTGCTCCAAGTGTCAATTTAAGTGTACTGATGTCTTTGATACTACTGATAGAGATAAGTAGGGCCCGGATTAATATGTATATATAATATCAAAATATGTACATTTAATATGGACTTAAAATCCTAAAATATGGAAAAAATATGTGTAATAAAAGATAACGACATTGTACATTAAAACGATTTCCTATTAAGAAAAAACAAAAAAAATACGATTTTACTTAGCTTAGGTTCATTATTATTTAAATTACAGTATATAATTACGTGTTTCCTTAAATTTTCTGTTTGGACGAAATAATGCTTTATTCTAGCTGAATGATTTTTCATCATAGGATGTGATTGGAGCTTATTTAAATTTGCATAATTCTGCAAGTGAGTAGGGCACATCTATGGTGCCTTCTAATGTTCCACACAGCATGCTGTTGATTTTCTTTAGGATCCTTTCCTAAAGAAAATCAACAGCATGCTGTGTGGAAATCCTTTGTTTTTTTTTTCAGTACATAGAGTAATTTTTGCCTCGCTACTTCAGCAACGGGACCTTCTGATTCTAAAAATATTTTCGATAGTCATCAAATTATCATTTAGAGAAGTGGAAGAATTTTCGAGTGCCTTTATATGGTATGATAAAAAGCAATAATTAGTGTTTATGTACATAAAGCAAATAGTTACGTAGGGTAATCTTGGAGAAGTTCTTTTGAGATTGAAATATCAGCAGCTTTATTCTCCAATTCAAAGATAATCATTTTGATTTCAGTGTAATACTGGGCATAGTATTCATTTGCTCTCAGCTAAGTTCCCCAGCGGTTCAGCACTGGCTCTAGCGGTAAAGAAATGTCGGGATACCAACTCTTTAAATTTTAAGATCCTGCTTGCTGCTTTCAAAAACTTTTTCTTTACGTTTCATACTAAACTGTCAGCCTTTTTAAACTGAGACCTTATTCATTCAGCAAATCTATTCATACCATGAGCCAAGCACTTCATATGAATAATTTTTGGATACAAAACTTGTAGGGAATCTACAGCTTTTACCATACAAGGAGCAGCATCACTAAGTAGCAAGACAACTTGGTCATGTTTAACTCCATAAGGCCACAAAACTCTCATTGCATCATTAAAAAGCTTTACTGACGTTTGGTGGTTGCATTAAAGAAGTTCTTCACACGCCAATAAAAAGGATTTGCTGGCATTTTCGTCATCTAAAACTAATTTTTAGTCATTTCACATACCTTCTCATCAACCTAACATAAAATAATGAAGATATGGATAAATTTATTTAATTTCTTGTGGAATATGGATTTATACTTGAAATATGGAAAAATATGGAAAATAGAAATTGCATTTTCTTGATCAAAATATCATAATATATGTAGAAAACATATTCAAGAACAAAAACCATTTCAATTAAAAATATGGATTTACATATTAATCCGGGCCCTAGAGATAAGTTTTGTAGATTCTTTTGGAACTTAGATTTTCTGGGCAGAAAGAATTTTATTTTAGCCAATGTTACCATTCAAATGCCAAAAAGAGTTCTCTCTGTGCGTAATCGACGTCGTCCAGAAAAAAAATATACAAAGAAGTGTTTCTTTACTAAACAAAATTTAAAAAAACAGGTATGTCAGAAATTTTTTTGTAATACTTTAAGTATTTCTCCTGCAGTAATAACTGATGCAATCAATAAACGGAATGACATGAACTGTTTTGATGTAAATGACCAAAGAGGTGCACACGAACCAGTTAATAAAACGAAACCTGACATTATCCAAGGAATAAAAAAACACATCGAATCATTTCTTTGTATGGAAGCCCATTATAGTAGAAAAGACACCAAACGTAGGTATTTAGATAAAAATCTTAATATTCGAAGGATGTATTTATTGTACAAAGATGAGTGTTTAAAAAATGGTTCTGAGCCAGCTTCTGAAATAACATACCGTAGAATAGTTTCAAAAGAGTATAATCTGAGTTCTTTCGTGCCCAGGAAAGATCAATGCTTAATATGCACTAATTATGCTAAAGCAGATACAGAGAAAAAAAGAGAACTTGAAGATGACTACCTAGCTCACCAAGAAAGAAAGAAAATTTGCAATCGAGAAAAAGAGAAGGATAAAGTTAGATCAAACACAGATGAGCATTTTAGCTCTGTAACATTTGATTTGCAAGCAGTACTTCAAATACCTGCCAGCGACGTAGGTCTGCTCTATTATTCAAGAAAGTTGTGTGTATACAACCTCACAATCTACGAAGCAGCTCTACCCAATAATGCCTTTTGTTTTACATGGTCAGAGGTAAATGGAAGGAAAGGCAGTTCTGAAATTGGAACCATATTATTACACTACCTTTTAAATTGTGTCCGTGATAATGTTACAGAAATTAGCTTATTTTCAGACACTTGTGGTGGCCAAAACCGAAACCAATTTGTGGCTGCTTTGCTTCTTTGGGCAGTCCAAAAAATTGACCACCTTAAAGTCATAGAACAAAAGTTTTTAGAATCTGGGCACACGCAAATGGAAGCAGATTCTATGCACAGTAGTATAGAATTTGCAAAAAAAAATACCTCTGTTTTTTCCATGATGGAATGGATTTCTATTTTCAAACGTGCTAGACGCAGGCAAAGTATTAAAATTGATGGTAAGAAAATGACAAGAGAACCATACCATGTAAAAGAATTTAAGTATGATGAGTTCCTTGACCTGAAGCACCTTGCAGGTGAGATTATGAAAAATAGAACGAAAGATGAGAAAGGAAAACAAGTTCAATGGTTGAAGATAAAGCGGATAAAATATGTTAAAGGGGAGGACAGAAAAATTTATTTCAACTATGACATGAGCGACGAATTTAACGTAATGGATATTGGAGACAATCCATCAACTTTCCAATTAGATGGCGCGCAGAATCACAACTATTCAACAAGGAAGAAGAAACGACTTACTGAAAATGATTTACCTGTAAGTTATCGATTTCCAGATCAATTAAACTGCCTTTATAAAGAGCCAATTAAAATAAGCGCGGCCAAGAAAAAAGATCTTTTAAATCTATGTAGGAAAGGCATCATACCAGAGGAAGTTCACGGTTGGTTTGAAAATTTAAATGTTGACAGTCAAGCTATTGATAAATTGCCAGAACCAGCAGTAGATGAAACTGTAAGTGGAGAAGAAGAGTGATTTCTTAATAATTAAGATATTTGTTAAATTTAATGAAAATACTATAGTAGTTACACTCCACACTCTTCTTCTCCACTTTCAAACTGATTCTATTATAATTTTTATTAGTCAATAAAAATAATATTGTGAATTTAACCTCTTATTTTACAACACTTTTATCCTAAAAGTTAAAAAACATTTACAGGTAAAACCAACTAACTTTTTTCTTTCATAGCTTACACAATAAATTATTTCTTTTATGATTGTATCAGTATTTAAAACGTAGTTATTTATTATCAGCTACCCATCATTAATCACAAACCATATAAAACATCAATTATCTCGGTAAAACTGCATTTTAGCAATTGACATGTAAAACTGACTAACTGCACGCCTTTACTTGAAAAAATACTTATTTCAAGATTTCTGTCACACATATTTATTCAGACTTCACATAAACATAATCTTATATAAATATTCTAACATATGACTACTAATGTATGTAAGACCTACCAAAATTTTAGTGATTAAATTAGGTGTAAACTTTTAGAACTCTTTAACTCAAAACTAACTTCGCTGAACTTAGCTGGTTTTTGCAGTAAACCCTCGAATTACTCCTTAACTCTAAATGTTTTTGGTGTTCATAATTTCTCTTCGTTATTTGTCTGTGACTAAGCATTACCCATAATAAAATAGGAATAAAATGAAAAATAAAAAACAAACTAAAAAAGTGTAACTTACCCAGAAGCGCCGGCCAGCGAGCTAGGAAGTCGGTTCAAGTCGGGAACACCTCCAATGTTGTTTCAGATCGAGGACATCCCATTGCATAGACGACTCGGTCATGAACGGACCCTTGTTGTCAACGTCCATTGTTACTGTAACAATAATAAAAAGTTCAGATATTTGGACCCTAATGTTACTTATAGTAATGTTAGATCTTACTAATAATCATTGAATATGAAATATTGTCTATACCTGTCTCTTTCTATTGTTATTTAGTAAAGAGAGAGAGAGAGAGGTACATCTTTAAGCATTTCTTAAAGGAAAATCTATATTTAGAAGGCCGTAGATTTCTAAAAACATAGCACAGCCTCAAAAATTTTATAGAATTAAACTATATCTAATAGTATCAAAAACTATTGTGCATCTTACACTAAAATATATTTATTGAATTTAAATAACAAAAATAACCCCCTATTTTAGATTTTTTTAATTTAAATTCAAATAAAATATTTTTTTTATTTTATTCTTTTTTTTAGAACCTTGATTTCTGTTTCAGCTAATTCTTGATTAGGATGTTGAATTTTTTTTTTCATATTTTTTGAATCATACGAAACATATTTATTAATTCTCCACTTTGATAATTTCTTCTTTGAAGCTGCACGTACTGCAGGGTGTAGTGCAGCTTGTATTGATAATATTTTTACATATGTTGTACCAATACGAATAGCTTACCTTTAGAGTTGGTCCTGCTGAGTCTGACAGTATGCCAAGCGTTGAGTTGTAAGGGACGGTCGCCCGATATACTCTGTGCCCGATACTGAAAGTGGGCCGCTTCCGGTGTCAAACGAGAATGTTGGAACGCCATCTATGAGCTGAAGCGCCAAGTAGTCCCCTGTGCGATCGTCGTTTTGACCGTTGTACAGAATCAGGCCGTTGGGATCTATAAAAGGAAAACCATTTTGTTTTAGCTACAAGTTGATAAACGGAAATGAAAATAGAAACACGACTCCAAATATTTGTCTCTTAAGTTTGATCAACTCTTATGTATGGCGATGTTCATACGATCATTTCCAAAATCGATTGTTATAATAACATATATGTGTCGTAACAGAACTCATTTATTTCTTTAACTAGCAATTCTCCGCGACTTCAACCGCGATATATAACGAAATATTCTTACGGTACGGACTTTATTGAAAATATTCTATCACCTATGTCCATCAGCGATAATGTAGGATTCTAATGGTATTTTTTTTTTCAAATCAGTCCAGTAGTTTCGGAGCCTATTCAATTGAAACAAACAAACCAATCTAACTTCTTTATAATATTATTAGTGTAAATGAGTAAAAACCAAGAACCTATAAGTGATAAAAAGACCTTAAGATATAAAATTACCGTTACCGTTATAGCCTATTAAAGTCCAGTGTTAAATATTGGCCTCCCGCATAATATATCGCTTCTCAGGGAGTATATTTGTCACAGTTGCCACGCTTGAAAAACCGCCATTTTTATTTTAGACGCTTTTAGGAAGACGCTCTTCCCTGTCTCCTCTTACGACATCCACGGGATGATACGGGGTGGTGGATATCTTTACACCACCCATACACATTAAATACTAATGGTCAAATTCTCAAACGCTACTCAATTTTAAGAAGTTAAATCTCGTGGTGCCGCAGTCACTTCGACTTGAAGTAATAAAGACACCACGAGAATTAACTAAGCATCTGAAAATTGAATAAAACTAATAAGATTATAATTTTGTTAGTTAAAAATATTAATAATAATCAATAAGTATTTTAAATATATTTAAAAAGGTGCAAATAAGGTATAAAGTGTTTTTTATTGTTCATTACTAATTCGAATTAGAATAAAATATTACTAAATATGTATCTCAAGCATATCTGTGATTGTATCTCTCTCTGACGCTGTGACTGTTTTTAAATGTATGTATTTGTAATGTACCCTCAACTTCTGTGTTTCTCCAGATATTGTTATAAATTATAAATTTTTATGTTCTCATGATAAGTGAATTTTGTATTCTTAATCAGAATAAAGTTCTAAAACCACAACCACAAGATTATAATTTTGAAAGTATGATAAAGTTGTGAGTAAACAATTACCGTTAGGTTTGAACGATATCTCGATATCGAACTGCATGTAGGCGTCCTTGAGAGTTGGCAACGAGATCCAGCCGTCGCCGTTAAACCTGGGAACTACGCCGGTAACCCGCAAGATGGCGCGCGTTTCTATCGCAGCGCGGCTGTTGCTTATTCTGAAGAGTACGTTCCAGCGTCTGATTCAGTTACGCTGTCCAGATTCAGTACCGGCTGCAAGAAATTAATTTATAAAATTAGCACTTATTTATTTTTCAAATCCATTATCCATCCATCACAGCTTGTAAAAGGCCACTAACATAGGCCTCTTACATAGATTGACTCATAAGGGCTATTTGCCACAGTTGGCACGCTTAACAAGTGACTTGACAACAAAAACTTTTCATAATTTTGGGTTGTTATCAGAAAGATCCTGCTGCCCATCTCTTGTTACTGTTTCTCTCTGTCGCCTCTTAAAACACCCACGGGACGATACAGTGAAGTGGATATTCTTACACCACTACAACAATTTAGTATTTAGTAAAATATACTTTTAAATACAGTCTATTTTTGAAATATCTCATTTTTATTTAGGTACATAAAATCCAATTTTTATTAAAATCAAAGAGTGAAAACTTAACTATCGCTGCATTATTTGCAACACGCAATACTTTAGCACGATGTAGTTTAAACTATAGGGAAGAGTTTCATTTCTGTCCTGATCTTCAGTCAACTATTTAAGTATTCTTAACTAAAGGTACTGATAGCAAACTTAAAAAGAAAACTATTATACATTACATTACATTAGTACTTAGGTATTAAGTAGCAACAAACGTCTGAGAGGACATCAATTTAAACTTTGCCATAGGACTGCCAAGCGGAATCATATGAAGAATTTTATAACAAATTCGTATTATCACCAAGTGGAATAAGCTACCACAAAATGTGATTGATGCTCCTACATTGAATGCCTTCAAGAACAGATTGGATAAAATCTCCAAACACTAAGACGCTCACGCATCAGCTTTTTTAGCTGCTAGTTTGTTTATGTATAAATAATAATAATAATACATAGTCTCAACAAAATCACTTTGATTATGTCCTCCAGACCGAATTATGACTCTCGCAACCCGCCTCAACTAACACTAGCCGACTGCGCAGGAAAGGATTATGGTGCCCAAGTGTATACGCAAGCACAAGTGCACTCTATTCCATCACTCTCGACGTCTGATGGGACGGTAAACCGAAATAACTTTAGAGAGATCAGACGCAGGTCCAACAGCTTTACGTGCTTTCTAAGGCACGGGGGTGAAATACCACCAACTTCCAGACCTCGAGCCCCTATTGACAATTTCTAGTCAGAAAATCCCAAGAACTATTTTTTTAGCCCGATCCAAGATTCGAAAAAGAACCTCATGATCAGTAGCCGCATTAACGACCACTTGACTAACGAGGCATTCACAAACACTTTAAGCTTACTTTTTTTGAATTGAGAATATTAGTAATGTTAATAGTGTCACTAATATCCTTTTTAGTCTCTAAATATAAAAATCTATTGTTAACCGTTAGTCTCGCAAAAACTCAAAAATGGCTCGACCGATTATGATGAATTGTTTTGTGTATATTTGAATGTGTCCCTAGATGGGTTAAACACTCAATTGGACCCGAGAATTATATATATATATATATATATATATATATATATATATATATATATATATATATATATATATATATTGATCGCGATGTCCCAACGTGTGGTGGACCTCGATGTCCGAGGTTTCCTCAGCAATTAGTAATACGTTGTACCTTATGCGTGGTAAAGCCAATCTGCAGCTATATTATGGTTGTACGAATGGGTCGCGTGCTCACAGAATACCAGCGCAAAAACTAAAAGCTAAACTATCGTGTTTCGTATGGTGAATGGTGAGAACCGGAGACCCTTTTTACTGGAAGCGAGGCGATTCCATCTTAGTTCTCAGTAGTGAGAACGCATCTGCGTTTAAATTCTTAATTAAGGACGATTACAAGTTTACACCAAATGAATGATTTCGATAATTAACTCACGTCGTTGGGCCTAACATCGGGAGGCAGCTGGGAGTATTCCTTGCTCCATTCGATAGAGACTGGCTGCTCCAGGTTGTGGTTGCAAGGGAGACTCACGGAGTCGTGCAGGCGGGCAGTGTAAGCTTGGGGACGGTTGTCGATGAACGAAACTATACGAAACTGAAACGAGATACAAATAAGTAGGAACAAATAAAAAAATATTGTTATGTTCATATCTAAAATTTATCGGATGTGTATCTATTCTTATATAACCGTTACCGTTCAGCCTATCAAAAGAACAATGCTCAACATATCACAGAACATCCCCATAAATTGTCTCATAGGGGAGATGTTTGCTATGACTGCCACACTTAGCAGGCGCGCGTGTTGGCAAACAATTTTTTTATTTTTTTCGTTATAATTTATACGTCGTAGAGCCATGCTGCAGTTATATTAGTAGTATAGTTTTAGCACGAATGGGTTGGTTCGACCGGGGAAGGACCACGCTTTCACAGAATAGCAGCATAAAATAGTAGCTTAATGCTGCTGTGTTTCGTATGGTAAGTGTAGAGAACCGGAGTACCCTTTTTGAAAACCAGGCATTCCTTCTTAGTCCTCACGTGTGACAACACGCCCAGTAAGCTGAAGTTACAATGGGCCGGCCATATAGCTCGAAGAACCGATAACCGATGGGGAAGAAAGGTTCTCGAGTGGCAGCCTCGTACCGGTGGGCGTAGTGTAGGGCGACCCCCCACTAGATGGAGTGACGACCTGGTAAGACATGCAGGAAGTCGATGGATGCAGGTGGCTCAGGACCATGCTTTGTGGCATTACTTGGGGGAGGCCTATGTTCAGCAGTGGACTTGTGAAGGGCTGTAATGATGATGATGATGATGAATACACCCACGTGACGATGTGGGCTAGTGGAGCATCTTACACCGCCGGCAAACAGTATTCTTTAATCTGAAGGTGTCAAATTAGACTGCATATAGTACTTATATTCAGTAAAAGGTCAGTATCTTCTTTCAAATAACAAATTAAAAAGTGTTTATTTTTAATTATTTCTAATTTTTTTATGTTCAAAATTTAAATCTCTCAAGATTATCGGGAAGTGCTTGACATTTGAGTGGCTAGATTCCACCCGAAACGACAGACAGACAGACATACAAACAAGAAAGTGACTTAATAAAAACGTGGTAAAAAGGGGGCTGCCCCCATAGGATTACCTCCAGGGGCTTAACTACCGCCGTATCAGCCGTATCAATAACACGTGGCCCCCGCGCTTCATGGGCCCCGAAAGTGTGTAGGCTAAAATTCGTAAAATGTTATCCACAATCACACTTAAACTCTTAGGCCGTACTTCCCGAGGAAAAATCATACGATAAAAGTGCCTAAAGAAATTTTCACTTCTAAAATTATGAAAGTCAAAAAAGAAATCTCTTTTTTTCCCCGGATCAAGTGGGCGCTCATAAGTTGGCAACACGTTTCACTTCACGATTGACCCGCGACCACAGATTACCAAATCCGCAACGTGTGCCTGTCAGCATACATCAGTTATTGCGGAACTCCCCCACTTAAGTGAATGACAATAACAAACCAGTTCCTGGGAGTATTAATTGTAAGTAATAACTTTTAATCAATTTATAATGGCTGCGTTTGGCAGAAAAAAGCGCTAGCAGGCGCTTGTAAGCAAAATGGCGAAACTAAACAGTTTTCGGCCAGGACACGTTTGCTAACTTCAGTAGCGCTGACACAATCCGCCATTTTGCTTATTTAATTTGTTTGTTTTGAAGTAGAGTTTATAAGTTGTTTTGTGCAATATTAGTTACAAGTAATATAATGACATGAATAAACATATTATACGTGTTATTAAAAATTCATGATTGGTAAGTTTTTAATATGAATACTTTACAAACATGTATTTAAATTTGGTTAGGTTCCCCGGTTAAAGCTAACTTCGTGTCCTGGAGGAAAATATCCACTTACGATTTGACAGGTTCGCTTACGATCGCCATTATGCTTACAAGCGCTTGCTAGCGCTTTTTTCTGCCAAACGCAGCCAATTATTTTAATTCAATGCGAGCGCTTTTCTTCCATTTGCGAAAAATCTTTACCCTTCATTTTGGGCCCCCATTAAATTTTGATACAGGCCCCTAGGCACTAAGGCACGCTATGCTCCTGATTACTGATTGCCTCGTAACATGTATGACCAGCAGTAGACCTTTGATAGACGGTAACGGTTGCGTCATTAGGGACAAAAGCACCACCTGATGGCACATCACACAGCCACCCACGAATATATGTTACACTACAAGAATTGTACTTTGCATTAATCCTTATTTGCTAAATGTATACGAGACCCGCAGGATTTTTTTAAATTAAAGCTTTCACAAATGTAAATTTTACTAAATTATTATAAATTACCAGGTGCCACAACTAGGTTGAAGTCGTCGTAGAATGTTCTTCCGTAAGGAACGCGTCCAGTACACCTGTACAATCCAGCGTCAGATTCCTCGACACCTTGCAACACCAGCAGTGCGCCGTCACCATACGTCTAAAATAAACAATTATAATATTCATACAAATATGTTTCAAATCTTGAAGAATAATGCGAGGTTGGTATTTAATGCTGGCACTGTATAAAGTTAGATATAGTCATTATAAAAATAAATATGCAAAAAAGGGACGCAACGGTTTATTCGGAAGCCTCATTTAAAATTTTGGAGTTCAGATTTTAATATATTTTTAGGTTTTAAGGTCCCGAGATTCGAATCTCCATAGTACGCTGAGTGACTTTAGAACCAATTTAAAGCAGTAAAGCCAGAGTTACTTTTCGGTTATTATCAGAGTAACCGACATAACCTTACGAAAAGTAAGCTGAAGTGGCAACGGAACGGCCATAAAGCTAGAAGAACTGATGACCGAAAGGTTCTCGAGCGGCAGCCTCGTACCAGTAAGCGAAGTGTAGGGCGGTCCCCACGTGATAGAGTGATGAGCTGGCATTAGATGGAGTAAGTATGGCTAAGAAACGAGCTTTGTGACATTTCTTTGGAGACCTATGTGATTATTACCACTGTTACTAATGTCGCTATCGCACGCTTGGCACTCGCGCAAACTCCAAATCTCTAATCGAAATTCCCTTTAATTTGTGACAAATCACCGATACTCGATGGATCTGCTATAAACGCTTACAAACCTATGCAAACCAAGCCAAACACTATCCACACGTTTGAATTTGTGACGGCTCGTGGACGCGCCATAAGAGAATGTCTGGTTTCCTGAGACGTATTTTACTGTTGCTTGGTTTTTGTAAGTCGGGCACGGATTAATTTTTAAATTTGACTGCCTCGTTGGTCTAGTGGCTGTAGTAGTGCGACTGCTGATCATGAGGTCCTGGGTTCGAATCCCGGGTCGCCCAATAAATCAATCATTGAGTTTTTCCGTCAAGAAATTCTCAGTAGCTAGTTTCTCAGTATCCCGGAGTCAGTAAGTTGGCGGTGTCTCACACCCGTGCCTCGGAAAGCCGTAACGCCATTGGTCCTGCGCCTGATCTTTCTCCAGTCGTGTTGGTTTACCGTCCCATCGGATTACGAGAGTGAGGGAATAGAGAGTGCACCTGTGCTTGCGCATACGCTTGGGCACTGTAATCCTGTCCTGCGCCGATGGCTAGCCTCCGTTGACGCAGGCCGCCGTGACCGAAATTCGGTCTGGAAGACATTACATATTACTATTTGGATTTTATTCGTAAAGTATTAGTCAAACATTTTCGCTATTGTAAGATAATTTTTTTTAACAATATCTCAGTTTTTAGGTGTTGACAATTGTAGACGATATCGATATACCACATGATACGTGACTAAGTTATACGAGAATGCGATATAAATCACTGCATGGCGGATCTTAGGAATGTCAGGGCGGAAGCAAATTACGTATTTCCAAAGTGACTGCATTGCCTCTGACACTACTAAAGTATTAGAACAGATAAAATGTAATACCTATGACAAACACCAACGAACAGGCAGTATTTTCAATTTTCCTTTGGATTCGATAAAATATGAAAAACAATAAAATGTGTCCGTACATGGCATGAATTTCATTTGGGGCTGGGTCAATACCTTCAAATATTACTGCAACTGTTCTCAGGCTAGTAGAACCATTAAATTAATTAAAATTAATTATTTACGAGAGTTATTAAAGAAATGTCTTTCAGTTTACCAAGGAATTTTATTTATTAAATCATAAACTGTCACACTGAGTAATCAACACTTCAAGGGAAGAAACTTAAAAATTTACTACTAGTCTTTCGGCAATAGTCACAACTTATACATACGACTTATACATATTATGTGAACGTTAGTTTGTTAGTAACTTCAATTTTACTTATTTTTTAAATAAGGAAAATTTGTAGATTAAAGGGTCTTTGGTTATATAAAATCGCTAAAGTCGCTAGTCTTTAGCAAACTTGTAAATTAAAGCATCCCACTTACCCTTGATTCTACATATTGATTGGTGCCATATCGTTCCCAGGTCACCCTGGTGTCCCTAGATCCGCTCTTACACATAACCTCCACATTCTCCCCAACTCTGTATTGCCGTCTGGGCTGTTCAATAGCGACTAGTGCTGGTGCTTCTTCCCGTGGTCCTACAATATAAACCAACTTTAGTCTAGTTGAAATAGAACAATTGAAAATCAAATCCAAAACCACACGGAGAATAATAACGGTAAAACATATTTTTAAGATCGATCCTACATAAAGAAGCTCAAACATGCAAGCAATCAACATTAACCCTGTAACGTAGAAAAATATACACATGCTAAGCACAGTACTACACATATACTTTTAAAATACTATCATATATCTACGATATATGTATATATATATAAATATATATATATATATATATATATATATATATATATATATATATTACGAGTTTGATGTGTCCATGTCAGATTCTTTAGTACACTTAAATATAAAGTAAGTAACAAGATAAATGCGCAAGCCCGTTTTGCATCACTTTACATTTAAGGCTTTCGTATATAATATATGTGTATAAACGAATTTGGCAGCGATTACACATATAACATCTACAAACAATTTCGAACTATTGCTCAATTTTGTTAAAATGTAAGCATTTATTTATAGCAACATAGTTGGTTCTTGAGTATACAACAAACAACGCGTAAAAACTGTTTACAATACAAAGAACACACACAACAACAATTTTTAAATTTTATTTTGCAACAAGAAAGATCATCTAGGCCAAAAGACTGGTATCGGAGACAAGACTCCACGTTTATAAAACATAGTATTATATCACAGTTTAAAGAGAATATAACAGTTGTGAAACGAATCCACTTGTGCAGAGCAATGACGGGAGCCTTGGGAGGCAGTGGGCTAAGTTATATAGTTTAATGTTACTGCCTTTAAACTGTGATTATGTGTTTCTTTAATATTTCCGCAAGATAACAGTAATGCTATATATTACAATTGTTATTACACCAGCACCGACTGAACACGACTCCTAGCACGAACAACAACCCCAAAACCCTTTCCCCCCACCAGAATTACCAGCGGCGTTAAGGTAAGCGTCCGTGAGAGTTTCCGGGAAACGATCGTCTTTCATAAGGCAGTTTTCCTCGTCGCTAGATTCCTGACAATCGCTGAATCCGTCGCATAGCAGCTTTTCGTCTATGCAACCGGTGTCGTCATTACAACGAAATTGCGTTTTCAAGCATTCATTACCTTTACGTAAGAATAAAAATATTCTATAAAAATGTCAAAAAGTATTCCAAAATACACACTAATTACGCATTAAGATGTAAAAGTAAGCCAACACAGTTATAGAAGTAGAGAGAAGGAAACAGAGAATGGATAAAGGCTAAGCATGCCCAAGTTATCCGCTGCCTTAAGCGATGAGGGGGGTGGAGATAGAAACGCAAAAACTCGTTTAAGCTCCAACTACGAATTCGGTTGAACTATAACTGACCCTCGATGTGTAGATTGATGTAATTGCTAGTCTGCCTGCCGTATTGATCGTTTATGATGCATATGTATCGTCCGCTGTCCGATTTTTGCGCCAGACGGATGAACAGGGATCCGTCGTTTTTCTGTCTGGCGGATCTTGGCAGCGTCATTCCGTCTTTGGTCCATCGGATGCGAAGATTTGGTTGGGTGACGTTGCAGCTGAGATGCACGGCGGCGCCAACTTGCGCCGTCTGCTCGTTATCGTGCGACTCCAACATGGCCCCATCACTCTCTTCTAGGAATTTCATTATCACATGCAGTCAACATAAAAGCGTTTAAGATATATCTGTCAAGCGTTTCATTTGAATGGTCGAAACTTATGGCCCGAGCGGGAATGGAAGATAGGTGGATGTTAGATAAAGGCAAAATAAAATACGATTCGCCACAAGAATGAAAAAAAAGAAAGAACGGGACATTCGATATACTCTTCCTCTTCTATCCACAACAATTTTTGCACAGGCAAAAATTGTCAGTTAACTTAACTTTTTATTTGCATTTTATAGCGCGGTAAATTATTCTACCTAAAACAAAAAGTTACTCATCGGAAAAATAACACGACAATCAAAGCATATTTATGTTTTCCTTTGAAAAGTTCTACTTTTATTTCTTAATCCTTAATCTCTTTAATTGTTTTTATCTAACTCTTAATTTAGATTATAATATCGCTAGATTAAAATTCCAATCCATATCGCCCATTCTAGCTCTGACCGAGTGTGTACGCAATGTTTACTCTAATTACAGATGCCGCAAGGTGCGTCCTGTAAATGGTGTTCTAAGCGTTTTTTGTTGATATTTACGCTGTTTCGTATCTAAAATTCAGTGTGTACTGTCTACATGCAGTTTTTGGTTTAACTTCAAGCATCATTTTATTAAGTGGGATAAGCAGACTTACCGCTGACTATGACCTCGGCAACAGCGGACGCGTTCGCGTACATGTTGCGTGCGAAACACTCGTATTGGCCGGCGTCCTCTACTTCTATTTGGTGGAAGATCAGAGTCGAACCTCGGATTTCAACGCGACTGAAAGTATCATCAATTCATTATACATTGTAAGTGTTTTTGTTTGTAGCAATTTTTTGTTGTGTAGCAAAAGTCTTAAGGCAAGGGTTGCAACGAACTTAATGCATTGCGGAAAACTGGCTTTCTATCGACCCTAGGAAAATATTTCCAACTGCAAATTTGGCTTCAAAATGGTTACGTAATGAATAATGATGTATACTAGAGTTAAATACCATTGAACGTTTAAAATATGATATGTGAAAAATGTGGTATACAAGACGATGTTGTGACCAGAATTGAGACAGGATTGCTTCGGTGGTTTAGTCACGTAAAAAGAATGAACGAGAAAAGAGTGACAAAGCAAATTTATGTGGCACATGTGAACGGCCGAGTCGGCAAGGGACGTCATAGATGAAAGTTTACCTACCAAATTGGCGATATTTTTAAAATGGGTCACATTAGAAGTACCCTTAACCGACGAGCTTGTGTGTGTATCTACGTATACACGCTCGTCGGTTATCCATATATATTATGTACATATATCTATATGGATGTAAAGTAGGCCAGAGGTCAGGATCGTGCCAAATGGAAGTCCGTAGTCTCTGTCTACCCCGCTGGGTGAAAGGCGTGAGTGTTTATTTATTTATATTTTATTTATTACGAACGTGTAAACTTTTAGTTTTTACTTAAAAATTGTAAACACCTATTGTATATTTTGCAATGGAGCGAGGACATGTTATGACATGCAGGAAGTCGATGGATACAAATAACTCGGGACCATTTTGTGTGGTATACCTTGGGGGAGGCCTATGTTTAGCAGTGGACTTGTGAAGGGCTGTAATGATGATGATGATGATGATACTGTGTACGCAGGATGTGATGACTTAGTCAATTGTATGACAGATTTTAATAATATTGTTATTTACAGATTTTAATAACAACAATTTAGATCAATACTTATTTTAATTATTGAACACAGTTTAGGTTACATATTTTATGCAAAAAACCAAACTTTGAAACAAGCAGTGCGTGAACAATGCGAAGTAAAATAACTCTTAAGATTCGGCGGACCCAAATGTCGCATTTCTGTTAACATCACTCTTATCAAGTAACTTGCAGTGCAAATAAAACGGCTACAGTTGCGTTCGTAAACTCCAATAAAAAAAAACGGAATACTCTACAGGCAAAAAATGAGCCTATTAAGAATGGTAACACCAAAGTTATAGTAATCAATATAGCTATGTTCACTTTCCTGTTCTTGATTTTGCTTCGTTGCCATCTACGAGTACAACAACATATCATTATGCCCTGGGTTGATTAGGAGAGAATGTTAAAACGCATTCAAGCGTACAGTATTAAGTACTCTTAATGCTATTTCTTTTTTAATTACGATGTTTTACAAATTAATAAATTGATTGACAAAATTCTTTACGTGTTTGATCGTATAGAGGCGGTGTATGAATAACTATACTACTACGAACCTACATCGTCCCGTAGGTATCGCTATAGGCGACAGAGGGAAACCAATCAGGCGATGGGCAGCGGCGTCTTCCTTAAGTTAAAAATAATAATTAAAGTGTGCCAACCCACGTGACAATCGTGGCAACTATGCCAAATATCCCATCAATGAAGAAATCTATGGGCGTGGCCTTTATTCAACAATGGACTTTTACGGCTTTAACGGTAATGGTAACGTACTCTGAACGGACGCATAAACAAACCTGGACGGTTGTCTGTTGACAGGTTTCCAAACGATGTCCTGTATATCGTCACCGCTGACCACGCACTCGACGGTTGGCGATTGACCAGGTTGTACGGTTTGAGTAAGAGGTCTCAGGGTTATAGTGGGCGCCGCCATCACTTGTAGGTTGATTGCCGTTGCGTGCTGGACTTCACCGTTATACCGGTTCAATAGAAGACACTCGTATACGCCAGAGTCCGCTTTCGATGCCTGAGGACAAAACAATTTTAATGTTTGTGAGTGTTCAATCAGGTAACATAGGGAAAGTGAAGCGGAAGATGGATATCAGCACCTTCGGGATAACAAGTGAATATAATAAGAAACTGCGGTTGCCAACCTGCCAGCCAAGCGTGGCAACTGTAGCAAAATCCTTCCTGAGGCAATCTTTTAGGAAGGCTTATGTTCAGAAGTGAATTTTTAATAGGCTGATCGAATAAATGTTGTTAGTCTCACTACTGCTGTTAGCGTTAATCCTGGTTCAAAGGTGAGCTCGTACATAAACGCAAATTGTTGGTTTTTTTTTTAGTTTTACTATTTTATTTTGTCTTTTATTTTCCGTCTCGCTTGTCAAGCGAAGCAACTTTTTTCTTATATTTATTAAAAAAAAGTATCCCCCACACTAAGATTTATCGTGGAGGCAGTTTATATATTTAAATTTCTTAAGGTAAATTGCTAGTAGGCCATACAAATACTTGTTCCGTGCGGGATCCGAACCCACGGCCCTAGCGCTAACGGCACTTTCATTACTGCTGAAAAAGCCACTATGCCAGGGAGCCGTCAGGGCTTGAAATAAACTGTGGCAAAATGTTTCCTATGAGACAATCTCTTAGTGAGACTGCAACACACGAGTGAACTTTGTATTTGTAAAACTTTAATTCCATTCGTTCACCTGTCACCTTGTGTGTAAAATTGTGAATAAAAAACTTACATTTCTGATAATAAGCTCAGAGCCTCTGTCGTCTACGTTGTAACCCATTGGTCTCCTGTTAGCCTTGCGCCATCTCACTTCGAATTCGGCGGATGCATTACAACTGTGGATATAATATAATTATAAAACTCAGAGAACTACAAAAATTGAGTATCAATTACAAAAACCATTAAACAAAAAACAAACTAAAAATTATCATACCGTCCCACTAACCGCGGTACCGTGCTAATAACGCTGGCTGCGTTTCCTCGCTGAGTCTATTCTTAGTATTTGAGCGAGATAAGAACCAGCCCTCTTATCACCAGCAGCGACGACCAGTCGCGTATAGAGTTCCTGTAGGAACTTCACCGCATAGGGACCACACTGACCGATAGTCTAATATGCATACATATATATGATATATTAAATTACATACCTAATCCTGGCGTCCCTGCCTTCAATCGCGATACTGTTTGTGGGTCTGTTGTCATAATCATACCCATGGTCTATGTTTAACTCGTCTTAGCCGCTGCCCTCTGAAACAATACCAGAATTCAATCATTATAACTTGAAAAACTAATTTTACGGACTTATCACCGTTTTTAATTTAAAATCTTTTGTTTTTATATAACAACGAGCACACAGTCCACCTGATGGCGAGTGGATACACAACGACAAATGACAGGCTGGCACACCTGAGCTCTAAGATGGAATGTTTCGTTTACAGTAAAAAGGCTCTCCGGTTCTGCACGCTCACCATTCGAAACGCAACGGCTCTGAACTGTTATTTTACGATGTTATTCTGTGAGAGCGTGTTCCTTCCCCGGTCGAGCCGACCCATTCGTGCTACAACTATAATATAGCTGCAACATGGCTCCACCACGTAAATTAGTTTCATTTAGAGTGTAGTGCAATGAAAAATCATAAAATAGTTTAATGTGTAATGTCTAGTGACCCGCTCTGACTTTCGCCTGGGTAAGAAGCGTTAATAAGATTTAAGATAATCAAAGATTTACATTCTTGATGATAATGATTTAATTAACCGGACAAACAGACATACAAACATCTTTAAAAAATGACTATTCATGTCTTAATAGCATGCAAATAATCCCCTCTCCCCGAACTCCATTAAAGGTTCAACTTTATTTTTAATTATTACTTTTTAATACAGTCTGTTTTCTTTATAAAACGAATACCGAAAATTTTGACTGCGTTCTTATATTAAGCCCACGTAATCAACATAGAGTTCGTTTCACACAAACGCTGTAGTTATACGCACACTTACGAGGTGTGTTCAAAAAGTAAGGTGACTTTTTGAATTTCGCGGGCAACGCACATTCGATTTTCGATTTTTGTATTTTGTTGCGTTGGTATACATGTCCTGAGCATATGTTTCAAGTTTGAAGTGTATAGCATGTTTAGTTTATTTTTGACAGTTACGAAGGTCAGACGTACTTTGGTGTGCTCGGCGATTTTCTTCTATCAAAAAAATGGATCAAAGAATTTGCATCAAATTTTGTGTAAAAAATGGAATTACGTGCTCCAAAACACTTGCAATGTTGACAATGGCATACGGTGAGTCTACTCTTAGTAAAAAAAACGTTTATAATATTTTAATTATAAGTGGTACAAGCTCTTTCAAATGGCCGAGAAGATGCCAATGACGAACCTCGCTCTGGACGCCCCAGCACGTCAACAACCGATGAAAACGTTGAAATAGTGAAGAAAATTGTTTTGGAAAATCGTCGAATCACTATCAGAGAAGTTGCGGAGGATGTTGGCATATCGGTTGGCTCTTGCCATGAAATTTTTTCGGATATTTTGGGCATGAAACGTGTGTCAGCGAAATTTGTTCCAAAATTGCTCAATTTCGACCAAAAGAACCGTCGCATGACAATCGCTCAAGAGCTATTGGATGATGTCAACAACGACCCAGATTTGCTCAAAAGGGTCATAACAGGTGACGAAACATGGGTATACGGTTATGACGTCGAAGCTAAGACTCAATCGTCCCAGTGGAAGCACACTGAATCACCAAGACCAAAAAAAGCACGCCAAGTTCGATCAAATGAGAAGGTTTTGCTTACAGTTTTCTTCGACTGTAGGATTGTGGTGCATCGTGAGTTCTTGCCACAAGGTCGTACGGTCAATAAGGAGTATTACCTTGAAGTTATGCGCCATTTGCGAGAAGCAATACGTAAGAAACGTCCCGAATTGTGGGTAAACAATTCATGGTTTTTGCATCACGATAATGCACCTTCTCACTCATCGTTGCTTGTGAGAGGTTTTTGACCAAAAACAACACTACAATCATGCCTCATCCACCATATTCACCGGATTTGGCCCCATGTGACTTTTTCCTGTTCCCAAAACTGAAGAGACCTATGAAAGGACGAAGATTTGCAACGATTGAAGAGATAAAAACTGCATCGCTGAAAGAGCTGAAGGCTATACCAGAAAGTGATTATCAGAAATGCTTTGACGATTGGAAAAAGCGTTGGCACAAGTGTATTATATCTGAGGAGGATTACTTTGAAGGGGACAACATAAATATTGATGAATAAATAAATAGTTTTTCATAAAAATGTAAAGTCACCTTACTTTTTGAACACACCTCGTAGTTGACTCTGCGACTACTGCGCGTCGCACGTGTTGCAGTCTTAGACCATTCAACCCAAATGTAGAATTTTGAAAAATGGGTTGAATGGTCTAAGGTTTCAGTGAGTGAACCAAACGATATTGTTTGTGCGTGAGTCATGGCGGACATGTTTCCTGTAGTTAAGCGTACTCAGCGCCTGTTGTGATCTACAGGAAAACAAATTATATACAATGCCAGGCAGACGTTGTTCTGCCCTTTTTGACGACCTCAATCCTCAAATTCGCAAAAAAAATTGTGGGTCACTCATGGGCATAAAAACCAACCAAGTTGGACCAAACTATACACCGTGTGCTAATTTTGTTAATATCGGTTGAGTAGGAGTCTATCGCGGACAAACAACGTGACACGTAATTTATATATATTAAGATTTGTTTAAATCATCTTTTGTTACAAGGAGTAGCTAAAGTGGATAGGCAAAAATGGCCGTCATGTGTCAGTCAAGAATTAACCAAGATCGAAACAAAAATGTACGAAGATGACAATAATGTAGAAAATATGTTAGGAGCAGTTTATTATTCACGGGTCTGCAGAAAGTACATCAGAAGGAAGTGATGACGATGGTTTTCAAGAATTATACTATTTTTTAAGCTATTGCATAGCTTCTATCGCGGGCCTTGAGCGCGGGGACCGAATCCAGAAATTTATTCCGTAACGAAAAAACCTCATGCTCCCCACTCCGACGGGCACGGAGGTGTGGCTTGAAGGCCGTGCATTGTCTAACGCTAACGTCGTTTCTTTTCGGCAGTCTTCGACACGGTGTTTGTGTGCGTGCAACTAGACGTATTGTACGACTCTACGAAGCTCGCACGAATCGAGACGAGCTGCTCCGAAATCGGACGAATACATAAGCAGCTGTTTATGAGAAAGTATATAGGTGTATAGGTATTTATGTACAACAGTGAATAGCTGTACTTGTAATGCCGGCTGTACACGCTCGTCGAGACACCACGAGACATGCCTAGAGGTGAGCATTATTTAACATAATCGGTTTCAAAAACTGCTTACGAGCTTGATAATCGTATACCCAGTTTCGTGGACAAAATGTAATGATTATTTTACGTACGCAGTTGACACACACCACGACCGTCGCTCGCGTAAGCGTTTCGTTTTGAACAGTTTATTATTAAGATGAATATAGGTAGGTACGTAACACGATATACGACTCGCACAACGAGAGTAAAGAGTCCCTTCGGGATAGTTAATGGCTTACACGCAAGATGTGGATCATAAAAATTATGTGATGTGATGGACAATAATACTTAGGCACTTACATATTTTGTGACTATAAAATTGTACAAAAGTACTAGACCATGTCACGCGCATATTATAATTATAACACCTATAAAATGTTATATATTCGTAATCATAATCATAACATAACACAGTTAAACTAATGTTATAATACCTATAACCTGTTAATATTTTCGTATACTGTATTGTATACAGATGTATGTAGCGTTGCCAGGCGTCCGGATAAAGCCGGACACAGTCAGGCTTTTTTTGTTTGCGTGTCCGGCCAAACTAGACGGTGTCCGGGCCTGTCCGGCATTTGTCAGGCTTTTTATATTTGACCATATTTTTACATTTTTCATGTACTTAAATACATACTATTGCAATTATTGAAACTAATATTGTAATGAATATTGAATGATTAATAATAAAAACACTGATTTTTTTATTTAAGATTTTATGGTAAATGATATAAGGTTAGCATTGTTTTACTTTAAAAAATATATTATCGTGTTATACTAAGACTGAATAATTAAGGGTGTCCGGCCTTTTTACCGAAATGTCCGGCTAAGCTGGATGGTCTGTTCGGCTTCTCGGTTTAAAGACCTGGCAACCCTAGATGTATGTAGCTCATGGCGGCTGAACACGCTCGTCTCGTCGCCTCGTGTGCCTCTCATCACGTAAAGGCTCGACACGAGAACACACCATGTACACACTCGTTATATCATTTGAAGTTTGAACTCCATATGCCCCCTAGATAAAACTGTTGCTGCGTTTTGCCTTTGAACTATTATATTTTTTACACATTAACTAAAAATAAAATTAATAACCCATTGCTAAGAAGGAGATGTGGATAGTTTCTATTAATTTACCGTAACAGTACCATGTACGGTGAATAGAATAGTGTGTAGCTTGCGGCTTGCGCCACGAAAGATGAACAGTGCGGTGCGGTATGACATACGGGGAAGCGAAACCATAGCAACGGGGGACGCGCTAGCCCCAAGTATTGTCTCCCTGCGTCCAGTCACCCGCGCACATACTTGTGTCGTCTTGCGTACTATCGATATCGAAAGTGTTAGCGACTACCTGTTATACAATATTTAAAAAAAATATATATAAATAAAGTAAATAGTTATTCAATAAACCTGGCACTTAAGACTTAAATATTGATATCGGTATTAAGAGTATGAAATATTTTTTTGAGATTTGTAAAACTTAGCAGGATCTATTGAAATATGACTGTAATTATGTAAAGAAAAAGAGAGATTCAACTAGTCCCGGAAAAAACACATGTTTCTTCATAAATTTAAGTACATATTTTAAATGAAATTAAAAAAATCAATAATATCATTAAACACTGTATTTAATAAACTTTCTAACAGTGTATTACACTTCTTTATACAATATCACCAAAAAAACTTATTAACAATAAAATCACGTATGTTGTCTTAAGACAAAACAGAAATTACAAATACAAAATATTTTACCTCTTTAACTAAGTGTACACAAAATACAGAATATTATTTAGCAGCAATTAAAACCTAACGATTATATATATATATATATATATATATATATATATATATATATATATATATATATATATATATATAAGGACGTTTTCGTAGAGACTTTGATGTGTAGTTATAATGTCGACCTTTGACGTTTTACATATTAAAATGTCATAATACAGTTTGCATTTTTCTGCGTGATTATACATGTTATACACGTTAAGTACTAGTAATATCATCATTCGGTCTCGGTTTTCATCGTGATACCTACGAGACCCTTTGACTCGAGCGCAAAAAACCGACACGTTTCCGAGAGCGCACGAGGTCCACGAGACGCGATGCGACGCGACGAGAGCATCCTGTACACACTCGTACTCGCCCTGTCTAGACATGGGTCGTAACGCCTTTTGGACGTAATCGGTTGTACGTAGTTTCGTGGATATGAGTAACTAGTTTCAAAACTGCTTATTTTTGTAATTAGTTACATATGTATACAGTATAGCGTAGGTTAGTTTTGCGTTTGTGTTATGTTATAATTACGAAAATATTAACATATTATAGGTAGGTATTATAATATTAGTTTAACTGTGTTATGTTATGATTACGAATACGTAACAGGTTATAGGTATTATAACACGTGCGCGACATTGTCAATATTAGTACCTTTGTACAATTTTATACAGTCACAAAATATGTAAGTATTTAAGTATTATTGTCCATCACATCACATAATTTTTATGATCCACATAATACACAAAAATTAACTTAATACAAAAAATATTTATTATTTATTTACACCAATTATATGTCTGTTTATATACACTAAATATTTATATACGCTTTAAATGTTTATTCACAAAGAAAACTATACATGTTATAATATTTATAAAAAAAAAATAAAGAACAATGTTAAATAACGCTCGCCTCTAAGCCTGTCTCGTGGTGTCTCGTGGTGTCTCAACGAGCGTGTACAGCCGGCATTATAATATATAAAGTGAAAATTATGTATAAAGTAAAAAAAATTGTGTATAAAGTGTTTTGAATATGAATGAACAAAGTGCATTTATTATTTATTGATTTAATAAAAGAAAAAATTTGTTTTCTTATCGGTCACCACGCTCAAAAAGTGTAACTTGCATTAATATCAAAGAAAAAGAAATACTGCATAAATAAAATAAATAAAAAATTATAATTGCATAAGTTGATACAAAATGCTATGCGATAGCTATACCGCGGCAGTCCCCGAGTGCCACAAGTCTTTTTTTATTTATATTTTTTTTACAATTTACAAGAATTTTAATATAATTATCATTTTATTTATAAGTTCTTGTGCATAATATACTTATACTAAATCCAATATTGTTTTATTGTTGTTTATTTATGAAATTATTTATATACAAAAATAATTTAATTTCCTTTACATTAAGTTTTAGATGTATTCAATATGAACGGGCCTTTACAATTTCAAAACAAGGACAAAGGTGTTGGACATACCCCTAACAACGACCCATCTCACTCTGTCAATATCAGAAATGTGCGAGACATACTCAGTACTCGTTAGTTTTTAAAAAAAATACAGACTATAGGAGTCTGTGTGGATTGTGTTCTGTTTTAAATGGTTAAGAGAGCCTACATACTTACAGACTGCGAGCCATTCTGTTATTCTTCTTCACCAGTCTTTATACGTCTACCTATGTAAAGGTTTATTTTTTCTTTAATAGTTTAGATATGTATCCCGATATAGACGGAGATCGTTGATGTAGGAAGGCCTTGTGCTTTTATCTTTTCCTACCTGGCCTTAATCATTTGATACGGTTGGTGCAGGTATTTTAAGTATGACGTAAGCGAGACCATTATACTGCCAGCTAGTGGAATCGATAAGATATATCTTGCATTTCCAATAGTGGTCTCATACAATACTCATGGCACAATTCCATCTTATTGTTATCTAACAACGGATCTCTGGATATTTGGCTAAGTCGCAGATATTCACAGTCGGCGGTGATTTATAATGAAGTGAGAAATAATTAGCCGGAGAGTAGGGTTATTCTTAGGAATATTAAGAAAAGGGCTGATATTTCTAAAATTTAGCACATCTAACATAAAATCAATGGGGAGATACAAAAAGCTCACCGTTGTCACCAAATCCGCCGTCGCCTCTTTCTACACGTACTACAAACAGTTCGTCTATGGTGCCGGCGGCAGATGTCGCTGTGCAAACGTACTCGCCGTCGTCGCGTTCTGACGCTGAATTGATTCGGAGAACAGAGATTCCTGGGGTTGGCGCTGTCACTTCCCGAAGTTCTGGACCCTCTGGATGACAAATTAAGAGTATTATTATTTTAATACCTCTTACGGCACCTACATTCGGATTAATAGTAATAAAACTCAAATAAAAGCTTTAAAAATTTATTCTTACACGGATAATATTCAAAAAGTATGTTTTGCTTTATCTCTTGTCGCACGTGTAATTCTTTAGTATAAGTAGAAGAGCCGCGCTGTATTAAGAATAGTGGGATCACATTTCACAAGTGAGTTTACAGCTAATATTTAAAAAATAAAACTATTTGATATTATAGGTGTTTTAAAATTTGTGACTAACCTTATTATCATCTTATTTAACATGTTATATTACTGAGTAAACACTTTGTAAGCGTTATATTACTAAGTTTTAATAAACAATAAAATTCAATAGGTGTTGGCGACGCGCCTATAAGAATATTTCAATTTATTAGTTAACCGATTACGAATAGCTTCTAAAAAGCAAATTGTCAAGCAACAATATTCGAATAAGAAAATGCTTAGTTGAATCTTAAAGAAATATCGAATTAATGATATGAAGGTCTTGGGTTCGACTCCCAGGCCGTAATAGTTTATTGTTTTCTTAGTAATATTTCCTTAATAAATTCGTATAGGGGATTTTTAAGATATAAATTATGTTACCGGATTTGTTCCCCGGTTGAAATCATCTTTCCAATGATGTTAATTTAAAGAAATATTAAAATAAAGTTAGAGACCGGATTTGTTCCCCGGTCGAGATAATCGCTGTGCATAAGTGGATTTAACGGAAATTAATTGCATAAGTGTTGTCTTATGTGAGTTTAATATGTTTTGTACGAAAACAAATGCCTATTTACAATGTATTGATTTATGAAATATTTTGTCTATGTTATCTGATAAGAAACATGATAACTGATAAGAATCTGATTAGAAATAGTTTCCTACAGTTTGAGAATTATGTAGAAGCAGTTATTCACCTAGTATTGTTGATATTAGTGTATATTAGACTTTCCATTTTTTCTGATAGTCGATAGCCGTGCAAAAGTTAGTTGTTCAATTAGTGTGAGCTCATAGACGCACGCTAGCCACATACTTAGGAGGCCAAATATGTAAAATTTAAATATTTTTATTTTCATCAATTTATGTATGTAATGACTTGTGAAACATTTCAGATTGATTGTACGTGTAAAAAAGGTGAATTCTGTGTTATTTTTATGTGAAAATTCCAGTGAATAAGTGAAATAATGATAGTTTTGTATAAGAAATTTAAAAGTGTTTTAATAGTGAAATGTATAGAGAAAATGTAAATTAAACTGTTGTATTGATTAAGATATGTATAATTTCAAGTGGAAAACATTGTTTTAACTTTCTATGTTAAATATTTAAGAAATTTCAACTTGTTTAATGTGAGTAAAATATGCATATTTTGTTTAATAAATAAAAGGTTTTTTGTGATATAAGAATGTAACGTATATCGTTGTAAAGATATTTTTTTGTGCTATCTTTATAAGTAAATTGTATAAATGTATGTCTTATACAAAATAAATGGTTGAGAAAACCGTGAGAAAGTGATGGTACAAATTGATGTAATTAAGTTGCGCGAGCGCGCAAATGGCGCGGCTCACTTTCGCGTTTAGCTCAGGGGTAGCTCAGTAAACGAGTTTTTTTGTAATTCGTTCGGGAAGTTCGCGAATCAAACCAGCAGTCAATAAGAAGAAGAAAGAAAAAGTGTAGGGAAGTGATAGGGAAAAGTGATTTCTCTCTCACGGAACGGTTTGAAGATAATTGCTGTTTTATTCCCAAGAAATTCATCCCTCAAAGTTATACAGTCCACATCGAAGAATTAAGGCGTTGGTACCGGGACGACTTCGGAAGACCCGTAATCCCCGCCTGAACCTATTTTCTAAAAAGGAAGAGGTTATCGCCCTTGTGTGTTACTCCGTTTGCGGAGATCACATACGTTGTTCCCGAACCCAACGTAGGCGTGATAGGAGGCCGGATCGAGAGAAGCCTCGATTCCTCCCTTTCTGTTTCTTAGTTGAATGTTTATGTCCTGATGAGGTTCCTTTTCAATTGGTCCTTCGCAGCCAGGATCAAGGAACCAGCTGTGGACTGCTGGTTGTGGAAAAAGAAGACCTTCGGAGCCGAGATCAGCAACCGAAGGAAGCCGGAGGTTTGAGCTGAAGCAACAGGACCAAAGGCCAGAAGGCCAGGTCAGCGCAGAAGGACTGGACCTGGAACTACCGGAAGAAAGAAAACCGGGATTGCGGCTTGGGGCGTGTGCTCGCATGGGGCACGTATCGCAGCCAGGCGCAGGTATCTTGTGATGGCCTCATCGTGGCCAAGCAAGGCTTGGCATTTTTCCTGTCGGGCAAACGTGCTCGGCATTTCCTGTCGGACGACCGTGTCTGGCATTTCCTGTTGGACGACCGTATCCGGCATTTCCTGTCGGGTCATCAGAGGGTGCAAGAGGAAGCATCCACCGCTGCTGCTGCCAGGCGAGGGTGCTCGTAGGCACCTGACTGCATCGCGGCCGGAGGAGGGCGCTTGACGAGGCGTCACCGGCGACTGGGCGACGAAGCGCAGCATACATCCCGACCACCTAACGGTGCCAAGCGGTTGGGCTCTGGCACAACACCTTCGGGTGAAGCAGTTCTCTCGAGCGAGACTGCGCTTGCACTACCGCTCGACTGTTTCGTCATATTCCTTGGCGGGACAGTTCCTAAACCTTTCCTCCATTCCATTCCTGCACGACGCCATCCCTGGACGGCTCACTTCGGTAGGCCCCGTTCAGGATTGATAGGGCTGATAGGGCTGTTAGGGTGGTAGTAAGGTTGTAGGGTTTGGAGATAAAGGGGAGGGAGGGGTAGTGGGGTTAGGTTGGGGTGTAGAAGGGTTGTAGGAAAGGGGTTGTAGGGACCGTAGGGACAGTTAGGGACTGTAGGCCAACAATCACCTTCCTGCAAGATGAAGAAGGCACAAGACCAGACAGAGAGGAGCGAAGGAAGCAGGACAAGGACAGGGCTCTCAAGAAAGGCTAAAGAGGCGGAATCATCTGGAGCGACCACAGCTAATGCTTCGAGTGGGGCAACTCCTTCAAGTGGAGCCACCACCGATGCGTCCACATGCACGTGGGGCTCAGGGACGCCCATGGCAACGACGAGCAACAGGATGGACACCAGTTGTACGCAGACCAGCACCGCACAACAATCCGTTATATCCAGGAGTGAAACGGTAGTCGAAAAAGTAGGTCAAAGGACCGAAGAAGCGGCATCGTCAAGGACAGTAATCGGGCACACTAGTGACAAAGGGTCACAGAGAGGTAGTAGGTCATCGCGATCGGCGAGGCTGAAAGCCGAATTAGAGGCGCGGATTAAATTCAAACGCTCAGAGCTCGAACGAGCACAGGCAGCTGCTGCCTTAGCCAAGTCTCAATTGCGAAGCGATTGTGAGTGCAATAAAGATAGCGGGAAAAGATAAGTCTTCCCAGCTTCATTTCCTCCAGGAATTACCGGTGTTCGATGGAGACCCGGGTGAATGGTTAGTTTTCAAAACGGTGTTTGAAAACACGAGAAGCCAATTTTCAGGGGTGCAGAATGTCGCACGCCTTAGGAGGGCATTAAAGGGCACCACTAAGGAAGCGGTTAAGTCATTGTTGTTTACTTTGTGTGAACCTGAAGAAATAATGAACGCTCTCGAAAGAAGATTCGGTAGGGTTGAGATGCTCATTCTAGCCGAAATCGAGAATGGAAAGCGTATGCCAAGATTGGCAGAAGATTGCCGGAATATAGGATCTTTTGCAAGTCGCATTACGAACGTGGTTGCCACAATATAAGCGTTGAATCAACCACAGTATTTATACTCACCGGAGTTAGTGAGCCGCATAGTAGAGAAACTCGGTACTATGATAAAATTTAAATGGTTTGAATATCGAGCTCAGCATCCTTTGGGGCCAGAGTTACAGAAGATGGCCAAGTTTTTAAATTTATTGAGTGAACAATTTGGAACGTCCTTAAGCAATGAAAATGTGCCTGAAAAACGGAAGCGTCCTGAATTCAGGAAGCAAACTGTATACACTGCAAAGGGGAGTGTACGCGACCGTGTCAAGAGCGAGCACTATGAGCGCCGAAGTAATACGAGCGGGCGTCTAGAACGCCGAAATAATAAAGGGCACAACCGACAAGTGGTTATGATAACCCAGGATAAGCCTGTAAGTCAGGTAACACATAAGTGTGTTAAATGTAACAAGGAGCACTCTATAGTGAGTTGTTACAAGTTTAAGGTCATGAATATTCACGAGAAATGGGACGCAGTTAAAAAAGCGAAAGTATGTTTCCAATATTTGTCACCTAACCATAGGAGGTTAGAGTGCAGAGCGAAAAAATGTGGTGTAGAGGGATGTAGAATGTCACATCATCGAATGCTACACCGATACCCCAATGAAAATACCTCGCCGCAAGGGGACGAGGGGGGTAAAGAGGCTCAAATTACAACTGTTAGTACAGTGAATGCACTGGCATGTGCATACTTAAAGATTATACCGGTCGAGTTGTATGGACCTAAAGGAAAGGTCAAGACAACAGCTCTTCTTAATGAAGGATCGACCATGGCACTCATAGAGGAGTGGATGGCTCAGAAGTTAGCGCCTCGCGGACGTAAAGAAGAATTACGTATTGAAGCCGTGGGAGGTAAGCGAATTAACGACGACAGTTCGTATCGCTTAAACGTTAAAATAAAAGGCATTTACTCGAACGACTTAGAGGAGATAAGTGTACAAACAATTAAGTCACTTAACCTTTCTCCGCAGTCAGTGAGCCGAGAATTATTGCAACTGTGTTCTCATTTGACACCGATTAAGGACGAGTTGATGTATGAGAGGTCCAGACCTACCATATTAATTGGCCAGGACAATTGGCATCTCATAGTTACTCGTGAATTAATTTCAGGAGGTAAGAACCTACCTGTAGCATCGCTCACCAAACTTGGATGGGTTTTACATGGTCACATATCGGGTGGCATCAAACCTATCAAGATTGTTAACCACATTTCCACCAAGAAAGAGGAAGACATGGATAAGTTAATTAAGGATTATTTTAGTTTGGAATCTCTGGGAGTGTCTGCGAGAAAGCCCGCAAACGACCCAGAAGAACGAGCTTTAAATATTTTGAACAAAACGGTACGTCGTATACCTAATAATAGGTACGAGACTGCTTTGTTGTGGCGCACAGACAATGAGTGCATGCCGTCGAATAGAGCGCAGGTTGAAAGTCGCCTGTTTAATATCGAAAAGAAGCTCGACAAAAATAGCGAGTTGAAAAAGGAATATGAGAAGCAAACTGAAAATCTCATCGTTAACGGTTACGCAGAGTAAGCGAACCATATTTCCATTTCCCCACGCACGTGGTATCTTCCTCACTTCGCAGTGACTCACCCACAAAAAAGGAAAATAAGAATAGTTTTCGACGCCGCCACAAGGACGGGCGGACGTTGTCTCAATGATGCATTGTTAACCGGACCGGACTTATTGAAGTCGTTGTTTGGAGTTCTGCTACGATTCAGAGAAGGAAGCGTGGCAGTGATGGCAGACATTAAAGAAATGTTCCTGCAAGTGAAAATCCGGGAAGAAGACAGGGATAGCCTTCGATTCTTATGGCGGCACAATCGTGACGCGCCACCGGAAGAGTATAGAATGACGTCACTCATATTTGGAGCGGCATAATCACCATGCATCGCTATATATGTGAAGAATAAGAATGCGCAGGATAACGCACATATCTATCCAGAAGCAGCTTCCGCTACGGAAAGCAATTTTTACATGGATGACTATCTACAGGCATTTTCCGACGTGACGACGGCCGAAAGGATAGTAAACGATATGTATGAATTACATAAACGTGCTTCTTTCCAACTGAGGGGATGGGCTAGCAACCGACCCGAAGTTTTATGTAAAATGGAAAATAAATATAGGAGCGACAGTGCTTCGCTGGGAGATAAAGAGCACACAGAGCGCACTTTAGGTTTGATTTGGAATATCAAACGTGACATAATAAGTTTCTCCATAAGTCTTCGTAACACACCGGAAGAGGTGATGGAAGGTTTACGACCGCCTACGAAGAGGGAGATAACTAGCGCTGTGATGTCAGTCTTCCTTTAGGACTCGCATCACCCATAACGATTCAAGGGAAGTCGCTGATCCAGCAAGTATGGAGGACAGGCATCTCTTGGGATGAAGAAGTTACACACGAATTACACGTGTTATTTTGTAAATGGATATCGGAAGTGAAGAAATTAGGTAATCTAGAAGTACCTAGACCCGTTGCTGAAGGCGTCGGCAAGGGAGAGTTACACACCTTCACGGATGCTAGTGAAAAATCATACGCCGCCGCAGTGTATTACGTCACCACGGACGAGCTAGGAGAAAGGCGGATTACGCTGATCGCCGCAAAGGCAAGAGTAGTGCCGCTGAAACCAATTTCGATTCCAAGGCTTGAATTACAAGCAGCTCTTATGGGCAGTCGACTGGCTGCATCAGTTAGTGAAGAGAGCAAGTACGAGATATCCGAGAGAGTATTTTGGACGGACTCACGTACAGTGTTAGCGTGGATTAAGTCTGATCCTCACGCTTTTAAAACATTCGTTGCTCATCGATTGGCTGAGATCGAAGATCACAGTAAGCCATTTGAATGGCGATGGGTTCCAACGTCACAAAACGTGGCAGACGACGCCACTAGAAGTTTTCTATCCACCGTCGATGTAAGTCATCGCTGGTTTCAAGGATCTGAATTCCTCAGGAAAAGTCCTGATTTATGGCCCAAACAAGTGGACACCATTAATAGCTTAGAAACAGGTGAATAAAAATCGCCAAAAGGCGTAAATGCGCTGAGAAAGCAAGAACCGTTAAGTCTACCCGACTACGGACGATTTAGCAGCTTTAAGAAATTCCTTGGGGCAACTACGCGCACCTTACAAGCGGTAGAAAAATTCAAGAGTTTAAGAAAGTCGGTTAAAGGACCCGACAACGCAGCCGAAAAGTCGGTTATGTGTTCCAACGAAATTTTAGCAAAGTCGGTTAAAGGACCCGATGGCGCGTTGGACACAGCGCTCTTGAAAAAGGCCGAATTGTTAATTTGGAAGTTTGTTCAAGACGAGTGTTTCCATTCGGAAATAAAATGCTTGAAAGCAGGCAAAAGCGTTGAAAGAAGTTCACGCTTAAGTAAATTATCTATGGAAATAGGAGAAGATAACTTACTCCGTTTAAATGGACGTTTACCTTTCAAGTCTAATTTGACCGAGGAAAGTAGAAAACCAGTCGTATTAGACGGTAAACACGAAATCGTTAAAATGATGATTAGAGAAGTTCATCATCATTTTGGACATGCCAATCACCAGACGGTGATGAATGAGGTGAACCAAAAATTTTATGTCTTGAACTTGCGTAATGTAGTACGAAGTGTGTCACATCACTGTCAGTGGTGCAGGATATACAGGTCAAAGCCGCCGAACGTGCCACAAGGAAATATTCCTCTGGAGAGAATAGCTCACAACGAACCACCTTTTACATGCTCAGCCGTGGATTATTTCGGACCTATGAGTGTGACTATAGGAAGGCGACACGAAAAACGTTGGGGCGTTTTATTTACGTGTCTAATCATCAGAGCAGTACATCTGGAATTAGCAGCCTCATTGACACCAGCGTCAATGATAATGGCGTTGAGGCGATTTATCGCCAGAAGAGGAAAACCAGCCGTTATATACAGCGATAACGGGACAAATTTCAAAGCTGCGAATAAAGAATTATTGAAAGCATGCGAAGAATGCTATGAGGGCATGAAAAATGAGTCATTTAAAAAGTATATTTGGAAATTTATACCTCCGGGAGCACCACACATGGGTGGCGCTTGGGAGAGGTTAGTAAGATCGATCAAAATTGCGTTGACCGCTACGCTCAAAGAAAGGAGCCAGAGTTCTGCATACGTTGCTTTTAGAAGCAGAGCATACTGTGAATTCCAGACCTCTGGTAACATTCAGTATGGATAGTCCTGAAGAGGGTTTGACACCCAATCATTTTCTTCTGGGGCGCTCATGTGGTGATCGACCATCTGGATTATTTTTAGAGCAACATCTGACGGATCAACTCAATTGGAAATCTGCACAGAGGTTAGCCGACCATTTTTGGACAAGATGGCTGAAAGAATACATGCCTACTTTAATACCTGGAACAGGTAATAACGGAAAGTTTATGGAGCCTAAAGAAGGTGATATTGTCTTGATAATAGATCATTCGTTGCCACGAAATACGTGGCCGAAAGGCAAGATTAGTAGGACGCTACCGGGACCAGACGGTCACACCAGAGTGGTTGACGTCATTACTAGCACAGGTATCTTGAGGAGACCTACATCCAGAATAATAGTCCTGGTACCCGCGACGCCTCCCAAATGATGGTGCTGATGCACGGGGGGAGATTGTTGGCGACGCGCCTCTAAGAATATTTCAATTTATTAGTTAACCGATTACGAATAGCTTCTAAAAAGCAAATTGTCAAGCAACAATATTCTAATAAGAAAATGCTTAGTTGAATCTTAAAGAAATATCGAATTAATGATATGAAGGTCTTGGGTTCGACTCCCAGGCCGGAATAGTTTATTGTTTTCTTAGTAATATTTTCTTAATAAATTCGTATAGGGGATTTTTAAGATATAAATTATGTTACCGGATTTGTTCCCCGGTTGAAATCATCTTTCCAATGATGTTAATTTAAATAAATATTAAAATAAAGTTAGAGACCGGATTTGTTCCCCGGTCGAGATAATCGCTGTGCATAAGTGGATTTAATGGAAATTAATTGCATAAGTGTTGTCTTATGTGAGTTTAATATGTTTTGTACGAAAACAAATGCCTATTTTCAATGTATTGATTTATGAAATATTTTGTCTATGTTATCTGATAAGAAACATGATAACTGATAAGAATCTGATTAGAAATAGTTTCCTACAGTTTGAGAATTATGTAGAAGCAGTTATTCACCTAGTATTGTTGATATTAGTGTATACTAAACTTTCCATTTTTTCTGATAGTCGATAGCAGTGCAAAAGTTAGTTGTTCAATTAGTGTGAGATCATAGACGCACGCTAGCGACGTACTTAGGAGGCCAAATATGTAAAATTTAAATATTTGTATTTTCAGCAATTTATGTATGTAATGACTTGTAAAACATTTCAGAGTGATTGTACGTGTAGAAAAGATGAATTCTAAGTTATTTTTATGTGAAAAGTCCAGTGAATAAGTGAAATAATGATAGTTTTGTATAAGAAATTTAAAAGTGTTTTAATAGTGAAATGTATAGAGAAAATGTAAATTAAACTGTTATATTGATTAAGATATGTATAATTTCAAGTGGAAAACATTGTTTTAACTTTCTATGTTAAATATTTAAGAAATTTCAACTTGTTTAATGTGAGTAAAATATGCATATTTTGTTTCATAAATAAAAGGTTTTTTGTGATATAAGAATGTAACGTGTATCATTGTAACGATATTTTTGTGCTATCTTTATAAATAAATTGTATAAATGTATGTCTTATACAAAATAAATGGTTGAGAAAACCGTGAGAGAGTGATAGTACAAATTGATGTAATTAAGTTGCGCGAGCGCGCAAATGGCGCAGCTCACTTTCGCGTATAGCTCAGGGGTAGCTCAGTAAACGAGTTTTTTTGTAATTCGTTCGGGAAGTTCGCGAATCAAACCAGCAGTCAATAAGAAGAAGAAAGAAAAAGTGTAGGGAAGTGATAGGGAAAAGTGATTTCTCTCTCACGGAACGGTTTGAAGATAATTGCTGTTTTATTCCCAAGAAATTCATCCCTCAAAGTTATACAGTCCACATCGAAAAATTAAAGCGTTGGGACCGGGACGACTTCGGAAGACCCGTAATCCCCGCCTGAACCTATTTTCTGAAAAGGAAGAGGTTATCGCCCTTGTGTGTTACTCCGTTTGCGGAGATCACATACGTTGTTCCCGAACCCAACGTAGGCGTGATAGGAGGCCGGATCGAGAGAAGCCTCGATTCCTCCCTTCTGTTTCTTAGTTGAACGTTTATGTCCTGATGAGGTTCCTTTTCAATAGGTTTGTCGTGTTCCTTGTCCATAATACTTAATGATGTTCTTTCCTACCCACATCTGTTAACAAACAAAATCACTCACATGATTATCAAGTGTTACTGTTGTTATTGATTCACAAACTCAAGGCAAGAAAGAGTACTTGTAAATAATCCATATTGAATAAAAAATTATTCTATTCTATTCTGTTCTGCGAGTCACAGCAGGCACTTACCATCAGGTGGGATGTGTGCTCGTTAATCACTCTTATTGTATATAAAACAAAATTATTTCTTTGTTAAAAATTGATTGGTACTCACTTTTGATGGACACCGTCGGCTCCGGGTATCCGCGGGCAAGATACTCCACTTTTACAGGATCACCGTGGACCACTTGCACGTAGTTGCTTGGAGTGATTATGATCTCCGGCGGTGATCGGACTTTAAGCACCGCGCTCGAACTGGATGATCCTGCATCGTTGGACGCTGAACAAATGTATTCGCCCTCGTCGTTCACCTCGATTTTCTCGAAACTGTTATGAATGGATAATTATTATAATTTTTGCGATGTAAAAACAGTTCACTACATGTTTATACTTTCAACTTGATTAACTAACTTTAGATAATATATGGAATTGCTTGTTTTTAATATTTAAAAATAAAAGCGGCCAAGAGCGTGTCGGGCCACGCTCAGTGTAGGGTTCCGTAGTTTCCCGTCCGTCACAGTAAGTGTTCCCACTTATGAGTTTGTACAAAAACTGTTGTTTCCATCCAAGTTCAAAATAATTTTCCTAGAAAGTCCTTATAAAGTTCTACTTTCCAGATTTTTTTCATGTTTTCTAAACTTATGGTTCAAAAGTTAGAGGGGGGAGGGGACACATTGCTTTTTAATTTTGGAGCGATTATTTCCGAAATTATTGACATTATCAAAAAATGATTTTAGTAAAACCCTATTCATTTTTAAATACCTTTCCAACAATATATCACACGTTAGGGTTGAGATTAAAAAAATCACTTCCCACTTTACATATAGGGGGACTACCCTAATAAAACATTTTTTTTTTCAATTTTTATTTTACCACTTTGTCGGCGTGATTAATACACATATTGGTACCAAATTTCAGCTTTCTAGTGCTAACGGTCACAGAGATTAAGCGAGGACGGACAGACGGACAGACAGACATGGCGAAGCTATAAGGGTTCCTAGTTGACTACGGAACCCTAAAAAACGTTACCTCCACACAAGGATTTGCTTCTGTATCGCATTTTACATGCATAAATTTCACAAAGACAAACATCCAGACACCGAACAACTATATTATGTATGCCGTACAAATATTTGTTCCGGATTCGATCCGTGACCCTCAGCACTGCAACTCATTGCAAGTTAATGCGCCACGGAGCCGCCTTATAAGTAATAATATAATTAGCAAGTAATAATATAACTATATTATAACTTTCTTATACAAGTAATATTGACCCGAGAAATTCAAAAAGTGAATAGTGACACTCGAGCAAGTTTTGGCGCTATATTAACGTCCCTTGATGTACCAGTTTGCAGATTAGAAATGATCGCATTGTTTGTTTGGAGTTAGACATTGGAGTATCTTGTGGCGTCTTAGGGTTTATCGCGTAGTGACTGTGTAAAAATATCCACTACCCCATATCGTGCGTGGGTGTGGTAAGAGACACCCGAGGCATGCTGAAACAGGATATGGGCAGAAGCATTTAACCTGAGTAAAAGTTCCTGTCATATTAACGCTTTTTATATGATAAGCTGCGTCCCATAGACATCTACATCTATCCTCGATTACAAATCAAAATGTAGATGCGTTGCCACCCGTGAGGCCTAAGATGAAATGTCTCGTTTCCAGTAAAAAAGGTCTCCGGTTCTTTACACTCACCATACGAAACACAGCAGCATTAAGCTATTATTTTGCACTGGTATTCTGTGACGGCGTGGTCCTTCCCCGGTCGAGCCGACCCATTCGTGCTACAACTGTACAACTAATATAACTGCAGCATGGCTCTACCACGTATAATGATGATCCATGATAAACACTCAAATAATAACAAAAACTCTGGTTGCCAAGCTGCCTGCCAGGCGTGACATCCACAGCTAAATACAGGGGGGGTGAGGCAATTTAAGGGGGAAGCCTATGTGCATCGGTGGACCAATAAAGGCTGTGATGGATGCAACCTTAAATGAGTCGAGGAAGCGCGGTTCTTGAACGTGCCCATCCAAAGGTTTTGTTCTTAACTACGTGTGTGGGACAGTACACATAGTGATATCTTGGTAAGAGATTGCTCGATTGTCGTACATGTTCGTTCAGCTTGTGTTCAATGTTCGGAGTTGAACGGATGGCTTATTCAATATGTAACGTAATTAACGCACACCCTCAGACACCCGAATTAGTATATTATGTTATAATCGTAATACATACAGTGAATGTTTAGTTAAACACTCTTAAAAGTCTTATTGCCTTAAGTTACGGTCCATTTCAGTTTGTTTTGACTGTACAGATTTAGTGTGACTGTAAATTATGTATGTAGTTTTAATTATTTTTGGGATAAAAAATTACCTATATTAAAAATGATAGGAATCGCTTCAGTAAACGATTCTGAACAAACTACTTTCTCAAAGTGCGTTAATTATGTTACATGTTGTATAAGTAGTCGTAAGTACCAAAGCATATGTTGTTGTTGATACACCGTAAGATTTTACGATGTTTATAGGAACCACTGACGATATTATTTATGAAACGAAAAACAAAACATATGTGCTGACCTAGAAGTAGTGATATTATTCACTATCAATATTCAAATATTGTTATCACATCTAAATTGAGATTTTGTAAGTTACGCCTTTTGACACTCGGCTCATATCTGAGGTCATTGTCAGTTTTTCTCAATCGATTTGGCACGTACTAGGGCAGGGGTGGCGAACCTTTATGTATCAACGTGCCATATTTCTAAGGAAGTATAAATAAAGAGTTTTGAATTAAGACATTTATTATTATACATTGCAAAATATTTTGATATGTATAATAATAAATGTTTCAGTTATACGCGTAATTCAAATTAAAGTAACATTAGTGTGACTTCTGTAGTTGCAGATTAGATGAGAAATAACTTATAAAGAGGTTATAAAATCATAAATATAACTTTTAAATACATTTGTGTCAACGAATTTGACTATTATGCCATGCGTAAACCCAAAATGCATTTCTTGGGCGAGGCGTGGACTTTGAAGGGCTGTGATGATGATGATGATGAAACGAACTATGTGTCATTAGCAATAGTAGTCCACGACGTAACCAGAATAACTCGCGTTCAATCGTAAAATATTGCTTCATAGTGAACTTTGTGATTGGTGGCGTGCCAAAAATATTGAGTCGCGTGCCATCGATGGCACGCGTGCCATTGGTTCGCCATCCCTGCTAGGGTAAAACACCCAGTAGTCAGCCTTTTAGTGAGGACTAAAATTTGATTCAATTGTATTTTAAATATTGAACACTATGAACAAAAACAATCATTATTTTTAGAAAAGTTATTTATTAAATTTACTAAAGAAATTAGCAAAAAAATATATTTATAATTGAATTATATAAAAAATTAGTAGTAAACAAATTATGGCACTTTTCACCAGTAGTCAGCCTCATTTCTCCACAAGTCAGCCATGTCTTACCCTGTAGTCAGCCTCTCACTTATTCTTGCATATTTGACATAAAAATTCTTTATTATATATATTTTCATATACCTATTTCCCCAGCGAATTCAGTACAGTTCAAATGATACCATGCAAGGCAATTGTCACATCCAATATTTTTTAAGTGATTAATTTCTGTATCGCTAGTCAATTCCTCTTCACAGTTGTTGCATCTTATTCTGTTTATTGTACATGTATTTTTCTTCCTATTTTACTATTTTTCGTAGTCATAGCTTGTATTAATTGCTCTTCTTTGTATTGGTGAATTGGTCTTTTTGACATTATGGAATTCTAAAACAAATGATATTCACGCTAAAATAACCGTGCATAAATTCAACCCAAACTAAAAGACTTTAAGGTACTATTTTATGCAACAAGACTAACGGCTGAGTACTGGATTTGTAGACCCATTGGTCGGCCCCCGATATGCAATTACATTCGTACGCGGCCGACTACCGGTAAAATACACTTTTCGTCTCATAAGAGTTAAACCGAAAGTAATGGGCAAAATTGGGACTATTCGCTTCGGGAATCTCAACCACATATAAGAAAATCATGAAAAAACCAGTAGTCAGCCACTTATGGCTGAGTACTGGATCTACCCTAAAAATTCGAAACCCGGTAGTCGGCCACCTAAATTACAACATATCCAACAAATGAAATGGATTTAATAGTTAACTTTATGACAAAATAATCATTTTAGTGAAAAACAGTACAACAATATACCATAAATTACGGCAAATACACACAAAAACTTACCGAATATTCGAGCGCGTTTCCTTAAGAAAAAAATTGCAAAAGCGGTACGAAATTGCCATACAAACCTGCCGTTCGCCTTTAGCGAAGAAGTAAATTTGTATATGATATCAATATTTGCAATGTTTTTTCCCTCATATTTTTAAAACAGTATTTCAGCCACATACTTTATGGCTTAAAATTCTTTTTTATATGAAGAATAAAGGTGACAAATGAGCACACAGTACACCTGATGGTAAGTGGATGCTATGCCCATAGACATTTACATCTATCTTCGATTAACAATGAAAATACATATGTGTTGTCTTAGGACTAAAATGGAATGCCTCGTTGCCACTAAAACCTCGTTTCTCTACAACATATAAAACACAGCAGCATTCAACTGCTATTTTACCCTGTTTATATTACTTTAAAAAATCAATATAAAGTTAAAATCTTGGGCATCGATTGCTATAAAAACTTTAGGCATCAAAAAGTAAAAGTAAATCCGGCGCTGGCTTAGTCATGACAATTTGAAATCTACAGGTTGTTACATTTTATTATTATCTATATTACGACTACTTGTAGACTGTATAAATATATCATATGCTAGCTGTTCCCCGCGACTTTGTCCGCGGGTAATTTAGGGTTTCAGTTTTTTGCGTGGAATCCTAACTCTTATTCTAAAATGAAAGTAGCCTAAGTTACTCCTTACAACATCAGCTATCTGCTAGTGGAAGTCCCGTCAAAGGTCCTACCATTTCGGAGATTAGCCAGAATAAACACAGACAAAAATTATATACCGTATATACTTTCGTATGAATTAAATAAAAAGTTGTAATTTTGACATTACAAACAGACACTTCAATTTTATTTATTTGTATAGATCTATGGATATAGTTTTGTTTGCACAACGTTATTTGTTAAGCTTAGAAAATTTTCAGTTAAGCAGCTTTGAACCTACAACTTTGATCAACTTGCCTCGCTAAATAATTTGAACTGAGACCTAGACAAGTTATCTAGGTCTCAGTCAACTGTTATTTTAATAAATAATACATAGTTTGTAATATTTTTATTTCACTAATTATATTTCTTAACCTAGAAACCTAGTTGGATTGACGAGATAAAACATACAGGAAGTCCGTGGATGTACATACGATGGAAAAGAAAGGTACTTGTGTCAGCCACTCTGACAAGCACCGTATTACGCACTACCCCCCATTAGATGGAGTGACGACCTGATATAACATGCAGGCGGCTCAGGATCTAGATACTTGTGCGTCCCATGTTAAGTTAGACAGAAGGCTTCTACAGTTCCATTAGGCCTGAGAATCAAAATGCTGTAACCTTGAGAGTTATCCCTGGTTGAAGAGACGGGCAGTATCGGGAGCTCCTGGGGCCTCCACTTATTTTAAACGTATTATTATGTAGAGATAGTACGTTATACGTTGTTGACTGCCACGTATTGTACAGTTATCGTAAGCACGAGCATCCGGGGCGGATGACTAGTTATATAATTGTTTCGTATTTATTTTTGCAAAACGGCTCCACGATTTAAAATGAGGTAGTATCTGTCGTCATTCTGTGCTTTGGTCTGGTGGTCTGAAATTTGCGCTAGTATTCGTTGACATTGCTATATGCTTTCTAGAAATACGTCCGAAAATCCTAAAATTACCAACGTTTATAATGGATAAATATTAAAACAACGTTTTAGGTATCGATCTTTTTACTGTCATAAATATTAACAGTTATTTATATGTTTCGCTAGCTTTTATAAATAATTCTTTAGAATAGACAGCAGGAAGTCCTTATAAGCACTGACTCTGGCGAAAACATCCGGAGCTCCAACAGCGCAGGGCAGGCCCCACGACACTACACCGATTTGATAACCCGATTCCTTTGAAACCAAAGCACTTCCAGAATCACCCTAAAATAATTAAAAGACCATATTATATATTATAAACAGATTAACAAAAAGCTATAACAGATATAATATACCAATATTAAGTGATGAAAATAGCACATGAATTCACGTTCATTTTTCAAAACTATGATTGGTCTATTTTTTCCAATATATAAGAGTGACAAACGAACACTCAGTCCACCAGATGGTTAGTAGAACCTACGGTCCATAAATATCTACATTTATCCTCGATTAAGAATAAAAATGTAAATGATTTGACACCCCAGAAGACTCAGATGGAATGCTTGGATTCAAGTAGAAAGGGTTTTTTTAGAAAAAGGTAGACAAACAGGCACACAGTCTACTTGATAGTAAGTAGTTGCTGTGGCCCGCTAATTCTCGATTATGAATCAAATTGCATATGCGTTGTCACCCCTGAGGACTAAGATGGAATGCTTCGTATCCACTAAAAAGGATCTCCAGTTGTCTACACTCACAATACGAAATATAGCATTGATCTGCTATTTTACGCTGGTATTCTGTGAGAGCGTGGACCTCGGTCAAGCCGACCCATTCGTTCCACAACCATAATACAGTTGAAGCGTGGCTCTACCACGTTGAAGTTATCTTTCTATCTCTTTCTGTGATCTCTTACGACAGATAAGAATCGTCGACCAAGAGTAATTATAGGAAACTTTTATGGCCTCCGATAGGTGGCGATGTGATCATCTCGTATTCGTATACAGCAAAAACAGCTAGATGTATTATCTTTGGATCGGTCGATCGTCATTAATCCAGTCAGGTGTAGCAGGGCGACGACGACAAGTCATCTTCAGTAATTGAGAATTAAAAGAACTGGCCGTAACCATACGCTTTTCTTTCCCCCTCTATTTTATTTCATACTTGTGTAATAAAATAGAGGGGGGGTGTACACCTGATGAAGTCATAAGAAGTGATGTAGTCCCAAATTGTAGCCCGGGTTGGGTTTATCAGTTTATTAGTGGATCATCATTAGACGTTCTGCTCTAAAGCCGTCATTGTATATCAGTGACACTAACCTACGTGCAATGAACGCAGTAAAGTAAAACAGGCAATAAATAAATAAAGTATTGTATTGAGAAGATAATCGAGCGAGAAGTGTTCCCCGCGCTGCTTCAACGCGTGCCGTGTTTGCGATTGACTTACTTCAAACGTCATGTGGTATAACGATTATATTATGGGTATGTTCCAAAATAGTTCCCAGTGTACTGTCCAATGCAAATGACGTCATTAATCGACGCTATACTGGTGATTCGTTCCAAAACATAGGACAGTGTATGACGTCATACATTTACGACATATTGGAAAACTGTGGCGCTTATTTTGTCATTTTGTGCTCCAGAAATCATTATATCCTCTTAATGGAGATACCAGAAATTATTCTATTATTTTTTGTATTTGAATAACTAAAACAAATTCTGGCATGCTTCATTCAGCGCACACACAATTAAAAATTGTTTTATTATGGCCGGATATCCGACACAACATGGCGGCGGCAAGCCAGTACAATATAGTGTCAATTGATGACGACATTTGTATTCGGCGGTATACTGAAAACGTTTCGGAACATACCCTATATAACACGTAGGTATGTAGGTTTCCTTACGTGTTTGATTTTTATTACCAATTGCAATAAACAGTTACAGTATTCCGGCATCAGTAGTCGGAACTTAGTTGCTCATTAGTAGGCCGGTGGTCTCAAAGTGTATAACCTCAAAACACAAACTCAGTAAGAACCTAAAATCTAAGGGGTAATATCAGCACTGGATTTCAAAAGACGATGATACGAGTGATAAAATTATATAGATTACTGTAGAGCCAAGTAGTGGCGGTGTAAAACTATTCACTACACGATATCATCCCGTGGGTGCCGTAAGAGGCGACCAAGGGAAACTAAACCAGGAGATGGGCAGCAGCATCTTCATGTTAAAAAACTGAATGAAACTGAACGAACTGCAGTTGCCAACCTGCTTGCCAAGCGTGGCAACTATAGTTAAAATATTATAAGGCAATTAATGGGGCAGGCCTATGATCAGCAGTGGATTGGGATTTTTAATAGTTTTAATAGTCTGTAATGTTAAAATGTTAAACTAGCATATAACTTGCTTTTGTGTGTTATAAGCTTATAAGTTTGAATACGCAAAAAAAACAAAACGCACAACTGCAGATATTTCATATAGATACAAATACATATATGAATAAACAACACATTTGAATATTAATATTTTAGGTCACAAGTTTTTAACGAGCAACCCGGGTTTGATCCCCGCCGGCAATGAAATTGTTACTTGCAATTTTAAGTGCTGATTTACCGCGTGCTAGGCGATAAAGGAAAACAACGTGAGGAAACCTGCATGTCTGAGAAAGAAAAAAATATTTTGAAGACATATGAAGGTCGCCTACCCGCATTGTGGCAGCGCTACGGACACTTCCTTGCCCTAAAACCACTCTCAGAAATAAGAGGAGGCCTGGGTCCAGCAGCGGGACCTATATAGGCTGTAACTTTAAGTTTTTAGCAGTTTATCTCCGTCATATTTTCTGCTGACTCTATAATATCATTTGTCGAACAAACTGACAACTAGTTAAAGTTAAATCTGTGGTAGAAGTTAACATGCCTGCATACATATACTCATATCCAGTCCAAAACATCACCCTACTATCTACTTACTACCTAATTATTACGCAGTCAGGTAATAAAATAGTAATAATTATTAGTGGCTTACATTACACATGCCATGTCCAATAAAGTGGAAAGTGCATAACTCTATTTCCGACACCAGCGGCGGTATCACTTTGTAACCATATTTTTCGAACGCCTCCCGTAAGCCGTCAGCGCAAGCTTCTGAAGATATAGTTTCCACGTACAACAGTTGCAAGTCGTCAGGTATTGGAAAAAATTCTGTCAAAAAAGATAAAAAATAATTCAGAAGAGAATCCACCAAAGAGAAAAGAAGAGAAAGCCCCAAAGTAGCTTTTTTCCGTAAAATAGGGGTGACAAACGAACAGTCTACATGATCGTAAGTGAATGATGTGGTCAACAGACAACTACATCCATCCTCCTAGGGTCCTAGACCCTTAGGCCTAGGAGGATAGGTGTATGGATTGCCTCGCTCCTATTTTACGCTGGTATTCTGTGAGAGTGTGATCCTTTTCACCGGTCGAACCGACCCAATCGTGTACCGCCCTAATATAGTTGTAGTGTGGCTCTGTATACTACACTGCACGCTTGCAAGTATTGTAAATGGCGATTATGTGATATGCCAATAAGTCTTACGGATTCCGATAGATGGCGGTATAATTTATTAACGCCAGATGTAAATTACACAGACTGGAGACAGATGGCAGCGTCAAAGGTGCACAATGTTTGTAACTGCGATCGTCAAATCGCCTGCCAATCGTGAGGAGGCGAAAACTCCCAACAACGAGAGAAGCCCACGTCCAGCTGTAGGCCGACGGGCTAACGAAGAAGAAGGCGAATCTAAGCCTTTTGATATAAATTCGCAAACCACTGATTACGAAAGTAAACTCAGTAGACTCTGACCTTGGTTAAACCAACTTTAGTTAATCTAACGTTTGCCCAGTTTTGTCCCTAGCTGCGGGATACATTTCCCATTGCTGTAAATTTATTTAACCTTATTACGCAGCTAATATACAGTCCATAACTAACCACAACGTTATCTTCAATTCGGATCCCTACCCTTCCCCAACCAGTGACGAAACTGTTAAGACCTCCATCCACATAGTCGAAGCTCAGTGGTATAGTCAAAATTCTATCATTCAGCTCCAACTCTTCAGTTAAGAACAGCACCCCGATGTCGTTTTTAATTGTGACCCAATCCCAATTAGGATGATTGATGTAGTGCTTGAACCTGGTTATAGTTTTATCAGAGGCCCACTGGTTCGATCCGACGACAGCATAGAATGAACTGAAACAACAAATTGGAAAGCCTATGTGTGATGTTATTTGATAATAATAAAATGTAATAACGAATAACCGTCTTCAAAAACTAAAAAGAAAATTTCCATATTATCTTTGGACGTCCATGATACACACACATCCGTGTATATCTCCGTGCTAATATACAGTGCATAAAGAATGAAAGTTCTCAGTTCAAAAGTCTTATATGGGTATACACTCGATATACGAATCACAGCAGAAGAATATGGTTTTTTTTTTTGGTATTTTATAGTCGTTGTTTACTTTTATCAAATATTAAGCCCGTAACATTGCTTAAAAGAATAATTTAAAGTAAAAAGTAGAATATCGTTTAAGTACTTTTTTCCACCTTAGTGGTGGATTTTTTTATATGGGTGGTCCGATTAATATTTGAATAATAATCACCCGACATTGAAGAATAAAATAGGATAATTTAAATCGATTCAGTTGTTTCCAATAAATTCGTGAATATACATTACTAGGTGGTAGGAGTTCTTTAGATGTAAGGAGTCCTTCTGGGTAGGTACCCTCGTGCTATTTCTGCTCTCAAGTAGCAGTGCACTTTTGTGTTTAGGTCCGAAGGGTTACAGATAGCCCGCATAATTACTGACCTGTATCTTAGGCTACAGAGGTGACGACGAATCTGTAACCTTCATTGTTAGAAATTGGTTGCAGGTATCCATATGTCTCAGTAGCCACTTACCATTAGCTGAACTGTAATTTCGTTTGAGACTTTAAAAACACATAAAGTATGTACGCGTCGAATAAAGAAACTCCTTCGTTTTTTAAGTCGATTAAAAAGTTTTTAGTGGTAATAATTTACTAACGGTATCAGCACTCCTTCTACAATCATCGGATCGATACAATGCGCAGCCGTCAGTATGTGCTTGCTGGTGACAATGGAGCCCCCGCATGATAGACTCTTGATCGATTGTCCCCAGACAAGAGCGGCCATGTGCGGGGCGTACGCTTCAGGAGCGTCCACGCCTCCTATGATACCTGATTCTGGATCGGAATGGTAGTGCTTCTTGAATAGGTGTCCTGAAATTATATCATGCTTATAACTAAAATATGATATAGTGGTTGCGGCGTATAAGAATCTATCAACTATTTCATCCATGGGTGATGTATGAAGTAATCCTGTGTCGATCGCGATTGACCGAATCTTTTTGATTCGATAGCAACCTGTACACGAGTGATCGAATCATGGATCTCTAAAAGATTCGATCTTATTTGACCAGATTTCAAGGTGACAAGACAAACAAAATTCTACTTTTTTGCATATTTTACATATTTATTTTGTATATTTTTAGGTACATATAATCGATCGAATCGTGGAATCAATCACACAACGACGTAATAAACAAAATGTCTTCTGTCTCCTTTGTTTACATACAATTCAACCAATAAACAAATCGTAGTATGAATTATTACTATTATAGCACCCGTTTAGCATTTTTCATCCGGTCATACAAAGTATACAAACGAGCTGCGACCCAAATGATCGAAACGATCGAATCTTTTTAACCCGATCTCCATACGAGTGGGTCGTAATCGACCCGGGTTACGAGAAATGATCGATCGACACAGGTCCAGTATGAAGCGAAGTTTAATGCTTATGGATGGATGACCGATAGATGGCATTGTAAGCATCTGTTTCTGGGTATAAACTTAGCTACTAAATCTTCTTTTCTCATTATCAGTCCGTAACAGTATTAGGAAATGACGTAATCGAACGCTAAGCTAGTGAGCTGTTTACGGCTCTTCATGGCATATGTATTAGACCGAAACTGACACCCGTAAAAAATATGCAAATATATAATTATTCTAAATTTATTTACAAACTTGCCGTGTAAGCGACTTCGTTCGCGTTAAAATAGTAATTTTGTTATGATAAGTGATGATTTATCAGTACTTTTACTGTTGCGAAGATACTAAAATGCTGGATAAAAACATTCAGTTAATCAGACAAACGAAAAAATAGTCGGACAAACAAATGTACCAAGTAACAAATTGAACGCTCGTGTTTCATGTTATAAAAAAATAAAAAAATAGCCGCAATAACATAATCCACAATTTGCTCCCGAATTTATTTAGCCAAAAATTGCTTCCCCATACAACAGATAAAAAAGAGATTGTCCTAAATAAACAAGCTCCATCATCAATAATTTGAAAGGTGTGTCGTGATAATGGCGGGATAAGTACTGCCCTAAATTTTACTGTAAAGAAGGAATCTGAATTCGATCCAAGCCGACACTAGTAAAAATTTACTTGCAATTTTAAGTGCTTTACTACATGCTCGGCAGTGAAGGAAATCGTCGTAAAGAAACCTGCATCTTTGTGAAATAAATTTATATTTTTAACTTTATTATAACCTTAATAAAAAGGACTTCAAAGGGTGGACTTGATACCGTTTGGCATTCACAGTACGCGAGCGACGCCGGTTCGATCCCCGCCAACACGATTTACAACGTGCTCGATGGTAAAGAAAAACATCGTGAAGAAACCTGCATGTCTTAGAAAGAAAATGTTTCGATAACATGTGAAGTCCGTCAATACGCATTAACAATTCAGGCCTAGAAATGGGATGGTACATGGACACATGAGTAAAGAAATATTAAGCTGTATTTTAATTTAAATACATATGCGCCATTATAAGCTGTATTTGTATTTAAATACATACATACCGTTAACATAAACAAGGAATATGCCTATAGCCAGTATTTGTCTAGACACCATTTTTATAGGTACTTCAATTGTGCGTGTGTGTGCAATATTAAAACTATTATAAGTCATTTTACCAACATTCAGCTTTAAATACTGTATCTAATATCCGTCAATCAACAATATCTAGGGATTAAGATAAATTTAGCAGTTCATGAAACTTTGATTTTCATGGTTTTGTTTATATTTTTTAATAATTATTGTCTTTTTTGAATGTCGTCAAACATAGTACTTTCAACTTTAAGTAATGTAAAGTTACGGCATATACAAGTCCCACAGCTGGACACAGACCTCTCATTACCGAGAAGGTTTTAATATAAGGCAACAAAAAGTCCGCCGCGGTGAGTTAACGTCTTTGTATTTTTTTTAATTTTACAGACATGCAGGTTTCCTCACGATGGTTTCCTTCACCGCGTCGTAAATTAAAACTTAATATTACAATCGACACTTTAGTGCTGGGAGGGATTGAACCCGGGTTGCTCGCATACCGTGAAATTTACAAAATAAACTTATTTAGCGCTAAATACTGTGTCTAAAATATTTTATTAAAGTATGTTTACTCATATATTCATATAAAGATTCTTAATTCCGGCTTCGGAAACACGTATTACCGGCAGCGGGAGTCAAATACAAGATATTATCGTCGTAATAAAATAAAATAAAATAAAATAAAATAAAATAAAGGGTAGTGCCCGGCCTGAGATTCTAGGGCGCAATTGACAATGTTTCATGTTTTGTCAATATAACACAGAATAAATGGAAATAATATGATAACTGCACAACTTTATGAAAATGAAATAATTATTAAAAAATATTTATTTTAGCGTGGATTTAGATTTTTCATAGAAATAAATTAATCAGAAGTTTTGTGTTTTTTTAAATAAAATTAAGTTTTATTTCTTATTTTGGTTTAGAAAAAGTTATTTTTAAGTAAATGTTAGACGATAAATGCGTTTGCGTAATTCTTTTGAGGACAATCTCAATTTTTTTTCTAACGGGTGACCAAGAAGAATTAATGCCATTAAATACTAGTACCTGGTTGACCGAGCTGAGCTCGGTATTTTTCGCTCAGTTTTTTTTTTAATTCGTGTGTTTTGGAAATTATATTTAGATACAAATTACATACTGATGAAATATAAATAATATTTTTTGATCTTAGCGACATAACAGAAAAAACGGAACTGGTTATTTAAATAAAAAATCATGAGTGCAATTATTTTAATTTAAATTTTCGTGTTTTTAAAAAATACTTAAAAAAAGGGCTCGAAAAAATAGATTTTCTCAAAAAAGAAAGGAACATGAAAAAAAGTTAAAAAAAAGTCGACCTGGGCTCGAACCGGGGTTCTAAGATTCTGTGACCGACCATTATACCAATTAAGCTATTTATAATCACTAACAATTTGTCAAAATTTACCTTCTTATTCTAACGATATTTTAGCAGTTTTTCATTGCCTAAAAACACGGACAAAAAGACATTTTCTAAAAATAAATCCTAGCTAGATCGATTTATTATCCCCGAAACTCCCTGAACACTAAATTTTATGAAAATCGTTGGAGCCGTTTCCGAGATCCCGATTATATAGAACAAGAATTGCTTGTTTAATAGTATAGGATGAAAAAAATTTTAAATTACGAATGCAAAAAGCGCGAAAAAAGGGTTTTCATTCTAAATTCGTTTTATTTTATTTAGCAATTTTGAAGTCTTTTTATGATATTTATCAGATTTGTAATCACGTTTGAACAAATTTATAATGTGGGTAGGAATGATTGCATCGAAGCAATTTGATCGAAGCATTTATATTTTCGTACCGCCATGTTTCTTTTTTTCCAACCATCGTTCGCGACGCAGGCAAAATCCGCGGTGTGTAAATTAAAATATTAAAGCTTCGTTATTTGTGCTATTTTTTTGTAAATTTACCTCTATTTCGCATATGAAAGTGCTGTTTGCAATCAACATCGATTTTCGTTGTTTACATAGGTTTACAATAGAAAAATGGAGCAAGAGAAATTTGCCACGAACACTGAGGTGTTATATCCGGTGTTGTTTATAACGAAGAAGTGTACCACGCTAGAAACCACCTCTGAATCGCCTGACGATGTCTTTCTACAACTGAGCATCACATCAGCGGACATGGAAGGTAATGAATTGTGCTTGTACTCAGGTATTTGTAATGTGAAACTCATAGACAGTTACGATGTTAATGTACATGAAGTTGATTCTAATTCCATGGCTGATTCCAATGATAGTGATCAAATACAAATAGTAGCAGAAACAAGCAATCAAAATTCTTATCCTCAGGACACTCAGTCCCAAGTGTGGATAGATCCAATGCGAAGTCCGTATGTGTATAACAATTACGAGACAGAATCAAAAGAGAAATTCTCAGTATATCGTCATCAAACTGGCTCCGGCCATGTAACCGTTGAACAACATAATACCTATATAACACAAAATGTATACAACTATTCAGAGCCCAAACATTATTCATCGGCTGCAGAATTTGAACATAAAAAGTTTAGAAAAGTGCAAACAAATGATACATATCAACAGAAAAACTCTGAACCGAACAATGCGTATGAAGATGATGAATTTGAGTGTGGAGTGTTTCTATCTCAGCTATCTGAAGAGATAATTAATGAAAATGAAGCAAGAGCCCGAGAAGAATCCCGTTACGTAGACTTGCAGAGTGAGAATGATGCACTAAAACAGCTGATGTCGTCGGATATACAATCACTGTCCAAGCAGCATAAAACTATACTGTACTTAGGTCATGACTCTCAATCTGGACAAACCATCCAGAAAATTGCAGTGAACGATCCATCTTTGGAGTGTAGTGGAAGCAATGACCTTGATCATGAATTGGTTGTTGGTAAGTCATAATACAACTATATTTATTCTTTTATATATTTAATATATTTGTTTTTTATATAGGATAGGATGACAAACGAGCACACAGTCCACCTGATGGTAAGTGGTTGCTGTGGCCCATAGACATCTACATCTATCCTCGATTACGAATCAAAATGCAGATACGTTGTCAACCGTGAGGACTTAGGTGGAATGCCTCGTTTCCAGTAAAAAGGGTCTCCGGTTCTCTACACTTACCACACGAAACACAGCAGCATTAAGCTACTATTTGACGCTGGTATTCTGTAAGAGCTTGGTCCTTCCCCGGTCGAGCCGACTCATTCGTGCTACAACTGTACTACTAATATAACTGCACGTAATAAATTGGCTGTATATATGAAATTGTTTAACTTAAAAACTACGTTTAAAATTGGAATATATTTATATGCGCATTTAGCTATATTATAAACTAAATCTTAATATTTGTTTATCATTTTTTTTTTTAGTTTATAAGCTTATATTTATTAACTAAAAAATGACTAAACAAAATTTAGAAACAAACAAAATTCAAAATTTTTAATTTTGTTTGTTTTTTCAATCAAGCGTGGCAATTGATAAATTAAGTTGCATGCGCTAAAATAAACACGTTTGCTGAACATAACCTATGACTGGCAGTACTACGTCTGCCGGGTTCGGCTAGTTACGAGTATATTATAAAATGGTCGGTAAGTCATAGTCATTATGGATTTCGTAAAGTTTTAAGTTAGTAAAAATTACAGAAGAAAATAAGTAGGTGACAGAACTCCTTTTTCTACCTAGAAGCCCGTTTGTGTAGGTACCTCCTGCTTACTTCTTTGCAGAGTTTGCACTGCTGTGTTCAGGTCTGAAGGGAGTAGAGAGCCAGTATCATTATAATTTCAGGCTGTGAGGCATTTTAGTACTCAAGTTGACAACGCATCTGGAGCCTTATTTGTTTAAAGTTGGACACGTGTCCATGGGCTAGTAACCACTTACCATTAGGTAGGCTGTGGGTAACTTAACTTATATAAAAAAAAACTACAACTATATTACAAAATTTTTACATAATATAATTTTAATAATATGTACTTATTTTAGAATAATATGTTATTACAAAAATAACAAGAATTATTATTCATGTAAGAACGTATTAACCAAAAATAATTGCTTTTTATAAAACTGCAAATAAAAAAGAAAACCTTCAGGGTTATATGTAATATCCCCCCCGAACGGGTTCCCGCCTTGTCGTGGCGGGGGGCTTAGTAGCCGTGGCTTGGTCTCCCACGGTGAAGAAAGAGGAACCCACGTGGCTGGCCCGAGGTGAAGGGCCGGCCTGAGGTGGCCACTCCGAGTGGGCTTGGGGAGCCCACTTCGGATGTGTGCTGGTGGACTGCAGCGAGTGGGGACTCGCGCACCCTCTACCGCTGCAGCCGAGGTGGAGTCGCGGAGGAAGAGGAGTGTTGGTATGGCGATGCGCCACTCGCCCTATCCTTCGCGACTCAAACGGGGCCGCACCGTTGATGCGGTGGTGGTGGGGCTGCGGGGGGAGAGGATTGTCGGTATTGCGAGGCGCCGCTCTCCCTACCCTCCGCAGCCGAATCTTGGTTGGCGGCGAAGCCATAGACCAGATCCGCCGCTGGGGTCGGGAAGGCTAGTACTTCTAAGTGCTCGTTTTTCCTGGCCCCGTGGCCTTTGTGCATCGGACGCGGGGGCGTCTGTTGCACAGACGTAATTGGAGGCCGTGGAGGAAGGCGCGCCATGTGTTCTGGTGCGCCTTACCTGGGAAGGAGAACAGGGAGGAATTTTCCTCTCCCGAGGAGGTGCTGCCATGGGGCGGCAGGCGCTAGTAGGGCCGCGGATGTGTGCGAAAGCGTTCCCGTAGCCCTGCCAATATGCGACAAAGGTGGAACACCATGGGGTTTTAGTCGGTGCGAGTCCGACATAACCCGTCCTTGCCCCCGCGAGGCGGGTATGCGTAGGCATTTCCCCATGAAAAAAAAAGGGTTATAATATACCAAATGCACGATTTTGATATTACGTTATTGTTTTTTTTTAAGTAAATACTTAAATAGTTTTAAAAAAATGGTACATAATACCAAATATGCACACAAAAACGATTATACTACTGACATTTGGTGGCAGAATTATACACTTAAGCGTTTCTTTAAAAAATCTTTAAAAGGTTCTTTACTATAATCCCGCTGGATTGTTTGCTGTGTTTTTGCTGGTTCTTCCCAGGACAGGTATTTTCCAAACCAGAGGTAAAAAAAGATTACTTTCAATAAGTATTATATGTAAGAATCTATTTAATAAAATACCTCTGATCTCTTCTATTCTATTTTATTTGTTAGCTTTTAGAATAAAGTCAAAATAAATATATGTAGGTTTTTTTATTTTTTTATAAATTTGATGTCAAGATAAAGTTACATACAGCCTATATAACGTCCCACTGGTGATCATTTTAAGGGCCTCCTCTTAATCAAAAATCTCGTCGCGCAGCTCCAAGGCGTGTCTGTGGTCTTTACATGTATTTGAAATATTTTTATTCCCTTTTTTATAAGATAGGGGTGACAAACGAGCACACAGTCCACCTGATGGTAAGTGCATGCTGTGGCCCATAGACATCTACATTTAATCTCGTTTGTCTATTATTCTTTAAAAAAACCTGTGTTTTAAGAATACTGCTAATAATATTATCAGTCGTGGGATTTATATTTTATATGTTATTTCCAAATACTATTCTCCTGGTGAACCCACCTGAGAACCCCTCAGTTTAGATTTTTGCAAAAGTGTTAACTCTTGATGTAGTAGCCAAGTGAGTCTTCAACAGCTGAGCCACGACAATTGTCTTAATTATTTTTAATTTAAGAATCAATGCTTTTTTTAGAAAGCACCAACAACAAAAACCCCAACCAGAAGAAATATCAATGTGACAAATGCAAGCAAATATTCGATCAAATATCTACTTTCAAGCAGCACATGGGGGGAAACCATAGAACCATTAAAGCAAAACGTATCTCTGTTTCTGAAAGCAAAATTAAATACATTTGCACAAAATGTGGCAAGATTTTGAAAAACCAGGAGAAGTTTAGGCTACACTGCCTTGGCCACGGCGATCCAGAACTAGAATGTAATAAGTGCCACAAAGTGTTCGCCTCAAAATTCACTTTACGCACCCACCGTAAAATACACTTAAGGAAACACTCGTGCGATTTTTGCACGAGGACGTTCACGAAAATTGACAACTTGATCATTCACGTCGCCAATTTACATTATGTCTTCATGTGCCGAGCTTGTGATTACACAACTAAGAAATACCAAGATCTGCAAGAGCACCAGAAATGTCATTTGAGTAAACGGGAAAGTACCGACACGGACTCTAGCATATCTTCCGACAGTGGCGTCACACACACTAACGTTGTCACCAAAACGAACACGCCATGCCCAAAAGTACAAGTAATAAATCCTGTGAACGAAAACAACGTCACCCAAGAGAAAATAAGTGAGGCCGATTCAATTATAGCTAAAGTGATGTCTAATAAAGTATTTCTACTTCATGCTAGGAAACACAAAAGATACAAAAAGGTTAGTTTTGTTTGTTTGTCTTATTAATGTTTTATTTAAATATCTTATGTATTTAATAAGATTTACATTGTTTTTAAAATAATCTTTCATCGTTTTAGGGTACGATTACTTTATAAGAATTAAAAAATTACAAAAGATAGGTCAATAACACACTAAATATATTGAGTGTCTTTCATACAATTATCAAATAACAATTATGATACCTGACTAACAAAAAGCCAAGGGTGATGGCATCGTAAGTGTCCAATGAACTTGTCTCGAACTGTTGTCGTAAATATCGACTCAGAAAAATACATAAAAAACTAAGGCCTCCAATTGATAGTTATCTCTATTTATAGCTTTCTCTTATTTCTGAGAAGCATTTGGAGTTTTTTTTTTATAGGATAGGGTGACAAACGAGCACACAGTCCACCTGATGGTAAGTGGTTGCTGTGGCCCATAGACATCTACATCTATCCTCGATTACGAATCAAAATGCAGATGCGTTGTCACCCGTGAGGACTAAGATGGAATGCCTCGTTTAGTTTCGGAGTTTACCACCACACATCGCGACAAAACTCTAGATACCATCCGTATTATCTGTATGATTTGCGGTAAACCACTATACGATCTGCTAGAAGTTTTTTTCTCGCAAAACTTCCATGTGGATACGGCTACCACCAGCGATTTTTCCGGAGGGTTCTTCAAGAAAAGAGCGTACTCTTTTTCAAAAGTCCGGCAACGTGCCTGCAAATCCCCTACTATTTGTTCATGGCAGTTGCTCATGGGCGGCGGTAGTCACTTGCCTTCAGGTGAGCCGCACGGTCGTTTGCTCCTCTTACACATAAAGAATTTTCAGTGTCTAATAACGTACTCAATGATTTGGACTCTGAGGAAGCATCAGTTATTTGGCAAACCATACATATATATAGGTTGACGGCTCCGTGGCGCAGTGGCTTAGCAATGAGTTACAGCGCTAAGGGCCGCGGGTTCGAATCCCGCACGGAACAAGTATTTGTATAGTCTACAAGTAATTGTTACGGGTCTGGATGTTTGTCCCTGTATATATTTGTAAACTCCACTCCACGATACAGGAGAAAATCCCAGAAATATATATATATATATATATATAGTATTTTAGAGGAAGAAAAATAAGGTAATTCCCAATTCGACTGTATGTTTTTGTATGTTTTGTATACATAATGTTCGTCAATAATTAATACTTTAGGTGCGGTCCCAAATAAACCAGGTGTAAGAAAAAATTTACCCCAGTCTATTCTTCCACCTACCTAGACTACCAAATCTACTCCTGCGTAGTCTATTTGAAAAACGGTATGAATAATTCAGACGACATTCTAGAAGTTATCTTGAGCTTCTGATTTTTTTATAGAAGAGGGGTCAAATGAGGATGCGGCTCACCTGATAGTACCGCCGCCCTCGAACAACTGTAACACCACGGGAATTGCAGATGCGCTGTCGGAATTCTATATATTTATATATTTTACATATTCCTCCTTCACGTAAAAGGGGCTAAAATTAGTCTATCAAAAATAAGTAAAAGCGGTTAAGAAAACTAAAAAGAATGAATTAATTTCACGTACTGAAGTCGAGGCTTTAACTCTATTGTCTTAGTACTGACTGTAGAATATTATGTAATTATTTTAACCGACTTCAAAAAGCGAGGAGGTACTCAATTCGACAGTATTTTTTAATGCGTGTGCTACCTCAGAACTGTTTCCGAACTGTTTTTTGAACCGATTTTTGAAGAATATTTTTTTTTGAAAGATCGTGCTTCTCATGTGGTTCCATATAAATTGGATCATGTAGTAGACCAAAGTTTTTGAGTTAAAATAATGCGTATTTAAACGACTTCGACTACATTGTTGATGTTCCCAATTCCCATTTTATTTATATTGATGTCGGTTGGATAAAATTTTTAATTTTACCGCTTGTATTCTTTTTAACTCTTTGAAGACGCGGTTCCCAGTTTTTATTAAAGTTTAATTTTAAATTTATCAGTCACGCACGTTTTCTTACGATTTTCAATGCCGCCGTCGACCGCGCTGTAAATCGGCATTTGAAAACGCTATTAACAATTTTAGTGTTTGGTCGGGATCAAAGTACGATATTTGGCGTACTATAAAATATTAAAATTGACCGCCCACGCTTGCTACGAAATCGATACAATAGCAAGCATCGATATTAAACTTACAAAATTCGGCTATTTCATAAATTAAAGACGTTAAAAATTAAAAAGCTAATATACAAGTAAAAAAAAATTATATGTCTTACCTACCTAGTTTGAAGAGCACCTCTCGCTCTCCCTGAATTGCGTGGCACGATCTCCGTCACCACTAATCCCAGCACCATTACTCCTCCCACCACTACATTAGGAAAGACACACCACACGTGTTTTGCCTCAACACGAGGCATCGTCAGTTGAAGTAGACTCTGAGGTGGCCGACCACTAAGGCTCAATTTACACTGCTGCGGAACGGAATGGATGCGAATTTTTGTAAGGAAATTGTACATAGTAAATTGAGTCTTATGTTAATTGTGTAACGCGCAAACTGGATATGAGGTAGAAAAGAAATCGCGTGACTTTCGGGGAATTCTGTAGACAAAGTTTGTGGAAATAGCTCGTATCTAGTTTGCGCGTTACACAATTAACATAAGACTCATTTTACTATGTACAATTTCGTTACCAAAATTCGCTTCCATTCCGTTCCGCAGCAGTGTAAATTGAGCCTAAGTATTTGGTAAATGTATTCTCTGACTGGTGATAAGAAGCAGTCTCGTATAGGTCCTATCAATGCTTCCATCCATCCTTCCATCCCTTACAGCCTAAAGAAGTCCACTGCAGAACATAGGTCTCTCTCATAGTTTGCCAAGCTTGGCAGGCGCGTTGGCATCCGTAGTTTTTAATTGGAGTTGTTATCCGGAACACGCTGCTGCCTGTCTCCTGGTTCGTGCTCCCTCTGCCGCCTCTTACGACACCCTCGGGATGATATGGAGTAGCGGACATTCAAACACGCCCACTACACGGTCTGTTATGATCATAAGAATTATTAGCTTAATGCGTTATAACGTTATAGCGCTGAGATCCGCGGGTTCGAATCCCGCACGGAATGAAAGTTGTTTGTCCTTGTGCAATTTACGTATGTAAACTACCTCCACGATATAGGCGAAGGTGTAGGTGTAGGTAACGTTTAAAAAAATATGGTTGGTAAATCTAAGTTGATAACGACGACAAACCTAAGAAAATGTGAAGCGACTTCAGCGTTATATTAATTATTTTTTCTTGATTGTATTCCGTAGTAGTTACTAAAACACACTGTGTAAAAATAATTAAAGTCCAACTTCATAAGCTAATAAGTAGAAATTGTTTCATTCTTTTAGTTCTTTGAAATCGGTGTAAACGTGAAACATGCAAAAAATGTAAAACGTTTTAATAAAAGTTTAATTTTACAATGTCGATATTACGTTTTTAGATACCTGCTTTATATTTAAAAACATATCGACTCTCTAACATGGTCATATGATATAGTTATATTTTAGTGGTGGCTACTTTGTGGTACCATACTTGTAGTTTAGTTAATTAATTCTCATATTCTTAAGTGATAAAGCCACGCTGCAGCCATATTATGGTTGTAGCATGAATGGGTCGGCTTGATCGTAGTATGATCTTGCTATGTGCTTATCAGCTGCTTTGCTTCGTATGGTGAGTGTCGTCAATCGAAGACACTTTGTCACGGGAAGCGAGGCATTCCATCTTAGTCGTCAAGGATTCTTAATCATAGTCATAGCATCCACTTACCATGGGGTAGACGGTGTGCTCGTTTGTTCCTCTTATTTTGAAAAAAATATTGCAGAAGTTTTGTCTAGTAGCTCCGTTGGCTTCTATTGTATGGTCAGTGTTCGAATTTACCTTTTCTAATACTATTGAACAAGTTGCAGATATATTTTTATCTCAAAGTTCTCATTTCAAATGTCTTCAAAAATTTCTTTAATTTTTTTTAGGTGTGTAACGTCTGCTTTAAGTCCTTCGGCCGGATTGGAGATTTGAAGAGGCATCTCATAGAACACGTTGTTAGAAGCACTCTAGCTAAAAATCCAGTGAACAAATACGGCGCCCTCAACATGCAATGCGAGGTATGCCGTTTGCAAACCTTCTCTAAAGTAAATAAATATAAGGCACATTTACGCGAACACGCTAAACTCACTCTTTACCAATGCATGTTGTGCAATAAGTCTTTTAGTGATTCCAGTAACTTCTCTAAGCATAAAAAAGTTCACGGCATCAAGTACTTTCAGTGTGATCTTTGTCAAAGAAAATTCAATTCAAAGAAAATGATCACACAGCACATGGAGTACCACAACAACAATTCACCGATTCCTTGTTTTTATTGCGACAAGGAGTTTCATTTCCAATCAACGCTAAATAAACATATTAAATGCGCGCACACCAAAGAATTGGCGGCCAGATTCCGATGTAAATTTTGCCACAAATATTTCAAAACGTTAAAGCAAAAGTGGGACCATGAATGGATCATTCATAATGTTAGAAAAATGATTGTCGACTGTCTTATATGTGGCTCGAAATTTAGAAAATATTCCGAACTGAAAAGACATTGTCATGATATTCACGAGTTAGGAATACCAACCGCCAAAACCTTGCTTGTTGCTAATGAACGAGAGAACCTAGGTGGTGAGAATTGATTTTAAGGCTGGTCCTATAAATTTGATTTAAACGCTATAGTTGTTTAGTTATAAGATTGTAATTGTTAAATAACTGGTACCTATTAGAACGCACTATGCACCTAATCTTTTGACTAATTACCCTAACCATTATGCAAAACTTTCAGTTATTCGAGTGATACAAGCAATTTTTATCGAAAAAAAATGTTATACAAATTGATTTATAAACTTATCTATACTTTCATATATTTATGGAAAAAAAATTAAACATTGCATTGCAGCCATTACATTAATAAACATTAATGGATTATATGACAAGTGTTGATATGATAGGTACATAATGATTTTTCATTTTTATCATGCTAATATATTTCTTTCATTTCTTTACACTGTTACAAATCACAATGTTATTCAATCGTGTACTGATCATACATAACCTAAAACGCTCTTTGCGTGTCTCTAAATTTATTTTTATTCAATGTAATGAGGGATATTGTGGTTTATAAATTATTTTGTCATTTTTGATGGAGAGATTTAAACGTTATTGCATAAACCAGTACTTTGTTACATACATATTATTACATTAGATGTAAGTATTAACTAGTTATTAACGGGAAATTAAGTTTTATACTTATACATTTACGTTTTGATCAATGTTACCTACATTAATAACGTGTTTAATTTTGGTGGTGGGCAAGAACTAATTAATTTTTTTCATCGTTGTTTTATAGTTAAAATACAAAGACTTCTGTATGTAATACTTAACCTAACTGTTGTGTTTTCTGTTGTCGCATAGGAGTCTTTGCAAAATTAAGTATAATTTTTTAGTTTAATGCTGTTAGTTTAGTAAAGCTCATTTAGTTTTTGATGATTAAGTTTTTGAAATTTAAGTTAAATTATCTTTTGATCTTATGTTTAGATGTCTCCTAATCAATTTTTCTTTTTGTTATTGATTTGTGTTTTTTTTTTTATTTTAAGGTATTAGTAACAAATATTTCTAATAAATACGTATAATGTACAAAGTTTTGTTTTCAATAAAACCTTTTTGTAAAATTTATACTTAGTCTGTATTTGTTCTTATATATAGGAATGCATTAATAATTATTATATTGATAACAGTGAAATTGGGACTCGAAAATTATAAATGAATTACAAGCAAGAATAGAGTAACAGATCTCACATCTCTTTCTACTGTCCCAGAAATTTCTCTTAACAGCCTACATAATAAGTGTCCATGTTATGAAATAAAGTACCTGGTTGACCGAGCTTTGCTCGGTATTTTTCGCTCGATTTTTTTTAATTCGTGTGTTTTGGAAATTATATTTAGATACAAATTACATACTGATGAAATATAAATAATATTTTTTGATCTTAGCGACATAACAGAAAAAACGGAACTGGTTATTTGAATAAAAAATCATGAGTGCAATTATTTTAATTTAAATTTTCGTGTTTTTAAAAAATACTAAAAAAGGGGCTCGAAAAAATAGATTTTCTCAAAAAAGAAAGGAACATGAAAAAAAAATTAAAAAAAGTCGCTCGGTCTGGGCCCGAACCGGGGTTCTAAGATTCTGTGACCGACCATTATCCTATTCCTATACTATTAAACGAGCAATTCTTGTATATAAATAAATATATATATATATATATATATATATATATATATATATATATATATATATATATATATATATATATATATATATATATATATATATATATATATATATATATATATATATATATATATATATATATATATAATCGGGATCTCGGAAACGGCTCCAACGATTTTCATAAAATTTAGTGTCCAGGGAGTTTCGGGGATAATAAATCGATCTAGCTAGGATTTATTTTTAGAAAATGTCTTTTTGTCCGTGTTTTTAGGCAATGAAAAACTGCTACAATATCGTTAGAATAAGAAGGTTAATTTTGACGGTTTATTAGTGATTATAAATAGCTTAATTGGTATAATGGTCGGTCACAGAATCTTACAACCCCGGTTCGAGCCCAGACCGACCGACCGACTTTTTTTAATTTTTTTTTGAGAAAATCTATTTTTTCGAGCCCTTTTTTTAGTATTTTTTAAAAACACGAAAATTTAAATTAAAATAATTGTACTCATGATTTTTTATTCAAATAACCAGTTCCGTTTTTTCTGTTATGTCGCTAAGATCAAAAAATATTATTTATATTTCATCGGTATGTAATTTGTATCTAAATATAATTTCCAAAACACATGAATTAAAGAAATTGAGCGAAAAATACCGAGCAAAGCTCGGTCAACCAGGTACTACCAATTAAGCTACTTATAATCGCTAACAATTGATCAAAATTTACCTTCTTATTCTAACGATATTGTAGCAGTTTTTCATTGCCTAAAAACACGGACAAAAAGTCATTTTCTAAAAATAAATCCTAGCTTGATCGATTTATTATCCCCGAAACTCCCCGGGCACTAAATTTTATGAAAATCGTTGGAGCCGTTTCCGAGATCCCGATTATATATATATATATATATATATATATATATATATATATATATATATATATATATATATATATATATATATATATATATATATATATATATATATATATATATATATATATATATATATATATATACAAGAATTGCTCGTTTAATAGTATAGGATAAACCCACTTATTCAATATCTATTTTACTGACGTATCTAGATGTCAAGATTTTATAGCGTTGTTTTGAATTTAGTGTTTTATAAACTGTGTAATTCGTATTGCCCATTTATTACAAGGGAATACGCTATCTGTCTTATTCTAGCGCACGACCTTGGTTGCCGTCGCCGCGCAAGCGTGGTTAACGTCACCCGCTCTTCGGCCACAGCCACACATTGGATCAGCGTTTTTCTTGATACGGCAATTGCCGTAATATACGGCATTCAGGCATCTTAAGCAACAAAAATACGGTATACGGCAGCTATTTGATTACCGTATTAAAATATACGGTAATTGTCTAAAGTAAAAAAAATATATTTCGTATAATGGAACACACCAACTTGTTAACCATGAAGATTAGAGAACAGGAGAACGATCACCACGTATTGTTGCCGGCACGAAAAGTGAGCACAGATGAACTATGGTGGGGGTTGAACCAGCGTAGGTACGCTGTCGGCCAAAATTATTAGGTACTGTTGTTATTTCAATTCATAATTGAATATTTTCGCTGACTTTTTTTCGAAATTCTGAGTCGTTTACTTATTTAACTATACGACGTACAGTAGCTACTTAGACATTAGTCGCCTTAGCAGTCTGTTTATAAACGTCTATCATGTTTTCCCAATACCTAATTATTTCATGTAACAAAACACTGAATAGACCATTTGTCGGGATTGTTTATTTAACACCGAATTCTTTCTTCTCTGCATATTTAGCCCAAAATCCGAATGTTGAAATTATAACATAAAAAAAATAATTAACAACAAGAAATATCAAAAACAATTAAAAACTAGAAATACATAAAGAACAATTAACAACGAGGTAACACTACAATTAACAAAAAAACTAATTAAAGAGTTGTCACTAAAATTGCTCTCAAGTGTACGGTAGTCGAATGATACGTGCGAACCCAATAGACGATGAGAATCGGCTGACGAACCAATCACCTCAAGCGTCAGCGTGGTCAACGTCATATCAACCAATAAAAAGTGTGCTCACGACTCGTGGCGGCAATTATACTAAAGCATAGCCCACCTGTCCTTAAAAATTGTAAAATTTATAGCGGCGCTGACGTCGGAGAATAGTGGCTGCGAAATTAGCTGTTCATGAGTATAAGTCGATGAAGTTAGTTGAATAATGTAGTTACACATTTTCTCCGCGGCATTGGTGAGAAAATTTTCATGCTCCGTAATTTTGTAATTTTTGACCAAAAAAAAAATTGAAAAATGGAGAAATATTTTATTGTGCGTGGATGTGCAAGTGGATTAGCATCTGATCGAAAAAATGGACTGAAAATGACTTTTATTGACCGAACTTAGCGATCGCAGCGCCTCACTTATGGTGTCCATATTTCTGGAACACTATTTTCTATGGCGATCATTCTTCTGTTCTCTAACCTTTAGAAACATGGAGTTTACTGTAATTGTACAAAATTTCAAGTGCCAAACTAAATGATACGTAAAATGAAAGATAAAAGACAGTATAAAAAACGACCCAAATGCAACAGAATCAGAAGTACTGGAAACTATTCAAAACCTATATGGTGAAGAATAAAATTAGTACATATATAGTACACACTTATTTATTATGTAAACAACATGTATTTCACGTGTTTTTTTATTGTAACCTTCTAAACAAATATTTTGTACAATACGGCATTTTTGTTTGTTTTCCCTATAAATCCGGCAATTTTGGAGTTAGAATACGGCAACTCTAAATTTGTCAGGAACAACGCTGCATTGGATTTCCACTTTTCCCATAGATGACTTTTCCACAGTCCGCGAGAACCACAGAGTACTTTTTTATATAGGGAATAGAGGTCTCTCTCGACGCCTTCAAATAGGAATCGACAATGACGGTGCTGCCGTCTGCATGAATGATATGGAACTACTTTCAGTGTATAACTAGATATACATAGGTAGGATGCCTTCTTAAATATTCATTGTTATTATTTTATTAATTAATTTATATAACTAATTATCCTTATTCCGTGTGGTATATTATACCGAGTACATTTTCTCTACTTAGTATATATTCTCACATTACATTATATGCACACACGGAATAGGGAAAAGTAGTTATATAATAAAATAAAAGAATGTAATAAATAAAATAAACTAACGATATTTTTGTACTAGAAGGGAAAATTTACAATAGTAAAACCACAATGTCTTTAAATTAATCATTTAATTCGTCTTTTAAAACACTTATAAAATAATTTAACGATAATTTTTGTACTAGAAGAGAGAATTTACTATAATAAAACCATAACATATAACATAACATAAACACTCACGCCTGTCACCCAGAGGGGTAGGCAGAGACTACGGACTTCCATTTGACACGATCCTGACATACCTCTTTCGCCGTTAAGGTACTTTTTTAAGGTTTCGTTAAGGGTACTTCTAACGTGGCCCATTTTCAAAATATCGCCAATTTGGTCGATAAACTTTTTTCTAGGGCGTCCCTTCCCGACTCTGCCGTTCACATCTGCCATATAAATTTGCTTTGTCACTCTTTCCTCATTCATTCTTTCTACATGACCAAACCACCGAAGCATTCCTTTCTTAATCCTGGTCACAACATCATCTTGCATACCACATTTATCTCTTATCACGCAATTTCTCACCCTGTCATTCAGATTCAACCCTAGCATACTCCTTAAAGACCGCATTTCTACAGCATTTATTCTACTTTCGTGCTTCTTCTGCCACACCCAGCTTTCACTACCATACATTAAAGTAGGGACTAACACAGCATTATGAATTACCATACGTGCCTTTTTTGACACATTCTGGTTCCTCACAATAGAGTGTAGTGTCCCATTCACTCTATTCCCTGCATTTACTCGTCGTTCTATATCCTTATCATATCTACCATCCCTGCTAAATACACATCCCAAATACACAAACTCATCCACTTGTTCAATTAACTCTCCTTCTATTCTTATTTCACATACCGTTTTGCTTTCTTCTCTTTAAAAAACCATCACTTTCGTCTTACTTGCGTTCACTTTCATTCCCCTTTCTTTTAATGCCCAGTTCATTAATGTAACCATCATTTGCAACTCAGCCGCCGATGACGCAAATATGACTTGATCATCGGCATACAAAAGGCATTTGACAGTTAACTCGCCCATTCTTAACCCGCATTCTTCATCTTTCAAAGTTTGCAAACACCTGTCCATAAATAGGTTGAACAGCCACGGGGAAACTACACAGCCCTGTCTGACACCTTTTCGGATGCCAAACCAGTCCGAGTAGACCCCATTGATCCTGACACAAGCACTCGAGTCCCTATAAAGAGACCTTAATGCCTGTATCAAACCAGCGCTCAACCCATATGAGTTCAGTGTTTGCCATAACACATTCCTGTCCACTCTGTCATAAGCCTTTTCCAAGTCCATGAATGCACAAAAAACTTTCTGGTTTTTAGCCAAAAACTTCTCCGCAATCATGCGCATGGAAGACTTGATCTGTACACCCCATTCCCTTTCTAAAACCCGCTTGCACATCCCAAATTTTTCCATCAGTTTCTTTCATAACTCTTTCAATTAACACCTTAGCATACAGTTTACTCACAATACTAAGCAAGCTGATACCACGGTAGTTTTTGCAGTCCTGCAGTCCTTGCAGTGTAAAACCACAATGTCTTTAAATTAATCATTTAATTCGTCTTTTATAACACTTATGGAAGTATTTTTTCGCCTTTATTTGAAATACATCCTCATAATCATTGGAGTCTCTCTTCCCTTTTAATATTTTGTTTATATCATTACAGTAATTGTTTATGAAAAATCTGCAAGATAAATTTATAATAAATTCTATAATTTTGTCTTTGTGTTGATCACAATTTAAAAAATCAAATTCTATATGTAGAAATAATATAGTTTTTATGAATTCTTTTAGATTTTCATAATATAAATAACGTTTTAAAATTTCGTTGGTAATGTCTTGCATTGCAGATATGCAAGAGAGGAGAGATTCGGAAGGACTGACAAGCCAACGTCTGCCAGCATATTCTCGGCATTTAATATATTCATTTTCTTGAGAGGCAACCATGTTTTTAGCGCATTGCTGACAATTTTTAAATATTTTCTTTCTAGCACTGTGTACAAAATATCCACTCACATATTGTAGAGCGCCTAGTACTCGGGGATCATTTTCCTTTTGACTTAGTTCAGTTACTTGCACTGTGGGTATGCTATCAATTTCACTGGTCACCGTGGCTTGGCAGTCATCTATTATGAGGGTGTATAAAACTTCACAATAGTCTTTTTCACAATTTGCCCCAGGGGCATGGACACTAGATATGTTATTTATTAATAAGCTAGTGTAGGCACTTTCAAACCTTTCTGTTGTGGGGTTTGTGTTGCGGCACCCATGGCTTCTAATAGCCCCGAAAAAGTTTTCTATGGGGTCTTGGTTTAGGTGCCTCATCCAAACAGAAGTTATGCCATAGTCATTTTTTAATTTTTTTAAAAGTATTTGAACACCATCTATTGTCCATACCCAATTTTCTAAAGTAGGGACTTTCTCAGCTTTACCTGTTACAATGTTAGTAAATTTCATATTTCTTAATTCTATTTTAGCCTTATTCCATACATTATTATGACAAGAATTTGGTCTTGCAGGTCCTAATAATGGCTTTCCATGTTGTTTTCGCTTTGTATAACTCCCGTTTAAAGAATCAAACAGTTGATCGAAAAAAAGGAGAACATCAGCTGTCTCTTTACATTCTTCGGAGAGAATTCCTTTGTCTGTAAAAAAAAAATGTTTTAGCAACATAATTCCGAATGTAAATACTATTAAGCTACACTTGAGAACAACATTTGACAAAATAATATTAAAAGTTTGTGTAGACTAGATAGAAGTGCATTCCGATCTTAGCAGGCTCTTCCAAATACCACGGCCAACTGCTGCAATCACGGCCGTGGTTGCTAGATCGCAGTCGCGCCTGTCGGGCTGTGACTGCCACAATCTAAATGTTACCTTTATACACAACATTAAAAGTTCTTAATACATGATGAGTAATTAATGTATAAAGGTACTTTATTTTACCTGCTAAATATCCCATGTTGGATGCTACTGTTTGACTGAAGATTTGTGTGGCATATTTGACCTTCATTTTGGAAATTTTATTTGGTATGACATGATTGTCCGTAAGCTTTGGCATTAGCCTTATACCTTTGTACCCAGGGTTTTCTTTGAGTAGCAATTCAATATGGTGCCATTTTGCTGTTCGCATTTGCTGATCACGTACATATGTTAGGTTTTTTGTTATTAAATTATTACGAGTGCATTTTATTAGATGGGGAGGGTCATATAGTGGAATGACTTCCTGATCGTTGACAAGAAACATATTCTCTATAGGCTCTCGTCCAGACTTTATAAAAATCCCTCTAGTCTCCTGTAGTAAAAGTTTAATGGCATGCCTATTATTGGTGCCTTGATCAGACACTGTTGCTATTACAATTAGCCCAGCCTCTTGTAATTCTTTAATTACATCTTTGAGTTGCACTGCTAATTCCGGTCCACTTGTTGCTCCTGCAGAAAATGTATATGATACGGGTTGTTTATAATTTTTTATCAATCCCCGTATCATGAACACTTGTGCATGATCAGCATAGTCAGGACTAGTTTTCCGGCCATCAGTGGCGAAACCAATTACCCTGTCTTTCCGCTCATTATAAGTTACATTGGCTTTCAATGTCATTTCGTCGAATAAAACTATGCACAGTCTCTCTTCTACTTTAAACTTTTCTGTAGCTTTTTTGATCTGAGCAAATATTCTTTTATTTATTCCTGGTTTTACATTTGCATGGTTTAAAAGTTTTGTGAGAGTTTGTGGAGTTGGCAAGATGAATATTTTTCTTAAAAATCTATAGCACTTTGGACTTTGTTTTAAAATTGACAAAGCTACAATTTTTTCCTCTAGAGAAAATCGTCGACCTTTGTACTTCTTTTTAATTTCCCTGAACTGCAGTAAAGTTAATATCTTAGCTGTGCTGGGCAACTTATCAATGGCTTTTATAAATGCAGGATTAGAAGTTAGTTTTTTCGCTGCTTTGAGACTTGCAGACTGCTTTTTAACTTGGTTTTTATACTTGCTTAGTTTGTTTTTCACTTGAATAAGCTTCTGGTATAAATCATGTTCTAATGTTGTTACAGCTTTGATTTTTTTAGAAACAATGGACTTCGTTTTCCTTTTAGTGCACCCTAGAAGCAAAAAACTTTGTATCAGAAACAAATAAAACAGCGTACTGGCATAAGTTTATCTATTCTAATAATAGCTATGCCAATATTAGCTTATATGTAGTGAATTCCTACTTAAACTCAAGTGAAACTGCCATACACCTGTGTCATGCGATTAGTATAGTATTGGACAGTGTGCTTTGGACTTACAATTGCACTCTCAGTAGATAGCCCAGACCGAAATCCAAACTGCGCGTCATGTAGGTTAGCTACTTTTTCAAGGTAAGAATTAAGCACACCGTCCAGCACCTTAGCGACATTTTTGTTTTACACATCGTAAAAAACAGAGTCAGAACCCTCGGGAGGTGAACACCAGCATACTTAAGATGCTCAACGCTAATGCCATCATGCCCAGGAGACTTGCCACCAGTTATGTTTTTTAGTGTATTTCGCACTTGTTCTGCTGTAACATGCACTAGTTTATTTTCTCTGCTTTTTTTGCTGGCTTGTTAAAAGTAGGAACCGAGGGGCCCAGTGGCGAGTTGACATTAAAATGAGCCCTAAACATTTCTGTAATAGGAGCAGGCTCATTCTCCCCCTCAACACTTGTTGGCAAACCAGACTTAACATCAAGCTTTCTTGTTGCCTTCCAGAAACAATCAAAATTTTTAGTAGATCTATGTTTGGCCAAAACATCCATTTTCTAGATTTTGTTGGCACCATTTTAGTCGACTTTTGAATATTTTATGTGATTGGTACATCTGCTCATAGAATCTACCAGACTTAGGCCGATTAAATAGCAACCACACTTGATAGTTAAGCATGGCCTGCTTGTGAGCGTCATAAACATGGTTTTTCCACCCACATAAATGACTGTTATTCTTATATTTACGCGAACACTATACATTGAAATAATACTGGTTTTTATGGAATAAAAAATATAAAGTTAAATTTTAATCTATGGTAAACACGGTTAACTATGACATCTGGACGTAGCATCTCCAAAAATATCACACTATAACTAAAGGGAGACAAACAGTTTTACCACAAATTTTACCACAAAAAGTATTCTCAGCAGTGACCAGTACATGAATAAACTATAAGGTTCAGAATAGAAGTCTAAAAGGAATAATGTCCTCCCGACTGAATTTCGGCCACGGCGGTCTGCCTCAACGGCGGCCAGCCATCCGCGCAGGACAGGATTATAGTGCCCAAGTGTATGCGCAAGCACAGGTGCACTCTCTCTTCCCTTACCCTCATAATCCGATGGGACGGTAAACTGACACGACCGGAGAGAGATCAGGTGCAGGATCAACGGCTTTACGTGCTTTCCGAAGCACGGGGGTGAGACACCGCCAACTTCCCGACTCCGGGCAACTACTGAGAATTTCTTGACGGAAAAATCAATAGTTAATTTTTTGGCCCGACCCAGGATTCGAACCCAGGACCTCATGATCAGCAGTCGCACTACTACAACCACTAGACCAACGAGGCAGTCTCAAAGCAATATGCTATTTAATATAGTAGATTTAGACATTTGGTAGAGCCATGCCACGGTTATATTAGTAGGATAGTTGTAGCATGAATGGGTCGGCTCGACCGGGGAAGGACCACGCTCTTACAGAATACCAGCGTAAAATAGTAGCTTAATAATTTGTCACCCTATCTTATAAAAAAATACTATAAACTGAATCAATCAAATGGATAACAAAACTGTAATATAGTTAATCTGAACTGCATAAGGGAAGAGCCACTGACATCACTGGTTATATAGACAAGCTGCATGTCTTTTACTCAATCAGACTAAAATTGGTTTCGTGAAAAATTTCTGTAATAAAAATAGTTCATTCCAGAAAATTTATTCTTTCCTGCAGTGAGCTAAGATGTCTCTCTCGTTATGCCGAGCAAGACAAAGTATTATTGGACCTATTTAGTTGCATCCTGCTCCAGCAAAAGATAAAGCAATGCAAAAATTATGTCGCATGTTGCATTTTAGTTTAGTATTAAACAGCGGAACATACCTATGTTTTCTTTCATCCAGGCATAAGTGCTGGATGTAGCCATGGCATCAACCGCAAAATCTGAAATAGAAAGTATATGAATGTATATAATTGCGCCGAAAATAGTCATTATGACACCAATTTCAAACAGCAGCTCAAACCAATTAGAATCATCACTGATCTAGCTAGCTATCTACCTTTTGTGGTTGATGGTTCATCTTCTGGTGAGTGCTTCATCTGTCGAAGTGGTCTTCTTTCTACAAAGGTGAATTTGGGTAGGGCCAGTGGTCCTGAAACATAGATGTGCAAGAACTTAGACAAAAAACTTTTATTCAAGTGAACCAAGTTTCAAATTAAGTCTTAGTACTTTAGATTTTTAGCCAAAAGCTTAACAGAAATAAAATATGAGACAATAATAAATTGCAATTGGTATGTAGTCAATTTAATATTATTTTAACAAAAAATATTAAAGGGTCCACAAACATTATAAAGTGTCACTTTTTTAATTTCGTAACGACCTACTAAAGTCCACTGCTGAACATACATAAGCCACCCCTAAAGATTGCCTCATTGGGGAATATTTGCCATAGCTGCCATGCTTGGCAACCGCATTTTTTACCTGATTTGTTTTCCTCTGTCGCCTCTTACGACACCCATGGGATGATATAGGGTAGTGGTTTTTCTTACACCATCACTACATGGCCTATTTTTTATTTATTTGCTGAAAACTAATACTTCTTTTTGTTGGCAACAATTTTTTTTTCAATAAAACTGCTATTTTTGGAAAGAGCATAAGTTAAGATTAAAGATCTAGCATATTTAAATAGGTTGATCAAAAAAAAAAATGTTTCTCCAACTGGTTTCTAATTGTGAAATTATATTGCCAAATATGTTCAATCTTACACTTTAACATTGATTGAATGATTTATTGATATTATTTTTCCCAATAAAAAGTTATAGAATGGTCCATCACAATAAGAACAGAAGCAGCATTGTCTTTAAATAATGAAAAGTTGCCCTGATATATAATTTTGGTAATGCTTCATAATTTGTCCTGTATTTGAGAGTAGGCAGGTACCAGTCGTTTTATAGATTAGATATAAGGTTTCAACAAAAAATTATCCCTATAGCCCAATACAAAAAGTTCCTTCCCCTTTTTATTTACAATAGTTTTTTTTTATTCACAAGTCATACATTTGAATTATTTGTTTCTTTATTCAAAAGGGCTCCTAGTAGTGGCCAAGGTTCCATTAATGCCTAGTGTTAAAGAGCTAGAGATTGCCTGTGAAATCAAGGGACATATAAAATATAATAATAATATAAAACACAAATAGTACATAAGATGCTAAAACTAACCTGGCAGGTTTAATGTTGGTGTAGCAATATTACTCAATCTACCATAGCGACAACAAAACTTTTCTTCAAAGTGTGCATGACACACACGGCGGTGTTTGTATATGTCATCAGAGTCCAACCCAATAATATCACCTCCAATAGAATGGACCCATATATTAAAGCGTAGTCTATCTTTTTCTGGATTTGGAAATAAATGCAGAGGCATCTGCATACCTGAACAGAAATAAACACAATATGTTAATTAAAGTTATTAACTCTTATTGAAGTTACATGGTTGACCTTCTCAGAGTGTAGTCAAAAGACCTTCAAAATTTACTGGTCTCAGTCCAAAAGATATCACTTTCATCTGTATAAAATTATATGGATCTAGTTCAACCTTTTGGATCACTATTTTAAGCACTTATTCTAGTTATAGACTGACACTCTGACCAAAATGAGTAATATGGCAAACCTATTAGTAATGCTACGCAGGCACCTACATGCATTTTTTCTTAAGCATTTGAATTATATATTTGACTGAATGCTAAAACTTGATAATATTTAAAAAACTTACTTCCTGAATCCAAACAACCAGGAACACAACACTTTTTACTAGATAGCGACATAATGTCTGAAGTCTTTTAAAACAAAAACAAAAGTATTTAACAAACAAAACTCTATCTCAAACACAAACAGTGAACAATTTCACACAACCCAACGTAGACCTGGAGGAGGAGGACAAGGCACTCAACTCAACTCAATAAACTCAACAACAAAATGCAAAAATATCGAATTTAAACAAACAACCAACTGGAAGAATGTTAAATTGACATTAGAGGACATTTTGGATTTTGATAAGTCCCGTTCAAAATGGCCGGCAATAAAATTTTTATTTCTACTATACTTTAAACCAAAAATAGTAAAAAAGATTTGTTCTATGTTAATCGTGTAAACTGTTCGCTAAAATAATGAGACAAAAATAATTATTTAATAAAAACTATATTTTACGAAACGCACGGAAATTTTTTCTTCTTCTATACGTTCGTAAAATTCTACCAAAAGAGAAATAAATTCGTACATGGTTAGACAGGTTATGAGACTAATTTAGGAGTACGCCCAACACAGTTAGAGTTCGCACGATCAGATATGTTTCAAATTTGGTACCATAATCTATCGCCGGTGGCGTTCCCTGTATTACTGCTATAGAAGTAATAAATAATAATGCTACTATGTTAAAAAACCACAAATTTGTATTGGTTTTCTAACATTTTACATTCAACCCTAACTAGTACGAATATTTTTTTTAAATATCCTAACAATTAGTACTGAGATTGAATACCCTGGCGAGAACGCGTCGTCTAGTTTGTGTCGGTGTGTAAACAACGCGCGAAACAATACCGCGGGCGCGAAATATTCGATTGCTGTCAAATCATCAATGATATCACATATTATTTTCATCGTATAGTAATTCTCTACAACAACGACTGAGCGAGAACTGCAATATTCAGAGAGAATTGAAACTACCGAGGTAAGTACATAGATATACACGATTATCTGTGTTGTTTAGGTCACGTCACAGAGTACCTTTGTATAAACTGAAATAGAGACCAATCTTCGACCTATAAAATGGCAATGCATAACTAGCGCCTCTAGTATCCATAGTTAGCAACTTTATTGTAATATCTATAAATATAAGCATATATATACACACATGCCGTATATATATAGCACCTACGTATATATACTTGTTCTCATCACAGATATTAATAATTAAAATCAAAATAAATAAAACTAACATTATTTTTACAGGATTTATTAAAAAACAGCACACAAATACAATAATAGTTATGACAATAATAAATATCAGTACATTTATTCAACTTAAATATAGAAATTAATGAACAGCCTGAAAACAAAGATAAGAACTAAATTTAAAAAATTTTATACAGTAAATCTGCACTCAACTTCTTATATTATAATATGTATTTAAAATGCGTCAAGAATAAAATTGAGATCGTTTGGAATTGAAATAAATTTGAAACCAATTGCTAATTAAGTAAGCAATTCTACATTATTGCTCCATTAAATTGAGACGAAGATATATATATATATATATATATATATATATATATATATATATATATATATATATATATATATATATATATATATATTGAGAGATGGGCCGAATATTCGTTTAAGTGGTACTGAAAATGTCCACTTGAATTGTACGAATTGAGTAATGTCATGTCTTTCATAATTTTACTGTCGAAAGTATATTTTATTTATGGGTTAAATCTACTCGAAATGTTATGTTTTCGAGGTACTTTAGATTTATTTCTAATTATAGCAAATAGAAAGCTTGATAATTTTTTTTTGGAATTAAACAAAGAAAACATTAAATTACATTAGTACATTTCACTTTACTTCGGTCGTCAGTTTTTCTATATAATCTCGCGCGCTTTATGGTGACAAGTTTCGATATAAATTGGTTAGTTACAGAGGTGATCCCGTTGAATAATGTTCGGCCAAATATTCGGTTCGGTAAAAGTTTTACCGAACTTTCGGCCGAATATTCGTATTCGGTGACAACAATATTCGGCCTATATCAAATTAAAATCAAATCCAATCTTGAATATTTGTTTTTCTTAATCTTTTAAGATTAAATTGAAATGATAGTAAAATTGAGGTCCTTTGGAATTGCGGCGATTTATAATTTTTGAAATGAATTTTAAACCAATTGCCAATCAAGTAAGCAATTCTGCATATTGCTCCATTAAAATCGAATCGAATATTGACAAAAACAAATATTCAAGCAATAATATTTATATAATAATGAATATTTGAAAACAAATATTAAAGCAGTATGTTAGCAATGAAGACGTCTTAAACTCACATTATATAATAACTTATATCAAATAATTTAAAGCTCAAAATAAATTATGCTTCTTTGCATTATTTCTAACACTTTTTTTGAATAAAATATGTAATACAAAAATTATGTGCTGTATTGTACCCTGTAGTGTAATAAGTCATGACGGCGTAAGAGAATTTACTACTCAATGTCATCCCGTGGGTGTCGTAAGAAGCGACAGAGATAAACTAAAACATGAGCTATGCGTAGCAGCCTTTTCGAAAAAAAATACGCTGCCGTTGCCAACCCACCTGATATACTGTGGCAAATATTCCCATAGTATCACGCATAAAATACCATAATACATACATATTAGAACGGGGAAGTGGGCGGAGCCCGCGTAGCCACTAAAATGTCACTAATACGTCAATTCACACGTATAAATGTCAACACGATATGTGTTTTGACGTTTACAATGGTCTCCAAAATTTGCATGCAAATTATTTAGGAAATGCCAAATTGCACCCTATTTACAAATAAATATGTAAGTGTTAAACGTATGTGTTAAGCGATTTTTTTTTAATGAGATTCACTCTGTAAACACAGCGAATCGGGTTTGTCGACGCCCTTCCTCGTACAAAATAAAGTTGACAGCCATTCTATTGTGTATTATAGTATTCTATGGTATCACGAATCTTTAGCAATAGACTTTGTGTTCAAAAATAAATTATTTGATGAATATTGTAATAATGCATTCTATAGACTCATAGAGTATATCTAACCTATTTAATAACGACATATCTGCTAATTATAAAAATATATTTGTAAAAAAAATAAGATTCATTAATCTTACTTTTATAATTTGGTGGTTCAATTTAAGCGTATTTATTATTACATATCATTGATAAATCAGTTTAGAATGCATGAATATATAAAATTTGTAACAGTAATTAAATATTATTAACTCATTTTGGTAGCAACAAGAGTAATCATTTCTTTTTTTTTTTTAAAGTTTACTTCTTAACCTTTGGGCTTTAATTTGGAAATAGTTATCATCATCTACCAAAACATCTTTTCTCCCAGCTAATATTCTATTAATATTTTTAAAACTATTAAAAATCAGACAACGCATCACAATATTTATCAAATAATCAACTAATTTATTTTTATGCACATTACATTTCATAAAATCAAAATCAATTAAAGTATATAATATGCTTGTTTTCATAATTTCTTTTAACTGATCATTTTCAAAATCGTCCTTTGAAATATGATTGATTATATCCCGCATATCTGAAATTGATTAAATCAAATCATTGCAAGGAATACAAAGCCAAGTATTTTATGTATTCTATTTCATCTTCAGAAAATAGGTCATATTTACAGTTTTTTTTATTCTTAGAAAAAGGGCTTTGTCACTGAAGCGATTATGACGCCCTGGTACAACAAAATTCTTAAATAGGATAAATACTAACAAATAAACTTATTAATTATTTAATCTATTATTTACCAACACAAAGTTTTTTGGCATCATCTGATAACGGGTCCGAAAAAATAGTATTATTGTCAACCAAATCCAAGAAATACATTTTGACAGCTGTCAGACTTATTGCACCAAGTATGCCAACCAAAAAATGGAAACGTACAAAATTCGATTCTTTAAAAAAATCGATAACGATTATTTAGAGTTGGTAATCATTTACAGTTTGGTTTGAATAATACCAGAATAAATAAAAGACGCATAATTTAAAACATAAGATTGATCAGTTTCTTCTTATTTGTTGTTACTGCTTATTTCTAAAGGCACATTTATAAAAATTTAAGATTGAAACTAGATTAAAAATAAATTTATTCAACCACTATCAGTACAACTAGTTGAGCTGTCGTTGTTTAGATTATTATTTGATTTTCGATAATGCAGTCAAAATTAATGTCTCTTTCAAAGTCATCCATAATCAATTTTTTTTTTGTTTTTTATACCACTTTTGTCCAATCATCGTTTGTGATATGGGCACATGCTTCAACGAATATATAAGAAATAGTCCAAAAAGTTAAAGCAACAAAATAAGAAGACAAACACAAAATTACGCGTAGTAAGCTCCCGAAATGGCGGAAGATTGAAATTACGTAATAGTTTTTTCAGCACGGCCTTGTATGTGAATTTTTTTGCTTACACAAATTTAAAAAAAAAAACTTGTTTTGTTCATGATTGATGAATTTTAAAATAAAATTAAGTTGAACAAATCATAAATTACAAAAATAACGATTCCATTATTTGAATATTTTTACCGATTATCTGAATATTTTTGCCGATTATTCACATAACAATGAATTTTAATGATACAAACACTACGGTAAGGTACATAGCGACGTCAAGTAAAAAAAGGTGATACTGGATATTTTTTTAGTATCTTGCTTTGTTTGAAAGATGCGAATTTAAATTAGTAATAAAAATTATACACGAGGTAAAGAAATATACATAACTTTATAATTCTTCGGATTTACGGAAAAGGTTATTTTAAATGTCGTGAGTACGCTTGAGCAAAGTTATTGCGAAATGATTAATGTGAAACGTCAAAAGGTATTTCTTAGATTTGGTTGACTATAATACTGCTAATCAATGACAAATGTAAAATACAATTTTTTCTTTCTATGGAGTTCTGGGCACATTCTATCAAAATGTGATAAGCATCATCGATAACATTGCAAGTTGAACAGTGCCCAGATCTGAGTCTTAATGCTATTACAGTATCGGGTCTACACAATATTCCGTTATCTATCCAGGTTGAGCGCATTGGGTACGGCTGGATCGTACGGTACCATATACCCTTTTCTTTTGCGCTTTCGTCAAAATATTTCTTCCAAAGGTCATAGCAATATTTTTTAATAAAGGTGTATAATTTTGAAATTAAGGGGTAATATTAATAAAATAGCCGAAATAGCTTGTTTGGCTAGAATCAGCTTTTTCATTACTCTCTAAGCCAATGTTCGAAGGTATCCATTGTAAATATATATTCTGAAGTCAGCCTGTAACTAACTAGAAGCTTTAAAATCGCATATGCTACTGGTAAGCCTCGAAAAACCGAAGTCCACCGAGCAAGGTGTTGAAGCGCACTCCTTGAGTCGTTTAAAGTAACAATATTGCATATTTACAGTTAACACAATGTTTATATTTAGTTTCATTATAATTGGCGTGAGGTTTATTTCTAAAATTTTTGTGAAATCAAATGTGCAGGTTGACGATGCCTCTAAGTTTTCATTAACAATGAGTGTGCACAGCATTACAATAATCTAGCTCGCAGTTTTTACCATGAGTGTGGACACTACTTAAATTATTAATCAAAACGGTGGCAAAAGCTGACTCATATTGGTCACAAGTTGGATTAATATTACGGCATCCATGGCGTTTAACCGATCCAAAGAAATTTTCCAGTGGGTCCTGATTTAGATGACGCAACCAAACTGATGTAATGCCAAAATCAATTTCAATTTTTTTTAATAAAACTTCCATCCCTTCTAGTGTCCACACCCAATTGTTTACAGTTGGAATAAATTCTACTAGTGGAAGATAAACATCATAGACGCAAAAACTTTTTTGGCATCCATACATGTTTTGTGATGTATGGAGTGAGCTGTTGCAGGTCCAAGTCGAGTTTTAGCATCTTTTCTTTTAAAAACTGCCATAACTGAGTCGAAAATATTATCCATAAAAGCAGCAGATCAGCATCTTCGTACTCTTTTCGAAGGATACCCGTTGTCTTTTTCTTGTCTGCCAATGCTCATCCTTAAAATTAAAAAAATTATCAACCAGTTTTGTTTAAAAAAGGAAAAAAAGGAAACAATTATTGCAACACCCCACAAACATCATTAAGTATTTATTAGTGGTTGCGAATTGACTTTCCTGAATCTAATAATTTTAAATTTATTGACCAATAATTTAAAGTAAAATTTGGTACCTATCTAAATTCTTTTAATTTGTTATTTTACGTTCATGCACAAAATAGTTCATAAGGCGCACTTAATGCCATAGGGCATTCTATCAGTCAACTATTAAGCTAAACAGAGGAACATGTAAGAGGTGGTGGAGCAATAATCAAAATAGAAAGGTTTTTTTATAGAATAGGATGACAAACGAGCACACAATCCACCTGATGGTAAGTGGTTGCTGTGGCCCATAGACATCCACATCTATCCTCGATTACAAATAAAAATGCAGACGCGTTGTCACCCGTGAGGACTAAGATGGAATGACTCGTTTCCAGTAAAAAGGGTCTCCGGTTCTCTACACTCACCATACGAAACAGTAGCATTAAGCTACTATTTTACGGTGGTATTCTGTGAGAGCGTTGTCCTTAGCCGGTTGAGCCGATCCATTCGTGCTACAACTATACTACTGATATAACTGCAGCATGGCTCTACCACGTAAAAAAGGGCTGATAAAATACTAACAATGATATTATCATTACTAATATTCCCCATATTCACCAGCTTAAAATGCTTGTGCTAGGAACGGTTCACGAGAGTAGTCGAATGGCGGATTAGATTTCACGACCTTTTGAGTTCGCGGCCCGTAACCTGCCATTAGGCTAACGTAATGATACCAATGATTTCAAAAGGAAGGATTCTTCATACAAGAAAAAGTAGCGCATCTGCCATAATACAAACGTCATAACACGACGTAACCAGGGTCGGATTTCGTAGTATAATTATCCTATTTATATCATTATTTCATAATGTGCAGTATGCAGTATCTTAATAATACTAGGCAAATTGCAATTCGTCATCGCACATGTATAAACATTGTTTATGACTCTTATCCTATCCATTTTTACCAGAAGCTTGATGACGGCAGCAGCTTCTCTCAGTTTGTGTGTCGAAATGAAAACAGAATTTTAAAATATTTTATGAATACGATGTTCAGTTTCAATTATGTAGGTATCGTTTCTTTTGTGTTCTTTTCGTTTTACCCTTACTGAATATAAAACATATTAGGTACCAATATTCAAACTTTAACTCACACTAAGTTCTTAAGACAAAAATAAAACAGAAATAATAATAAAACCAAAAATCAAAACGTATAAAAACACCAGCCACGTGACGCCAAAATTTTGGCAAAAAAAACATGAAACGTCAAACGTGGTATAATTTTGGACAAATAGTATAACTTTATTTTCCCTGTACAAAATTAATTAAATTACACACTTCTGTTATTATCTTCCACGTTCCTTTTGTATTTCCTTTAATTTTTATTAATTTATTTTTATAATATTCTTTTTTCAGATTTTTAATAATTTTGTTACACATGTTTCTCATATACTTAATCTTTAGTCCTTCATTATCCGGTAACTTTTTAGTTTTCATATGTAGATTATCTCCTTTCCTTATAGATCTTACCACTTTTCTTGTTATCTATGGTTTGAGAGGTTGGTGCTTTTTAGTAATCGTTTTGATTTGTGAGTTCTGTTTAACCAATGAATAAAGTTTATCCGTGAGAAGCTCAGTGGCTGAATTTACGTTACTAATATGTAGCACATCATGCCAGTTTTCTCCCAGCAGTATTTCTTTGATCCTTTCATAATTAACGGTTATTTTTTAGATATATAAATATATATCTTTACTAACACCAGCATTGTTTATATAAATCATTATGGGTGAATGATCAGTTATTTGCTGTTCAAAAACTATAGTTTTCCAAGAACTATAAATTTTGACCATAAAATGATCAATGCAAGTATTGACTCTAGTAGGACGGTCAATATCTTGTTTTAAACCGTGTATACCCATAATATTTAAATAATCTTGTGAGGATGCTGACAAGGTACATGATAGAATATCTAAGTTAATATCACCAGTAAATATTACATTTTTAATTGAGATACTAGTTAAGACCGCGTCAATAGATTCTAAATATTTACTAGAAAACTTTTAAAGAAAACTAACCGTCCGCCTAGTTATGAGCATATGATTGTATAATCTGGCGAGATATTTATTATAAGGCAGTTTCCATCGTGAAAGGTTGGCTCATAAGAGGATGCATCAATTTCTTCTCGGACGTATATTTTGATTTAATTGTAACATATTACTGGAGTATTTAATATTTATAATTCTTGAGTCTAAAGTGTAAGAGTGAAATTTATGTACTAGATTACTAAGTGTAAGTAATTTATGATGTAATTTTATGTTAATTTATACAATCAGGCGTTACTTTGCGGTAATCCATTACAATAAAGACATTAATTAATTCGCAACCAACCGCTTAAAATACAATGATATGTCTTACCTTACTCTTAACGGTTAATTGTTAATTGTGTAATTAATTGTCAAACTCTCAGACACGAAAATCAGTTTGGGTGGACCATCAAGTTTTAAGTTTGAGGTATTCAACTTGCAGCTCGTATATTATTTGTTGTATGCCTTGACGGACTTATCTATTTTATTCTTTAAGAATACGGCTGGCAATAGTAGTCTGATTTACAATGCAACATTGCGGTCAGCGTAGTAGACGGTGAACATTTAAGCGGCATAGTAGCCGGGCGTGAGCAAACTGCAAGTACTAGACAAGCAGAAAAATTTGAAGCAATGCACACGCATTGCATTGCAAGGCACGTAGTCGTTACACAAGTATGCAGCTGCGTATGTATTCAGTGGGCAAATTAAATTTATCAGAGTGCAAGTGAATGCGTGTTAGATTCACTCACTATTAACACTGAGCGACAACACAGTCTTCTTATAGTTTATGCTCTCCTATTATTTCGTACAATTTAACACTTCACAATTTCGAAAATTTTTAATTATTTGATTAAAGAACTAAGAGTATCTATCACGTCTGATCAGCACAGAGATCCGGGGAAGAAGCAACATGTGTCAATGAATGATACATATAAATATTGTCTATGTCAGAACAAATATGAAATATATATCATATTATCAAATATTAAATATAAATAGTTATCATCTCTCAATCAAAATAAATCATACCTAAAAACATTTCAGCCCTTTTCTTTATAACTACAGGATTAGTTGATATCACAGGATCTTGCATTGGAGTAACTGGATCTGAAACATTAGTTAATTTTCTTTCAGCAACATGCTTCACTTTTATAATTATTCCTTTGCTATTTTATATTATCGTAATACTTTTAGCCATGATTTTTCACAGGCGTTTGTGACAAATGAGCACACAATCAAACTGATGGTAATTTGATGCTGTACATAGGTACAGCATCAAATTACCATCAGTTTTGTGTTCATGTGCGGCCGAACCTGCGCCTTGTAAAGTTGCAGGCGGTGTGCCGGCATGAAATACTGTCCCGCTCTGCTGAGCACGCCAAGCTTTTTAGAGGCCAATTTGGCCTTCCCTTCCAAGTGACCACGAAACTGCACGTCACTGAATGAAACAAACACAAAACGATATCTATAGGATATCTACATTTAATTTCAATTGAAAATTAAAATGCAGATGCGTTGTCACCCCTGAAGACTACGATAGAATACCTCATTTCCAGTAAAACCTAAACACCATACAAAACTCACCCACACTAAGCAGCATGGCTCTACCACATATAAGTTATAAGAACTTCATTAAAAAGTTAGAATTATAATTACAATCATAGAAACACATTAAATATACAGAGTAATTCAAAATTTTTGCATTGTAAAAAAATCTTATGTTGAATAAATTGAAACTGTTAAAAAGTGGCATCATAAGTCAGACTAACCAAGATTTTCTTTGTGAGAAGTATTTCCTTCCATTTTTGTGTATTATCGATGTACCGAACGTTCAGAGTAATGACCTGAAATGAAATTCATAAATCAATATCAAAAGAAGAAAAGGAAAGATTTAAAGAAATAACCAAACTAAATATATCACTGTAGGTTAGGAGAAATGGGTGTTTCTCAGTGGATTGAAGTGTAAATCCCACGACAATATAGTGTTAAGTTTAGAGTATGTTTCCTCTCATTACCATCTTTACCAACATTACACGGCGACCCTGCCAGACAATGCGCTGCGCAAATGCAAGTGCACTGTCGCAGTCTGAATAATTATTAAACTGTTAAATAAAAAAAAGTATTTAACTGTAATTTACTGGAATTGACACAATTATACTGGATATGATGAAAAGGAAAATTAAATGCGCATATAAATATGGCCTTTTCTTAAATATTTAATATTACATACTTTTTGAGGAAAATGCTGCAGGGATTGCAATTTGTATTTGGATCTGTCTGTTGGAATGTTAATTATCTGGGGGCATGGCAGTGCCAAGTGCCACCAAGTCGAGCAAAAAAGCAGCATGGCCGTACCATACTTTTCTCGAAGTGGTTCAGGCCAATTTCTTCCCCCTATATTTATTATTTATTTAATTCAAAAACTCTTGTGGCTTACAGAAAATCCAACACGCACACAAGGTTTAATTTTACATGCAAAAAATATTAAAAAAATTCATCCAATTATAACAAACTAAATAATAGTTATCACTTATAAATTACTTACTAATTAAAAATAACAATCATAAATTAAACAATTATGCAATATTAGCGTTATAAGCCTTTAGCAGCTGCAGCAGCTGAATATAAAAAGAAAAAGGTCGCAACCATACAATGTCAGGCTATGAAATATTTTGTCACATTGTGTCTATAACTTCGTAGTGGATAAAACTAGAAGCCTGAATTTTCAGTAACCAAGTAGGCATTGTATAAACATGGTATATTTCAAATTTCATTCAATTTGAACCAGTAGTTTAAGAATTATAACTAGTCAAAATTTCTTAATTTTGTCACTCACTGACTGACCGATCATCATAACTCTAAGGCACTTCTAGAAGATATATAAGCTTAAAATTTAGAACACAATTAGAGTTTAGTGTATAAATCAAGGAAAAACTAAAATATTTTTAAATTTCGGTCCAGTTTTCTAGATACACCAACTGCATAAATAACTTTGTAATCCGATATAAATATATAGAATTACAAGGTTACATTTGCAGTAAATGAATCAGTGTTCTTTTATATGTATAATAGGTGTAGATAGGTACGTTGTTGGTATACAAGAAGTACAAGGTACCGGAAAGAAAAAGAACTAGGATTATCTTGTCTACAAAAAGAAATGAGATGCCATCAAACCATAACTTGTATAAAAACCAAGTCTCGCAACTAAGTCTTCTGCCGTAAAAAGTTGTGAGATCCATGTAATACCAAGTCTATTAATTTATTCAGCCCCTACTTAAGGGTCCTTCTGTTTCATTAAGCAATCAAATTTAATATAATATGTATTACTTGTGAGATACATTGCGTTTTCATGCGATGGCCAAGTCAATCTATATATTTAAAACATAAAAGATTTTTAACATTGGTATCTTCGATCAACAATACCAACTAGATGTCGGGTCGTCGCAAAAAATCCATCTCAGTAAATAAGAGCGCACATGAGACGTGAGCTCTTGCACGTGAGAGTGTAGCTCGCAAGGCAATAACGGGAAAAGAAACTTTATATGTTATTATTTAAGGTTGATTTCACACTAAATGTTATTTAATTTATGTCTTTTCGTAGTTTATATTCATGCGGACAGTATTTAGCTATGATTTTGTACGTGACCCCTTATCTAGTTGGTATTGTTGATCGAAGATTGGTATGGTCACTATAAAATGTTGTTAGGTTAGCTAATTTCATAATAACTTAAAACAGAAGGACCCTTAACTAGGGACTGAGTAAATTAAGTGGTGTTATAAATTGAACATATGTATCTGAGCTTCTGTCTGAAGTATCATAGTGGCCGCATAGATGGACTATTATTTACCTTTTTTTGTTGAAATGTGACTAGATCAAGAGTGTTCTAAGTTATGATTCAAGAAAATCTGTTCAGCCATTTGAAGATCATCAGCTCTTTTTTTTTGTTTTTACTAAATTTTTATAGTTATTTAACAAAATTTCCTTCGTAAGTTTTATAAATCTTACGTTCAATTATTGCATTATATTTTTATAGAGATTTTATTATTTAATTTTATGGACTTCTTAAGTCAATCCAAATTTACTTGGAACTTCTATGGTATCATCTCAACCCTTTCTACAGGAAACTTCTCTCTTTTTTTAATAATAAATTTACATTTTTCCATATGTATATTATGACATACTCATAAATAAACAATGATGGAAGTATTAAAATATTAGTACGCTTGAGAAGATCACATACTATGTTCAGTAGTGGATTTGTGATGTGCTGTAATGATGATAGTATTATGATTATAAGTATATATAGCAGACTAGTTGAAAAATATCAGTACCTGTAGGTGTTGACAACTTTGCCAGGTTCAAAATATATTTCATGGGTTTTCTTCTCATAACTGCTGATTTATTTGATGATGTAGCTAAAAGACAATAATAGGATTAACTTTGAAATTATTTATATCATTATACCAGTATCTGTGACGACTTACAAAAGTATATTTTCACTGTATAATATTATAAAATTTTTTATTTTTAAAAAGTATAAAAGAGGGGTGATAACACATTGCAAGCTTAATATTTATGAGAACTAGACTATTAATGGTTGATCATCAAAGCGTCATCCTTCTGTCAGCCGTAATCATTACATGCATTATCCTTTTAAGTCCGATAGTGCATATAAATAGTACGTAATAATATTCTAGTTAGATTTATGAATGAATCATGGTAAAATTACTACTAGTTAGATAACTACATAATTAGGCATAGTTTATAAAGAAACTATAACATAATTCATACTATATTATGTTCCTAATTCATTCCATAATATGTTTACTTATTCTATAATCTATAAAGACAAACCTGGTATATTCAAAGTAGGCACAGCAATGTTACTGATTCTGTTATTTCTGCATTGAAACTTTTCTTCAAAATGTGAGTGACACATGGCGATAGAAGTTGAATATGTGCATATTTTCGAGGTCTAGTAAATCACCGCCAATTGCGTAAAGCCATGCCCTAAATCGTTCACTATCGTTTTCCATGTTTGGAAATCCGTGAAGAACATGATGCTTGCATAAAATACTGAAGAGATACATATAAAAAAAACTTATTTAGTTAACACTTATGCTTATGACAAATAACTTGCATCAAGGTCTGATGCAAGTTGTTTAGACGAGATGATATACTGTCACTGTCCTTAAATCCGGGAACACAGCTAAGCTTACATATTTATTTACAAAATGTCACAAAATACAAATAATTGAAAATGGTTGTACGGAAAGCGTAAATAAATTCACGTAATGGCAGGATCATATAAAAAGATACTCTATGGGCAGGATGATGTGCTGCCAGATTTAGTTTCAAAATCATACCTTTCCGTATATACACTCTTATCTATGATCATGCCAAAAACATCTAGTTATGGTTTTTTTAATCAACAGCACATGTAATCGGTATTTATTTATAAGCAAACGTTAAAAACTTTCATCACAGATTTTTATTAACTTTAAACAAAAGAAAATATCTTAATTTCAGCTACACTTATTTTCTGCCAATTGGAATTTTTTTTAAAAATATTTTGTAAAGCTACCTACAGGTAGTGGCGACATCTAGTATGTGATGAACGAATTATTCGCTTGAAATTGCGAACAGTGTCACCTAGTATTGTTGGTTGGAATAATACCGATTTTATAATACGACTAAAATAAAAAGTAGTCAATAGATATGGTTTTAAATAGTTTACTAAGTGCGTCTTAATTTTGCATAATAGCATTTCATAGGTTTCCAAGTTTTTTGTTCTAAGATTGTAGAGCCTGGGTCACGTTCTGTCAATTCAATGTGTTAAATACAGTATGAATCGTAGAGGATTTGTTTGTCTGGCTTCTTGTTGTAGCAATCAGGCGTGGATCATTCGGGTTTATTGCAGTCTTGTAATGGAATGATTTTACAATCGTACAGTCGATGTATTGAGTAATGGTGCACTTAAAATTCCATTGAAACTGAACTATTTCTTTGTTGGAACAGCTCTGTAATTTGTTTACAGAGCAATTGTTACATACATACATAGGTATATCTCTTACAGTAAATTCACGCCTGTTTTACTTAGGTATGTACATTAAATACATTAGAAACAAACTGTCCATGTTAAATTTAACAAGCGCCGTAAGTTAAAACTTCAGTTTGATCTTGTTACATATTATACGTACGATATTGTTACCTAATTATTATTTTTTCTGTATTATGTTTTGCTACTGGCTATAAACTAAATAATTACTGTTTAAAATAAAAATAGCAGTAATTTTCTTAGAATATATATGTATACTCTAAGGTCGTTTGTAGTTTTAAAAATTAGCATCAACTTTATAATTAGGTAAATATTTATCTGACTAGCTATTTATAAAAACGTAGATAAAGAAAATTATTAATTAACAACTACAAAAACTGCTGGATCTTATCTCCTCGCATAATTACTGCTACAATAGCATATATATTTATTTATGGTTTGCAAGTTATCGTTGCAAAAACATTGTGTGCATTTTCATTCTTCATTGAGTATAGATGTACCAATATGACTATTGGCTACAGCATCCCCTTAACATGAGGTGAACTCGTTTGTCAACGTTGTTTTTTAAAAAATACTTAGATCTTGGCTAATTATTATGTTTATCAAACTTGTAATTTAAAATCAGTTGATCAATATATATCGATTAAAGTCGCTCTTCCTGAATATAGCCTTATTTCCTAACGCAAAATTTTATTATTTAGTCATTTATGAGCGTTAAAGTTTAGATATAATTTGTACATGGACACCTGGCCACAGATCTCCTGCTATTAGTGAGAGGAAGGAACACTCTGTCACGCTGTACCAGTGCTAATTGGTGCACATTACATTTCCTTGAAATGTTTTAAATGTCTTTTAGACATGCAGCTATCCTCAAGATGTTGCTTTACATTTGAGCACGAAGTAAATTAGTGCTTAAAGTTGTAATTTTAATGGTGCCAAGGGGATTTGAACCAGCTTCTCCGTGGGCTATGAAAAGTTCGTATCTCGCGTTAGACGGTTATAAATAAGAGAGAGAGAGAGAGAGGGAGAGAGAGAGAGAGAGAGAGAGAGCGAGAGAGAGAGAGGGAGAGAGCGAGAGAGAGAGAGAGAGAGAGAGAGAGAGAGAGAACCTCTGTGGCAAATTAAAAATATTAGGGAAGCAGGTTTCTAGGTGTACTAAAATAAAATGTGTAAGATTAGTAAGAATTACGTTTATCTAGTTGCGATGTAAAAATATCCACTATCCCATATTGTCCCGTGGGTGTCGTAAGAGGTGACAGAGTAAAACTAACACGGAAGATGAGCAGCAGCATCTTCCTGATTACAGCTTAAAATGATTTAAAAAAAAACTGGCTTGCTGCCTCGCCTACCAAGCCTGGCAAAATCCCTATGAGGCAATCTACGGGTGAGACCTATGTTCAGCAACTAACTTTTACAGGCTACTAAACTAACTTTTATGGATGGACGGAACGAAAATGCAAAACTATGATTTCTGTTAAAACTTCGAAAGTTATGTCAGCGGCAGTAGGTATAATAAATCTAGGTTTACCCAGGCTACCCATGTTTTTTGTGTAAAAACCAAATAATTTTTATAGGTATTAGACAAAGCCCAGGTATTGATGGGCAATACCAGATGAATAATAATTCTAGGTTATTCTTTAAAAAAATTATATTATTATTAATGGGAATAATAGGCATAAGTTTATACAAAAACGATCAGCTGTACTAATTTTTAAAAACAAAATAAAAATTATAGAATAAATAAAAAAAAATCGTCAGCAAGACTATTTATAGAAATCGGATGACAAACAAGCTCACAGATCATATGATAAGTGGATACTATGGTCCGTGGACACCTACATCACTACATCTATCATTGATTAGGAATCAAAATGTAGATGACACCCGTGACCGTGAGGACTTGTCTCGTTACCAGTAAAATGGATGTCCAGTTCCATACGCTTACCATACGAAATACAGCATAGCATTGAGACGCTAATTTATGCTGCCGTTCTGTGAGATCGTGGTCCTTCCTCTATGGTCCCATTCATGCTGCAATCATAATAAAGCTGTAGCGTGGTTCCACCATATAAATCTACCATCTGTGTAAAGCACCCAGTAACCTAAAACAAAAATTAAAATTATGGGGTTAGGAAAAATGTGGTTTAAAAGATTTTTAAGCTACTCGTATTGCATAGCTTCTATCGCGGGCCTTGAGCGCGGGGACCGTATCCAGAAATTTATTCCGCAGTAACGAAAAAACCTCACGCTCCCCACTCCGACGGGAACGGAGGTGTGGCTTGAAGGCCGTGCATTGTCTAACGTCGTTTCTTTTCGGCAGTCTTCGACACGGTGTTTGTGTATAAAGTGTTTTGAATATGAATGAACAAAGTGCATTTATTATTAATGAAGAAAGTCACGAAATAATAGGGAAAGAAAATAAGTGACTACTCTATATACATACATTTTATTATTATCACAAATGCAGTACTAATTTTGAATTGAAAATATAATACTGCTATAAAGATAACCTAAATTTTTGATAGTAAAATGAGCGATATTAAAAGTAGCCCTCTTCATATACACACAAACACACACACGCGTATAGTTCAAATTCTCAATTTAGATTCTCAATATATATATATATATATATATATATATATATATATATATATATATATATATATATATATATATATATATATATATATATATATGTATATTAGATATGGGCCGAAATTCGGTACAAGAAAAATAATACCTACTCGCACTTATTTTAACTGAAATATAAGGTGCTTCTAAACTACAATATACCATGGCTGCAACTGGTGGTTCTACTCATGATACTGTACCACTTTCCCCAAGGAACCCATAGTCAATTCTCAAAAAAAATTGCACTTTGTATGGAAATCGGTCCGCTGATTGACCAAGTTTCCATACAAACAACCGTGGCATATATTTTAGAAGCACCTTTTATAACAACATTAGATATATAGAATAAAAGATATTATTTTTACTCACTCATGGTCAATTATTTATTTATTTATTTCGGAACATTGTAAATGTAAACCTTATATTAAATCAGTTCCTATCTTATCATTAATCGTAATCTTAGTTCTTAACCTTAATCTTAGTTAATTAGTTATTAATCTTAGAAATCCCTGCCTAATTAATAATTAGCCATATTACAAAAATGAAATAAACTTTGTATTCTCCTAGTAAACATCTGGATAGGAGTCCGTAAATTAAATAAAAAATTAATGTTTTTGATTCAACATTCATTAACCTCAAGTATTTTTCATTACAATTAAAGGGTATTTGTTTTCAACAATCATATTAAACCAACTGTTCTTATCTATCTAGTGATATTTAAAATTTACCAGAGTCAGGTTATGGTGCAAAAACACCAAAGATCTTATCAAGCCTTATCTGGCAGAAGTTTGTTACGTTTTTTTTTCGTAGGTATATGTTTCCTGCGGTGTGTGGGCGGGGTATTTGAAGTAAATGCGTAAACAAGTCACGACGCGTCGCTCTCGAGAAAGCGTGCGAAAATGAACCGAAGTGAAATTTGTCATCTATGAGAGTGAATTTTATCTGTGTACTCTGTAACAAATAACTATATAGAAAAAAAATGTGAAAATTACATTTCGCCATTTTTGTTTGTGTACTGGTTAGGAACTCGATCAAAAATTTGATAATTTTTCTGTTTTTATACGTTATTTCTAAAAAAATGTGAAAATGACTATTCGCCATTTTTGTTTGTGTACTGGTTAGGAACTCGATCAAAAATTTGATAATTTCTCCGTTTTTATACGTTATTTCTAATGTTATTTTACATCAAATTAATTGTGAAGATATTTTCTTTAGGAAATATGTATCATTACGACGATTCAAAAACGTTTACATATAATAATTTACCTACCTCGAAATTCACTTTACGCGATTATCGTTTATTGATTATATGTTGTTTAAAAAGTATTCTTATCAGTTTTTTGTGTAGTATTGATAGCAATTTATTAACGAAATATCTGTTGAGATGTGTCTAGAAATTATTAATACTTATTTTTATTTATTTATTAAAATAATAAATAAATAAAAATAAGTATACATTTATCTATATTGAGTACTAGTTGTTCCCCGCGATCTCGCCCGCGTGGAATATGGATTTCATGGGTTTTAATTTTTTTGCGCGGAACCCTAACTCTTTTTCTAAAACAAAAGTAGTTCAAGTTATTCCTTATATCATCAGCTATCTGCCAGTGAAAGTCCCGTCAAAATAGATCCAGCTGTTTCGGAGATTAGCTGGAACAAACAGACAGACAGACAGACAGACCGACAGAGAGATAAAAATTTTAAAAATTGTGTTTTTGTTACTAGTACTTTCATATGCATTTAATAAAAAGCTCTTGTTTTAACATTACAAACAGACACTTCAATTTTATTTATTTGTAGATATAGATATAAGATATTATTCATATTGGTGTCATTTTAAAGGGAATATCATGTACTATTATAATAATAAAATAATTGTCTCCAGTAAATATTATACTTTTCTTGTAAAACTCGAAATAAAAAATAAATACGATTTATTTTTATATTCCCATATGCTTTATTTTCATCCTTTATTTTTTATTTGACCAATTTTCTTTTAATAAAATTAAATTCTGAATTCGTTGAGCTTTTCGAGAATATTTTTATTTGAATGTTAGGTAGGTACCTATATTAGTTTTTCAGTAGTAATCGTTTTTGTTGCGACAGTCTCGCGCGGTCGTAAAAAAAAGTTACTGCGTGGACAGGTGGGACGAGAATCACTTGCGCGGCGCTTGAAGGCCGTGCATTGTCTAACGTCGTTTCTTTTCGGCAGTCTTCGACACGGTGTTTGTGTGCGTGCAACTAGACGTATTGTACGACTCTACGAAGCTCGCACGAATCGAGACGAACTGCTCCGAAATCGGACGAATACATAAGCAGCTGTTTATGAGAAAGTATATAGGTGTATAGGTATTTATGTACAACAGTGAAAAACTGTACTTGTAAAATTTGTGTATAAAGTGTTTTGAATATGAATGAACAAAGTGCATTTATTATTTATTTATTTAATAAAAGAAAAAAAAATTGTTTTCTTATCGGTCACCACGCTCAAAAAGTGTAACTTGAATTAATATCAAAGAAAAAGAAATACTGCATAAATAAAATAAATAAATAATTATAATTGCATAAGTTGATACAAAATGCTATGCAATAGCTTTACCGCGGCAGTCCCCGAGTGCCACACGTCTTTTTTTGACTAAGATTGACGAAGGAATACCTTGATGGTTCTTTTATTTTATCATCATGGTATAGTAGTCAAACACTAGCTTAAAATAATAATGAAATAAGCTGTGGGGAGCTTAGGCCGGTGTGTAGAGATCTCGAATTTATTCTCAAAATTTGTGTAAAGAGGTATGTAGTCCTGACTGAATTTTTAACATTGTAAAGTTGTCGAGGTTGTCTCTGAATCCAAGGCAGGAGACGACAACGTGCTTGTATCATTTGTTTGTCATAGACTTCAGTCCTGCACTTGCGGTAACTTCTTACATACAAGTGGCCAGTACAATACGCTGTATTATGTACATAGCGTGTAGTGTCGTCGGTGTAAGAATAACCACTACTGCATTTGACAGCAACGTTTTACCAATAACATGCAGAAAATAGTAACAGAGTTTGTTGACCCGCCTAATTAGCGTGGCAACTATGGTGATTCACCTAATGAGAAACAATAGAAAGACAAAGAAACGACGTTAGACAATGCACGGCCTTCAAGCCACACCTCCGTGCCCGTCGGAGTGGGGAGCGTGAGGTTTTATCGTTACGGCGGAATAAATTTCTGGATTCGGTCCCCGCGCTCAAGGCCCGCGATAGAAGCTATACAATAGCTTAAAAATTATATTGCTGTTGGAATAGATTACATAAGACTGAAAAGACCGCAATAGCGTAAACAAATTCCTAAGGCTTCCATTACTGCTTAATAGGATAACTTCGGAAACAGATTAAATCGTACATACATGATGACGCTTACTCCCCTCAATTAAATTACACCGTCATCGTTAATTTTAATTATTTGCACTCCATGGGTAGTGCTCAGAGGAATTGTTCAGATTAATTCCTGCCGCCAAATTTCACTAAACTTCTGCTCTATTGCGGAGGTAATCCTCCTATTAAAAAAATTGCTTACCACTATCCACTTACCATCACTCGTGCTCGTGTCCCTTACTATAAATGTATCAAGCTATCGACGGCAGCCGAACGGCTCGCATGATTTCATCTCAAACGGCAGTTGAACGGCGCAGAAGACGACCCAGCGGCGTTGGACGACAGTCGAATGATGAACGATGAGTCGACTACCGAACGAATGTGAGCAGCCGTTGCGATCGGTCGACTCTTCGAGAGAGGTCGACTGATACGGTGAACTGCCGTCGCGACGGCCTTTCGAAGTAGTTTTCTGCCGATCGCTTTCCGTCGCGCCAGCTGATCGGCGTTAAGTCACCAGCTGACCAGAAATGCAGGTTTGTAATGTTCTGTCACTCAGATAACTCCGAAACCACCTATTTGTTCGACCCCTGATTCCACACTCATCCATGGCCTGTAACAGCATCTCATGATCCAAGGTATCGAAGGCTTTTTTAAAGTCTATGAACAGCGCCAGGACCTGATGGCCCTGGTGCAGACTACTGTTTATATCTTCGGAAAACTGTGATAGTGCTGTTGTGGTGCTACGACCATGCCTAAAACCGTGCTGTGCATCCGCTAATATGCTATTTTGCTCCAGGAATTCGCTGACCTGGCCGACTACCATCTTCTCAACTATTTTATTAATGACCGATAAGATAGCAATCGGTCTATAATTAGTATACTCTGAGTGCGCTCCCTGCTTGTAGATGGGCCTAATTAAAGCTTTTTTGAGTGTGCTAGGATATTTCCCTTTCGATAAACACAGGTTGACAAAGTGCGATAAGACCGGCGAGATCCTATCCTTGATTATTTTTAGGTCCATAACTCGAATGCAGTCAGTGCCTGGCGCCTTACTACAGCTCAGCTGATCGATAATTTTACTCACTGTGTCACTGGTAGATGGTTTAAAGCGAAACGTTACATCACTTTCTTTAACATATTTACTTCTATCTAAATATTTTATACTACTATTATGTTTAATAGCAATAATTTCGTTCGTAAATGTATCTGCAAATTGACTACATATATTGTACATTGTGTTTTTATCTCCAAAATATCTTTTAACTATATCATCTATATTTGCTTTCTTCCCACCTGTCCAGCTATTAATTTTGTCCCAGATTTTTTTTGGGTCTCCATTACATTTCTTGATTTCTTCCTGCCGAAACCTATTTTTTGCTTTAAATATTAATTTGTTTACCTTATTTCTAAAACGTGTATACTCGAGTCTTTTCGTATTATTGTTTGGTGTTTCTTTCCAATCCCTAAATAACTTATCCCTACGCATTATCATTTTATTTAAATCTCTGCTTATCCACGGTTGTGTGTCCCGTTTTTTAATCTTTGGCATTACAGTCTTACTATTTTTATAAATATCATTGAAAGCATTTTGCAGCTTACAATACAACTTTAACGGACAATCAATGAACAACAGTTGAGACCAATCATAATCAGTGACCTGCTTAGCTACTAGCCTATTATTAATTACAAACCGAGTGTCCGAGTGCGCGCTGTCGGTGCAGTGTTGCGTCACATGTTTACACGGCACCGAGATTCCTACCACATGATGATCCGACATGGAGCACTCAATGATGAACGAGTAGCAGTCCCGCAGCTGTCTTGCTCGCACCCAAACATGATCGATACGCGACGCTTCTCTTACACCCGCTACGATAGCCTCTCGCGTCACCTCCGTAACCGGTATTACGCACTGTAGGCCTAGTCCACACAGGCAGTCCTTATATTTTGACACCAGTTGATTTTCACTCACTCCTAACAGGGTTATGTTGACGTCACCTAATATGATAATATCCTTGCTCGCTGGGATCTTCATAATTATCTGCTCCATTTCATCAACGAATAACGACCTATTCGTTTTTGGTGGTCTATAGACTGCAATTATATTAAGAATAGAGTGGTCAACAGTGAGTTTACCATAAAGTCCTTCCAGTGAACTCGTTAGGGTTTTGTGTGCATTGAAACTAAGATACTCCTTAGCGTAAATAATCACACCCCCTCCTCTTTTAGTCTCCCTCGTGTTTGCAAATAGATTGTACCCCTCCATGTGGTATAGTGATAGCTCATTGTTGTTAATGTTTGCCTCTGTCACCACTAGTAATGCTAACTCCTCAGAGCATTTTTTTACAAACACTTGCAATTCATTAAAGTTTTTTCTTATCGACCGAATATTTATGTGTAATATTTGTAAATATTTGTTGTTGCAAGATATACTCCGAACCCAGGAATTCGCTGTTTTAAATCTTGTATATTGACAATCCAGTGTGATAATTGCATCGAAACGATCACCTTTTACTTGATGTTATTGAGCTCGCAGTGTTTACTTCGCACTAAGTGTGCGTGAGGCTAGTGAGACCAACAACAACATCTAGCTAGTTGCCGTATTTAAATTGTTTTCTATATATTTTTCAATATCACGTTCACTCTTAATTGACATTATTTTCTTCTGTTCATCACTCTTTCTTATGAGTATTTTTCCATCCTGTACCCAAATGTACTTGTAGGTTTTCCTAAGCTGATTTTTAGTAACCCATAAAAGGTTCCTTTTATATCTAGTGAGATTCTCATTTATATAAATACGGTTGTCGTTATTTGTACCATAAATTTCGCCATTGGTCAGACGTTTTTTGCGACTTCTAATCCACTTATCACGAGCCTCTTTCGTTCTCAGCGTTACAACTACTGGCAGTGGCTTGTCGGCATCTGCCTACCATCTCTGCGTGCTCAATCTGGCTAACATCCATCTGGAGTTTGTTGGCTACCTGGATTATTATTTTCGCCACATCTTCATTTTCTTTCTTTTCCAGTCCAGCTAATTCCACCTTTTTTCCTTGTCTTTCTCTTCCAGCTCATTCACACGTTCTTCCAGTGCTTTGTTGCACTTCATTAGGTGAGCATTCATGTTTTCTAAGGATTTTATTTTTGTTTCGGTCGACTTCTGATACTCCACTAGGTTATCATACTTTTCTGACACAAAATCAATCAAATCGGCCAGCTCACTCAGCTTCTTCTCCATTTTGTACACCACCTCCATTTTCCTATTCATATCAGCCAGAGTCACTGCAATATCCGGTTCATCAACAGCAGGCGAACTAGTACACGATCCGGGCACGGAAACACAATCTTCACATTTTTCGTTTTTGAAGGTAGTTCTCGTAACGCATTTTTTATGGAAGACTGCTTCACATGCGCCTTTACATTTACTAGTCTCCTCTTTCGCGATCGACACAGTCTTATTGCATTTCTTACACTTCACCATTATTAATGCTTATGCAATATTGGGAAGACACCGTCTTTTAGATATTTATGCACAATTACGTATTCGACTTAAGTGGATCTACGATACAACAGCCGTACACCAAGCGCGTGCGCACACGACTGTATATATATGTTCTAGTACGTAAGTACATATTATAATATACTATAATATGTACTTACGTACTAGAACAGCTATTTCAAACAAAAAATGTGCGCTACTCTGTGTTCGCGCGGGTGGTTTTTTTATCATAGAATAAACATAGGTAGAATGATCAGTAGGTACCTAATAGTAGATTGTATTGTTGAATAGGTAAATTATATCGAGAACAATATTTAAATTTTGTCATTTATTTTGTTTATTGTATTTGCTTCTTTAATATAATATTACATAATATTACATCACAATTACATTTTAATGATATTTTATCTGAATATTTTAAAAGGTATCCTAAGTCAAATATAAAAAAACATAGATACTAAATGTATGTTTGACAAAACTTATATTAACATAACACTTAAATTACAAATATATTTAAAAGACGTTCATAAATGCTGGGCACGCGAGATTAAAAATGGACGAATTTATACCACTTTGACTTTGACGTGGAAGCCTAAAAATAAAATAAAAGAATAATAAGCAGATTTAAACATGACAAATTTGGCCAAATTATAATAACTTATATATGTTTCTACAAAAAAATGTGTATAATAATATATTCGTTCTATACATAAGTACCCACAGAAATGTCGCATCTGAACATATTAATTTCATAATCTGTACTCCATGACACGAGATGGCGTCTTAGAAATAATTTGTTTTATGATTAATACATAATACTTTTTTATTGATTAAGTATTTTATTAACCGATGAAAAGTAATTCCTTGGTTTTTACTGACATTTCTTGAATTATTTGTGCAATATCTAAGTACACACGACGGCATATTTTTATCAAGAGATTTTTTTCAAATCCACACAACACGTGACAACTCTATAAGCGCCTAGCGAGTGACTGATTGAAGTGCGGTGTATGCACTGCAGTTGGGTGGAACAGAGTAGCTGAATGCAGTGTCGCCTCTAGTACGTAGTACATAATAGCTCAATGACCATTCCCTACCATTTTTAGTACGAGCTATTAAGACGGTACCCCGACCAAAACCTGGCAAAAGTGCGTTTTTCAGAGACTATTATCTCATTAGTTACGAGAAATAAGCTACATCTAAAAGCACATTATTAATATTCGATATCCTATCATCACATTCCACGTTAATTTGTTTTTATGTGTTATGAATACATTTAAAATCTACTTTTAAAAATGACTAAAATTATTGATTACATGCATCTGTTGCTAAAGGAAATGCTCTAATCATTTGTGAATTACACTAATGGATAGATAATTTAAAAATCTATTTTCTACACGTTTTATTTAATTTCTTAAGTTCGCTTATCTCTTTTAATTGAAATAATTCCAAATATTCGGGCGTATTTTTCCGTGATATATTGTAGCGAGAGCGCGTGGATTGTATGGGACCGAACGCTCAAGGTCTCTCGCTAGGGGAACCGTCTTAAGGTGTTAAAAGTGTAAAAGTGTTAAGTCGCTAGCTCATCATGAAGTTATTTATTTAACAATTTATATGCAGAGAAATAATGGAGTAAAATAAAATCAAAATGAGGGAAATTATTATAAAGAGTTTGGCAAGATAAGGACTCTTTATTTCATAATGAAACTTCTTTCAGTAGACCAGTGGTAATATAGGAGCAAGTAGATGTATTTAATTAAATATATAAAATCTTTTTAAAAAATAAAATTTTGTAAGTGTGTCTATGTCTAGGGCCAGCATCCGGTTCCATCATCAAATCGATACACGAATCGAGTAACATTGTAACTTAAAAAGTGAGGTTTACAGGAGAGCGAAAAAACGATTTTGCACCCTTGAAATTTGGGCATTTTGTATGACATTTTTTTTTATAAAGTTTGATATTTAATAGTAATATTTTTTTATGTTCTACATAAAGGTTTTATTTTTTCCTATTTGCTTTAATTTAATTTACTATCGAGTTACGAACAGCAGATTTGATAAGTTTTCAAGGAAGTAATATTGTAAATTCATATACCATATGCTGTGTTTTTTATGAATAAATCAAAAACTCAGGAGACACGCTTAATACCCATTGGTTGACTAAAAGCACGGATTTCCAAATCACACGAGTAGGCAAGCAGTTTTCCACAGGCCAATTCACAGATCTGTCTCGCCAGTAACGCAAAGTCTGGAATTCGCATTTAGAAAAAGCCAAAATTAGGGTCCTTTTAGGTGCTAATTAGGTCCTAAGTTTAAAAATTAGGCGCTGTAAAAACATCGCAGCAAACTGTTGAAAGGGGACAATCATTTTTGGGCCCACTAGAAATATTAACGTTACTTAATGGTGTTTACACCAAAAAAAGACACCAAATTATAATAGTAAATGGCCTATAGATTTTTCGAAAATGTAAACGGAATCAAGAATCCGAAAAAAAATTAGTTGTTTTGATATTCGTGTTCTGATCATTGGCTAAGGCAATATATTGTCTTAGAGATGTGCCGTGATAACTCGGAAAAAATCGACTCGAGTTGAAATTCAGGTAACTCGATTTTGAGCTCGAGATACGCAATTCAAATTAGCTGAACGAAGCTGTATCAATTTGTCACAAATTATTTTTATAATTGTTCTTCCATACAACACAATTATTATTACTACACTTAATAGGTAGTTATATATTATTTTTGGTATGCGTATCGACAATCTTCATATAATAATATCACTCTAACGTTATGACGTAAGTCTTAATGTTATTAATAATTTGACAATCACAAATTAAATATAATCAATTTATATTATATGTAACATAAATTGATACAACATTATAAACATATTACCTAATATCAATTTATTTATTAAATAATATATCAATAAATTGCTTTAATTAGTAAGTCGATTTCATCACTAAATTGTAGACAAACACTGCATTGGCCGTAAGATAAAGATGCGATTTGAGTAGAATTTTGTGACTCGGGTCACTCGGGTTAATTTATGCATGTATGTCATTCTAGTTGTACACTAGTTTTTGAGTAAATCGACTATTTACAGAAAAGTTTATCACTAGAGTTGAGAGTAGCGATTACTTTAGTTAAACCATTTTTAAATATGTACCTTTATAAATAAGTAATATGTGGCAACATGAAATTAAAATTATAAATCAATATCATAAGTAAAACTAAGTTCAGGTTTGTTTATAACATGCCAGATGCAAGTTTGAATTTGGATGCAACTTGTGATGTCACCCGCAGTGACTTATTATATATACAAGTAAATTAATATCTGTATAGGACCCTCTGAATCCATACGATGCGCCGAGTTAACTCGGTAACTCGGTAAAATTTATTTTCTATCGATTATCGAGTTGGACAAATTCACTCGATTCACTCGAGTGAAATAAAACAAAGTTGGAGGGCAGTGTTGCCGTTTTAGCGACTTTCTCGCTAGATCTAGCGGATTTTAACAATGTTTAGCGGATAAAAAAATCGTTTTAGCGAGAAATAATTATTTAGCGACTTCTAGCGACATTTGGACTTTTGAGATGGCGACTTTCTTTTATGAAGTAATTCATTTCAAATAAGTAATTTATCATATGTCCAATTTTGTAATCTACCGTTGGTAGCACTCTATATATAATATAATTTCACGGGAATTCCCGAACATAAACTAACAATTCAATGTCGTTAATTCACTTTCTCTGTTTCGACCTGAAACCATGTTCTAAGGTTTCGACATACAAAAATGCAGCAGGAGTAAACATATTCGAAGATTTATGTAATTTTGCAATAGTAATATTATCACTACCGCACTCAAATGCAGAATTTGAACGCGTATTTGGTGCCATGAATGTAGTTAAAAGCAAACTGTAAAACAAGCAATCAGAAAAACCTTTAAATTCCATTCGTCTAATTAAAAATCAGTTAAGGATTAAAAAAGAATTGCGCAACGTATGATATTCCCGAAGATCTTGTCAACCAAGTCGGTAAAGATAAACCAAAGATGGGAACTGGAGACATTGGCGAAGCTTCAGCTTCCGCTGAAGTTCTTTTTGAAGATCTGGATCCATACTTCGCTATTAATTTTGAAATTTAGGTACAAGAACATACTGAGCTAATTGTTTTATTTTTAATAAGATGACTAATGTTTAAACGTGGTTTAAAGAGATTTATTTTTTTACAATATTTTTTATTTTGTACATGAATAGTTTTTGTTTTGGTTGTTATGTCATTAACCTACACTATATATAAGTAATTTATATGAAATAGAGTCCGCTCTTTTTAAGGTTTTCTGAATTTATAGATTTAGATTTTCGGTATTCATTGTATGTATATATATATATATATATATATATATATATATATATATATATATATATATATATATATATATATATATATATATATATATATATATATATATATATATATATATATATATATATATATATATATTGTATACCATTTGGCAAGATTTTTCAGTTAGACAGTTAGTTTAGTTAACGGTACCACGAAAATGTACCTAGGGACATCTAGCGGATTTTAAGAAAAAGAAAAATCCTGTTTCTGGCGGATTTTTTCTGTTAGTCTAGGGACTTTAAAATTTATAGAACGGCAACACTATTGGAGGGAGTCGCATCATTATGGTAAGAACAAAATGGAGTTTTTTTATTTACAAGCATTATTAAACTAATGTCTAAGAAAATATGGATATTATCAATTATCAGGAAGGTTAGCCAAATATTAATTGACACAAGTACGTATGTTTTTCTCTCCTTATTTTTTGTGGTAAAAATCGCAAATAAAACTGACGAGTTTAGGTTAATTAATATAAGAGTTTATTTTACACCTAGAATTTGTAAAAATGTATTATGAAGTTTGTTGTATTACCTAAAACAAATAACAAACAGGTCTTAGAACCTTATTAGTTTGTTAAAAGTGACAAAGTAGTATTAAGTTTATGTTATTAGTAAAATCTAAATTAAATAATAAATAGAATAAATGCACAAAAGAAGTTATTATAATGTTAAAAGAAAATTAGAATCTTTGGGTCAAGGGACTTAGAGGGTTTTGAAGAGCAATTCATATAACTGCATTTGTGTACAAATAGGTACCTTATGTATTCAGCAAGTTGCATAATACTAAATGGTTTTTTTGTTAAGCCAGACACTGATCTTGGATTTATACCGGCCATAGAAGATAGCAATATAAATGGTACATATATGTATGTGTAAAATATGTAGTAATTATTTGTACTCGAAGCAAATATAAAGTTTAATAATAATAGTTTGCATAAAAAAAGTGTAATGGTTCTATCTATTATGTTTAGACAGCTGTGTTGTTCACTCTGCAGAAAGGAATATTATGTTGTCACCTAGAATCAGATATACTTAATATAACAATAATATCTTTCTCTCCTATGTACATGAAATCTGTGAAAATAAAATGTGAGACAACTTTTACATAGTTGAATATCATTGATGTCAATCAATAATTACTGCTTCTGTATTTGATCAGCTGGAGCTGATTATTGCTGTATAATTTATAATAATTTCTTTATTATTTAACATATGAACAGGCAGATATAAGAAAATGCTCACAGAAATATGTAAATACAGTTTATTGACATTGAAGGCATAGTCGTATCTCGTATCTCTTATTATTAAAAATGTCCTTGTAATTCCTATATAATATAGAAAAATAATATATTGATAAGAGTTATTATTTAGTTAAGACACCTTTACAATTTTCATTAACTTCTTTTCAGGTGGATCGCTTAGAACAAATCTGTATGCCTTGCAAGCTGAAAGCTCGCAGAGACAAAAAGTGTATGGATATTGAAGACAACAGTATTATATTATATCTCTTATAATTGAAAATGCCCTTATAATTGCTTGCAATATCATAAATGTAGGTACATGTTACCATCAAGTTATTTTCAAAAAAACCTTCAGAAATATATCTAACACTACCACCATCCATCCAATTTTAATGAAAATGTTTGTGTGTGTTTGGATGGATCCCTAGATGCTTTATATTTACATTTGGACCCAGTATATGGCACTGTTGTCGAGATCCATAAATCACCAGTGCAAAGCTGAGGCGCATTGCTAGTAATAAATACATTTAAATTAAGCCTGTGTTTTTGTAATCCTTACACAAAGAGTTTAAAACATCTTACTTCCTCACTATTTATCATTGTGTAATAACATAGATAAGCATGTTAATTCCCAGTAATTTTATTATTATGTATACTACTTACTAATGAACCAAAACATATTAAAACAAAGTCTTGACACCGCTGTTGTCTATATATGTCAGTCAATCATCAAAGTTCAAAAAATTTACTAAACTAAGTTTGTATAAAACGGGTTATTATAGTATAAGGGATTTATGGATGACAATAACCCGTGGGTAAGGTGATCGCTACCAAGCTATTTCTAATTTGTTCTATGTTGTTAATTATGACATACATTATTGTAAGCTGGCTTTTTTTAAAAGACCCACTGAGTATTTTGCTGGTTCTCTTCAAGTCAGAGGTTTTTTCCGAACCAGTGGTAAATTAAAAAGTGACTTTCAATAAGAATTATTTATATTCTAAATTGAATAAAAGGTTTTTGTTTCTGCAATAAAAGGGGTTATTATAGTATAAGGAATTTATGGATGACAATAACCCGTGGGTAAGGTGATCGCTACCATGCTATTTCTAATTTGTTCTATGATGTTAATTATGACATACATGATTGTAAGCTGGCTTTTTTTAAAAGACCCACTGAGTATTTTGCTGGTTCTCTTCAAGTCAGAGGTTTTTTCCCAACCAGTGGTAAATTAAAAAGTGACTTTCAATAAGAATTATTTATATTCTAAATTGAATAAAAGGTTTTTGTTTCTGCAATAAAAGGGGTTATTATAATATAGAGGAATTTATGGATGACAATAACCCGTGGGGTAAGGTGATCGCTACCAAGCTATTTATAATTTGTTCTGTGTTGTTAATTATGACATACATGATTGTAAGCTGGATTTTTTAAAATTCTCTCTGAGTATTTTGCTGGTGCTTTTCAAGTCAGAGGTTTTTTCCGAACCAGTGGTAAATTAAAAAGTGACTTTCAATAAGAATTATTTATATTCTAAATTGAATAAAAGGTTTTTGTTTCTGCAATAAAAGGGGTTATTATAGTATAAGGAATTTATGGATGACAATAACCCGTGGGGTAAGGTGATCGCTACCAAGCTATTTATAATTTGTTCTGTGTTGTTAATTATGACATACATGATTGTAAGCTGGATTTTTTTAAAAGACTCTGAGTATTTTGCTGGTTCTCTTCAAGTCAGAGGTTTTTTCCGAACCAGTGGTAAATTAAAAAAGTGACTTTCAATAAGAATTATTTATATTCTAAATTGAATAAAAGGTTTCTGTTTCTGTACCTACTACTGTTAATAGAATACTTAAATAAATTACGATTTACAATAATAAATAGAGTTACCTACATATAATTTGTTTTTTGTAATACAACCAGTTTAAAACATATTTCTTACTGTGTGTTGGTAATATCATAAGTATAAATAGACATTATCCCTTAGCCATCTTGGTATTTAGAATTTACACTCACAATCAATCAATACATGTCAAAAATAGAATCCGTAGGTAAGACATTTGTGCATAGACAGGCACTATGTTTTGCCGGAACTAGTGAAAGGTTTTACATCGATGTTAAAATATTTATAAACGCTGAATATAGGTATATTACAGCTTAGTTTTATATGTATTCAAGTGTGCACTATTTTAACTTATAATCCTGATGAATACTAGTATAAAATCTCTTTCAGTTTGTTTTTAGGTTATTGCTAGATTCACATTTTATCTGTTAATTTCTCATGACCCCGTTTAGGTGCAGTAAAACTAATAATATTATTGTAATCTATGGATTATAAGGAATAAATCGACATGCATTTCATTGAGAATCTTTAAAATTTGTAGTGGGCCCATTCTCCATAGGAAAATTGATTGTCTCCTTTGCGTTGCCGGCAAAACGTATCGCTAGCAACGCAGTGACGGCAATAGATTACGATAAATATTAATAGCAGGGAATTAAGCGGTAATTAAGTATGAATCATTTCGTTGCGTATTGTATCATCAACTATTTACTTCTTTGGCTTCTAGGATGTCTAATATAAATAACATATTGTATATTTGTATGTCTTTTGTCTTCCAAAAAATGTGGTGGCCTCAATCGTATTGAAGCAAGCTCTAACGTGGTAGAGCCACGTTGCAGTTATATTATGGTTTTAGCATACATGAGTCAACTCGATCGGGGTAGGACCAGTGTATAAAAGCAGCTTAATATTGCTGTGTTAATGGTGAGTGTAGAGAAACGGAGACTCTTATTACTGGAAATGAACATCTTCATGGTACTCACAGAATACCAGCGTAAAATAGCAGCTTGATGCTGCTGTGTTTCGTATGGAGAGTGTAGAGAACCGGCGACCCGTTTTACTGGAATCCAGCCATTCCATCTTAGTCCTCAGAGGTGACAACGCATCTGCATTTTGATTCTTAATCGAGGTTAAATGTAGATGTCTATGAGCCACAGCATCCAATTACCATCAGGTGGACTGTGTGCTCGTTTCCTACCCATATTTTAAAAAAAAAAGTCCAATCTACGAGTATATAGTGCTTAAAAACATAAAAATATCTAGTTTAAAGAACTCGTATGTTCTTCAAATTTTATATTCGTATCAACTGCTAATACAATATTGAGATTCGGTAAAAGTATTAATACTTCTCCTGGCGTCTAGATGTTCCTTCTATTTTCTTTACAGTCCGGTCAATTTAGACATTCGGGGATACATACATTTACAAGCTGATAATCGGTAAAATTGTTCAAAATATAATAATAAATAAAATTTTGAAGTTCCCCACCATTCCAGTGTATGTAATTTTTTTTATTCAAGGTCAAAGGTCAGAAAAATGAGTCGCGATTTTCGCCAAGACGGTAAGTTTTATTATAAAAATACTCCACACAAAAGTTGTAGATCATAAAATTATCTACAAAAAACGTTTCAATACTTTTTTTCCTACAAACCACCGTTTCGGATATATTACGATTCAAAAAGTTGTAAAAGTTGTAAACGTCATAATATGCACACGTTTCCACGCCATCTATGAGGTAGTTCGTGTACTTAGCGCATCTTTTTTAAGATTTAATCATAAGCGTATATCGTACTACGATTGACCACTACTGAAATGTCAGATTATTAAACCAATTAGTCAAACCTATGGTCAAGCCGGAGTATAGTAGGTTTGGCCAAATACAATTTTTTAATAAAGGAAATTATAACTTAGAGTCATTAGCATGTTCTTATTCAAAAATAAAAATTATCAACAATTAAAATATCGAATTATTTGAATGAAGTCACGTGAGCGCTAGAGAAACGACGGTTGTAAGACGTTGTTGATAAATAAAATGTTCAAGGAAATAGTACAGTAAAAATAGAATTTAACTTTGCACTAAATTTCAGATCCAATTTAATTTTTTTTATAAGGGTTAAGATCACTTACACATCATAAAATCACAAAATTCTGACAGATCCAGGTGGCGCTTCAAGTGCCATCTTGAAAAAACCTTTTCAGGTGACATCTCGGAAACTATGCACTTTAAGACAAAAGTTATAGAAACCATTATTGTAGAAAATAAAATTACGCACCTTTTGTTTCCAGTAAACTTTCTTGTAAAACTTACCGTTTACGATTTATGGCCCATTTAATGAACCGGTTTTTCTATCGCGGCCAGTAACTCTTGAAATATTGGATTAATTGGATTAATAAATAAAATGCATAAATCTATTTTTAAAGATCAGTTTATTTTCTAAAACTTTTATTTGAAACTTTTTTTTCTAATGTCCACACTTTTTGAGTTATAGGACGTTTAATGTTTTTTTTTTCTTTTTACAATAACAATCCAACGCGTTTACGTAAGAAACCCACATTTCACAAATCTCACGACTTCTCACCAGGGGGGGGGGGGACATAAAATTTAAAAAACACCTCACGTAATTTATGGACGCCCCCTTACTTACCTCCGGGTAATAAGGCCCAGCTATTACCCGGAGGTAGGTACCATATTTAGATTTTTATCGAATGCGTTTATAGTGATCAAACATCATATAATTTGAACATGGCGGAATTTAAAATAACCGTTCCTTTTTTATTTGTTTCACCTCAATAGTATATAGTAGAATTGTCAAAAATAATCCCACCACCACCACCCTCCTCCCTCCACATCGTAAGGGGTTATTTTGAAAAATTGTAAAATGCGTATTAATTTACTTTTTTAAATCAGAGAGTATTTTCGGTAACTTTCGAGTCATCCTCCCGTAAAATAAAAAGTTTCACACAAACTGTAACACACTGTTTGACCCTTTTATGGGTTGGATTTTCCAAAATCTCTTCTTAGTGGATGCTTACGTCATAAAAGGTAAATACTTACTAAGAAAGGCAGCTACTATCTAAATTTTAGATCTCTACTTTTAGCAGTATGGGCTCTCACTCAGGACATCTTCTTTTGTATAGATATATATTAATATATTGAAGTATTCCAAACATATACTATTATTGTAATAAATACAAAACTTCTCATTGGTCTCTAAAGCTCTAACGGCTTTAAACAATTTAATAAAATGAATTTTTTTTTAGAATATTGTAGATAAGTAAATATTTTTCAGCATATTCTTGTAGGCGTTTTATTTTTCGAGTACGTGTGTTCTCTAAATGTTATATACAATAGAAGAAACAATGAGAATACAGAAAAGAAAGAAGCTTTAAACCAAATTATCAAAGCCTTAAAGTATTTGATCGACGCAAGACGCAATGGCAGAAAATTCGATGAAAGCTTTTTAATGAAATCAAAACTTTTGTACGATAGTTTGATGAAGGATATTTCCAAGTCTGAACTGCGGCAGCAGATACCATAGCTGCCAGAACACGCAAGTAAGTACCACCAGGCAATGTCGTCACCAAATAAAGACCAAACGGTAAAGTCTGTTAACGGTGGATTTTCATCACAGATGTCATCCGTGCTTCTAGACCATCCATTCGTGCAAAAGAATGGTAGGAATGATTACCTTGTTATGCAACCTCATGCCCTCGACTCGTATGTTACAGTGATACCAAATGATATTTATTATAATCACGAGAAAACATGTGTAAACTGGTTAGAAGAATGCAACGCACAAGGCATAAGAGCGAAGCTTCTACAAAAACTTCGGTGTCCTTACATGTGATCATCTAAATTTTATTTTAGACTGGTAGCAATGTAGAAGAAAAGAAAATAAGAGAAGTAAACTTGCTTTTTCATCATTATATTTAACGTTGTTTTGATTACAAATAATTGAAAATTGTTAAAATTTTATACGTGGTAGAGGCATGCTGCAGTTAAATTAGTAGTGTGGTTGTAGCACGAATGGGTCGCCTCGACCGAGGAAGGATCACGCTCTCACAAAATACCAGCGTAAAATAGTAGCTTAATGCTGCTGTGTTTCGTATGGTGAGTGTCTACACTCACCATGCGAAACGGTTCTCTAGGACCGGAGACCCTTTTTACAACGCATCTGTATTTTGATTTGTAATCGAGGATAGATGTAGATGTTTATGGCCCGCAGCAACCACTTACCATCAGGTGGACTGTGTGCTCGTCTGTCACCCTATCATACAAAATAAAAAAATTGTATGTAATCCGTAGACAGGCTTCTTTTAGACTCTGAACGCGATTCAAGTTTTAACAATCAATATTAAAACTTGAATCTTGTTCAGAGTTTAATATACCTAGAACTTTAAATTAAATTTTCTGTAAAATGCATCTTTCTACACCTATTTTGTATTAATTAATGTTTTAAAGATAATTAACTTTTAGGAAACAAAAGCTTGTACTCCAACATCTTCCTCCATCAATTTACATGAAGAATCACTTATGGAAATTGATAATAATTTATGCATTCATGTAAGTAGGTAAACAATATTAAATAAAAATAATATTATTTTTCCTCGACCCAATACCGAATTGAAGGGTTAAGTGGGCAAAGGTGTAAACTAGCAAATAGTTTTAAACAACTAAAGAGCCTTTGAAAATAATAAATAATCAAATGAACTGAGGAACTGAAGCATTTAGTTTTAAAATACAATATTAGTATCAATACTTAGATAGATTGATTATTTTATATACTATATTGAAAAATAGGTTATTCTATGCAAATATATTTAAAAAAAACAATGAAAGTATGTATATAATACACCTTTGTTTCCTACAAACCATATTAATTAGTTAAGAAGAACTTACAATGGCTCTATGTGGTAAAAAAATAAAAATAACATTATTTATATGAAATAGTATTATTATTTAAAAATAGGTATGCCACATGTTCTTACACACTATTTATGTGGCCTGTGGCCATCTCTAATGATATAGATATCTTTATTATAAAACCATATTTGCCTTAAATAAAATGCTTTTGATGTGGGAATTTTAGGTAGAGGCTGAGTTTGTTGTATGTCAAAAGTGATTTTTTTTCCACTAATACACATCTCTCTTTCTTGTTTTTGTAACTCAAATGCTCTTTTGTAGTTATCAATATGCTCTTCAGTGTGTGTATTAGAATCACATTTGTTACACACATCAGTTTTAGGTTGTTTAAAATATAGACAAAATTTTGTATTGAATATATTTCTAAAAAGCACCTTCCTACACCAATTTTGTATTAATCAATGTTTTAAAGTTAATTAAATTTAAGGTGTAAACTAGCAAATAGTTTTAAACAATTAATGAGTGTTTGAAAATAATGAATAATCAAATGAACTAAGGACTAAAGCATATAGTTTTCAAATACAATATTGGTAGCAATACTTAGATAAGATTGATTATTTTATATATTATGTTAAAAAAATAGGTTATTCTATGCAAATTTATTAAAAAAAACATAACACAGCTTTGTTTCCTATAAACCATATTAAGTTTTGTTAAGAAGAACTTACAATGGCTTTATGAGGTAATAAAATCTTATTATGTTATCACATTTTTAAAACACCACAGTTCCCTCCACCAATGGTAAAGAATTAAGTAATAAAATGTAAATTGTGCTTTATAAATAGGATTCTTATTTCTAGTAGAACGGACAGCCCTTGTATGCTCTGAAATTTCCACCAATATTGGTATGGTCGAACGGTACCGTTTATCCAAAGGACGAATCATAGGAGCTTACTAACCATTTTCCGAAACAAAAAGGGTATACCTGACAAGGCGGCTAATTAGCGATCTTTTTATCTGCCTATAATTTCACATTAAAGTATGTTAGAAGTGACAGCAATGTGGCTGATTTCTTATCACGGTCTGTAAATCAAATACAGAACGAAATTCATAATGAATGCTCAGATCTTTATAAAACATTGTATATTAAATTTATAGATAACTCAGTTATAAAACGAATAACTGTGGAAGATATAAAAAAAGAAACATCCCGAGATAGGTAATCTTTTAATAAAAGTGTTAAAGTTTATGCATAAAGCGTAGCCTCGAAAAGTGTCGGATCCGTTATTAAAGCCATATTTTCTTTGTCGGTCAGAGTTAGCCGTAGAAAATGTTTGTATCCTGCGGTGCCATAAAGTAATCATACTGTCAATATTCCGCGAGCAGCTATTAAACAAACTACATTCTTCACACTTTGGCGTGGTAAAAACAAAAGAGCAGGCCAGAACCTGGATGTGGTGGCCACATATAGATAGATAAATCTGAAATATATACTTGTTTGGCAGTTAACACCTTTGCTAGCGTCTGTAACTATGTAACGAATTAGAATAGGCGTGTTTAAATTCAAGAATCATTAAATTTACCATCAGATAAAACTTAAGGCCGAATACGAAGAGAACTGGCGAAAATTAATGTATTTCTCTTGACTAGAACTTTGACCTGAAGTAATTCTAAGCTTTAAAACATTTTTGTAGGTTTGTTCGGGTCCTTCACAATGTCACCGTCATTTTAAAATTTTAAAATAAATGAATATACCAACAAATAAAAGAACGTTAAGAAATGATATATAAAATTATTGTTCTTCCAAAACTCTGTGAATTTTAATTTAGGAAAAATTCTTTTACGTAAAAATGTTTGTATTGTGATTCCGAAGGTACCTGCTATCTTTATTTTCGATACAAAATATTATTTATTAACATAATTCGTTTTAATTAAAAACACCTAATAATAATATCGTATATTGCCAGATAAAAGTTTGCCGTAATAAATTACCAGGCGCTTCGACGTGTGACGTAAGGTAACAACAGTCGATGTGTCTGTAACGAAAATCGTTAATTTAGTGTTTTATACGCGTTTAAGTGTCTATAAATATAAAAATGGGTAGGAAAAGAATTAATGTTACCTAAGTGGTAAAACAAAGAGAGTTTATCGCATGAACGCTGCTCGAATGTTGTATTTTGAGGTTAATACTTATATTTTTGTAAGGTAATTTTTTGTTTGAGGCTGCCTAATAGGTTGCATTTTTACTCATTTACATTAGCCAAACTGATCCTTTATACTTTTCTAGTTTCAAGTGAGAAACGCTAAAAATGTAAAATATCAAGACCCCGTCGGAAAAGAATGTACAGAGTAGGGCAAGCACAGAGACCGCAAATAATGTCAGTCAATGTATTGTCCGAAAGCATGTGGTAAAAGTACATAATTAAGAAAAACCGAAATACTTCGGATGTGAAGTGATTGACCAGTCGGAGTAGTCTTGTGAGAATTTACATACACAGTACCTATCCCCACTATGGGACAATCACCGACTTTTTAGTTTTTTTTTCTTTATTATTTATGCAATTTGGATTACGGCATCTTGTAAGACTCACAAGAACAAACATTTTCAGTTATATGAGATTCTTTACGTACGATGCACCAATTAAGAAAAAAAATCGTTATCAATTCAATAACTTTTCGAACAATGTTTTATAACGAATAAAGTACAGAATTTATAATCTATAGGAACTAATATTATAAATAAGAAAAATTTATTTAAGAAGTAAGCTATGCTCTCTGTGTTGTTCATTACTCTGCATCTGAGCTAGTTCAGTCAAATATAATCAAAGCCCGTACGGCTTTGATTATAGGTATTATACATGTCTATATAAACCATTGATTTATATAACACTGTGTTGTATAACTCAATGATATAAACAAAGCGTAGGTACTGGCGACGCGCGGTTTGCTGCGAAACTAGCAAGGTCACTCGCGTCGTATTGGGCCTTAAGTTCAGTAAAAACATAGATGAATGATTGGTCTCGCTGCGCTCGACTAGATACCGCGCTATCTAAGAACAATAGCTCCGTGAATGCGGCAACTCATTATTGTAGTGTGCGTAAGACATCGTCACTTGACTATTGTCAGTTGTTACCAGCTGCTCAACTGTTACCCGAGTTAATGGGAAAAATATTTTATGCTGTGGTCTATTAGTTAAGTCTCAGAAAATACTTAATAATGAACAATGAATTAAAATCGAATAATAAATAATATAAATACATTTGTGTATAGGTTAGGAGTAGGTTTCTTCTTTAGAAAAGAAAAATAGGTTAATAAAAGAATAAAATTTATTAAGTAGGTATTAATTATTTAAAATTACATTCCACTAACTTGTACAAGTTTACGATACATGTCCCTTTTGGAATTTACTCCCTTAAACAATCTTTTTAAAGCACCTTTTGTAAAGTACAAGTCGCTCTCATTGAAATGATTGGAACATATTCTTTTTTGTGCATGAAAGTATAAATAAATAAACATATAACACTGCGTTCTTTTGGGTTCCACCAACTTTCTTCTCGACTAAGTCGTAATTTAGCAGTCCAACGGTCACAAATGACAGGATCAGCAGGAAATCTGTACCAAGCAAACATAATACGATGATAATAATAACTGCATTCGTGGATCTTTGACAGTCGTTATGGGTCGTCAGAAGCCCGAAAGTCTGACAACCAGTCTTACCAAAGGGGTATCGTATTACCCAGTAACTGGGTTGTGGAGGTCAGATAGGCAGTCGCTCCATGTAAAATACCGGTATTCAGCTGCATCCGGTTAGACTGGAAACCGACCCCAACATGGTTGGGAAAAGGCTAGGCAGATGATGATGATGAATAGTGACTGCATTACACATATACTTAATCATTATAAAAGCAACTCTGTCTGTAACGTTTTTACAACTCAACCACTGAACTGAATTTGGTAACATTTTGTACGGAAACACACGCTTGACCAAATTATTTAATTCAGAAATCTTCCCCGGCGTGCGCACAACAACTCACCCAAATTTCATCTCAAAGGTTAGTTTTGTGAACTAGGTCAGATTAAAAAAAAACTACCACGTGCTGAACCTAATAATACCCACGTGCTTTAATTTTTTACAGTAACCAGAGTATCCCACCCAAACCCTGGTAGTGGTAGTAGTTATTTAACGACTTATTTAACGACAGACTTTCTATCTGAGGATTGAACAACCGGCCCTAAATAATTTATAGAACTAGGTTAACTATACAGTAACTAGGTTAGATAAATGAAATATGTTATTTGTTAAGATACAAAAACAATAAATTCTCATACGAAAATCTCAACCACGGGGAACTTGACTCTTGTATACGCGGCAACACTGAATGGCGTTTAGGGTTCATGTTATTTTATGTTGAAATTTCGAAATTATACCATACTTACTGATGATATGTGATCCCAGTGTCTTTCTTATTTCTTGTAGTATTATTTTTTCAGAGTTTCACTACGCATACTGGCATTTTACTTCGGATTATACCCAAAATTTAATAAAACATGCAACACGTGTACGTCACAGACAGCTTGGAGTGCGACTGGCTCGGGTACGCCGACTTCGGCGTAGTATTTGTTGCCGCATTTGTCAAGTACGCCGGCGGTATCTAGTCGAGCGCAGCGAGACCAATCATACATCTATGAGTAAAAATTAAGTTCGTTTTCAAAAAAAAAGTCGGATTTTTTAATTTGTCAAGTAACCTTTGTCCAGTTAGCTCTTCAATTTGGCAATGTATTCTACAGCATTAAAATAAATTACCTTACAAATTATAATATTGGTACATTAGGGTGTTAGGGTGTAATTTATGTATTTAGAAATATATAAGTATGTTTATCAGTTGTCTAGTACCCATAACACAAGCTCTGCTTAGCTTGGGACTAGATGGCGTTGTGTGATAGTTGTGGAATATTATTATTATTAATCTTAGTTGGTAGAGCCATGCTGCAGTTATATTAGTATTATAGTTGCAGTACGAATGGGTCGGCTCGACCGGGGAAGGACCACGCTCTCACAGAATACCAGCGTGAAATAGTAGCTTAATGCTGCTGTATTTCGTATGGTGAGTGTAGAGCGGAGACCCCTTTTACTGGAAACGAGAGGCATTACATCTTAGTCCTCACGGGTGACAACGCATCTCCATTTTGATTTGTAATCGAGGATAGATGTAGATGTTTATGGGCCGCAGCAACCACTTACCATCAGGTGGACTGTGTGCTCGTTTGTAACCCCATCCTGTAAAAAATTTCATTATCGATTCAATATCGATTTAGGAAAGCTTGATCAAGGGATGTTATGAAACTAAAACTGTTGCAGATTTGACATACAAATTAAATGATTTCAGATTGCTCCTGCTGTTGACCTACTGCCGTCGACTAGTGGTCAAAAGCCAGTTGAAATAGTAAACCCTCCAATTTCCAATCAAACATCAATAGTAAGTATTAGAATCAGAAAATGTGTCTGTAGTAACAAAGTTATGATTATAAAACGTTTTTTGGGTTTTAGGACAAGGCTCCAGAGTACACTCCTCGAACGTTGCAAAAGAAATGGAAACACTCAGAAAAACTATCGTCCGAACGACTTAAAAAATTAAAGACTCTTCGAGAAAAAAGTAGGCGTTTATCAAAAAAAGTAGCTAAACTAGAAAATATTGTTGCAGAACTTAAAAAAATGTCTTTGATAAGTGAAGAAGATGGGGATTTATTGGAATCTGTTGACCCTACTAATAGAGACTTCTTGAAAAAAATGTTGAACCCCGCCTTCAGTGGTAGAAAATATTCACCATCTTTACGCAAATTCGCCCTTTGCTTGCAATTTATAAGTCCTCGGGCTTACAGGTACGTACGACAACAATTTGATACTTGTCTGCCTCATCCATCCACACTTACCACATGGTACAAAAGTGTAGATGCAAACCCAGGGTTTACAACAGAATCATTAGAATGCATTAAATTAGTGGCAAAGAACAAAAAAACCGAACTGTATTGTGCAGTAAGCATGGATGAGATGGCTATAAGGAGGCACGTCCAATGGGATGGAACAAAATGTGTAGGTCTGGTGAACTATGGGGTAGCCTTGGATGGTCACAATGTAGCTGAAGCTAGGGAAGCATTGGTGTTTATGGTGACATTTATAAATAGTGCATGGAAAATGCCTATCGGTTATTTTTTTTTGATGGTTGTACAGGCGAACAAAAGGCAACATTAATTAAACAATGTATGGGTTTGTTAGTAGGTTGTGGTGTTAATATAGTCTCCCTAACTTTTGATGGCTCTCCAACCAACTTTTCGATGGCTAAAAACTTAGGTTGCAATTTCGATGAATTGAAAGATATTACTTCGTGTTTTCTTTGTGATAAAGAGCACATAGTTATATTTCCAGATCCAGCTCATATGCTGAAACTTGTCAGAAATACACTAGGTCAGAAAAATGAATTAACAAATCTGCATGGTGGAATCACTTCATGGCATTTTATAGAATTGCTTCATAATCTGCAAGAAAGGGAGGGTCTCCATCTAGCTAACCGTCTTAAAAATCAGCATATTAATTTTTCAAAACAAATAATGAAAGTTAAGTTGGCGGCACAAACATTCAGTAATTCCGTGGCAGATGCGATAGAATTTTGTGACAAACAATTAAATTTACAAGAATTTTCGGGTTCCGAGGCTACTGTTGACTTTATAAGGAAAATTAACAACTTATTTGATATTTTAAATAGTCGGTAATCATATAGATAAAAAGTAATCTGAATATGTATGGTTTTAAAAAACCTATTAATAGTAAAAATGGCGATAGCATTCTAGAATTTGTCAATATAATGGATATCTACATCAGAGGGTTGCAATTAGAGGGAAAACCAATATTGCAAACAAATAGGAAAGTTGGATTCATTGGTTTCTTAATATGTATACAAAGTCTTAAAAAATTGTATGCTGATATCATAGTAACGGGTAAACTTAATTTTTTGCCTATATAAAAACTTAGTCAAGATCACCTGGAGTGCTTCTTCAGCTCGATACGATCAAAGGGAGGCTATAACAACAATCCAACAGCCTTTCAATTTCAAAGCGCCTACAAAAGACTAGTGATACACGGGAATAAAAGGTATTGAGTCAGGAAACTGTATACCTCTAGAGGATATAAAAATTTTAACTCACACAGAAGTGCGATACGAAAATAAAATTAATATGTACTGCACTCAAGATCTCGAAGACTCGATTAAGGATTTTCCCCCTAATAATAATTTCTTGGTCGATGATGACCACGATTATATTTTTAACCCTTCAAAACTGACCGCCTATACTGAAGAAATTATTTCATATATCGGTGGGTTTGTAGTTAGGAAATTAAGAAAAACTCTAAAATGTGAAGATTGTCCGCTAGCTCTTATTAGCGACAAATATTTAGGTCTTATATTTAAAAAAGATAAAGGTGGCCTTATTTATCCTTCACGCGATGTTATTAAAGTATGTACGTTGGCAGAAAGAATATTTAGGATACATTCACATAAAGAAGTATCATTCTTTGCAGAAAAAAATCTATTATAAAAAATAAAAATATCAATTTCTTTGCAACTTTCCGCTAAACATATAAAATGATGTGTCTTACCTGGATTGAAGCGCACCTCCCGCCCTCCCTCAATTGCATACACTAACTCCGTCACCACTAGACCAAGCACCACTACTCTCAACACCACTATTCCAGGCAAGACACACCATCGACGATAATACGACACGTGTTTCGCCTCTACACGAGGCATCCTCAGGTAGTATAGACTCTACGGCGGCTGACCGCTAAGTGAGCGGCGAGTCGAAACAGTTGCTATTTATACACGCTGACACAATCGCTCCCTACCAAAGTAGCGAGTGACCGCGTCGTGCGATAACAAACCTGTCAACAGTTATTATTATTGTTATGATTATTTTTAAATACTATTATTATTATTGTTTTGAGTGACCGCGCCGTGCGATAACAAATCTGCTACTAATTATTATTATTGTTATGATTAATATTTTAAATACTATTATTATTATTGTTTTATTGATATTATTATAATTATTTATTATTATTAATCTTAAAATTATTATTAAAGATTGGCCTTAAAGATGTTTAACAAAGGTGAATTAGAAACATTTGTTTGTTCATTCAGCAGTGTATAATTACCATTATTACTTTTTAAAATCTCCAACTGCTCCAGCACACGCAGTCGCAGCCCCTTATTACAGGTATGTAAGACTTCAAAGGAATGGTCGCTAGCTAGGTTGTGTCCAGTGTCCAAGAGATGTTTAGCAAAATGGGATTTATCAGGATTGCAATTTCTGTACGCGGCCATATGTTCTTTATAGCGCGTCCCGAAATTGCGACCAGTCTGACCCACGTAAACGGCGTGGCATTCGTCACAAACAAGTTTATAAACACCCGATTTTTGACTAATATTTAACTTATCTTTATTGTTACAAATATTCCTAAGCGAATTGTTTGTTTTGAATGCCACGTTAATGCCGTTTTTCTTAAGACTATTAGCTATTTTTTCCGATATGGGGCCTAAGTAGGTCAAACTACCCGCATACCGTTTGGAACTCAGGATTGTAATGGGAAGATGCGGGTGCCTCCTGAATTTCTTTAGCTAACAAACTTTTAACGATGTTATCTTTCCTCCCGATCACAACAGCCACCTCCGCGTCAACGGCTACAGTCTCTAATGATCTTTGGGAGACCGAAGGTGTTAAATTATACTTTAGGCCTTTGTGTAAAAGGGACAACTCATCCGTTGGAAACTGGACATCGGAAAGATTTTTGACACGGGGATAAAATTGGTGATATTCAGTATGTATGTCGTTGTTACGTTTACGGGATGAAGAAGATACAAGTCGTTTTAACTTATGGGATTGAATTTGATATTTCTCGTAAATAGCCATTGAAGCAAGTTCTCTGGCTTTCCCATCCAAAATCTCTAAGTCCACTTATGGCGGACATTTTCATGGATGATTTCGAAAAACAACATATAGTTGTTAACCAAAATATCTTATACTATTATCGATATGTAGACGACATAATTATTTGCTGGACAGGGACAAGGAGACAACTGGATGTTTTCCTTAATAAAATAAATAGAGTCCACGAAAAAATTAAATTTAAACTTGAATTGGAACAAGATGGCTCCCTTAATTTCCTTGATTTAACAATAACAAGAAAAGAGTCGTTACATGTTTTTCAAATTTATCGAAAGCCAACTCATACCGACACAGTCATCCCCGCATCATCGTGTCATCCATGGCAACATAAATTAGCTGCTTTTTATTGTTACATTAACCGTCTGTCCACTGTTCCATTAAATAAAGAAAATTATTTAAAAGAACTTAATATAATTTATCAAATTGCGGTCTCTAACGGTTTTTCAAAAAGTCTCATTGATAATCTTATTAAAAAGAAACAAAAGCATGTTGTTCGCAATTCTTTGTACGCGGTTCGATCTCAAAGTGTCCGGCGGTATGCGGGTAGTTTGACCTACTTAGGCCCCATATCGGAAAAAATAGCTAATAGTCTTAAGAAAAACGGCATTAACGTGGCATTCAAAACAAACAATTCGCTTAGGAATATTTGTAACAATAAAGATAAGTTAAATATTAGTCAAAAATCGGGTGTTTATAAACTTGTTTGTGACGAATGCCACGCCGTTTACGTGGGTCAGACTGGTCGCAATTTCGGGACGCGCTATAAAGAACATATGGCCGCGTACAGAAATTGCAATCCTGATAAATCCCATTTTGCTAAACATCTCTTGGACACTGGACACAACCTAGCTAGCGACCATTCCTTTGAAGTCTTACATACCTGTAATAAGGGGCTGCGACTGCGTGTGCTGGAGCAGTTGGAGATTTTAAAAAGTAATAATGGTAATTATACACTGCTGAATGAACAAACAAATGTTTCTAATTCACCTTTGTTAAACATCTTTAAGGCCAATCTTTAATAATAATTTTAAGATTAATAATAATAAATAATTATAATAATATCAATAAAACAATAATAATAATAGTATTTAAAATATTAATCATAACAATAATAATAATTAGTAGCAGATTTGTTATCGCACGGCGCGGTCACTCAAAACAATAATAATAATAGTATTTAAAAATAATCATAACAATAATAATAACTGTTGACAGGTTTGTTATCGCACGACGCGGTCACTCGCTACTTTGGTAGGGAGCGATTGTGTCAGCGTGTATAAATAGCAACTGTTTCGACTCGCCGCTCACTTAGCGGTCAGCCGCCGTAGAGTCTATACTACCTGAGGATGCCTCGTGTAGAGGCGAAACACGTGTCGTATTATCGTCGATGGTGTGTCTTGCCTGGAATAGTGGTGTTGAGAGTAGTGGTGCTTGGTCTAGTGGTGACGGAGTTAGTGTATGCAATTGAGGGAGGGCGGGAGGTGCGCTTCAATCCAGGTAAGACACATCATTTTATATGTTTAGCGGAAAGTTGCAAAGAAATTGATATTTTTATTTTTTATTATAATGGATTTCCGCAAAGTAACGCCTGATTCTATCAATTATCTTAAAAAATCTATTACCGAAACTTATTTTAACTACTTTCAAACGATGCCAGGATGTATTTACGACAAATCATTTTGAAAGTCAACCTTTTATTGGAAACCACAAAGTTTTACTTATTAAGGCAATTTCCATGCACTATTTTGAACTGCGTATACATCACGCCACAAAAACATTTGAACCAAACAAAAAATTAGGAACCTTCATACGAAGCTTGTTTTGTTTAAAGGACAATAATACTCGACTCCACCGAGTCAGTAATTCATTCTTAGGCCGATGTATACGCTTTTAACACAAATTCCCAGAAAATATACAAAATTTGATGTTGTAGTACTTATCTTTTTTATGTGTTTTACCTCAGAATATTATTCTAACGATTTTTATAGTTCTTTTTTTATTTGAAAGCTGGTGCTTCTCTTGTGATCTCATATAAGTTTGATCAAGATCTGACTTTGAGTTATCCTTAATAATGCGTATTTAATTGACGTTGATTTTGTTCTCGTTTTGTTTATATCAAATTTATATGAATGCAAAAATTTTATTTTTACACTTCTTGTTGATATTTTTAGTAACGTAACTAAATGTAACTGTATATTGAGAAGCTATAGCTCCATTGCTCATGTCTGATATGGAAGAGAGCTGTAGTAGCTAAACACTTGCTGTCAATTTCATAGTACCCGAGCAATTCGGGTTCGATCCCCCTGGCTTTAATAAAATCGTTTATTGCAATTATAGCTGCTGATTTACCAAACGCTGAACACACAGCGATGAAGGAAAACATCGTGAGGAATTAGAAACTTTATTTTTTTTTTTAAAAAACATTTGTTTTTTCAAATATTTTTTAAGTACGCACACACTTATTGGGGCAGTTCAGTCGAGACCTTTGCCCGAAAGTGGAACTTATAATGTCTGCAATTTTACTTTTAGCTATAATTATCTGGGCGACCTACATAATAGTATGTAGAATCCACTCAGTTTAAAGTAAATAAATTCCTCGCTTGAACTATCAATCAAAGTTCTAAAACTTTGTTGAACTAAGTTTGTATAAAAATGGTTATGATAATATTAAGGAATTTATAGAAGACAACAACCCCCAAGAAGGGTGATTCCTTCCTCAGAGACCAGGGTCAATTCACCAGACTCTCCAAAACCTGTTACGACACAGGCTTCAAATATGACTGTGCTAAACCTAACATTCTAAACGAACTTCAAGTAGTTCAAAACTAATTTTGTCGTAGAACTACGAACGCGCTCTGGTTCATCTGAAACGCTGACTTTCACCGAGAATTAGAGTTCCCAACAATCCAACAATTTCTAAAATCACTCTCTTAGAACTTCTTCAAAGTCTCAGAGTCTCACTCAAATCATCTTATTCGTGAGGCAGCTTCCTATGCAGCCCCACTCACTCTCGCTATCGAGTTCGCAGACCGAGAAACTCTCTCTCGCCCCCCACCCCCCAGCAAGCTTTCGGCCGACCTGGACTGGCTCTTGGCGGCTCAGGCCGAGTCTTCTGTCGAAGGTGGTGTTTAGTGGGTAGGCACTTAGGTTTTCATAGTGAGTCCCACATAACCACGCAGCCGGCTGCGTGGTATGCTAAGAGCATTCACCACCTCCCTCCCCCGCTTCCCGGAGGGTAGCCCCTTACATAGCTTCTGGGCGCAAAAAAAAAACCGGCGTCGGCATTCGCGGCAGACTAGAGCTCCAGAGGAAAAAAAGATCCCTCAAGCTCCCTATTAGGCATTAGATTAGGCAATAAAATAGAGAATAGGTTATAATTAAAAACTGCCGCATTTTATAAATAGTAAATAAATTAATGTTAGTTCATCGTACTACCTTTTAATTAATACAGTCCTTAGCAATAATAAATAGCAATATGTTACGGACGGCGAGTGAGCAACCGCCCTGCATCAGAGCGAGGCCCACGCGACCGCTAGTGCTTATCCAAACTCAAGAACAACAAGCAAGAAGACACTTCAGGCTCCCTATTAGGTCACATTGGACGTCAGATTAGTGATAGCTTGTAAGACTGCCGCATTGTGTAAATAGTTTTATAAATTTACTTTTGTTTTTTGTACAATCTTTAATTTAACTCAACCCCTTGCAGTTTAAAATAGCAATAAATTCTCTCAGTAAATAATTAGTCTTATATACATATATCACAGTAACAGCACAGAATAAATAATTTTGTTGCACTCCTTTGATGTCGACTGCTTGCAGACGTTTAATAGCCTACATAGTTATTATTAATCAGATAAGTCACGCACGCAAGTTAAATAAAATTTTAGCGCTGCGCATACATTGCGAAATGTTAATTAAGTAACTTAGGTGAAGTACCTATTCTAACTATATGATCGCCTGACCATATTTTCGTACCTATGTGACTTCTGCGATCAATGATATTATAAATAAAAATCATTGTCTGCGATGCTCAACGCATGCAACTAGCAAGGCCACAGCAAATAAACCTCAGATACGATTGCTAACAGAAATGTGATCGTATTCTACTCAGTTAATAATCTTGTTAGAAAACAAAGTTTTAATTTCAGTGTTTTGTGTTATTATAACTTAAAATATTTTAATTACAAAAGACATAATATATAGGTATGTAAGTATGTAGATACTTGGATAGTGAAGTAAATTTCAACTAAGTTTTGTAATAAAGTACGTATCACTTCTGTAGATAAATTATTACTTAATTCTTTTTTGCTATAAGTACCTACCTAACAAAATAATGAAATAAATTCACCTTTCATAACTCCTTTCTAAAATCCTTCGGTAATTTTAAGGAATGATATATCTGAACCTTTTTTTGGGCATTTAGCATCCATCCACGTAAAAATTGTAGTAGGAACGACGTTTAACCGCTACAATTTATCAAATAGGTAAAATAATATATATAACTGCGTATGTTACCCTGGGCACAGAATAAATAATAGTACTACGTAGAGAAGTTTCACTCTTTTCATGTTGAGTTGACAGCTTGCCGACGTTTAATAGCTTTAATTATTAAGTATTACTTTGCACCTTTTCTCATTCTCACATCACGGCTGTTTTTCCGAGGTTACTTAGGGCTGTCAAGAAAGAGTAAAAATACAGTATGTATAACATTAATAAACTATTTACTTCACAATTGTTTTACTTTAATATAATGTTTTATAAATTTTTTCCGTCTCTAAAATACTGGTTATTAAATTTAAGAGTTGAAAAAACTTTAAATCTTATATATAATTTTAGTAAATAATAAAAAGGAAAAAATGGACATGGAGTATCGGAAGAGTCATCGATTTATTTTTGGTAAAAAATATGAAAAGATATTCATTCAGTATACTAACTAGAAATAATAAAAATAGTACCTATTATTAATTTTATTTATAAATATTGTTGTATTAATATTTTTATTGTTTTATATTTCTTTATTTTACGTAAGCTTTTTAATATATGTTCCCCCCCCCCCCCCGCTCCATTTGTCAGCAAAGGTAAGAAAAAATTTAAAGCCCCGAGCTTGCTTACATAATACTAAAACGCTTCCTTTCTTTTAAACTTTGTCGTCAAATTGAAAAGGATTTCGTAAATTTACTATTTGCTTGCAATTTATAAGTCCTCGGGCTTATACGTATGTACGACAACAATTTAATACTTGTCTGCCTCTTCCATCCACATTTACCACATGGTACAAAAGTGTAGATGCAAACCCAGGGTTTACAACAGAATCATTAGAATGCATTAAATTAGTGGCAAAGAACAAAAAAACCGAACTGTATTGTGCAGTAAGCATGGATGAGATGGCTATAAGGAGGCACGTCCAATGGGATGGAACAAAATGTGTAAGTCTGGTGAACTATGTGGTAGCTTTGAATCGAAGTTCTAAAACTTTGTTGAACTAAGTTTGTATAAAAATGGTTATTATAATATTAAGGAATTTATGGAAGACAATAACCCTCAAGAAGGGTGATTCCTTCCTCAGAGACCAGGGTCAATTCACCAGACTCTCCAAAACCTTTACGTGGTAGAGCCATGCTGCAGTTATATTAGTAGTATAGTTGTAGCACGAATGGGTCGGCTCGACCGGGGAAGGACCACGCTCTCACAGAATACCAGCGTGAAATAGCAGCTTAATGCTGCTGTATTTCGTATGGTGAGTGTAGAGAACCGGAGACCCTTTTTACTGGAAAAGAGGCATTCCATCTTAGTCCTCACGGGTGACAACGCATCTGCATTTTGATTTGTAATCGAGGATAAATGTAGATGCCTATGGGCCACAGCAACCACTTACCATCAGGTGGACTGTGCGCTCGTTTGTCACCCTATCCTATAAAAAAAAAAAAAAAAAACCTGTTACGACACAGGCATCAAATACGACCATGCTAAACCTAACATTCTAGTCAGCGCCAACGTGACCCCGTCGGCGGGAATGAAAGAAGGGCTACCGGCCGGCGTACGACATTCGCGACAGTGCTTAAGAGAAGAACAACAAGCAAGAAGACCTCTAAGGCTCCCTATTAGGTCCCATTAGGCATTAGATTAGTGATAGTTTGTAAGACTGCCGCAATGTGTAAATAGTTTAATAAATTTACTTTAGTTTTTTGTACAATCTTTAATTTAACTTTAATCCTAGCAGTTTAAAATAGCAATAAATTCTCTCAGTAAATAATTAGTCATATAGATATCACAGTAACAGCACAGAATAAATAATAGTACTACGTACAGAAGTTGCACTCCTTTGATGTCGACTGCTTGCCGACGTTAAATAGCCTACATTATTAATCAGATAAATCGCGCACGCAAGCAAAATAAAATTTTATCGCTGCGCGCGAGTGTCAATGTTACGGCGCCTCTACACGTTGGCCAACACAGTGGCGAATGTAGTGGCCAATAGCATTGGCCAACGTGTAGACGGGGTGTTTGGGCTTCATTGGTATGTATTGGAACGATGGCCCGCAAGTTGGCGCGAGATCCGTGTGGTGTCGGTTTTTTACAAAAGATCAAAGGATTGTTGGCAGAGTTTGGTCGCCGCGTCCACACGTTGGCCGCGCCGCGCATTTAGTTTGCTACAAGCTCCCAGAGTGATTACACGCATCTGATTTAAATTTTATATTCTAGCTTTGTAGGGTGGATGCCCCAATTACCGGCCTTTTAGTGCCAATTTAAACTTTAAACATTCCTAATACTTTAATTAGCGCGATTTAATTATTATTAAACATTTGTTTTAATCAACAAGCTATTTATCAAAAAAATTAACGTTTTTTTACAATCAGATTATTGCGAGAACAATTTTAAAATGAAAAAAAAAATGAAGCACGTCGTTTATACGTGGTAGAACCATGCAATTATATTAGAAGTATTGTTGCAGCACGAAGGTCGGCTCGACCGGGGAAGGGCCACGCTCTCACAGAATATCAGCGTAAAATAGTAGCTTACTGATGCTGTGTTTTGTATAGTGAGTGTAGGGAACCAGAGACCCTTTTTAAAGGAAACGAGGCATTTTATCTTAGTCCTCACGGGTGACAACGCATCTGCATTTTGATTCGTAATCGAGGATAGATGTAGATGTCTGTGGGCCACAGTAACCACTTACCATCAGGTGAACTGTGTGCTCGTTTGTCACCCTATCCTATAAAAACGTCGATTTCTTATAATTTAATCGTGCAAGTTTTCGAAGCATTATCATCATTACAGCTGTTCACAAGTCCACTAATGAACATCATCCTTCACAGACTGCCGCAAAGCATGCTCCTGAGCCACTTTGCTCGTCATGAGTTTTTCATTTATGTTCTAAGTTATAATTAGTACCTATTATTAAGTCAGAGTTAATTATATTTATTGCTATTGTTTTTGTCTTCTATATTTTTGTCAAATAAAATATAAGGTTTTTTTTATCTAATATATATCAAATGTTTGATGAAACCTGAAATGAAATCTGATGAAACCAAATACATGTTTTGCTAAACTTTAAAATCAAAACCCAATTTTAAAACATAGACTAATCGATTATAACTCCTTTAACTTTAAAATAAGTTAAGTTCTTATTAATGGCATTTATTCCAGTTTATGATGCATGTAAAAAATAAATAAAGCTAATTGTATATCGTATATCTATTTACAGCCCCATTAATAACCACTATTATTTTATAATTCATTTATAAAAACGTTAACCCCACACTAGGATTTTCTCCCGTATCGCGCAGGCAGCTTACAAACATAAATTGCACAAGAACACACATCCAGACCCGAAACAATTATTTGGAGGACGTACAAATACTTGTTCCGTGCGGGATCAAACCCGCGGCGCTCGGCGCAGCCACTCATTGCTGAGCCACTGCGCCACGATGCCTATAAATTCGTCCGCACATTGGCCCGAACCGAAGTAAACTGAATTACTGAACGACCTTCCAACGTGTGGACGCCGTCACCAAATCTCGGCAAATATATTCGCCACTCCATTCGCCACTGTGTCGGCCAACGTGTAGAGGCGACATTACTTTGCATCTTTTCCCCTTCCTGCGCCATGGCGGACTTTTCGTGGTTACTAAGGGCTAACAATAAAGAGTAAAAAAATACATTGCGAAATGTTAATTAAGTTACTTAGGTGAAGTACCTATTCTAACTATGATCGCCTGACCATATTTTCGCACCTATGTGATTTCTGCGATGCTCAACGCATGCAACTAGCAAGGCCACAACAAATAAACCTCAGATACGATTGCTAACAGAAATGTGATCGTATTCTACTCAGTTAATAATCTTGTTAGAAAACAAAGTTTTAATTTCAGTGTTTTGTGTTATTATAACTTAAAATATTTTAATTACAAAAGACATAATGTATAGGTATGTAAGTATGTAGATACTTGGATAGTGAAGTAAATTTCAACTACGTTAAGTAATAAAGTACATAGGTATTACTTGTGTAGATAAATTATTACCACATGGACCATATTGGAAATATTAGCCCATTTCATCTTCGGCCCCTATGAATGGCAGCGTATCCACGATATTAGTAATAGCGATCGTTTGTTGCCGGTGCACACAACAGTACGGCGAGCAGTTGAACGATTAAAAATATGTTGGGTATTTGCGCTCACTTTGTTTCGGATTTAATTTCACCGTATTATAATATATATGGTGAATAATCGAACCTAAAAGATCGTCAATAAAATAAATACATTTTTCATCACTATCATTGACTTCTATACATAGGCGTAAAGTACTTTCAATGATTTTATAATCTAAACGTTAACTCAAACACGGGTAAGGTTTTTTTTTTATAGAAGAGAGACCAAACGACCATACCGTTGACCATGGTTAGTTCCACTACATCAAAATTTAGCATCAGGTGGGATACAGTATGTAGTATAGGTAATCTATTGGGGCTATTTGCCGCAGTGGAATTGTTTCTACTGTTATAGCTAGTTAAAGTCCGGTGCTGAAGTGCGCCTCCCTCATAGATTGCCTCATATAAGGGATCTCTGCCACAGTTGCAACACGTGGCAAGCGGGCTGGCAACTCCAGCTTTTTTTTTTTTAGTGGACTGTGATTATGACACTATTATATTAGGTCTTCTATAAAATTTATGTTTTATTTATAATAATTTTGGCTGGTATTTTTGTCGATAAACTATAGCCAATTTAACAGAAACTCTTAAAAACTGAAGGAATCCAAACGGGAACCAATTAGGAACCAACGGAATTTTATACGCCATCTCATTGGAGTTCTCCTGTGAAAATCCAACGAGGTCAAGCGAGTAAGGTGACTGACAGAAATGATTCAATCGAAACCCCTGTAGTTTTAAGACAGTCCGTTGTGTAGTTTAACTATCGTGAAAAAATTATTTTTTTAATAAAATCAAAGCCGATTTCAATCAACTAAAAATAATAAAATATTTCCATATAACAGCTTCATAAGTGTATGATAAGTCATATTATATAAAAGTAAAGTTACAACCTACATACGTCCTACTGCTGGCACAGGCCTCCACTCACTTCTGAAAGAACTAAGAAATGTCTCTAAACTTTAAAAATTCCATCCTCCATTTTCCACCCTAAGGGGTAGAACTTTTCTCTATACATACACGGGACCATATTTAATAAATAAAAAGTCATTCAAAATTGATTTACTATTGGTGAAGTTATCCCGTATATAATAAGCAAAATAAAAGAACATGAACAACCTTCTTTTTTTTGAAGTTTGCTAAAAATAATGACAAGAGCAATTTTATATGTGATTTTATATATAACAAAACGAGCCCAAACTCGGCCCCTCAGTGGTACTCGGCGACCTGTTCCAATGCCGATTACCAAAGTACACCTTCAGGTCCCTCCGTCAAGTCCGGAGGTAAGGGCTCGTCATACCTAACAAAATGAGCCCAAACGCGGCACACCTAGTAGTACTCGGCGACCAGTTCCAATAGCGATTACCAAAGTACACCTTCAGGTCACTCCGTCAAGTCCGGAGGTAAGGGCTCGTCATACCTAACAAAACGAGCCCAAACTCGGCCCACCTAGTAGTACTCGGCGACCTGTTCCAATGCCGATTACCAAAGTACACCTTCAGGTCACTCCATCAAGTCCGGAGGTAAGGGCTCGTCATACCTAACAAAACGAGCCCAACCTCGACACACCTAACAGTACTCGGCGACCTGTTCCAATGCCGATTACCAAAGTACACCTTCAGGTCACTCCATCAAGTCCGGAGGTAAGGCCTCGTCATACCTAACAAAACGAGCCCAAACTCGGCCCCTCAGTGGTACTCGGCGACCTGTTCCAATGCCGATTACCAAAGTACACCTTCAGGTCACTCCATCAAGTCCTGAGGTAAGGGCTCGTCATACCTAACAAAACGAGCCCAAACTCGGTACACTTAGTAGTACTCGGCGACCTGTTCCAATACCGATTACCAAAGTACACCTTCAGGTCACTCCGTCAAGTCCGGAGGTAAGGGCTCGTCATACCTAATAAAACGAGCCCAAACTCGGCACACCTAGTAGTACTCGGCGACCTGTTCCAATACCGATTACCAAAGTACACCTTCAGGTCACTCCGTCAAGTCCGGAGGTAAGGGCTCGTCATACCTAACAAAACGAGCCCAAACTCGGCCCACCTAGTAGTACTCGGCGACCAGTTCCAATAGCGATTACCAAAGTACACCTTCAGGTCCACTCCGTCAAGTCCGGAGGTAAGGGCTCGTCATACCTAACAAAACGAGCCCAAACTCGGCCCACCTAGTAGTACTCGGCGACCAGTTCCAATAGCGATTACCAAAGTACACCTTCAGGTCACTCCGTCAAGTCCGGAGGTAAGGGCTCGTCATACCTAACAAAACGAGCCCAAACTCGGCCCACCTAGTAGTACTCGGCGACCTGTTCCAATGCCGATTACCAAAGTACACCTTCAGGTCACTCCATCAAGTCCGGAGGTAAGGGCTCGTCATACCTTACAAAACGAGCCCAACCTTGACACACCTAACAGTACTCGGCGACCTGTTCCAATGCTGATTACCAAAGTACACCTTCAGGTCACTCCATCAAGTCCGGAGGTAAGGGATTGTCATACCTAACAAAACGAGCCCAAACTCGGCCCACCTAGTAGTACTTGGCGACCTATTCCAATAGCGATTACCAAAGTACACCTTCAGGTCACTCCGTCAAGTCCGGAGGTAAGGGCTCGTCATACCTAACAAAACGAGCCCAAACTCGGCCCACCTAGTAGTACTCGGCGACCTGTTCCAATGCCGATTACCAAAGTACACCTTCAGGTCACTCCATCAAGTCCGGAGGTAAGGGCTCGTCATACCTAACAAAACGAGCCCAACCTTGACACACCTAACAGTACTCGGCGACCTGTTCCAATGCTGATTACCAAAGTACACCTTCAGGTCACTCCATCAAGTCCGGAGGTAAGGGATCGTCATACCTAACAAAACGAGCCCAAAACTCGGCCCACCTAGTAGTACTTGGCGACCTGTTCCAATACCGATTACCAAAGTACACCTTCAGGTCCACTCCGTCAAGTCCGGAGGTAAGGGCTCGTCATACCTAACAAAACGAGCCCAAACTCGGCCCACCTAGTAGTACTTGGCGACCTGTTCCAATACCGATTACCAAAGTACACCTTCAGGTCACTCCGTCAAGTCCGGAGGTAAGGGCTCGTCATACCTAATAAAACGAGCCCAAAGACGGCACACCTAGTTCTACTAGTCCAGGTGTTCCAGTATTAGTTACTGAAGTTCACTTTCAGGTCACTCCATCAAGTCCGGAGGTAGGGTCTTTTCATAACTGACAAAATCATCCCAAAGTCCACAGCTAACTTCTCAGTGCCAGCAGAGGGCTCCCAGTGCAAAGCAGTCTCTAGAGTAGGTATTCGTACCTCGTAACTAAGTCTTATTACTCTACTCTATGTATCTAAGTATATTTTTGTGGTGTAAGAAATCAAAAACAAATTCGATCTTTCAAATTATTAAAATAATTTTATTTGACTACGATTCCCGCAGCCAACCGTGCGTACACTTGTGTGCGTGACTCATGTCAATGTAATAGTTCGATTCTATACCTATATCAATTTTGTAAACGCGTCCTTAAAAAATCTTAACGTAAATACTGCAGCAAAAAGAGCGACACGACTCTACAGCACCAGGCCTCGGCCGGCAGTGACTGCACAGGCGTTTACGCAAACATCCGTACGTATTATTTCAGAAATAAGAATATGTGATTTAAAAAAAAAAAACTATTAGTTGGACTAAAAAATTGAAACACTATAACGATTAATATGTTGAATGTATAAAAATCTGACAAAAAATCAGAATGATTGAATGTATACTAGTATGATTTTTACTAGTTAAAAGAAATTTTTGGAGGTATGTTTGTGATATTTTTCTATCGTATTAAATTAGTGGTATCATGTTTTCAACACACTATCTAACTAGGATATATCCTGGACAGTATCATACATTTTTCTGGGTTTGTTTACTGCAGTGGATCATTTACTTTGAGGCATTATAAAACTTGCGTTTAGGGTCATGCCTCGTCTTAACAATTTAATTATGCTAGTGGGTGCGAATCCGGGCTGCTAGTGGTTTAATTTACGATGGAATGACAATCAAATTTAACTTTTAGATTTCATATGGAATTCTAAATGCAAACTCCTATCATAAAAAAGCTATAATATAGGCTGCAACGCGTGTATTGCTATTCCTTCACATCATAATAATCATCGTCATCATCATTAGAACCTTTCACAAGTTACTGCAGAACATAGGCCATAACAAAGGAACACCTAAAAGTACACTCCTGAGCCACCTACATATCTTCGCAGGTCTTTACTCGGTCTAGTGAGCAGCCGCGTTAGACTGACTGACACGGTAAACTGACTTGTGTATAAAGAATTAAAAATAAATTTTAAATGAAACACATTTTTTCACAGATAATTTTTATTTATTTATTGTTAGTTGCATTTGTTCACTTAGCAGCGATACACGAATAGAGTTCCTTAATGTATAGACAGGTTCAATACAATATGAATTACCATAGTCGTACAATTTGACATTCAGTACATGAAGAGTTTTCACGTTAGTGATAAAACGTCACAGAGTCCTTAGCCAAGCTAGTTTAAATAGACACATTTAATGCATATTATAATTTAAGTATATATTTTGTTTCATAAACGTGCAACACCGGCCTGTCCAATCACTGAAACGATTATAGTAAAATTAAATGCCACCGCTAAATTAAATCGAAATCAACAACAATATTCACTCGATGGTGATTTCATTCGGAAATATCTAAGTACTTAATAGTAACATATTCGTTGCCTTAAAAATTGAAGAAAATTACTATCTACGTTATTATATACCTAAGGAACAAAATTGAAAAAAAAGCAAAATTAAATGGCAGTGGACGAAATAAACAAACCGTACTCCTACAGATTTATCTGCATTTGGCACATGATAATAAAAAAATATAGGTTTATATTCTGCAAATGATAACGGAACGTAGATTCAAATTTTTACAGAGAACCATTTCGTGTACACTCGCGTGCGAGGTGTATTACAATATTTTTTATATAAAAAAATTAAAAAAGCTTGTCAAACGAATGTATGCAAGAAGATATAAAAATTAGTAGCATAGTCTCCCTAAACCTAACAACAATTCACATCTTATGGCACGAACATCCTCCTTGGAGCACCCACACAGTATAGGGAATAGTGGACAATATAAATATAATAATAGTTACGATCCATTAATATTTCGTTATCTAAGTACTATGCTAACAGTATTGTCCCAAATGTTGAAGTCGCCTTAATACTAAATACAACAGTACACATCGATAAAATCTTGAAGGAAATTGTAACAAATATCATATATTATGTAAAAGTTCGCCAGAAATACGAAATCAACAATAAAGGAGACGGAGAGTTTAATGAAGATCTACTTAAGAGCTAAGTTAAAATATATGTATACATAATTTTCAAATATATGTATAGATATAGATAGAGATATATAAATTATATTTAACAATTGACATGAATATTTTGTTGCTTACAACAAATTTTTTATAGTAGAAAAATTACAGATAATACATAAAATTGACCTTATTATTGATAAATATTTATTCGACAGTCCTCCGTCGAAACGTAGTTTTCACCTGAAAGAAGAAGCAACGCATTAGATTATGTGAAAAAAAGCCAAAATGTTAAACATAAAGAAAAAAAACATCAACATGTATGTTTGGATTTTAAACATGAAGTCACTTCGCACCTTTTTATTCAACAATAAAAATTCTCAATGTCCTCGTGTATCAAGAAAACAGAATAGATTTTTTAAAATTCGAAGTGACTTTACAGTCCACTTGTAAACACCGGCAACCGACTATAAATAAAGAAGAATCACAGTACAGATGAGTTTTCACCGCGCAGTAAGGTTGACTCACGCTACACCGCTGTCGGCCGTAGCGCGGTCACGAAGCCGGTCCCGTGCCTGAACTTACAAAGACGGGCCTCGACCGAGCAAATATAGTGTTATAACTAGACTACAATCATGTTGAAGTTTGACGATCAGAAATTAGTGGCTATTGCGATCGTTCTGGACGATGAAGAATCTGATAAATCTTCAACTCCAAGCCGGGACCGAGTTACTGCCGAGCGTTGTCCATTGCTCGGCCGTCACACGGTTGCGGCTCGGTATAGCGTGAGTGTGTCCTTACAAAATATGTGTAATATTAGTTGACCATACTACGGCTGACGCTCCGCTCGCACCCGACACGGTCTAGCGTGAGTCATCCGGTACTAATCTACCTTACATCTACCTAATAATACCTTACAACTTGTATTAATACCGGGCCTCTACAGCATCCAGACCGGAAGACATTACGCGCATTGCACGCACTGGGTGTTTGACGGCGGAATGAGCTAATATTCTTGGTACATAACATAAGACCTTATTCACATAGGCATGGTCTCAATGCAATGGTCTCAATGGTCTCAATAGTCATATTCATTTGCAAACATAACATAACCTAAAATGTCACGCCTGTATTGGGTAGAAAGAGGCTACGGACTTCCATTTGACACGATCCTAACACACCTCTTGCTTTTTGAGAGCACACACATTTTTAATATATAATACAATGTTTAATGATATTAATCTCCAATATTTTGTAATATTTACCAGTTCCACGCGTTTTATTTTTTACTTTTTGTAATTAACTAAAAATAACTTTTCATTTCGAGACGCTTTAGATGTTTATGTAATTCATTAGAAATACATCAATATTTAAAATGTTAAAGTATTTATAAACTCGATAATATACAAACGCAACGCGAATACGAGGAGTTGTACTTAGTTGAAAGGATCAAAAACATGCGACATATTATAAATTAATTCTGTGGTTAGCCGACATGTTATTGTTAATGATACAAGATCTATACAACACATAGCATGCAAAACAAACGTTGGAAAATTCTTCCTACAAAGAACTCACTTACCTTGAACATCCATGTAAGTAATGTATATAATTCTCCATTAACGTGTAAAGACGAAAAGATTCAAAAAGATTAAAATGGACGGTGCCAAAATAAAGTACAGGCCGACAATGTGGTTGAGTTTGCAGTCCGAGTTCAAGTGGAAATTAGGTGGGATCGAATTGAGCAGTTCAACCTCTTCAAAGAACGGGTAGACGTCGGGGAGTATTAGACTATCAAATCCGAGGCAGCGTGCAGAGAAAACAAGTGTCAGGCAATAGCTTTTATATTATTTTTACATAAGCATTATTTGGTTAAAATATTAGACACATATTTATAATATATCGCCACCCTATATCTATTTCATAATTAAAGTGTTAAAATAAAATGAATTTAAATAATAATTTTAGATGCAAAGTAAATATAATGTATATATTAATGTTTAATAGTATTAATAATGACGATAAATCTCTATGTTGTAATATGTTAAATACATAGAAAATTATGTAATACACATGTAACAAAAACCCTGAGGTCCCCGTTAATTGGGTTATCTTGAGTAAATGTCTTGGAGTAGGTTATCACAATGAGTATTCAACAAACAACCATAAAAAATTAAATTAAATAGAAATATGTAATGTCTTTTTTGTAAATTTTATGTGGTTTTAATGCATCTATCGGTTAGTTAAACTGATAATTTCAACTGATCATTTTAAATTAAAACTGTTGATATTTTTTTTTAAATATCGGATTTTCGATATTTAAAAAAGAATATCAATAATATATATAATAATATAATATGATCAATATATCGAAAATCCACTATTTAAAAAAATTTCTACAGTTTTAGTTTGAACTGATCAGTTGGAAAGATCAGTTGAACTGACCGGGGTCCCGTAACCGACACGTGCATCGATAAAGCGGGGTCTTTGACAATTCTCTTACTCCTCGGCCAATTCAGAGGTCACAAAACCACATATAATTTGCAAATTAAAACGTATTTAAATATAATTTGATTTTTTATATCGTCACTTGTGGTCTCAGCTCGGTCTAGAAAAATAGATCACTCTTCTACTAAATTACTATCTTTATTCGAGTGTCAGAGTTCGAGAAACTATATAGCGTACGTGAGGGTAATACGGTCACCCGGTTGATATTTTCATTTTACATTAAGTTTAGTTTCTATTGCCGGCTATACATGTTGGCCGAGCGAAGACGAGTACCAACGTAGACATACTCGTATTTACGTACGTTTTCCTTATCCCATTACTTCGAGTAGAAGCTTAATAAGCATTTAATTAGTAAATATTCTTGATGCAGTAAGACAAAAAGGGTAAGAGGCCAAGTTCGAGGAATGATACTCACTCCCTGCAGCGCTGAGTGTTTCTGCCAGCGACGGCAATTTTGCCGAGGTTGAGTCCACGGTTGGCATCCATAAACTCCACTTGCTCAAAGCAGCCATTTAGACCAGGGTAATTCTGGTAGTTGATGCGTTCCGGTATGCCACCTGAGTAGAATTTTTTTGTTTTAACGTTTTGCACAACTGTTTATTCTATATACAATACGTAAAAAAGACCCGGTACGATATGAAAGGGGCACATTTTTTATAGTATAAGGTCGACAAAAAGTACACACAGTCCACCGGATGGAAAGTAGATACCTAGTTCAAGACACCTACAATTTTCCACAATAAATGGTAAAATTGTAGATGCGCTGTTATATCTGAAGATAAGATAAAATATTTCGTTACTACAAAGTCGTTAAAATTTAGTAAATTTATAAAATCTGGCAACACTGTCATCGACGAATGTATATTTGGTCGTATCGTTACCCGAAACACGCCCACGCCACATGTATTGGTATGTGAGATTTCTCGATTAATCAAATTTTATTTTAATTTTGTAGATTTTTTTATTTATTCTCAAAAAATAATATAACGACAACTAAAGGCCTTCATGGATCGTACCGGGGTTTCAATATTTTGTTTATTAAAAACATGCAAATCGAAGACAACAATTACATAATTTTCATCGTGGCCGGGTCCATACAATCACAAAATGAAACATATTTGTTAAATAAGGTAACAGTAATATAATTAACGTATCATTGCTTACCGATGTAAATGTTCGAATCGGCGTTCATAAGGTTCGAGAAACCAGTTGATGTTCCGATCTTTGTTTCGCCGTCCACCGACAGGTACACTTGATTGTCGCTCAGCAGCTTAGCGATGATCTGTAACAGAATTTAAACAACATAGTACAACGGTGGAGTGTAAGTGACACCATCACCCCTATGTCCCGTGAAAGTCTTAAGAGAAATTCTAGAAAGATATTATAGTTTACCATAGATGGCGGTATAGTCGTCCCGTTTAAACAAAGTATAAGACAAGATTAGCGACAGAGCGGGAGTAGTTCTAAAAGAGTAATACGCCTGGTATAACGATCATTAATCAACCTTCTAGGTGAGTATACAGCCCACATGACTGTACGTGGATGCTGTGTTCCGAAGACATCCATATTCTGTCCTCGGATAAAAATCAAAGCGCAGATGTATTGTCACCCCTGAAAACTAAGATGTAAATGTGGCGATTATAGCAAACATACTAAAGATAAGGAGTGAATTTTTTTTTATTTATACTAGACGTGCAACGAAAATTCGGCTATTCGATATTTGGTCTATTCAGCTATTTTTATCCTATTGAAGTATAGTGTAGAATAGAATAGAATATTTTTTAATCAATAAAGATTACATATAATTCTTATTGACAGTCATTTTTACTTTACCACTGGTTCGGTAAAATAAAACCTCTGTTCTGAGAAGAAACAGCAAGAATCTCAGCGGGATTTTTTAAAAATAAATTTTACAATGTGAACGGTTACAAAATTTATTTTAGAAACAGCTCCGAAGCGACCACCTCATTCCTAGGGGATATTATGTTATACAACTATGTATTCATTTATATTATAATACCCATTTTAAAGTGTTTTTGTTTACTTAAATATTTAGACTTGTTGATATATCCTTAATAGAGAAACCTTATATACTTTCTGGGATCTGATATCGCGTCGAATATCTAATATCTAGGTACTACTAGGCCGAAAATCGAATAATTTAGTAAGAGGTTTTATTGTGGTCAGATAATTGGTAAAATACAAATATTTACTTATTTTATCACTAATTCTTTTCTTGTATCATTAAAGTATTCATAGGTACATAATCAACTTCCAAAAAGAACTATCAGATAAATGTCAATGCACTTGTATTAACGCAATTAAAGTTTATATAGTAGGATAGTGGTGCAGTAAGACTAATACTTCTTCACTTTCAGACATTATTTTACTCCTTTTCGTGTAGACAATCCCAGCTTTAGTGAATAGACGCTCGCAAGAATAAACACTACTTCCTTACGGCCGAATACTTTTGCCTAATATTCGGCTATTAGGGCAGGAAGTCCGCAGAATGTGCGGTATTCAGTGTGTGGATGAATATACTATCAGTGCAAATAGAATTTATACTCTATTGTACACTTTAATACAGGATTACAAAGGTCGAAATTGACGCCTTTTGCCGTTTTCTTCTAGTCTACCTGGCACGTGTGGATGTATGACAGGTACCGAAATTTTTAATAAGATGAGTGTTTACCTCGTGACGCTCTCCGTCGTTAACATGAACAGCCTCAATGCGAAGACTAGAGAGTCCACTGCCAAGATCCCAATCCATCACGACAATGCCGTTCTCAACTGAAAAATATATTCAAAATTAGTCCCAGTTTTTATATATTATGAATATATAATATAATGGACGGAGACCCTTTTTACTGGAAACGAGGCATTCCACCTAAGTCCTCACGGGTGACAACGCATCTGCATTTTGATTCGTAATCGAGGATAGATGTAGATGTCTATGGGCCACAGCAACCACTTACCATCAGGTGGACTGTGTGCTCGTTTGTCACCTTATCCTATAAAAAAATGATAAATGACAGTCACGGCAGCCAATCTCAACACAGATTATAGTGCGTGAGCACAGTTGCTCTCTCTATTCCCTCACTCTCACAGTCCGATGGGACGGCAATCCACCACAACCAGAGAGAGATCAGCCGCAGGACCGACGCTTTTACGTACTTTCCGAGGCACTGTGGAGTACCACCGTCTATTTCAGGGCTGCTGCTGAGAATGTTCTGACAGATAAACCCAATAACTGATTTGGTGACGACCCGGAATCCCAGGAGTTCATGGTCAGCAACCGCGTTTACGACAACAAAACACAAATCACTTAAATAAAAGTATGCGATATTAAGCAAATTATAAATGTTAAATGAATAACAAATTGGGATAGGTATAGATTTTTTTATAAGAACTTATAGTCCACTAGCTGCTCTCTACGACTTCACCCGCGCGTAAAATATTACGATTGGATTTCAGGTATTTTTTGCGCAAATCCCTAATTATTGTTCTCAAATACGAGTAGCATAGAGAAAATCACGTCAAAATCGATCCAGCCATTTAGGAGATTGTCAGGAACAAACAGATAGACAACCAAAAAGACAAATACTTCAAAAATTGTTTTGTGTTATAAGTACTATGTGTACTTTTACATGTATTAAAGTAAATAGTAGAAAAAAGCTGTTAATTTGACGTTACCAAGAGACGCTTCAATTTTATACTCGTTCCTAGAGGATTACGGGCTTGATGTTGCCAAGCACATACCAGTTTGCGTGATTTTAAAGAGGCCAACATATTGTTTAGAGTTTTTAATATATATATATATATATATATATAAGAGGGTGCAAACGAGTATGCGGCTCACTTATGGTAAGTGTCGACAGCCGCCCATGAACAACTGCACAACCAGGGGAATTGCAGATGCATTGCCGGCCTTTTAAAAAGAAGTAAGCTCTTTTGTTGAAGGTTCTTAAGTCGAATCGGTTCTGGACATTCGCTGGCGGTAGTCGGTTCCACAAGAAAATTGTGCTAGGAAGAAAACTTCGAGTAAATCGCGAAGTGGTAAACCACTTATCATCCAGAAATTCAGCTATATTATGGTTGTAGCACGCACGCATTCAACCAGGGAAGGACCACGCTCTCACTGAATACCAGTGAAAAATAGTGAGTGTAGAGAACCGACCACCTTTTTTACTGGTCCTCAGGGGTGACGTGTGGTCAACAGATGTGCTTGTTTGTTATTGTTATCTAATTTACAAAAGCAGCTGTTTACTTTTGAGCAATATGTAATCTCCGGAGTATGGCGGCGCTTGCACTTCATGTTGGTACAGCAGCACGCCGTCGTAGGAGGTGTGTACGGCGAGCGCTATCACCGCCGGGTCCACGTCCAGTTGATCGTAACGCAGGAGACTAGAAGGCAGCTCCAGATATCCGTTTCCGTTGAAGCCGACGCTCTGCAGCAACTCCAGGGCTGGTAACAGAGGAACACTTGTAGAATTGCGTAGATACGTTTCAAAATGTATATATTAATAGGTGAATAGTGAACATTTTTCGCGCGCGGAATATGAGATTTGGCATGAAGGTCATATAGAGGAAGAGTGCAGAGAGCACATTTTTTCTAGTAATATGTATTATAAATGCAAAAAAAACCACATTATAAATAATTAAAAAAAAAATTGTTGACGTTGAAAATATGAACGTAATTACCGATTACCAATCAACGAAAACATGAAACATTTTGATTTCTTATATTTACGCGAACACTACACATGATTAAAACTATTTTTACGGATTTTATCGCGTTTTTTTTTACTTTTTATTTTTAATTCCCGACGTTTCGCGCGCTTTCCAGCACCCATGGTCACGGGGACTGAGATGACTGACGTCCCGATGTCATTGTTAAACCCGGAGTACCTTCAGCTTTTTTAATTATTGTTTATGGTCCGATCAATGCAAAATGAACTGACTATGTCCTGAGGTCTTGCAGTGGTATGCTTGGGTTTAGTTTTAATTTTATTGATTATAGGATCCCAAGCAGGTGGTATTACCCAGCCTCCTTCTCTATTGAAATTAGGATGTTTTTTTTTAATTTCAATAGCCTCACGTATCATCCTTGGTAGGAATCGGTGTTCTTTCGCGAGGATTTGTGGTCTATCAAATCTGATGTAATGGTTGGGGCCATCTAGGATATGATCGCAAACTGCAGACTTCGGAAGTCTGCAGTTTGTGATCATGTCCTAGACGGCCCCAACCATTACATCAGATTTATTTGTTTTTTTTTTCTCGTTGATTGGTAATTCCATAAATTCAGTAAGAATGAAATCGATAAATTAATTTTGATTGATTATTGTAAATCAATAAAGAACTACTATTAACCACGGAAGTGTTTTTTAGAATATACTTTATTTTCAATAAAAGAATCGAAGTAATTGGTTGACTGATCTCGGATAACATAAAATACCTGGAAATATGTAAAAATAAGGTCGAAATAAATACTACCTATATAAAGAAATTTAGTTCGAAGATGTTATAATTATAGTTCGAACTAGCGCTCATTTTAATTAATTTCAACAAAAGCCCACCGTTGAGTATATGTCTCTCATAGAGACAGTTGGGACGTTCTCCTGTATGATGGAGGAGCTTTACATACACAAACTGCGCACGAACAAACCATCTAGACATGTAACACCCATTTGTAGCTCATACAAACTCTTGTTCTATGCTACTTTCGAACCCGCGGCCCTCAGTACCGCAAGCTCGGCTACCACGCTATCGTGTTATGTAGTTAGACTTGTATAGTTAGAGCTGCAATCATGATTCTTGTACTTTATCCAGAATTTGCAATTGGAAATAGGTCTCCAAGACATTAACGGTAAAAAAAACACGTGTGGAGTACGCAGTATGTAAACAGTTCACATGCGGTAGAAATAACACCTTCAGAAAATTGTGAGTTAAAATTGCTTCGTAATAGCGTTAACTTCATTTAATATGTAAAGTCATTTTGTCAAACGAAAATTGATTGACTCCTACGATGGTACGTAAAATAGACGCTAGATGGCCTAAAGTTATGGAATTGTGGACAGTAATGAATATGAAAATTTGTTATTTTTTAAGTGTTCATCTTAACAGTTAAAAGTTATATTAACAAAGAGGAGACCGAGAGATAATAGAAAACACTATACACTATACTGTCTTCTATCTCATTCTCTCGCAGGCTAAATCTTAAAGGAGTATATTTTGGCTCTTTTTAGTGTCTCTTTTTCATTTCATCGAGTTTCAAATTATACAGTTCTCACTTTAATAATTCATAAACTTACGCATCTGACAATTTGTGCCAGCGTATCCTAAGGGACAGTCACACGAGTAGTTCATTCTGGAGTTTCTGTCGAACTTGCAGGTTCCACCATTGCGGCAAGGCTGGGCCGCACAAGGGTCACTAGAGGGCTGCCTATACGAAGTGCGGGTCTCGCAATATGTTCCAGTGAAACCGGAGGGACAAGTGCAAGCTGTCGCGTCGAGGGAGGTACATCTGCCTCCGTTGCGGCAGAGACTGCAAACGCTGTCGATCTGCAAATGAACGAGTAAAGATTAAAGTAAATTTACAGCCTATAGGCGTCCCACAGCTGATCACAGAGGATTGAAGTTAACTTAAGACATCACTGAGAAGACTTATCCATTTATTGGATGCTTACAAACGTACGTATTATTTAATTTTATAATAAGAAAAGACAATAATTTATACATATTGTCAGCATTTTTTTTTGCAATAACCAGCCAAGTTTTCATAGAAGGTTTAGAATTAGTAATATAGGCAAATGGTGAACAAAATTAATTTAAAAAATCTCTAGCATTCTGTCCTGTTTATCTTTTAAATTCAAAATGTGTAGTAATGCATTATTTTAACTGATTTTACTGCGCACGCACACATTCGTAAAGGTCGATCGGTAGGCAAAAACGTTGTTACCAATAAATCACATTCACTTTGGTATAATTTCAAATAAAAGTAGAAGCCTTATTTACTCGTATTTTTAAAAACTGCAATAACAGTATATCATTATTTACACATTTGAAGTTTAAAATTTGTACTACTCTTTGAAAAATAATCATATTTATTAATTATAAGGAACTAAACCAAACGCGTGGAATTTAGTTTATATTTGTTGATCGTACTGACACGTTAATGTTGAGAACGGTAAGCGTCATGAAGGTTTAGAGGGACGAGCATATTCCACTAGGGGATCTAAAGAAAACTTTGGCCGATTATATTCTCAAGAAGGCGGGCGAGACATATCCCACTACTTAGTAACGACATAAACATGAATTATTTTCTAACATCTTTACATACCAATCAATTAGCGAGCTGAAATCGCAATGCGCCGACAAAATATCTCGAAGAACCGACAACTGATGGGGATGAGAGGTTTTTGAGTGCCCCGTAGCGGGAAGAGTAGGACGATTCCCGCCAGTCGATTGAATATTTTTTATTATAATATTATCTTGACAGTAAAGTTGTACAGGGGTATGTTCCAAAATAGAACCCAGTGTACTGTCCAATGTAAATGACGTCATAAATAGACGCTATACTGGTGATTCGTTCCAAAACATAGGCCAGTATATGACGTCATACATTTGCGCCATATTGGAAAAGTGTTGGCGATTATTTTGTCATTTTGTGCTCCAAAAATCATTGTACCCTCCTAATGAAGAAACCAGCAATTATTCTATAATTTTTTGTATTTGAATAAATAAAAAAAATGCTTCATTCAGCGCACACACAATTAAAAGTTGTTTTATTATGGCCGGATATCCGACGCAATATGGTGGCGGCACACCAGTACAATATAGTGTCAATTGATGACGTCATTTGCATTCGGCAGTATACTGAAAACGTTTTGGAACATATCCCAGGTATGTCTCGTAGCCCCCCCCCCCACTTGATGGAGTGACGTCCTGATGAGACATGCAGGAGCTTCAGGACCTGTAGTGATAGCGATTGAAAATTGTATAAATTATCAAGTTAATCCTACCTCAGGGATGTCGCCGCGGTCGTAATTGGCGCATTCTTGAACATTTGCAGATTGGATAGAAGAGTTCACGATATCAACTTGATCTCCGTGGAGACGTACCTGTGGACAAAAGCGACAAAATCAAATTACAAATGATTCGAGTGACGCCATTTTATTTTCAAAATAAAACTGTTTGAACAAGGAAACCACCAGGTACTAGAGCTACAAACGTTAAGAACTAAATACATGGAACAGATGTGAAAACGATTGCGTCGGTGGTGGAAGAAAACATTTCTACATATATTATATAGTAATTATAGGTTCTATGAAAAAACCACCTGAGAAAGAACATTATAATAATAATAATAATAACCCCCCCGTGGGATCACCTTGACGTGGTGGGGGGGCTTACGTGATTAAGTACTGGTAGCTCGGCCTTAACATCTTGCCAATAAATAACCTACCCAAACTAACGATCCTGAACCCATTTTATGGAGAATTGTATGGACAGTCAATTTAAGAGATATAGTTTCCGGCCGCTTCCCGGAGTTCGTCGGGGCGCATCTGGAGCCAGCGCTGGATGCTACAGCATGCGAACCGTTGGCGACGGGGGACTGAACAGGCGGGTTCCCCTCGAAAAAATTGCTACAGCCGAACGATCACATTCACCTTCATCTACGGTATCTTCCGAATATTCACTCTTTGGTAATATTACATCACCTTCCTCAACTCATAGCTTATTTCGATCACCTGATTCATCGCCATCATCTTCATATACATCAAGAATTACAAGGTCAACAGCTGTTGTGCAGGAGGCATCAGCTACTGAACCTGCACCCACTGTTGGGCAACTACGTGCGCGAAAAAAATGGACAGAAGATATGAACCGCTTTATTTGGCGTACATACCTATTAATAACTAAATGCGAAACGACCCACATGAATAATTACCTAGAAATTTTACATCAGGAATTTGAAAGTAGATATCCCGAAATGAAAGCCACTCGGCAACGACTAGGAGACCAAAAACGAGCTATATTAAGAAGAAAACTACTGCCACAAAAACTATTAGACGAAATAGGTAATGAAGTAAGAGAATATATTATACAGAATGAGAACCATAAACACACACACACACACACAGCACTCAAATTACAGCACCGTCACAAACAAATACTACGAACAATACCAGGATGAAATGGTCGGATGAAATAAATGAAGACATCATTAGGTTTTATCTTGAAGTAACTGAGTTGGAGAAAGATCAAACTGGCTACCGGAAAAAATTGTATGAGCTGTTCATAGAAAGACATCCAGATTTATCTTACCTTACTGAACAGAGGATTGCCGACCAAAGAAGACTAATATTTAAAATAAGAAATACTCAAATAAAATTCACGAATTGAGAAGAGAAGTAGAATTGAAATTGGAGCTGAATAATCGACAACTAGTTACAGATCAAAATTATACCGTAGTAGAACAAACGCAACAAATCCCGTATGAAAGCACAACAGACATCTTTACACCCACACAGCATACTCAACTTGAAAACATGATAGATAGCACAAACACTGTCATAAAAACATGTACATTAAGTAATTCTCAAAAGGAAAACTCCCAATTACAAAATCTCATGGAAAGTAACAAAATTGAAATAGAATTTAATAATGCTATTGCAATATTTAGCACAACTCATGCTGAAGCAAGAGCATACATCCCAAAACAGAAATATTCCGAAAATTTTCACAGATTGTTCACTACTTGAATAATGAAATTTTACCGAGGCATCTTAGTCACGACTTAGATTTTATTTCATTACATACCTTAATATATTCAGCAGTTTATACAGCCGCCTTATGTAATGGTACCAGATTTAACACAGAGGGAAATATAACTGCAAACAATCGAAATAGAAAAACTACCTGGCAAAGAAGAATTGAAAGCAGAATAGAAAAATATAGATTAGAAATTGGAAGATTAACACAATACATAATAGGAAATAGAAATCAGAGAATATTAAAGACTGTGGAAGAAATAAAGAGGAAATATAAAACACACTCTCAACATGAAGAATCTAATACGAAGCCACAACATTTTCTCGACACTCTCAAGCAAAAATTAAACGCGCTATCAAATAGATTGAGAAGATATTTAACATGTACTAAACGGAAACAACAAAATGCAAACTTTTTAAATAATGAAAAACAGTTCTACAGAACTTTAGGGCACGAACACCATATTAATACTACACGTTCTACTCTTTTAATAGGACCATCTCGGAATGAACCTCTTTCGAACAAAAATATAATCTTGCAAATCTATCAATATACGACGGTGTTATGCCCGAAGATACATACAATAATATATAATCATCCGAATTGAGAACATCCTACTTTTTTAAGTCGGTTAAAAGGTTAAGGAAACAGCATTTACACTAAGGTACGGCTTAAAATTTGTAACTATTTTACTTTAAATAAAAAATCAATATAAAGTGACAAACTATGGCACCATTTGCTATAAAAACCTAGGGCATCAAAAAGTTAAATCCCTCGCTGCTCGTTAATATGGTGTTAACAAAATTGAATAATAATCGAATTTGAATTTTAAATACATACTTCTTTGATGCATCCGCTAAATCCACCCGTGACTCCGGTACTATTGTCCAGGATCACGGACTCATCCACGCCTCCAACGAACATTGGTGTATCGAGGATCACCTCCTGAGAAAAAAAGCGTGTATACAGATATAGCATTCCTGCTAGTCTCCTTGTTGAGATTTAACTTAAATTATAAATAAACAGCAACTACAAACCAAGTGTTCAGCATTTGACTTTTATCGGCTGTAACCCGTAATGAATGGATGACCAAACAAATCTCGTCACACCCAACCACTCACTGCTTTTACCACTTATTGAAAGTGTAGATTCTCTTTTGTAAAACTAATGACAAACGAATTTTAAAGTCACCTGATGGCAATTGTCTACTGCAAAAACTTCTAACAAAGAAGTATACAGTTGCGTTACCTTTGAGAACTAAGATTGTACGTGGTAGCGCCACGCTTCAGCTATATTAGTCGTAGCACGAATGGGTCGACTCGACCGGGGAAGGATCACGCTCTCACAGAATACCAGCGTAAAATAGCACCTCAATGATGCTGTGTTTGCGTATGGTGAGTATACAGAAATGGAGATTCTTTGAGATCCTTTTTAATGGGAACGAGGCATCCTATCTTAGTCCTCACGGGTGGCAACGCATCTGCATTTTGATTCATAATCGAGGATAGATGTCAATCATCACGTGGACAGTGCGCTCGTGTGTCACCCTTATTCTATAAAAAAATTGAATGCTCACAGCCTGTGTTATACTGGATGTCTATACCCTTTAGAACGGAACACAGCATTGCAAGCACTGCTGTTACATATCCAGACTAATTCCCGGACAGCAAAAGCTCTACCACCAAGTAAAAAGGTAGGAAACCTTTATAACTAAAACATTATCTCCAGATTCATACCCGACAGTTTACAGCTCCATTACCCTCTTAAAAATGAGGATTTTTTGCGTTAATTTGGATTACAGCACCACCATATATCATGTAGAAAGTGTTTTCATCTATTTGGATTTATTACCTATTACGCTGCGTGTCCTGATTTGAATTTCCAATCAGAACCAACAATTGAGCAAAAGGTTATGTTGTAAATGTCACTCACAGCATGCCAGTCTACTTCAGACGTTATCTCAAAACAGAAAGTCGAATTTTCATCCCTTTTTAATTGGATAAGGACGACAAACGAATACACAGTTCACCTGATAGGTGGTTGCTGTGGCCTATAGACACCCACATCTATCCTCGATCACCAATCAAAATGCAGATGCGTTGTCATCCGTGAGGACTTAGGTGGAATGCCTCGTTTCCAGTAAAAAGGGTCTTCGGTTCTCTACACTCACCATACGAAACACAGCAGCATTAAGCTACTATTTTACGCTAGTATTCTGTGAGAGCGTGGTCCTTCCCCGGTTGAGCCGACCCATTCGTGCTACAACTACGAGTATACTACTAACATTATTGCAGCATGGCTCTACCACGTAGAAAATGTGCAATGCTGGAGTGGATTCTTTGCTAAAGATACAAAGTAATATTTTAACCGTACCGTCTTATACGACGTGAGTTTCTGCTCGTAGCTGTCGATCATGTTTATCTTCATAGAAACATCGGCGCCCACGCGTGCGATATGTATGTCCGTCCATTCGTTTGCGGGCAGGGTCTTGTTGCTGGTCAGCACCACTGGGTTTCCTGTGATGGAAATTTAATAAAATACAGCCCCAATTTAACCACAAATATGTTGTCGGTGTCTGTAATACTGATACTGTAACACTAAGAGGGGAAATCCCCGTAAACTATCAATTTGACAAATGTCAGGGGTGGGTTGCTTTATCAAGTAATAAATGTAAGACTTTTATCAAGTAAACAATCCGGTAAAAAGTTAGTGTTTTAAATATTTCTATATATTACTATCTGATAACTGGCACGTGGCAGCCGCGAAGAAATAATTGTAGAGATATCGTTTTAAATTTCGAAGGTGTTTGTTTATTATGAAATGATAATACAATGGGTGCGTTTGGCAGAAAAAAGCGCTAGCAAGCGCTTGCAAGCAAAATGGCGATCGTAAGCGGTAAGCGCTGTCAAATCGTAAGTAGCTATTTTCCTCCAGGACACGATGTTAGTTTTAACCGGGGAATCTAACCTAATTTAAACATATGTTTGTAAAGTATTCATATTAAAAACTTACCAATCATGATTTTTTAATAGCATGTATATGTTTATTCATGTCATTTTATTACTTAAAACTAATATTGCACAAAACAACTGATAAACTCTACTTCAAAACAAACAAATTAAATAAGCAAAATGGCGGATTGTGTCAGCGCTACTGAAGTAGCAATCGTGTCCTGGCCGAAAACTATTTTAGCGCTTATAAGCGCTTGCTAGCGCTTTTTTCTGCCAAACGCATCCCAATCAATGAAATTGAATAATATATAACTATCAAATAAATGTGTCAGTACGATAATACAGCTCAGCTTTAAATGTATTGCATTTAAAGCTGAGCTGTATTATCGTACCGATACAGCTTTAAACGCCACCTATTGTCAGTTAATTGCTTAATTAATGCCTATAACCTACTCACAAGTGCGAGTCAAAAGTTGACAAAGTTCTACCACCATCTGATGAACGGATGAAACTTTTCTAATATTAAATATATATAAATTAATTTTTATATGTTAGATAATCTAAAGAAATAATTAAAATTGGCATGTCAGTCTGTAGTATCGAAATAACTGCCTTCTATAGAGCTGAGGAGGTTATTTGATGCCACTAAGACATGAATACCATTATTGAAAAAAAATTCTGTATATATGTCCGGGCTAATCTTAAGAATAGCTAATCCGATTGTAACGAAACTTCACAAACCAGAAAAAGAATAATACAAGAACGATCTATGCAATTTTATACGAAAACTTGATTATTTTTTAAGTAACATCAAAATATATTCACATATTTTCATATTTTTCTGGACATAATTTCAAAGATTTTTCTTAATCAAAAACTTACCATCACCAAGATCGAAGCGGAATTCCAATTTGCCGTTATGGACGGTCAGGGCCGTGAAGCCTCCACCTCGGGCCTTGCAGTACATTATGATGCCATCAGTGACTGGAGAAGTCGCTTTAACCTTCATGGACATACGGAAATATCGTCGAGATGTCCTTGGCAGTTTGATTGCCAGGTAGGCACTGCCAGTGAACGCAGGGTACTCAATCGTTTGTTTCTGTTCGCAACTGTGGAAGAAAATGGCGTATTACTATTAAAAAGTTTATAGCGACCTAAACATTGTTCCACACTAAAAGACTAAACTAAATTATTAATAGACTCACAATTGTATTTAAAGCTGAGCTGTATTACTTAACGATAAGACTCAATGTTGTTTGCGTTATTTATTAAATTTCTCATTTAAAATATTTTGAAGTCGTTAATATATTCAATTTTCATCTGGCAAACTCTCCCTGTAACGAGGGATCTTTATGTATCGGACTAGCCTTTCTTCTTTTTTATTTTAAAATAGCCAATCATGCGAAAATTATTGAAACAGTGCAGTACACCTCCTTGCGAATGTGTAAGTTTGGCGACAGTGGTTCTGGTACAAATTATGCATTTGCTATTTTCTCTTGTTTTTTTATATTCCGTGGCTACACCGATAGTAATGAAACTTCAGGAACAGATGGAGAATAACGTCAAGCGCGATCTACGCTATATTTTAAATGACAAACGCAGAGAATTATATTTTCGAGAAATAAAAAAAATATCCTAAATCTGAATAATAATAATAAATAAATAAATAAATAAAATTACTCTATCAATAACCCCAATAATAACAATAACATCCTCCAGACCAAATTTCGGTCACGGCGGCCTGCCTCAACGGAGGCTAGCCATCGGCGCAGGACAGGATTATAGTGCCCAAGTGTATGCGCAAGCACAGGTGCACTCTCGTTCCCTCACTCTCATAATCCGATGGGACGGTAAACCGACACGACCGGAGAGAGATCAGGCGCAGGACCAACGTCTTTACGTGCCTTCCGAGGCACGGAGGTGGGACACCGCCAACTTCCTGACTCCGGGCAGCTACTGAGAATTTCTTGACAGAAAAACTCAAATTGATTTTTGGCCCGACCCGGGATTCGAACCCAGGACCTCATGATCAGCAGTCGCACTACTACAACTACTAGACCAACGAGGCAGTCGTTGAATCTGAATAAGGCCTCAATAAATAGATTCTACACTGGCGAAGCAAGGGCGGGTCGTTATTTAAAAGTATTAAAAGTTGAAATACTCACTTTCTGCCAGTGTAAGTGACCGGACAAGCGCACTTGTATCCGTCAACCGTATCCGTACATTTGCCGGGCCCGCAGATTCCCGGGCGGCAAGCCTCTCCGGTTCTGTCGCAGTTGAGTCCGGCGTAACCGGCGGCACATAGGCACAGGTATCCTCTCTCGTTACGAGCCTCCTGATATACGAACAATATGCAGAGTTTTATTTAAGAACATACATTGTAGATTTTAATATTTAAGTCTAATTAAAAATAAAATTCCAAATTTTCTTATGCACTGCTGGCCATATGAGGATATCTAAATTCACTCAGTGAATAGTAAGGTAAGTAAGGCGAATATATTAAGGGCTCGGAGAAACGAAGATATACGCTAACGGACAAGCGACATTGTTCACTGGATCAGTAAGCAAAAGTGACAAAGGACCGGCCCATATAAGTGGAGGAACCATCAATCGGTGGGGAAGAAATATTGTCAGTGGTAGCCTTATAATGTTAAGCTAAGTGTAGGACAACTACACCACTAGATGGAGTGATGAATAGATGGAACATAAAGGTATTCGAAGGCTGATTGCAGGTGGCTAAGGACCGTACTTTGCGGTATTACTTGGGGGAGGTCTATGGTCAGCTGTAGACTTACGATAGGCAGTAAAGATGTTGAAGTAAAATAAACACTGATCGTAGCAAAAAAAATAACTTATAGTATTACTTTGCACACTTTTATAGCAACAACAGACTAAATCAAATTTTATTTAACGAGTTCACATGTAATAATATGTATAAGCAAATAAATGCTTCACTACAATCCCACATGGTGATGTGGTGATGAAGCCCCAGATGGTAAATCGTATTAGTCACAAAAACCTATTAACTGTCTTACCTAGGAGACACCTAGATTGTAAGGAAGAAAAGACAGATGTCAGTAAATGATACCTCTCCTTTGCCGCACGAATTACGAATGACGGGCAAACCTTATAGTTTGAATGCGTGTAAAATCGATAACAAACGTTGAAAACTCGCTGATTGCCTGGTTGCCGAATGGTGGGGAGGGGAGGGAAAAATGAATGCATGTAATTTCTGCGCACACTCTCTAAAACTCTCTAAATAGAATACCAAAAAGCCGGCTACTCTGCGCCTTCACTTTTTTTTTATAAAACTGAAATAACAAAGCAACTTATAGGCCACCTAATGGTAAGTGGCTATTGCAGTCTATGAACATAGGCAGACAAATTCAATCAAAGAAGGCTACAGATGCGTTATAACCTCTCAGGCCGAAAATGGAATGCCTCATACGCTGGCTCTCTATACTTTTTTTATTAAATGGCTTTACGGCTCTGAGTTCTAGCTATTTTGAGCCTATCATTTCTTTCGGAATCTTCATTTTTATATTTTTTTTCTTCACAATATGCTGATGCATCACATTGCGAAGGCCTTGGGAGATTTTGACGACAGCTCAACCCAGCGGACAGTTGATGACGACAGCAACTCAAGTCCATAGGGCGCCCAAGCGATCAAAATAACTGAGGTTTATATCGACATCAAAGCCCTTGTTTCGTTGTTTTCTCTAATAGTAACACACGCGCGGACACTTAAATCACAAAATCGCATCAGTTTTACGAATCAGAATCCATTTCAAATCATTATTCAAGCGACAAAACAGGAGCGACAATCCGTCTACGGCCAAGTTCCCGCCAAAACTCTGCTTTCTATACTCTGTAGACTGGAACACAGCAGTGCTAGTACTGCTATTTGCTATTTGCTGGCTCAAATAGGTAAGAATGTGTGCCTACCACGAAAAGCTTTTAATAAAAAAGGATCATCTAGAAAACGTACGTAGTTTTACGCGTGGTAGAGCTAAGCTGCAGCTATATTATAGTTGTAGCACGAATTGGTCGGCTCGACCGGGAAAGTACCACGCCCTCACATAATACCAGCGTAAAATAGTAGCGTAATGCTGCTGTGTTTCGTATGGTGAGTATAGAGAACCGGAGACCCTTTGTACTGGAAACGAGGCATTCCTTCTTAATCCTCACGTGTTACAACGCATTCTGCATTTAAATTCGTAATTGAGGATAGACGTAGATGTCTATGGGCCATAGTAACCACTTACCATCAAGTGGACTGTGTGCTCGTTTGTCACCTAATCCTATAAAAAAAACTCACAGCAATTCTTTCGTAACAAACTTCACTACTAATTATAATACTAGATGGCAAATATAGAAATGAAGCCGACCTGGCAAACTCCGTCGTGTAGACATAAGTTGGGAGTGCACGAGTCGCACTCAATTATGCCGTATCTGTCGATGCTGTCGACCATTATGTTCTTTTCTTCTCTGCCGAGGATCAGCATGCTCACGCAACCGATGAAGCTGGATTTAACAAATTTTTGCACATACACAAATATATTTTTTTAACTACGTAAACAATTAGCATTGGCAAAACTCAACACCATTGATGAGGACCCACTTTTTTATATAATAAATTATTATTGGGGTGTCTGTTAGTGAATGTGTAACTTTTAAACGAATTGACCGATTGATGTCGTATTTACATAATATATTTGTTTTGTGGAGTCAATGGGTTCATAGGTATACTAGGAGTAGGATTTTATAGAAGGTGCTGTATCATGTTATTAGCAAATGTACACATGGAGGAAAATGGCTAACATTCCCTATATATATATTGGTTTAGTTCTAAACACGAAAGTCACAAATTCTGAACCAGAAAGGGGGCGCTGCGGTCGAGTTGTTACTAAATTTTATATTAACATTGTAGAAGTCCACAGTAAATTCTATTAATTAACAAATTTTATATAAATCTACCTACATGATTACCCTGTTGTAGCTATGTAAGAATATTCGCTACCAAATATCATCCCGTGGGAGTCGTAAGAGGCGACAGAGGGAAACAAATCAGGAGATGGGCAGCAGCATCCTTCCAATAATGACTAAAAATAAAATCTGTGGTTGCCACGCTGCTTGCCAAGCGTGGCAAATACCCTCCCTAAAGCAGCCTGTGGGGGAGGCCTATGTTCAGCAGCGAACTTTATTGGCTGTATCGTTACAGTGGTATGACTAAATGAATTGTCCACTCAAAGTAATAAAAGTCGTTATAATTATTATAGTTTATTAAATGTAACAGAAAAGGTAACTTAATAATATAAAAAAGCTGGTTCCACGCCCGAAAATAATTAATTCGCTACCTGTGATTTGAATAGCTGATTTATCGGGTGAAATAAACTATTTCGTAGAGAAATGACATCCACTAACATTTTACTGTACCAGACTACAATTGCTCCTTAACTCTAAATGTTTTTGGTGTTCATAATTTCTCTTCGTTATCTGTCTGTGACTAAGCATTACCCATAATAAAATAGGAATAAAATGAAAAATAAAAAACAAACTAAAAAAATGTAACTTACCCAGAAGCGCCGGCCAGCGAGCTAGGAAGTCGGTTCAAGTCGGGAACACCTCCAATGTACAAGGGTTGTTTCAGATCGAGGACATCCCATTGCATAGACGACTCGGTCATGAACGGACCCTTGTTGTCAACGTCCATTGTTACTGTAACAATAATAAAAAGTTCAGATAATTGGACCCTAATGTTACTTATAGTAATGTTAGATCTTACTAAAAATCATTGAATATGAAATATTGTCTATACCTGTCTCTTTCTATTGCTATTTAATAAAGAGAGAGAGAGAGAGAGATACATCTTTACATACATACAGGTACATCTTTAAGCATTTCTCAAAGGAAATCTATCACACAGCCTCAAAAATATAATCATACGAAACATATTTATTAATTCTCCACTTTGATAATTTCTTCTTTGTAGCTACACGTATTGCAGGGTGTAGTGCAGCTTGTATTGATAATATTTTTACAGATGTTTTACCAATACGAATAGCTTACCTTTAGAGTTGGTCCTGCTGAGTCTGACAGTATGCCAAGCGTTGAGTTGTAAGGGACGGTCGCCCGATACTGAAAGTGGGCCGCTTCCGGTGTCAAACGAGAATGTTGGAACGCCATCTATGAGCTGAAGCGCCAAGTAGTCTCCTGTGCGATCGTCGTTTTGACCGTTGTACAGAATCAAGCCGTTGGGATCTATAAAAGGAAAACCATTTTGTTTTAGCTACAAGTTAAGAAACAGAAATGAAAATAGAAACACGACTCCAAATATTTGTGTCTTAAGTTTGATCAACTCTTATGTATGGCGATGTTCATACGATCATTTCCAAAATCGATTGTTATAATAACATACATGAGTCGTAATAGAACTCATTTATTTCTTTAACTAGCAATTCCCCGCGACTTCATCCGCGATATATAACGAAATTTTCGTACGGTACGGACTTTAACTTTATTGAAAATATTCTATCGCCCATGTCCATCAGCGATCAGTGGCGAAGAAGCTAGAGCTCCAAGCTAAGGCAAGCCCAAGACATAAATTGATAAAAATATAGATTGTTCTTTTTAGCAGTTTTATAAAAATACACCAATCTTGATCTGTCTCCACGCTTCAGTTTCATATTCAATGCTGTCAAGGACGTGTTTAACAAAGCACACAGAAGGCTAGATAGATTGTATTACATATCAGCAATTGCATAGCTTCGGAGGCTTTGAGGAAAACCGTTTGGAATTGTTTAAGCGAAAGAAAAAAATATTTACATCCAATACAATACATGAACAAAGTACAAACAAACTACGTACAAAATTAAAAAACAAATTATTTACATTCTAATGGATAAGAGATAAGATAAGATAAGTAGAATCGTCTCGCTTTCTTATGGAAAGATTTAATCACGTCCACGTAAAATGTTGGTGAACGTTTTAACTGTACCAATAACTGTTTTTAATTGCGATAATTGATATGTCTGAAGTACACTCTTAACCTTGTTAAACACTCAACAAAGTTTAAAGATTTCCTCTCCGATTAGCACTTTAATTCATCTCAAGGAACACTATTATCCTCCATTTCCATTAAAAATATTTAAAAAAGCATAAATTTTGAACTCATAATATTAAATCGCTTAAGATAAGCACACAGAGTAAATAAACATTGAAACGTGAAATGAACTTGCAAACGTATTGCCCGCGCGCCTCCGCTTTTAACAAATTTATTCCCAAAAGCCTGGCTTTACATCTCCATACTAATTGCTATATATACAATCGTAGTTATATTTCATTATAGAATATTTTGCCATAGGTTAGAAAGAGAGCTATCGTCTTCTCGAAAGCCCCGTAAAAAGCCCACGCGAGAGAGTGAGACAAATAATCGCTCTATTATATATATAACACATTTTTTATGACGACAGCAGTATCGCTAAGGCAATACGAAGTCATCGGTCGACATGCGTCGAACAGTGGAGTGCGCGGGAAATTTGAAATAGCTTGAAACATTTTATAACTTATTTTATTAGTTGATATTATTGATTGATTCAGTTTTAATAAGGCAAGCCCGGCTTTTCGGCTTTTATGGAAGCTTCGCCACTGTCAGCGATAATGTAGGATTCTAATGGTAATTTTTTTTTCAAATCAGTCCAGTAGTTTCGGAGCCTATTCAATTGAAACAAACAAACCAATCTAACATCTTTATAATATTATTAGTGTAAATGAGTTAAAACCAAGAACTTATAAGTGATAAAAAGACCTTAAGATATAAAATTACCGTTACCGTTATAGCCTATTAAAGTCCAGTGTTAAATATTGGCCTCCCGCATAATATATCGCTTCTCAGGGAGTATATTTGTCACAGTTGCCACGCTTGAAAAACCGCCATTTTTATTTTAGACGCTTTTAGGAAGACGCTCTTCCCTGTCTCCTCTTACGACATCCACGGGATGATACGGGGTGGTGGATATCTTTACACCACCCATACACATTAAATACTAATGGTCAAATTCTCAAACGCTACTCAATTTTAAGAAGTTAAATCTCGTGGTGCCGCAGTCACTTCGACTTGAAGTGATAAAGACGCCACGAGAATTAACTGCATCTCAAAATTGAATGAAACTAATAAAATTATAATTTTGAAAGTATGATAAAGTTGTGAGTAAACAATTACCGTTAGGTTTGAACGATATCTCGATATCGAACTGCATGTAGGCGTCCTTGAGAGTTGGCAACGAGATCCAGCCGTCGCCGTTGAACTTGGGAACTACGCCGGTAACCCGCAAGATGGCGCGCGTTTCTATCGCGGCGCGGCTGTTGCTTATTCTGCAGATGTACGTTCCAGCGTCTGATTCAGTTACGCTGTCCAGATTCAGTACCGGCTGCAAGAAATTAATTTATAAAATTAGCACTTATTTATTTTTCAAATCCATTATCCATCCATCACAGCTTGTAAAAGGCCACTAACATAGGCCTCTTACATAGATTGACTCATAAGGGCTATTTGCCACAGTTGGCACGCTTAACAGGTGACTTGACAACAAAAGCTTTTCATAATTTTGGGTTGTTATCAGAAAGATCCTGCTGCCCATCTCTTGTTACTGTTTCTCTCTGTCGCCTCTTAAAACACCCACGGGACGATACAGTGTACTGGATATTCTTATACTACAACAATTTAGTATTTAATATAATATACTTTTAAATACAGTCTATTTTTGAAATATCTCATTTTTATTTAGGTACATAAAATACAATTTTTATTAAAATCAAAGAGTGAAAACTTAACTATCATGCAGTCCTAATCCCCGCGGTAGAGTCAAAATCGCAGCGCTGCGTTATTTGCAACACGCAATACTTTAGCACGATGTAGTTTAAACTAGAGGGAAGAGTTTCATTTCTGTTCTGATCTTCAATCAACTATTTAAGTATTCTTAACTAAAGGTACTGATAGCAAACTTAAAAAGAAAACTATAATACATTACATTACATTATATAAATACTTACTAAGTAGCAACAAACGTCTGAGAGGACATCAATTTAAACTTTGCCATAGGGCTGCCAAACGGAATCCTATGAAGAATTTTATAACAAATCGTATTGTCACCAAGTGGAATAAGCTACCACAAAATGTGATTAATGCTCCTACATTGAACGCCTTCAAGAACAGATTGGATAAAATCTCCAAACACTAAGACGCACACGCATTAGTTGTTTTAGCTGCTAGTGTGTTTATGTATAAATAATAATAATAATAATACATAGTCTCAACAAAATCACTTTAATTATGTCCTCTAGACCGAATTATGACTCTCGCAACCCGCCTCAACTAACACTAGCCGACTGCACAGGACAGGATTATAGGCCCAAGTGTATACGCAAGCACAAGTGCACTCTCTATTTCCTCACTCTCGACGTCTGATGGGATGGTAAACCGACATAACTTTAGAGAGATCAGACGCAGGTCCAACAGCTTTACGTGCTTTCTAAGGCACGGGGGTGAAATACCACCAACTTCCAGACCTCGAGCCCCTATTGACAATTTCTAGTCAGAAAATCCCAAGAACTATTTTTTTAGCCCGATCCAAGATTCGAAAAAGAACCTCATGATCAGTCGCCGCATTAACGACCACTTGACTAACGAGGCATTCACAAACACTTTAAGCTTCCTTTTTTTGAATTGAGAATATTAGTAATGTTAATATTGTCACTAATATCCTTTTTAATCTCTAAATATAAAAATCTATTGTTAACCGTTAGTCTCGCAAAAACTCAAAAATGGCTCGAATTTGATGAATTGTTTTGTGTATATTTGAATGTGTCCCTGGATGGTTTAAACACTCAATTGGACCCGGTGGATGGCTATGTGGTCGAGATTCAGAAATCACCCGTGTAAAGCCTTGGATTGCTAGTAAAATAAATACAATTTCTGCCTATTAGAATTGGTAATTGTATTCACTAAATTAATTTGTTTATTCTCATTACTATACATTAAGTTATAGCTATATATATATATATATATATATATATATATATATATATATATATATATATATATATATATATATATATATATATATATATATATATAATTCTGTGCACAGGTCTCCTCACATTTTTAAGAGGTTTTTAAGGCTATAGAGTGTTCACCGCGATGTCCCAATGCGTGGTTCACCGCGATGTCCCAACGCGTGGTTCACCGCGATGTCCCAGGTTTCCTCAGCAATTACTAAAACGTTGTACAAAGCCACTGTGCAGCTATATTATGGTTGTACGAATGGGTCGCGTGCTCATAGAATACCAGCGCAAATACGTAAAAAAGCAGCTGTCGTGTTTCGTATGGTGAATGGTGAGAACCGAAGACCCTTTTTACTGGAAGCGAGGCGATTCCAATTTAGTTCTCAGTAGTGAGAACGCATCTGCATTTTAATTCTTAATTAAGGACGATTACAAGTTTACACCAAATGAACGATTTCGATAATTAACTCACGTCGTTGGGCCTAACGTCGGGAGGCAGCTGGGAGTATTCCTTGCTCCATTCGATAGAGACTGGCTGCTCCAGGTTGTGGTTGCAAGGGAGACTCACGGAGTCATGCAGGCGGGCAGTGTAAGCTTGGGGACGGTTGTCGATGGGGTAAGCCATGTTGTTCGAGCCTGAAACGAGATACAAATAACTAGGAACAAATAAAAAAATATTGTTATGTTCATATTTAAAATTTATCGGATGTTACCGTTCAGCCTATCAAAAGAACAATGCTGAACATATCACAGAACATCCCCATAAATTACCTCATAGGGTAGATGTTTGCTATGGCTGCCACACTTAGCAGGCGCGCGTGTTGGCAAACATAATTTTTTTTATTTTTTTCGTTATAATTTATACGTGGTAGAACCATGCTGCAGCTATATTAGTAGTATAGTTGTAGCACGTATGGGTCGGCTCGACCGGGGAAGGACCACGCCGTCACAGAATACCAGCTTCAAATAGTAGTTTAATGCTGCTGTGTTTCGTATGGTGAGTGCAGAGAACCGGAGACCCTTTTTGAAAACCAAGCATTCCATCTTAGTCCTCACGGGTGACAACGCATCTGCATTTTGATTCTTAATCGAGGATAGATGTAGATGTCGATGGGCCGCAGTCTTATCATCAGGTGGACTGTGTGCCCGTTTGTAACCTTATCCTATAAAAAATTAGGAAGACTCTGTTCATCTCCGGATTTGTTTCCATTTGTCATCTCTTAATACACCCACGTGACGATGTGGGCTAGTGGAGCATCTTACACCGCCGGCAAACAGTATTCTTTAATCTGAAGGTGTCAAATTAGACTGCATATAGTACTTATATTCAGTAAAAGGTCAGCATCTTCTTTCAAATAACAACTTAAAAAGTGTGTATTTTTAGTTTGTTCTAATTTTTTCATGTTCAAAATTTAAATCTCTCAAGATTATCGGGAAGTGATTGACATTTGAGTGGCTAGATTCCACCCGAAACAACAGACAGATGGACATACAAACAAGAAAGTGACTTAATAAAAACGTGGTAAAAAGGGGGCTGCCCCCATAGGATTACCTCCAGGGGCTTAACTACCGCCGTATCAGCCGTATCAATGACACGCGGCCCCCGCGCTACATGGGCCCCGAACGTGTCTAGGCAAAAATTCGTAAAATGTTATCCACAATCACACTTAAACTCTTAGGCCGTACTTCCCGAGAAAAATCATACGATAAAAAGTGCCTAAAGAAATTTTCACTTCTAAAATTATGAAAGTCAAAAAAGAAATCTCTTTTTTTCCCCGGATCAAGTGGGCGCTCATAAGTTGGCAACACGTTTCACTTCACGATTGACCCGCGACCACAGATTATCCGCAACGCGTGCCTGTCAGCATACATCAGTTATTGCGGAACTCCCCCACTTAAGTGAATGACAATAACAAACCAGTTCCTGGGAGTATTAATTGTAAGTAATAACTTTTAATCAAATAATCAAGCTAAAAAAAATCAAGCGCTTCCTAGCGCTTTTTTATGCCAAACGCAGCCAATTATTTTAACTCAATGCGAGCGTTTTTCTTCTATTTGCGAAAAATCTTTACCCTTCATTTTGGGCCCCCATTAAATTTTGATACAGGCCCCTAGGCACCAAGGCACGCTATGCTACTGATTACTGATTGCCTCATAATATGTATGACCAGCAGTAGACCTTTGATAGACGGTAACGGTAGCGTCATTAGGGACAAAAGCACCACCTGATGGCACACCACACAGCCTCTATAACTCACGAATATATGTTACACTGTAAGAATTGTACTTTGCATTAATCCTTATTTGCTAAATGTTTACGAGACCCGCAGGATTTTTTTAAATTAAAGTTTTCATAAATGTAAATTTTACTAAATTATTATAAATTACCAGGTGCCACAACTAGGTTGAAGTCGTCGTAGAATGTTCTACCGTAAGGATCGCGTCCAGTACACCTGTACAATCCAGCGTCGGATTCCTCGACACCTTGCAACACAAGCAGTGCGCCGTCACCATACGTCTAAAATAAACAATTATAACATACATACAAATATGTTTCAAATCTTGAAGAATAATGCGAGGTTGGTATTTAATGCTGGCACTGTATAAAGTTAGATATAAAGTCATTATAAATATAAATACGCAGAAAAGAGACGCAACGGTTTATTCGGAAGCCTCATTTTAAATTTTAATATATTTTTAGGTTTTAAGGTCCCGAGATTCGAATCTCCATAGTACGCTGAGTGACTTTAGAACCAATTTAAAGCAGTAAAGCCAGAGTTACTTTTCGGTTATTATCAGAGTAACCGACATAACCTTACGAAAAGTAAGCTGAAGTGGCAACGGAACGGCCATAAAGCTAGAAGAACTGATGACCGAAAGGTTCTCGAGCGGCAGCCTCGTACCAGTAAGCGAAGTGTAGGGCGGTCCCCACGTGATAGAGTGATGAGCTGGCATTAGATGGAGTAAGTATGGCTAAGAAACGAGCTTTGTGACATTTCTTTGGAGACCTATGTGATTATTACCACTGTTACTAATGTCGCTATCGCACGCTTGGCACTCGCGCAAACTCCAAATCTCTAATCGAAATTCCCTTTAATTTGTGACAAATCACCGATACTCGATGGATCTGCTATAAACGCTTACAAACCTATGCAAACCAAGCCAAACACTATCCACACGTTTGAATTTGTGACGGCTCGTGGACGCGCCATAAGAGAATGTCTGTTTTCCTGAGACGTTGCTTGGTTTTTTTTTATTTATTTTATGTACACACATTAAGGTACAGAAGCAGTCTTATAGTAATTACGTACAAAGGTTCTACTTATTCCAAATTCGCTGAAATATCTTCCAGTAGACCCATAAAGGAAATTATATTTAAATTGCAAACTTAGTGCATACATTAGTACTACTAAAAATAAATAATATACACAATGTTACGGAAATTATATAAAATAAAACAATAAAAATAAAATAAATCAATAAATAATAATAATAATAAATACGATAATTACATATGATATATATATATATATATATATATATATATATATATATATATATATATATATATATATATATATATATATATATATTAAAAGGATGCAAAGTAGTTATCTCTAAGACGTTTCTTGAATACCAACAAAGTTTCGGAATTTCTTATATTTGACGGCAGTGAGTTCCATAATCTTACCGCGTGAACTGAAAATGAGTGGGAGTAAAAACCGGAATTAAAGACGGGAAAGTCAAGAAGATTTTTAACAAGGGATCTGCATGGTTTGTCCGGAGGATGGGTGAAGGAAAATCGGCTTCTGAGGTATGTGGGAAGGGTTGTGCAAAATGTTATAGAGGAGACATAACAATCGAGTGTTCCTTCGAAGTCGAATTGGGAGCCACTTGAGTTGCTTACGAAACTGAGATATACGGTCAAATTTCTTGAGCCCAAATATGAAACGTATACACTGATTTTGCAAGCGCTCAAGTTTATTAAGAAGCTCCTCTGTAGCATCCAAATAACAGGCATCCGCATAATCAAGGAGAGGTAGGATAAGAGTAAGCACGAGTGAAATTTTTTAGTTTTTGTAAGTCGGGCACGGATTAATTTTTAAATTTGATTGCCTCGTTGGTCTAGTGGTTGTAGTAGTGCGACTGCTGATCATGACGTCCTGGGTTCGAATCCCGGGTCGCCCAATAAATCAATCATTGAGTTTTTCCGTCAAGAAATTCTCAGTAGCTAGTTTCTCAGTATCCCGGAGTCAGGAAGTTGGCGGTGTCTCACACCCGTGCCATCGGATTACGAGAGTGTGGGAATAGAGAAAGCACCTGTGCTTGCGCATACACTTGGGCACTATAATCCTGTCCTGGGCCGGTGGCTAGCCTCCGTTGAGGCAGGCCACCGTGGCCGAAATTCGGTCTGTCTCTCTATTACTATAATTTTTAAATTATTTGGATTTTGCTCGTAAAGTATTAGTCAAACATTCTCGCTATTGTAAGATAATTTTTTTTAACAATATCTCAGTTTTTAGGTGCTGACAATTGTAGACGATATCGATATACCACATGATACGTGACTAAGTTATACGAGAATGCGATACAAATCACTGCATGGCGGATCTGAGGAATGTCAGGGCGGAAGCAAATTACGTATTGCCTCTGACACTACTAAAGTATTAGAACAGATAAAAATGTAATACCTATGACAAGAACCAACGAACAGGCAGTATTTTCAATTTTCCTTTGGATTCGATAAAATATGAAAAACAATAAAGTGTGGCATGCATGGCATAAATTTCATTTGGGGCTGGGTCAATACCTTCAAATATTAATGCAACTGTTCTCAGGCTAGTAGAACCATCAAATTAATTAAAATTAATTATTTACGAGAGTTATTAAAGAAATTTCTTTCAGTTTACCGAGGAATTTTATTTATTAAATCATAAACTGTCACACTGAGTAATCAACACTTCAAGGGAAGAAACTTAAAAATTTACTACTAGTCTTTCGGCAATAGTCACAACTTATACATACACGTGAACGTAAGTTTGTTAGTAACTTCAATTTTACTTATTTTTTAAATAATGAAAATTTGTAAATTAAAGGGTCTTTGGTTATATCAAATCGCTAAAGTCGCTAGAGTCTTTAGCAAACTTATTAAAGCATCCCACTTACCCTTGATTCTACATATTGATTGGTGCCATATCGTTCCCAGGTCACCCTGGTGTCCCTAGATCCGCTCTTACACATAACCTCCACATTCTCCCCAACTCTGTATTGCCGTCTGGGCTGTTCAATAGCGACTAGTGCTGGTGCTTCTTCCCGTGGTCCTACAATATAAACCAACTTTAATCAAGTTGAAATAGAACAATTGAAAATCAAATCCAAAACCACACGGAGAATAATAACGGGAAAACATATTTTTACGATCGATCCTACATAAAGAAGCTCAAACATGCAAGCAATCAACATTAACCCTGTAACGTAGAAAAATATACACATGCTAAGCACAGTACTTCACATATACTTTTAAAATATACTATCATATACATATATATATATATATATATATATATATATATATATATATATATATATATATATATATATTTATAATATTTATAAACACGAGTTTGATGTGTCCATGTCAGATTCTTTAGTACACTTAAATATAAAGTGAGTAACAAGATAAATGCGCCAGCCTGTTTTGCACCACTTTACATTTAAGGCTTTCGTATATAATATATGTGTACAAACGAATTTGACAGCGATTACACACATAACATATACAAATAATTTCGAACTATTGCTCAATTTTGTTAAAATATAAGCATTCATAGCAACATAGTTGGTTCTTGAGTATACAACAAACAACGCGTAAAAACTGTTTACAATACAAAGAACACACACAACAACAATTTTTAAATTTTATTTTGCAACAAGAACGATCATCTAGGCCAAAAAACTGGTATCAGAGACAAGACTCCACGTTTATAAAACATAGTATTATATCACAGTTTAAAGAGAATATAACAGTTGTGAAACGAATCCACTTGTGCAGAGCAATGACGGGAGCCTTGCGGGGCAGTGGGCTAAGTTTAAACTATATGTTACTGCCTTTAAACTGTGATTATGTGTTCCTTTAATATTTCCGCAAGATAACAGTAATGTTATACATTACAATTGTTATTACACCAGCACCGACTGAACACGACTCCTAGCACGAACAACAACCCCAAAACCCTTTCCCCCCACCAGAATTACCAGCGGCGTTATGGTAAGCGTCCGTGAGAGTTTCCGGGAAACGATCGTCTTTCATAAGGCAGTTTTCCTCGTCGCTAGAGTCCTGACAATCGCTGAATCCGTCGCATAGCAGCTTTTCGTCTATGCAACCGGTGTCGTCATTACAACGAAATTGCGTTTTCAAGCATTCATTACCTTTACGTAAGAATAAAAATATTCCATAAAAATGTCAAAAAGTATTCCAAAATACACACTAATTACGCATTAAGATGTAAAAGTAAGCCAACACAGTAATAGAAGTAGAGAGAAGGAAACAGAGAGAATGGATAAAGGCTAAGCATGCCCAAGTTATCCGCTGCTTTAAGCAATGGGGGGGGGGGGGGGTGGAGATAGAAACGCGAACACTCGTTTAAGCTCCAACTACGAATTCGTTTGAACTATAACTGACCCTCGATGTGTAGATTGATGTAATTGCTAGTCTGCCTGCCGTATTGATCGTTTATGATGCATATGTATCGTCCGCTGTCCGATTTTTGCGCCAGACGGATGAACAGGGATCCGTCGTTTTTCTGTCTGGCGGATCTTGGCAGCGTCATTCCGTCTTTGGTCCATCGGATGCGAAGGTTCGGTTGGGTGACGTTGCAGCTGAGATGCACGGCGGCGCCAACGTGCGCCGTCTGCTCGTTATCGTGCGACTCCAACATGGCCCCATCACTCTCTTCTAGGAATTTTATTATCACATGCAGTCAACATAAAAGCGTTTAAGATATATCTGTCAAGCGTTTCATTTGAATGGTCGAAACTTACGGCCCGAGCCGGAATGGAAGATAGGTGGATGTCAGATAAAGGCAAAATAAAATACGATTCGCCACAAGAATGAAAAAAAAAGAAAGAACGGGACATTCGATATACCCTTCCTCTTCTATCCGCTTGCACAGGCAAAAATTGTCAGTTAACTTAACTTTTTATTTGCATTTTATAGCGCGGTAAATTCATCATTCTCTAAACCATTTCCCATTATCTGGGGTCGGCGCAGTAAACCTTCTTGTTCCATTCCTCTCTATCAGCCGTCATTTCCATACTTACTCCTTTCATTCTCATATCACTCTACACACAGTCGATCCATCTTTTATTCGGCCTTCCTCTGCCCGTGTGTCCCTCCACATTCATATTCAACACTCGTTTTGTGACATGACTTCCATCCCTCCGCATCACATGCCCAAACCATGCCAATCTGCTTCCTCTCACCTTTTCTACCACTGGCGCTACTTTCAGGCTTCCTCTTATATACTCATTCCTTATCTTATCCATCCTTGTCACACCACACATCCATCGTAACATTCTCATTTCATTCGCATGCAGTCTATTTTCATCCTTCTTCTTGACGGCCCAGCATTCACTTCCATACATGACGACAGGTCGGATGATCGATTTGTAAATTTTCCCCTTCAGCCTTATTGGCATTCGGGGATCGCACGTTGTGGCTGTGACCTGTCGCCATTTCATCCACCCTGCGTTAATCCTATGCTGCACAGCTCTATCTATTCCGCCGTCGCCTTGAATGAGGGAACCGAGGTACTTGAAATCTGAGCAGGTAGGCAGTATAGCGCCATCCAACGACATGGGTACAGGACTGGAAAGACCGCCGAAATCACAGCACAGATATTCGGTTTTGGATCTGCTGATCTTCAAGCCAACACTTTCCAGCCTCTGTTGCCACCCCGTCAGTCTGCTCTGTACCTCGATGCCTTCTTCCCCGACAAGAACGATGTCATCGGTAAAGAGCATGCACCAGGGTGCCTCATCCTGCAGGTCCGACGTCAAAGCGTCCATAATCAGTAAGAAGAGGTAAGGGCTCAATGCCGACCCTTGGTGCAGCCCTACCGCCACATCGATACTGCCCGTAGTTCCCGCGGCAGATCGTACACATGTACGGGATGCTCTGTACATAGCACGGACTAACCTCACATACTTCCCCGGCATACCTTTCATCTTTAACGCCCACCACAAAACCTCACGGGGAACCCGATCGTACGCCTTTTCAAGGTCGACAAAAACCATGTGCAGATTTTTATGCACGCGCTTGTACTTTTCGCACAATTGGCGTAATGCGAAAATGGCATCTGTCGTACCTCGACCGGGCATGAATCCGAACTGGTTTTGTGTTATCTCACACTCTTCTCTCATTCTTCTCTCTATTATTCTTTCCCAGACCTTCATCGTATGTGACATGAGTTTTATTCCCCGGTAACTGCTGCAGTTTTGAACGTCTCCTTTGTTTTTAAAAATGGGGACCAGTATACTACTGAACCATTCCTCAGGTATTTGTTCTTCCTGCAACAATTTACCGAAAAATAAACTCAACCACTTCCATCCATCCGCACTCAGCAACTTCCACACTTCTACTGGTATTCCATCTGGGCCGACTGCCTTCCCATTCTTCATATTCCTAACAGCCATTTTTACTTCTTCCACACTAATTTCTCTCACTAAGCCCATATTCACTGGTGGGTTTTCAAGCATACCATTCCATTCATTCTCCTCATTCATCAATTTCTCAAAATACTCCTTCCATCGCTTCTTTATACTTTCATCGCCAGTCAAAATCCTTCCAGAATCATCTTTTATACATTTTACATGTCAAACATCTCTTCCATTATAGCGCGGTAAATTATTCTACCTAAAACAAAAAGTTACTCATCGGAAAAATAATACGACAATCAAAGCATATTTATGTTTTCCTTTGAAAAGTTCTACTTTTATTTCTTAATCCTTAATCTCTTTAATTTTTTTTGTCTAACTTTTAATTTAGATTATAATATCGCTAGATTAAAATTCCAATCCATATCGCCCATTCTAGCTCTTGACCGAGTGTGTACGCAATGTTTACTCTAATCACAGGTGCCGCTAGGTGCATCCTGTACATGGTGTTTTAAGCGTTTTTTGTTGATATTTTGTGCTGTTTCGTATCTAAAATTCAGTGTGTACTGTTTACGTGCAGTTTTTGGTTTAACTTCAAGCATCACTTTATTAAGTGGGATGAGCAGACTTACCGCTGACTATGACCTCGGCAACAGCGGACGCGTTCGCGACCATGTTGCGTGCGAAACACTCGTATTGGCCGGCATCCTCTACTTCTATTTGGTGGAAGATCAGAGTCGAACCTCGGATTTCAACGCGACTGAAATTATCATGAAGTATCATTTATTATACATTGTAAGTGTGTAGGTGTGACCATTTTTTGCTGTGTAGCAAAAGTCTTAAGGCAAGGGTTGCAACGAACTTAATGCATTGCGGAAGCCTGGCTTTCTATCGACCCTAGGAAAATATTTCCAACTGCAAATTTGAGTTAAAAATGGTTACGTAATGAATAATTATGTATACTGTAAAGTTAAATACTATTGAACGTGTAAAATAAGATATGTGAACAATGTGGTATGCAAGATGATGTGATCAGAATTAAGACAGGAATGCTTCGGTGGTTTAGTCACATAGAAAGAATGAACGAGAAAAGAGTGACAAAGCAAATTTATATGGCAGATGTGAACGGACGAGTCGGCAAGGGACGCCCTAGACGAAAGTTTACCGACCAAATTGGCGATATTTTGAAAATGGGTCACATTAGAAGTAGGTACTCTTAACCGACGAGCGTATCTACGCATCCCTCATCGGTTATCCATATATATCAATATGGATGTAAAGTAGGCGAGAGAGGTGTATCAGGATCGTGCCAAATGGAAGTCCGTAGTCTCTGCCTACCCCTCTGGGTGAAAGGCGTGAGTGTTTACTTATTTATATTTTATTTATTATGAACGTGTAAACTTTTAGTTTTTACTTAAAAATTGTAAACACCTATTGTATATTACGCACTGGAGCGAGGACATGTTACGACATGCAGGAAGTCGATGGATACAAATAACTAGGGACCATTTTGTTTGGTATACCTTGGGGGAGGCCTATGTTTAGCAGTGGACTTGTGAAGGGCTGTAATGATGATGACGATGATGATGATGATACTGTGCACGCAGGATGTGCTGACTTAGTCAATTGTATGACAGATTTTAATAATATTCTTATTTACAGGTTTTAATAACAACCATTCAGATCAAACAAATTTATTTATTGAACGAAATTAACGGTAATGGTAACGTACTCTGAACGGACGCATAAACAAACCTGGACGGTTGTCTGTTGACAGGTTTCCAAACGATGTCCTGTATATCGTCACCGCTGACCACGCATTCGACGGTTGGCGATTGACCAGGTTGTACGGTTTGAGTAAGAGGTCTCAGGGTTATAGTGGGCGCCGCCATCACTTGTAGGTTGATTGCCGTTGCGTGCTGGACTTCACCGTTATACCGGTTCAATAGAAGACACTCGTATACGCCAGAGTCCGCTTTCGATGCCTGAGGACAAAACAATTTTAATGTTTGTGAGTGTTCAATCAGACAACATAGGGAAAGTGAAGCGGAAGATGGACATCAGCACCTTCAGGATAACAACTGAATATAATAAGAAACTGCGGTTGCCAACCTGTCAGCCAAGCGTGGCAACTGTAGCAAAATCCTCCCTGAGGCAATCTTTTAGGAAGGCTTATGTTCAGAAGTGAATTTTTAATAGGCTGAACGAATAAATGAGTTTTTTTATTAAAATAACACAAGCCACATTGTTAGTCTCACTACTGCTGTTAGCGTTAATCCTAGTTCAAAGGTGAGCTTGAGCAAAAACGCAAATTGTTGGTTTTTATTTAAAAGTTTTACTATTTTATTTTGTCTTTTATTTTCCGTCCCGCTTGTCAAGCGAAGCAACTTTTTTCTTATATTTATTAAAAAAAGTATCCCCCACACTAAGATTTATCGTGGAGGCAGTTTATATATTTAAATTTCTTAAGGTAAATTGCTAGTAGGCCATACAAATACTTGTTCCGTGCGGGATCCGAACCCACGGCCCTAGTGCCGTTATTCATTACTGCTGAAAAAGCCACTATGCCAGGGAGCCGTCAGGGCTTGAAATAAACTATGGCAAAATGTTTCCTATGAGACAATCTCTTGGTGATGTTGCAACGTACGAGCCAACTTTGTATTTGTAAAACTTTAATTCCATTCGTTCACCTGTCACTTTGTGTGTAAAATTGTGAATAAAAAACTTACATTTCTGATAATAAGCTCAGAGCCTCTGTCGTCTACGTTGTAACCCATTGGTCTCCTGTTAGCCTTGCGCCATCTCACTTCGAATTCGGCGGATGCATTACAACTGTGGATATAATATAACTATAAAAACTCAGAGAACTACAAAAATTGAGTATCAATTACAAAAACCATTAAACAAAAAACAAACTAAAAATTATCATACCGTCCCACTAACCGCGGTACCGTGCTAACAACGCTGGCTGCGTTTCCTCGCTGAGTCTATTCTTAGTATTTGAGCGAGATAAGAACCAGCCCTCTTATCACCAGCAGCGACGACCAGTCGCGTATAGAGTTCCTGTAGGAACTTCACCGCATAGGGACCACACTGACCGATAGTCTAATATGCATACATATATATTATGTTATATTAAATGACATACCTAATCCTGGCATCCCTCCCTTCAATCGCGATACTGTTTGTGGGTCTGTTGTCATAATCATACCCATGGTCTATGTTTATCTCGTCTTCGCCGCTGCCCTCTGTAACAATACCAGAATGCAAACATCATAACTTGAAAAACCAATTTTACGGATTTATCACCGTTTTTAATTTAAAATCTCTTGTTTTCATATAACAACGAGCACACAGTCCACCTGATGGCAAGTGGATACACTACGACAAATGACAGCCTGGCACACCTGAGCTCTAAGATGGAATGTCTCGTTTACAGTAAAACGGCTCTCCGGTTCTCCACACTCACCATTCGAAACGCAACGGCTCTGAACTGTTATTTTACGATGTTATTCTGTGAGAGCGTGTTCCTTCCCCGGTCGAGCCGACCCATTCGTGCTACAACTATAATATAGCTGCAACATGGCTCCACCACGTAAATTAGTTTCATTTAGAGTGTAGTGCAATGAAAAATCATAAAATAGTTTAATGTGTAATGTCTAGGACCCGCTCTGACTTTCGCTTGGGTAAAAAGCGTTAATAAGATTTAAGATAATCAAAGATTACCTTCTTGATGATAATGATTTAATTAACCGGACAAACAGACATACAAACATTTTAAAAAATGACTATTCATGTCTTAATAGCATGCAAATAATCCCCTCCCTCCGAACTCCATTAAAGGTTCAATTTTATTTTTAATTATTAGTTATTGATACAGTCTATTTTCTTTATAAAACGAATACCGAAATGTTGACTGCGTTGTTATATTAAGCCCACATAATCAACATAGATTTCGTTTGACACAAAAGTTGTAGTTACAAGCACACTTAGTTGACTCTGCGACTACCTGCGCGTCGCACGTGTTGCAGTCTTAGACCATTCAACCCAAATGTAGAATTTTGAAAAATTAACCAAACGATATTGTTTGTGCGTGAGTCATGGCGGACATGTTTCCTGTAGTTAAGCGTACTAAGGGCCTTTTGTGATCTACAGGAAAACATATACAATTAAATTATATACAATTTGTTTAAATCATCTTTTGTTACAAGGAGTAGCTAAAGTGGATAGGCAAAAATGGCCGTCATGTGTCAGTCAAGAATTAACCAAGATCGAAACAAAAAAGTACGAAGTTGACAATAATGTAGAAAATATGTTAGAGCAGTTTATCATTATTATTATTCACGTGTCTGCAGAAAGTTCATCAGAAGGAAGTGATGGGGATAGTTTTCAAGATTACAAGAATTATAATATAATAATCATTTTATTTATAAGTTCTTGTGCATAATATACTTATACTAAATCCAATATTGTTTTATTGTTGTTTAATTATGAAATTATTTATATATAAAAATAATTTAATTCCCTTTACATTAAGTTTTAGGAAGTATTCAATATGAACGGGCCTTTACAATTTCAAAACAAGGACAAAGGTGTTGGACATACCCCTAACAACGATCCATCTCACTCTGTCAATATCTGAAATGTGCGAGACATACTCAGTACTCGTTAGTTTTTAAAAAAAATACAGACTATAGGAGTCTGTGTGGATTGTGTTCTGTTTTAAATGGTTAAGAGAGCCTACATACTTACAGACTGCGAGCCATTCTGTTATTCTTCTTCACCAGTCTTTATACGTCTACCTATGTAAAGGTTTATTTTTTCTTTAATAGTTTAGATATGTATCCCGACATAGACGGAGATCGTTGATGTAGGAAGGCCTTGTGCTTTTATCTTTTCCTACCTGGCCTTAATCATTTGATACGGTTGGTGCAGGTATTTTAAGTATGACGTAAGCGAGACCATTATACTGCCAGCTAGTGGAATCGATAAGATATATCTTGCATTTCCAATAGTGGTCTCATACAATACTCATGGCACAATTCCATCTTATTGTTATCTAACAACGGATCTCTGGATATTTGGCTTAAGTCGCAGATATTCACAGTCGGCGGTGATTTATAATGAAGTGAGAAATAATTAGCCGGAGAGTAGGGTTCTTCTTAGGAATATTAAGAAAAGGGCTGATATTTCTAAAATTTAGCACATCTAACATAAAATCAATGGGGAGATACAAAAAGCTCACCGTTGTCACCAAATCCGCCGTCGCCTCTTTCTACACGTACTACAAACAGTTCGTCTATGGTGCCGGCGGCAGATGTCGCTGTGCAAACGTACTCGCCGTCGTCGCGTTCTGACGCTGAATTGATTCGGAGAACAGAGATTCCTGGGGTTGGCGCTGTCAGTTCCCGAAGTTCTGGACCCCCTGGATGACAAATTAAGAGTATTATTATTTTAATACCTCTTACGACCTCTTACGACACCTACATTCAGATTAATAGTAATAAAAAGCTTTAAAAATTTATTCTTACACGGATAATATTCAAAAAGTATGTTTTGCTTTTTCTCTTGTCGCATGTGTAATTCTTTAGTATAAGTAGAAGAGCCGCGCTGTATTAAGAATAGTGGGATAACATTTCACAAGTGAATTTACAGCTAATATTTAAAAAAAATGAAACTATTTGATATTATAGGTGCTTTAAAATTTGTGATTAACCTTATTATCTTATTTAAAAACATGTTATATTACTGAGTAAACACTTTGTAAGCGTTATATTACTAAGTTTTAATAAACAATAAAATTCAATAGGTTTGTCGTGTTCCTTGTCCATAATACTTAATGATGTTCTTTCCTACCCACATCTGTTAACAAACAAAATCACTCACAACATGATTATCAAATGTTACTGTTGTTATTGATTCACAAACTCAAGGCAAGAGTGCTTGTAAATAATCCATATTGAATAAAAAATTATTCTATTCTATTCTACGAGTCACAGCAGGCACTTACCATCAGGTAGGATGGTCGTTTATCACTCTTATTGTATATAAAACAAAATTATTTCTTTCTTAAAAATTGATCAGAACTCACTTTTGATGGACACCGTCGGCTCCGGGTATCCGCGGGCACGACACTCCACTTTTACAGGATCACCGTGGACCACTTGCACGAAGTTGCTTGGGGTGATGATGATCTCCGGCGGTGATCGGACTTTAAGCACCGCGCTCGAACTGGACGATCCTGCATCGTTGGACGCTGAACAAATGTATTCGCCCTCGTCGTTCACCTCGATTTTCTCGAAACTGTTATTAATGGATAATTATTATAATTTTTGCGGCGTAAAAACAGTTCACTACAGGTTTATACTTTCGACTTGATTAACTAACTCTAGATAATATATGGAATTGCTTGTTTTTAATATTTAAAAAAAAAACGTTACCTCCACACAAGGATTCGCTTCTGTATCGCCTTTTACATGCATAAATTTCACAAAGACAAACATCCAGACACCGAACAACTATATGTATGCCGTACAAATATTTGTTCCGGATTCGATCCGTGACCCTCAGCACTGCAACTCATTGCAAGTTAATGCGCCACGGAGCCGCCTTATAAGTAATAATATAATTAGCAAGTAATAATATAACTATATTATAACTTTCTTATACAAGTAATATTGACCCGAGAAATTCAAAAAGTGAATAGTGACACTCGAGCAAGTTTTGGCGCTATATTAACGTCCCTTGATGTACCAGTTTGCAGATTAGAAATGATCGCATTGTTTGTTTGGAGTTAGACATTGGAGTATCTTGTGGCGTCTTAGGGTTTATCGCGTAGTGACTGTGTAAAAATATCCACTACCCCATATCGTGCGTGGGTGTGGTAAGAGACACCCGAGGCATGCTGAAACAGGATATGGGCAGAAGCATTTAACCTGAGTAAAAGTTCCTGTCATATTAACGCTTTTTATATGATAAGCTGCGTCCCATAGACATCTACATCTATCCTCGATTACAAATCAAAATGTAGATGCGTTGCCACCCGTGAGGACTAAGATGAAATGTCTCGTTTCCAGTAAAAAAGGTCTCCGGTTCTTTACACTCACCATACGAAACACAGCAGCATTAAGCTATTATTTTGCACTGGTATTCTGTGACGGCGTGGTCCTTCCCCGGTCGAGCCGACCCATTCGTGCTACAACTATACAACTAATATAACTGCAGCATGGTTCTACCACGTATAATGATGATTCATGATAAAAACTCAAATAATAACAAAAATTCTGGTTGCCAAGCTGCCTGCCAGGCGTGACATCCACAGCTAAATACAGGGGGTGAGGCAATTTAAGGGGGAAGCATATGTGCATCAGTGGACCAATAAAGGCTGTGATGGATGCAACCTTAAATGAGTCGAGGAAGCGCGGTTCTTGAACGTGCCCATCCAAAGGTTTTGTTCTTAACTACGTGTGTGAGACAGTACACATAGTGATACCTTGGTAAGTGATTGCTCGATTGTCGTACATGTTCGTTCAGCTTGTGTTCAATGTTCGGAGTTGAACGGATGGCTTATTCAATATGTAACGTAATTAACGCACACCCTCAGACACCTCAATTAGTATATTATGTTATAATCATAATACATACAGTGAATGTTTAGTTAAACACTCTTAAAAGTCTTATTGCCTTAAGTTACGGTCCATTTCAGTTTGTTTTGACTGTACAGATTTAGTGTGACTGTAAATTATGTATGTAGTTTTAATTATTTTTGGGATAAAAAAATTACCTATATTAAAAATGATAGGGATCGATTCAGTAAACGATTCTGCACAAACTACTTTCTCAAAGTACGTTAATTATGTTACATGTTGTATAAGTAGTCGTAAGTACCAAAGCATATGTTGTTGCGCGTGTTGATGAGCGCGCATAGTGATACCTGGGTAAATGTTGCCTCTGTATTAACGCTCCTCGATGCTACGGCGAGGTTTATTAAACGTGTTCACCCAGCTTTGGGTCAATGTTTAAAGTGAACGCATTGTGCTACCTTGGCAAGTTTTGCTGCTGTATAATCACTACTGAATTCGTAGAGACACAGTTCACCGAACATATTCATTCAGCTAGAGAGTGTTTGGAGTTGAACAGCCGTATCTTTGAGCACATGCTGTGATGTACTATGCTGTTTTAACTGTGGGCGTTGGAGAACGTGCAGAGTGATACCTGAGTAAAAGTTCCTGCAGTATTAACACTTTTCAAAGGGTAGAGGCGCGGTTCCTAAAAAAGTTCTTCCAGCTTTGGTACCAATATTTGAAGGTGAACGGTTGGCTCCTGGAAGCAGTCAGACCCGAGCAGCGTGCAATGTGATACCAAAGCAGGTGCGGCTAAATCCCAGTTCACCGAACGTGATCGTCCAGCTAATGTCCAATGTTCAGAGTGGGACATTCGTACGTGAATACATGCTGCAGCTGTATCTATGAAGTCCAGACGGGCGCCGACAGCGAACGTTTTCGTTTAGTTTGAGACTAATGTTGGTACCTGACGTCTTGCGGCTGTAGGTGGGCGAATCGGAGAGCGTACATATTGATACCGGGGTGGGTAAGTGCGTGTTCGTCCAGCTCGTGTGATACTGGGACAATTGCAGCTGAACGCCGTCCAACAAACACATATTCGTCGAGCTTATGTTAAATGTTTGGAGTGTGACAGTCGTTACCTGAGCACGTGCTGCGGTAGTAACTGTGCGTGGGCGGAGAGTGGGCGTGACCCTCCCCTTGACCACATCACCACCGGCTCTGGAGCACCGGCCAACACGCGACACATCAGTTCGTAACGTCCGCCCAAAGCCACCGCTTGTTCGCCTTGCGGCCAGATTTCCACGTGCGGTTTTTCACGCTCTGCGCCGAAAAATAGTGCGTTAAGATTTAATTTATTGTAATTTTTTTTACACGAGGAATTTTTCCTGTACCGTGGGGAAGTTTACATACATACATTGCACAAGGACAAACATCCATACCCGGAATTATTATTTGTAGGCCATACAAATACTCGTTCTACGAGATTCGAACCCGCGGCCATTAGCACTACAACTCGTTGCTAAGTCACTGAATCATAAAATATGTTAGACAGCTCATTTTTAACGAATGTATGTTTGACCGATGAATGGATGTGTCTCTGCACGTACAATCGCGAACTTTAAAATAGGACCCATTTCCTATATACGAGTATGTCTAAGAACACAGTAATATAAGCGTTAACACGGTTTTATTTTAGACTTGCAACGAAGTGTATTATTCGACCACACGCCGAATACCGCACATTCTGTGGACTTCCTGCCCGAATAGCCGAATATTAGGTAAAAGCATCGCCCGGAAAGGAAATAGTGTTTATTCTTCAGAGCGTCTATTTACAAGAAGAAAAGGAATAGACTACTGCATGAAAGTGAAGAAAAATAAGTCTTTGTGCAATATTATCCTCCACTTAATTGCGACAGCTCATGTGGGTCTGTTGTAATTTATCTGATAGTTCTTTTTTATTTTTAAAATATGGATATGATTATGTACCTACGACTATTTTAATGAATACAAGAAAAAATATTATAACATCAATATATATTTTTATTTTACCAATTAGCTAACTACAATAAAACCTCTTACTTAGGTATTCGGCATTCGGCCAAATAGTACCTAGATGTTCGGTATTCGGCCGAATAGAATAAATGTAGCCGAATAGGCCGAATACCGAATAGTAGCCGAATATTTGTTGCAAGTCTATTTCATTTATTAACTCCATAAGACTTATGTGTGTTCTTATAGTCATATATTATTTTACACTGGAAATCTAGATATACGTAGGAATAGAAGATGAAGACTCAAGAACAGTTTAACCTAGTGACGTTAGTGCATAACGCGTTGTCAATAAATCAACATTACCAATTTACATGTTAAAATAATAAACCATAAGGTACACATTTGCTGTACAATATTCATAACCTAATATATGGATCCCTAAATAAAGTTCCCAACTGTACCTTTATGTCATTTCAGCCGTATAGTTAAATACCAAAAACATTATACAAACATCACAAATTGTAAGTTATGTTCATAAAGAAGCAATAAATAGTGTTTATAGAAGAATTGAATAAAATTTGTGAACATCAAAAATAAAACAATATTCTGATTTCGTTCTGTGATAGACGGTCGTTATTTCCCTAATATTATAATTTAAATGAAAATTGGGTAAATTTTGTAGTATAAGGTGTTAAGTCTTTTTATAAATATGCTCAATATATAAACACTCACTTTCAATTTCGACGTAAACGTAAATGTTGGCAACAGGGGTCCCATCGACGGATCCTTCGCACAGGTAATAGCCCTGGTCGCTTTCTTGCGCGTTGGATATAAGCAGGGTGTGGTCGCGTTGGCTTACACCAGGTCCAAACTCTCCTTGGTACTAAGTAATTAATTGGAGTACATGAAAATATGTCGACCGGTGTCTTAAACTTTGAATATATACATTGAAATAAGGTGAAATATTTGACAGGATTCATTGCGGGGAAAGTTACGTAGTTAGAGAAGTGTAAAGAATGTTCATGACAGAAATATTACTTAATTTTTATATTTATAACAATAGGAATAAATAAACCGAACTACGAATATTCCGATAAGTAGAAAAATTAAAAACAGAGTTTAAAAATGTGCATAAAATTAAAGAGGCATTGTTTTGTATATTCACATACTGTAGAAACCAATATACTTTCATTTAAAGCGCAACTTCTCATAACAATAACATCGCCTAGTTCTTATTATTAACAAGAAACATCAGGTGAGTGGAATGTTAATATTAGCCCTCATTGGAACGGTTTAAATGAAATCAAACGACGTCATAGTTTCTTTTAAACATAATATCATATTTTCAAATAATAAATATCTTATTTATCTAAAACTAAACACCAAAAAAGCAGTGCTTGTACTGATTTGTTCCGATCTGATTTATAATAAGGTGACCATGGACTGCAGTATCCACTTACCGTGAAGTAGACTCTAAGTTCCTTTATCTTTCAGTTTTATAAAGCGTCAGAAGCGGTCGTCCACACTACTACGGGAGAGGAACATGTCCACTCCTGGACACGTTCCTCTCAATTACTCATTTTCAGGCTAAAAAACAGTTAATTCAGTACTGCGTTAAAATTTTGAGACTATATGATACGTTGATTTGTTAACGTTAGTATAATATAATTAAGTCATGTAGTAATTAATTTACGCTAGGTGTCAACAACCCAATAATTTATCGTTTAATACATTAAATTATAAAATTACGAGCAAAGACTTTAACTTACCTTCGTCCATCTAATCAAAGGCAACGGGTTTCCAAGAGGACTGCAATCCACGGATCCGCTGCCGCCCGTCGGTATCTTAACTTGATTCACAGAAACCGTGATATTGGAAGCTTCGCCTGGTGATTGTGTACCGATGGGTATGATGGTCACCACAACTGGTATCGGCACGATATCAGTGGACAGGGTCTGGCAGATGTAGATACCCTGGTTGTCTGGGTTTGCGTAGTCGATGTACAAAACGCCATTGTCCGACCGCACATTATTTAGGAGACGGGCGCCATCTTGTCTGTAGATATGAAATGTAATTTAGCAAATGAAAAACAAAAAAAAAATAAACGAAATAAATTTAATACCTACGTTTATATTGAATAAAACTATTATTTACGGATTTTATCGCGTTTAATTACAACTTTAATTTATTTTTATTATCCCGACGTTTATATTTTTCCCATGTGTGAATATGCAACCATAAGGTCATCTACAAGGTCGTTGTCACGCTTACTTATAAATCAGGCAGTCGTCTAACTTTTGCTTGTAGAGCCTGTTTACGCAATACGGTAATAGATTGTACCCCTTTTTATATTAAGAGTTGACTGGTGAATTCATCACGGCATATACCATTGAAATCGCTTAACACCATTATGTATATATAGGATGCAAACATGGTCAATTTTATAACCTCGGATTTGATCGTATAGAGGTTGAATTTATATTAAATTTAAAAAAATACAGGTACAGTCAGAAAAATCGTTACGAATTCCAAAATTAATTTATTTTCAAATTCACACACGGCCTGTTTGTAAAGAAATGTCAACGTTTTATGACGACATAAGAGACCCATCCTTACATCTCGCCCCGTGTCTGTTGCCGTCTGGATGATGACGGCGGTGTCTTGATTTTTAACAGATACTTAATCTCCAAGCCTATGTTCAGCAGTGGACTTGTGAAGAATAATGAATCTCCAAGCCGGCACGGGTAGCTGCGTCAAAGGTAAGAAACATCTAGAACTGTTTTCTTATATAGAATAAGGGTGACAAACGAGCACCGTCACCTGATAGTAAGTGGATGCTGTGGTACATACACACATCCATCCTCGGTTAAGAATCGAATCGTAGTTACATAACGACGTAAATAAGGATCTCCGGTTCTCTAGACTCACCATACGAAACACAGCAGCAATAAAACTGCTATTTCACGCTGGTATTCTGAGATCGTAGTCCTTCCCCGGTAGAGCCGATCCATTCATGCCATAACCATATAGCTGCAGCGTGATCCACACACACACACACACACACACACACAAAAAGATACCAGCAAAAGCCCATGCGTAGCTTTGGATCATTTAAAGGCTGTTTAGTATTGGCAGGAGGAGGTAAAGAACCAAATAAAATTACCTGATCCATTCGATGGAACCGGCTGGCACGTTAGTGGTTCCCGTGCACACAACACGAGTGCTTTGTCCCTCCGTCACGTTGACAGAGGGAGTTGATACCGTGAGACGTTCCCGTTGAGGCCGCGAAGGTCTTGCACGTACGGTCACAATCGCTGATCGGTCGGTAGAGCCAACGGCGTTGGAAGCAATACATCTGCAAACAAAATCGGAGTCAGGTAACACAGATAGTGGTATGGTGTAGTGTAGTAGCACAAACGTCACCGTCGTCGTCTAACGACGTAATATTAGACGATTATCGGTGGGAGATGTACAGTGATAGTCAACCCTCCTCAGTGTGGCGATTAAGGCTAATCCCACAACGGGAGATGTTGACGACCAGCAATGAGCTTTTACGGCTGTTGGTGATGAAAAGATGTAACTTATCCAGACCGACGTATTTAAGTGATTTCTACGTGACGTAACTGAGTGACAAAACAAATGTATGGCCCATAAGTGAATGGCAGATTCGGCAAGCGACGACCTAGCTGAACTCCATCAACTAAATTGGCAATAAATTGCTGATGGGCCCAATGAGTTCTCTTAAAGCCTAACCCGATGAGTGTATGCGGAGATATATAGACGTGATAGATACGACAAATGTGTTGTTTATAGGATAGGGTGACAAACGAGCACACAGTCACTTGATGGTAAGCGGTTACTGTGACCCATAGACATCTACATCTACCCTCGAATTACGAATCAAAATGCAGATGCGTTGTAACCCGTAAGGCCTAAGATGGAATGCCTTGTTTCCAGTAAAAGGGTCTTCGGTTCTCTACACTCACCACACGAAACACAGCAGCATTGAGCTACTATTTTAAGCTATTATCCTGTGAGAGCGTGGTCCCTCTCCGGTCGAGTCGACCCATTCGTGCTACAACTATACTACAAATATAACTGCATCATGACTCTACCACATATAAGATGTATGTCAGGATCGTGGCAAATGAAAGTCCGTAGTCCCTGCCCACCACTGTAGGTGACCAGGCGTGAGTTTATGTGTTTCTTTTATAGGATAAGTGTATTAAATGAGCACACAGTCCACCTAATGGTAAGTGGATACTGTGGTCAACAAACTTTTGGAGATAGGTTAATTTTATAAATAAAAAGCACCTGTATTCCCCAGAATCTTCCACAATTGCGTTGTCAATGACGAAATATGTATCATATCGGGAGGCTCTCGGTAAGGGTCTGTTGGACGCTCTCTGCCAAGTGATCCTCGGCGCCGGGTTGCCAGTCGCCTGGCACTCCAGCTCAATTCTATCTCCTTCGTAATATTCGTTGATTGTTGGCCTAATCGTCACCGTTGGAAGCGTCATCTCATTGCCTGAAACATGTAAGATTTATTTAAAAAAATTATGTGTAGAGATCTAATTTTGCTCCTTCCAGATGTATACGTTGAGTCTAACCTTTCGCGTAGAACACCCAATCCGGGACAACTATTCCGTCAATGGTCGCATAAATTAAAAGTAAAATTTTAATTATCACCAATCAGGATCAAATCACAATATTTAAAAATTCCCAACAAAACCAGTAAAATTAAGTTTCCTTACCGGGCACTTTAAGGGTCGCAATAGCTTGTCCCGTGGAAATTCCATCGCTTGTCTGACAAATATATTGTCCACTATCAGAGATCTGTAGATTCGTTATGAGCAATTCTCCAGTCCTGTAGTTGATGTATGTCCTCTCCAAAGGCAGGTATCCATCAACCTTGGTCCAGTTAACTGGGAGTGCGTTTTGAGTGTACCGGCTTTGTGCTTCACATGTGAAGTTAACAGTGCTGCCAACTTCTTGGATCTTTATCGTCGGGCTGGCAATCCTTACGGAGACCGTCGATTGCGCTGGCGGCGGTAGAGTTGTTTCATTTACGGACGGTTCTCCGACTGAAAAAGTTTTATTTAATTTGGGTTGCGCTCATTTATTATTTTATATCAAGTCTATTATAAAAGCGGGTTTAAAATCTTATTGGATCTGGTTGAAACTTATATAAGTTATATATAACATAGCAAATGTGATTAGAATCGGAGATTTTGTGATAGTTATTTTTATTTTAAGTAAAAAACATAAATAAGTGGTATAAACTATGTAATCTATACTGAATAAAAATTATTTTATTCTATACTATTCTGTAATCAACACAAATATTATTATTCAAATTAATCGTTTACTTGTGTTTTACATACACTGAGAAGTTACGATTTTAGATGTAACTTCTATTTATTTACCCATTACTTCCAGATGTCGCTGAACGAAACTAAAAGAAAGCGCTAGAAACATTCCGAATGCCAACTTAACTTCAGCGATTCCCCCCACCTTCACATTACATGAGTTTTGCTATCAATGGGGTCAGCCCAGATTGAGGAGTAAACAACAATGGTATGAAATGATAAATGACGAACAACATGTACTGACCAGTCACTCAAACATTGACACTGAATTTTTAGACAATACATAAACATATAACAGGCACACCATAATTCAGGCCTGTGTAAACGACCACCATAACCATATTAATGAATAGAATAATACATATGACTCTCTTTCAACGAATAAACTATCGTGATTAATCTGTTATTTCAAAGCTGCACGATCACAACGTAACAATTATCCGAAGCCCCTCTCAATCTCTACCTTTCTCCGGCAAGGTCGTAGTCAACACCCCAAGGGTAAAGCCCCTTTCCGTAATGGTCCGGCACTCGTAAATCTCCCCCTGGTGCCTCGTATCCCACATCGTTTGCCAGCTGTGTTCACCGCGCCATCCGTCATTAAAGAGCTTCGACTCGTTGTAATACTTCGGGTGCGCCATTTCGCGACCCTCGAAGTAGAACATTATAGTCAGCGGCTCCGGCGCTCTATACTTGCAAGTGAATGTCACCTTGCGCAGTAAAGAATTAGAGTCGCCGTTGTCGTGGATTTTCGGATGCAGTTCCATGATCAACCCTAAATCGTTTTAGATGTTTGTATAAAATCAAAAATTTTATAAGTAAATCATAACATTTATTTCACACAATGCCATATTAGAAATAAGTAGAAGAAGTTTTGCTACGTTGTTAAAGAAATGCTTTATTTCTACTGAATAATATTTAAATTCTAAAAGGGAACAAATCTTTACATTTTATATGTGGCCCTTACTCAATAGAATCAACGTAAATAAAAAAAACGCTATAAGTTGCTTTCTCTCTCTACTAAATGACGATAGAAAGAGAAAGATATAGAGATAATTAATATTTACAGTAAGCGATAATCCATGATAATACGTAAGGCCGTAATTTATCCTTCAATAGAGTAGAATGCACGGCTTAGCAAAAAAAACGTAACATATAAACGTAACTTTATTATATAAATTGCTAAGAAATTTGCATGCAGTACTATTGTACTCCAGTATTGACGGGATACGTGCTAAAATACACTCTAGAGTTCTAAGATAATATAAAATTTTGAAGGAAAAAATATTTGTGTTCTTAGAGATTAGAATAATAGTGACAGTTCTCAACATTCGGTAAAAATTATTTAATAAAGCGTACGCACCAACAGTGGCACAGTCAGGTCCGGTGTACGGTGGGCGACAGTTGCACACAACCTCGTTGTACACACCCAGTTGACAATCGTGACCGTTACAGTTGCATTGTTTGCAATAGTCCGTCTCGTCTTTGTAGTATCCCGGTATGCAGGTCTCACAACTGGTTCCCGTGTAGCCCTCGGGACACATGCAAATCTGTAAGTAACAAGAAAAGCAACGATTTATAAAGTGTTAACTAGTTGTTCCTTGTCATTTCATAGGAACAGAATTCCTATTTATAGGAACAGAAAGATGCAGGTATAGAGTTTTTAATGCTTAATTTAAGTAAGTATAATCAACGATAATAAGTAGACAAATTAAGGTCGTACATTTTCATACAGCTTCTATAGAAATGTTTGTTCTGATATCCCTTTAAAAATATATCAACTGCCTAGAGATATACACAATAATTATCAAGGATGCAAAATTTTCGTAATAAGAAGAAAAAAGGGAAACTTTATTTTGACACAAATTAATGACGCACACAACAAAATACAAATTAAAACTTAAAATACGTAAATTTAAGAAAATTAACTATGTACGTCAAACATGCCAAAATATGATGTCACTGAGCATGTGTAGCCATCGTGTAGTGGTGAAACCAGCAGAATAAAGTCCCGAGAAAAAATTATTATAGAGGTTTTCACTAAGAAATAAAATAAAATCAAGCGATTGTTCATTCGGAACTGTATACACCAAGCCTTAAATGGAAGTATGAGAAGTATCGGGCATTTATGGCATACTTCTCACAAAATATCATAAAAATTCACAAAGAAAAAAATAATATGAACGCCTTGTTAAGCGTAGCGATTACGAAAAATCTTTTTTCATTCTTAAGGGGAAATATAATGTCAAATGGCTTAGCAAGATCCTTCGTTATGCCGTAAATATTGCAGCATTAATTTTGAAATAAATATATGGTAAAGTTGAGGATTAATGTTAAGGACTATGTTAGACGAAAACACGATTTCGTAAAATTTTCTCGATAGAAAAAAAATCCAAACAATAAACCGCTGTTATTCATAAAATACTTTAAATAAGATCATGAAACTTTGCATACTAACTGAACTAACTATAAAGCAGTGCTTATGTTATTTACTTTTTTAAAATACCATTATTTTCACTGTAAAAAGAAATTACCTAAACTATCGGCGTCTTGAGCTTGATTCCTGTCGTTCCGTTAGTATCGCTTAGGCTTTTGAAGGGAGAAGTTGTGTCGCTTACGATCAGAATATACATTACGCAACAGTACGACGTAAAATTAAAATGGGAAATAACCGTGATAAAAATAAGAAGCGGCTGGCTTGGCGTTAAGAAACAGGCATAAATATGATAAACCTAATGAAATAAGTGTCTAACGACCTTTTTACTTACAGTATTAGTGATTACAAATATTTCGGTACATAGCATACGACGCGCGGGGAAGTGGGGGCGAAATTAGAATTTGAGCTGACTTACTCTAACCTCTTAACTATGTCTACGCCCTATTAGACTGTTTATCGACTTTTAAAAGGCCTACTCTTTTTTAAATACCGGCAACGCATCTGCAATTTCTCTGGTGTTGCGGTTGTTCATGGGCGGCAGTAGTCACGACAGTAGAGCCGCAAGCTCGTTCGGCTCGTCTTTAATTTAAAAAAAAAACTTGCTACCAAAATTTCGTAAGAATATCTACCATTTACAATTACCCGAAACATTTCCACTCACCTCAACTCCCTTAGCTGCTTGCCCTCCATTGTCGTACATCTCGGTAGCGGTGTCCATAGATACATCTGCAATAGCCGAAGATGTGATGTTAGGCGATAGAGTTGCCTTCACTAAGACCCTCTTGAGATCCTTCAGAACGAACATGAAGTCTTCACGGCTGGCCGGTACCGCTGAGTTTAGAAGGTACCATCCACTTTCCCGAAGAGGTACTTGGAAACTCTGAAATGATGGAATGCCTTACATTTAATAAACATCTTGGTTTCGTTCCGGACTAGCGAGGCAGTCGATATATGGAATGGCCTAACAATGACTTTGATTATTAAATGCCATTTATTATAATTTACGTTATATCATTATTAAGAAACCCAAAATATAAGTAATAACATGTGCTTAAACGATCGTAACATATTATTGCTTAATTTAGTGACAGTTGATAAAAAAAAATATTTTCTGCCCTTGAAACTAAATTTAACATACCATGGCTTCACCAGACGGTATTGGTGTGGGACTTCTCCAGTAGACGGATTTACCATCGCCGACCAGAATGATCATAGCGGTGGCTTGATCCGGTAAACCTCCAGTTTCATACTTCTGTGTCAGCGCCAAAGTGCCTCCATATGATAGAACTCGGTTACCTATTATACGAATAAAAAAGTGAAATATTAATTATGTATTTTTTCCATGTTTTCAAACATTATGTATTTTTTAATATATTTGTTTCATTGCTGGACATCGACAACAGCGTCACCTACCGGGTCCAAATGCAAATCTAAATAATCTAGGGAGGGACTCATTTAAATACACACAAAAGTTTAATCAAAATCGGTCGAGCCGCTTTTAAATTTATGCGAGAGTAACGCACAGCAATTGACTATTATATATAAAGATATTTCATCTGGTAAGAAATATAAATCCTCTTTTAATTAAAAATCGTGGTAGAGAGACGTTGCAGCTATATTATGGTTGTAGCACGAATGGGTCGGCTCGACCGGGGAAGGACCGCGCTCTCACAGAATACCAGGGTAAAATAGCAGCGTAATGCTGCTGTGTTTCGTATGGTGTGTGTGTAGAGACCTGGAGATCCTTTCTTATTGGAAACGATGCATTCGATCTTAGCACTCAAAGGCGACAACGCATCTTGCTTTTTGATTCTTAATTGAAGATAAATGTTTATGAGCCACAGCATCTACTTACCATCAGATGGACTGTGTGCTCGTTTGTCACCTTATTCTGTAAAAAAAATCGAACGTACAGCCCACTTGATGGTAAGTTTACTGTAGTTCATTAACATCAGCAACCAACTACGAAAGACTACAACGAAGGTTGCCATCTCTGCATTGTCACCTCTCAAAACTGAGATGGAATGCCTTATATCCTGTAATTACACTAGCTCTCTATACCCTTCAGACCTGAACACAGCTGTGCACGCACAGCTATTTGATGGCAGAAACAGGTAACAGGGCGGTGTAATCACCCACCAGATGGAATCCTAGACAAGTCCTACCACCTATTAATTTGGCATGTATCTGCTTATTTTCGTATTTATTGTGGCAATAAAAATTGATATAAATAGTTATTTCGAGTTCTTTCTAAGGGCACAAAATTATAGTAGCAAAAGGTATAGATAGCCGTTCATAATGCGTACAACGAAGAAGTGGAAACATGTGCCAGCATCATCTTTACATTTTTACATGTGTATCCTGTATTTACATCCGATTACAATGTGGGCGTCTTTAACGCAAGAGTGAACAGACTTTTGTTATACTAAACCAGAGCGCTTCACTATATTTTGCGTCAGCACTACTTACTATTAGATGAAATACAAGTAGTAGACAAATATTTGCTTGTAAAACGAAGTGTAATTGAGTATATAAAACATAGAAAATTAAACGTGATGAAACCCTTATGAATATGAAACATAATCTTAGAAGTATGAGTAAGTTTATTTCAAACTCTATTACCTGGAAAACCGGGCAGGGACCAGTAGAGTTCCTTATCCGGCCTGGACGAAAACACATACATTAGTTCGCTCTCGTGCGGCACGGGTACGAACTGGTCGTTGATTACTTCGGACGCATACAAGTCCATAAGACTGTAGCCGCCGTTGTTTTCGCCGAAGATCGGTGCCGCCATCGGTATTCTCGAATAGTGCGTTGCCTTAAAAAGGAATTTAAGGTTATTTTTCCTCTATACTATGATAGAACTCCGACGATTTCGGTACATTGGAATTGGTCTATATATTGTCGACACAGATAACAAACATTTTTTTACTTCCCACCATGAAAATCAACGATTTTCAAAAAATCGGGAACTTATTGTTTTTCACACCTTTTTTCGAAAATCGGGTACTCATCATATCTCGACATATCCAGGTCCCAGGAAACTATACTGGCTATTGGCTATTTTTCCGATGGTGTCCGTATGTGTGTGCGTTTACGCGCGAAATTTTTAGATATAATAAAGCGATAACATTGGTAAGTTTTATGTGAAGACTTCACAAAAAAGTTTAGATAACCGTTTAATGTAACCGGCGCATCTGATTTCGCGCAGGCGTTTTGTTTCTATAGGAAATTCTAAGAATCTAATCGTTGGAATTTCGATGGAGATTTTTCTGTAGTTTATTTCTGCGCCTGATACAACGTAGCACACCTGGGCTCATTTAAGGCTTAAAAAACGTTTACATTTAGGTACATGAAGCAGTCTCGTATTTTTATTTAAAGATCGCATTAATTTTACTAAAAATAATTTGGTTAATACATTCGGATCAACATGGAGCAGTTCATATCTGTTTTTATTTTTTAAATCGATTAAAGCTGTTTCAAAATCTCAAATCACAGATTAATTTTGTTATATACTAATTGAAGTTCAACATTAGTTATGTGTAGTCCACCGTAAAGGAACCATCAAATGTGTTAAAGTTGCCAAAATGGCGTTGCCATATCAGCGGTTATATTTCATATGCACTCGATATATGTTCAGTGGAATATGATGAAGTATTAAATCACGAAACACGCCGTTAGTTTAATAGCAAACTTACTTCGTGACAATCGGTGGTTGCTCCAGAGCAATAGCAAGAGAGGCAACCGAGAGAGTTGCTGGCGTCCAGTCCGAAGGTACCAGGACGGCATCGGTCGCAGGCGGTTCCTTCAACGTTCTGTTTGCACCGACAGTAGCCTGAACTATCGCAAGGTGCTTCTTCTCCGCGAGGATCGCAGCTGTAACGCAAATATGTAATTTAGAAAACCATTCAACATTATATTTTGTATATGAGACATTTGATAATAAGCGGTAAGTGGTATCTATAGAAACCCCTGAGTATTCTGCAGTAAGAACAAGGAAAGAAAAAAACTGAAGGCTTTGTGACACAGTGACTTAGCATTGAGATGAGACGTTGAGACTTGCAGCACTTCAAATCCCGCACACAGGCATTTGTATGGCCTACTGTAGCTTCTGGACACCTACATCAATCATCCATTAAGCATCAAAATGCAGATGCGTTCCGTTAACATAGATAGCCTTGTTTCAAGTAAAAAAGTCTCTGGTTATCCACGCTAATCATACGAAGCACAGTAGCATTAGTCAGCTGCTGTGTTTCGTATCATGAGTGTGTGTATATTCTATGCAGCCATGATAACAGTTCGGCTCTATTACGATAAAACATAATTATGGAAATGCTTTTGCTTTTTGTTGTCTGTAATTAATTTAAGAGTTCCATATTAAACTTTCAATCCGAATCCGTAAGCGGTCGAATTCGACCGCGTCGCTATTCCGTCAAACTCCCAAGTGATCGGATTCGACCGCGCACACTCACAGCACTTTAAACCATTATAACTTATATTTAGAGACTACTTTTCTATGAAGAAGTTTAGCATTATAGAATCAATATGAAATTTTCTATCCTCTAGTGCAATAAAAATACAGTTAAGTCGGTGAATATTTATTTATAATCTACGTTCATTACGTACGCCATTTTCATTTGGATGTGTTTGTGTTTATTTTAGGACTTTTCTAGTGTTTTATTATAAAATTGTTACAAAAGTTTTTGTGTGAATATAATTTATCTTTTTAAGTAAATAATCTTAAGTAAAATATCGACTAATATAATAGTGATTTTCACGCTGCCGACATCCGTTTGTTACTTACCCATTTTTGTATGTTATTGAAATATAGTAGTCTTTTTTTTAATGTAAACCAGACTTTTTAGACCACAGGGTAAAGAGAATTTTATAATGCCAAACTTCTTCATAGAAAAGTAGTCTCTAAATATAAGTTTTAATGGTCGCATGCGATCGCTCGGGATTTGACGGACGCATGCGACTGCATGGGAATTTTATGGGAATTGAAGGGTTAAGAAACTATTAATCGTGTGGTGGCGGTAAGAATATCCATTACCCCATATCGTCTCGTGGATGTCATAGGAAAGAGGAAACTGAAACTGGGGATCGGCTGAAGCATCTTCCTAACAACTCAAAATAATGAAAAGCAGCGGTGGCCAACCCACCTGCCAAGCTTGGCAACTAGGCAAACCATCCTTATGGCAAAAGCCTGTGGTTTAGCTGTGGACTTTAAGAGCCTGTTATGGATAGACGTATGTATATCACAAAACCGTATAACTATACAGATTTTTAATATTTCTATCAAAAATACTTGACAGTGTTTTCGTATGAATTTACTCACTCGCAGAAGATAGATGTGGTGGCCTCGTATACACAGTTTCCATAAGCGTCCTTGACGTATCCATCTTTGCAATATTCACAGTTGACACCGGCGGTGTTGTCGGCACAATCCTGAAAAAACAATGTTAAACATCTAAAATGTTAAATAATGTGATTTTATTTCCTAAGTTGGCAAATTCCTATGGATTCTGCCAGCGCAGCGTCAAGTATTTCATGAAAGCCACACAGAGTATTCGACTAGTTTCCGTTTCCGTAGAAATGCTCACTTGGCTTTAGGATACGAAGTTACACAGGTAGTTATTTGATGTGATATAATGCAATAATAATGCAAAAATATTGGAAGTACGACATATCATTGAAAGGTGTCAGAGCTGTCGTAAAATTATATCACATGTGGGTGTCGTAATAAGAACTGAAATCATACGACATGTGAATATTTTCCTTTAAAAAAAGAAAAAGATTTAAAATCGTAATTGAAATAATTATTACTTAGAAATACTCCAAGAGCTTGCTGCTTTTATACAATTCTATTTCTAATTCTATTCTATAGCATTTTACTTATTTACACAGTTGTCATAACAGCACTGACCTCTATATATACAAGTAGCCATATAAAAAACACTGTCATTAATGAATGCAGATAACGCAAGAAAAATGTACCAAATTTACAGACAAAACTTACTCTTAAATTATTACAAATTATAATATTTATATATTATTTTGTTATTTGTGTTATTTTCTTGTAATATAATAACAATATTCAATTTTGTTTTTTATTATTTTAATTAACAAGTGGTAAAATCAAAAATTTTGTTCAACCGATTTCTATACGATCAAATCAAAGTATTCAGTCATCATCTTTTAAAAAATACGCATTATTAAAGATAACTCAAAAAATACTGCTCAGATTTTGATTAAATTTATATGGAATCAAACGAGAAGCATCAGCTTTCAGATAATAGAAGAATCATCTAAATCAAAAATGAGGTAACACACATACAAAAACATACATTCGAATTGAATACCTCCTTCTTTTTTAAGTCGTTAAATCATTTTATCATCAAAATGTTTTATAAAAAAATATTTTATAAAACAGTCCTCACAATATGTGTCTATGTCATGAAATTTAAACAATAACTTAGTATTCAATCGGGACAAACCCTTTAATTAGAAGATAGTAAATAGATATAATAAGAATTTCAAATTGAACTTTAATAAGCATCGAAATAATTTTGATAACTTACATAGCACTCTCCAGTCTCAGGGTGGCACATGTTGGAGTGTCCGTTACATTCACAAATGTCACAATGCTTCAAGTAGAGGCCTCTCATACTCCTAGAAAAAAAAATATTTACGATTTTGTTTAACTTACATAATCAATGATGTTTGAAAACTATGATTTCCAAAATAAATATTAAACCTTTAACAATATATTAAATTATGATTATTATAAAGGGTTTTTCATATAATTATTATAAAGAGGCGCAGGTAAATTTTGGCGGCCCGTGGCGGCAACTTTGTTTTGGTGACATCTATCAAATCCTTTGTTTATTATTTAGTTACTTATGCCAAATCACCGTGGCAAGCTACAGGATTGAACAGCACGTTCAAATGATAAAATTTTATTATCGAAATGAGTGTTTGTTAGTGCAAGCGATGCACATTGTTCCCATTCTACGGTACACGCGGTGACCCTTAACAGTCAACTCTTCAACGTTAGGTGGCCAAATTTGAAGCGACCGGTTCGGTAAACTCATCAGCTAACACCCGTACGTTCAAGAAACGCAAGATCGGCCGAGAACATCGTCGCAGTTCGTGAAAGTGTACAGAAGAACCTGAGGCTGTCGATTCCCCGCCGTGCACAAGAACTCGGCCTTTCGCAGAATTGGCGAATTTTGCGTCGGGACTAATGCCTACACCCGTACAAGATCCAAATGACCCAGAAGTTCATGACCACACACAACGCCATTTGTTCGCTGACAGGGCTTTGAATCGTTTGGAAGAAGATCCCAATTTCGGCCGAAAAAACATCTTTAGCGACGAGGCGCATACTTTAATGAATGGCTATGTTAACAAGCAGAATTGCCACGCGAGGTTCACCAGGTGATATTGCATCTTCAAAAAGTTATCGTTTTGCTTGGATTTTTGGTACTACTTCGAAAACGACACTGGTGAGGCGGTCACCATCAACATCAACGGCGAACGTTACAGAACGATGATAATCAATTTCTTATCGCCCAAATGAACCATATTTTTAGAAGTGGTAGAACCATGCTACAGTTATATTATTAGTATAATTGTAGCACGAAGTGGTCGTAAAATAGTAGCTTAATGCTGTGTTTCGTATGGTGAGTGTAGAGAACCGGAGACCCTCTTTACTAGAAACGAGGCATTCCATCTTAGTCCTCACGGGTGACAACGCATCTGCATTTTGATTCGTAATCGAGGATAGATGTAGATGTCTGTGGTCCACAGCAACCACTTAACATCAGGTGGACTGTGTGCTCGTTTGTCACCCAATCCTATAAAAAAAATATAGACTTAGATATATAGACTCCTTATAGATGACATGTGGCTCTAGCAGTACGGCGCTACATACCACACAGCAGATGTTAGGATTGATACGATTGACATTCTCCATAGAAGATTTGAGGTTAAGCTTATCTCTCACAGGGCGATGTGAAATTGGACACCAAGGTCATGTAATTCGGCTAGACTTTTTTGTGAGGTTGCTTAAAGTCGCAGGACTATGTAAACAAACCACAATGGACCGATGCCCTAAAGGTGAATATAACACAGGCCATTGATCAAATTCAACCGGATCTATGCAGAAGAGTCATTGAAAATTGGACCACTGATCCGTGCCACTGTAAGAAGCCGAGGCGGGCATTTGAACGATGTCATATTCCACACTGCACCTTTCAAATAAAAAAAGAATTTTGTTAATACCTCACAGACAGCTTGTTTTATTTCATTTCAACATCTACTCGCCTTTATTGAAAAACTCTTTATTATAACAATTATTAACTATTTTATATTTCAAAAAAGAAAAAAGAGAAAGGATTTCACACGGAATATACGAGTATATACAGTGGGCCTTTCAAATAAAGACAGAATTTTGTTAATACTTCACACATAGCTTGTTTTATTTCATTTTAACATCTACCCGCCTTTATTGAAAAACCCTTTATTACAATAATTACTAATTATTTTTATATTTTTAAAAAGAAAAAGAGAAAAGATTTCACACGGAATATATACACAGTGGATCCCCGGTAATCCGATAAACATTTTGCAGGGCAGTGTCGAACTATCGAATTTGTCGGACTAGAGTACTGCCTAAGACCTATAATAGTCCGGAATTTTTTACAAAAGAGTACCGTGTAATCCGACAAATTACAGATCCAATGATAAGATTCTGTAAGTTATATTATGTACTCTGAAGTATAAATCATAATTTAGTAAAGTAACACAACAGAGAGCTTGCGTTTTATTATAAAATTAACGTCATTAATGCTATGGAACTTACAAAAAATATGCAATAACCATAGACTTATTATACTACTGCGTAGCAATAACTTTACATTAGGAAATAATTGTGTACAAATAAATGTAAGTACATACTAAAATAATCAAAAATTATGATTCATAAAATTTAAAAAGCATGAAAATATAATTGGTGCGTACATGTTATAACTTGTTCAATCATGCGTTAGCGAAGATTGTCAAAAAATATTCAATAATAAATAATAGACCTTGTCAGATGTCCACTATATAGCAATATGACATGGTCTATTATTTATTATATATATTTATTATATTATATATATATATATATATATATATATATATATATATATATATATATATATATATATATATATATACCATCATTGGGCCCGGTCATTGGGTTTTATAGTAAGCCCCGTGCTTGGCCCTCGCCTGATCGCTCTTCGGTCATGTCGAAACGTGCACTTGTACTTGCTAATCACTCGGGCACTATAATACTGACGCTGATACCGAAATTCGATCTGGAGGTTATTATTGGTTACGGGTGTGTTAAATATAAAAAATATATTGAAAGGCAGGTGTATCCTTGTCCTTAGAGTGTGTTTAGGTAAGTTAAATAATCATTTAATTTTAATAAGATTGTTATAAATTTGGGAATTGATAAAAAAATTCATATTTCTACCAACCTTGTGTAGCCAGCAGCACAGTTCTCGCAGGATGTTCCAATGTAGCCGGTGGGACAAGCGCACTGTTCCACGTGGAGAGCCATAGGACCATTGCCATTTGGTTCCGCGGTCTCAATGCTGGCGGTAGCAATCGAAGCCAAGTCGTTGGAAGTGTATGATGCCTTAACTAAGATCGTTTTCAAATGAGCTAAAGCCAGGAGGAAGTGCTCACGGGATACTTCTTTACCGTCGGGTCTGTGGAAATGATAACAGATTATCAAACTTTTTTTGTTAAACACATATAAATATTAATGGAATAAAAAAGTGTTACTAAATTGTAAATCAGAACCGTGGTATTTAAGAAATTAAAAATTCATAAGCTAAAATCCCTGATGACTGGTCGTTTTTTAAATAAGTATATTAATAATTTATAATATATATTGGGAAAATAGTAATTAAAGTAAGTGTGAAAATGAAAGTAGTAGTGTTAAAATCCAAAACACAAAAATGGCGCTGGATTTTCACCAAACTTTTGACAAAAGCAACTTTTTAACAAAAACTATATTATCAGGTTTAAAAAATTTGAATGTGAAGTCAGGCTACGGAGCAGGCTATGGACTAGTGCAGCAGACTTATTGTTCCTCAACTCTGTAAGAAATTGAGCCCAGCAGTGGTACATAAATGTAATTTTACCACTTTACAAAGATTGTGGAAAAAAGGGTTATTATAATATTAAGAAATTTATGGATGATATTAAACCCTGTGACTGAGGTGAGCTACCAAGCTATTTCTAATTTGTTTTGTGTTGTTAATTGTGTAACATAATTGTAAGCTGCTTTTTCTTTTTAAAAGTTCCGATGAGTTTCCTGCTCTTTCAGTCAAAGGACAGAGGTATGTTCTACACTAGTGGTTAATTCAATTTAAGGATGATTTTCTACAAGTTTTGTTTATAACCTATATGGAATAAAATGGTATATATAATATTTCTACAGTTTTAAGTAAGTAAATCTTTAAAATATGCTTACCTCTGCCATCCCTTTTCTAACAGTTGCACTCTGGCGTTTAATGTACCGTCGCTGCTAGGTTCAAAGTTACCGAAGTAATGGAATGTAACATCCTACAAAAATTTTGTAAAGTTTACCAGTGATACAAATAAAAAGTTCATTTGAGTCGACTAACGGAGAAATGAAATAGCAGCATAATGTGCTGCATAACATGAGTGATGAAAATCACCTCTCGCCAATAATAAGGGTCTTCCTCTCATTTTATTGGTGAAGAGGCATTCGATGTAAGCACTCAGGGGTGACAACGTCATATCAATATCATCAAATGCACTTTGTGCTTGTCACCCTTATTTCTATAAAAACGCAAAAGAAATCTATTTATCAGTTTTTTTTATAGAATAAATGTGACAAACGAGCACATAGTCCACCCGATGGTAAGTGAATGCTGTGGCCCATAGACATCTACATTTACTTTCAATTAAAAATTAAAATGCAGATGCGTTGCCAGCCTTGAGTACTGAGATTGAATGCCTCATTTCCAGTGAAAAAGGTCTCCGGTTCTCCACACTCACCATACAGCAGCATTAAGCCGCTATTTTACGCTGGTATTCTGTGAGCGTGGTCCTACCCCGGTCGAGCCGACCCATTCGTGCTACAACCACAATATAGCTGCAGCATGGCTCTACCACGTAAAAAATACGAAAAGTTATTAATAAATGGCGGACATTTATTAAGAACTTTCCCACAGAAAGTCAATTTATGCTAGATGTAAATTATTATCCCTTGGGTGTCGTAAAAAGCGACAGAGAGTCTCAAAGTAACTGTGGTAGCCTCTGGCAATCATATAACGCTGGAAAATATATTTCAAATATGAACCCAAGTAAATAGGTTACCAGAGAAGCATTACTTGAGCGTGTGCGCATTAGCAGTTGTGAACACAAAGCCGACACGCCTTTGTGTTCACAACAGGTTGCCAATATAAAGAAAAGGTATGCCCAGCAGTGGACTTCAAAAGGCCATTGATGTGCAGTATGTAATTTTAGACAGTGGCACTCGCTCAATCTAACCTGCCTTACTTCTTTTGCAATAACAGGTCTTCACTAGTACAGACAAAGCAGTCCTACTAAGAAATATGAACAAGAACTGTTTTACGAAGCAGTTAAAAGTGAAAATTTTAACAAAACACTGGATAAAATAAAAATAAGAGACTATAAGCATTGAAATATCTCTGTTTAAAACCCCTGAATTAGTAAATGAAGTAGAAATATAATTTAAATAAAAAAAAAAACAAATAAAAAATAACTGATGATCTTCAAACAGATGAACAGATTTCAAACGAAAAAAAATCTAAGTTGGTTAATCTGTGCATGATCTATCTGTTGCCACCGACAAACACAGAAATAAACACTTCAAACATATCGATGGCTCCTAAGTATAGTAAGTCATCTAACATTTTTAGGTATTTTCAGGTTTTGATGGTATTGATTGCAAAAATGTATTATCTATCAGACTATATCGAAAAAATCTAAAATGCGTAAATATTCTTGGAAATAATCTAACGTATACTGGTTTATGTTGTGGAATTTAAAATTGCCATACGGCGTATTCTAAGCTAACTACTCGAATTCAGTAAACATGGGACGCGGGCGGGGTACTTTAAGCGACATGTGCACACTGGACTGGAATTCAGGTGTGTGTATTACGGTCGTTATATTAGATTTATATTAGATTTAAGTTAAAAATTGTTGTGTTTAAATTTAAAGAACACAACAAAATGCCAGATACTCAGAAGACAAAAATAACGAACACGAAATTTTTGAAAATAACGAGTTAATGAAATCTTTTTATAAAAATGGTAAGTAAATTAAGTTTTTCGTTACATTAGCTTATTTAAATTATAACTATGGCAGTAAATAATCACATTATTTTTCGATTATAAACTATTAGAAGTTTTGTACATTCTAAGAGCTTAACTGTTTCTGACAATTCCAAGCGACTATACACTAATAAATATTATTTACCATGGTTGAAATTAAATGAAAATGCAGAGATAAAAAGAATATCTGTTTGTAAAGCAGTGTTCCTTAGAACCCTCTCTATAAGTTTTAACTTTGTTTATACTGCTCCAGAAAAATTTGACTGAAAAAACCCTGATTTATCTACTTAGATATTGTTTTTTCCTGAAGATATTTTATTTTACTGAATTTTATTAAAATAAATACTTCCAAAAATTAATTAATTATCTGATTAGGAAGAGAAATAAGACCTTTAATTTTAACGCATATAAATATAATTTTGTTTTCTACCTTTATTCAAGACAGAAATTTAAATTTCTTTGTTTTATGGAAAATATAAAAAAGTTTAACTACTTGATTGTTAATTGAATATGTTTCAATAAATAATTAAAAATAAAAAATGGTTATTTTCCTTTGTATCAAAAATTAACAAGCTAAAAGCTTGCTTAATTTGCAGATATATCAATGTACTGCTACTTCACCGAACCGATTTCGGACATAAAAATCGGTGTATAATGAGTCAACTAATTTATTATCCTTGAAACTGTAGATACAACGTCGTTTACTAGTCCAAGAAAATAAATTACGGTACTGTATTTATGTATTTATAAACCTAATACTTTTTCCTAAAGATATGGTGAATATTCAAATACATTGTAAACGAGTGTATGTGACAGTTAGCTCATTATAGGCCATGATTAATATGATGACACTAAGCCAACTACATTATCCTGGAAACTCACTAAAACAGGTCTATTATTTTATTGTATAAGTGTCTCAAATCTTAAAATAACACAAACTTAAAAAAATCAACATTCTAGTATAAAAACAGAAAAACTTATAAACAATTAATCTTTGACTGGCGCTCCTCTAAAATTTGAATTTTGTAGTTGACTCACTATACTTAGGAGCCATCGATATAACATCCCTCTGTTTTCGTCGAGGATTAAAAATTAAACCCAGTTCATTTGAAATGCAATATGGAAGATGTTATAAGCAACTGTAATTTCAAACACTATCTCAATGTAATTTAGTCTTACTCTTTTTGCTAACCCATATAGAAATGATCTTTTTTTTTAACTTATATATATATACATATATATATCCTTCCGCCCAATGTTGTTGAATGGATAGCAAAAATAACCATAAACTTACACTTATAAGTTGGACATCAGCCGCGTTGTTCCTGGGACCATAAGGTGGTACATTGTTGAGGCTGTAACTCAAGTAACCGCCATACGCTGTCACTTTATCACCAGCAAAACTGCAGAAAAAAATGCCATTAATTTATTATGCTGTGAACAATTGAAACAGTATGAATTAATGGAACAATAAAACCAAGCTGATATTATTGATACAACATAAAGATTAACAACGCAAATTCGTATTGAAATACCTGGGAGGCAAACTCCAGTAGTAAATTGAAGGTCGAGATCTATCGAAACTGGATAGACGGACTTCACCCCTGACCAACTGTGGCTGTAGGTCTGTTTCGGTGGGCGCCATGTATCTTATAGCACCTCCTTCGTTAGATGGTGCACTAGAGTACACTTTGACTTGGTTGACTATGTTGGGGACGTTAAAACTGACTGTTGTGGTTGTTCTGCGGAGATTTGTACTGCTGCTGCATTGTTGTGATACTCCAGAACAGAAGCACAGGGCGCAGCCGTGCCTGAAATAAATTACATATATGAACTTCTGACGATACTTAAAATTTACTGATTGTTTTATAACTTTATAATCCCCTTATTATCATCCCGTGTATGGTTCATCCATTCAGGAGCTATGATACCACATACAGACACACAGACACATTACAAATTTATAACACCCCTCTCTTTTCATCCGGGGTTAAAAAATACATGTTATCTTACAGTTACAAATAAAATACTATAAATGTCACATTTTTCAGCCAACAATTTTAATATAATTTATCCGATAAATGATGATATATTTTAAATTGATGACTATCAAAATTTTTAGATAAAAAGGCCGTCCTGGCTGTCCTTTTATAATATTAACTTTTTATTGTACCTGAAGTCCTCAGAAAGATAGAAGGATCCATTCTTGCACTCGTCACAGTATCGGCCCTGGACATTATCCTTGCATACACATTCATCAGGAAGACGGACACTACTTGTTCCAAGAGGGTTGCAGTTGTCTGAGGGTTTGGGTTTGCAAGAATCTCCTGGTATTAATGGATTACCAACATAGTTCTCAGAGCAATAGCGGCAGTCTGGACCTTCATATCTGTTAAAAATATACACATATAAATATTATAATATTAAACTTTATGTAAGTAATAACTCTATATTAAGTAATTTGTGTTCAAGATAGAATACTAAGATATATTATTCTACCTATTCTTGACACCAAAATAGTGGTGCTTGCACTGCTGCGTTCTTGTCTGAAGAGCATAGAGAACCACTATTATTATAGGCTGGTGTTTTGAGGCGCATTCTTTCTTTTAAGTTATCTGCAGATATCCATGGACTGCAGTAGCCACTTATAATCAGGTGGACTGTGTTGGTTTATCATTTCAGGTGTAAAAAATAATCTTAATATTAGGTAACAATTATTAACACAATTTATATTTAATTTAAACATAGAACTCAGAGTTAACTTGTTAAGAAAACTGTAAAATTCATATTCAAGTTGATCAAAACAAAATTATTTACTTAACATACGACGAGTACATAACAATAAGTTTACAATATATATTATGTTAATAATAATACAACTAAAATTACGAACTAAATCTATCATTCAGTCTTATTTTCCATATTATGACTACACAAAACTATAATCTCTATAGCAAATGGCACATATGTAGGTAGTCAAATACATTTTCATTTAAATTATTTTACATCCTCCTAACTCAATACTCTTATGGTAGTTGTACATGCTCATATCGTCAACTTGCGTGCTTCTTGTCAACTTGCATGCCTCTCGTCGTCTAAAAGCTCAACATGAGAACACATCATCAACACACTTGTTGTATCATTTGACCTCTGTATGCCCGCTGATATGGACCTAGATAAAACTCTTGCTGCGTTTTGCCCTTGTCCTCTTAGTTATTATAATTTTTTACACATTTATCATAAAAATAAAATTAATAAGCCATGGTGAAGAAGAAGATGGTGAATGGTTACTATTTAGTATTTACCGTAACACAACCATGTACAGTAAATAGAAAAGAGTATGCTCTCGTTTTTATCGTGAGACTCACTAAACCCTTAAACTCGAGCGCAAAAAACCGACAGGTTTTCGAGAGCGAACGAGGGCCGCGAGACGCGCCGCGAAGCGATGCGAGCACCATGTACACACTCGTACTCGGCCTGTCTCGTGGTGTCCAGCTAGCTAGCTAGTAGAAATTTTACATACCCAGGGAAACAATCACAGATGACTTCTCCACTGGCTCCAACGGAACAAGTTCTAGCAAACTGATTGCCGCGGTTAGTAAGTGGACATGGGCATGGTTTGCAGTCATAGCCGCTGTTAGGGTCTCCATAAGTTCCTTCTGGACATGTCTTCTTTGGCACACAATCGCCCAGCCATGGTCCGTTCTTTACACGTACGTGATCTGCTGCACATTTCTACAAGAAGAGAATTTTGTGGTTCTAGATTACTCTATTAACTATAACAAGGTAAATTGCTCTTGAGCTTAATTCTGATATAAGTCGCTATTAAAATGTTCTCTATAAAGTCTGTGAGCAAAACAAAAACAAACGAAACAATAACACATCGCACAGTTATCTATTCTTATCATTATGTCCGCTCAACACTTTCCGTATATACACTCTTGTCTATGCTCCACACTCGTTCGAGAATCGCGCGCGTGTGAAATCGCGAAGAGACAAGAACAAGAACCATTACTATACTCTTTGGCAGGAACATTGTACGAACTGTTCTGTTATTCTGTATTCTGTTTCTGTGTATATTACTTTACTCTATGGTATTCTGATATGTGCATTGTGCAATGTGCATTGCATACTGTATATTGTGGAACTGATTCGCAATTTCATTTCACGCTTACTTCGCGCATTGTTCATAGATAAATAAATATGTAGCAAGATAACGCTCGTTGTTATAGTTTAGTATCGGCAACCTTTGATTAAAGTCAAATATGACATTAAAATTACTTAGTAAGTAGTTCGTAGTTAAGTATTAATAAACCAAATCAAGAATAATCAACTTTATGATAAAATACTTGATATATTCAAAGTTGTACAATGTAATACATTAAGTATTACTCATTACTCAATTGTTTATAAATACCCTATTATTAATTAATAACTTGCAATAAATATCTATCTAATTAAAAAGTACATTTATGTAGCTTTTTATAGAAATCTATTGATTTTTTTTACCTATTACAATGGATACTTATTGGTATTAATCATTTTCATTTTCTCTTAACTACAATTTTTTTACCCTAATGCGCAACACAGGTGACTACTCCGACCATCTCCTTCACGTGCGCACTAAAATAATGTGTGAATTTAGCGAAACCATTGCGAGTTTGGATTCAACTTCATTGCTTATTTCGCCGTAATTTCGATTCGTCGACGTCGACTTATTTCCGTATATACACTCTTATCTATGTCGACTAATGGTATTCTCTTTAACCTCAATGAATGGTATAGAGCCAGCATTAGTTAGTAACGTCACTGTCATATTTGGCAAAATGTCAAATCAATATGATTTATGACCATAGACGTATTTAAAACATATGTTATATACGTCCATATTTATGTAGGCATGTCGATTCACGCTTAAAAAAATCGATCTCTGAATCGATTTGAATCGAAGATACTAGAATCGATTTTCGATTAAATCGAGGATTAAAAGATCGATTTTCGATTAATCGCGACATTTTCAAACATTAAATTTCAAGAATTTGCGATTTTTTCTGTAATTGAAATTTAATATTTTTTAAATAAAATATACCATCAAAGACATAACTTGTAAAAAAAACCAAGTCCCGCAACTCAGTTCTTCCACCGTAAAAATTTGTGAGATCTATGTAATACCAAGTCGGTTAATTTATTCAGTCCGTACTTAAGGGTCTTCTGTTTTAAGTTATTACGTAATTAACTAACCTAACAACATATTATAGTGACCATATCAATGTTAAAAATCTTTTATGTTTCAAATAAATAGATTGACTTGGCCATCACATGAAATCACAATCAATCTCACAAGTAATACATATTATATTAAATTAGATTACTTAGTGACTAGGTCTCACTCTCTCTCTACATTAGATCTCACAACTTTTTACGGTGGAAGAACTGAGTTGCGAGACTTGTTTTTTTTTACAAGTTATGTCTTTGATGGCATCTCATTTCATTTTGTAGATAAGATAGTCCTACTTTTTTTTCCTTTCCGGTGGTACCTTCTACTTCTTGAATATCAACAACGTACCTATCTACACCTATTATACATATACAAGTACACTGATTCATTCGCAGCAAATTTAACTTTGTAATTCTATATTTTTATATGGGATTACAAAGTTATTTATGCAGTTAGTTGTATCTAGAAAACTGGACCTAAATTAAAAAAATACTTTAGTTTTTCCTTAATTTATACACAAAACACTAATTGTATTCCAAAATTGAAGCTTCTATGTCTGCTAGAAGTGCCTTAGAGTTTTGATGATCGGTCAGTCAGTGAGTGACAAAATTAAGAAACTTTGATTAGTTATAATTCTTAAACTACTGGTTCAAATTGAATGAAATTTTAAATATATCATGTTTATAAAATTTCTACTAGGTTACTGAAAATTCAGGATTCTAGTTTTATCTACTATGAAGTTATAGGGGGTCGAAAATGGCCTGAATAGATGTATAGTACGACCGTGCTGCTTTTTTGCTTGACTGTCGTACCCCCAGATTAGTAATCTTAATTAACACTACTAATATTCCTTTTAACCGCACCTGGTAATTTATGTTAGGAGTGGTTCGCACATACGCCACTCGATCCCTTTTTTACAAAGTGATACCATGTATCACTTTTATTTGACAACAATACTTTTACAAAAGTGCAAACTGCAACGTTAATTTTTCGATAAATCTGTTTCAATCTAATAACTCACTATTAATCAAATTGAAATGAATGCTACACGAACACAATACTGGTGATTTCCTTACTATAAACCTCTATAAACTTCAACATATAATATTTATTTACAATATCTAGGTATTTAAAAAGTACTCTGCCTGTACTTACAACTCACAGTATGTATATTTTTGATAATATTCACAAGTTCACAGTTCAAACATGTTCACAGCTATAATATTATATTGTAGTATGTACATGTAGTCTTTGTTCACAGCACAGATTAAGTTAGAACAACATTCTACAGGTAAGATTAGAATTAGAATTTTAGAAAAGAAAATGAAATGACAACTTTTCGATATTGTTGGATGCTTTCATGAATATTTATTTTATTCAAATGTATATTGCGTTCAAATTATCAGCCAAGTACGAACGGTTGTTTTTGCGTCTCCCTACAGCAAAAAATTTAAAAATGTGGTATATTACCCCAGCCAGTTTGGGCGTTTTATCGCTAGTTCTTGAATCAGATAAATCTGTCGGATTCGAGAGGTTTTTGGATCGATTCAGTGAATCGATGCGGTGCTCCGAATCGATCTAAATAATCGATTATTTTACTTCAAAGAATCGATTTTTCGATAATCGATTTTAGATCGACATGCCTATATTTATGTCGTCGACTTTTTTGAATAAATCATCATAAGTAATACTTTATCCTGAGACCATGGGGAAACGCAGCTTACAGCTTGGCTTACAAATTAGTGTTCATAAGTAAAACTAAAAAGTATTATTTTGAAATGGTTATAATTGTACGACAATAGAAGGAAAAAATAAGAAGTTCGGCTTGGCCTTGGGATTGGTTAGTTCTTATAGCTTTCAATAGATAACGGTAGGTATTTCATTTACGACTGATTCAAATAGGCACTGGACTGATGACAACGATTATATTCTTAAAGTAGTTATATTACAATTCTAAAAGATTATAATACAGTGATTAAATACTCTGGTAATGATAATGACATTTATTATTCTTCTATTGTAATTATTATTAAAAAAAGTCAATTCTCCCTAACTATGATCGTTACCTTAAGCGAATGATTGGGGTAAGTAGTTAAAACCATAGTTTTGCGAAATTACCTGGCAAGACAATCCTTCATATCCAGGTGGACAAGTACATTCTTCAACAAGACTGGCGGCTCCAAGACCAACGTTGATGTGCTGAGCGGATTCCATCGCAAAGTCCGTGATGTTAACACCAGCGTTGTTTATGCCCGCGCGTATGAGAATCATTTCAATGTTGTCCAAACTGGAGAAAAAAAATTAATGGTACAAAAAATAAATGATCTATGAAGAAAAGGTGTTTGATATTTTTATTGATTAAGTACATGTTACTGATGGGGCCTGTTATAACTTACGCCATCATAATGTCTTCCCTGGAAGCAGGTTCGGGCCCTCTGGAAGTAGGTTTCAGCCAGTTACCAGGTGTAAGGCGGGCTTCAATATAAGCGTCTCGTGAGATTTCTCCGCGGTATTTGTAATTAAGACTCTGGTACTTGCCCTGCAATTAATATAAATAAATTTTATTTAATGGTAATATAATAATAGGTACCTAACCTAAGTACTACAAGGTTCTAGTACAATAACATTGGAGTGATAACAATAATTTAAAAAAGAATACCTTTATTATAATATCAGGTGTGTCATCAGAACTAAATCTTGTAGAGTGCGGGGAGAGGTTGTATCTGATGTGGCCGCCGTAGGAAGTGAGCTGGTTGCCATTGTATGTCTCTGGGAGAGTCAGGAATGGCTGTGCGTCGGTGTTTCTTAGCCAGGATGAACCCAAATCTAGTTTGGTGACCTATAATGATATATAATATTTTATGGATCGAGTAAAATTATAGAAAAATTGAAATTTGAGTGTAGGAGATTATAAAACGAGTTAAAATGATACACTATTACAAAAATGGTTCATAAAGTTTAACATTATTCATAGCATCATTATAGCTTTACATATTTCAAAAAGTAAAGTATTAAGTATATTATTTTGTAATCAAAACAAGTAAGAACTGATTGTCTACCACATGTTTCAGTTTTACGGTTTTAATATTGAATGATCCTGCCCTACACGTAATAAACCGATGCTTAATTAAAAAAGTAGCAATGCCTTTACCGTTGCTCCGTTCCTCATAGCTTGGTAGTAATATTGTTCAGTGATGGGCTGAGTGTCAATCTGTATTTCGCCGCTGTAGGTCTGTTTGACGCCCAGCAGCCTGGTGCCGCCTTGTCCAAGTGGTGTCGGCATGTTGTACGTGAACAGATCGGCGCTGCGGCACACGTTCGACTCCCCGAAGCAGAAGCAGCGGATGCATTCATTTTGCGAACGGGCCTCGCTGTAATAGAAGTTATATATGTATATATCCATTGATTCTCCCCACTACGAGAATTGTTTCTAAACCCTTTGTGAAGATAAAATAAAAAAGCCGTAATCTTGGATACGACAGCTATCGTACGTCGCCACCTCTCAACTTAACAAAGGGGCAAGATTTTGCTGTCAGCCGATGTGCGGCATATTAAAACTCAAAAGGAAATTATACACATAACGTAGGTAATAAAAATAAAGACAAATATCTGGACCTGGCATAAGACGCGTCCGACAATATGGGATATGTTGTCAAATATTACGTATTCATGTAGTCGCTTCAATGAACGTGATAATCCCGGTTATTCTCTCGGGACAACTGGGATAGTCTATTTTCTGTGATGTTTGTGCTGTTAGGCTTTTGGTTTTTACAGGGTTAAACGTCACAGGGCTCGCAGCCTGAAAGGCCGCAAGCTAAAAATAAAAAGGGTAAATTTAAGTCATTCTGCATCGTTACATGCGTAACAATGTTAACCTACGTCTCGGTTGAAAATGCACTTAATTGAGTTATCTAACGGCCGTCCAAACAGGGGCCGGCGGGCCCCCGTTTTCGCGTCGTTCGTTGTTCTGGGCGTAGGACCGCCCAGGTACGTCATGTTGTGAAAAATTTTCTTAAATTATTTCATAGGTTCAGATCTTAATAATTATTAATGTTTTTACTTTATTGCTATTATTCAGTTATTGTCGGTTCAGAATACTTAGTTTTCGTTTGCAGGCATTTCCTCGCGATTGTGTATGTACCTAAAGATTTTTTGTGAATTTTAAAAATTTAGTACGATGTGTGAACAGAATCGAAACTAAAAGCACAAAATGTTCTTATGAATTTCCGCAGTTTCTTATAATAGAACAAGAAAAACATATGACAATATTGTGGTACCTACCTAAGTCTTTAAACATTTTTAATTTATGGCCCGTTTTTTGTAAAGATTATTATAATTAATATATTGACTCTAAATTTGTCTGTTTCAGATCATTTATTTGGGTTGAGTTAAGTTTTCAACATGAGAATTTTTAAATTTACGTTAATAGTCTGTGAAGAATAACTCTTTTAAAAATACATAACACATCAATAACATGCGTGGAAATATTATGAGTAACAGCAATATAAAACATCAATAATAATGTATAGTTTATAAAACAATCTCTCTTCCAGAAAATAAAATTACATAACTATACTTATTTATAGTTTTATTTTATCCCACACGATAATCTATATATATTCGAGTAATTTTGGTGTAACATCTCAAATGGTTTTTTTATAGGAAAGGATGACAAACGAGCACACAGTCCACCTGATGGTAAGTGGTTGCTGTGCAGATGCGTTGTCATCCGTGAGGACTTAGGTGGAATGCCTCGTTTCCAGTAAAAAAGGTCTCCGGTTCTCTACACTCACCATACGAAACACAGCAGCATTAAGCTCCTATTTGACGCTGGTAGGTATTCTGTGAGAGCGTGGTCCCTCCCCGGTCAAGCCGACTCATTCGTGCTACAACTATACTACAAATATAACTAGCATGGCTTTACCACGTAAAAGATGTATGGGAATTTCCTCATAGGTTTGTGAGGCTTGAGTCACAATTACTCAAACATGCATTAAATAAAAAGTTTAGATACAGAATACAAAGGTTTGAAATTACCACGTAAAAAGTTTCTTATGGGTTCCCACTGCGGAGCGCTAGAAGAACTTGTTTTTCGTTTTATAAGCCAGTGCTTGACCAGAACCCCACCTGGTGGTAAGTGGTGATGCCCTAAGTGCCCTAAGTGGTCAATCGCACTGTCTTAGCGTAACAAATGCCTATTCACTCTTGCCTTGAAGACGCGCAGATTGTATTCGGACGTTAAGTTAATCGCACTGTCTTAGCGTAACAAATGCCTATTCACTCTTGCCTTGAAGACGCGCATATTGTATTCGGACGTGAAGTTAATCGCACTGTCTTAGCGTAACAAATGCCTATTCACTCTTGCCTTGAAGACGCGCAGATTGTATTCGGACGTGAAGTTAATTGCACTGTCTTAGCGTAACAAATGCCTATTCACTCTTGCCGTGAAGACGCGCAGATTGTATTCGGACGTGAAGTTAATTGCACTGTCTTAGCGTAACAAATGCCTATTCACTCTTGCCGTGAAGACGCGCAGATTGTATTCGGACGTGAAGTTAATTGCATTGTCTTAGCGTAACAAATGCCTATTCACTCTTGCCTTGAAGACGCGCAGATTGTATTCGGACGTGAAGTTAATTGCACTGTCTTAGCGTAACAAATGCCAATTCACTCTTGCCTTGAAGACGCGCAGATTGTATTCGGACGTGAAGTTAATTGCACTGTCTTAGCGTAACAAATGCCTATTCACTCTTGCCTTGAAGACGCGCAGATTGTATTCGGACGTGAAGTTAATCGCACTGTCTTAGCGTAACAAATGCCTATTCACTCTTGCCTTGAAGACGCGCAGATTGTATTCGGACGGAAAGATAGACGCCGGCAATTCATTCCACTCCTTTGCTGTACGCATTAAAATGTCGAAGCAAACCGTTTGGTTCTAATGCGTGGAATATCAACAACGAAATGGTGAATACCCACCGACCGGGATCGAGAGGGAGTAATTAAAGCGTGCAATTCCTGCGCACACTCTCCGAAACGCATCCTATAAAATACCGAGAGGTTGGCTACTCTGCGCCTGTGCTCGAGGCTTACAAGGTTGGTTTCAACCAAATCAAGGTCACCAATGAGCCTCTTAGCACATCTCTGCACTGAGTCCAACGCTGCCCAGTGGTATTTTGCAGCACCAGCCCATATGTGACGGTAGTACTCCATGCACGACCGAACTTGCGCTTTATTTAAAGCTAAAGGAGCTATCCGGCATGAAGTACCGCCGCACCCTTGCAAGAACACCAAGTTTCCTTGCGGCTGCTTTGGCTCTGGACTCAATCAACTGCCCATAGTTGAGGTTCGGAGAACATTCAACCTCCAACAACAAGGATCCAAGGATACATTCCGGAAAGTAGGAGCCAGGGTGAGCGGGCGAGATTGGCATTGCCCCATTCGGAGACTGCCTGTAGTGTGAGATTCACACGCTCAATCATAGCCTCTCTTTCGGACAAGATTTTATACCGACTGGCCCGACCACTTGCTTGGTATCTATCCACAACTGTGCTATCGTCTGCATACCCATAGATACCGAGCATAAGCAGATCGTTAATATGCCGCAGGAAGAGAGTTGCGGAGAGAACAGACCCCTGAGGAACACCGGCGTCAGTCGCCACAGGATCGGATGCGCAGCCATCGACGACGACCCGGAGAGACCGTTCACTCAAGAAATCCTTTATCCATTCAATCACACCAGGGGATAAGCCGTTCGCAGGAAGCTTACCCAAAAGGCTAGCGTACCAAACTCTATCAAAGGCGTTCGAGACATCAAGGGAAACAGCAAGTGCCTTCCCATCAGTCCATTCATTTTGTTCTAGGTATGCCATTAAGCGGGAGTTCTATATACGCTCCAAATCTTGCAGAGTATGGAGGTAATTGAAAATGGTCGATAGTTGGCAGGATCGGTACGGCTATTTTTTTAGGCACAGGCTGCAAGTTGGCCAGGCACTATTCCAGTCCTGAATGAGAGGCGGAACAAGCGCGTCAACAGAGGAGACAACTCAGGGGCACAGACCTTTAGAACTATAGCCGGTAACCATCAGATCCTCTAGCTTTGTTCACGTCTAGACTTCCCAAGGTTTTAAGAATCTCCTTGTTGGTGACACGGACCTCTGACATAGAGGTACCGAAGTGAGGTAATTGAGGTGGTACGCTGTTGCTACTACCCAGACGCGAATTGCAAGCAAATAGAGAAGCAAATAAATCCGCTTTCTCGTTAGGAGCATGCGCCAATGAGCCATCTGGTTTTACCAGCGGAGGCAGTGAGTATAAACTTATAGACGCGTGTTAGAATTCTCTGTCTACGTTTTAAGGTATACATAATGTACTCTGTGGTGATGGCATACTTCTCTCGGTAGTCAACCCAGAGCCGTAAAGCCAGTTAGTAAAAAAAATTCTCGGTAGAGAGCTAGAGAGCAAAATTGCGTTCTGAGGTGTTAGCGCTGCACGCATAGATAATATTATACTGTATAGAGAGAAGTTTCTTTTGCGCTGTCATAGATGGCGTTGGGGTTAAAATTTCCTGAAAAATACAGTAAAGGGCGCTATCAACTTTATTCAGTTTTATGTCTTATATTTTAATAAAATTAGAATGCAATGTTTTAAAATTAGAAACGAATATCAATTTGATTTTTTTTCATTTTGCATTCATTAAATCACTACGGTTTAAATTGCCACATTTATTCAATTGGAGTTATATATATATATATATATATATATATATATATATATATATATATATATATATATATATATATATATATATATATATAATAATTTATTTGACTCTCAATTTGACAGATTACACTTATGTATTATATCTATTTTTAAATTACATAATTAAATTTCAAAGTAGTTGGCGTCAACGGCCATACTAGTATAGACTGTGTTACAGCCATCAGCGTATTCCGCCTGAGTAGTACAATACAATACAATAAAAAATGACACATCATTTCGGTACATAATATACAAATATGTTAAATAAAAAATTAATGAAGAGAAAACTTTCTAATTACCACAAACCTGTCTGTGTGTTTCTCTGTTTCCAGGTAAGGTTTAGGAACGTGAGTTAGATAAATAATAAATATCAGCAGTAATATCTTTTAAATAAAATTTCATCAGTGGCGAAAATAGTGCTTTTACAGACTGTGAGACGGATCAAAATAAAAGCAAGCCACTGAGAACTTTCATACCACTGGGTGCACGAGTCCGCATTTACCACGTTTATCGATTTCGATCGACATTGGATAGGTTTGCGTTTTACACCGGCTTATGGAAAAGAATTTTGTCCAGAATAAAATCCGAATCAAAATTAGTAGGACCCGATAAACAATTAAAATCGTCCACAAAACGGAAGAAGACAGGTCAAAAATTTTTGTGTAGACAATTTTGATCGTAGTGATTCATAACATATAATAAATTTTATTAACAAAAGGAAACCGTTCCGATATGTCCCAAGCTAGTTGTTGCATTTACACAAAAAAAAAAATAGCTTTTCCTTGGCCTTGGGGTGTTCGTACGTTACAACAGCTGTTGAAAAAAATGAGCTACAGATGACGTCAGTGATGTCAAGACAAACGATCTCTTTTAATCGAAAAGCTTTCAAACATTATCAATTGTATTTAAAAAAAAATTGAGAATTCCGACAACATAACCGAAATATTTTTTCTTGAGATGAAACATGGGTGAGTAATATTTTAACTTTCAAAAGGTGTTGGCAAATGACAGGTGGATCAAAAGAACTTCTCGCAGATACTAGTTCCAGTCAGAGCAGGAGGCAAAAACGGATTTCTACCAGGGGCTCCTTTGATATTTAATGCCGATACTAATACCGGCCACTATCATAGACAAATGAATGGCGAGAATTTTAAGAAATAGGCGGTCAAAAAACTTCACCTTCACTTTCTGATCACAGTTTCGCACCTTACCAAAGTGTCCAGCTAAAAAACCCTCAACAAAAAGTTCGCTAAAATCTGCTAAAATTATAATGATAAAATGGTTGGAACACAATAACATTTCTTGCGACAAGTCAATGAGGAAACCAGATTTATTTGCAATTACTTATAGAACAAAATAATTTAAGGACATCGCCATGATATTTAAGACTACTTGTACGTGCAATTTAAATCCGATTGAATTAGCCTGGGCCGCCATTAAATACTTAGGGAACACAACATGAAGAGCGATTTATGTCTAACAAAACTGAAAGACAATGAATACAATTTCGACAGTTACGGCAGAAAAGTTCGCGAATTTCGAAAATATGCTCAGAGACTGGACAACTCCTAAACTGATAAGAAAACGCAACAATGTCGGGACAAATATTTCTAAACTAAATTTCATAAAAGGGCTTATACCTAAACCCGCCGAGCCGTGCGACCTAAGTGCAGTGTCAAGAATCATTCATTAATTCAAGAATGACTCTTGACACTGACCCACTGGTGAGTTACTGTCAGAAGGGTAAGAGAATTAGTGGATTACAGGCACAGCACTTCGATTTAATCCTCGGAGGTGACATCGCACCTTACACGTCTTTGATTGAAATTGCGCGATTTTAATAGGCGGCTACCGTAGTGTATGTCAACCTTATAAAAAACCTACCTATTAAAGTATCCGGTTGGGCAGACATCCGTCTTATTGACATAGACGATCGAGTCCGGTGCGGCGAAGGTGGTACCACTTCTGTTGATAGCTTCGCAGGAGTATGCACCACTGTCTTCCGGCTGTTAGAAACATTATAGATGTTTTCGTAAAAAAAAACACAATCAATATTAAATTACATACTGCGGATTAGACATTTACGTTATGTTATATATGACGTTTAAATGAATAAATTTATACTCACTTGCATATCGTTGCACGTAAGTGTACCGACTCCATTGATGCTAGTTGAAGTACACTTGGGTGGTACATGACCCCAATTGAGACGCCAAGATATCAGCGGCATCGGCACTCCAACAGCTTCGCAGACTAAGACTAGACTTTCGCCGGGGTTCAGCCTCACGTTCGATGGTGCAGGTGGACGAGTTACGTGGACGGGAGCTGTTGGAATTATTTTTATTTAATTATGATCATTATTTACAATACCATTTCATATTACTTATTTATATTATATTGTCCTCCAGACCAAGTGTCGGTCACGGCAGCCAATCTCAACGAAAACAAGCCATCTGCGCGGGACATGATTATAGTGCACAAGTGTATGCACAAACACAGGTGCACTCTAATCCCTATTCCCTCTATTCACTCACTCTCATGGTCCAATGAGACGTTTATTCGACACGAGTGCAGAGAGGTCAGGCGCAGGATCAAGTTTAGACTACAGGCTTTAGTAATATGCAAAGCACGGCGGTGATACACCGCCAACTTTCTGACTTCGGGCTGCTACTCAGAATAGCTTGATAGAAAAACTCAATAACTGAGTTTAGCCGGACCCGGGATTGAAACCCAGGGACCTCATGATTAACAACCACATCTTGGTAGACGAGTGGTGGAATGCAGTGGCACCATTGATGCAGTCAGGCAATTAAAAAAAATTAAAGCTATTGGCGAAAGTGTTAATGGCTTCTCTTTTTCATTGTTTTTTCTATACTTAAAGGGATTCGATGAAAGCAGGTAGTTCAAGACCTTACTTCAGGGCAATTTATGTGGGAGGCTTATATTTGGCAGTGGAATTCATATGAACTTGTAATGGATTACGACGACGATGATGATTAATCTATGGCTGTAAAAACGTTTATCTAAAATAAAGAAAGAACATTACAACTAAAATATTGTCACTGCTGGATACTTTTTGGAGGGTTCTTAAAGCGCAAAGAGTCCATCACGTTATTCTACTGTGAGTGTGTAACAAACGTCTAACTTCTGAGTGACCATGGCTCGAGTATCTTAGAAATTATTTTCTTATCCTATTTTCAACCGCAGCGGTAACGTCCAGATAATCGGAAGTTGCTCTGGATTATATTATTATGTCACAAGTATAGGTACAAATCATATTATTACATTCACGCGTTCTAGCCCGGATTTAGCCATCTAGACACGGACACGTTGTTCTGTGATTACGGTTACGTGGTATGGCCATAATACAGCTGTATTACGGCTCTAGCAATAAGTAGGCTCGATAGAAGAGTCACGCTCTCACAGAAAACCGGCATAAAATGCCAGCATAATTGCATTTTGATTCTTAGTCGATGATCTATATGTATCCACTGGTCAAAGCATCCATTCACCGTCTTCACCAACCACTATCAGATGGAGTGTTTTTGTTTGTCACCCTCATGGTATAAAAAATCTTATTATCCGTTGTACAGGTTGTGTCTGGGACCTTAAAAAGTAAAAAAGTTGAAGGAAATATTAGGTACATACCGCAGCCGATTTCATCGGAGTTATCCTGGCAATCGAAGTGGCCGTCGCAGTGGTAGGATTTAGGTATGCATTGCTTGTTCGAAGCGCAGGAGAACTCGACCGGCGAACAGAGTTGTCCATACTCAGTGCGGTCGCAGTCGCGTTCGTCCGAGTTGTCGCCGCAGTCGTTTTCGGAATCGCACACCCAGTACTTGAGCACGCATTTACCATTCGAGCACTGGTACTCGTTCGGTTCGCATTGCCCGTTTTGGTCTGTTACATATAACGTCATTATGGAGTCATCTAGCATAAGCTGCGGAGTTTCGTTAAAGACTTGACGATTATTGACAAGAAACGGAAACCCTTTGTACTGGCAATAAAGCATTTCATCTCAAACCGATATTCAGAAACAATTTTGAGTTTAAAATAGTCTGTTTAATCCAAATCTTCAAAATTTTGATTCTGAAACCCATATATACTTTATTGCAGACAAAGAGTAGGTATATAATCACTCTTTGTTACCTTTCATTGTATACAGAAGGATTTCATCAATATAATGTTATCACATTTTATTGGGTAGTGAGTATAAAGAAAAACTATATTCCCCTGATTACGAGATAAGGCATACAGAGTTATGGAAAATCTATTCAAAAACATTGAGCCCAAATTTTAGAGACAGATATTGGAGACGAGAGAGACCGTGTACTACTCACACTACCATATATTAGTAATCTTTTAAATTCTTTATGCATTTAAACTTAAGATAAAATTTCAATATTAGTTATTTGGCACCAGTAGTTTTCGCAGTCATGCTTCCCGGAGCTCTTGGATAGGCCTACAGTATTTTGATTTTAATCGAAGATAAATGTGGGTGACAATGGGCTACTCTGACAGGACCACTCGTTAATAGCTAGTGGATACTAATCCTCTTGCCATTACCGAGTGGTCCTGTCACCTTCACTTCTATTAAAAAAATTGTGAATATAGTACTCACTGCAAGAGTCCTCATCGGATCTGTCACTGCAGTCGATTTTGCCATCGCAAACCGCCGATTTAGGTATACATTGACCGTTGCCGCAAGTTGCCTCAGATGGTCTGCACGCGTGGAATGGTACGTTCGAGATTTGAGCTGCAAACGTTATTTAACATTTAGTTATAACCGCCAATCAAATATCTATTATACAAGTGTTTTTAAAGATTTATTGTTAGTTACAATTATAATTATTTGATCATTACATAATTAAAACGAAATCTGTTGATCTCTCCACTTTTACTTATATTAGTTAGGTATAATACAATATATATATATATATATATATATATATATATATATATATATGTATATATATATTGTGAAAATGGAATTACTGGAATAAACGGGCATTTGATTACTTACGCTTATTTTCAACTACCAGCGTAACCCTCACTTCGGAGCCGGGATAGCCCAAATATCTGGGAGCTTGGCAAATGTAGACGCCGCTGTCAGATACCTGTTTACAGAAACATTTATTAGAGTATTGAAACCCCAACTTGGAGGTTATATTTTAGGTGGAGTCGGCGTAGGTGAATAAATCACCCCATCACGTCCCGTGGGTTGTCACAGGTGACTATGGGAAAGAACAGAAATCCCTTACAGTATCCGATGGTGGTACACCATCTCGTATATTCTAGATATATAAGGTACCAACGTACACGGTCTAGTATGGTCTTTGCATGGTCAAGAAATATTTCTCTGTCATTTTTAAACATACAGTTTTCATCTTATCGTTTTCTTGAACGTCGAGTACATGGTAATTCAGCACTAAAATGTTTGTTTATGTTCACTGGTACAGATTACGAATTCGGGTTGCTCGCGTTCTATAAATTTTGAGGCGAGCTTTTAACAACTCAGTTACTACGGCTCACCAAGGTCAGAATAAATAAATGTTTAATTTTGTTATTGATCAAATCTGTCCACACCTCCTATCCTATTAGTGTACTCTAAAATGGCCAAACGACAAAGAATATCAGTCCCCGTTTTTGCGTTCTTATATAGGCCTTCTTTTGTCGAGCGTGATATCCTGTACTTAGCACATAAAATAACATAAAAAGTCAACAATGGTAGTAAAGACTTCATCCGTGAAAAAAGCTCTAAAATATACGGCAAGACTATTTCTGTACAGGATAAACTGTACTGAATTCAATTGTTTATCATCGAATTTATCAATTGGCGGATTGTGGGGAAACTGTACTTTTTTTATTGTTTTACGTCATTGACAGAGCTATCGTCAAATGATTCTGTACCAGCAAAGGTGGTATAGTTTGTGGTATTGGTGTTGCAAGCAACTGATGAAATTGGCGTGTTTCTCAACTTGCGAGATTCTGTTCTCTAAAGACATGACTGTTGTTTATAATTGGCTTGAAGTTGGATGGAAAAGGATCTCAAGATATAAATCGTAGTTCATGCTCAAGTGAACTACGAACTGAACGGGCCACGGAGTGTCAATGGTGCGGTAAAATATATAATATATGATTAATTAATTAATAATATATGCTGTATCAAATAAGGTAGCTCTGCCAAAGCTGAGCGGAAGCTATTGTGAGCGAGTGAATTGATACGATTTGATAAGACTGAATGAAAAGCTCTTCATTACGTAAGAGTTGCTTGACAGCGGGCTCTACGATTTTATTATAGACGTGTATAGTATATGCACAATCAAATTTGAAATGGTATTATTTTGAACTGGTTATTCGAATATTTAAAATGAATAGTTTCACTAACGGGATTTTTAACTGATCCAGATAAAAACGAGATGCGTATGTATAATGTTTAATGTACATAAAACATTTCAGCGATTTTGTCATCATTGTAGGCAGATTAATCATCTCTGTACCAATCTTTTCGAATTTTCGAATATTTCTCCATAGCTGTATCTCTTATTTTACATAATATGACTTATAAGGGAAGGTTATATTAATACCCGCAGGCGGATTGCCAACGTGATATCGTTATGAGAATAGCCTAAAATACACTTTCTGCTAAGGCATAATAATAATCCTCCAGACCGAATTTCAGCCACGGCGGCCTGTCTCAACGGAGGCTAGCCATCTGCGTAGGACAGGATTATAGTACCCAAGTGTACGCGCAAGCACAGGTAAACTCTCTATTCGCTCACTCTCATAATCCGATGGGGCGGTAAACCGACACGACCGGAGAGATATCAGGCGCAGGAATAAGGGCTTTACGTGCTTTCCGAGGCATGGGAGTGAGACACCGCCAACGTCCTGACTCCGGGCAACTACTGAGAATTTCTTGACGGGAAAACTCAATAATTAATTTTTTGGCCCGAACCGGGATTCGAATCCAGGACCTTATGATCAGCAATCGCACTAATACAACCACTAGACCAACGAGGAAGTTCTGCTAAGGTAAGCGTTACTTCTTTATTATTAAAACTATACTTACGGATACTTGATTCATTTCGAGACGGCCGTTGCGGTCCAAAGAACCCGGTTTAAGAGGCCTACCGCCTTCCTTGACCCAACGAACAGGCGCTCGGATACGACCCTCGTCACGACATTGGAAGACAACGTCTCCGCCTAGAGTGAACATATTATTTAATACCTAATAAACTTTTAGAAGCCCCCTGGATGCAGCATTCCATTTCAGGCATACAATTCAAAATAATATGTTGAAGATTCCTGATTGATGATGACGACGATGACGATGATTATACCCAGATGCACGTACCGATGGAGTTATTAGTGATGGTTTATGACTAAATAGGAATAAAAGTGAACAAAATAATAAATCTACCCATCCAAATTCCTTATTTATAAAGGAAAAGACTTTGTTACAGTAAAATGTAATGATGACCTTTTAAATAAATATTCTTGATATGAAGTAATTTTAACTATAAATATAACTCAATTTTATAATAGATAATTACATTGTATAATAGATAATTATAACCCAATTTTAGCCAAGTTAAAAAAGGACGAAGTTCACAATTCAATTTGCTTTTTTATTTTATTTTTATGTTACGCGATGTATTCGCCAATTGACAAGCGAGTTTGAAGATTTTTTTTAATTAAATATGTTGTGTTCGTAAAATAAATAACTAATAACTAACATAACTTATACATTTTGAAGTAGAGGCTTTAATTTTCCTATTCAATACAGCCTATTATTTTGTTGATAGTTATTTTATTGTTACACTCTATGATACGTGTAAACAAATGCCTGTTAACATGGGTTGAATAGAAATTTATTTACACTAAATGTACTTCTTTATAAATTTATAGCTGGTCCTCGCGACTTCACGCGTCTGAGCTGCGCGACTTGACACAAAAGCTCGCTTATTTTAGTTATGTAGCTATAAAACTGGAAAAATTAATGGAGTTTTATCTGTATGTCTTAAGTAAGTCTATCTTAAGTAAAGTAAAGAATAGAATATGCTGTTTAAAATTAGATATACTCGTAAATTATTTCTTAACGCCTTCCTATGATAAAACTTTATTTGAATAAGAATTAATACTATGATACGAATGTAACCAACTTTTGCTTCAACTGGTACGGCGATCTAATTAAATTTTAGAACACATTAGATATATTTCCACACGGACTTTTTTGTCGGTAATAATGAGTAGGTACTTTAATAATAGAGTATATAACTTTTATTTATCGTCAATAGTTTATCAGCGCACGCCAAATAATGAATTTTATAGGTCTAATTTTGCTTCTTTGGGTTACACTATTGCAATTTTCATAAGGATCTCCAATAAAAAAAAGCATTATAGCTTATGTTACTTGCTTATAATTTAGCTTTCTTATGTCCAGTAATTTCGGAGCTTATTCGGTACAAACAAACAAAAGCATATCCTTACCCTTTATAATATTATTAGTATAGAAGTATGGATTAATCAGATGATAAGTTTCATAGTTGTATATTACGGTGCTTTATATATTATGCCATTTGTCACAATTATGTTAGAACGAAAACAAACTCCAACATTGATAAAGTCTACTAATTTGCTATAACGCCGATTGGTTAGCGTTCAATTCAAATAAGAATTGGAAAAATCTTTATCATTTGTTAAATCAATTTTGTTTTGTTATGCGTGTTCATATTAATAAAATCAAACCGTTAAAAGAGGTGACCAGCTTTAAACAGGCTGATTTGCTTTCTTTTAAATTAGGGAGCAAGCAAAGGCAACTTACTGATGAAGTCTTTGGTTGGTTGAATACTCAAAGACTGAAGTCATTATTAATATTTAAAATTAAATTTCTTACACAGTGGCACTTCAACTTAACATTCAACAAAACCAACAATTTCTTTGCAAGCTTTATACGTAGTTTTCCTGCAGAAAATTCCGTATCAAAACATTTTGTTTTAATTTGGAAGTGCATTCCATTATACGAAAACTTTGATTGTGGCATACCGTTTCAGTGACGACTACGTGCTTGCATCGGTTGTGAGCATTGATAATGAATAAACGATAAATTATATAGCATTTTTATTGTTCATTAATTAGACTTGGAAATCTATGATTGAATTTAATAATTAAATAATTTTATAACGCGGTTGAATGGACGTTTTGCGGGAATATTTTAATTATTGCGGGAATATAACGGACGACACAAACGGCTAGTTCAAACTGATCATTCCAACTGATCAGTTCAAACTAGGACTGTTGATATTTTTTAAAATATCGGATTTTCGATATTTTGACAAATAAACTTATATATAAAACTCCCATATATTGATATATTTATAATTAACAATATATCGAAAATCAGTTTTTTTTCAAATATCAACAGTCTTAGTTCGAACGGATCAGTTGGAATGATCAGTTGAACTAACCGTGTGTGTCGTCCATATCTCTTACGGGACGGTCCAACAGAAATTGGGACGGTCGGCCGCTTCAATTTTGAATTAGGTTTTAAGGTACGTAGTAATTTATAATCATATTATGTTTTAATGAAATCACTTACATCTATGCAAAGGCGGTTTTATATGTTTTAATATTGTTGAAAATGTTTAAAGAACTTTAGTTTTTAATTTTTGAAAGTGTAATCTGCACTTGTTCGTTCTGTTTTTAAAATGTCAATTCATATAACATTCAGGGTTAGTAACGATACAATTTTACCACTAAATGTTGCTGAGTGGATTGTAGTGAAAATTAAAGGAGAAATAATGATAGGTCTGGTTTCTAAAATTAAAATAGTTTAATGTAATTGATCAGAACAATTACAGATGTAATATATTATGGTTTAAAATATGTATAAACAATATAAAAAAATTATTAATATAAATAAAAATAAGTTATAAGATTTAATAAAAATCCCAATTTATAATATACGTTATGTGATGATATAATAAGAATGAATAAACCCATCTTTTAAATATTGTACCCAAATATCTTAGATACACTGACTCACCAGAGTAGACTGATCCACCACCATGAAAGAAACAGTTAAAACATTATTAAAGTGAAGAGTTAAGTTATATAAAATAACATCTAATTAGCTTTACAATTAATAATATCTCGATTTGACTGCTGTTTAACTCCACCAATATAAGGTTAAAGCTTGAAACAAATGTTGTTTAGTGAGCATAAGAATTTAATACAAAAATTCAATATAAAATTTAAAAATACAGTCATTATTTAATAAATTAGACTTGCTCTGGACTTATTTACTTAAAATTAACTGTACGGAATATATGCTATGAACATAATAACCGAGAGATTATCTTTATAAAAATATATTATTTTAAATGCAGTAATTTTCCGAGTTCTAATCCATCATCCATTTCCATTTAAAAATCAAATTGCAGATGCATTGTGACCTCTCAGGAATAAGATTCTCGTAAATCCTGCTATAACTGTCATAATAAGGCACAGCTCTATTTTCAGCAATGGACTGTTTACGTGTTAATTTCAATGAGAGCGAGAAGAAAGAAAGAAACAGAACTTGAATAGATAGTGGTCATTAAAAAATGATTTCCGTTGATCCTCTACTCATTATTGTTTCTGAAGGAACTGCTAACCATGCTTTCCCCTACCACAAATTTTTGTCAAGATCTGTAGTGACTAAAATCTGAAGACTGCATCAATGATCAATCTGTACAGTAATAAATCAAAGTACCACATAATAAATATATGTAGCCGATATTCTACCTCATAAACAGCGGTAACTGCTTATTTATTTAAGTATAATACTTGGAACTAATTTAAGATTCAACAATTCCAATTTTCATTTTACATAATAAACTTTCCGTGTCCTTTGAATATTTATTAAACATAAAATGTCTTGACAGTTACGAGTAACTTAGTATACGTTACGATTTAAAATTAAATTATCTAGTTTGTAAATTTACTTACCATTTCTAATTGTTTGTGCTTCCGGGTAAGTCTTCAGGTCCAGTGCAGTGTAATCTCTCCCTGTAAATATTTTTCACATTAGCTTGCTATGATAAAAATTGAAAAAAGTTTTACCTTATTTGTTTCGAAAACAACAAATTATATTTTACATGTATTCACTCGAGATATAAACTTTCGTGTTTAAATAAATATAGGCGAACTAAATGTGTTAGTGTTGAAGCACATAGTATAAGGGGACAATTGGGCTGGTATATTTTTCTAAGTTAAAAGCTCAAAATAATAAAAAAATGTTTCACTTTTTTGGGTTTAGCATACATAGTTAAAAAAGTGTAACAATGTATTTTGTTGATTTCAAATCTTACCTTATCAAATAAACATAAGTATTGTTAAAAATATTGTTGTTATTATTATTTTCAACATTAGCCATAATTATTATTGTGAAAATACATCGAAGTAGTAATACACATAATCAATATTAATGCGTGCATAAATTATCAGTTTGTTAATATCCTTAAAAAATTAGTCTCTCATAACTCATAACTCAAAATATTGCTGATTTTGTCAGTTATTAGTTTAAATAGTTTAATAGATTTTAGTTTTAGCACTGATAAATGGGGTCTTACTGTCAGACGGACAGTCAAGCTCATCACTGCGGTCGTAAGGACAGTCTACGCGACCGTCGCATCTTCGTTTGGAATCAATGCAAGGTCCATTTTCGCAACGCCATTGATTCAAGGCGCATCCATCTATTTAAAAATTTTGTGTAACGATAAGCCAATTGTGCAATGGTCGCTATTATCTTGTAGAAGTTTTGTTATAAGCATTTACAAATTCCTTATTAATAGGTGGTACCTCGCCGCATGGGTAAGAACCACTATCTTTCTCTGCCGCCTATTAACTTTGGGAGCACTGCTTTGCTCAGGTCTGACAGGTAAAGAGGGAGTATGATTACAGGCCTTCTTTACATTTGTAACCCTGTTTTATTAGAAGTTGGTTGCAGGTGTCCATGGCCTGCAGTAACCACTTACCATCACGTGAACTCTAAATTTGTTTGCCAATTTAATTTTATAAAATAAATAAAATAAAATGTTTAGACCTTCATATCAGCCTTAACGGTAGCTATAGAAATGTGAAACAACCAAGTAAAAATACAGTTAAGTGTTTTACTAATACATATAATTTTATAATCGCAAAACGGCGTAAGTACCTAGCTTTGTTTATATATAAGTAATATTGTTTGTACAAAATTCTGATGTCATTTTTCCATCAAGAAATTTATGGTGAGTCTGAGTTTTACAATCTTAAAATTTTAAATGACAACTTGTTATTTCATGTTTTAAGTGAAATTTACCTGATCCTTGTCCTCCAGGTCCTCCTTGTCCTCCGGGTCCACCTTGTCCTCCGGGTCCTCCTTGTCCTCCTGGTCCTCCTTGTCCTCCGGATCCTCCTTGTCCTCCGGGTCTTCCTTGTCCTCCGGGGCCTCCTCGACCTCCGGGTCCTCCTTGTCCTCCGGGTCTTCCTTGTCCTCCGGGCCTTCCTTGTCCTCCGGGTCCTCCTTGTGCTCCAGGTCTTCCTTGTCCTCCGGGTCCTCCTTGTCCTTCGGGTCTTCCTTGTCCTCTTGATCCTTCGGATTCATCATATGCTCCCGTTGTTTCTGCTCCACCATTAGGGTAAGGATAAGGTGGTCTTGGAGAAGAGCCGGCAAAGCCGCCAGGTTGTACGGTGGTGTAATCACGAGGATAAAAGTTAGACGGGTATTGAGTCGGTGGGGCGTAAGTGTAGGGAGGATTAGGGCTGCGGGTAGTGGATAGTGGTTGTATAGGCGGTGACCATGTAGTAGTGATGCAGTCTCTTTCGTCAGATAGATCGGAGCAATCTTGTCGCCCATCGCAGTACGCTTGACTCGGAATACACTGTCCTGTTGTGCATTGCCATTCGTTCTCCTTGCAGCCTAGAACGCGGGATATAACATTTTAATCTCGCAAATAAAATTTTGTAAGTTTATTTAAATTTTTAAATAGTATAATGAAACGCGAAATATTTTTGAACTCGTATAATTTAACTACATTCGATAAAGTGCAAGCATAAAAAAATATATAAATAAAATGTGCTATAATTAAAATTTTATTTTTTGTTATAACAAATGTATTATTATAATTAAAATTATGTATATATATTATAAATAATGTGTGCTGTAATTAAAATTTTATTAGTCGTTTTTATAACATACAATATGTAAAAAAAAACATTATGTCCGATCCGAAAGGGGCACAGGTATCGCAAATCATCAAAATACACACAAACCGCTCACAAATTGATGCAAGTCGTACTCGTATGTGATGTGATGTGATGGACAGCCGGACAGCAGCGATATTAATCATTACAAAGAGTACCTTTCCTAAGTCACTACCAATGGCACGTTTAGATTATCAGATGAATTACTCGCCGAGTAACTCGCGAGTTATTCGTGGACGAGTACGACAAATTGATTGCTCACAAATTGATGCAAGTCATACTCGTATGTGATGTGATGTGATGGACAGCCGGACAGCAGCGATATTAATCATTACAAAGAGTACCTTTCCTAAGTCACTACCAATGGCACGTTTAGATTATCAGATGAATTACTCGCCGAGTAACTCGCGAGTTATTCGTGGACGAGTACGACGCGTTTACATATTCGTATTCATTCAACGTAGATCTTTTAAAAATGGATGACGTGCTCTCACAAATATTTATTCTCATTTATATTTATTTAAAGCCGATGTTTAGAATCCATTACTCCTATCCATCACAGTAGGTAGGTATTTATATTATTTAGTATTATATAATTCATAATTTTTTATTTCTTTTTATAAGAAAAATAACAATCACCTGCGACAAAGTCCAAGGGTCAGGCGAATAATGACGAGCATGTAAACACCGATACGAATGAACACGAGCATTTGTTTTACTCCTGCTTAATAACGGACATCGAGTTGAGAACATGCGAATACTCGGGTCGTGTAGAGAGAAAACCCGAATACGGCGTTACATGTTCGTACTTGCGCCTATTCGTTCGTGCTCGGCGAGTATCTAAACGTTGTAAAAGGAAAATTGAAAATAACGAAACGCTTAAAAAAGTGCTCGTGCAACGCCACATATCTGTTTCCCGGTGTCGACAGAGGCGCGCCGAGTCAGATTGAAACTCTGAGTTTTGGCTCGGCGCATTTCGGTTTGTTGTTAATGGACCCCTTTTCATAGTAAATATATAGGAGGGCGAATTCTTGCTTTTCCGTCGACTAGAATCGGCGAGTCTAGTCGACATTAATATTTAGACCGAGGTACGTTATTGTTAATACCCGACGGCCACACACGCCACTTGTATTGGTATGTAATAGCTCCTTTAATATATACTACATTTTATTTGTTCTCTGAAAATGATTATGTAAACAGAATCATATTACGGTAACCCCACGGATCGGACATTTTTTTCTTTACAAATTGTATAGTAATTTTTTTCTCACAAGATCGCTAAGAAGAATTTATACTATTACTCAAACCCATACTTTAAAATCATGCAAATACTACAGAATCGGAAACTAAAATAATAAACTAATATAAAAAATATGTGCACGTTGGTGTCTAAAAGCTAAACGCGAATCAACTTCCAAACAAAGTAGACAAATGAAATAAAGGCAACGACCGCCTAAATAACTAATAAAAAAAATTGAGCATGGAACCATGAGCAAAATAAATTGAATAGATGGTAAGGGAGATTTGATGGTATGATGATTTTTCAACACGCAAACAACATTCCATAATCAAGGGTTAAACGTTTTGTTTGTACCAGAGTGGTAACATTTTTGCTCGTCAGAGAAGTCCGAGCAATCGTAAATATTGTCACAGCGTCGCACATGTGGAATGCATCGGCCGTCATAACATGTAAATTCAGATTCGTGGCACGGTGGCGGAGATGATGTAGGCGGCTCCAAAATCCAGGCTGTACAGTAGCGAAACTTAATTCGTCTTTAAATTACTAGCAATACGCTATTGCAATTTGGCGTGAAAAAAGCACTCGATATTTTCCAAGGAAATAAGATCACAGATCAATTTAGAGAAGTTGCATGTTATTTTTATTTGTAGTACAAAATAATATAAAAAATACAATATCATAATGATTTCTTATATTTACGCGAACACTGTACATTGATTACAACTACTTTTACGGATTTTTTCGCGTTTTATTTATTTTATTTATTTATTTGCAGTTTGCGATCATATCCTAGATGGCCCCAACCATTACATCAGATTTGATAGACCACAAATCCTCGCGAAAGAACACCGATTCCTACCAAGCATGATACGTGAGGCTATTGAAATTAAAAAAACATCCTAATTTCAATAGAGAAGGAGGCTGGGTATTACCACCTGCTTGGGATCCTATAATTAATAAAATTAAAACTAAACCCAAGCATACCACTGCAAGACTTCAAACCACAGTTAGTTCATTCTGCGTAGATCGGACCAAAGACAATAATTAAAAAAGCTGAAGGTACTCCGGGTTAACTTTGCCATCGGGACGTCAGTCACCTCAGTCCCCCGTGATCATGGGTGCTGGAAAGCACCCGAAATGTCGAGTATTAAAAATAAAATAAATAAAACGCGAAAAAATCCGTAAAAGTAGTTTTAATCACAATATCATATATCTTATTTCGATTTATTTATTGTAAATAGTTCTGCCATTGCAGTAAGCGCTCTCATGTTATAAGGAGAAAATACTAAGTAATTATTAATTTTTAAGTGAAAAAATTAATGTGTGTGATTAAAAGCTACGCTATTTTGTCAAAAATGAATTTGAAATGAGAGTATAACTAGATTAAAAAGTGCAGTTTGTGTGATTGAAGCATTTTGTGGTGCATATTAGAAAATTGTTTAAAAAGACCCAATGCCCGTTGCTGGCATCTCTACAAGCGCATCAGTGCATTGTGCTTCCCGTGTTTCTGACATTTGTAAAAATAGTGCTGAATCTAAATAATAAGACGTATTAATATAATAAATAGGCTAAGACCTGCAATTGGTACAACAAAAGATCAATTGCAAGCAATATGAAAATTCTTTTTCATATTGCTTGATTAAAAAAGATTTAAATCTTAAACTTTTGGTTCCCGTTGGAATACTTCCAATTTTATAACTAGGAATGTAATGTGAATACAAAAGCTGCAATCGCTATTGTGGTGTTTTGGAAGTAAAGTGTCGAAAGCACTCTAAAACTAGAAAAAAGAAAACATGTTAATTCCAAATTAATGTAATATAAACAACGGGTCACAAAAGTAAATGGGCATGTTAAATCTAAATAATACGGTAATTTATTTTTGCTTTTTAAATTAAATGCCTCACTGAATTAATACCTATTTCCATTATAGTTTATGCTGATTTTTATATTTTCTAATATAAATGATCATAGAATTATTCTTATAGCATTGGGTGACAAACGACCTCACAGTCCACCTGATGGTAAGTGTATGCTGTGGCCCATAGACATCCACATTTATACTCAATTAAGAATCAAAATGCAAATCCGTTGTCACCCCTGAGGAATAAGATGTGGGAGCTGTGAGAGCGTGGACCTGCCCTGGTCGAGCCGACCCATTCGTGCTATATAGCTGCAGCGTGAGTCTAAAGCGTAAAAAACTTAAAAATTTAACGACTTACGGCAATTGTCTTCGTCTGAATTATCAAGGCAATCAAATTGTCCGTCACAAGCAAACTGGATATCAATGCAGCTTCCATCTCGACATTGGAATTGATAATCGGTACACTCCGCTAAAATAATTGTAAGAATATTAATTTTTACCAGTCTTGAATCTAACGTTTCAAACCTACCAATAATATAATATCTCACACATAATCTAACAGTTTTAGAATGGAATAAAATAATTTGTATTCAATATAGATTATAAAAAGACTGATTGAAAGTCGTTTACGCTTTTACAGCTGGTTTGGATATAAATAAACCTCTGTCCTGAGGAGAATCTTAGAGAAATTTAGTGAGACTCTTTTTTTAAATATTAATTTACAATAAAATTTGTTGTTACACTTAAATATGGCGTTGAGAAACCGCATTGTAGCGATTACCTTATTATTAGGGGTATTTTACTCACTAGATAAGTTCTGCATATTTTATGAGATTTTGTTTTTACAACAAAGAGTATACATTGCTCCATTAAGGAATTGTTGACTCTTTAACGTTGAATTCAACAACTACAACAACACTTAACTCCTCCCATTTCAATAGAATTGCTTAACGCAGGTGAATATTTTCCTTAATCCCCCAACACACGGTAATTCCCATAGAGTTATCGATGTACAGAAAATTATACTTCTACGATTGATTCAATACATATCATTTATACACAAAACGTATCAATATTAGTGTTATATAAACTACCTTTGGGTGGCATAGTATCATTGCAATGCATCTCATCACTCGAGTCCGAACAGTCACTCAATCCATTGCAGCGGTGTGCGATGTTAATGCACTCGCCGTTTGAACATCTACAAAAGAGCAATACGTTTCATAAAACCACATATATTTTTAATCACATCGCAAGCAATTAATAACGCACAGCAGTATCGAAAAATGCACTGTACAAATAAATTTTTTAAAATTTCCGCTTCAGAATAGTATTTGCAAAGTATTGTTCGCGTTGGCACCCACTTACCCATTATTTAATACAAAATTGTTTACTCTGATGGGATAAACTTTACCTGAAGTCGTTAGGGCCATCGCAAGATCCGCACGCGAGTTCGTCTGATCCATCACTGCAATCGGCGGTGCCGTCGCAAATACGTTGGTCTTCTAGGCATCTGCCGTCGCACTCGTGGCTGCATTCTTAAAAGAAATACGACTAAGTTGAAGATCTTTTAGATAAACTATAAAGTACGCAGCGCACGAGTGTTGGCATTATAATTTTATTTTATCTAACTAGATCCATAGAGCGTTCCAAGCTTTGATTATATAGACAGGTATATAATCAAAGATTCCAAACATGTGAGTTCAGTTTAAATCTAGAGGGCAGATGTCATGCAAGGGTTTGCATTGCAAAAACATTCAATTTGTGACAAACGCGTTGTTATTTTAACATCATACAAAATTCGCAATTACATATCTCGCGTCAAGTACATATAACAAGTTAAGCATAAATCATTTTTGTAATTCGCAAGTTATAAAGATATTCTATAGCATAACAGTATTTTGAAGAAATAAATATCGCAAATGATAAGTAGAAAAATTCGAATTGAGAGTTTTAGTAATAGCACAAATACATGTGTAATGAGTTTTAGAAATAAAAACTTTTTCAGATAAAAAGCGAAGGCTACTTTTAAAAAAAGATTACAAAACTGACCAAATATTCTGCCCTGATGAAAATACAATATTAATTCGATGTGTAAACGAAGTAATTTTAATTACCATCGCAATTTCTCTCATCTTCACCCCGGTCACATTCTTGTCTACCATCACAACGTCTTGCGCATGGAATGGTTGAGTCAGGGTCACAAGCGAAGCTGTCGGGTGGGCACCGTGGAGCACCTGAAGTTTTATTATTAATCATTTAAATATAAATAATTTAATTAAAATGACGATAAAATGCCTAGACACAAACATAAAAGTTAAAAAGCATATTAAGAGCCTATACTACCTCAAATGGCTTAGCATGATCCTCCGTTATGCCGAAAATATTGCAGTATTAATTTTGAAATAAATATACGATAAAGTTCAGGATTAATGTTAAGTACTATACTAGACAAAAACGCGATTTCATAAAATTTTCTCGATCGAAATAAATCCGAAGTTACCTCTAAACCGAATAATAAACCCCAGGTATTCACAAAATATGTACTTCAAATTAGATCATTAAACTTTGCATACTAACTGAACTAACTATAAATATGAAGCAGGTCTTATGTTTTTTCAAGTACCATTATTTTCACCATAAAAAGAAATTATCTAAGCTACAGGCGTCCTAAAGCTTGTTCCCTGCCGCCCGATACACCCCCGCTCACTCACTCGCTCAGTCTCGCTTCGGTTTTCGAACGGGAATCGCTTGCACTCAGAATACATTACGTAACCGTAATAAAAATAAGGAGCTACTGGGTTGGCGCAAGGAAACAGGCAAACATATAATAAATCTCATGAAATAAGTATCTACCGAACTATCTACTTAGAGTATTAGTGATTACAAAAATTTTGGTAGATAACATGAGACGCGCGGGGACATGGGGGCGAAATTAGAATTTCAGCTGAGGTTTATAGGCTCTTAAAGCCCAATCACAAAATGGTTTCTGTGTTTTTTATTACTACTTCTTTATATTCTAAGAAGTCCCACTACAGTTTATATTATAAACAAATAACTATTACATTATTTCTGTTATACTTTATTAACTAAATATTAAAACAATTATAGGAATAGTTGGTTAAGAGGGAGTAAGCACAATGTATATAACTAAATAGATTTTGCGTTATAATTCTATGGTTGTAAATCCTGACTAACATGCGGGTAGTCATAGTCATGCATCAAATTAGGCATGCTTAAAATATATTGTATTTTTATTTACTTTTCTACTTACATAAACCCATTAGTTACTTAACAGTCTCGATGAATTTGCAACACGCTCGCGTTACAATCAAGTCGAGAGAAGATGGGTAAGACACAAAGTTCCGAGTATTATTCCACCAAAATACAACTGACTCAGTAGTCGAATGCACTTCACTTACCGCAGTTGAACTCATCCTCCCCATGTGGTAGGCAATCTTTTCGACCGTTACATCGCAAAGCGATATTAATACAAGTACCATCCCCACATTCGATTTCGTCCCTTTTACAAGGGCAGTTTCTTTCGTCCGAACCATCACCGCACTCCTTTGTTCCATTGCACCAGGAATCAGCTTCCACGCATTGTCCACTCGAGCATTTATATTCATAAGCCATGCATATTGTGCCTGCCATAATAATATACAATGCACAAACCATAACCAAAAATATTTACATGGAAAGTAGTATTCGTAAGAATGGAAATAAAAAGTGCACTTATTCCCGTTATAAATTGCTTAGCTGGCCAATTAATTTAAAAAAAAACTAATATGATCTGAAGCGATCCTATAACGATGTAAATATAATCAAACTAACAAAACTCTTAAAACGTATGTGTTTAAAAGTACTTTTTTTTTAAATTTGGGCATTAGATGTAATATTGTAAAGAAATTATAAATAGAGCAAATTTTCAGCTGCTCATGGTTAACCAATCGTGGTTAGTAACCAATGCGAGAAATTAACTTATTGCCTTGACAATTCTAAAACATAACGCTTTTAGAAAGAGTTGGAGCAATCAAATAATCAAACCATAAGTGCAAGCGCGTTCATCGGAACCATCTTGACAGTCATGCGTTCTGTCACAGTGTTTGGATGCAGGGATGCAGTACCCATTGTCGCATTTGAAGTCGTTGACACCACATGCTGACCGGCAAAAGAAAATGCTATATTCAGAAGAGAGTTTAATACATTCATTAAGCAAGCTACAAGAAATTTTGAAATCAAAAGAAATGTGCAGAAGAACAGTGCAGAGGAAACAAAATAGGTCTTGAAAATATCGTCTAATGCAACATCAACAAGAGATGAAAGAAGATAAATGATACAAAGGAAGGTGAAGTAACAGAAAAGACTATGAAAAAAAAGTAAGAAGAAACTGAATTCACGATAAAAATGAAGCGAAATACGATAAAAAGAGGAAAGAATAAAATACTTAGGAGAAACGAAACAAGAGGTTCTGTTACATGACAAACTTACGACAATTCTGTTCATCGGAATAGTCTCCAGGGTCGCAATCGTACTGACGATTGCATCTTTGATTATGAGGTAAGATCTTGCCATTTCTGCACCTAAAGAATCCAGTTGCTGGAAACACATGCAAAGCTATGTATTATGGTTTTTAATCGTATTTAGAACATGCGATAAGTAAGCGTATTGCAATATTGATGTGACAAACACTTATTTTCAAACTCTTAATTTGTTTTATTTTGATTCAGTAATGGAGACAGGAAAATGTTGAATAAATTTGTGATAAGTAAATATTGACGAATTTAAAGTAATATCATTGATTTCTATAAGAATACTTATTCTGTGTGTGTCTTCGGAATCCTTACCAAAACAATTCCTTTCGTCGGATCTGTCGGTGGGGCAATCCACCCGGCCGTTACATCGCTTACTGCGCTCAATGCAACTTCCAAAGTCACATTGCCAATGATCCGGGCCGCATGCTTATTACAGGTAATAATGTACATATATAAAAATGTACCATATTTATGTAATTTAAACTGATAATGAAAGTCGGTGATATTGACATTCTTTACTATTATGAGATTATAGTAAAAGTGTAGAAAAGATGACAAAAGTAAGTTGTTGAACTAAACTTCGCCTTATTATTTATATTTGTTAGGTATATATCACTTTGTTCATTTATTTTCATCATGAATCTACTTCATAAAACTATCTATATAAAACACAAAAAATGTTTCCATCTATGTACGTTTTAGACTTTGAAAGCATCCAATCGACTTTGATGATATTTTTGTGTGTGTATGAATGATGAATATCTAGATAGCTTATATTCACATTTGGAACTGGTAGATGAAGCTGTTATTGAGATCTAAAAATCACCCGTGCAAATCGCTGGTATTAAAAAAGAAAATGATTATTGTCTTTATCCAACATTATCAAATCACCGACTTTACGTTATCATTTCCATATAATTTGATACATACGACAATCAATTTCGTCGCTGCCGTCTTTGATACAGTCCCTAAAACCATCACATCTGAGTAGTATGGAAATACAGGTGCCATCCTCGCAGCGGAACCTCCCACTGCTTTGACAGACATGCTCACCTGTCCAATTGAATACTCGAAGCACTTACCGTTCCAATAATGGAATGCATGCGCAAAATCACACCATTAAACCTTGGAAACGAAACTTGAAGACGCTACAATAAAACGGTGCTTACATAGCAATATCAACGAGTTGCGTTTACTCACCGCAGTCTATTTCATCAGAGTTGTCTGTGCAGTGGTTGACACCGTCGCAACGTTTTCTGCTTTCTATGCAGAATCCGTCGGACACACAACGGAACTCGTTCGATCGGCATTCTATAAATAAAATCAGACATTTTAAAATAAAAATAAAAAGTAATACCAATTGTTCTAATCTAATTTAATAAGGTTAATATTTTTCATTAAATTTTATATAAAATCGTTTAAGACGCTCTACGCCGATACCGACATTCTAAAATAAAATTTGACCATGAGAAATGACAAGGGATGTGGATACACGACATATATCTTGTGCGTCTCTGACTCATACATTCGTTCCATTCCATTACTGCCTATAAAAGTCCACTGCTGAACATAGGCCTCTCTCATGGATTGCCATAGTTGCCACGCTTGGCTGCGGGTTGCTAACGACATGTTTTATTATTTTGTGTTAACAGGAGGATACTTCCGTCCAACTCCTATTTAAGTTTCCCTCTGTCGGCGCACCCACGGAATGATATGCTGTAAGCGGCCGGATTCTTTTGAATCGCCACTACTAAGCGAATGTACGCGAAAATATGTTATAGATGTAGCCGTGGAAGGAAAAGGAGAAATATTTTCCGCCGGGCAAGGAGTTCTGACCGGGGAGCGGCCGACAAGCGGCCGAATGGTAGTACGCTGCTATTTTATATACATAATATACTGTTTTACTTCGGAACTTTGATAGCGCGATTTAGGCTTCGATGAGTCGCACATGTGCCGCGACGACAGCGTCGCCACATAGATATAGATGTGCTATATATGAAATTCTTAGGGCACTTGTGGGCTAGGCTAGTAGCAAGCATTTTAACATCAAATACGAACAGTAAGTAATTTATTTTAAAGGGATCTTTATCATTTGACGGCGAGTTGTCGATTTTTGTTAAGGTAGTCATTCATCATCATCATCATTACAGCCCTTCACAAGTCCACTGCTGAACATAGCCCTCCCCCAATTAACGCCACAAAGCACGGTAGTCATTGGTATCTGTAATATGCAGTTATGTAAGAAAATGATATTAATGCTTTTTTTGTACACAAAAAAACTTACCGCAATTTTGTTCATCTTCCTGAGAAGGACAGTCCACAACGCGGTCGCATCGGCGGGAGCCCTCAATGCATCGGCCATTGTTACATCGAAAATCGTCAGCGCCGCATGTTTCTGTAACAAATAAATAAATAAAATTCTTCTACTTCTTTATTAGCCAGTGAAGATCTACAGCTGTTCATGGGCCAAGTGCGACAAGCGGGCACACAGTCCAACTGGTGATAAGTGTATGCTGTGGCCATAGACATCTACATTTGTCCTCGATTAAGAATCAAAATCAGGATGCGTTGTCGCCCGTGAGGACTACGATGGAATGCCTCGTTTTTATTAAAAAGGTCACCGTATGAAACACAGCAGCATTGTTATGCTATATTACGCTGGTATACTATGAGAGCGTTGCCCTTCCCTGGTCGAGTCGACCCATTTTTGCTACAACCATAAAATAGCTGCAGCGTGGCTCTGCCACGTAGGATTAACCATTTAATAATAACTCTTGGCAGCTGGCTTGACGATTGCTGTACCAGACGTCTCGTATCTTTTAAGCAGCTGCCTGTCACCAAACTGGGTATTTTATGAAACGTTTTTTAAACTTTTTATAAACCAGTGCCACAATCTCACCTAGTGGTGATGAAGTCCTAGACGGTGAACTCCATCGTTTTAGCGTAAGAAACGCCTATTCACTCTTGCCTTGAAGACACCCAGATTGCATTCGGAGGGAAAGACAGGCGCTGGTAAATTATTCCACTCCTTTGGCGTACCCATTACAAAAGATGAAGCAAAGCGTTTCGTTCTAATTCGTGGAATATCAGCAACAAAGATCCGCCGACTGCCTATTTGTCCGGCGTTGGAAAGGAGGGGGAGGAATTAAAGCATGTAATTCCTGTGCCTTCTCGCCGAAATGCATCCTACTTTTGGCGCAAATAAACTATACCATCTTTTAGCGGTGTAAATTAATATAATATCCCGTATCATCCCGTGACGTTATAAGAGGCGACAGAGGTAAGGAAATGAAACGGAGTTATGGCAGATCATATTTACGAATGAATGTAAATAAATTGATAAAAGTGATTTTGCACATGTTTATAATTATTTTTGTTAAATACCATTTACGTCGGTCTATATGGATTTATTAAAATAATACTAACTACCTATATATATAACACGTTATTAACTAATAACGTGTTATATATATATATATATATATATATATATATATATATATATATATATATATATATATATATATATATATATATATATAACACGTTTCCTAAAGTCGACTAAATTAACAAAATAAACTGTGCTTGAAAAAATGCAGGCTGCTAATAATAAAGAGAACACTATCCCATAAAAGGGTATAATGAAAATTTAAAACACCGAAAAATACAGTCTGATAGCCTAACACGTCTCATGATCACGTAACAGTCATACAAACATGTGCTTCTAATCCGACAATAAAGGAGGGGAAAAAACTGCCGCTTCACGGAGATTTCCTTAACATTTTTTCTTGGGCATAAACATTTTCTGAAACAGCTTCGCAATATTTAAAATTCAGGCGTCGCCGAGTCTACGTGATATACTTATCATGGTATTCTAAATAGGTAAACGTTAACTTTGGGAGTACGCGCATACGATCACTAAATACTAACTTAACTTTTAATGTTTGTGCGAACAATTATTTTTCATTACATGACACTCATTTTAGGGACTTTGTCACGTTTAATTTTAACTTTTTAACTCCCTCAACGAAGTCGAATACCTCTAAACACCCGAAACGTTGGAAATTAAAAACTTAAAATAAAACGCGATAAAATCCGTATTGAATGTGTAATGTTCGAGCAAATATACCAAATCATTAATTACTTTTCATTTATAAATCCAAACACTAAGGAAATTAATATAAAATAATCACAATTTACCCAAAACGTAGATAAGTAATTTTACGTAGATCCAGGAAAACTTACGCTTTTTTGCCAATAATATATCGTTTTTTATATCTAATTTCAACCAACCTCAACCACTTGCACTTAGTTATTGTTGGTTAAATCCTAATAGCCGATAATGAAATATAATAATTCGTTCTATTATTGTATCGTTAGTTACTTTCAATAAATTATCGTACAATAAAACCAAGCATAAACTGATTTCTTGTATTTAAGCTATCGCTACACATTGAATGGAACTAGTTTGTTTTTTTACGAGTATTTTATAGCGTTTTAGCTAACTTGAATATTTACACTGTTTCGAATACTTTCCTGCAGCCATGGTCACGGGAGAATAAGGTGTCAAACTTTGTAGTCAAGTAGTAACGATGTAAGTAGTCGACGCAGATTACCTTCAGCTTAAGAATCGCGACGTCATCAGGAACATAAAACTAAGTTATTTAAGCTCGACAATATATGTAATAAAAATTTTTTTTAATTCATAATGCACCAACTCTTTAAATTAGTTTCTTTTATAAAGTAACAATAGAGCCAACAAATGGCTCATTGATTACTTACATACATTATAAAATAAACACTTTCTCGTGAAGCCCATAGGAAGGAAGCTTCTTAAGAAGCGCTTTGTGCCAAACCCGATCGAAGACCTTCGCTATGTCCAAATTAACAGCCAACGCCTCCCCCTTAGACTATACCGCTTCCGCCTATTTATGAGTTAGGTAACCCAGAAGATAGGATAGGTAATCAGCTGGCAACCTTCAATGTACCGTATCAGCTGGCTGTCAATAATGGATTCCATTATTTTAGAGAACAAGGTGATGGCGATAATCCCATAGTTGGACGGATCAGAGCGGAGGGACTCTTGCAATAAACCTCAAAGAAATAAGATGCTTCTTCGTCACCAGCTATTAAAAACGTGGTTACATGTGGAATGGAATGCGTCATTGTCTGTAACTATACTTAGTCTCTTACCCTTCTAACCGAAATGCCAGTCAGCATATTCGCTGGTTTAGCGGCAGAAATAGTCAAGGTTGACATCTAGGCGGACACCCAATCAGTGAGGAGCCCTACCACCACTAAGTATTTTACAAGTATCTTAAATGAAACTTGAAATTAACTATATATAACTTTGAATGCTGTTGTGTTATCGACGATTACACTGGTCGGCATCAAAATAAGAGCAAAAAAAATGTATATATGGACGTTATTACGTTAGTTACGTTAAATCCAAATGTGTAGTTAGAATTCACCTAGCACGTCTACTTTCGACGCAATAGAATTTTTTGTTTGCACTAGAATTGTTTGCTTATAGTTGCAGGCAGCGGTATTTGTGAACGTTGGTATGTACATGTATTTAGCTGTGTTCTGAGTCTGTTCTACTGTTCAAATCAAAGTTGGAAGATAAAGAAAGAAGAGCATGGGTAGCTTTTGAAAATGTATGTCACAATTTTCTTGACAATAAAAAGGCTGAAAATTACACAGAGCTGATAGAAGAACTGCTTTCGTCGTATCATCAACTTGGATATGTCTTTAAAAATTCACTTCTTGCATTCGCATTTAGATTTTTTCCCAGAAAATCTTGGTGCCGTGTCTGATGAGCATGGTGAAAGATTCCACCAAGACATTGCACATATGGGAAAAAGATACAGCGGCAAGTGGACCCCAGCAATGCTAGCTGATTTTTGCTGGGAAATAAATCGAGAAACAGCAGTTAAAATGTATAAAAGAAAGCGATCTACCAAATAGTTATAATTTTTATGTTTTTTTTATATTTTTTAATTCATATGTAATTTTAATTTGTGTTGTAAAAGTCATCAATCAGTGTAAATTTTTATATATATATATATATATATATATATATATATATATATATATATATATATATATATATATATATATATATATATATATCAATACCGATATTTTATTTAAATGTAAATATCTGAAAAGCTAGAGGTGATAGTTGAAATCTTTAAACAGATTTGGACTCAACAAATCAAAGCCAATAGAAATCACATAGTAAACTTTTTGCTCCCGGATTTTTATTTTTTTTTGCCGACCAACGTTATCATACAGTCATACGTCCCGTAGTATAATGCCAAAAAAGTGGCTGCGATTTCTACTTGAATGGCTATACTAAAGTTTTTAACTAAATTAATTGTGATGCATCCGAAGAAGGATAATCGTGCTGACTTAGATTAACATAAGTCTATTTAATATTGCTCGTAGGCAATAAATTACCAATCGCGGATACAATTTCTTTTGTTTCTTTGATATTTTAAAACATAATGGTTATCGAAAAAAATTTCTTTTTTCAGCTTAGTTCTTCAATGTGCTAGCACTTTTATAAAGTATCTACGTAAAGTGTTTAGCAGTCACTCGCCGCGTCAGGCGGTTAACGTAACTTTCGAGAGTAACTTGTATTTTTATCCGATGAAGCTACTACCTTACAGTCTCTTACGAGATACAGATGTATACATAGTATAGGTCGGAAAAAGCGAACGATGTCTGTTAGTAATTAGTATAGACAATGTCAACACAGAAGAATTCTTTGAATGACTCGTCTGGAAACTTAGAACATTCACGTATGATATTTGTTTTATAATATTTAAAAGGGCTATAAATTTTATGACGCCTTTACAGCCCTTTACAATTTCACTGCTGTACGTAGGCCTTCCTCAAGGAATGCCACAAAGCATGACCCTGAGCCACCTGCTTCCATCGACGTGTCGTCACTCCATATAATTACGTCTTACAGTTCACCTACCGGTACGAGGCTGCCACTCGAGAACCTTTCATCCCCATCAGATGTCGGTTCTACGAGCTACGAGATATATCTAATTTAAAAAAAAAACGACGGGTTACACTCCGGGAGTGCCGGCAGAAGTGAAAACGTGAATATTAACGTTGTGCATTTTTGATATTTTGGAATGATTAGGGAATAATTTTGCACGAATTGCTTTAATTATCACACACGAACATTCACGCAAGCGCCCTGCGCCGCCTAAACGAAACAGCCGGCATACATTTTCGCCGCGCCGTAGAAAGAGAGGGGGATACTTCCTCTCCTACGCCGCGTCGGCTGTCTCTCTCTCTCTCTCTCCCCATCTTTCTTACGAATTTTCGATCAGGGTCACGTGTCCTGACGCGAGTTTAACATTTTTAACCCATTACAAAAAAGTGTACAACGCCGCTAAAGAAGTTTTCACTTCAAAATTCTTATGATTCTTTATACTCGTATAGCACAGATAGTATCCCAAACTTATTTTAATAAACGGCATGATTTTCGACAAGAATGACAGCTTTGGTGTCAGTGCCAAAACAATAACTACTCCCGATAATATTTTAAGTGGTAGAATTTTTTTGACTACGAGTCCGTCCGGGCAGTTACCACACATATTTTTGGGTCACCTACCATACTAACAAATGAGCTAAAACCCAATGCCAGCAACCCGAGGACACACCCCTGCACAACCGGTCTCAGAAACAACCCTAAAGATTTTCTGTACTTGGATTCGAACACGTTAACCAGATCAGTTTGCTAATCTTTGAGCACAGTGACGGTTGAGTTTAGGTTTAGAAAATAGAAATGAAAATCTATAAAAATTATATTATATAAAAAATATATTATTTAAAACTGTCTGTTAGTCTCGCTAAAACTTAAAAGCGGCTTGACCGATTTTAATGATTTTTTTTGTGTGTGTTTGATTACCCCTAGATGGTTTAGATTCATACTTGGAGATCCAGAAATCACCTGTGCAGAGGTGGTAACGATCACCTCATTCCCAGGGGTTGTTATCAATTATCATACATAAATTTCTTATATATTAATAACCCTTTTTATACAAACTTTTTGAGAGTCCAATTTTGAACATTAGTACTTTCGTTTATGTTATACATGTCTATATTATATAAATATCAATTGGACCAATTTTGAAGCAGTTTTTTGTATTGAGTGGGTCCCCGGATGATTTAAAAACTCAATTGGACCCGGTAGGTGGCGCTGTTGTCGAGATCCAGAATTCATCCCATTACTAAAATAAAGGCATAGCGACTTTTAAGAATCAACATAGAAACTTAGCAAAATGTTATCGCTAGGCGATATGGCAGAATTAACAGATATCTTTGTAACATTTGGAAAACTTCTCCTTCAAATCAATAGTGTTTTATAACATGATACAACCATATATTTATATATAATATTCGTAGACGTCAGATTTACAGCATTACAGACGTCTGAGTCGTCGAGAGAGATGCGGATCAGCCTCCGAAAGCTTTTAATAAATATTGTTATGTTGTGAGAATGCCGGGAAAACCTAATTTGCTGGCGTTCGTCGACGCACAACTGAGAAGGATTTTTGTGGGCCACTACTGTAACTACGCTTGATTTTACTTGAAAATCATCGTAGTGATCCATTATAGACGAGAATAGTAATTTCTTATGTTTACGTGAATATTACACACGAAATAAAGATAATTTTACGGATTAGATAGCGTTTAGTTTTAACTTTTAATTCTCGAAGTTTCGGACACTTTCCAGCGCCCAAGGTCACGGGGGAGGGGGGGATGACTGAGCTGTTTGACGTCTTAATTAAATCATCATCATAGTTAACGAAGACTACCTACAACTTATAAATATTAATTTTTGGTCCGATCTACGCAGAACGAGCTTACAGTGTCTTGAAGCATAATCAAACCCAAGCATGCTGCGGCAAGACTTAAAATGTAAAATTATTTTTATTCCAAATAGACCAGAATTTTCTGAGTTCGTGACCTACTTAAATATGCTTAAACTGGGTCTCTCTTCTTTGATTATGTTAAAATAGGTTAGATCTGGGCCAGCAGTATGTCAAGTAAGGCTGGTTCTATGAAATATGTGCATAATAGTTAAATATGTCTAATAGTTATATCTTTAATGACTCTTTGATTTTGAAAAGTACCGTTAAACTGCTATTATTTTAGAAATATAATTAGGGTTCCGCACAAAAAAATTAAACACATGAAATCCCATCGTCATAAATTATTACACGCGTGCGAAGTCGCAGGAAACAGCTAGTCTTATAATAGAAACAGTGCTTACACTGTAGTTATTTCTTTAATTAAAGTCCGATCCATTTGTCTAAGCAAACAATTAATTACGCCATTACTAATCTGTTCACATTACACCCGTTTTAAACAAGTTAAATTTTTCCATTCCTTTTTTAAATATATTTGATTACCTGTATTAACGCTGTTGATGTGACATTGGATAGGTCAAGAGTTAACGTAGTATGCAGTCTGGAAGTACTCGGATAGTAAAACGCTGACAAAGCTGTTCAAATAATTCAAAAAGCTTTAGTTATCTTCAACCTAGGGTACGAGATCCAAGCGAGGTAGAATTGGCGAATAAATTAAACTATGTAATAAGTAGACAAGGCTGCACCAGGCACAGGCTTTCCCTTATTACCGAATTGTCTTAGTAGTAGCTCTTTCGTGACCATCACTAGAATGTCACAAAGCGCTTTGACCTAGCTGGAATGCTTTAAGTAAAGTTTTCACGATTGGCTTTACCTACTATTAGTTGAAATTTAGAAATATACATAAATCATGTTGTCAAACGGTTAATAAATTATTTTTAAAACGTTTATTACAATTGAACGGAGAAATTCGTAATCATGATGTTGCATGTCACAGTAATATACGATACTCATTGAATAAAGCTGTGTTATGTGTGTACCATCGGTGTTTTGCAGCACCCATGGTCACTGGGCGAACCATGAGTGCTGTAAAGCACATAAAACGTCGTTAATTAAAATTAAAAAATTAAACGTAATAAAATCTGTAAAAGAATTTTTATTCAATGGGTGCGTTTCGTAGAAAAAAGCGCTAGGAAGCGCTTGTAAGCAAAATGGCTATCGTAAGCGGTAAGCGTTGTCAAATCGTAAGTAGTTATTTTCCTCTAGGACACGAAGTTAGTCTTAACCGGGGAACCTAACCTAATTTAAATATATGTTTATAAAGTATTCATATTAAAAACTTACCAATCATGAATTTTTAATAACATGTATATGCTTATTCATGTCATTATGTTACTTAAAACTAATAGTATTGCACAAAACAACTTATAAACTCTACTTCAAAACAAACAAATTAAATAAGCAAAATGGCGGATTGTGTCAGTGCTACTGAAGTTAGGAAACGTGTCCTGGCCGAAAACTGTTTAGTTTTGCCATTTTGCTTACAAGCGCTTGCTAGCGCTTTGTTTTGCCAAACGCACCCAATGTGTACTATTCGCGTAAATATAAGACGTCATGGAGATCTTTATCTTTATAAACCGCTATAATCGCACCGGATTCCAGTCCAATCAGAGCATTTGCAGTTTGATTTTACGCGGGAATAGATGTATATTCATTTGTCACCCTAACTTATATGGTAAATTCAAAATTTACGGCATAACTCTTGGGTAACGGGAGACAGATGCGTGTATGTGACGTGTGCGTTGCAACACTGGCTACACGTAACATGAGACTCAATGGAAGATAGCACTAGCAGCTCAATGCTGCTGTATACCATATGTTGAGCGTAGAGACTTTTTATTGGAAACAAGAAGAGAAAGTTTCAATTTTTTACTAAAAGAAGCCCGCTTTCCCTGCCTACTACTTTCAGGAATATATGCTTGTAGTACATTGACAGCCTTCACTTGTTAGGGTTTGAATTTTTCCTCAAACTCAACTATGGGCGGTCCATTGAGTCCAGGGAAAAAGCAGCCGCAAGGAAACTAGGTGTTCTTGCAAGGGAGCGGCGGTACTTCAAGCCAGGTCTTCTTACCCTGTATAAAGCGCATATTGGCTGCTGCTGCAAAATGCCATCTAGCAGCGTTGGACTCAGTGAGAGACGTGCTAAAAGGCTTATTAATAACTCTGATTTGGTTGAAACCAATCTTGTCGGCCTCGAGCATAGGCTGCATAGGCACAGAGTGGCCAGCCTCTCAGTATTCTATTGAATGCATTTTGGTGAGTGTGCGCAAGAATTTCAGCTTTGATTCCTCCCTCTTCTTTCCAACATCGGACAATCAGACAGCCGGCGGGTCTTCATTCATTTGTTGTCGATATTCCAAGCATAAGAACGAAACGGTTTATTACATTAAAAAAAGCGTAAAGTACAGGAAAACATCATTCCAGATTTGCCGGTATCTACTTTTACGACCGAATACAATCTTCGCGTTCTCAAGGCATGAGTGCTTTTGTTACGCAAAGACAGTACGATTTACCATCTAGCGCTACATTACCACTTACCACCAGGTAGGATTGTGGTTAAACACTGGCTTATAATATGTGACAAAAAAACGGTAGTCCTCTGGGGTGACAATGCATCTGCATTACGATTCTTTATCGAGAATAGGTCCATCAGGTGAACTATGCGCTCGTTTGTCGCCCTTTTTTAAAAAAAATTGCGGTGAGACGTTTTTTATACAGTTTTATGTACCCTTACGAGTATGTACCTATAACAACTAATGTCCTTTTGTATCTGCGATTTCCCTGGTGTTGCAGTTGTTCATGAGCGGTGATAGTCACTTACCATCAGGTGAGCCGCGTGCTCGTTTGCCGGCTGTGATATAAAAAAAAAACATACTGCGTCACGCGCTCGTTTTTGGCTATATTTCGGCCATTATTCGTTTCGCGTGATAGAAAACGTGCGAGGATATTGTATTTCATGTGTTCTTTAAAGATGTTTTATATGAAAAAAAAATTAAGGAAAAGTTCAATGCTTTTAGTATAGAATCATTAGCAGGAGACACGCGATTCATTTTTGTGACAGCCAACTTTTTTCGTCTGTGGTTAAAATAAGATCAATAACAAGGCTTTTCTTGACTGCAAGATAATAATGGAACAGCCGGGTTTCGTATATCCGTTTTAGACATGTAGATAGGTATGTATATGCCTGCCGCGTATGTTGCCCTTAGCACAACTTTACGACATTTAACCTTTAGTTTCGGTATCTACTAAAATTGTATGGAAATATGAACAGCGTGAATGGAACTATGTTTGGTCTTTCATTCACTGTATGACAAAACGCATTCAATACTATAAAAAACTAATGCATTGTCATTTTTTTATAGAATGAGGCTGACAAAGGAATAAACAGCACCTGATGGTAAGTGGATGCTGTAGTCCGTGGACATCCACATGTATCCTCGATTAAGAATTAAAATGCAGACGCGTGGCCAGCCTTGAGGACTAAGATGAAATACCTCGTTTGCAGTAAAAAGGGTCTCCGGTTCTCCACACTCACCATACGAAACACAGCAATATTGAGCTGCTATTAAGTATATATTTAGGACTTAATATCAACAATTCCTAGCTGTTGCCAGTGAGAGTATTTATAGTTTAGGTTGTTCGCGTTAAAAGTAATTGAAGGCCGGCCACTAGATGAGCATAGTGTAGTCCGTTTAAATCTAAAAGGCCAATACGGTTTTATATTTATGTTGTGTTTATTTTATGTATGTATGTTACCTTATAATAATGTTATAAAAATTAGGTTAAAATAATACTTTCTAATATAAATATATCACTCTTTATCATCTCAATGAGCACCGGATGTGGTATTAGGTAACTAGGTGGTACGATTCATTTTCTAGGAAGTCCGTCTGCGTAAGTTCGTTGTTTAAAGTTAACTGCAGTCGGCAGTAACCACTTACCATAAGGTGGACTGTAAGTACTAAGTAAGTTAGACGGTTTGGTGCTTTTAGTTTATATAAAAACGTTTGAGACGCGTTTTTTTAATCACCTGGCTTTACGGCTCTGGGTTCTAGCCCTTCTGAGTCATTTGAGATGCGGAAACAGTAACAGTAAACTGTTAAATCAGCAGAGTGACTGTATAACCAGTCAGACGAGATTGCGTTTCGAACAAATGTGTACACTATGTCTGGGATTCGGACCCAGTATCTACTTAATGTATTATGTATATTAAAACCTATTGCTCAGGGTAAACAGCATTTTTTGCTTGAAGTATATAGATTTACTGTTTGTAATATTATAATAATGTCCTCTAGAGCGAATTCGGGTCACGGTGGCTAGTCTCAAAGGAGACTAGTCAGATGGCGCAGATGCGAAGGACAGGATTATAGTGCATAATTATATGCATAGGCTTAGATGCACTCTCTATTACCTTTTACTCATGTGCTCTGATTCCAACGTTCGGTATTCCGACATAACCGGAGAGAGATCAGGCGCAGGACATTGGCTTTAAGTGATTTACAAGGCAAGGGGGGACTCCAGGCTACTACTGAGAATTTCCTGACAGAAAAACGCAATAACTGATTTCGGCCTGACCCGGGATTCGAAACCGAGAACTCACGTACAGCGATCGCTTTTTCTACCACTAAATCCACGGGACAGTCAATTTGAAATATTACCACGATAGAAACGCAATAGATTATTTTGTCTGAGGTCTCCGTTTCGGGGAATGTATATTCACCGATAACACGTCACACCGCACCTGGCCAATGGGAGCTACTTGTTTTGTCTTGTTTTTTTTTTATATTCGTATTCTGATCACGACGTCTGAACGCTGAGAAATGTGACACATCTGTCTAAATCTCCGTTGATTTACGTTGGATTTTGCATATTAGCAGCTTTGTACCTGAGTTTTTGGCCATGAAGTATTCTTAACACCCGCGTTTAAAAATGTAGTTACATACTAGTAAATATATATTATTTATTGTTTCGTAATATTTATATTTCGTACATTATTACAAGAGAACATAGTGTAATGTAAACAAATTATAAAAAATAGCTAAAATAAAACACAATTTTTGTGAAATATGTGACAAAATGCAAGTTAATAAGTATCTACTCGTAACATGATGAAGGGTTTCGTGTAACCCTGACTTTATACGATGAATTACTAGCGTAGAGATGAAAAAGATGAAGTGCTGTTCGTTGGTTCATTACCGTTTATGTTGCTATCGTTGGAGAAGTTCCTACATTCAGCTTGTGATTGACTGTAATTAATGATGATGATGATTATGAAAGATTTTATTGAATTATTTATAAATTACAAACAAAAATACACATACATCTGTATGTGACACTCAGATTTTTTTACATGACATAACTTATGTCATATAAAAAAATCTGAGAGGAGGTCTGTGCCCGATAATTCGTTTATAACATGTTTATATGAAATTAATTTCTTAGAAATGGCTCTTACGATTTGGATGCATTTTGAATTCAGATAATGTTTTACTTTCAAAGTTTATCAAGATAATTCTCAGAGATTTTTTTCTAACGCCAAGCTTGATCGCCTAGATACTAATTCACTAATCTCTTTTATTTGAAACTAACCCAAGCACGAGATGGCTTTAGCAAAAGCGGCATTGGTAATCAATAATTACACCTTAGTTGATCGAGCAAGTAGATGAGTTTGTATATTTGGGTTGCGTATTTAGCAGGGAAGGGAGATGTGATAAGGATATAGAACAACGAGTGAATGCAGGATATAGAGTAAATGGGACCTTACACTATATTGTGAAGAGTCAAATATCGAAAATTGCTCAAATTAGGAGTATCCTTAACCGACGAGCATGTATGCGTAGGTGTATGAATGTGAAGGAGGCGAGAGAGGTGTGTCGGGATCGTGCCAAATGGAAGTCTGTAGTATTTGCCTACCCCTCTGGGTGACAGGCGTGAGTGTTTACGTATATGTATGTATGTAATTATGCCCTCTTACATTATAAGCAACTGAAGTACCAAGACAACATACTATGGTATGCATTGTGAGCGTCTCTGAGCTTCGGTTAGCCAACGAGTTCAACGAATAACATTTATGTGGACAAAAATTTTGTTTCACGTAGACATTCTAAGCAATGATCCCGAGGGTAACGACCGATGTTGTTAAAGCAATTTGAACAAGCATCATGCACCCAATGCTTCATTTAAATTTATAAAAGACACGACAACTCGTCAAAGAGAGCCGGTGCCTTAATAAATCCGTTAGGACCGCATTTGTTTGTATATCGTTTGTGGGAGCAGACGACAATGGTAATTGATAAAATATGCAAAACAACGCCTTATTAGATCCCGATTCGACAAAGCGATACGTTAAGCCAACATCGTGTAACTTTATTTCATTGCATCCTTCGTCCCAGTTTCACACAATAATCTATTGTTGCTGTAAAATAGTTGTTGACACGATATTGTTTATTTAATCGTTACCTATAAAGCAGAAATTTCTCCTGTATCGTTCAAGCGTTTGGTACAAATATTGACTATTGGCAGTGAACTAATCCGGGACACATGTTTGTAGAAGATACAAATAACATGTCATGTTCCCTAGAGTCAAGTCACTCGGCTCCGAACGTTGCAGCCACTGTACTAGTGTATTTGAGAATGTAAGTATATATTCCTTGACTGCCTCGTTGGTCTAGCGGTTGTAGTAGTACGACTGCTAATCATGAAGTCCTGGGTTCGAATCCCGGGTCAGTCCAAAAAAATAATTATTGAGTTTTTCTGTCAAGAAATTCTCAGTAGTTGCCTGGAGTCAGGAAGTTGGCGGTGTCCCACCCCCGTGCCTCGGAAAGCACGTAAAGGCGTTGGTCCTGTGCCTGATCTCTCTGTGGTCGTGTCCGTCCCATCGGATTATGAGAGTGAGGGAATAGAGAGTGCACCTGTGCTTGCGCATACACTTGGGCACTATAATCCTGTCCTACGCCGATGGCTAGCCTCCGTTGAGGCAGGCCGCCGTGGCCGGAATTCGGTCTGGAGGACATTATTATTATTATTATATATTCCTTATGGACATAAAAGAGTAAAAGTATAGTTACAGCCTATATACGCCCCACTGCTGGGCACAGGCCTCCTCCGCTGCCCCAATGTGTGTTGACTGACTTTACGTGTTTTCCTTCACCGCCTAGCACGTGGTAAATCAGCAATTAAAATTGCATTTTACAATTTCATTGGTACGGGCGGGGATCGAACCCGGGTTTCCGTAGTAGTCCTTGAGCTACTGCAGCTGTTGGCTAAGCTCCTCAACTACCGCAGCCCTAGCCTGAGCTACCATGGCTCTTACATTTGTTACCGTAAGCTTCACCTTATATTTTGTAAGTATTTTATGCAGCTAATCCTTGATATTTATATTCCTTCTCTTATTACTACCTATAAAGCTAACGGCTTCGCTCGATATACCCATAGAGAATATAACCACTTGGTTTGTGACGTGGTTATATAGTCTTTGGCTAACCTAACAGAGTTGTGGGAAGACAAAGAACTCTGCTCAACGAAGGGGCAAAAACAAACATCATATAACCTATTCTATTACATATTTCCTCTGCCTTGTTTGGAATCAATCTACTTAGCGTATTAAATGTGCAAACATACAAACTGTCTTATTTAAAAGTTGTTTTAGTAATAAATGGATGGGAAAGCTAGTTGCTGCTTCAGTCAACAAGCGACGTCTATGATCTCTAAATTACTAAGTGTGAATTAAACATTCTTATTGAATTGCGTTAGTAAACTAACTATTAACTCATAACTGTTAATTAACTATATTAAATGTTTCAAAACAAATTGTCATAACATGTTACTAAGCAAACTTATAACCTTTCTTTTTTCTAAGCCGTATAGCCTTTAAGACACTTATGATAAGTTTACTTAGGATAACAAATGTTCTGTAGTTAGTCACATAACATTTATTTTTGGGTTTCGACATCCTGCAGCATCTTTGGTTCATTGTGATGTTAATAACATCTACGCAGACGGTGGTTAATCTTTCGTGAACCGGGGGTCGTTTGGTAAAAAATAGAAGCACTAAAATGCATACATTTACATCATAATATCAGCGTTAACTTTATCACTTGTAACGCATCATTATTACATAGGTATGTGTTTTAATATGGCAGAGCCGCTTTGCAACTATATTATAGTTCAGGCGTAAATGGGACGCCTCGACCGGGAACCACCGTCTCACAAAATACCAGCGTGAAAAATCTTAATGATGTTGTAATTCGCAAGAAGGGAATAAAGAACCTGATATCAATTTAACTGGTAATGAGGTATTCTATCTTAGTTCTCAGAGGTTTAAAACGCAACATTTGATCCTTAATCGAAGATAGACGTGTGCTCATTTGGCCGCCTTACTACGAAAAATCGTTGTAACGCATTGTAGCTGTAACTTTATTTCTTTTTATTCTACATTATCATCAGCCAGTCAAAGCTTTTTGGTGAAAATGGGCCTCTTTGGTATGGTATGTATAGGTAGTATGTGTTCCAGACGGTTCGCACCACAGGCAGCTTATTTCAGACGTCCGAGCTCCGCATCTTTGGCGCTATATCTCATGCATTTAACGCCTGACATTAAAATAATACTTCGTCTATTTGAAGTTTAAAGATTTTTTAATATCTCATTATCACTTTTTACGACACGCATGTGACGAAATAGAGAATCGGATTCGCTTTCACCGCCACCATACGTTCACTTTTTTAAACAAATTACCCTTTTAGAGCAATAATCCTTAAAATTTAATGAAGTTGATTTTAAACTCTTAAATTATCAGTCATTTATATCTACTTAAGTCCAAAGAATAGCAATTACGTATATTTGATATGATAATTTTACCTTGACTTCGTTATCGGATATTTATTAGGATGAAAAACGTTTTTAGCACTGATATAAATGAATATGAAATACGCAGTAGTATAATAAGTCTATGGTTTTTAGACAAATATTAAGTATTTATTTCAAAACAGATAGTTTAATGAATTTTTTGTTTTGAAATAAATACTAATTATACGATATTGGACAAAAATATGAATATTGTAAAAAATATTAATACCACGAAAATTTGTAATTATTGTAAACTATATATAATTATGGTTCCATTTACTCTTAATTTTGGTAAATTGGTAACGATTACATGCGTCTTCAAATTCAAATTGGACGTAAATGACATGAACGCCTTTAACGAGCTATTATTGAAAAATCAGCCGCTTTGCAGTAAACATTGTGGGTGTTACAAAGGGTCCATGAATATTTAAAAGCCTAGACTTATAAGATCAAATACCTCGTGAGCGAGCAGCTCAGAGCCGTGCATGCTCTAAATAAAATACACTTCTAAGGACCTTCTAGGCTCATTTATGTGCATTTTTGAATATTAATAAGCAAAAACCAGCATTTATATGCGAGCACAACTAAAAAGAAATTTGTTTTCAAAGTTATGAACTATTATTACATGTATTGAAATAAATATAGTTTAAGGATTTTTATCGCGTTATTTAACTTATTTAATATTTCCGGCGATTCGAGTATTTTATAGCACCCATGGTCACGGGGGGAACTGAGGTGTTCGACGTCCCAATATTGTAGTTAACCACAGCCACCTTCAGATAAAATTTATTAATATTTGTTTCGATCTACGCAAAATACATAAAGTACTCGAAACGTCGGGAATATAAACTAAGCTATAAAATCTGTAAAAAGTTTTATTTGAACGTGTAGTCTTCGCGTAAACATAAGAAATCATTATTGCATGTATTATTTGCATACAAGAGCAAGTAAACACGTAACCACAAGATAAAATTACAACATTAGATTTGTTCTGTGTTGATAATTAACATTAGAAAAAAAATTAAAGAGCCTATCTCTACAAATAAATAAAATTGAAATATCTGTTTGTACTTTTGAAATATCAGCTTTTTACTAAATGCATATGAAAGTTTAGTATACAATACTTATAACAATAATCAATGTCTGTCTGTTGGTTTCGGCTAATCTCCGAAGTGGCTTGACCGATTTTGACTGCACTTTCACTGGCAGATAGCTAATATTATAAGGAGTAACTTAGAATATTTTTATTCTATAAAAATAATTAGGGGTTCAGCGAAAAAATCAAAACCCAAATACGTTAATAATATGTTACTAAACTAATCTACCACCCCATGCCACTTTGAAGGTTTCGTAAGAGACCACTGTAACGGAATTATTTATTAATTATCCTATAGAATGTGTAGAACATCTCTTTTACGCTTAGCGTGAAATATTCGGATTGTCTCCGGGAATCAGAGTCAAAGGTGCGAGGTGGCTAGTATCGCGATCAACAATTCATCAGTCAAACGTGGCGTTTAGGACAAATCCTTCCTACAAAGGTGAGGCTCATGTGTTGTAACGGACTATGGGACTGTTGTAGAAGAATAAAATACAGGTTACATAAGTAATGAGTCAGCCATTTTATTGGAGACTAGCAACACGCTCGGCTTCACCTGTATATAATGTGGCGGTATTTAAATGCAGGACACAACCACAAGTCCACTGCTAAAATCTCCTCGGCTCAATAAAAGGCATTTATTTCGAAAGATTTACAGATTTACATAGAATACAGACAGAAACCATTTTATGTATATATATAGATAGACGTAAAAAAATAAATGGTTGCTATTCCAAAAAGTCAAATAACTCTATACCAAAGGCTTCACGCGAAACGAATAGTTGCATTTTTTCAAGTGCCGAAATATCTCAGCATATTTTAGCTTTTTTTCTTTATCTTCATCAAGTCTTTGAAAACATTTCGCTCTCTATTCAAACCGACGAAACGCCAGAATTTTATTTAACAAGGTTCTATTTTTTATAAAGGATTTGTGTTCAAACGAGGTGTAGGTACTTAATTGTCTGGCGTTTGACATCAGGTACCATAATATACGAAATTAGATTGCGGAAAGGACTGTTTAAATCCCGCTGAATTGTGTTAAAGATAAACCTAAGTTTAAAATAAGATTTAGTAAGTCATATTTAGTAAACTACTTTAAATATCAAATAATAAGATAAGCACAAGGTACACCTGATGGTATGGCCTATAGATAACTACATTAATTTTCGATTGAGAATCAAAATGCAGATGTGTTGTCACCCTTAAGGACTAAGATGAAATACCTCGTTTTCAATTTAGTGATCTCTGGTTTTCTACACTCACCATACTAACCAAAATATAGCTGCTATTTTACTTTTGTATCCTGTGAGAGTGTATTCCTTCCCCGTTCGAACCGACATATTCGTGCTACCTTACTATCTTTGGTATATAATCAAAGCTTACTATACTACCGCAACGTGACTGTACCACGTATAAACGTATAAAAGCATAAACGAATGATTTTACTTAGGATACAAGGAATAATTCAATAATGAGAAATCACAAACTTTTATTACATACATCATTCACTATCTCAACTCTATATTGTCTTAAAACGTAGATAAAAAGACTCCAACGATAATTTGTACTAAAACGAGATTGTTAAATAAACAATAGGGGTTTTATAGATAAATTTACGACCGTTGGTCCGCTGTGACCCGGGTCGGGACGAGTTCAGAGCTGAAGAAACAATTAGAATGTTTTGCGAAGAGATTGGTCCGGCTGCTGTGCATGATTATGCCACGCCCCTAAAAGGCGTAGAGTAATTGAAAAATAGAACCGTTTGAATTTACTAAAAAAAATCTTTTTATTTTTCATCATAATTAATATTCATGTATCATTTTATGCATTAGGTTTTTATTTAAGCGGATTAAATATTAGTCTTGGTTATTAATTACCCCTTTGTATACATGTATATGTATTAGTAGGAAAGTGAATGATTTGAAATTTGTAGAATCTTATAGAATTAATTTATTTAAGTTTGCTTTTGAAGATATGCCACCCACATAATGTCGGAAGGAGGTCTGTGACTCACAAATAATTGTCCCGGGTTTGGATATGTATCAATGTGGAACTTATTTATGAACAGCTCAGGTGGTAAAATATAAAAAAAAATCTAATAGAAACTTAGAAAGAACGGCATCTAGAGCCAAATACAATACATGAACTAGCTGATATTACGAGCTGTCTTGTTTTAGTTCAATGTACACTCAAGTAGCAAGAGGCCGGTATGATAGCTCAAAAAATCGACAACCGATGAGCAGGAAAGGTTCGAGTGGCAGCGTGGTTGCGGTAAGTGAGTGACTAGAGATGCAGGGAGTCGATGGATGGTGGTGAATTAAAAGCGTGCTCTATGACATTCCTAAGAGAAGGCTATTAAGCAATGGCCTTGAGCTAGGCTGTAATGATGCTGATGATCTCGTCTTTTCTAAATTTCCGTCAGGTCTCTAAATGTGGTTACATTATATTATAGCTTCAAAAGAGTATGACTTCTAATAACTTTTGTGTGTAATTTTGGCTACTAATATTTTATTTTATCAACCTCTCAGCATATGGACCTTCAAGAAAAGAGTTCACTCTTTTACACGTAGTTTCTTTGGTGTTGCAGTAGTTCTTGTGTGTCCATGGTCACTTACCATCAGATGAGCCGCATGCTCGCTTGCCCCTCTTACTCATACACTTACCATCAGATGAGCCGCATGCTCGCTTGCCCCTCTTACTCATTTAAAAAAAAAATAATGATTTAAATTAAAAAATTAACTAAAATATTATATGCAAAATAAAAAATGCGTATCTATACATTTCGTTGCTCTATAAATATAATAATAAATTGACAGGACAATGCGATTAAATACGCCTCTAGGACGTCCCTACGCGAGACAAACACTGATTTATAAGTAAATGCATTCTTTTTGGCAATAGAAATATAAAAAAATGTATGATTTATAAAAGTATTTTTGTTTTCTTTTTTATTATATTAGTTTGGCAATTTGCTATTTGGTGGGGGTGTAGATGAATCGTCCCAATTTTGTTCCATATGTGTTGGAAGAGGCGAATATAAGAAATGTTTGTACAAATTTAGAAATGCCTGTAAAATGATTTCGGAAAACTACGGTACGCTAAAATGTCTCGTGTATTACAGACTTGAATGTCTCGTTGGTCTAGTGGTTGTAAGCTGATCACGCGTTTGAGTCCCGGGTCGGACCAAAAATCTGTTAGTGGGTTTCTTCTTTCAAAAAATTGTCAGTACAGTACAGTACAGTCAATAAGAAGAAGAAAGAAAAAGTGTAGGGAAGTGATAGGGAAAAGTGATTACTCTCTCACGGAACGGTTTGAAGATAATTGCTGTTTTATTCCCAAGTGATTCATCCCTAAAAGTTATACAGTCCACATCGAAGAATTAAGGCGTCGGGACCAGGACGACTTCGGAAGACCCGTAATCCCCGTCTGAACCTACTTGCTGAAAAAGAACGAGGTTATCGCCCTAGTGTGTTACTCCGTTGCGGAGATCACATACGTTGTTCCCGAACCCAACGTAGGTGTTATAGGAGGCCGGATCGAGAGAAGCCTCGATTCCTCCCTTCTGTTTCTTAATCGAATTCCGCTTGGTTCTTTTTCAATTGGTCCATGGTCCAATCCAGCAAAACGCTAGAGATGAGAATATGACAGTGAAGGAATACAGAGTGCATTTGCGCAGACACCACTATACCCAACATTTGTGTCTGCATACAAACTCTGCCAATGACTATTCTTCGTCGTGACCTAAATTTGGTCTCGAGGTGACCCAGACCAGCGACTGGAAGCGTAGTGATTACGGCAAATCCAATAGAGCAGTATTGACCTATGTATATATCTATATAGATATATAAATATTTCTTGTTATAAGCTGATGGGTTTGGAAACCATGTACTTCATAATCAGTTAATAAAAGTCCACTGTTGGACGAAGCCCCCTTGTGGAAATGATATGCCTTAATTATTATGCTTGGCAAAAATACAACGGAAACAAATTGAAAATTACATTTGTATGAATAAAGTTCAATTGTTTTTTTTATAGGATAGGGTGACAAACGAGCACACAGTCCACCTGATGGTAAGTGGTTACCGTGGTCCATAGACATCCACACCCGTAAGGAATAAGATGGAATGCCTCGTTTGCAGTAAAACGGGTCTCCGGGAGAATCAAAATACACATTTGTTGTCACCACTAAAGACTAAGAAGGAGTGCCTCATTTCTGGTAAAAAAGATATCCTGTCTCTACACTCACCATACGAAACACAGCAGTATTAAGCTACTATTTTACGCGGGTATTCTGTGAGAGCGTGATCCTTCCCCGGTCGAGTCGACCCATTCGTGCTACAACTATACTTCTAATATAACTGCAGCATGGCTCCACCACGTATAAAATTTCTAATTCACACTAGCTGTTCCTCGCGTGGAACATCATCCGCGTGGAATTTATTACGATTGGATTTCATGAAAAAAGATTTCGCTCAGAGCCCTAACTCTTTTTCTGAAATAAATGTGAAGTTTTTCTAAAAAGCCTAAGTTACTCCTTATAACATCAGCTATTCTTCAAGCGAAAGTCCTGTCAAAATCGGTCCAGCCATTTTGGAGATTAGCCGGAACAAACAAACAGACGGGCAGACACAGACAGACAGACCGACTGATAGAAATTATAAATAATTTTTTTTGTTATAGTTACCGTATAATGCCGTATAATTTCTCAATTCTGAGACAAAAATTAATCATAGCTTTAAAGGCAACATAAACAAATTAAAATTTACATATAATGTATGAATAAAATAGTTCAATGTGTCACTTTTATATTCAGTCGAATCTTGTGTTTTTATCTGGCAAGCATCACAAAACTAATCTCGTAGAACATATTATGTTGTTTTAGTAAAATTGTAAGTAATCGAGTACGAATTTTGTCATAAAATCTCGTTATGTCAAAATTTAAAAAAATGAACCAGTTTAAATATGGTTTACGAGATCGAAAATGTTCGTCATTCCCCCTAACAAAGTTCATAGTGCGTTAAGCTAACTGAGAACGTATTTAAGGCACTTATACTCCATTGAAACTTTAGCAAAGCGAACGCTAAAACGGTATGCGGTGTGGGTGGGTACAATTTGCCTCCCGAAGGTTTATTTCGTGTTTTATGTCAACAAGTTCACGACTAGAATGTAGGCGCGCGATCGGATTTGAAAATTTTTCGAGAAACGAGTGTTGCTGCGTTCGCTAATTGGAAGTATCTCCGCAAACCACTCATAAAGCGTTAAGATGTCGGACTGCCACTACTCTCATAGTTTTGTAACTGACGTGGGTATAGATTAGAATTAGTTATGTTCATATTCTCTTGTGTGGGCTAAGGGGTACCACAACCTCAATATCACAATCACAATCTCTATCTAAATAGTTACATTAAGTCGTCTGAATAGCCCGTCTGAATATAACCCTTTGGGGTAAAAAAAATACTTGAAATAAGATGTTCCCAAATGTATTTAGCCATGGACAGGTGCTTGTACACTATACTTAAAATTAGGAAAACACATTTTAAACGGTTTTCAACTGTCTCACTATTTTATAATGGCTTTTTTTGCTGGTTAAAATTGCAACACACTGTCGTTTTTATTGACTAGTGACGTTTGACATGATGTTTATTTCACGTAGTTTTGGCATTGTTGTGACAACTGACAGTTTTCTTGATATTTACCAATGGTCGTTTTATGGTTTAGTGTCATTGTTTATAAGCACAAAGTAACTAAATCAGTAAGAAGCCTTGTTGAAGGTCGATAAAAATAATTGATAAACATCGATTATTTACCACGCCAAGATACATTTAAATGAATTACCTATATTTTTCCCGCATTCTACAGATATTTCTCTTCTTTTTTTTGAGGAAGTGTACATAGATCTGGCCCATTTTGAAACATCTGCTTTACGGTATATGAGATAATCCTTAAATATGATGTATTTAATGGAAAAGGCATCATAAAAAGCGGTTCACAATCAATGAAAATATCGCGTAATGTACAAATAAAAGAGAACACACTTTTACATTATTGAATGGACCATGAATCTCCCCCTTTTTGAAGTCGGTTATAAAGCTTCGCATTAATGATGACTGTAGATTTTGCCTCCAGTCGGTGTTCACTAGTAGTTATGCCCTAATCTTCGTGAATTACAACTAAAAAACGTAAGTTTTTATGCTTTATGTTTATGTATTTGTGTTTCAGTGTAATATCTAAGAGCGTAATTTTAAATAACAGTTTCCCATTACCCTACTGAAACTTTAAATATTTGTTAAGCTGTTAATATTTTTATCAAGACATATTATGCGAACTTAGGTAGGTAATATGTATATATTAATAATTATATATGTTAAATGACTCAAATATAGCATTGCAATCGGGATAATAATTTAAATTATAAAATTTAAAAAAAACCCGAAACAAAGAGCTAATGTTTTTCAACCGGCTGAACAAATCTTCTTGGAACATAGTTAAGAACACCTCGATTAAGATACCTATAAAACGTAAAAGAAAACTTGATCTAAATCGGATCTGCCGTTCAGGACTTATAATGCCTCAGACAGACACACAGCTTACACTACAAACTTATAACTCTCCTCTGTTTTCTTTGAGGGTTAAAAACAAGTCGCAACCCATTAGTAGAACTGAATTCGTTGATAACATTTATAAATCCATTGAAATCTCGTTCTGTTCCATTCCATTTTTTACAATTCAGTTTATTACAATAGCGCTAGCGACAAGCGAATAGTTTTTCAAGGTTAGATCTGTCAGGATCTCAGATTGTTTACCATATTCAGTAACAAGAACATTAACATTAAATTTGCTTAAATAGTTGAAGTGGCCTTGAACTCTTGGCGTGCTCTCAGAGCAATGGGAGGTGCTCTACGGTAAGGCACGTTTATTTTTACAAAAATTTTTAGGCATGTCTTTTAGAGGGAGCAAAAGAGCATGCCGCTCATCTGAAAAGTGTTGACCGTCGCCCATGAACAACTACAACACCAGAGGAATTGTAGGTGCGTTGCCAACCTTTCGAAAAGGAGTAAGCTGTTTCATATTCCTCTGCAATACCTATCAACCGACCTGGTTTTTTTCAGTCGACTTGGTGGTAAAAGGTTGCTGCCTAGAATTGACACCTGTTGGTAACAAATATCAAACAAAGCAGTCGTCACCTTGAGTTAAGATATGTTGCCTTACAGCCCACATTTAACCTGACTCTAAACATTCTTCAAACCAACGCACAATTACAAATAATGGCTTATATATATGCAAATGTTAAAATAATCTAAGGGCGTTTTAAATCAACTATCATAAAGTTAATAATTATAGAAATACAGACAATACAGTAACTGGGGCTCAGCACTCTACTGTGGGAAATCGGAATGCGTCAATAAAGGCACGTATGGAAATTCACTATGCTGCGTTAGGCCATACCTAAATGTATGATAGTGAAAGTTGGGTGTAACAGAAGAAGTATAAGAGTAAATAAAAGTTGTAAAAATGCGATCATTAAGGAGTATGTTAGGGTCGACTCTAAATGAGAGTGTCACTAAAGTGAACAATAGTGTGATAAAAGAAAAGAGTGTGGTTTGCAAGAATATGTTGTGACCAGGTTTGAAAAGCCAATGCTTCGGTTGTCTGTGTTCATATACGCGTTCAGCATAATATACCAGATAGTTGTACCATTATCTATCGGCTTCGATCTTTCTGGCCTTATCCAGGAAGGTAAATGCACCTATTTCCGCGGTGTTTTTATAAAACTTAAAAGTATACCTAACAACAATTAAGCATTTACTGCACCCTTTTGAAGGTTTGGCTATTTTTATCAACACCGTAATTGGTGAAAAGAAGTCGGAGACACCTTATGTACTTGGTTCTTACGAGTGTACAAAGTGAATAGATTAATTCAGATATAGTATAATATAATATACGTACAAAAATTTAGTGTTTTCGATAGAAAATATAATCCATGAAATAGTTTGACTCGAAGAATTAAATACACGGTACAAAAATGACCAAAAAAATCACTTTTTACAACACAATTTAACAAAACATGATACACACGTGCACAAGGTCCAAAATGTATGTAGCCACGCTACAGAGCTGAGTCAGCAGCTGGTCTGGTCCCACGGTCCAGATCAGCTGCTGACTCAAAACTAACCAATTATTTTAAATCGTATACACATTACTCCAGATCTTTGATGATGTAACTACGCAAAATTATATTATCAATTTAATAAGAGATTTTGCAGTAAAAAAGAGCTTGGAAATTGCTCGTAGACGCAGTTCTTCTAAATATCTCGGAATATCGTGCCAATTTTAGAACCCCTTGGAGTTAGGTGCCTTTACCTTAGTCGAAATTATGCAGGTACCTCATGGAAATTGTTATCGTTACTCATAATGAACTAAAGGATCGCACTAGCGTCTCCTTAATCTTAATGATTAAGGGGACGCCACCGCTGACCGTCCTTCAATAAGTGACATACAATACAAATAATTAATATTGTTATTATCAATGAGAAGATCTTTATATACTTACGTCGAAACAATTGCGCTCGGATGTGAAGAGCACCATGGACGGCGACCAGGAGAAGCAGGAACGACCTCGTTCCCATATTTAGTCAGCTTAATCACTATAAAGTCGCATCTATATCGTTCGATCTAGCACACAGATAGTTGTTGGAAGCTGTAAGAATTGAACGGCTAAGATATTGACTTCTTTTCTCCGTATCTCCGTATATTGCCCATCAACGTCCTTCACACAGCTACAACACCAGTGGTTTGCAAAATTGTCCTAAAGTAACGAGTCAAAATGACTATACCTTTCTATGAACAGATATTAAAAAACGGCCATTCAGTCTTTAATAATGCACTTTGCAACAGATTAGATCTCTCTAATTAAGTTAATTATTTAATTACTTAAACATTTTACTACTTTATTTTTAATATACTGCACTGTTCCGATTTCATTAATTAATGTTTAACATGACCATAGTAATTTTATTGCATAATGTTCAAATCAGGATCGAGACACGACACCAATATTACATGGAAAATGCATTTCATGTTTGTCTCGTTACGGGGTTCGTACTACGCGGTTGATATTTCAGAACTAGCTAGTTTTAATTGAAATAAAAGTACATGTTTACATTGTATATGCATCGACTTATTCAGAACAAATGTACTCAAAAAACCTTATGAATATTTCATCGTATTGTTCAATATGTCTCATTTTTTGACGCTTTGTCTAAACTATCTCATTGTTTATTCATTACAATTCAAATTTTACGGTGAGTATTTAGTATAAAGTAAAGTAACTCTTGGTGATCTTAGACCTCCAGGACTTATAATTAAGCAAACAAGGTACGCTGATTTCTGAACTACGCACAGGTTTAAAAACATATATAATGCGTAAACAAACACAAACGGCTTTACTTATGTAGTTGCACTTATAAAGATTCTTTTTTCTTCAGCGTAACCGCGGCCTTGCACATGGGAATAAAGATATTTTGCAATGTAATCTCAATCTACAATTTTCGCATATTTTCTATAATTACTAGTCAACATAACGACTTCATTAATAAAATCAACGTCAAGTTAAGAAATATTTAAAGATACTTTTTACGCTGCACTAAATAACAAAAGAAAGTAGACAGGTATAAAAATATTATTACTTAGTAAACGGTTATGAAAGATTAAGGTCAATAATGTTTTATTAAAGCTGTTAAATTGATACCGTTACAGTTATCTTGAACTAAATAAATTTAACACAATAAGAGCAGACGCATGGGGCTAAAAGTATTTATTTTTGATCGGGAGCCCTTGAATCCGACAGCATCTGGTTTTTACTTCGATCATCTGGATGTAATACGTCACCGCATCATATTCCCGCGCCTCCCGACCAAAAGAAAAATTGAGATACATACTCACGATATTTTCATTTTACTAGTTCACTAGATATTTTAGGTAGTTCATACCAGTTCATTAGAAATATGATGGTATAGCTAGTCGCAACTTAATCGAATAAAAAAAATAAAAGTTTAAAAAAATATTTTTTTAATTTATTAGTAATATTGTGGTAATTACAACCTGATCCTAATTTCTTCAGACGGATTCAGTAGGAATTAGTAGGAAACCTACCCACTGTACGTATAACCGCATCGACCCTTCACTTTTTCACGTACTTATATTACAATAAAAAGTAAATAAATATTTGATAAAAATGAAAATAATAACGTTTATTCTTTCTTATTTTATCGCTTATATTGACTTATATTTCCGACGTTTCGAGTATTTTACAGCACTCATGGTCGCGGAGAGACTGAGGTTTTCGAAGACCCAATGTTATAGTTAACTATGGTTACCTTCGGTTTAGAACTATTAAATTTTGGTTGATCTACGCACTATGATTTAGAGTATCGGACAGTCTAGCGGTTAATTCTTGGATTGGGATTAAATGTTATAATGCAGCAGATGGTAGCACCCTGCCCATCTTCTCTATTGATATTAGGATGTTTTTTTTATTTCAATAGCCTCACGAATTATGATTCGAAGGAGTCGGTGTTCTTTAGTGAGAGTTTTTAGTATATCAAATCACGAATAAGAAATCATTCTCCTCACAATTTACACTCGATATTACAGATATATTATATTTAGTTAAAATTATATATTATTAAGGTCACCGTTAGTTATATTTTTGGGAATTTATTGTTTGATATGAGCGGGTGTCTGACTAGACTTGTGTCACAGATCACCAGTTCTGGGTGAAATAACGAAGTAATACAGAGGTTTTGCCTTGTTTTGATTAATGCAGCGTAAATATCATTTATGTTGTATATTTTCGATTTCACAAAAAAAATCTCCAAGTTTGGTAGATAAATAATAACCAAGATCACTCTTGGTTTTTATCTGTATCTGTTCGTTGCATTTCATGACAATGATTAGCCCGGACATATAGACAAACAAAAAATTTAAAAATGGTTATTCATGTCTGAACGGCATTTGAATCACCCCCGAGCTCGAGTTTCATGGTAAATAGTTTATAATACATTTGTTTTTTTTTCAACTACAATAACACTTACTTAAAAAAGGACTAAAGTTTCGTCTGTTTGTTCCTGACCTAAGCGAGCGAAATGAAAAATATTAGTGCGGTGCAAATGGAAGTATGTCAGACCTTTTCACAGTCTTTAGACGACAAGAAAGCTTGTCGTAATCAGTGGCACTGTCTTCGGTTACTCAACCTTTCTTTGTAGAAACATTATTTCAAGTTCGTGAAATTTTTGCTTAGTGTATTGCTTTTTACTGTGAACACATATGCTTACTGTAATATAAAAATAACGGGGAATCAAGCTCGCTCACGTTTTTACTGTTGCAAAAATATCAATTCTGTTATTTTTTACGTCAGAGGCCGCAGATCAGAAAAATTTATTAGATGTAATATGTGTAGTCAAATAACGTAATATGTTTAACAAATTTGTTATATTGAAGTGCACGCGCGCGCGCACCGCGTGTGTGTGTGTGTGTGTGGTGTGTGTGTGTGTGTGCATGGTATATACTATGTACCCATATATGTATATAGTATATACCAAAAACTAAACGATTTGTTTCATTTTTCGTAATGCGTACTGCAAAGGAGTGGAATGAAATAATCCGGCGTCTGTCTTTATAATACAATGTGGCTTATGCAAAAATAACATGAACTTTATCACTAATTCTATAAGTACAAGGTAAAAACTGTAATGGAACGGTCTATGAAAATGTTTATGTTAAGATAAGGCACGTTTTCAGATTGCTAATTTCTTGTTATACAATTAGATTATTTTTTATTTTAAATATTTCTTTTTCTTATTTAAGGCAAATGCTTTACTAAAATTCCACCTGTAGGCCTATTGACTAAATTTATTGATATCATAATTATACATACGACGCAATAGTCATTTTATAGATAGTGCGTCGTATGTATTACAATATTTCTATTCTTATAAAGAAGTTATATAGCATACAATGCAATGTACGTCAAAGTGAATACTATTTTGATATTCAACGTAGTATGCGCGAATAGTCTTGTTGATGATATTTGCAGTAGTGTAACCTATATCATATTCTTAAAAGTAAACGATAGAATCAATAGAATACAATCTGTAATAGGAAGATAAGATATTTCTTCCAAATATGGAAGTGTTTATAGTAAGTTATAAGACAGCATATAAATTGATCCAACTGTAAATACGGTAACATGAGCGCTATACCCTCCTACTCCACCTGTATACACACTTATCTACTATATTGTTCTTAATAAACCGTCAGTTTTAAAACAGTATATTGTTATGATAATTTGTCAAAGATAACGACAGTATCAAGAAAGTATCAGTAGTGAACATTGAATTATCTTCACCCTAACCTTACAGTGCTTTGGTCTGGCAATCTACTGCTGCATACGGGTCTTGGTCAGGCAACTAATACATTATTTTCAGTTTATGATCCTCCCTAGTAGCTGCTTTCGGTTGCAGCGACTGCACTTTTAGAATTACGTTTAAATTTTTACTGCACTTCTCAGTCGTGTTCTTGCTAGCGATGGCCATAGCCGATTTTAGTAAGAAAAATACAAAAACACACTTGATATATTATAGGCATGTGTCATTCATTCACTTCTAGTGACCCGATCATTACAGTATTTACGGAGAGACAGAAAGAATTTAAGGAAATTATTATATTAAGTTTAGCCTCTCAATACACTTATTAAAATGTAATGCGCGTACAAATATAAAAGAAGCTTTAAAAAAATAAGTGATATTTATTCTGTAAATACGAGGAATAGACACAAGCTAGTAATGCCAGTTACTCGACTCCATCGAGTCAATACTTCATTCCTGGGACGATGTATACACTTTTACAACAAAATCCCAAAAAATATACAAAATTTGACACTCACAAAGTTCAAAAACTTTATCAAACCAGTTTGTACTCGTATAAAAAGGGTTATTATAATATTAAGGAGGTTATGATAATAACCGCTGGGAGAGGTGATCCCTCCAAAGCTATTAATAATTTGTTTTGTGTTATTAATTGTAACATATATGATTGTAAGCTAAGTAAGTAATTGTTTTTTTTGAAGTCCCTTCCCAGGTCAGAGGTTTTTTGTCCGAACCAGTGGTAAATAAACAAAAAGTGACTTTCAATATGACTTGTTTATAATCTATATTGAATAACGGAAGTTTCTATTTCTGTTTCTGTATCAATTCTATGATGCGACATGGGTCAAATAACGAACGAATCGTTCACGACTGACACAAATCTTGTATATTCGCAGATGGTCGCCTTTAAGGTAAGCCCGCAGACTTTAGCCGTTAGACATTTTCAAAAATTAATTTTTTAATGTGCATTACTTGAAAGATCCGAACTAACCACTCTAATGCTACTCCGCAACATCTATTCCATGTTGGCACATTTTAACATTTTTAGGCATTTTACTGCCTTTTGTAGATTGCTAGAAGCCAGGTGCATTAGACATTTGAATAATATCCTCTTTTTAGCATCTTATAGATGTTTCCATCGACTATCTAGTTTCTAAAAATAAAAAATATAAGTCACATTAGAGAGCCCACGATAAGTACTTATTCTATTATTAAGGCACAGCAGCGAAACCAATCGCTTAGTTACGTCGCGAACGTAATGCCATATAAATTGTTCGTAGTGGAATTACAGCGATGTACAGCCGTCCACGTAAAATATAATCAAATAGATTGCCTCGAAGTAACTTCGCATGCCACATTATGTTATTTAAATTAAACCCGCGTATCAATATTCTGCACGCGCACCATTGTTGAAGTTCGTACGCTGAAAAGTTTCCTGTCATTCCTACGCCGCGCCGTGTACTGTTACAGGGATGTTTACAAGCAATAATCGATAGTGTAATAATACAATTAAATTGATACAGTCTAGTTAGGTACAGAAGTCGATATAATTGATATTTTGTTCCGATTTTTATTTGAGGTTTGCGTTGTGACCTAATTTTAACAATGAACAATTACACGCGAAACTTTTACAGTGACTTGATTCTATCGTAATAATAGAGTATTGATTCTCAAATTAACTGTAAGTAGACAAAGAGGCAGTAGTTTCGTAGGTGTTGTGAATTTGCAACTGTATTTCGATGGCATCGCATTAGCAGTTAAGAAACGAGGCACACAGACCGGTCGTACATGAGGTATTGCTGTCACATATGGGCCAGTGCGCAAAGTGCAACCTAACAGTTTTGGATTTAATGGAAAGCCGTACTAAGAGGCTTATTGGAAAGTCGAATTTGGTTTAAATTAATCTCACCAGTCTCGAACACAGCTGCAAAATAGCCAGATTTTCGGTGTTCTGCATATTCATACATATTTCGGAGAGTGTGCGCAAGGATTACATTACTTAAATCTTTCTATTCCTTTCACCATTGGATAACCGGATATCCGTCCATTCTCCAACCCTTTGTAACAACAAAAACAACAGACTTACCACGCATTCGAACTTAATGATTTCATTAATCTTCATACGTACAGCAAAGGAGTGGAATAAGTTTTTCCATCGGAATACAATGGTGGTTATCTTCAAAGCAAGAGTGAATAGGGTTTTGTTAAACTATGTCAGCTGCACTCAACTTACTGTTATAGAGAATAGTAAAAAACAGACCTTCGATGACTTGGAAAAACAAGCTGAAGACGATCGGACTTATATAGGATGAAGTGAAAGTTATCGCGTAATTGCGGAAAGACTGGAGAAAGTGGTTGTAGCCCTATGTAACCCCAAGATATTTAAGGAATACCACAAAAAACAACGTGTAAAAATAATACTTATTTATAAAATAAAAATTTCGGTAAATCACTGTTATTTTTATTTATCTATGTAGTTATTGGTGTAAAATAGATTAATTTTTTACGTTTAAGTCGAACGTAATCTTTTTTAACGGGTCATCAACACACAAGCATGGGGGATGGTGATCACTTACCATCAGATGATGGGCCGTATCTTCGTTTGCCTCCTCTTAAATAAAAATTAAGTCCGACGTACTCGTACAGTTTATATATTTTTATCGTAGAAATATACAAGTTACCTTTAAATATAAAACACGTCGATTGATTTCGAAATGTGGATTACATTGCAAGCAAATTCCAAGTTCTACGACAGTTAGTATGTAATAGGACAGACGCACGATGTTGCTTAGTGAAGTGGTACAAATCAATAATCGGAGGCACCAGACCGTGCAACAATTCCATTTTTTTTCTTGAAACTCAACTAAAGAATTGAAATATTTAAGAATTATTTATTTTTATTTAGATTTTTGCACATCGCACACATATTGTCTGTTAAATATTTCGTCTGGAAAAAAAAATTGATTTCTCTTTCAAATGCCTCAATGTAAGCGACCTATACTTCAATAAGGATGGCTATAAACATGTCATACGTACATGTATATAATATCATCATCATTATTAGAGCCTATCGAAGTCCGCTGCTGAACACGCCCCCCCATGTGTCTTTCTAAAGCGCGGGCGGGGGGAGGGGGGGGGGGTTTAATGGCAATTTTTTAGTACTTTCAGTTGTTATCCGGAAAATCCCAACTCCTTTTTCAGCCTATGGCCTCCTGGATCACCTGGATCGTGGAGGTAGTTAACTTGCATTAATTGCTCAGTGACATAAAAATCCAAGCATGGAACCATTCATTGTAGGCTATACAAATTAGTGTTAGTTTTAAAAAACCTTGAACTACAGCGGCTTTTTAGCATGCAAAAAACTTGTTCTCTTTGGTAACAGACCAGAAATCTTCGACATTAAGCCCAGAAATGTACGGTCAAAATTCTTGCATTCATGTTAAAACTAAACGTGACACTTTGTGAAGAGAAACATAAGTAAATTTGATATTCTGTTGGCACCCACTAGCAGTAAATTTTATACTAAATAGTATCATTATAATATTTAAAAAAAAAACAATTCTGCTTAATGCTTTTTAGCTATTATGAAAAAATTGTAGTAGGAATGACTATCGTGACTTTATAGGCGTTATAAGTATATAATCGTCGATTGTCGCTTACTTAAATTAATTATTAAATAACTATTTCTTTCTACATATTGTCATTTAGTGAAGGAGAAAGAAAAGAAAGAGAGGAACTTATAGCATTTCTTAAATTGAATTTACGTCGATTTTGAATGAGGTATTTCACTAATGACATAAGCTCGGGTCGTTGTTACTCAAGGGTCCAAGCGAAAGCCTGAAAATTTCTTGGTACGCTAAAGTCTCGAGATCTTTTCCCGTTAATAGAGCAGTTGGTATTATAATTATTTTCGACTGTTACCACTTTCTTCACTTATACGGTAAGTAAAATTAGATTAAAAAAAAAAACAGAAATAAACGTGTCACCGGCGAACCGGAGGTTGCCCGCCCTATGGTTTCAACTATTATAGTATAAAATTACCCGCGGAACTTACATTATAATGTCATTTTAATTTTCTCGGTAATAAGAAGAAATGCGAGAAAAACTGCATATCCGAGGATAACATTTCAAGGCAATGGAACTCGACAGCAGGTACTGGACTGATTATATTCCGAGAGACTGAATTTTTTATATTCCTTGGGACTGACGAACATCTCCCGCTTTATTGCATTCTTGTAAAATGAAGACAAGCGTTTGGAGTAGTATTTTATGATATTAACACGAATCCGCAGCATCTTAATCCGTTGATTATCCACTTTCTACACAATTAAATCGAGCCCCGCTCGTTAAATAGACTTTGATATACAAACGCTACAAGTAAAAGATACTTGAAGTTTGAAATAAAATAAATAAAATTAGTTAAGTTCGCGCCGGAGCCTGCTGCGCTAATTACGTGCATTTTCTTAAATTAGTCGCTACAGGATTCGTTACTAAGCGAAAGTTATTTATAAGCACCATTGTTTGATTTCTATCAATTATTTAGTAAAACAATTTATATAATTAACCGCGGGCTATTTGCAACCAGATATTTTTAAAACTTGGTTTAATTGTTGGATTAAATACTTTTTTTTATAGAAGAGGGTGCAAACGAGCATACGGCTCACCTGGTGTTAAGGAATTGCAGGTGCGTTGCCGGCTCTTTAGAAAGGAGTAAGCTTTTTTTTTGAACCTTCAAAAAAAGAGTAGCGTATCAGTCCGGAAAAATCGCCGGTGGTAAACTATTCCACACTATTCCACAGAGAGGTAGTACGCGGAATAAAACTCCTAGTGAAACGTACAGTGGTGGACCGCCAAGCATCCAGATGGTGTGGATGGTATCGGGACGTTTGCCGCGTAGTGCGTTCACGAAATTTGGCGGCTGGGATTAATCCGAACAATTTATTAGAGCACTCCCCGTGATAGATGCGATAAAATACGCAAAGAGATGCAACATCTCTTATCAGCGCCAGTGAATCGAGTCAATCGGAAAGCACTCGGTCGTTGACGATTCGGGCTGCTCTGCGCTGAACGCGGTCAAGTGGAAGTAGCTAGCACTGGGGAGCCGCAGCCCAGAGGTGGGAACAGTATTCCATGTGCGGCCGAACCTGCGCGTTGTAAAGTTGCAGGTGGTGCGCCGGCATGAAATACTGTCCCGCTCTACTGAGCACGCCAAGCTTTTTAGAGGCCAATTTGGCCTTGTCTTCCAAGTGACCACGAAACCGCACGTTACTCGATATGTCAACGCCGAGGATTCCGATACTGGCTGAGGCAACAAGGGGAGTTCCTTGAAACTGAGGAGATACGACAAAAGGGTTCTTCTTAGCGGTTAATGCTTAAACTTGTGTCTTCTGAGTGTTAAACTGGACTGAATTTAGTCTCACCAAATCCGTGACATTGTTCAGCAAAGACTCGACCTCATAAACAAGTTTGTACTGGTACTCGGAGACGTTTTCCAGAGAAATATTGGCACGGCCGGTATACAGAGCATCACCAGTGCTGTCATCTGCATAGCAATGAATGTTACAGGTAAACTACTGTGGTTAACCTTGTACTACAGGTTTTTTAGCTTGTTCGGAGTGATAACGACGGGAATACATAGGTAGCGCTAAAGACTCTGGTAATATTTAAATAGTAAATGATTATCAAATTTGCTTATTTCCCATTTTAAATTCAATGTCGCAGAAATGTGAATTCTTTGTTTACATATAGAGGAAGTTTACAAAATTGAAACAACTATCGAAAACTAAACTAAACTGAATTTTATCTCATTCGATCGAAAAAAATAAAAGCCATGGTGCTCTTACACCACAGAACACTTAATATTTCCGCTATATTAGGTGTTCTGTGTCTTACACCGATAGATCGACAATATGAACTTACAAAGATTCCTTCGCTGGTATAGAATATTAGTTATTGATATAGAATTGAACTTTATTATTAAACGTAAAACGTTATTATCTATATGAATAATCTAGTGAAATGCTACATTCTTTGGTTCAACAAAACATTAATAAAATGTATACTTGCTTTGAAACTGATATTAATTTTGTTTGGTTTCGCGTGCACGATGCTTGCTATCTTTTGATTTGGCTTAAGTTACCCGGAAAAGCGAGGCTGATTCCAGCAATATTAAATACTTATTTCAGTACCTATATTAAAAAAATGTTAAACGTCTTGCTTAATTTTAGTATATTATGAAACATTTAGTTTAGCGCTATTAGATTTAGGTATTTAATTACTACTTTTTCCATGGTGAACGCACATGAACATTTATTATATATAAACTCTATTGACATAATTAATTCATTTAGTACCCGGATGACCGAGCCTTCCTCGGTTTTTTTGAAATTAGATTTAGATATAAACTACATACTGATGAATAATATTTTCTGATCTTATTAACATAATAGAAAAAACTGAACTGGTTATTTTAATAAAAAATCATGAGTGCAATTAGTTTAATTAAAATTTTCGTATTTTTAAAAAATACTAAAAAAAAGGCTTGAAATAATAGATTTTCTCACAAAACAAGGGAACTTGAAAAAAAAAGGGAAAGAAGCCGGACCAGAGCCAGGACGCGAACCACGGCACTCCGATATCGCGCCCGACCGACATCCTGAGCTATTACGATCGTTAGTAATCTGACAAAATTTACCTTCTTATATTGCAGCAGTTTTTTTATTGCCTGAAAACACGGACAAAAGGTCATTTTCTAAAAATAAATCCTAGCTAGATCGATTTATTGCCCCCGAAACTCCCTGGACACTAAATTTTATGAAAATCGTTGGAGCGGATTCCGAGATTCCGATTATATATATATATATATACAAAAATTGCTCGTTTAAAGGTATAGGATTCGCTTAAACATGGTACATCAGAGGTGACAATATTGGATATTGAAAAGACATAGTCATTGATTAATTTAAAACAAATAAATATAAATAAAATGTTACACATACGCTACGGTAGAATTGTCTCCTGTATCGTAAAAGCTTTGTGAATATATAAATTGCACATCGACACAAGAAATCAAAACGGGACAATTATATGAAGATCATGCAAGTAGTTGTTACTTGCAAGATATGGGCCCGTATGTTTGCCGCTAACACACGCTTAGCATCTCTTATATTCTATCTCTGATTCCCACAATCTCTCTTTCCGGTAGCCAAAGAGTATTGCACCCGCTGCTGTGTTTCTTTTGACCTGCCCTGGTCAGTATAATCACAGACAGCGAGATTTTTAATTTTGGTCATCAGAAAGAAATGACAACATACCTTTGTTTGAAACTGGTGTCTATAACCAGATCCTTACAAATGGCTACTGCAATCCGTAAAGGATTACGGATTGCAGTAGCCATTTGTTATCAGATAGACTAAAAAGTTCTTTGCCTATTTTGGTTCAAATGTCATTGCTGGTATTTGTAATACCGCTAACGCTTTTCACTCACGCCAACACAAACGATAATCGGCAAATAGTTGCTCTTTATGGAAATCTAAGGGCTGTCACGACATCTTCCTTGTTTTGGCTTCAAGCGTGCGGCCTTAGCTCTCTGTGCCCTAATGATATTAGCAAGTTACAAATTGTTTCAAATTCGAGCAAGATTTTATATATAAGCTATTGATATATAAGCTATTCATTGCATTATTTATTAATTCTTTGCATGAATTGAAAATTTAATCTGTTGGCTGTTCATGATACATTTTCATGGAAATTGCTCATACCTTCTAGATATAATTGCGGAAAATTGCGTTCTATATATAATGAATTTGAAGTAAAATTTGAAAAGTTAATTGAAAGTTTGTTTTTGATTAAATATTTGCTTCGGGGTTAATTTTGACAATTTTTTAACTGTGCATATTTTTAAATTTACATCTATAAGTATAATGGCTTTTGTTAGGCTTTTTAAATTTTACCATTTTTTACATTTTTCATATACTTACATACTATTGCAATTACTGAAATTAATATTGTAATGAATATTGTATAATTAATAATAAAGAAGACTGATTTATACAATTGTTGTTATTTCGTTAGAACTCAAGAAGATTTTACGGTAAATGATGTAAGGCATTGTTTTACTTTAAAAAAATGTCTTTTACTAAGACAAAAAAAAATAAGACTGTCCGACCTTTTTACCAAAATGTCCGGCTAAGCTCGCTGGTCTGTCAGGCCTTTCGATTTTAAGACCTGGCAACCCTAGTTTTATTTTAAGATTTAATTAAAAGTTTTTAACTTTTAACCCACCCATAGTTTAGATTATCCATTTTGAAATCTAATTCATATAAAATATAACAAATATTTCAAAAAGAATCTCTACACTTTTGTATCAAATTGACTTATCTCGCTACGAAAACCGTCAAATATTTCACCTCATGTGCCAGAAAAAGTCATGTACCTTATTGATGGGGTTTGGATTTTACGGCTTAGGTATTTTAGAATAAATATTGCTTCTAAATAGTTGTACAGACCCTTTTCACTGGAAACGAGGTATTTCAGCTTAGTCCTCAGGGGTGACGACGCATCTGCATTTTGATTCTTAATCGAGAATCGACGTAGATGTCTGTGGGCCACAGCATTCAGTTACCAACAGGTGGACTGTGTGCTTGTTTGTCACTCTTAACCTTTAAAAAAACATCTCACTAGCCCAGAATTCCGTCTTCCGTCCGTGTAGGTGATCGATTAACAATGAAAACGCAAACCCACCTGAGGAATAAGATGAAATGCGTGTTACTTATAAAAAAGATCTCAACTTCTCGTCACTTAGTTTAGCAAATGAAACACAGCATCACCTCCCCAATCGTTTAACATTAGAATGGTACAAAGATATAATATTTACATCATTAAATTGCATTAAACTGTTTAACTCTCGTGATATTTTTACGTTGGAAATTGGAATACATTATCCATGACAGCCTATAAGAGTTAACCGCTGAACATAGGCCTCCCTCATAGATTGCCTCATGGGGCGCGGGCGCGGGGGGGGGGGGGGGTTGTGGCCATAGTTGTCACGCTTGGCAAGCAGGTTGACAACTGCAGTGTTTGAAGTGAAAACTTCTTTAGCACCGTTGTGATTTGAAAGACTATGAAACGAAAAAGCGACTGTAAAAAGAGACAGACACATAAATTCATAAGATTTAATGTGGGCGAAAATGAGATAGGAAGCATTATGGATTATAGCTCAATGCTCGCGGGACAAAAGTCGTAAACGCCGCCGAAACGGCGTCGCTTACGCGTTTTGTTCATCAAGGTACGAAGGTGTCGTGTGCCTATAGATCAAACAAGCAGTGAAGAACGGCCAAACCTCAACTTTGTAATAGATATAATTGATATAAATCTTTTTGTAATTAGTGAGTACTATATAATAATAATAATGTCCTCCAGACCGAATTTCGGCCACGGCGGCCTGCCTCAACGGAGGCTAGCCATCGGCGCAGGACAGAATTTATAGAAGAGGGGGCAAACGAGCATGCGGCTCACCTGATGTTACGTGACAACCGCAGCCCATGATCAACCGGTTATAGTGCCCAAGTGTATGCATGCGCAAGCACAGGTGCACTCACTATTCCCTCACTCTCGTAATTCGATGGGACGGTAAACCGACACGACCGGGAGAGAGATCAAGCGCAGGACCAACGGCTTTACGTGCTTTCCGAGGTGCGAGGGGTGAGACACCGCCAACTTCATGACTCCGGGCAGCTACTGAGAATTTCTTGACAGAAACACTCAATATGTAATTGATTTTTTGGCCCGACCCAGGACCTCATTATCAGCAGTCGCAGTACTACAGTCACTAGACCAACGAGGCAGTCAATAGTGAGTACTATTTAAGGTATATCGAGAAGAGTATTTAAAAAGTTATATAAATACTGTGTCTAAGATATAAATTAAAAGGATTGTTACATTTATTTAATATAAAATAAAATTTTCTTATATTTTATGTCGAACTTGCAGTTTAAATTATAATATTAAATAAATCATTTAAAGTATATGTATTTCATACTTCATTTCATTTGAAGGTTTCACTTCTGTCGCGTGTGAGATGCACGCATGTTTTTTTTAAATTATTTCAAGTTTTTATCAGAAGAATTAAATAAAGTGGTATTAAACAAAAGTGTATATTAATATGTACTTATTAAAATTATAATTGTCGCTACACTAAATGTTTGTGAACTGAATGTGCTTGAATTGATCGTAAACACTTCTCATACAAGTTGCGCCAATAACATTTGGCTATTTCATGCAGCTTTGTGTATGTTCTACAAATGTTCGTCGATTTTGCCTTTAAAAGCAAACCTTTAGATGATTGGATGAGCTATGTACCTAATGGAATTGTCATTAACTTCACTTTGATTAATCCGCGGCTTGTCGGATTTAGGAGTCAGAATTCAAATTGTAGAATGTTAGATCTAGAATGTTAGAGCTTTTGTAAAGTTTAGATATGTGTGTATTGAGGGGCTAACGTACTATTTATGATTTACTTGTTTTGTTTATAAAACTATATATTCTTTTAATTTGTTAAGACGACACATCGAAAATAAACGTTTAAAATGGCTCCGGGATATCGCCGTACTGATCCGAGCTTAGACCATTCAAGCCAAGATCCGAGTGAATACGTAATTTCTATAAGAACTGAAAAAACGTCATCATAAGGTCTAAAATTGCGTAGCGCTCGCGACGATTAAGACCGCTTGGAAATTGTCAGTATCTTACAACATTCTCTTATGTCGTAGGGCCACGAACTCGCCCTATTATGTCCGTAACGCCGACCTCCATCGAGACTTAGAGCTCCCAACAATTCAACAGTTCCTCAAATCACTCTCTCAGAGATTTTTCAAAGCCTCAGAGTCCCACTCAAACCGCCTCATTCGTGAGACTGGCTGCGTAGGCAGCTCCGCCTACGCAGCCCCTCTCCACACTCGCTATAGTGTGCGCAGACCGAGAAACGCTCTCTCGGACCCCCCCCCCCCACCAAGCTTTCGGCTAACCTGAACTGCCTCCTGGCGGCTCAGGCCGAGCTTACTTAACACATACCTTAATCTGCCTTAGTTAGGCACACTTCTAAGCGACTTTACGCCGCTTGCGCCCTCCTTTCTGCCAAGGAGGGTCGCGTCCGTTTACGGCTTAAAGATCTCTCTTCAGATCGGTAAGCCAATCTCTAAAGGCGGTGTTTAGTGGGTAAAAGTCTCCACATAACCACGCAGCCGGCTGAGTGGTATGCTATGAGCATTCACCGCCTCTCTCCCCCGCTTTCCGGAGGATTGCCCTCATTGATTCGGGCGCAAAGAAAACTTAAAATATTTAAGAAATAATATTGATTTAAGTGGATTTAAGTAGAAATCAAAATAATGAGCAATTAAATTACGAATATTGATGTTATGAATATATTTAAATGATTCCTAAGTATATAGATTAAGTAATTTCGTTGTTATTTCAAAAGAATAAATAAAGATAAAGATAACGTCATGTGTATGGCGGCCTGAATCGCTGGGTTTGCTTATTGGTTCTGGAGAATAAAATAGCATTACGATGATGGGTAACTTATGAGCCGATCCTGTTGGTAGCATTGGCATCATAGGCACATGCATCGACATCGGTACCGGTCTGGGCATCCGAATGAATTGACCAATCCAATGGATTTACCTATATCAAAATTCCAGTTTCTATAGTGGTGTCATAGTCCTATTCTAATCGAAAAAGTACATTTTTCGCGGTGTCGCCTTAAAAGTAGTTTAGACAATTTAATACGACTGCCTGGAAAAAGTGCCACTGGCACAATAAACATATCAATGGATCCGTTTCACCTACTTTGGAAAGAGGAATTTAATCATTTCTGTACCCGTAAAGCCATTGAAATTGTAGAACTAGAATGTTGAGATGCTTATAAGATTCACTATAATATAGTACCCATCACCTTTTCTATTGTAATCCGAGTTGACATTTACTTAAGGACGCAAACCGCACTTCGAAGAAACTTTGGATACCTGATGAATGTTTTAAAAGCTTTAAAGTACAATAATATACAACAATGAGTAACATCACAACATGTAAAGTAGAATTAGTTTCAACACAACAGTAATGTGCTTAAGAATTCGTTCCGCGAGTGCGCGAATGAACACCTCGCGGAGTTCAGTTCAACCGTGTCAGTTTTCTGTTAGTTGTTTTCTCTTGTTTTATTTCCATACTTGAATAATTTAAACAAGATATTTAAAGAATGAATGAAATTTTAATATAATAAAATTGAAGTAAAATAGTCTTTATTTCTCTAGTGTATGATCATAATCCTTAACTGAGAGTGTATTGTATAAACTAGAGTGTGTAGTTCTGTAAAACAAAAGCACGAGCGTAAGTTTTTTTTTCATAGAAATTAAGTGACAAAAGAACTGATGGCCATGCAGCCCCTTGCAAGTGGGTTAGTATTCCAGCACTGGTTTAGAATTTATAAGACATCGCTACTGCAGTCCTTGGGAAACTGCAGCTAATTTTTTTAAAACTCTGAGGACTAAAATAATATCGCACATATATATATATATATATTGAACCCGGTAGGTGGCGCTAATGCCGAGATGGCTAGGTAATATATAACTAAGTAGAACTTAATTAATAGAATCAGGTGTTACTTTGCGTAGATCGATAAAATTAAAAATATTAAAGTTAGCTAAGATCCGCGTAATAAACGCGAAAAATAAACTAACTAGTACCATTGCCGGCTACTTGACTCTGGGCGGCTACTGAGAATCCATTTAAGATAGACTCTAAAATAGATTTTGGCCCAACCCGGGTTCCGAAACCTGGACCAAATAACCAGTAGTCAATATTTCACGCAAATAGCTATTATCATTTAGTTAAGATCGTGATATGTAACTCAGACAGCGCATTGGAATTAAAAAAGCACGTGTTCGCACCATCAGGTAGACTGTTAATTCGTTGGTCACTACAGTTTTATAAGAAAAGGAGTTGAGTTAGGGATAGGCAGGTGAAAAAAATATATCGCTACATATCGTCTCGATATTTTAATCAATATCGGTATAGCGTAATAAGTATCGATAAATCGTCACGTTTTGTATGATGTAGTAGGACAAGGCTCAAAGTAGTATTACAAGACGGTTGGCCGACAAAAAAAACGTCATGTGTCATGAGACAGCAACAGCGCATGTATGCTTTTGTAGCTACTTTTGTTGTTTGATGTTTTGTCGATTAATACAATATTTTAAAATATATCGAAATTAATGCGAATTTCATACTTCGCAGATTCAAAAATATCGTCGATATGTATCGACATTCTTATGAGGAAATATCAATATTTTTCACCCAAGTCTAAGCTGAGTACATGCAAAGAAATAAACCACACTTAAATAATAAATACGAAGCAATTGTTAAAGTACAAGCAACACAACAATCACACCCAGAGAATACCATCGTTATTGTTCAGTTTCAATGAAGATTGATGGCACTATGTACAAATGGCCACCGATTGAAACATAAGATGAGGAATTTAAATGAGTGCAGACATGATGTTGCTACCATTTTAACCGGAACGTTAATTATTATGGGGCGAATATAGAGCCAAAAACAGTATATACTCTATTAGAGTATAATCTTTTGTTAAAAAAAATTATAACTATTGACAATGACGTATTTTGTATACTTGGTGAAGAAAAATCAGTAATTAGTACTGCGAGATGAAAACTCAGATGAAAACGCCTTCTTTGTTGAAAATTGGTTGCAAGTGTCCAAAAACTACATTATCCACTTACACGATGGTAGGTTAATGGTATAACTTAACATACAGTTCACGTGGTGGTGCACTGATAAATACTGATCATCATCATCATCATTACAGCCCTTCACAAGTCCATTGCTGAAAATAGGCCTCGCCCAAGGTACGCCATAAAGCACAAATACGCACAAAATAAATACATACATAAACCCTGTCACCCAGAGGGGTAGGCAGAGACTACAGACTTCCATTGAGCACGATCCTGACACACCTCTCTCGCCTCTTCCACATCCATATACCTACGCACACATGCTCGTCGGTTAAGAGTACTCTTAATTTCGCCCATTTTTATATATCGCCAATTTGATCGACAAACTTTCGCCTTGGATGTCCCTTTCCGACTCTTCCGTTTACTTCTGCAACATGTATTTGCTTTGTCAGTCTTTCCTTATTCATTCTTTCTACATGACCAAACCACCGAAGCACTCCTTTCTTAATTCTGGTCACAACATCATCTTGCAAACCACTCTTCTTAACAAAAATAAATATTAGTAATAAATATTACACTAGCAACATATCACGGCTTCGCACGGATGATTTCTGCATCTCCACAGCAGCGGTACCTACTGGATCCACAAAAATTTCTTAAAATTGGTCGAGCCCTTTTACAGTTTTAGCAAGACTACCTTTAGTCTATGAGTCGCTCCGGACAGCAATTTATTTTTATATATAGAGATTATTCCTCTAATGCGACTGTGTGTGGTATATATTACACACTCGCATAAAATAACAGCTTGAAAGAGCAGCATAATGTTTTTGTGCTACAAATGGTGAGCGATGAGAACGAAAGACCATTTTTACTGGCAACCAGGCATTCGATCATAGTCCTCCAGGGTGACAACGTATCTGAATTTGATTCTTAATCGAGGCTAGATGTGGATTTCTATGGGCCACAGAATACACTTATCATGAAGGTGTGCTAGTTTGTCACCCTAATTTTAGTAAAAAAAATCTATTCCGTTAAATGTTTGAACGAAATTACTGAAGGTCATTCCACCTTATTAACTACAATTTATTGGTTATTAACTATAATTGGAAATAATTACAGAAAAGAATCCAACTTACAAAAAGCTACTTTTGGGACAGTGACATTTTGAGATATCAATATCTGTACTAGGCTTACTTTTATTGTTAATTTAAAATAATTCTGTTACTAATCGACTGCGCCTTTAGCGGGAATAGTTAAATAAACAAGTATAGCTTTATCCATAATTCGTTGCAGCTCATCAAAAGTTCATTGCTAAACACTGGCAACCCACATCGATTGCCTGATGGAGGGAGAGGTGTGGGGGGGGGGGGTATTTGCTACAGTTGGCACGCTTGGACGGTGGGTTGGACCGCAATTTTTTAATTTTTTAAAGTTATTATCAGAAAGTTGCTGGTGCCTATCTCCATTTCATTTGCCCTTTGTCACGAGTTTTTTTCTTATAGGATAGGGTGACAAACGAGCATACAGTCGACCTGATGGTAAGTGGTTGCTGCGGCCCATAGACATCCACATCTGCGATGCGTTGTCACACGTGAGGACTAACATGGAATGCCTCGTTTCCAGTAAAAAGCGTCTCCGGTTCTCTACACTCACCTTACGAAACACAGCAGCATTAAGCTGCTATTTCACGGTGGTATTCTGTGAGAGCGTGGTCCTTCCCCGGTCGAGCCGACCCCATTCGTGTTACAACTATACTACTAATATAACTGCAGCATGGCTCTACCACGTATAGAAAACGCTTACGAAAAGACAGAAGTTTCTGAGCCGTTTCAGAGGAGCAGCTGCGGCAAAAGTCTCCTGATCAACTGCGAGGTTGAGGTCCAAGCGATAACTGGCCATCCATGAATAACTTTACTAATTATTTCTAATACATGCAATTATAAACAACAAGGAAAATTTTGACATTTTTGACTTGACTGTGGGTTGGACTCTTTTTACGCAACTACATCCAACTTTATTGAGACGTATCTATAAAACCAAATTGAACTAAATTACATTCTCAACCTTCGTTCACTGGATTCGGTAATCTTAATAATGTTGCCGCCATGATACATTTTTATTAAGCAAACTGTAATAAAAAGGGGCATCTGTCAAACTACGTCAAATTTTATAGACTTTAGCGTCTTACAGAAGGTACATTAATATTTTTATATATATAATTAATATTGTAAACTCCAAAACTCAGACAATGGAATTATTGGTATACATTTATGTGGTTCATCATTGAATTTAAATTATTTTATAAATGACCTCCAAACCATGAAAGTTAAATGTATAAAATGGACATATTTCGAAATCACTTATCTGTGCACATAAAAACGAATCTACGCCTGTCAGCTCTTGTCGATTATTAGAACTATGGCTTACTATCTTACACCCACGATATACATGATCGGAAACGGTCTGGTTGCTTTATGGTGCTGATTTATTGTTACCTAGAAAAATTGACCAGACCATTATCTTAGGCGTACCATTAATGTATTTTTAAAATGCTAGGTTTACAGAGCAGATTAATAAAAAGTTTGCAGATGTATTCAACAGTTTTGAAAAGTTTAAACACTTCTTCTTAGATGGAGTCCTGCCATATTCACACTTGGCAAGCTAGTTGGCAAATGATTCAATGTGGTACATTGAATTGTTATCAGGACGATGCGATGCATCCCATGTTTCAGTTGACAACTCCGTGGCGCAGTGGTTTAGCAATGAGCGGCTGCGCTGAGGGTCGCGGGTTCGAATCCCGCACGGAACTAGTATTTGTATGATGATTTCTTAAATTTACGCGAACACTACACTTTGAATAAAACTAAATTTACGGATTTTATCGCGTTTATTTAACTGATTTTACTTATTTTTAATTCCCGACGTTTCGGGTGCTTTACAGCACCCATGGTCACGCGATAAAATCCGTAAATTTAGTTTTATTCAATAGTATTGGTATGGCCTACAAATAATTGTTCCGGGTCTGGATGTCTGTCCTTGTGCAATTTATGTTTGTAAACTGCCCCTGCGATACAGGAGAAAATCCTAGTGTTAGTTATCCTAACGTTTAAAAAAAAGGAAAGAAAAAGTTTCCATCCGTCGCTTCTTACAAAACCCACTGGACGATATGGGGTAGTGAATATAAAACGTCTAAAGAACTAACGATCAAACAAATTCATTACTGTTAGTATGTTAGTAATTCCGGGGTGACAATGATGTTTACATCATCGTGGTTTGTAATGTGGGTTTACAAAGATTTCTTTTAATTTGCTATAGTTTTATTTAATTTTAATAAAAACTCTTTAAAACGCGTGTTAAAAACATTACTATTTATTAAATAAGTATTTATTTCGTATTCGTAATTAATTACCCTTAAATTGTTTTATGAATGTGGCATGTTTTACGTCGCACAATCTTTATAATTGGATACATTTTACAAAGGTACAACTTTTGGAATGTATGTATGTGTAATGCAATAAAAAAAACAATAAATAAGCAAAAAAAGCATTACAGTTTAATTGCTTACGCTTAAATAAATTCTAAAAGTTACTTCGTTATACAATGAAGTAAAGTAACAGCCTATATACGTCCCACTGCTGGGCATAGGCCTCCCCTCATTTCTGAGAGGGTTTTAGGGCAAGGAAGTATCCGCCGCGCTGCCTCAATGCGTGTTGACGGACTTCATATGTCTTCGAAATATTTTTTTCTTATTTCACAGACATGCAGGTTTCTTTAAGATGTTTTCCTTCACCGCCGAGCACGTGATAAATCAGCACTTAAAATTGCAATTAACAATTTCATTGGTGCCGGCGGGGATCGAACCCGGGTTACTGGCGTTCTGTTATATTTACAGCGAGCATTAACCATCTGAGCTACCACGGCTACAATGAAGTAAGACCACAAAAATTTTATTGAAATATGTAATCGATCAGCACCTTTAGAGGCATAGTTTACGGTGTCAGTGAATCGATAAGGTTATTTACACAATGCGTTTCGACCCGCAGTTTATCAATCCGAGGGTACTTAGGGCCACTTACAACGATAACTATATGTGTCAAAGGGACGGAGATCTTGAACAGTGGTCAACATGACCTCGAAGTATTGTTGATGAAATATTATTGAATATTTTACGGTTTTACGTAATCTCTCGAAATAGAATAAAACGGAATATTTTGAAGACATCATTGTATGGACATACCAGATGGTTATTCTGCCCTTTACGGTAGGTGGTATGAAGCATTTTATTCAGGGCTTTTGACTATGGTAGAGTCACGCTAAGGAAGTGAGGCGTCTCTATGGTCTGCAGTACGACTGGACCGTCCTTTTATATAAGTGAGATCGCAAATAGTGGCGTAACATGGCTTATACCGCTCGGGGCTGTGAGAGCCCCCTAACCCCCATTCCCGAAGTAACTTGAACGGTGTAAACACGGCAAAAGTCTTCTATAGTCTTTGTATATTAATTAAAAAAAATACTTATAATGTATTTTATAGTAATTCCTAGCCTTAGCAGCAGATTATTTCTATTTAAAAACGTCCAATATTTGTCATATTTTTATCAAAAGTGTTCAGTATCACCGAATCCAGATGTTTTGAAATTTTACAGGCATCAATTAAATTTTTCCAATGGCCAAGGCCCCACTGCTCCCTTTGCTATGCCTCTGAACACAAGATACTTTAAATTGAATTAGGAAAAGAGTATATGATGTTGGTCGAGATCAAATTCAAATTGCCCTAAAGCTTATTATTCTATATCATGCTTATTACAAGCCCTGAAATTTAAATATTTGATATTAGTGGTTTCGTCAATATAAAATATAACAGGCTATATTTATAACTATTTCTTAATCCAATTTTCAGTTATAAACAACGTCTTTTATACCGTAATGGTTCCCGATGAACGCTCGCGTGTAATTCAGCCAAGTAGGTGTCATATTGCCTTCACGTCGATCTCACATCAAAGCTTATTTAAATGTTAACCACAACAAAATAACAATTAGCGCCGCTCCATAGATATCGTCCCGCGTAAAATAAACCCTTAATCCTTTTGTGTGCCTGGCATGGTAACTCTCGTAACTCCCCAGCCATCGATGTACTATATACTAAGCCTTCAGCAATAAATAACAGTTTCAAATGAACATTTATTTTTCAAAATTAAATATCCGTATGGTACATTGGTGAGAGAATGAGTCCACTGCATCGCGGGTCCAGGTTACGATTACGAACTGTGTTACTGCTATGTGTCGCTACTTATTTTTAACTACTTATTAATGTTAATAAAATATATCAGTTTTGTCTGAAAGTGTTAAAGATGGACTGGCAGATATTTTACTAGGAGGTTAATTTGGGGTAAGTTTCGTTTCCTGCGCATGAGTTTATAAAGACCCAACAACCTTTGATTATATACGTGTTAACAACTGTGTTTTGGTGTAAAGGGCATAAAAATCTAGTATAATTACATGTTGTATTTCATCTTAGTCTTAGGGACCTTTATCTGAAGTTGATTTTTCTTTTTAGGTCTGTCAGTGAATTAATTGAAACTACTGTGGATCTATATTTTTACATTGTAATTACACAAATGGTGGTACTGAATGACAACAAAGTTTCTGTCGTAGTAGTAAGTTTTTATATCTGGCAACAAATAACTTTAAAAACATCTTAGTCTGGCAACTATTCAATTTGCTGGCGATGTTATTATAGGAGACGTTAACAAACAGTATTTGTTTAAGATCAAGTATTGCTTGGGGCGTTACCTCGTCTGTGTCGATGTCTTGTCATCAAAGAGATACAGTTTGTACAGTACAAAAGTGGAACATAAGCGACTAATGTAAAAATTACGTGTTTATTTTGTTTTCACGATCGCTGTTACGTATTTCGACTCATGAATGAAGAAATAGATCAACCGTCTTTATCGTTTTTCTTCTTCTGTAATTATTTCGTTTGTGTTTTTTTTGAACACAAGCAGTTTGTTCGAAAGGAAAATTCGTTTAATTTAATCCTTATCAACTTAAAGGTGTATGTAAGCGAAAGCATAGAAGAAATTTAATTAAAATTGGAAGTACACTTGACTTGTTGATCTCTAGCTAGAATATGTAACGACAGAGGTCTTGTTTAGCCGACAAGGGTTCTGTGAAATTCAGACGAACGCCTGGTCCACGGAATGTACACAGTCCCCGAACGTTTAATAGAGTACCATGAAAATAATTAACCCCGCTAACAAAATAATGCTATATTTACTTAACAGATATTGTTGGAATTATAACAAATTTAAACTTCAATTTTTTTTAAATGACGAACATGTTATTTTTATCATTCCTGATCAGCCTCTAAAAGTTCAGTGTTGAACATGGGCACATCCCATCGAAAAGAAGATTAGTAATAAACTTTAAACCAATTATTTAACACAAAAAGTCACAATCTCAATGTCGGCTAAATAATTAAGAAATTCATGCTTTATTTTGCCACTCTTTAGAACCATCTATCGATCATCTCCTTATTTGAAGAGGGTTATATGTTATATGGATTTTGTATTTATTTCATTGTAGATAAAGTTCATAATTTCCCCCTTGTTTATAAGCGACGATGCAGGCGAGGAAGGTAAAATGCTAAGTATTGTTCAGATAACGTCGTATTTATATAATGATATTGTTATACATGTATATGAATTAATAGGGAAACACCCCATAAGGATTCAAGTTCTTCAATTAACTAACGGTTCAGTCTTTAATGGCCAAAAAATGGCGGTAAGTAGATGGTAGAGCCACGCTGAAACTATATTACATGATTGTAGCATGAAGGGGTCGGCTCGACCAGGGAAGAACCAGGCTCTCACAAAATACCAGCGTAAAAATAGTAGCTTAATGTGTTTCGTATGGTGAGTGTAGAGACAGGATATCTTTTTTACCAGAAATGAGGCACTCCTTCTTAGTCTTTAGTGGTGACAACAAATGTGTATTTTGATTCTTAATTGAGGATATATGTAGATGTCTATAGGTAAGATTTATTATCAGTTGGACTGCGTGATCGTTTGTCATCGTAATTCTATAAAAAAGTTGAAGAAATAACCCATTGACACCTACATCTATTGTCGTTTGAGAGTCAAAATGGAAATATATTATATCATCCATAAGAACTAAAATAAATCTTAAATAAGCTAATATATTATGATTAACTTTTAGTGATAAAAGATAACAAGTGTTCATGTTATCTTTTTTAATTTATTTAACACCATATATATATATATATATATATATATATATATATATATATATATATATATATATATATATATATATATATATATATATATATATATATATATAGATCGTTGAATCGTGACGAATTAAAAAAAAAGGTAAAATGCTTTGTTCTTGTCCCCCACTAATCACCATACTTAACGCAGCATAATGGTGCTATTTCACACTGCTATTGTGTGCAACTATGGTCCTTCCCCGGTTGAGCCCACTCACTCGTATTAAAACTATAAAATGCGTGGCTCTAACACTTTAATTCTTAACTGTTATATTTTAAATATCGAACATTGCCATTGTGTTATTTTCATTTTAACTAGCAGTTTATTCAAATGACTGATAAGAATGGATTAATTTGTAATAAATTTGTGAACTCAATAGTTTCCATTGTTTTTCTTACAATAAGATTGACAAAAGAGTGTTAAGTCTACGTGATGGTAAATGGGGTTGCCTCGTTTCCAGTAAAACGAGTCTCCGGTTCCTTACACTCACACCATACGAAATATAGCAGGCAGCTATTATGGATATAAGTGCAGCGTGGCTCTAACACGTTATATGAAAACTATCAGAGATATATTCGAAGGAATTCCAAACTGTACAATTGATAATTTCTGTTTAACAACTATGAGGCTCGAATTTTGATTGGCAGCTAAAACATACAGTCAAACTTGACCCTAGAGATGAGCTTGAGAGCTTGAGATGTAATTCAATTGTAGTGGTCAAACTACACGATATACCAATAGGTAACACGATAGACCAAGTCAAGTGAACCAGTATTCAAAAGAGTAACCTAAGCCGACAGGCGCACTCTCTTATCCCGCCTACGTTGCTTGATTTGACCGATGATTGACGATGGGCGAACAACACTACAAATTTAATTGACAGTTCAGTTTTATTTTGAACAAGCATCGTAAAATGTATTCGTAAGATGGGCCCTTTTTTAACCGACTGCGGCGGAACCTCAAAGCAGGATAACGTATTAAATAACAATTTTTTGACAAGTTTTAGCCATAACATATATTAAATGTTATAAATTACACACACTAAAATATATTTTCAACTAGCGAAATATCGGCTCAACTATTATGCAAATAAATACTCTTCGATAACCTTTATGGTTCGCAGACTATCATACCGATTAATTATCACAGCCTAGTTAACTTTATTTTTAAATGGGTTACCAGTTTTAAGGAAAACTAGCCGTGGTAGCTGAGATGGTTAGCGCTCGCTGTAAATTTCACAGTACGCGAGCAAACCGGGTTCGATCCCCGCCGGCACCAATGAAATTGTTAATTGCAATTTTAAGTGCTGATTTACCACGTGCTTGGCGGTGAAAGAAAACATTGTGAGGAAACCTGCATGTCAGAAAAATAAGAAAAAAAAATATTTCAAAGACATGTGAAGTTCGCCAAAACGCATTGGGGCAGCGCGGTGGAACACTTCCTTACCCTAAAAACCTCTCAGAAATGAGAGGAGGCCTGTGCTCAGCAGTGGGACGTATAAAGGCTGTAACTTTACTTTACTTTACTTTAAGGAACGTTAAAAGGCAACAGGGAAACGTTTTAGTAAGCGAGACGAATAGGGTTGATAACCCGAACGAAGTCATTGGGTCCGTTTACCGTTAGAGTCGGGAACGGCGTGTGCACGCGCATCTAGATTTTGCATTGAAATCAAAGAAAGACGGAGTTTATATATTTATGCAAAAAGTACTTTAAAATGTTCTGTTCAACGTAAATGACTTGATGTCAGTACCATACCAATACTACTAATGATTTCAGTGCCGAAATTTTTATAATTTGTAAACATTAGGACGTCTTGTTTTAAGTTTTGTTTTAATATCATTTATTACTACGAAAATATATTTTTAATAATATTTTTGAACATAATATCAAATACTACATATTATATAGTATTTGATATAAGTTTATAATAAGAATAGGCGGTATGATATAGTAAACAATAGTGATTCAATTAGTAAGAGACGAGAAAATAACTAGTGCTCGGGAAAATTATGACATCGATTTTGGTACCACTACTCTGTACATATCTATACATCAGTCTTTCGAACACGTTGCACCCTTCGAGGTAAGTTATACTGCCAATCAACGGTCATGTAGATTTTAGATAAACAGAAGGTCTTGAAAGGTTACATCAAAACGGGCACTGGATATTCACTTTTTAAACATTTCCGTACTTTGAGACATTAACCATACGAAACACAAGAGCATTAAGCTGCTATTTTACGCTGGTATTAACACGCATAAAAGTTTAATTATTAAATCAAGTAGGTGGTATGACATCATTTCTGCAAATGTGTTAGTCTGGATAGTCACCACACTCATTCCTATTTCTGCAAAAATGTAATGTGTGTGCACTGATTTGAAGTTGGTTACAGGTGGCCATGAGCCGCAGTTTGTCATTAGCACTGTTGTACGTTATTTACGTCAAATTTGTATAAAGAAATTAATTGACTCGCAGGCCATCTCTGGAACTTCCCGCTAATTTCAAATGCAAAGCGCTCCAAATGTCACCAAATTATGACATTGAATATGAAATATCGGATTATTAAAAAAAATCATTATTTTCAAAATTTCGATATCTCAAGAACAAATCAACCGATTTTGACCGGACCGGCGGTGGTGGTTTTTCAAGGTTAAAAGCTGATTATATTTTTGGAATCGATTGGTAAAGCCGTTTATAAGTTATTCCAAAATAAAACAGTTTTCCCAAATTTTTATTTTTGAGATTTCTGAATTAGTTAAAGTTCATAGAAAATCTAAGTTTGATGAAACACTTTGTAAACCCGCTTAGTTCATTTCAATCGGTCAAGCCGTTCAAGTTATAAGAGGTTTACACAAACACACGCACTTGTGTGCGTACATACAGACATACAGACACCATCGTAAAAATGTCATCGTTGCTTCCTGTGACCTCAAAACGTCAAGATTTGAAAATTTTGATTTGATTTTAAAACTCAATTTTCGAAAAACTGGGTAAAACAATAACTTCCCGATTTTTAAAAATTTACAATTTTCTTAGCGGAAAGTTAAAAAATACAAACATTACATTTTTAATGAAAATAACAATGCCGGCTAAATTGCCAAGTGGGTAAGCGTTTGAACGCCGCGTGGCTGGCAATGGGTTCGATTCCCACTTGGAACAATTATTTGTGTAGCCTACAAATAATTTGTTGAGTTATAGATTTTTGTTCGTGTTTTATTTGTAAATGGAAAAAAAGCTTCCAGAATAAAGGAGATTTTTGAAAAACATTAAAAAGAAATAACTTCCAAGTTCATTCGTTGGATGTTGCGGGCTCGCTCGTATTGATAGGAGTTCGAAAGTTAAACCTTAACAAGCGATAGTTACCTATAACGTCTACTTATATATTTTCTTTTATTAAGCAATCGAAGTCTATTTTAAACGCTATCGTAAGTGTGGTCTACCTCTATCTTTTATTTAACTTTTATACGGAAATCTAAGCTTACTTTGTGACGTTCCTAACGTGTAATCAAGTCATTCCTCTAAAAAAAGGTATGCATTTCATCTAAACAACGAGCCAACGAATAGTAGCTCTTAAAAGCAAACGGTAATTGTACGAGAATCGCTTGTAAAGTATACCCTCGGAAAATACACTGTCCATGAATGAGAATAAGTTTATATGGCGGAATGTACGTACACAAATCGCGTTAGTGTTTTGGCTAGAAACCAAAACGCACTGCCTAGATCCGTGCAAATGCCTGTACAGTATCAACAGGTTGACAGAGTTGAGCCTGAGATTTATGAATATTTTAAGATTATTATTAGAAAATGGAATTCAGATCACTTAATAAAAATATCTCCATGGCAGTCTTGAACAAATTTGAATTAGAAAGGTTAACCTAGAGGCTCTTTAACATTATTTGCATTAAAATTAAATTGTTTCTTTTTAATTAATAATAGTCATATATTTTGATATGGGGATGATCGCTACCAAGCTATTTTTAATTTGTTTTGTTTAGTTATTTGTGTAACATAATATATAGTCGTACACTGTTTTTCTTCAAATAAAATATATCCCACTAGGGATATCTTGCTGGTTCTATCCAGGGTAGATGTCCGAACCAGTGGTATAATAAACATTAAAATTACTTACAATAATTATTAAGTATTTATGATCCATATTGAATAAAAGAATTTCCAATTCTATTGCTCATTCAAATTAAACTTTCCGTTATCAGTTACACTTACATAAAAGATTTGAATAATTATTGGCTAATAACTAATAACATTCCGAAAAATATGGCTATTGACTGGTAATGTGATGGATGTTAAGCAAAATATTTAGTATAGGTTTAAAGTTTTTTTTTTCAAAGATTATGAATTGTGCGAAGGCTTTTCCATTTACATTTCTATGTGAACATGGATGCATTTTTATATTAACTGCAAAACTTTTTTTGTCTTTATGTGAATTAGAAAACGAATAATAATTTTTGATATTTTTGAATTTGATGAAGTAAAAGAATTAAATATGCCAGGAAAAATCAAAATGACGATTTTGTCGTAAGCAAAAAATACGGTAATAATTATTACATAGATCTGCAACAAAGTAGGTCATTCGCGGTGATTAAATGTTAAAACTTAACATACTTCACTATGAAGTCATCATCAAATTTCACGACAGCAGATAATCTAGGCAGAGCGTCAAGAAATTTTTGTCGCGTGACGTCGCTATCAATTTGATTTAACTTTTGTTTGCACTGATAACGAGATTACAAGAAGCCTTCAAAAATGCGGTCTATTTTTAAAATTCCACGCAAAAATATAGTTACAATAAAAGAGTTTAACAGTAAAAAAAGTAATTCAAGATCATTAGGACTCGTTACTTTAAAATACACCCTTAATCACTAATCTTATGTCCAATTTAAAAGTTGTTAACTACTAATCTAACTCTACGGTATCGGAGGAAAAAGTTTCATCAGGTTTGCTGAAGTAGTTACCCTGCGGATGGGCCTTTTCTCAGTTGAAGAGCTGTGTGGAGGACTTCGCGGCAGACACAAAACTTACAGATCGCGCCGCGCAAACAGTCGAGAGCGTGCGTTCTACCGCGCGGATGGTTCAAGACTAGCGGTCTGTCAACCACTCGGTCAGTAACGACGGAAAGTCGGAGGCGACTGATGCGATGCATTGCATTGGCCCTAACTATGCCTTCCAATTCTAACTTTAGTTTTGGAGCGAGCCTTATTCTACTGGAATAGCGATCCCGAACTTGATTCTTTGTTTGTTTTTAGTCTTTTTACAAAAATTTTTGTTTAATAATTAATATGAATTAAACTTGATGCATGACAATAAACAAAAAAAAACTATAACTATAGAAAAAGAAAAGCACAAAAATTAATATATGTTCATTTCTAAAAACATAATTTAACACGCTAAAAACATTTTCCAAATTTATTAGCTTCCTTAACTCTTAAATGAAGAAAGGCTGAACTGTGGTCATTTATTTACCTTTTCTATTTCCATTGCAGAATATAGATCCAGTTATGATTACTAATGCCGTATTTTGAAAAAGATTTTTCCTTTACCAATTTTTAGGCGTGAAGCCTAGGTAAGCCTACCTAGGACTATTATTGAGGATCTAATAATCACAGACCATATATTTATCGTTTTATTAAACTTCGAAAAGTTTTGAATAAAATATAGTCTAGATTATTTCTGGCATTGCCCTCTATCAGTTCGTGATGTTTCAGATTCGTGATGTCATGTTTTAATCACATGCAAATGATCCCCCTGGGTCGATAAAATGGATTTATTCTGATTTCTAATATTACAAACATACAATTCAATTTTATTTATAAGCATAGATAATATAGTGCCTTGTATTCCCAGGGGGAGTTATAATGAGAGGGAAGTTAAGTAATGGGTCTGATTTTGCAATTTGGAAATTTTAACATATGTCCGCGTTTCGAGGTTTTTCGAGGAAGTTTAGAGTCGAATAGTATGGTTTTTAAGAGGATGTCCGTGTGTGCACATGTACATACGTATGTATGTATGTATGTATGTAGACCGCTTTTATTTTTTTTGTTGTCATAACGCAATGTAGATTTAAAATATAAATTATCGTTCACAGTATGATGACAATTTAGAAACGCCATACATGAGTTCGCGCGTTACAGTTTATATAAAAATTACGTTACAGTTTATATAATAATTGCACGTCGTGATTGAAAAGTAAACGCTTAGTAAAATATTTTGTTCACACTTTTAATTGGATTAACTTACATGTGTATCACAGAACAAATTTAAAACTTACAAGTAGACATGCATTTGAAAATAAGAACATAAAATATAAAATTGTAAATAACATCAAATGTTTAGATGGAGTGAAGACCTGGTAAGACATGCGAAAAGTCAAAGGAAGCAGACGGCTATGGACCGTATATTTATATATTTTATTAAGGTTGGCCTCACCAGTTGACTTGTAAAAAGCTGTAACGATGATGATAAAATTTTAAACACTTTATTTTAATTTCTAAAATTATTGCATGTCCAGCACTATGCGGAAAAATATTATAAAATATGTTAAAAATGAAATAGCTGAATTCTGCTTAAAAATATCGGCAATTGTTAATCGCCAGTATCCTCGCGCGTTTTTTTATGTGTATCATCGTTTTTCATATCTTTATCAGTTTTTATTGACTAATAGCAGTTTTTATTTATACGTGGTAGAGCCATGCTGCGGATATATTAGTAGTATAGTTGTAGCACGAATCTGTCGGCTCGACCGGGAAAGGACAACGCTCTGACAGAATACCAGCGTGAAATATTAGTTTAATGCTGCTGTGTTTCGTATGGTGAGTATAGAGAACTGGAGACCCTTTTTACTGGAAAAGAGGCATTCCATCTTAGTCCTCATGACAACGTATCTGAATTTTGATTTGTAACCGAGGATAGATGTAGATGTCCATGGGCCACAGCATCCACTTACCATCAGGTGGACTGTGTGCTCGTTTGTCACCCCCTATCCTATAAAAAAAAAACTAAGCACGTGGTACCGACGTAAGATAATCCATTTTATCACATCGCTCTCTTAGAAGACAACTAGGATTTGTCCTAGCTATCATATGGTATCCGATACCATCTCTTATTCATATCATAGGAAAATAAACAGGCCAGCGAAGGGCCGTAACGAAAAAGATCAAACGATCTTGGTACTTCGATCCGTTCGCCAAGAGCGTTGGCTACGAAAATCTTCTCTATTAAGGAAAAGGCTCATAGTCTAGCTGTAAACCTTCACGCCCTGACGAAGAGGAGGATGTGAATGCCTTCATTAAATACTTAAACAAATAAGGAGAGCGCATGTTATAAAAAAAAGCTAAAAGCCATGTGGTCCCGGAGTGAGAGAATTCATTCGTCCTGAGGCTGTTGTCAGAGACATCGATGAAAATGTTAGCCAAAATCATTGATATATTAAAAGGGGAAGATAGGTCACTAAATCAAAGCGCCCGGTCCTACAAAACTACGGGATTGCCCGTACTTGGCTCGTAGTGACACTCAGTCGCGCGCGAAACGTCGTTGATAATACAGCTCTTTAATTTCAGTTCTTTTGGTATTAAATACGCATTAAAATGACTTCTTGTGCAGCTAAACAGTGTGCTAATAATTCAAGAAAGAAAAATAAGATGCACGGGATTACTTACCACTCGTAAGTATAGCTAAAAATTCTATTTTGTTGAAAATTATGGTAATATTTATTGTCGACTTCGCCATGTTTGTAAGAGCAAGATAGATAATAAAAACATGCGTGAGAGACACGATACGCACGCGATGCCTAACTGGCTAACGCGATTTCGCTCGCACAACTACGACGTTTCCTATTTCTGTCCTTGTCTATCGTTAAATGTAATTTTGCGGTTACCATAACAGATGTGTAAGTTTTGGTGCTTGTAGTCGTGCGCCGAGCCCAGGTTTAGTGATTGCGATATTAGCGTGTAACATATCTTCCCCTTTTAATATATCAATGGCCAAAATCGGATTTTTAATAGAGGGCAATATGCCACCTCATTTACATGTTCGGTTGTCGGAAGTCCTGGAAACTCTGGCACCCAACCACTACGTAAATGGGTGTTAGATTGGGAAGGTGTTGTTATGTTTTTCATTTGATTCGTCGTTAATTATAACTAGCTGCTGCCCGCGACTTTGTACGCGGATAATGTTGTTTACGCCAGCGACAACGGGGTCGTCAAAATCGAAGATCTAAAACGTCTGTTTTCGAATTCTAAGAGCCCGGGGACGGGAAAACAACGTGATGTGCGAGACGATTCGAGACATTCCAGATCTTTCATTTTTGTAAGTCAACACGAAATGCCCATCAGATTAAACAACTTTTGCTAAGGCGTCATTCCTATATATGTTATAATGTCGTTGGGTTTTGGAGTTCCACAACAGGTGTTCCAGATCTTCAAATAACTATAGCTGTACCCTTGGCTTTGCCCACGTTCTCGGTCACGCGCAAGTCGTATCTCACGCTCCTGACTGCTCTCAAGTGATCGAGCAGTCTCAGAGCGGATATTCTGAAAACTCAACCTCTGATCCCTCTGTGTAACCGTTTCGGATGCGCGAAACAAAGAATGATGATCCCGATCGATAGCTAAAAGCATTTCTCGTTGTTCCACACTTTCCTGAGATCGAGAAGCAGTAGTGCGGACTCGTTTAAATTCTAGTCGTAATTGGCGCTGCGTGGTAGTTTCTGCGGACAAACTTAGTGCATTACGCTCACGGTTAGCACCTAGCCGTTGTTAAAGCTCTGCGTGGGTTCGAGAGAAACTACTGCTACTACTAACTAAATTGCGCATCTTAAAAACCCTTGATTTTCCAGACAGATTTGATATTTTTATAAAAGGCATAGCTAGATTCCTTCTTAATCCGATACTAACGATATTCAAAATAATGAAAAGTTATCGAATAAGTACGTAATAGTAGAAAAATAATAATTATTCGTAGGAAAATTAAAGACATCAACCAACACAGACAACAAAGGTAACCCCCGTTTCTATAGGATGATAACTTAGAACCAAAAGTTTGACTTGACTTCATGATAGTGTAACTTGTTGTACCACCAATCAATCTGTTTAGTAATATTGGTGTGAAACTCTCCATACAATCAGATAGGACATGTAAAGTTCCCGGATTTCCTAATGCACATAAAAAGTGCAAAAATTAAACAAAACTTACGATTTTTCAAAACAATGTTATGGGATTTAAACTTGCACCATTTAATGCGGTAAACATTTTTGACGGTCGACATATTGTTAAACAGCTGTTCCCTTGCAATTTATAATATTACTGCCCCGCTCCTTTATAAAAATAGCGTGATTATTATGTTCCCAGAGTTAAATTTTTATTTTTATTTTAACTAATAACATATCATTTTGTGCATTCTATTACAGAGAAAAACCTTTTAAAATCAATACTGCTTACCCCCTATAACATACGGCGTGATAATATGTAGTCTAAAGCCTTCCTTGGTTTACAAAGAACATTTTTGCTGAATTTCAAATCAATCTATTCAGTAGTTTTGGCGTGAAGCCGTACCATACACACAGACAAACAGACAAACAGACAAAAATTCTAAAAAGTCACTTTTTGTCATCAGTTACGTTTTTCTAACAAAAGCCACTTATTTTTTCTCGAAAATACTCAATGTACAGTTTTTTTTCGTTACTGTTTTATTATATGTATAGATGTGCATGAGTTTGTGATTATTTGTTGTCTCGATTTTTTATTGTGAATTTATTACGAGTATAAGCCCCATTTATATGCAGCAGTGAACTAGTGTCCTGCGTATACAATAATTAGACACATGCCCAGCGTTGGGCATTTACAGGTCGATAATGAAAAAGAAGATATCTACTATAAAATAGAAAACCCTAAACTTGAAGCTTTAAAAAGTGGTGTTCTGTATGGACTTTAATCTTATAACTGTCTTACAATCCTTATTTCTGAAATATATCTATACTAGTACACACTAGTCTCTAATCTCTATAGAACATTCTATAGAGATTTAACGCTTAGAATTATCTTAAAGCATTTCAAAGGCATATTCTACTAGTTGTGTACCTGTTCTCAACTAACAACATCCTACAGAGAAGCTCAAAATCTGGTATTAAAATAGAACGCGTTCGGTATTTACAGTAGGAACGACTTAGAAACGAAGTACCTACGTCGGCGTAAGTTTACAGAGAGGCAGATTTTTTATAACGTGGTCACATTAACTTGACGCATGGCTTTGATGACGTCATTCACAACAGTGTAATAGAGATGCTAACCATACTGACGATTGCCGGGCGAGCAGAGGGAGTGCGGGGGCTAGCGGGCAGGGCCTCGCATTCCAGCGATGCGTCAAGTTAATGTGACCGCAATATACCTCGGTATTCAGATAATGGAGAAGATAACAAGGTTACAATATTAAAATTTTAAGTACGTAGGTAAAATGTCTAGACCAAACACATAATTCTAGTTTTTATTTCACATCGATCGGTGCACTATTACCGAAGTTATAAGCGTGGAAAGTTTACGTACATTTTTAAAATCTCGCCCGTACCACAGTATACCCGTACCCGCGAGTAGCGCGTGACGTCATCGATTCCGCCGTACCGGTCCAGCGCGCCGATCATACGTTTGTAGTCATTGAGTTTAATATTATATAAATCAATGTTTGTAGTAATATTTCGCGGGTGAGTTATTTGCCCTCGTGCGCTCTGGTGTTTTTAAGTATTTAATGATGGAAGAAGGGTTTCAAAAGGTCAATCTGACAACCTCTCAATAGTCCGTGACATGATGGTGGCGGAATATTTTCTAAGAAACAAAGATTTTGTCGCGGCTGAAATACGCATAAGAATAAGATAATATTTTATAACCTAGGTACCCATTATTACATTAATACTTCTGGGTTTCGTTTGCTAATGATAAGAATAAGTCCAGTTAAATTAGTAATTAGTTAGTCCAGTTAAATACTACCAGTCGTAGGGAGTATTTTACTTAATTGTAACTTTTTTACTAAAAATCCACTGCTGTACATAGGCAATATTTGGTACATTGCCTCACAGAGGGATATTTACCGTAGTTGCCACGCGTGTCTGGAATTTTGTAGCGTTGTCAGGATTTTGCGTTGCCATCAAGAAGTCACTGTTGAGTGTTGACCATCTACTATTTAATTTCTTTCTGTTGCCTCTTGCGACACCGACCAACAAGAGAATCAATGCTATATTATCACTGAGGCAGTATTCTTTTGGACACCACACAACAGCATTATTACCAATTTGTAATTTGTACTACCTATGTTTCTTAATGTTATATATTTTATATATAGTTTATAACAAAAATACGTAAACATTCCTTACCTACCTACTTACTATCTATCTCTAACTAGTTTTGTTTTCTTATTCTTCATAAGTGTACCCTGACCTTTTTGTGGTTTTTATGGTTAAAAATTTTTCATGTTGTATATATAAAGAAATTTACTACAAATATACCTTCGGTGTATAAAATATGATTTTATCCAAAAATCAGATGTTTTCAATATTAATAGAAAAAGTGTCGCATTATTATTATGATTAAAAGCGCAGTTATATATTCTTCAGGCTAGGGATCAATGACAATATTATCATCTAGAGTAGTAACAGGATCGACAACATATCTATGCTCAATTTCTTGTGAAGTAGCGGCAATCGCATGTGCAACTGTTTCTGACCTAAACAGTTTTCGGCCAGGACACGTTCGCTAACTTCAGTAGCGATGACACAATCCGCCATTTTGCTTATTTCATTTGTGTGTTTTGAAGTAGAGTTTATAAGTTGTTTTGTGCAATATTAGTTTTAAGTAATATAATGACACGAATAAACATATATACATGTTATTAAAAATTCATAATTGGTAAGTTTTTAATATGAATACTTTACAAACATATATTTAAATTAGGTTAGGTTCCCCGGTTAAAACTAACTTCGTGTCCTAGAGGAAAATAGCTACTTACGATTTGACAGCGCTTACCGCTTACGATCGCCATTTTGCTTACAAGCACTTGCTAGCGCTTTTTTCTGCCAAACGCACCCAATGTTTTATTTTGTTTATAGTTGATATATTTCTAACACCTATTATGTATAAATTTTAGTTTTTTTACGTTTCTTCTCCATATAAACTTTAACAATGCTAAATCTTACACAAATCCGTGCGCGCGATTTGCATAAAACGATTTACAAAGTTTTCTGTTCACGTAGTATGCCTTAATATATATTTTTATTATTTCAGTATGGTTACGGTGTAAGATAATTGATTAGGCCTAATGTCATCATTGAAATTTAAAATAAACGCAAACGCTCAGAATTCTAAAATTAAATACATGTTTATAGGTACGATTTTTCAATGGTCAGGTAAAAGTTATCCATCAAAATAAAATTATAACCTTAATGAATATAAAGAAGAAACAATTGAACTATACTATTCGTACAATTCTTAATATATATAAATTACGAGTCACGTTTTTTGTCCGCGATGGACTCTTAAACTATTTAACCGATTTTAATTACATTTATTTTGAACACCGTTTGCAGTTTGGTCCAACTTGAAAGATTGCGAATTTAAGGATTTTTAATAGGACATGACAAAGGGACGGCGAAAAGGGCAGAACGACGTCTGCCTGGCAAGCTAGTTGTAATTTATAATTTCTTTATGTTGCATTTTATCTAAAAGTAAATTTTAACCGAGGATTGAAAGATTGACCTTTGAGGGATATAATTTCAAAGTACGCAAGCAATTCGGGTTGAAATATTTCGAAGAGATATGTACCAATAACACGCATTGGAACAGTGCGCCGAAATAACTGCCTCATAACTCTCTCACAAATATGAAGAAGCTCATCTCCTGCCGTAAACGTATACCTATATGGGTTGCAAATTGACATTAGTTTTTATTAAATACCAGGGCTACGCCCCGGCTTCGCACAGGAGTTTTTGGATCTCGGCAACTGCGCCACCTACCGGGTCCAATAGTGAACACACAAACATTTCGTCAAACATACGTAGGACGTACAGAAGAAATATGTACAGAAAGATTTAATATTGATGATCTATGTATATATTATTTTTCTCTTTAAATATTTTTTATAGAATAGGGTGACAAACGAGCACACAGTCCACACCTGATGGTAAGTGGTTGCTGCGGCCCATAGACATCTACATCTATCCTCAATTACAAATCAAAATGCAGATGCGTTGTCACCCGTGAGGGCTGAGATGGAATGCCTCGTTTCCAGTAAAAAGGGTCTCCGGTTCTCTACACTCATCATACGAAATACAGCAGCATTAAGCTACTATTTCACGCTGGTATTCTGTGAGAGCGTGGTCCTTCCCCGGTCGAGCCGACTCATTCGTGCTACAACTATGCTACTAATATAACTGCAGCATACTGAATATATTGAATATTAATATGTATAGTATAACTGTATATACTGGAAATCATCAACAGCTTAGGACACGTTAAATTGGCGGAAGTATGTGCGCAAACACAAGACACATATGTCTTGACCTTTTATAGACTTAACGTTTTATCTTGTCTGTGATAATATGCAGGAGGTAGGCTTTAAAGTGTTAATTTAGATTTGAATCTTGAATAAACCTGGCTCCTATTAGCATTAAACCTAGCACCAGCGATTTCTTCTTCTTACTTCTTTGAATCTATTGTTCGTTATAGGCTCCTTAAGAATCAGATGCTGACACTGGGCTGAGGAGAGGTTATATTTAAAAAGAAAGTGTTTAAAGAATTATTTTGTACTGATAACAATGTTAAAAACAAATTTATTTCAAAAAGATATAATCATACAAATTTTATGAAAAAACATATTTCAAAAAAGAAATTCTTATAAACCATAAATTTTTCAGAAGTACCTATAGCCTATATTGCCTCCCACGGTTGGGCTATTCTCTATTCGATACTCGATACTCTAGGGCATGATGATTGATACAAATTTAAATTCATCTGAGCTACCATGGCTCTTAAAAAATATAATGTAGAAAAAAAACTAAACTTCAAATTAATTTTTATTTGTGAATAAATACAGAAATACTCATATTCCTCAGACCGGCATATTCCCTACAGTGTTTTCAAGCAGGTGGAAATATCACCCCTTCAAATTATAATTAACTATTTCATAGGTACTAGATTGTGTATGGAAAGGTCGAACGGTGTAGGACCAATCTCCGACAGGATATTAACTTAAAATAGCAGTTTAATGTTGCATTATTTCGTGGAAAATCACCGCTTCCAATTACGTACAATTAACTATTTCATAAGTATATTAAGTTGGTTATGGAAAGGTCGAATGGGATGGGACCGCGCCCACAGAATATCGGCTTAAAATAGCAGCTTGATGCCGCCTCATTTCGTATAGCAAGTATAGAAAACTTGAGGTTTTTTTTACTGATAATGAGGCATTCTAATCTTAGTTCCCACGGGTAACAACGTGCCTGCGGGTTCCAGGATTCAGAAGTGCTCGTTTGTCACACTTATTCTATGTATGAAAAAAAAGAAACAAATTGAATTTCAATTAAGCGCTAGCATTTTTAACAAATATTGACGCAGATGTAGAATATAGATGTATCCTCGATTAAAAATTCAAATTAATGTCAACGCTGACAACTAGAATGGAATGCTTTGTTAGGTTCTAGTTAAAGGGCATTTTCAAATGGAATCTGGGTGACAAACGAGCACACAGTCCACCTGATGGTAAGCGGATGGTGTGCCCATAGAAATCTACATTTATCCCCGATTAAGAATCAAAACGCAGATGCGTTGTCACCCATGAGGACTAAGTTAGAATGCCTCGTTTCCAGTAAAAAGGGTCTCCAGATCTCTACACTCACCATACGAAACACAGCGGTATTAAGCTGCTATTTTACGCTGGTATTCTGTGAGAGCGTTGTCCTTCCCCGGTAGTAGACCCATTCGTGCTACAACCATTATATAGCTGCAGCCAAAAAACTACATACGTAGTAGAGCCACGTATATAGTTTTTTGAGAATAATAGTGACCAATGGGCACACAGATCATCTAATGGAAAGTGAACTCGATTAGGAATTAAAATGTAATTACGGTTTCGTTTCCAGTGAAATTGTCTCCGGCTCTCTAAACTCACCACACACTAGTATTCCATGATGGGGTAGTCCCGCGCGGGCAAGCCGACCCATTCGTGCTACAACCATAATAGTAGCAACATCATGGTTCTACCACGTTAAGAATATCCGGCTGTCGTGGGTCATTCTACGAGGGGCAGCATTGTACTGCTTTTTTTGCGCTGGTGTTCTGTGCGAATGGTCCTTCCGCGGTGTTGTCGACCCATTTGCGGCTTGCGTGCACTGAAGTGTTATGTAAACGTGCGAATTTGTTTCATGAAACTGATGCTTACACCTGATGGTAAGTGTCTACAGAAGTCTATGGACTCCTGCAGTACTACAAACAAGTTCATACAAAACGGCTAAATGGAAACCCTCACGACCCGTAACTGCTCTGGCTCTCTATACACTGAGCTATTCTAGAACACAGCTACGCAACGTAATTTGGCAGACACAGACAAACATCTTGAAAGGAAAGCAGTCCTAACTCCAAGTGATCCATAAGTTTAATCCATGCATAACTTTTTCTTGTATATTTTTCGATACCAAACCGAAGTTTCTTGAGAAAACTAAGCGAATTAAACAATTGGCTTAACTATCGCAAAAACTCCACAAAAGCCGGCTTTAATGAAGAGGCAGCGCGACTCCAGTTTCATTACCGTCAGTTTGTAAGAAAGTGACCGTTCAAGTTATGCGGCCGAGTGTAGTTGAGACTTGGAAAACGCGACCGCGGTACGTTGGCGACCCGGACTGCGTAAACTTCGAACCACACGTGTGACGAGGTGATTTGAAACTTTCAAAGAATGTTACATTGTCAGGATATTTAAGAGATCGTTAGCTTGCGGATAACGAAAGATTCTTAGAGATTTAAAGATAATTAACTTCATTTTTAGACAATTAATTGCTTCAGTATTCAGAGTAAATGTACATTGGTTTTAGTTCGTAAGTTCGACCCATATCTTCATTTCAAATTATATATATACACATATATATATATATATATATATATATATATATTTATATATATATATATATATATATATATATATATATATATATATTTTACGTGGCAGAGCCATGCTGCAGTTATATTAGTAGTATAGTTGTGGCATGAATGGGTCGGACCGGGGAAGGACCACGCTCTCACAGAATACCAGCGTAAAATAGCAGCTTAATGCTGCTGTGTTTCGTATGGTGAAAGTAGAGAACCGTAGACCTTTTTTACTGCAAACAAGGCATTACATCTTAGTACTCACGGGTGACAACGCATCTGCATTTTGATTTGTAATCGAGGATAGATGTAGATGTCTATAGACCGCAGCAACCACTTACCATCAGGTGGACTGTTTGCTTGTTTCTCACCCCATCCTATAAAAATATATATATTTGTAACACGTATTATGTATTAATTATAGTTTTATACATTTCTTCCCACATAAACTTTAACAATGTTAAATATTACCCTAATCCGTGCGCACAATTTGTATAAAACGAGGTACAAAGTTTTCTGTTTACGTTATCATAGGGAAATATAAAGGCGACCTTGGGAAATACCAAACCTCTAATTGTTTCCGACAGATGGCGGTATAACTCTTTTACATCACACGTAAAATATTCGGATCTGTAACTCCCAACCGGGTTATTTCAGGATGTCGACAACAGCATCAATTACAATGTCCAATTTCTAATGAATATCCAGCATCCAGTTACATCTACATTTCCGCCACCAAAAAGCTGTGCGTTTAATGCTGTGTTCATATCTGAAGCTTTATAATTAAATGCCATGAGATACCTTTTACTCGTAAATGCTAGAGGTGACAACGCTCTTATAGCTTTGGAGTTGGTTTCGGGTTTCCACGGACTGCAGTACCCACTTAGCATCAGGTGGACTGTAAGCTAATTTGTCATTTAATTTTTCTAAAATAAATAGTTACCAACGTGCATTTATTAATTAGCTTAACTAAGTTTCTGCTCTCGAACAGTTCAGTGCCATAGCTCTGTCTCTCAAACTGAAGGACAGTTATAAAACTATCCTTCAGTTTGTAGTTTATAAACGGGAAAATGTAGAAATTCATTTACATATTTATTTATATTTATTCCCGTTAAAAGTCGCATTAGGAAATTTATATTTGTGCTAAAAATGTGCATATTTGCGATGAATATAACTTTTGTCTAGAAAACTAATTAGTAAACAAACCTATGACTGCAATTTCCATGAATATAACTATCCCTTTTAACAAAATTACCAACATCATGAATAAAGATACTTATATTACAAAAATAACATTATGATTGTAATATAAATTTGCAATATCTATTTGAACTATTATATTTTTGTAAAAATATAACAATTTCGCAGAATTATTTTTCGGACGCTTTCTTTTGTAAAATATCGATAAAGTATTCCTTAGAATGATTTTACTTAAGAATTACATTTACATGCCTTAATTCCTCCCTTTCCTTTCCAAAAACGGACTACCAGACAATCAGCCGATCTTTACCCCTTTGTTGCATCGAGAACAAAGGCGTAAAGATGGGTCGATTCCACATATTCCTATGAAACAATTTGCTACGTCTTTCTAATGCGTGCAGCAAAGGACTGGAATAATTTGCCAGCGCCTGTATTTCCGTCCGATTACAATATGATGCAAGAGCGAAAGGCTTTTGTTATTTGATTGACCATCTAGGTGTTCCCCACAACTTGCAATCAGGTTAAAAAATCTAATTTTATACTAAAATATTCCGCTACTGGTACAATTGTGGCAAATGTTTGTTTGAGAACTCATAAAAAATATACTAATTGGCTAGTGTCTGCGTAGCGTGGCCATTAAGGCAGATCTTTCTAACAACAGGAAAGGCAGATGTCCAATCGTGAAGTCCTGATGAAAAAGAAGATTAGTGTCCAATATTGAATAGTCACGGCATCGGTGATCAAGATATGATCACCATTCAACAGTATTTCAACACAATTCCATCATAAGTGCAGCTGCACTCACAACTTAACACAATAAGTGAAAAAAATTACAGTACGTTGCGTAGCATGAGAATAAATTTCGTCCTCGCTCCTTCGCTTGACGTATCCGCGTCTAAGTAACAAAAAGTGTAACCTATTTGAGAGAAGCAACCTCAAGGACCACTCTTTAAGTAACATTAATCGGGTTTCATCGCGTTCGTGCGTTCATCTCCTTGCTCTGTAAAGATCGTAACTTTTCTATTCTACCTGTTATATTTAAAACTTTGTTACTGAACGAAATAAGGCTTAAATTGAAAAATTCGATGGTGATAACGCTGCAGGGAAAGAATTCAGTAATCACTAACTTGAAGCGCATCGTGTGTCACACTCTTAAGCACCTTTGTAAGGGAAAGATTAAATCGAGGGCGAAAAGATAAAATGCAGTCTAATAGAAAAAATATAGGTAATAGGTATATAATCGGGATAAGTTTGGCGTTTTTCTGCGTGATTAACTTGGAAATGAATATATCCGTAGTAGAACTAGAGTAACCGTCATAGCCCAACGGATTAGTAAGCTGAAGTGGCAATGGGCCTAAGGCCTTATGCACGTAGACAAAGTGTAGGGCGTCCCATCACTAGATGGAGTTACGACCTGGTGAATCACGCAGGATGTCAATGGATGCAGGTGGTTCAGCGCCGTGCTTTGTGGCATTCCTTGCGGGAGGCCTGATGATGATGGTGAATCAGAGATTCTTATTTCTTGTTATAAAAGCGTGTATTGCTTCAAATCATTTTTATGGATGTCTTCCGATGTACGGAGCATTAGCCACAATCGCCACGTTTGATAGATGGATAGGCTATAGTAGTACCAAATATCTCATACCTTTGAAGAAGTCCTACTTAATCTATATCACTGGTCAGAGCTGCCAGAAGCTATAAGATGATGAATTGGCATTTCTCATAGTCATCTCGTACGACACGCATGAAACGAAATACGAGTAGTTATCTCTGATACTGCCACCTCACTGTTAGATACTGTTAACAATAAATAAATATGAAGTATTCTGAGTATTACGACTGTTATTATAGCATTAGTCGGAAGTTTCAGCAGAACAAGATATGTGTAATAACAGGATGTGTTCATATTTGCTAGCGTCTGTCTCTCCTACTTTACATTTACAATGTACATTACAATGTGTCCTAAGGGCGAGCGTGAATAGGATTTTATTAAGGTAAGGCTTAAAAGCCCTATTGTACAAACACTTCAGCACTTCGATATACCGACAGTCAACTTGGCACCGCTGATGGGACTGTAGCGCCGCTTTGTGGCATTACTTGGGGGAGGCCTATGTTCAGCAGTGGACTTGTGAAGGGCTGTAATGATGATGATGATGATGAAGGCTTTTAAAATCTGTAGCACTTATCAGATGGGTTAGCAACTAAGCCCTAACTTATTAGAGGTAAAAAATGTATACAGTTTTTGCCTAAGAAGTCTTCCCGTAAATATCGTGGAACTAACTTCACCTGATTCTTTGCATTATATGTAGCTTCCGTCGGTAATGTCAGACTAAGAAGTAGTATTAAATTTAAAAGGGCAATCAAAGGGCACACTAGCTAAAAATTTTGTCGTTTAGGATTCGAATCCAGATAATAATATCCCGACCGGATTGCGATTTCGGCGGCCAGTCTCAACGAAGTGTAGCCATCTAGGCAGGACAGGATTATAGTGCCCGCAAATGTGTGCGCAAGCACGGGTGCACCCTCACTCTCATCATCTGATGGGACAGCGAAGCGACACCAACGGAAAATGATCAGGCGCAGGGCCAATGGTTTCACGGAGTGAAAACCCGCAAGTTCTTGACTTCCGGGCTGCTACTAAGAATTTATTGATATAAAAACTCAGTAACTGATTTTTGTTGTCCCAACCCAGAGTTCGAACTCGGGAACCTCATTCGCATTCGCGTTTACGAGCACTAGCCTAACAAATCAAGCAAAGTCAGAATCTATATAGTATTACGCTCAGACGCATCGAATACAAATTTAATATCAATCTGTTTAATAGGCCATAGACAAAGTAATAATTAAGTGCTCCAATATAAACGAGAGAATAAAAACTTCACAACAAACCAATATTTATTTATTGGTTTGCAAAGATCGGAATAAAAATTTTATTACCATCTCGAACATAGTGCAGTAGAATTGATTGCGTTAAAATTAATCTCCAAGCTTAAACATTCAAGATTTTGCTTTCATATTTTTATCCCTTAATAGACAAAGCCTATATCGATTTTATACTTTGTATAATCGATTTATTTGGTAAACATTATTAATTTTTACGCCCTGTAGGTGACACTACCTGTTAAATAATAGAGTACTAAATTTAAGAATCACATAAATTTTTCATATATTTTAAATGTCAGGAATACAATTTTATTTAAACTGAATTATTTGAAAAGTTCATGATTTTACAATTTGGAGATAAAAAAACGTGTTTGAACGTGTCCATGGTCTATAGTAGCAACTTACTATCAGATGAACTGTAAATTCGTTCGTCACTTACTAAAAAAAACAGTAATTAATGAAATTAAAACAGATGATACGAATCTCGAATATTAAGGAGCTGCTGCTCTTTTATCGACTTTTTACCGGTCTAGTGTGGTAAGGAAGTTTTCATGTTGCGAGGCAACGCTTGTTCAGCCGATGACACACTTTCAATGTCACGTCTACAACCCCATGTCTAAATGTATATAGATACTATACAGTCTATGCTCACAGCATTATTAAATTAGTACTGCATTAGTAAGACGACCATGATACAATAGGTATATTTGCGGCAACTATTATTCATTTCTATAAGTAAGAAATAAAAAAATAGCCTAAATTATGTTCCACTAACCGCGTAGTTGTAGGAATCCCCCAAAGGAAGCGGCAGATTGACAATCCCGGAGATGGGCATAGATGTTTTCCTAATAACAACTCCAAAAAAACTGCTGCTACCAACCCGTCCACTAAGCGTGGCAAATATTTTGCCAAATATGGGAGATATTTGCATATTTGAGATAATCTGTGGGAGAGACATATGTCCAGCAGTGGGCTTTTGATTTTTATGTAATAGTATGTTCCACTGGGCCGGAATCACATTTTTAAGTGAGCTTTGGGGCAGAAACGAATATGGTATGTTTCTAAGGTCCTAATTAATATAACCCACGTTCATAAAAGTTTTGTAGTTCTCAGACATGCAGGCTTTTTTTTCCTCAAGATTATTCCTTACCGCCATTTTATTTTCTAATGAATACATAATCGTATAGACCTTGCATTGAGTAGATCATCATAGATTTTATGGCTGACATCGGTATACTCTACTACAATATTAAGAGATATTATCAAACCATTCAAAGTCTACTGTTAAATTTAAGCCTCTCCGAAGAACTATCCTAAATCACTGTACTGAACCAATATTTAAGATATGTAATTATCTTATTATACATAGGTTAACCGTTAATTTGACACAAGTACTTATGACACTAAATAACGGTGAAATTATACGTCCAATTCTAAGTCAGGATTTATAGACTACAGTGTCTTATTAAATTTGGCGATAGAGCTTGTTCTTTTTTTCGATCGACTTCAAAAAGTAGGGGGAACTCAGAACTTTTTTCTGTGTGAACCAATTTTGATGATTCTTATTTTTATTTGAAAGCTTGTGCTTCTCGTGTAGTGTCATTTAAATTTGATCAAGATCTGACTAGTAGTTTCTGAGTAATTCTTAATAAAACGTATTTAAGTAACTTCGAACACATTGATGATGTTCTCTTTTAATTTATATTGAAGTCGGTTGTACATAATTTTTAATTTTACCACTTGTTATAAAAAAAGGAGGAGGTACTCAATTCGACCGTATGTTTTTTTGTGTGTTACTTCAGAACTTTTTTACCGATTTTATTAATTCTTTTTTTATTTGAAAGCTGATGCTTCTCATGTGGTTCCATATAAATTTCCATATAATTGGTCAAGATTAAACCAGTAGTTTTTGAGTTATCCTTAATAATGCGTTTAATTGAGTTCGACTACATTGATGATGTTCTCATTTTATTTATATTGTAGTCAGATGTACAAAATTTTTAACTTTTAACAATGAAGTAACAAACGATTATACAGTCCACCTGATGGTAAGTGGTAATTGCAGTCGATGGACACCTGTAGCCACTTTCAAACAAACAAGGCTACGTTTGAGGACTAAGAGGGAATGCATCCCGTGATTACGCTGGCTCTATACCCTTCAGATAGGACCACTAATGTATTATGATATAACTCTTCCAAATTTGAAACGATATTTTCACAATTATTTCGTCCGCGGCAGCAACTGGCAGCAACTCGCTGGGCGCCAGCTACTTAATTTCAAATAAATTGATCATATTTTAATTTAAACAGTTAAAGTTCTACGTATCACTTGTCAAATTATAACAAATATTTACCAAGCCAATTGAATTTATTATACTGTTTGAATTGGGCCAATGGCATTTTTATGACCTTTAATTGTTTGACCACAGTAAGGTCGTTTTATATGTATACGTTTAGATTCTAAACAAATAATAATTTATATGCACATCATTAAAAATAAACGTCTTTATTAATCGACCTTCAAAACGTAAGATTTATAATGTGTTAATAAAATTGACGAAAGCCGCGGTAGCTCAGACACTAAGCACTCGCTGTAAAATTCACAATACGCAAGCATCCTGAGTTCAATCCCCGCCGCGCCAGTTCAATACGGTTCACAGATCATAGAACAAACTGAGTAAATTTCAACAAACAAGCGAGGGTCGAACTGCGTTTACTGTTTTGGCGTTCGCTAACGACCTACCTACTCTACATATTTTATTCTTTGATATTATATTGTTGTTTGTATACAATTGTTAATATGAATTAGCAACTTGGTTACTACAGAATAATGATCATTAAGTTATCATACAGTGTAAGTACCGAATACAAAAATCGACGAAGCCAAAGAAGGAAGAAGAAAGAAAGAAGAATGTCTGCTGTTCTTTCTCCTTTCTGTAACGCTGTGTTGTGTTTGTCGCGTTCATTCGTCATTTCTAAGAGGGAGCTTATTAAAATATTATTATTAAAACCTTAAGTGAGATTTATAGATGCAAACAATTAGTTTGTCACTCAGATCATTGAGGTTTGTCGATGTAAATCTTTAATACACTTACCGAGTGCTTGATTTGTGAATATTCAAAGTTGTTTTGATTGGAAGCATGTGTGCGACGTAACGAAATACAAAATATCAAGTATTTAAATATCAAATAAAAAGTCATGTTCGGCGCTGACATTTGACGTGTGGACGCGCAGGTGAACCGGACCTAAGGGTTTGTTTACAGAACAGTATAAACACTTTCAATTCTATATTGAAACTACGAGTTCTTTATAGATGAAGTAAAATTTAATTAAAAAGGCGTATCTACAGATAAAATGTGCAGTCAAAGTTTGTCATATTTTGCAAGTCAAATGATTACTTTAGCAAGTACACGCGTACCTAAACCATGAATTTGGGTACTGTTTACTTATATCTGCCGCCAAGTACGAAGTGTTGGTACCTGTTGCCGTGTTTGGATTTGAAGGTTAAGTAAGGCTGTATGCTGTGGGACATTTAATGTTATTAAACAGTTGACAAAACCTAATAGTTCATTGAAATTTGTTGTAGGTGTACATAAATTAGACACATGTCATCAATTGGACTGTTAGTACGTTGGTCAAGATAATCTATACAAATAAATAAAATTGAAGCGTGTGTGTGTAACGTCAAAATAACAGCTTTTTACTAAATGCATACGAAAATATATACGGTACTCACAACAAAAGCACACTTTTGTTTATTTCTGTATGTTTGTCTGTCTGTTATTTCCGGCTAATCTCTGAATCGGCTGGACTGAATTTGGCGGGACTTTCACTGGCAGATAGCTGATGTTATAAGTAGTAACTAGGCTACTTTAATTTTTGAAAATGAATTATGGTTCCGCGCATTAATATTATAAGCCAAAATTACACCAGGCGAATCGCGGGTAACAGCGAACAATGTAATAAAAACGAAATCTGCAAAATGATAACATATTGGTGCCATTTGCTGTAGTGACTATTGGTCTATGGGGTCTACTTGCGATGAAGTTCCTAAAAGAATGGTACCTACGACTAAAAGTCGTCGCAGCTGGTGTGAAGAGGGTAGGTTTTCTTCTCGCTCAAAGACTAAGTTTAAGTTTAGACTTCGGCGAGGAAACTCAGCCACTAGTACTACACCTCGGGTCATCATTTTCGTTTTTTTTTGTATTATAAAGTTTATGTATTGGGTATTTGATACTCTGAACGGAACTTTTTTTATGAATTGTTAAAAGAAATATTTCTTCAAAACTTTTTTGAAAATATAGCGTAGTGTCGACACAGTTTTCAAAACAAAAAAAAACTCCAACTTTTTCTATTGTTTTAGTTAATAGAAATCTAATTTAACATGGAATGAAAAATAAACCAATATTTTTCATTCTATCGTCACAGCATATCAAAGGCTGAACATATAACACTCCACTTATTGCCATAATATTTGCCATAGTTCCCTCACTGGGCAGTTTTTAATATTTTATAGTATGTAGTTCTCAGGAAAACGCTGCTACCCAACTCCTGGTTTGTTTCACCATCACGCTCCCGCGGGACGATATGGAGTACAGGGATATTTTTACACCGTCACTAGGCGTTAAAGTTATATAATATATACATACCTACCTAGTTATTTATTTTTGGTAGTGTCAACTGTGCAATTCTGTATAAAAAATGGAGTTCAATTTTTAGATTAAAAAGGTATGCTCTATTGCCCCTGCATTTCGCGTAACTTGATTGATCATTGTCCAGCTCGACAGGCTGTGATTTTGCCATATCGTTACAATGCTTGTTCGTCGTGTTATTGGATTACGTACAACGTGCGTTGGTACACTATTTTTGAATAACAATCGATACTCTGCGCGTATTGTAACGCTTAATTTGTACACAAGTATAAAGCTTAGATTACACAATGAGATTTTGACGTTTCATTTGGATATTGTTTAGTTGTTTACATCTATGCAAATAATCGCACTATGGGTATATTATATTAATAGGCATATCTGGAATAACGTTTCTTCTACTTGGGCACGGCTTATCAGTACAGATGGGCCGAATATTTGTTTTATATTCGGTATTCGGAAAATTCGGCAGCTTTACCGAATATTCTTATTCGACCGAATATTTGGCTAAATCACCGAGCATTTGTTAAAGTGGTAGGTACTCATAGTGTCCACTGTATTGAAATGTACGAATTGTAATGCCATGTCTTTTACTGTTGAAAGTATATTCTATTTATGGGTTAAATGTTAAATCTATTTTTAGTAGATCGCCAATTTGGTCGACAAACTTCCGCCTAGGACGTCCCTTTCCGACTCTTCCATTCACTTCTGCAACATATATTTGCTTTGTCAGTCTTTCCGCATTCATTCTTTCTACATGACCAAACCACCGAAGCATTCCTTTCTTAATCCTGGTCACCATATCATCTTGCAAACCACACTCTTCTTATCACACAGTTTCTCACCCTGTTACTCAGATTCAGCCCTAACATACTCCTTAGCGACCGCATTTCTACTGCATTTATTCTACTCTCGTGCTTCTTCTGCCACACCCAACTTTCACTACCATACGTTAAAGTAGGGACTAATACAGCACTGTGAATCGCCATACGTGCCTTTTTGACACATTCTGACTTTTCACAATAGAGTGTTTATTTTTTTATGTGTTTTTCCATTTACTTTATTTCCTGCATTATAAAAATGGGCCAAATTAAAAATACCCGACGAGCATGTATGCGTAGGTATATGGATGTGGAAGAGGCGAGAAAGGTATGTCAGGATCGTGCTAAATGGAAGTCTGTAGTCTCTGCCTAGACCTCTGGGTGACAGGCGTGAGTGTTTATGTATGTATGTTAAATTTACTTGTATAGTTTTATGTTTTGAGGCAATGTAGATTTATTTTCAATTATAGCAAATAGAAAGCTTGATAAAATGTTTTTGGAATCAAACAAAAAACATTACATTAGTATATTTCACTTTACTTTGGTCGTCAGTTTCTATAAAATAAGTCCAAATAGTAGATCTCCTGCCACTCATTTTTATCATATAAGTATCAATTTTCACTACGAATAACACAACGAAATACTTTTTTCTCACAAAAATAGTCAAAACTTAAGCATGTGCCGACAATTTGCTCAGTAATAGATGATGAGTGAGGGGAAGGGTCCGGCGCTAATCCCGCAAGCTTTACGTACACAAGTTTCGACATAAATTGGTTGTACGGAGGTGGTGCTGCCGTATAAAGTTCGGCCGAATATTTGGTTCGGTAGAAGTCTTACCGAAATTTCGGCCGAATATTCTAATTCGGTGAAATCCATATTCGGCCCATCCCTACTTATCAGGACTTTTACGAGCATAGTATATAGTCCACTGATGAATCTCCACACCCACGGGATGATATGGGTAGTGGATATTCTTACACTGCCAATATACGGTATCTCGTTAACCACCGCACTTAATATACCTAAAGCAGTATCAAAGGCGGCAGTGATTGTCAATCCGTCAGCAAAGGGTGATGATTAAGGCTGATTCTGCTTACACCCGTAGCAATTAAGCCTATTTATGAGCCAATATATGGCGAGGCATATGTTCACCAGTCGATTTTACGTAACGGTAACAGTGTAATGGCAACGGTAACGGTAGATGAAATGGTATACTAGTCTATAAATCGGAAGCTATATATTTTTAATGGCATAACCCAAAGCCGCTTATGACACTCCTAGGACGAAAAATAATAATAAATTAACTGATGCCATAATACAAGATTCTATTACAAGAATATTTACCATTTAATAGAAGTATTTCTATTTTGTTAACCATCTAAGACTCTATATGCCTAATACTAATACTTAGTATATACAATATCATAAAATCATAATGTTTGACATATAAATTAGCGATTTTTACCAAAATGAATTATATTTTATTATATTAAATTATATATTCCTTTGTTCGGCGTCCTCAAAGGGGTCAAATTCATAAAGCAAAGGCCGATTACAGACACAGACATTTCAATTTTATAGATAACTTAACATCCCCTACGTTATTTGATTAAAAACACTATACTACACATAATGTAAGCAGCCCATGCTAAAACGACAAACAAACTAGCGATAGGGTAGGACTTAATACTCACAGGGTAGGACTAGTGTACTCGTATATTCCGGTGATGTCGGAGTTCCGATGTAAATTTGCTGTCGGAAATCAATACTGGTTTCATATGCACGCCGAAAACAACAAGCCCTCTTTCTGCTACTGTAACAACCTATTAAAGTCCACTGTTGAACATAGGCCTCTCTCATAGATTGCCTCATAGGAGAGATATTTGCCATAGTTGCAATGTTACTGTTTATTTAATAAGTTCACCTCTCAGTGGGCCATGTGCTCCTGGTAGATAATCTTCTATACATCCATCAATTACAACCTAAATAAAGTTCACTGCTAAACATAGGCCTCCCTCATAGATTGCCTCATAGGAGGGATATTTGCCATAGTTGCAATGTTACTGTTTATTTAATAAGTTCACCTCTCAGTGGGCCATGTGCTCCTGGTAGATAATCTTCTATACATCCATCCATTACAACCTAATAAAGTTCACTGCTGAACATAGGCCTCCCTCATAGATTGCCTCATAGGAGGGATATTTGCCATAGTTGCAATGTTACTGTTTATTTAATAAGTTCACCTCTCAGTGGGCCATGTGCTCCTGGTAGATAATCTTCTATACATCCATCCATTACAACCTAATAAAGTTCACTACTATACACATAGGCCTCCCCCATAGATTGCCTCATAGGAGGGATATTTGCCATAGTTGCAATGTTACTGTTTATTTAATAAGTTCACCTCTCAGTGGGCCATGTGCTCCTGGTAGATAATCTTCTATACATCCATCCATTACAACCTAATAAAGTTCACTACTATACACATAGGCCTCCCCCATAGATTGCCTCATAGGAGGGATATTTGCCATAGTTGCAATGTTACTGTTTATTTAATAAGTTCACCTCTCAGTGGGCCATGTGCTCCTGGTAGATAATCTTCTATACATCCATCCATTACAACCTAATAAAGTTCACTACTATACACATAGGCCTCCCCCATAGATTGCCTCATAGGAGGGATATTTGCCAGAGTTGCCACGCTTGGCAAGCGGGTTGGCAACCACTTTTTATTTTTAGCCGTTATTATGAAGACTGGAATCCGTATTGTTAATTATTTATGGTACTGATAGTGCAATATATTACAATATGAAGGGTAATTTTCTTTTCATTAACTTTGTATTTGGATTTATCTGTTTTCCGTTTCAGAACAGCTGAAAGGATTAAATGTATCTTAGCGTACTAGCATGTAGTTGATTTCTTTTGGGAGTGCTTTGACCTTTAATTTGGTAGTTCGGAGTAATTCAATCAATTACACAAAAATATATCAATCAATAGTACAAAAATTACAAGACTTAATTTCTGCCTCTCCACTCTATTATTGGAGCACCAGACACTCGGCTAGCCTCCATTCCTTTGTGGTAGACATACAACACATTCAAACCAAAAGGTTTCTTAATTTGTTCGTAATACGTATATCTACGGAGTGGAAAAATTTGCCGGCACCTGTCGTTCAGGCTTACGCACCAACCTCGGCACATCCCGATGAGGAGGTGGAGGAAATGTATAAGAATATTTCTAGAGCCATGCATTCCTCCAAAACCCACTACACGATGTTGATGGGAGACTTCAACGCAAAACTAGGCACAAGAGAAAGCGGTGAGCTGAAGTTAGGGAAATTTGGAGTAGGGCAATGGAACCGTAGGGGCCAGCAGCTGGCCGACTTCATGGAGAAAGAGGGACTCTTTATGATGAACTCTTTCTTCCAGAAGCGGCCCCATAGGAAGTGGACCTGGTTGAGCCCCGACGGTTCGACAAAAAATGAGATTGACTTCATTATGAGGACCAGACGCTAACTGTTCAGTGATGTCACAGTAATCGCAAGGGTGAAAACTGGCAGCGATCACCGAATGGTTAGAGGCACACTGAACCTAAACGTTACGTTGGCGAGGTCTCGTCTAATGAAGTCAACACTCCGTCCCCCTCGTGCTCTAATCCAGAATCCCGAAATATTTCAGCTCGAGTTACGTAACTGCTTTCAGTGACTAGAAGATTGCAATGCAGTGGACGATATGAATGACAAGCTCGTGGAAACTGTTCATGTGGTCGGAGCTAAGTTCTGCAAGACCGGCCGCACAAGAGCACCAAAGCTCTTCGATCACACTCTTAATCTCATGGCTGTTAGATGGGAGATGAGGCTGCAATCGTCAACAGATTTGACAGCATACAGGCAACTGAACAGACAGATCTCCAAATGCATGTGGCGAGACTTGCGCAACATTAATACTGCTCGTGTTGAAGAAGCGATTGAGCGGAACCAGGGCTCCAAAGTATTTGCCAGAGATCTGTCTACCAGTAAGAGCCAACTGTCAAAGCTGAAGACAGTGTGGCAGCGTCGTTTCCGGGGCACCTGAGATTCTGAGTGAGATTGAGAGGTTCTATACACACTATCACTGTCATTGAGCTGTACACATCATCGTTGGAGCCACACGCAAGTGTGAGTAACGATCCAAGAGCGGGTCTTATCCGACACTATTCCGATGATATCCCGGACGTCAGTCTCAGCGAGATTAGAATGGCTCCAATCAATCTCCAGCACCTTAAAAACGGCAAGTTTCCGGGCGAGGATGGAATTACAGCGGAGCTTCTGAAAGCGGGTGGAAAACCGGTACTTGAAGTCCTTCAGAGGCTCTTTAATTCCGTCCTCCATGGTGGCACTACTCCGGAGGCGTGGAGCAGAAGTGCGGTGGTCTTGTTCTTCAAGAAAGGTGACAACGCCCTCTTGAAGAACTACAGACCGATATCCCTTCTGAGCCGCGTCTACGTGCTGTTTTCGAGAGTCATTACGAATCGTCTCACACGCAGACTCGACGAGTTCCAGCCTCCCGAACAAGCCGGTTTCCGAAAAGGCTTTAGTACCATAGACCACATACATACCTTTCGGCAAATTGTACAGAAGTCCGAAGAGTACAATCCGCCACTATGCCTGGCGTATGTGCCAAGGTATCCAACTGCAGAGAGGTGTAAGACTGAGTGACGTTAATTCCCCGAAACTCTTCACCGCTGCATTGGAAGACGTTTTCAAGCTACTGGACTGGAAGGGATACGGTATTAACATCAATGGCGAGTACATCACTCACCTTCGATTTGTCGACGATATTGTCGTTATGGCAGAATCGCTGGAGGAATTAAGCACTAGGCTCAATGACCTCAATAGTGCCTCCCAACGGATAGGTCTTAAGATGGACAAAACAAAGATCATGTTTAATGTCCTTGTCACACCTATGCCGGTAGTTGTTGGGAACACTAAGCTCGAAGTTGACCGAGAGGTCAATCGACAGATTCAACTCGGCTGGGCAGCGTTCGGGAAATTACGACACATCTTCTCGTCAGGTATACCTCAAAACCTGAAAACTAAGTTGTACAACCAGTGCCTGTTGCCAGTGATGACATATGAAACTGAGACGTGGTCCTTTACTGCTGGCCGTGTGAGGACGCTCAAAGTCGCTCAGCGAGCTATGGAGAGGGCTATGCTCGGAGTTTCTCTGCGTGATAAACTTGGAAATAAGGATATCCGCAGAAGAACCAGAGTGACCAACATAGTCCACTGATTAGTAAGCTGAAGTGGCAATGGGCCGGCCATATAGCTCGAAGAACCGACAACTGTTGGGGAAGAAAGGTTCTCGAGTGGCAGACTCGTACCGGTAGACGAAGTGTAGGGCGACCCCGCGATGGAGTGACGACCTGGTAAGACATGCAGTAAGTCGATGGATGCAGGTGGCTCAGGACCGTGCTTTGTGGCATACCTTGGGGGAGGCCTATGTTCAGCAGTGGACTTGTAAAGGGCTGTAATGATGATGATGATGGTGTCGTTCAGGAGTGAATAGGTTTTTGTTGAGTCAGTGCGCTTTACGATCTTCGGCTGCATCACCACTTGCCATCAGGGGGATAGTGGTGAGGTATATACTTTAAATTTTAAAAAAAATCAATATTAATTGCTGGATGTGGCACCTCCTATTCTGGACAGTTTGTCGAAAGCGTCTTGCTACGAGATGTCGACAAGTTAACTGAGCCATTTCAATGGACGACCGACTACAACTTCGAGACAACAATGATCACTCAATTTAAATTATTAAATAACAAATATTTCTTACACGAACACCATTGAGGATAGATGTAGGTATAGATGTATGTATATAGATGATGGATAGATGTAGAGCTTATGGGCCACAGCATTCATATACCATAGTTAGACTTGGTAGTTTGTTATCCTTATTCTATAACATAAAAAACCAAATGCGCCGACTATAACAATTAAAATACTTTATAACATATATAATAGTAATAAGTTTGATACAAAGAAAAGACTTACAGGAGGTGTAAGAAGAGAAAAGTTAATACAAAATCAATTTCTTCAGACGCTACTACGCGCCATTTCAAAAGATAACTCTCGCGAATGTAGACAAAGCAACGGTGCAGGAAGCCTATTTGTGCTAACAATACTGTAACTTTCATTGCATTGAATTTGATATATTTTTGCACAATAAGAAACCTTCATGTTCTTCACAACGAAATCTTATGTTTTATTATATAATAGAATATATTATTTGAAGAAGTCAATAACTAAAAATTCAAACTGAATGGATGTTCTTTAAAATTGTACTATATTATATTATATTGTTCTATATTTAATTCAATATAAATAAAATGAGAACATCATCAATGTAGTCTAAGTCAATAAAATAAGCATTATTAAGAATAACTCAAAAACTAACGGTCAGATCTTGCTCAAATTTATATGGAACCATATGAGAAGCACCAGCTTTCAAATAAAAAGAGGATCATCAAAATCGTTTCTCATGGAAAGAAAATCTGAGGTAACACATTAAGAAATACATTCGAATTGAGAACCTCTTCCTTAATTTGAAGACGGTTGAAAAAATGAGGGAAATAACAACCGTGAAAAATTCTGCACGCAGTCTCGCATTTTACTCACTTATTCAATTTAACACATAAACGTCCTCTGTCAACCACATGCTTCTCAAATAGATAATCTCAAAGATTTTGCCATACTTAGCAGGCGTGCTAGCAACAGCAGATTTTATTTTCGGTTATTAACAAGAAGGTACTGTTGATACTGTTTTCCATCTCCTGTTTAACATTTCCTCTGCCTCCTCTTAAGACACGGGTGTTGTTGATGATATGAGGGACTCTACCACTACACCAAGACAAATTATAGTACGTGAGGACAATATGGTGATCCGGTTAATTATATAGTTTGTTACAAAGCTTAAAAATATATTTATTAAAGCTCAAAAGGATGCTGCTTTATCGACGCCATTTTTACAGTTGAAATTAAAGTAAATATTTTAGTCGATTTTAGTATTGTGTACTTAGTTAGTTTTTTTTTTAATGTTGATTATTCAAAGTGTTCCTAATTATTGTTAAAGTTTGTTTGCTGTTGTTTTCTTAATATATTATTTACAGTATATGACTTTGTTTTTTTGTCTCTGTCCTTCTTGTAATTTTGGTTTTATATGGCGGCAAAGATTAAGGTGACCATTAGTGACCATATTACCCTCACGTACCGCACCTTATTCGTTATATCAAGTCGAGGGTTCGATTTGTTGTGTGATGGAATAATAATTCTGTTAGAAATTTGAATAGAAAATTATTCATAAAAAATTATTTTAAAATAACAGACAGTTTTTTATTGCTTGATTAATTTACAAACTTCTAGCGTATAGGTTGGTTATTTGCGTCTGTCCGCTGTCGCCGGTTACTCATCGATGCTCTTGTGGTGCATGACGTCACGGAGATAATCACCCGCCGCGTGGATTGCACTTTCTGAATTCTCGGTTAAGCAAACGTTCCGAAGTAACGTTACATTAGTAATTTATCAGAGGATATACATACTTTTTTACGGTCGGAATATAATATGGAAAAAGCAGTGACATCGTTCCGAAGGCACGCTGAAAATTATCGGTCAGATATCCAAATACTATTCGTAGTACGTGTGTTTCTACAAGCAGGGATTACTGATATTACTTTGTTAAAACTATTACAAAAATACTTATTAAACTTTGAAAATGCATGGTTTTATTTTTTTTATAGAATAAGGGTTAGAAACGAGCACATAGTCCACCTGATGGTAAGTGGATGCTGTGGTCCATAGACATCTACATTCATCCTAGATTAAGAATCAAAACGCATATACGTTGTCACCCCTGAGGACTAAGATGAAATGCCTCGTTTCCAGTAAAAAGGTGTCTCTGGATCTATACATTCACCATACGAAACACAGCAGTATTAAGCTTTTACGTTGGTATTCCGTGAGCGTGGTCCTTCCTCGGTCGAGCCGACCCATTCTTGCTACTATGTACAAAACGAGTAAATGGCTTAAAAACACAGTATTCATGAAAACCAGAGAGGTATAGATTTTAACATTCAGTAGAGTTGAAGCTTAAATTAAAAGAAAGCTATTAAAACAATCACTTAATTGCATACGAAGTTCATGCTGTTTCGGTTGTGCTATTAACTAGTTCACATAAATGTTATATTATTTTTGGGTAATGTTTTGATGCGACCACTGCTTGTGGGCCATTATATCTATATAAATCTCAAAAAACATTTCTACCTATGTCCGTTATAGACTTTGAAACCATCGAACCAAATTTGATGAAATTTTTTGTGTTTTTGAATGGGTCCCTAGATGGTTAGTAAGTGAATATATCACTTTTAAAGTGGCGCTGTTGTCCGGACCCAGAAATAACCCGTGCGAAGCCGGGGCGGATCCCTAGTAAATAAATAAATAAATATGCTGAGAAGGACTAAAATAGGCACCTCGTTACCAATAGAAACCCGTCTCCAAATTTTTATATCCGTCATATGAAATACAGAATTACGCTGCTATTTCACGCTGGAGTTCTGTGAGATCCTTGTTTTCACATCTTGCAGAAGGTCGCTCTACGTTGCTTTTGTCAGTGTAATACTACCGAAAAACTAAGCTAAATTCTCTAACAGATGGAAGCTAATATACCTTTGCACTACGGTGTTAAGAGTCGTTGGTTTGCTTTCTATCCAGTTAAGTATTTGTGTGATACATAATTATTCCAAGTCTAGGTATTCGTCCATTTATAAACAATCTATGTATTACGCCTTCCAGAAACGAAAAAAAACTTAATATAATATTTATAGCTAAATTAATTTAAACCAAATTATTAGAAAGACAACGTCAATTTATTTAATGACGTAAAACTGGGGCATGTTTTCGTGACATTGCTGAAACGTTTTTTTTTAATTCAGCCTACTTCAAACCGGTCGAATTAAGTGGAGTAAAGTTGATATTTCTAATGCAGTGCGGTGTCCCCACGAGGTTTTTACATTGGGGACGGGATCAGCGCATGCCCTGACAGACACGGTTTAAACAAAAAGTGATATAGTGCTACGGAACTTTGTCATAAAATGCGAAGAACGGTGGCCGCACACGCAAAGACCGACCGCGTCGCTATATAATGCTGAAATGAAGTCAGCAAGGTCTAAAAGTATTAAGAACGTTCGCGTTGCTGTAATAATTTTTTATGGGTTATTGTAAATCAGGTCATGATCAGAGTGAGATGAGTCAATGGTAGAGATTGCTTATTGAACAGGTGACGATAGAACATGCGTGATACAGTACACATTTTATATTGCATAACATTACCTTCCTTACGCATGTTACCCAGAGGGGTAGGCAGAGAATACGGACCTCCATTTAGCACGACCCCACTCATCTCTTGATTATTTCATATTCATATACCTAAGCCTACATGCTCGTCGGTTAAGATGTGCTTTTAATTGCAAGATGATATGTCGAGTTTCCCTTTATTTATGATATGAGATAATGCCAAGAATCGACAGTATAACTTTCAACATATTCGAATTAGGAGCATTTTAGATTGAAATATTTAATTTCTTTGTATTATTGTTTAATGGGTGGCCTAATATTTATTTTAAACAAAAAAAATTATTTTGTTTTGAAACAAATATAATGAACTAACAATTGGTTCTTTTGACCCTATATACTGCTCGCTCGGAATTACAATGCATCTCAATTCTCAACGCAATTGTTAACTCATTGTCGCCGATAAAAACAGAGTCACTGCTCCTATTAAAACTGATTTGTTTTATGCTTGAATGGGACTCGTATACTTGTCTATGTGATAAATGTTGCGTCATTGTTGTGAAATCAGACTCTATAAATACATAGGTATGATGACTTCTTGAAGGCCTTAAGAGATAAAATTAAACATGGCTTCATCTTCGTTAGCTGAGGAGGTTATCTGACATGTGCACCATTAGTAAAATGTTTGTTTGTATCTGTGTCCGGGCTAGTCTTCGAATGACTGAATCAACTAATATTTCAAAGTCATTTCACGAGTAGATTGTATTTTAAGTTTTAATAATAAACTTTATTCAAAGGCAGCAAAATCAATATGTCAAAATGAACCAAGATCGCCTTTTAACTTAATCTCCTTACTGCCTGATCGTAAGTAGTTACTACAACCGACGTATGCAGTCTAAGTCTTCAGCTTAAATAGAAATCTACAGATTCGTATCGCACTAATCTTCAAAATTATATAAAATGCCTCACAGCTTATTGAGCATAAATATATAATATAAAGGCATGGAATTATCAATTACTAATGATACAAATGTAGTTAAACACTGTAATGCCGATTCCTAAAAAAAAATAAAACATCTATTACCAATTGTATAAATCGGTAAAAATACTGAGATGGTTTGCAAAGCAGGTAAATCATTGAGCTACGCTACACTATTTAATCACGTAAGCTTGTCACCGAGTTCTAAGTTCAGGTACAGTCGTCGACATAAATCTGGTGCGAGCGACAAGCGACTGATAGTGTCGCGATCGCTATGTCACGGGGTTTCGGTGCACGACGGAAGTGGCGTCGGAGTGCGTCCGACTGAAACCGTCTGTCTTACTACAAGTGCAAATGAAAACTATCATGCGAAATAGTAAGCTTAGCTTACATTTTGCAATGCAAAGTTTTCGATATACATTGCTAAAGACTTTCTTTTTTACAAAAAACCCAAGTTATATATATATATATATATATATATATATATATATATATATAATATCAGGGAAGTTTTATTGACCTTATAAATATAAATTTTGCTTTGTACTCAATTTTATACTATATTTAAGTTTGATATAAGTATGTATGTATAGTGAGGAGAAAATTTAGGTGTCATATTTATCAAACCTCCTTCTGTTTTAATGGAATTTTAAATAATAAGTAAATTTCAAGGCTTCTGTGATGTATTAGTCCACCAAAAACGTCGATAATATTGCAACAGCGACGTATCATCTCGGAACTATATGAGGCTTGTACAATCGCGTACTAACGGTCCTCAAAAACATATACCGATTATTTACTATATACTCTCAATAATATATATAAAATGTGTACCTAAATTACAAACATAACAAACATGCTATAAACACATGCCCCGTATCAATATTTAACGACAATACTCACTAAATAAAGGTTATCGAGGTTCGTCTAAACATTGACCGAAGTTATCGGTACTAACCAGGACGACTCTGCCAATTTAATTCATAACCCATTAGGGTTTGAGAGAGACATCGGTTGCGGGTAACTCGTAAAATGAAGGCGGGCACGCGATCAAGCCAGTATTCAATTTCATAGAGAAACTTATTTTATGTTGGCGTGGTTACTCGATCACGAAAAGCATGGAATTGATCAGCGACATCATAGATTAAGAAATGTGGAGCGGCAAACTGTACTTCTGATTTGACACCCTTTAGTTTTGTCTCTAAGAAAATATTTGATTGAAAATCTGACTATTAATTTTGTACTTCTTTTTTTTTAATAACTGCTCTCAGAGACGGTACGGTGTAACAATATAGACTAATACTTTATCAAACTTTGAGTTCCGTTATTGTTAATCAGTCTGTTAAAATATAACTCTTTTTTATTTCATTGATACCCTAACTTGGTATAGTTGAAGACTTGTCTTCCACTATCACGAGATGGAGTGACGACATCATACAATATGCAGGTAGTCGATGTATGCACATGGCTCAGGAACGCACTTTGTGGCAATATATGTCCACCGTATAGGCTATATAATATCTATGCTATGTTCATCTGCGGATTTGAGAGATGGGCCGTAGCAAGTACCTAGTCACAATAGTGAAAAAGATGTCTTGACATTTAATAGTCATTTATATGTGTAAATAATTAGTAATTAATATAAAATCCTGTTTTAAAAAAATGGGATCGAAATCATGAGGCATCCGTAAGAGCGATAGGCATCTATCGTTGGGATTTTCTGCATGAGCACCAGTGCCGTGATGCTAATTACTGCATACTAATTACCAGAGTACGAATTACTATAGTAAAATTATGGCTTTTAAACGTTATTAAAAGTAATTTTTATTCTTTGCATTTGCCGCAACAACGACGATGTACATGTAGTTTGTCGTGAGCAGACAGAGCCTAGAGTTCTGATTTGCGTGAACGTTTATAATTTAACAAAAAATGAATGGCTTACTAAGTCGATGGCAGCCGCTTCATGGAATATAAGAAACTGTTTGAGTTCTAAAGTAATCTAATTTGTTACGAAAAGTTATACGTTCACTGGGAATTACTGACATTTTATCAAATAATTGGGCACAACAAAGCATTACGGGATTCTTCAGTGGGAACTTAAACTAGAAAGAAACCCATTAATAATGTATATTTTTCTAGCATATCAAAATAAAAACAACATCATACGTTACTATTAACGATGGCAAATAACTAGTCATATGACTATATATGGATAGTTCAAGATACATACGTTATTTCAATGTATATGTGTGATTAGTGATAATTAGGCTTAGTTATACTGAATAAGATTTTTATCGTCTGGAAAAAAATAGGGTGTAACGTGTAAACGGATTAAAAGCCTATGGCACTGATATTTTACAAAAAATAAAATTAAAAAATTTGAATTCAATAAATACATTAATTAAAATCTATCGAAATTCAGATCACGTCAAAGTCCATAACGTTTCGGGAATCTACAGGAGGTGACAGAGCGAAACCCACCAGAAGATCGACAGCATCGTCTTTTTAATAATAACTTTCTAAAAACAAAAACTGCTTTGCCTGCCCACGACCAAGCATGGCAAATAACATCCCCCCCCTCCACATAAAGTAATCTATGGGGAGGCCTATGTTCTGAAAATTACTTTTGACAGGTTGTAAACGTAACGGTTACCAGAAAAATGTTACAGTCTGTCTCTTGTTTCAGTTTTCCCTTGTCGCACAGGGAATGATAATATGGAATAGTAAACTGTAGACCACCACTACACAACAGCTACGTATTTATATTAACCTCAAGTGGAGTAAAATTATAAGAGCTTTTTACGAGAATCCAATTAAAATATAAAATTTGATTGTAAACAATGTTTGTTGGGACCGGTTTTTCAATAGTCAGATAAAAGTTATTAATCAAATAAATTATGACGTGACGGAATATAAAAGTCAAACAAGTGAACTATTTTTATTGCAACTGTTATTTTTAATTTGTTAATCTTGTTTTTGTTAATTTTATCCTATACATGACGTTTATTTAAAGTTTGAAAAATCGTTCCATAGTTTGTAAGAGATAAATTGAAATAAAATTTTGAAACTTATAAGTTATAACGTATTGTATCTCTTTTGAAAGTTATGAAGCATAAAGGTCCAATTGGTAGATTCAAGTGAACAAGGAAGCTTAATGCGAAGTTGCACTACTTGTTAACTTTAATGAGTCTCTGCAAATCTACGAGTATTTAGATGTAAATGATGAATATACGTGCGAGGATTGTTTGAAGACAAAAAAGTTAATCATAGAATAGAATAATTTATATTCAATATAGATTATAATTAAACCAGTCGATGGATGCAGGTGGCTCAGGACCGTGCTTTGTGGCATTACTTGGGGGAGGCCTATGTTCAGCAGTGGACTTGTGAAGGGCTGTAATGATGATGATGATGATAGATTATAAACAACTCTTATCGAAAGTAATCATACCGCGTTAGAGCTACGCTGCAGCTATATTAAGACTGAAGCACGAATAGGTCGGTTTAACCAAGGTAGAACCACGCTCTCATAGAAAAATCTATCTTAGTCCTCAGGGGTGACAATGCATCTGCATTTTTATTCTTAATTGAGAATAAAGGTAGATTCTACAGGCTACAGAATTTACCATCAGGTGACCTGAGTGCTTGTTGTCATCAATATTATACTATAAGTACTTTGACTTTTATAATAAATGACTTCATAAAAAAATATTTACACTAACTCGTTATGTAAACGTGTATTTTGCAGATTCCGCAGGGACGTGATTATATCACGCCATCATTACATAAAAATGTCTCCAGAAGCGTTTAAAATTGGGACATATAATAGTTATGCGAAAATTATGTAATGTGAATTATTAATTAATGAACCCATACATAAATAATTGTTGCGTACGTCTATAAATATTAGTTTAGTATATAGGAATATTGTCTCTTCAGAGTTGTTTTATGTACGTAATGTTGGTTTACCTTTATTATATAAATAAAATAACTATTAGGAATTTAAAAAAATGTTTTAAATGGACTGTAATTTATATATTTATTTAGTGATGCTTAAATTTAAGAACTACTAACCTGAAATTTTCTCAGTTTCTGTCACATTATCAGACAACGTATAAAGTTCTTTAAAGTATTTTGTACAGTCGATACTTAAGTCTTTTAAATATTTAATAACCAACCAGTTAATAGGTGTACTCATATTCCAAAGGCATAACGCTCCAGACCTTGACCTATGCCTTGACGTGCATCCCGAGCTAGGGGATGGACCACCATCAAATTTCTGAATTTGGGCCACTACTTCGAATTTCTGACAGAAATACCTGATAATTGGTTTTAGCCCGATCGAAGATTCGAATCCGGTACCAAATTATTACCATTTTGTATATCGTTGTATCAAGAACGTATAGTTTAATTTAGATTTTAACTTTGTTTTACCTTAAATATATATACCATCGAATATTATATTAATCAATCACTAAGAACGATGGCAAGCATGTTTTGCAATACAGCTCAATTTGATTAGTGATTCCTAAGCAAAAAAATCGTACTTGTTTGTTACGAGTACATTATATAGTAACGTAGATAAATAATTCGTGGTCATATTTCTACGAACAGTTATCATAATATAAGCACTCACGCCTGTCACCCAGAGGGGTAGGCAGAGACTACAGACTTCCATTTGGCACGATCCTGACATACCTCTTTCACCTCCTTTACATTTATATATCTACGCATACATGCTCGTCGGTTGAGGTTACTTCTAACGTGGCCCATTTTCAAAATATCGCCAATTCGGTCGAAAAAATTTTTCTAGGGCGTCCCTTCCCGACTCTGCCGTTCACATCAGCCATATAAATTTGCTTTGTCACTCTTTCCTCATTCATTCTTTTTATATGACCAAACCACCGAAGCATTCCTTTCTTAATCCTGGTCACAACATCATCTTGCATACCACATTTATCTCTCCATCAAAATCACGCAATTTCTCAATTTTCACGCAATTTTCAGATTCAACCCTAGCATATTCCTTAAAGACCGCATTTCTACAGCATTTATTCTACTTTCGTGCGTCTTCCTCCACACCCAGCTTTCACTACCATACATTAAAGTAGGGACTAACACAGCATTATGAATTACCATAAGTGCCTTTTTTGACACATTCTGGTTCTTCATAATAGGGTGTAGTACTCCATTCACTCTATTCCCTGCATTTACTCGTCGTTCTATATCCTTATCATATCTACCATCGCTGCTAAATACACATCCCAAATACACAAACTCATCCACTTGCTCAATTAACTCTCCTTCTATTCTTATTTCACACACCGTTTTGCTTTCTTCTCTCTCAAAAACCATCACTTTCGTCTTACTTGCGTTCACTTTCATTCTCCTTTCTTTTAATTCCCAGTTCATTAATATAACCATCTTTTACATCATTTGCATTTTAACAGTTATCAAAGGTTATATAAGATTAGGATGTTATTTTAAAATAAGTTGCTAGGCATTTGAGATAAAAAAATTAGTTTAGTATAATAATTAGTTTTTGAAATAACGATAAGTACATATTTCGCGCAATGCGGAATGTGAAATTCAGCATAGCAATGTTCATATGAAGAAGAAGTGCAGAAAGCTTAAATTTTTATATATTAAATGTGTTATAAATATTTAATTTAAAATAAAATAAAAAAAACTCATTGTTTAAGTTCATACTGCCAATGACAAACACAAAATAGTCCGTAGTTAAACTGTAGAGTAATAACATACATAAGGACATATGCTCAGAGAAGACGTAAGTACAGGGATTAGGGTAGCTTAATTAGGAGATATCGTAAAAAAATAATAGATGACATTATATTTTAATGAAGTAACAAACAAGCATACAGTCTAATTGATAATAAATGGATGCAGCGGCCCAAAGATCCTACATTTTATTGTGGTTCAGAAATCAAAATGCAGATGCGTTGTCACCCCTTAGGGTGCGACTAAGATGGAATGCCTCTTTTGCAGTAGAAAGGGTGGCCGGTTCTCTACACGCACAAATATAACTTTCAGAATTTAACGTCGCAAATTGAGCGTCTTAAACATAGTAATGTAGATCTACTATTTAGTAAGCGTAAATTAAAACGTCGTTACAAGTTAAGTTACAGTATATTATACGTCCCACTGCAGGGCATAGACATCCTTTCATTTCTTAGAGGGTTTTGTCGTAAGGAAATGTCCGCAGCGCTGCCCCAATATATGTTAGCGGACGTCAAGTCTTCGAAAAATTATTTTTTTCCTATTTCTCAGGCATGCAGGTTTCCTTACAATGTTTTCCTTCATCGTCGAGCACGTGATGCATCAGCACTAAATGTTGCAATTAACAATTTTTTGGTGCCCGCCGGGGACCAACCCGGGTTGCTCGCGTTCTGTGATATTTACAGCGAGCGCCTAGTCCCTGAGCTACCACGGCTTCGGCCGTATTTTTTTTTAAATCTGAAGGCGACTATTAAATAAAAACAAAGGAATATGACGTATAAAAAGGCTTTTAATATTACCTACTAAAAGCTACGTAATATATGTAATACTTTATGTTTTGGCGGTAATTCAATTTCTTCGAGTCAGCGGTGTTCTAGTGTGAGAAGAGCCCGCCCGTGCATCTCTCGACCCCATTCTATCGCTATCCCGAAACTCAGTTGCGAAAAAGAGATCGTTTTCTGAGACGCACATATAAAAAACGTATTAACTGTGTCAAGAGCGTCATAGGTGACATCTACTTCGTTTAAATCTGCTTTTCAGAAAGTATTATCACAATCAAAAAGTATTATAAACATAATATGTATGTACGTCTTAAAAAAATTAAAGAAAAAGTATTTCTCTACTACCCCTACATAAAATAATAATGATTATTTATTATTATATAAGTACGTATTACACGAAAATCCATCAAGAAGTTTCAAGTTTTAATCAAATACGCAGTCGAAGAATTAGTCTTTTAACGTTTTTTAGTGATTACGTAATTGATTTTTTAGAGGAAATCACTTTAGTTCAATGCGAAGTACAATAAAAACAATAGATACTAAAAAAAACTCCATGAGGTATAAATAATGTAAGTTTGCCATTAAATTTTATTATCGTAGCTCCGTAGTGACAAAATTCCTTTCAATTTATATCAATTGAAGGTTCATTTATAAAAGTATAGAATAATTGGTCACCGTGTCAATTATTTCATATTTTAATTAATATGCCTTGGGATTGTTTGTCCGTTTAAATTACAACAAGGTTCTTCAGATAATCGTTTCTTATAACGCTTTGATATAAATAACAGCTATAAATTAATAATACTGCAATTGTATGAAAGTTTTTCGTGATTTCATTATGTAGTAGATACAGTTGTAAACACAGAACACATATACCCCTAAAGGGGTAAAGAAGATTACTGGTTGTAAAGAAGATTACTAGAAGTCAACCAAATCTAAGAAATACATTTTGACAGCTGTCAGACTTCTTGCACCAAGCATGCCAACCAAAAAATGGGAACATACATAATGAGATTTTTAATTTATAGTTTGTTTTGAATAATACCAGGTTAAATTAAAAACGGATAATTTAAAACTCAATATTTATCAGTTTCTTTGTATTTGCTGTTACTGCTTATTTCTAGAAGAACTGTTAAAAAAAATTAAGATTGAAACTAGATTTAAAATAGATTTATTTAATCAATTTCTGTACAACTAGTTGAGCTGTCGTTGTTTAGAATTATTATTATTTGCCCAATCGTCCTTTGTGACATGGGCACATGCTTCAACGAATATAGCCCCTCGGCTGTCCAAACGCCATATTCTGGCGTCTCAAATAATATGCGCATCTGTCAAACGTCATAATATGGCGTCGAGTGATAGCAAACTATTTGTAACATATAGATGATTTATATATTTGCATGATTGATTTTGTCTTAATTTGATTTAATAATGTGTTTTTTTTGTTTTTTTTTGAACACCTCCTTATTTTTTGTCCCGATGTCGACAAGAGCTACGTGAGGCCTTTCTCAACCTTGTCATAAACAAAAAATTTTATGAAAAAATTTTTTGTTTCTTTTATATATAATTAAATATGCTTTGGACGTACAAGTAAAATAAATAGTACTTGGAATAAAGGCTTTAATTTATAATTATTACACCTTTGCAGAAAATTGGGGAAAAAAAGTTTCCATTGATATATGATTTTGATATACCTTTTATACATAATTTCTTGGAAATAGTCATTTTAATGAACAGCAGGAAGTAGTCTGGAAATACTTCGGGAAGTGCTAACCATATTGGCCAAAATGACTCCGACATGCGAGAGGATAGAAGAGACAGTCCAAAAACTTAAACCGACTCACAAAATAAGAAGACAAACACAAAATTACACACGGATTACGGTTTTTTCAGCGCGGCCTTGTATAGAGTTCTTTGCCTACAAAATTTACGTTGACAAAGTAAAGAAAATAAACTTGTTTTATTCATGATTTACGTAATTTAAGGAATTTTAAAAATAAAATTTTTATTAAACAAATAATAGATTAAAAAAATTGATGACTCGATTATTTGAATATTTTTACCGATTATTTGAATATTTTTGCCGATTATTCGCATAACAATTAATTTTAATTATCCAAGCACTACGGTTATAGTCAGTAATCTATGGGTTAGGTACATAGAAACATATCATTGAAACGACGTCAAATAAAAAAGTTGATTATAGTAATTTTTTTAAGATTTTGCTTTGTTTGAAAGATTCGAATTTAAATTAGTGATAAAAAACTATAGACGTTGCAATGAAATATGGATAACTTCGTAATTCTTCGGATTTACGTAAAAGGTTATTTTAAGTCGTGTGAGTACGCCTATGAAAATTTATTGTGGAATGATTAATGTAAAACGTCAAAAGGTATTTCTTAGATTAGGTTGACTTATAAGTTAAATTTTCTGAGCTGTCAAAACGAAATATTTCTATTAAAATTGTATGAAAATATCATTTGTAAGGTTTATGACTAGTTATATTATTATGATTATATAGAATCCTGTAGATTTTAAGAATTATTATTAAGTATGAAGTTTATATTGCAAAACCATTAAAATATTATCGTTTATAAGTTGCTCAATTGATGGATTTTAAAGTCACGTGACTAAGCCACGTGACTGGCCAAGGGGGGATAGCCGGATGAGACATGCAGAAGGCAAGGCGGGCAGTCGAGGAGCAGTAGTCGAATAAGACGCATCACTGTAAAATTGGCAAATTAAATCAGAGTGCGAATAAAGTTAGTCTGTTTAATTTATACATCGGACACCCAAAGGGAATAAAGTTAGTCTGTTTAATTTATACATCCGACATCCTAAAGGTCAGAAGTGGGATTAATAAGGCTCTAGAAAACTACCCTTACTACGTCCACGGCTCGGAAAAGCGTAAGTAATTTTTAATTATATACATGTGATTCAGTGATATTGAAAATTCTGGCGGTTGTGATTAATTTTTTTTGTGTTGTGTCTCCTTCTCTTATATTTATCTGAATTTTATTTGTCTTACTCCTCTTCATATTATAACCTGCGCCGAAGTAACTTTTTTTTTTTTCTTTTTTTTTACCTCTTAACCGTTTAGTGCAAGCGCACCGAACAATCGAACCACGTAATGTTCGCATGTGCGTTGGGTTGAATAAACTATTAATGACGATTATAACTCTGACTTAATATTTGGTGAATCTATTAGCTAGTATCAGTTTTGCATTTCACGTTATTTGAAAGGATATACCAAGTAATTAACTTAAAACAACGAAATTAATTCTACCCACCTACCGTTTTATTCGCATGGTGACGAAAAGTTTTATTCGCTCTATTAGAATTTAATGAAACTTGTTATTGCAAACTGGCTTAAATGTTTACATAAATGTATTAGAGTGCGTCAGGTCTTTGGAAATATACGATTTTCGATGAATGAACATGGATAATAAAGTTTATTTTCCTTTCTTTTCTTTTCGCCCTTCCAAGGGAAGTGTATTTATACAATTTTCCCTTCTAGTTTTTGAGAATGTACTCGATATTATGGCATTTAAATAACCCTACCCTATCTTTTGCAATTATTGTACCCGGTTAAAGCAGTTTATAATTATAACCATTCTAAGCTCAACAATGTCAGTTTCAGTTACGCTCAACTGTGAGATGGAGGACGACACTAGCCGAGGGGAAGGGTCTAGTGCTCGTCTAGTAAGAGGAAGTGGCTCAATGATAAAAGGAGCCCATGTGCTTAGTCGAGGGGAAGGACTAACACATGGGAGTGACCAAGGAGCATCCGAGGTTGAGGATGTAGGTCAACAGGAAAGGATTAGGAGGATGAGCTCGAGGATAGAGCAACCGGTACCATTGGATAAAATGGACAAGGATACGATGATTCGGAGAGGACGGTCGCATGGAAGGCGATCGAGCGGACAACGATCAAGCGGCTCTGACGTCAGGGACGAATACGAAAGGCGGAGACGGAAAAGGACAAGGACAGGACAGAGGAGACGGCGTGCGTCTTCCTCTTCAGGATCTGATGTGGGGTCACCGCGGCCTCCATGCAAGGTTAAGCGTGGTAAGGAGGACAACGGATCGGATACGAAGGTATTATTAGATAAGTTCTTGAACATTCTTGACAAAATGAAAGGTTCAGATAGGCCCAAACTTACGTTCAACACAAATGTTATTCCCGAATTCGACCCAATGGTAAAGGAACAAACCATTCTTACTTGGCTAACGAAAGTGGAAGAATGTGCTCACATATATGGGTGGGAAGACAGGGAAATTATCCACTATTCGTTACCCAAGCTTTCTGGTGTCGCTAAAACGTGGTATCAGGGCTTATCTAGCCTATTATTTACCTGGACTGAGTGGAAAAATAAGCTGATAGAATCTTTTCCCCAAAGCGAGGACTATGCTGAATTATTGCATAATATGCTAGCAAAAACCGTTAAATACGGTGAGTCGCTAGAACACTACTATTATGCTAAAATAAACTTGTTAAATCGTTGCAAAATTTATGGCAAGGAAGCGGTAGACTGTTTGCTCTATGGGGTTGAAGATCGTGCCGTTAAAGTTGGTGCTCAGGCCGCTCAATTTAAGCAACCTGAGCAAGTACTCAAATATTTTAGGACCGTGAAGGTAGGCAAAGTCCGTGACTCCAGTAACGGTGCCAACCTGAAAAAAACAAATCAGTCTGGCACAAGCCGGGCGGGCCCTAATAATAACGGAATCCGTTGCTTCAATTGCAGTGAAATAGGTCATCCTAGCTTTAAATGTTCAAAACCTTTCGTGAAGTGTACGACCTGCGGGAGGATTGGTCATCAGGCAATTAACTGTTTTAAAAGTAAAATTCCGCTTAATAAAGACGATAGTCAGGCCCTAGATGAAAATAATGTACAAAAACAGGTATCTAATGTAACTGTCGATGATCACGCTATTGATAAGTATATACTGGATATTAAAATTAACAACTCGGTGGTCAAGTGTCATGTAGATTTGGGGAGTCAATGCTCGCTAATTAGACATAGTACCGCTAAGGATTTGAACCTGAATATCGATGTGAGGGAAGGTATGCCAGTATTAAAAGGAATAGGGGGGAACCTGACCTGCCCTTTAGGTGTAGCTACTGTGAATGTAGAAGTTCAAGGGTTAAAAGAAACCATTGAAATATATGTAGTGGAAGATTATGTACTGAGTTACTCTGCATTACTTGGGCATTCCTTTACGGAAAAGCCTGATATTATAATGACTAAGACTCCGACTGAGATCGTATTTCAAAGACTCACGTGTAATAAAATAAGACTTGTAGTGGAAAATGATACGGAAATAGATGGTAACGTTGTACGTCCCATAATTGTAAATGCTAATGGGCAGGCAAACTGTAGCATCTACGTCCATGGCTCGTTAAGGGGTACTGAAGGAAAAGAGTACTATCTTTTTCCCGGTACGTACGAGATAAAGGACAACCGCACAGCGCTCTTAGTTTATAACGCCTCTTCAAACAAGGTTTGTATAAAGAAGGACGCTCTCTTAACACGAGCCATGCTTAATACGTATCCAACACCGTTTCTCCAATCTTGTAGCGTTTTTGCCGATAAGGGACTGGATGGAGAGATCAGTTGCAATCCTGAGCTAACAAAACAGCAACGTGAAGAACTACAAAAGGTACTACTTCAGTATAGCGATTGCTTCTCAAGTGGGCTCAAGGACCTTGGGTTTACCAACATCACCGAGATGGTGATCGACCTTGACGACGCGGAGCCAGTCGTGTATCGCCCATACCGTATGTCACATGCTGAGCGACAATTGGTAAGAGACATGGTTAAGGAGATGGTAGATAATGGTATAGCTAGGGAGTCGTCTTCATCATACGCCAGTCCTATAGTTCTGGTACAAAAAAAGAGTGGTGAGAAACGATTGTGTGTGGACTATAGAGCTCTTAATAGAAAGACCAAGAAAGAACACTACCCCCTACCAAGAATCGAGGATCAGTTGGACTTGTTATCAGGTAACACCTTATTTACGTCTTTGGATCTCGCTTCAGGGTATTACCAAATACCGGTCGCCGAGGCCTCTCGTAGTAAGACTGCCTTTGTAACACCTGATGGGCAGTATGAATACAACCGCATGCCTTTTGGATTAGTTAACGCACCATCTGTGTTCCAAAGGACAATCCATAAAATATTAAAGGAGGCCCAAATTAAATATGCTATTGTCTACATGGATGACATACTGATACCATCCAAGGATTTTAGGGAAGGCATCCAAAGACTAGGCGAGGTTCTACAACTTCTGAAGAAAGGCGGACTCACACTGAAATTAAGTAAGTGCCATTTCTTTTTGAATGTTATAGACTTTCTAGGGTTTGAGGTGAGTGCTAATGGGATCCGCCCAGGTAGTAAAAAAACTGAAGCCGTCTCGAAATTCCCAACACCTACCAATCAGCACGAATTGCGCCAATTTCTGGGTCTGTCTGGTTTCTTCAGGCGTTTCATAAAGGGATATGCCACGATAACTGCACCATTGACGGATCTACTGAAGAAAGACGCTAACTGGAGTTGGAAACCCGAACAGGATCAGGCATTCACAGGCATTAAATGCGCTCTGGTGGAGCGACCAGTTTTGGCTCTATACGACCCTAAGTCCGAAACTGAGCTACACACCGACGCTTGCAAAGAAGGCCTAGCAGGTATTTTACTGCAGCGTAACTGCAATGGCGCGTTGCAACCAGTTTCCTACTTCAGCAGGAAAACTACCGCTGACGAACGCAAGTTTCATTCGTACGAGCTTGAAACTTTGGCGGTTATTGCATCGCTCAATCGATTTAGGGTTTATTTGGTTGGAATACCATTTAAAATCTTGACCGATTGCAATGCACTCAGGTCCACTCTAACTAAACGTGACTTGATGCCTCGCATAGCTAGGTGGTGGGTTCAGCTTCAGGAGTACGACTGTACAATCGAGTACCGGCCTGGTGCTCGCATGGCACACGCGGATGCCCTGAGCAGAAACCCAGTCAATTCTCCTTCAGGTAATACACATGTACTGGACGTTTTACAAATACAGCAAATTGAACAGGACTGGATTGCGACGGTACAAACTGCAGATGACGAGATAAATAAAATCAAAAGCATCCTTTCCGACCCATCATCGGCGGAGGTATCTGACGTACACAAAAACTACAGACTGAAGAACGGCCGTGTTTACCGCGTGGTAGGTGACGAGATAAAATGGTTGGTACCCAAAAGTGTGCGCTGGCAAATTTTAAAAATGAACCATGACGACGTTGGCCATTGTGGTTTTGAAAGAACGCTACAGCGAATCCGAGGCCATTATTGGTTCGCAAAAATGCGGCGTTTCGTCCGGAAGTATGTTACCTCCTGCCTTGAGTGCGCGTACCACAAAGTTCCAGGAGGTAAACGAGAAGGAGAGCTCCACCCAATCGAAAAGGTGAGTGTGCCGTTCCATACAGTCCACGCAGACCATTTGGGACCGTTTGTTAAAAGCAAGAAAGGCAATTGTTATTTGTTGGTCCTAGTTGACGGGTTTACAAAATTCGTTAATATAACCCCGGTTAGGAACACCAAATCTAGTACGACCGTGCGAGTTCTAAAAGACCATGTTAGTTATTTTGGTGTCCCTACTCGTCTCATTACAGACAAAGGTACAAGTTTCACCAGTAAGGTATTTCGGGATTTTACGACCTCTTACGGGATCAAACATATTATGAACGCCGTGGCAACGCCTCGAGCAAACGGGCAAGTAGAAAGGTTCAATAGAACGATTTTAGATGCTCTATCGACAGCCAGTCACGGCGGCGACGACAAGTCGTGGGACAACCACATCGCTGACATACAGGTTGGTATGAACACAGCTCGACATAAAACTACCCAAAAGAGCCCTTCTGAGCTACTATTCGGGTTCAACATAATTAGTAGAACAGAAGGCATACTTAGTACGGTAATCAATGACACTCTAAATAGGACTCCCATTGAGGATTTGGCAGAAGTCAGACAACAGGCTAGTAAAAAAATAAAACACCAACAAGTTAAAGATGCAGCTAATTTTAATAAGCATAGGAAACCAGCAAGGCAGTACCAAAAAGGGGATTTAGTACGTTTAGCAAGGCAGGTTCCGCACGGCGGAAAGTCGCAAAAGCTTTCTGTTAAGTACCAAGGCCCTTATCGTATACTAAAGGTCCTTCCCAATGATAGGTTCGTGGTAGAGGATACACCAATGACTCGCAAAAACGGTAGAAGGTATGAAGCTGTTGTATCTATTGATAAGGTTCAGCCTTGGATGTCGTTTTGTAGAGAATTAGAGTCTGATGAATCTAGTAATAGCGTTGGTGACAGTGATTAGATACTTGATTGCTCAGTTAATACTAGTTAGGCGGGATGGCATTTAGTTACTTATAATATAATATATCTAGAGTTGCTGTAAATTATATTTACATTTAATTAAACAGTATTCCTTTACATAAAATAAATTAACGGCAACATTATACTACTAAGATGTGATGATTTAGGTATACATGTACATTTCCTTTACAGATGTATTACTTATGAAAGAAATTGTTATAGAACATAAAAACATGTAAAATGAAACGATTTAGCGATAGATATGTGTATGTACTTGGTATTTCCAAAAAAATCCATGTAATAATATTATTAATGTTTACAATCACGTCACAAATAAACATAGTGTATAACTACTTATATAACTGATTTATTTGTAAGTTGTTTTGTTTATAACATATATATCTTTGTTTTTGTTTTTGTTTTTTTTATCTTGATCTCAAAGCGAAGGGTCTCGCTTTAGGTAGGATGGCCGAGCTGTAAGGTTTATGACTAGTTATATTATTATGATTATATAGAATCCTGTAGATTTTAAGAATTATTATTAAGTATGAAGTTTATATTGCAAAACCATTAAAATATTATCGTTTATAAGTTGCTCAATTGATTGATTTTAAAGTCACGTGACTAAGCCACGTGACTGGCCAAGGGGGGATAGCCGGATGAGACATGCAGAAGGCAAGGCGGGCAGTCGAGGAGCAGTAGTCGAATAAGACGCATCACTGTAAAATTGGCAAATTAAATCAGAGTGCGAATAAAGTTAGTCTGTTTAATTTATACATCGGACACCCAAAGGGAATAAAGTTAGTCTGTTTAATTTATACATCCGACATCCTAAACATTGAATGACGTCATACTTTTTTGAATCATAAAATAAATTTTCTACGTGGTAGAGCCATGCTGCAGTTATATTAGTAGTATAATTGTAGCACGAATGGGTCGGCTCGACCGGGGAAGGACCACGCTCTCACAGAATATCAGAGTCAAATAGTAGCTTAATCGAGGAAAGATGTGATGAGGTGGACTGTGTGCTCGTTTGTCACCCTATCCTATAAAAAAATATTTTAACGTCAATGATGTCCAGTAAAAATTTATGATGAAGTTATTTATGATGGAATTACTAGCTGATTTAGTTAGTTCCGCTGGTTTTCTTACTGGATGGAGGTTTGTTCTTGTGATATTGATGTACGTAAACTGCCCCTACAATCCAGAAGAAATTCATAGAATGGTGGTAACGGTTTTTTTTAAATACAGAAATACTGGTTCTTCACAGGACAGAGGTTTGTTTTCTGTACCAGTGGTCAAAGTAAAAATTACATTCACTAAGAATTATAGTACTTGAAATAACAAATCTGAAGGGGATTAGAAAATATTCGTTATGTAAAGTAATTTGTTAAAATGAGGTTTGTTTTGTAAAAAGGAAGTAAAACACATTATATCGAATGCCTTAGAACATGGTATGATGATGTGTGATGATCCATAATGGATTGGCTATTTATTAATTGATTAATTATACTTTCTATTTATGTATTGCAATGATTTAAAATTGTTGTAAAGAGGTTTTACAGAAGTTATTCGTAATATATAGGTGTTATATGTATAAAAATTTGTTAAATCGAGGACTAAGATTGTCCTGTATTTATGATCTACACTATATTGAATAAAAAATTCGATTATATCTTATTCTATTTTGGTACTGCATACTAAAGAAATATATCAGCTGTTATTTCTAGTTACTAAGAACAGCATATTAATTATGTTGACCTAAATTAAAGTTAATCGGTCCGCTGATCACATAAGGATTACGAAGGGGGCACGCAAAAGTCATCAAAACACAGTAATTTCTGCGAAAACGATTAATGATTTAATGGCTAAAGCGTATGCAGCTCATATAATCTGAAACGAAGTCAGGCGGAACACTTCAATAATAAGCCGCGAGTAACAAACGTGCCAGTTCTTAGCAATAGTAGCCAGAAGGAGGGTATGTTTGGCACGAACTCCAGCCCAAGCTACTTGACGAATTTTGACATATGGAATGTCGTTACATTGTCTTAGTAGTGGAAGTGTGAAAGGGTGTAAAGTAATTCTCTTTTAAGCAAAGTCTTTTACACTGTAGAGTTTTCTTAAATTACTGTTTTCACCACTGGGCTTGCCCGGGCTTGGCTTGGCTTTACTGGGCTGATTTGTCGTATCGAAAGTCAGGTTTTACTTTTGCCACTGGTTTGGAAAAAAGTACTCTCCGTCCTCCTCTCCTCTGTCTGTGGTCTAGCAAGAAATCCAGTGGGACTACTTTCGTATGATGTCTTAAGTATAGCATTTAGTCTATTTAAAAAGAGTTATTATAATATCAATGTATACATAGATGATAATAGCCCCTGACAATAATGCACATCTTAAATAAGTCGTGTTGGTAGTTTGTCTAACCTCTGTTCATAATATATAATTACTTAAAAGGTTTCTTGCTGTTTTTTATAGGATAGGGTGACAAACGAGCACACAGTCCACCTGATGGTGAGTGGTTGCTGCGGGCCATAGACATCTACTAGATCTACGTCCCACCCGTTAGGACTAAGATCGAATGCCTCGTTTCCAGTAAAAAGAGTCTCCGGTTCTCTACACTCACCATACGAAACACAGCAACATTAAGCTACTATTTCGTGAGAGCGTGGTTCTTCCCCGGTCGAGCCGGCCGATTCGTGCTACAACTATACTACTAATATAACTGATGCATGGCTCTACCACGTATAAAATACACCATCCACACATATAAGGGTTCTTTCCAAGACAGAGGTTTTTTTCATACCAGTGGTAAAAGTAAAAATTACTTTCAATAACAATTACTTCTAATCTTTAATGAATAATAAATATTCTAGTTTATTCCATTCTAAAAAGTTTTTGTAGTAGTTTTAACAGTGGTAGAGCCATGCGGCAGCTTTGCTGTTGCACGTATGGGCCGGCTCAAACCGGGGTGGTACCACGACCTCACAGAATACCGGCGTGAAGTGGAAGTTCTGCTTCCGCGTTTCGTCTGGTGAGTGCAGGTGGCCGGAGGCCCAAATCCCCCCCCCCCCCATCAACATGGTAGCGGAATTAAATAAAGATAGACTACCCCAGGAGGGTACCAGCACCCCTGGAGAATCCCTCGCTGAGCATCCACGACCATGTTTCTCCACTTCTGAGCGTGGGTGCTCAGGCTGCCCCGCGTATTCTGGGGGGGGCGAAATTCCGCTCAAGACTACAACTGCTCGGGGCAAACGGAGCAACAAGACCAAGGCGACTCCTGCCACGCTGTCCGTGAATTTCTGCAATATCAGGGGACTTCACTCCAACCTAAACGCCGTCCACTACCATCTCGAGACGGCGAGGCCGGCTCTGCTCTTTCTGACCGAGACGCAGGTGTCCTCTCCGGCTGATGTTTCGTATCTCTCCTACCCGGGGTACAAACTGGAACACTCCTTTGTGCCTCGGGCTGGAGTTTGCGTTTACGTCAGAGAGGACATCTGTTCTCGACGCCTCGGCAGACTTGAAGGTTCGGACCTGTCCATCCTTTGGCTACGCGTAGACAGCGACGACCATCCGCGCGTCTACGGGTGCCTCTATAGGTCCCACAGCGGTAATGCCGAAACAGACCGACTCTTCGACCACGTCCAAATGGCTGCAGATTCGTTGCTACAGCAGATCCCCTCCGCAGAGATCGTGATCCTCGGCGACTTTAACGCCCATCACGCCGAATGGCTCGGTTCACGTTTAACCGATCATGCGGGGAGATCTGTTCATGATTTTGCCTTGGCATATGGTCTGACACAACTGGTTACTTCGCCTACGCGGATTCCAGATGTGGAGGATCATGCACCTTCCCTGTTGGACCTTCTGCTGACCTCTCACCCGGACGGATATCAGATTTCCGTCGACGCCCCTTTAGGCTCCTCGGACCATTGTCTGATCCGGAGTGTTGTGCCACTCACGCTGAAATCGCGGTTGCATTCTGCAGGCTGCCGCCGTGTTTGGCACTATAGGTCAGCCGATTGGGATGGGATGCGGTCTTTCTTTGCATCCTACCCTTGGGGGCGGGTTTGCTTCTCGCCGGATGATCCCAACGTTGTTGCGGATTCTGTTGCTGATGTGGTACTTCAGGGTATGGAACTTTTTATTCCTTCCTCTGTGGTGCCCATTGGAGGCAAATCTCAGCCATGGTTTGGTCGCTCCTGTAAAATAGCATCATGCTATAAGCAGGAGTGCTACCAAGCCTGGGTTGATGCATCAGCGTCCCGGGATGTAAACACCAGCGCTCTAAAAAAGAAGTATAATTCCGCCTCTAGGTCCTTCAAAAGAGTCATTGCCAAGGCAAAGTCAGAGCACATAGGCAGAATTGGCGAGAAACTAGTTCGCCTTTCTTCTGGAACCCGTGCATTCTGGTCTCTCGCCAAGGCTGTCCAGGGGAATTTCTGTCAGCCATCTCTTCCATCTCTGCACAGGGAGGACGACTCACTGGCCCATACTGCAAAGGAGAAAGCCGATCTTCTAGGCTCCTTCTTTGCGTCTAACTCGACTCTCGATGACGGGGGGAGTACGCCGCCGACCATCCCGCGGTGTGAGTGCTCCATGCCGGAAGTGCAGTTCACACAGCGCTCGGTTCGCAAAGCACTCCTCTCCCTGGACATCCACAAGTCGAGTGGGCCTGACGGAATCCCCCCAATTGTGCTGAGGACGTGTGCTCCAGAGTTGGCACCGGTTTTAACGCGTCTTTTCCGGTACTCCTACTCCCTAGGCGTAGTCCCAAAATCGTGGAAGACGGCTTTCGTCCACCCGATCCCTAAAAAAGGCGACCGCTCAGACCCGTCCAACTACCGGCCAATCGCCATCACCTCCTTGTTCTCCAAAACAATGGAGTCCATTGTAAACTGCCAGCTTATGAGGTACCTTGAGGATCACCAGCTGATTAGTGACCGCCAATACGGTTTTCGCCGTGGTCGGTCAGCTGGTGATCTTCTGGTCTACCTCACTCACAGATGGGCGGAGGCAGTAGAGTTCAAGGGGGAGGCATTGGCCGTTAGTTTGGACATTGCGAAGGCCTTCCATCGGGTTTGGCACAAAGAGCTTCGAAAGAAGCGCTTATATATATGCAGATGACAGCACTGGTGATGCTCTTTACACCGGCCGAGCCAATATTTCTCGGGAAAACGTCTCCGAGTGCCGGGACAAACTTGTGTCTGAAGTCGAGTCTTTGCTGAACAGAGTCTCGGATTGGGGACGACTAAATCTAGTCTAGTAAAGGGTCTGCAAATCTCTACACTCACTATATTAAAACTTACTCACGAAACCCCGTAGTACAAAGCTTCTATTTTACACTGGTATTCTGTAAGAGCGTGGTCATTCCCCGGTCGAGCCGACTCATTAGCTATTATTTATTCTGTGCCAATAGTGCTACAACCATAATATAGCTGCAGCGTGCACGTATAAAAATATCTCTTGCGTAATTCATAGCTACTGAAATTATTCAGTAGTTGTCCTCGATCGAGATTATCCAAGAGGTTGAAAAGTGTTCTCCTTTTTTCAATAAATATATCCTGTTTAAGACTTTAATTATTATGTCATTTGTTTGAACGCAACGAGTGCAACGATACTCGATTCGTATCGGCATCAAGTAACCGCGAGGTTAATCTTTCATCACAATGCAAGGCAAAATCCGCCGCGCCAAATCTGTCACTCAAAATGTCTAAACAAGATCTGTTTAAAGTAAACATTGCAATAAGATATTCAATGTATTTTCCTAGCCTATGCTTTTTTTAACACTGCAAAGTAAAAACAATATAATTATGTGGCGTCTTTGTGTTTTAATGCGACCCCTTATTTAATAATAATATTAATGACCATTGCTAATCTTGAAATTTTATCTTGTGGTTTGTCAGTGGCACCTTATCCTTGAGGCAAACTAAAAACTAGGCACGTGCCCAGGGGCACAAGGTTACCAAGGAGGGTGCGTGGAAGCTTTGAAAGGAAAACAATTAGGTATGTATTTACATAAAATTAAAAAAAAAAAACTTTTCATAGAAATATACAGCTTCCAAAGCACGTCCCGTCTGTATCGCCGTCGCTCTTTATCACGTTTTCTTTCACGACTACCTGTTACGAGTCCTAATTATTTCGTAATTAAACCTTTTTTTTATAAATGATAACATATTTTATTTGCAAGTCAGTAGTTATAATTTATAATATTACCTGTATTTTATAAATTATAATTACTAGAATACTCAATGAGGTGCTAGCGTAGAGCGCTACCGACATTTAATCCGCCTCATTTTTATATAATTAGGGTAATAAACAAACATACAGTCCACTTGTTAATAAGTGGATTCTGTGACCCATAGTCAATTAGAGATAGAAATTAGAAATTCAGATTCATTGTCACCCCTGAAGACTAACATTAAATACCTTGTTAGCAGTTACATATGTCCTCGATTAAGAAGATGCGTTGCCACCTCTTACGACTAAGATGGAATGTACGAGACATTTTTCCAGTAAAATGGGTCTCCGGTTCTGTACACTCACTATACGAAACACACCAGGTGGGTATTGTGTGAAAGCGTGGTTCTTTTTCTATCGATCGTACCAATTCGTTCTACAACTATGCAGCTGCAGCATGGCACTGTAGCGTACGTAAATCCATGATTCAGCAAATTACAGTTACAATTAACAATCCATCAAGCGTTTGGTGGCGATCCTACTACTGGATTATGTTTGAGTTCAAATGGGAATACTGAAAGGTCGCATTACGTATTACATACATCTGATTATATTTCAAATTAAAGATAGTTTTTCGTGGTTTTTCTTAAAATGGCGGCCATCCCTTTCTCCGCTTTATATTAATCGTCTGCTTTAATCGTATAAGCGTTGATGACGACGCAATGGTGTTAATGCCATAGTAATTTTGATCTTTACATTTAAATATATTCTATAAATTTCAAAATTTATTGAGTAGCTTGGCGACAGCGTCGTTTTATGTAGGTATTTAAAAAGAACCTTTTTTTAAGCGCTGGATAATAAACATTCCTGTATTTTAATATAAGATTATCTTAATTAACTCTTTAAACTTAATTTCTAGAACTAAAATTCATCTTTACGTTTAAGTATACAATAATTTAGGGCTTAAACTCTATCTCAGTGCTAAATTACGTTTATAACCGCCTGTGATGGACGAAAATAGATAAAAGATATAATTTTTCGATAGGGGCCTAGTTTTATTAGTTAAAAGGATCATTTTAGAATATTTTTATGGATAACTCTTTTAGTAATTTCATCCATGCATAAGAGCATATAAAAACAGACTAAAAAGTGCTGAACATAGGCCTATCCCATAGATTACCTTGATAGTTGGCAAGGGGGTTGGCAACCTCTTGTTAATAATTTTGAGTTATTATTAGCGAAATGCTGATGCCCTTACCCTTGTTTTATTTTCCCTCTGTCGTGTTTTACGACATCCACGGGATGATATGGGATACTGGATATACCTACTTACACCGCCACTTCACTGTCGGAAAGTAAATGTATAAAAAATTTAATATAAAAAGAATAATACCTAAAGTTGAAAAAAGGATAGCACTCTAAATTCTTTTGTAATTTATAAATATGTACCAAACTACTACCGCCATCTAGTGGCCATATTTAAAACTAAACTTTCACTATTTTGAATAACGGGGACAATTAAATATATCCTAGGTATATTATAGGAGAATATATATAGGAGAATATATAGAAAAATAATTCTTGTTCTACCACGAAGATATCACTTTTTGTCGAATCATCGCTTTACATATAATGTCGCGTGTTCTTTGAAGTACTTTGAATTACCTTTCTAATTTTTTTTGAAGAATATTATTATATTTACTATAAAATATTAGTCGCTTACCTGGTGGACATCCCGCTTCATCGGTGCCATCGTCGCAGTCAGGCTGTCGGTCGCAACGACGGTCATTTGGCAAGCACCTCGTGAAGTCGCACCGGAACTCGTTCGTCGCACAAACTGCATGACAAAAGGACGTAAAAGGAAATTTTAGTTTTCACCCCTCACTCTTCTCACAATCACTACAGCTCAGTCCACGCCCACCGCTGCACATAGGCTTCCCACGTAGATTGCAATAAATTAAGATACTGAGTCGCCACATCAATCGACAGCTATCTGCAATTGATTGTGTAGCACTCGTACTCATAATTAGAGGTTAATTTTACAATGTTTTTAATTGTTATTTAAAACAAAAGCGTAAACCTTAATAAAAACATAACGAAAGTTTTAACTGTATACGAAACATTTCATATCAGTCCATAAGGGCGACACCGCACCAGCGTTCTGATTCTTGAGCGAGAATAGATTTCTGTAAGCATGTTGGTAAGTACAGAAATTAAGTTATTTTGGACAGAATAGTGGCGTGTGATAAAAGTGGTCTCTGAATAATCTCAAGTGAAAATTCTAAGAAACACGAAGGTAGTGGTACTGTTTGGTAGCCATCTCATAATGTAAATCGCTTCGCTTTTTGTGATGCGGTGTATCAATAATAGCAGATTTCTTTTTGAATATTTGATGTGATGGATAAGCTCTCAAATGAACAACGCCGACTCGTCAACCAAACTCCGCCATTGTTGCTTCACGATAACGCAAGACCTTATTATACTGCTCGACAAACCATCTTATCATTACAATATCCACAGCTAGAAACCATACGTTATCTTCCGCACTCGCCACACCCAGTCTCAACCGATTACCATTTTTTCCACAAATTGGACAATGTCTTGCAAGGTAGTATATGTTGTTCTCATTAAGCGATACTGTAGAGCCCAGGAACCTATGTTCTATCATTTATATATCATTTAAAGTCTTAAATGATCTTCCCTCGAGATAGCATAAATGTATAAATACTTATGTGTTATACCAATAAATATTTTGATTATGTAAATATAATATTTTTCTTAATAAAAATCTTAGAATTTTTCAATACAAACGGCAATTTCATACCTTATTCACTAACATTTTGTGACGATATATGATATATTGGTTGAGCTGAAAAGTTCGTATCGTCTCTATGAGATGGCGCCACTAGAATAAAATCCATATCATTTTTAGGTAGTACCAACCTTCAAAAGAAACGTGTATAAATTTGACAGCTGTCTGATTATTAGTTTGTGAGATACAGCATTTTGAGTGAAGCAACTTTTGTTATTTTGAAAAAAATGGATAAAAAGGAATTTCGTGTTTTAATGAAACACTATTTTTTGATGAAAAAAGTGCTGCTGATACCAAAAAGTGGCTTGATGAGTGTTATCCGGACTCTGCGCCGGGCGAAGCAACCATTCGTAAGTGGTTTGCCAAATTCCGTACAGGCCATATGAGCACCGAAGACGATGAACGCAGTGGACGTCCAAAAGATGCTGTTACGGACGAAAATATAAAAAAAATCAACAAAATGATTTTGGAAGATCGTAAATTGAGGTTGATTTGTATAGCTGGCACTCTAAAGATATCAAAGGAACGTGTTGGACATATCGTTCATGAATATTTGGGTATGCGAAAGCTATGTGCAAAGTGGGTGCCGCGCGAGCTCACAATCGACCAAAAACAAGAACGTGTCGATGCTTCAGAGCAATGTTTGGAGCTGTTCAACCGCAATAGAAGTGAATTTTTGCGTCGATATGTGACAATCGATAAAACATGGATCCACCACTACACTCCGGAGTCCAGTCGGCAGTCATCTGAATGGACTGCACGCGTCGAATCCAAAGCGTGGAAAAACTCAACAGTCTGCCGGTAAGGTTATGGCGTCCGTATTTTGGGATGCACATGGAATAATTTTCATCGACTATCTTGGAAAGGGAAAAACCATCAACAGCGACTATTATATAGCGTTATTGGAGCGTTTGAAGGACGAAATCGCGAAAAAACGGCCCCATTTGAAGAAGAAGAAAGTGTTGTTTCATCAAGACAATGCGCTGTGTCACAAATCGATGAAAACGATGGCAAAATTGCATGAATTGGGCTTCGAATTGCTTCCGCATCCACCGTATTCTCCAGATTTGGCCCCCAGCGACTTTTTCCTGTTCTCAGATCTCAAGAGAATGCTCGCTGGAAAGAGGAAGGATGAGGAAGTAATCGCCGAAACAGAGGCCTATTTTGAGGCTAAACACAAATCGCTATAATCGGTGTATCGCCCTCGATGGCAACTATGTTGAATAATAAAATCGAATTTTGCCAAAAAAATGTGTTTTTCTATAAAACGATACGAACTTTTCAGCCCAACTTAAGCGTACAATGTACTGAAAAAAATCGATTATTAAATTTAATGCAAATGCATTGTCACCCCTGAGGGCTAAGATGGAATGCCTAATTTCCAATAAAAAGCCTCTCCTCTTCTCCACGCGCACGATATGAAACAGCAGAATTAAGCTGTTATCTTACGCTAATATTCTGTAAGATCCTTCTGCGATCGAGCCGACCTATTTGTTCTATAACTATATAGTTGCATCATGGCTCTACTTAGTATTTTTATACTGGGTGAGCCATGCTGCAATTATAACTAAACGGATTTAGATGAAATTTAGCACACAGACCTTGTTCTGGATTAACGCATAAACGGTGAAGAGAAAAACTTTCATATTCACTGTGCAGCTTAGAATATGGAATCTACTTCTTACGTGCAAAAAGCTCTTGTTAAAATGATGTAATAAATTAAATGCACCGCTTTATTAAAAAAGTAGCTTAAAATTACTCTTAAGTTTAGACTCTAGTCTTTTTCAATGAAGAAGTCTCGAAAGTATAGGAACTGAAATGTAAAATATGGAACCGAGAGGAAATGTCAAAATTTGCGAAGACTTAGGCGCCTCGGCTAAGGGACATCTTTAGTTGGTAAGATTTTCTTAAACCATAAAACATTTCAACAGAACTATTTAAACCAAAGACAGAGTGCATTTATAGATACTTCACTTAACTTTTTTATAGAAGAGGGGGCAAACTAGCATGCGGCTCACTTGATGGTAAGTGATTACCACCGCCCATTAACAACCGCAACACCAGGGGAATTTCAGGTGCCTTGCCGGCCTTTTAGAAAGGATTAAGCTCTTTTCTGGAAGCTCCCAAGTCGTACGTATCGGTCCCGAAAAATCGCCGGTGGTAAACAATTTCACAGAGAAGTTGTACGAGGAAGAAACCTCCTAGTAAAACACAAAGTAGTGGACCGCCAAGCATCCAGATGATGGTATCATGAACTTTGACGCGATGTGCGTTCGTGAAATTTGGCGGCTGGAATTAATCCGAAAATAATACAATAAGCGGTACAAACACATCAACACTTCGATAATGTACCGACAGTCAATTTAGTCCCACTGAAGTGACTATAGCATCGCCCAGATTTGGGCCGAATTTAAGGCTTTATTAAAGTCTACATATGCAAGGTCAGGTGACAGAATATACCCTTCGGTATTTTTTATAATTCGCCGTGTTTTGGTCATCAATGGCGAGCACATCGCGAACTTTAGATTTGGCAGAATCGCTGCAGGACTTCATCACAATGATTAATGACTCTTTGTATCTCAGAACGGTCGGTCTTAAATGAACATCGATAAGATATAAGATACAGATATCAGATATAAGAGAGATAATTAGACGCAATCAACTACACTGGATAGAGCAGTTATTAATGGCATGTAAAATTTAAGGCGACTCCCGCTAGATGGAGTGACGACCTACGAGATGCAGGTAGTCGATGTATGCAAGTGGTTCAGGGCCATGTTTTCGAGCAATCCTTATGGGAATTCCAATGTTCAGTTGTGGACTTGTAATGTTTTTTAAACTTATTAACCAATAAACTTAGCTATATTCATAGTAAACGTGTAAAAGTTTACACAATAAAATGAATATGACGAAGTTCCTGTTTTCACAAGCCGTATTTAATTTTGATGACTAACTGGCTACCAACATTAACTTAATTACAGTTGGCATATCTCACTTATGGTTAAATAGAATCTTATGCTTCTTGTAAACTATAATTTAAATACTATTATAGTTTATTTTCCATTTTTTAATCTCAATACTGTACTCGCATTCATATTCCAGGGAAATCTGTTAAATACCTGATAATGTATCGTGGCCTTCCAGGATATGGCTTTATAACTTCAAAATGGGCTGACACTGAGAGTAAAACGGCGTACAAATCATACCACATTTTGTCTATTCCCACATTTTTCCATAATCTTCAAATTCTTTATCTAATATTTTCAATCGTTCCAAATATGAGGAATATTAACTAGCTGACATCACATCACATTCGTAATTTAAAAAAAAAATAGAACTTATAAAATTATAATATAAGATAAATAAAAAAGCCATTACGTGTTGTTGGTGTGGTTGTTTCAGGTATCACCTCGTTTTCGATATCGGGTTTTCTAGTATTTTTTCCAGGCTCTTCGCGATCGACGTCTATGTGATAAAAAGTAAAAACTAAATTAAACTCAAATGTAAAAAAGTAAAATGAGGAAAATAAAATAATTTGTAACGGCGTTCTCTTGAGAAAACACACATTCAGTGCACAAATCAGAATGAATACACAAAAATTACATACATACATAGGTATATCTAAATATCTAAAGCCTTGTAAAAATTGTTGAGATATACATATATCAAAGCCTCAAAATAATGGAAGCAACTTTTGTATAATAGTATTTAATATTCCCAATATTATTTGGTGTAGGAGGATGTGATTTTCGTTTATTTATAAGAGAAGCATGAACCATTTTAAAGGTACCGCGTATACTGTTGTATGTGTTATAGCACTCGTCAAATAAGTTTAATTAGTAGAAAATACTTCAGAAAACTGACTATGTGGTAATAAAGATCGCGTATAAATTATCATCATTTTTCAATTTTTTTTGAAATATGATCGCTAGTAACATTATTTCTAGTAAATATAATATGTAATGTGTGTGTTTAATCAAGAATTATCGTTATTATCCTAATTCTTTTTTAAATACATAATAGGTTAACTCAACAACTTAAAAAGTTTTCTTTTAGAAAAACAAGTAAAACGAATTGGATTAAATTCTGATAACAAACCATCTTCATTAACTTATTCTTCATCATCATCACCATCGGAATAACGACTAAAGCCATTCATCTTTTCATCAAAGCATGCATCTTTTACCAGGATAAAAATATACTTCGGAATTTATATAAGGCATAAGATCTTTACAGGTATCATTTACAAGTTTGTGTAACCTTCTCTTATGGTTTCCTCACCTGGCTGCGATAAACTGTCATAAGGTTCTGGTTCATCATCATCGCCTCGTCTAATTGTCTGTTGTTCTTGGTCGGTGCCCACTTCTAATAAAAGTAAAAAATGAAACAAAAACATAAAAATAATAGCTATATTATTTCCGTTAGTTGAAAAGCAAATATATTTTTGAAACTATATGAAATTAAAATTAAAAACTATACATTACGATCATGTTATCATGTTTTTATTACTTTTTCTTTTTGAATTTATGAACAATTTTGAATTTTTAATTATTGTAATTAAATAATGGAATTTAAAGAATTAAACGAGACAATATAAATAAAAGGAAAGCAAAAAATAAAATAAAAAAGAAACCTGGCAAAGGACAGGATGCCTCGTCAGAGCCATCAGCACATTCTCGTACACCATTACACCAGGCTGTGTCAGGTACGCATCGACCATCGTCACACCTTAGCTCGTCGACGGCGCAGTCAAGGTTAGCATTTGCTATATAAAATATTAGCACGGTCAATTTCCTTCCATGTCAATCCGCTTTTCGTATATCACGAGACTTTACAATGTTTTTCAAAAATTGTCTAGTTTCGTCTTCATATTCCGTTTTATTTTTGTGCGATGAAAGGTCTTGTGGTTTCCAATAGATGGCGTTATAACGTCAAAGTTTTAAGACATGTTGTAGTGCCTTTGTACTTAGAGTAATTACATACACAATATGCTTGTACTTAATCCGTCTGCCAATTGTGATAGATATACAAATTCTTCTACAACTTCAATTGAGAAGTGTATGTCCAGCTGTGAACTTTTACGAGCAGATAAAAAGAAGAAGGAGACCGATATGGTAGAAGTAAGAAAGAGTTAGTACAAATAATTATTTGAATGGTTTATGTTTAGTGTCTTGTTTTGCTTTTCCTTTGTTATTTAATGTTCCAATGTACATTCAAACAATATTCCTAGTCATTTTTTAAGTAAACTTTTTTTATATAAAAAAGAATACTAACAGTACTGTTAACAATAAACAGTACTTCTATTAGCCACACTAGGTAAATTAAATAAATAAAATTAGTCGAAAGGCGGATTCGCACCCACAGGTTCATACAAACGTATTTATGTGTTTTCTCCCTGAATAATGTTACTCGTAATGTTATATTACATCTATCATGTTACCCCAATGCAATTTCCTGTTTCTTTTTCAATGATATATTTAAAAAATTAAAATTCGAACCTCTGTGTCTTCACCATCTTTAGTTTAAATATATTAACTAGGCTGTGTTTTTTTTATAGGATAGGGTGACAAACGAGCACATAGTCTACCTGATGGTAAGTGGTTGCTGTGGCCTATAGACATTTACATCTATCCTCGATTGCGAATCAAAATGCAGATGCGTTTTCACCCGTGAGGATTAAGATGGAATGCCTCGTTTCCAGTAAAAAGGGTCTCCTGTTCTCTAAACTCACCATACGAAACACAGCATCATTAAGCTACTATTTTACGGTGGTATTCTGTGAGAGCGTCGTCCATCCCCGGTCGAGCCGACCAATTCATGCTACAACTATACTACTAATATAACTATATATATATATATATATATATATATATATATATATATATATATATATATATATATATATATATATATATTTATAATATAAGCTTAAATTGCTTGTGTTTCGAGTGGTTCACGCCAGTAGTCGAATGGCGAATTCGAACCCACGACCTTTTTGAGTTCGCGGTCCGCGCCCTGCCATTAGGCTACTGTCAATTATCAATTAATTTTCGCGAGGCCGTGGCTTAGTGAATTTATCATCCAATCGAATATATCATTTCCTTCCATGGATGTTGTAAGAGAAGTTAATGGGAAATTTCAATACAAGAGACTATTTATTCCACGCCATAATAAGATGGCTACGTCTAGACGTAATATTCCAAGCCAACGACGGAAAGCAGCGTCAAATTTTTTTTATAGAATACGCCTGACAAACGAGCACACGGTACCCCTGATGGTAAGTTGTGTTTGTAGCCCATAAACATCAACCAGTTATCAATCACCCTCAGTTAAGAATCAAAATGCAACTTTACTCCTAAAGAGAAATATGGAATACCTCGTTTCCAGTAAAATGCGATCTCTAGCTCTGTACGGTCTCTATAAAGAACACAGCAGCATTAAGCTGCTGTTTTACGCTGGTATTCAGTGAGAGTGTTGTCCTTTCCCGGTCGAACCGACCAATTCGTGCTCCAACCATAATATAGCTGCAACATGGCTCTACCATTGCTCCTGTCAAGCGAGCCGCTAAAGAAGAATTCTTCATTCAACGGTAGAACGGCCTATGGTACAGCAGTGGAACTTTACTGACTGACGATGAAGAAGTGTCTATTAAGGGAAGAACCTACCTGGATCCGTTACATCGACTGCATTGAATTCATTCTCGTCCACTGTGAAGGCGCCGAGCTGCCTCCTTTGCCTGATGTGATCCTTGAGGATCCTTGCGATCTCCATGGTGTTCTCGTATCCAGATGTCAGGATTTCCATTGTTACTTTGCACGAGAACTCGTCGGACAGTCTCGACCTGTTGAAATGTTAAAAAATATATATCTTTATTTCTTTTAATAGATCACAAGGGAAACGACTGACGGGCCGCGGGTACGATTTCCGAAGAGAGTAATAAGAATTTTTAATAAAAAAGAAAATGCCGACTTAAAGCAACTAAGGCGATTATTATTATTTCCACATAACAGCTTCAGAAGTAGAATTAAAGACGGTTCGAACAGGTATTGGCTATGTGCTTGACTGCGGCGCTGCCAATGTTGGAGCTTACCCCAAGTGGTTAGAATATATTATTGCGAAATTTGCATGTCTCGTTAATAGTCAATATTTAATAGTGTTTGTAAACGTAATTGCTGATTATGAGGTACCCGGGCTCGAATCCTGGGTCGGTACATGTCAGGAAACTCTCTGTAGCAGCCTGGAGTCAGGAAGTCGGCGATGTTTCACTACCGTGCCTCGGAAAGCATATGAAATTCTGATCGCCTGATCTCTCTCCGGTCGTGTCGGATTAATAACCCATCGGACTTGTGGGAATGGAATGTGCAATTGTGCTTTTGCATACACCGGGATACTATAATCCTCTCCTGCGCAGATGGCCAGTCTCTGAAAGACTTGCCGCTGTAATCGAAAATTCAATCTGGAGGACATTATAGACGACGAATAACTGTTTTGGCTCTGTTAATATACAATTTATATAATATGTAACCCTTCACAATTCACAAAAAATAGTATTAAATAAATAAGAAAAATACGACGTAGCGTTATTATTATCAAAATATTTAACTTACTGTATTCTGATTAGACTAGCTTTCTGTGTGCCGGGAAGCTCTTCGAAAAGGGCATTGACAGCGTCGGCAAGTCCCCTGGAGATGTTTTGGAACTGTTCCGAATCCCTGTTGGAGTACTGATCTAGGTAGGGTTCCATAACCACGAAAGTCACACGGAGAGTTTCTGTAAAATGAGATAATATACACGTTTTATATTTACTCCTTCATTTCGTACTTTATAGATCACCCTATTCTGCATGATTGATATATAGCATAATGCTTTCTGATTACTGAAACTGTAATGTATCGGATAGATTTCACTATTCCAATATGTTTCAGCTAATGATTCAGCTAATAATCGGTAAAGACTCCAATGTGATTAAGCTAATAATTTATCTTCACATGCCTTACAGAGGGCCTGCCTAATCCCTCTGGCTATAAACCCAGAGGGATTAGGCAGGCTCCAAAGAGCGGAGTGCAACTTAGACTACCTACCTTTCCTAAAGAGTTATTATTAGGTTTAGATAAATATTTGTAAAAAAAGTGATATATAAAAATTGATACGTAGGTAGAAATCCAATATCTCATTATTTGCCATTTTATGCCACGATAAGCAAAATAATAGGTTTTTTCATTTTCATTTTTTGTTTTAAAGCCCCACATAAACATGGCGCTTATAAATCCTGGTCCAAATGGGTTAAACTCGAAATATAATTTATTAATCGGTCTTTTTCGTGGGTCCTCAGCTAGCATGACTTATACAAAACAGAAAAACTTTAACATTAAAATAATTGATGGAATAACTAGAAAATATACGTGAAACATAATATAAAAAAATATTTTTAAAAAGCTATTTTGATTTATGGTTTTTGAATTATTTTGAAAACACCTGTCATATAAATAAATTTACCTGTCAATTATAAAGGCAGTATAAAACATTATCTTTGAATATTCGATTCGAATACGCGGTCCACAGCGAAAAACGCTATCATCATCAACATGTCATTATCAATTTAACTCTTCATAAGTCTATTGTTTAACGTCAGCCAAGGACTGACACAAAAGTCGGTCTTAGACCACATGCATCCATCGACTTCATGCATCTCGTACCAGGTCGTGACTCCATCCACTTTGGGTCCATCTCATACTACGATTAACGGTATGAGTTTGGCACACGAAAACCTTTCTTACCCATCGGTGGTCGATTCTTCGAGCTATACTAGTAGTATATATGAATTATGGCCAGGTAGACCTATTGCTACTTCAGCTTACTGCTCTGTTGAATTATGTGGCTAACGCTATATATTTACAAATTATAATTTAAACTCACTTTCTTTGGTCTCCGGTTCTGGTCTAGCAGGTAATCCCGAACCCTCATTTTCGTCTTCTTCTTCCAAATCGTTTCTATAAATATATTACAAAAATTATTTATTATAATTTCATTTTTATACAATGAAGGATGAGAAAGCCGTGATAGGATCGTGGTAACTGAGAGGCTCAGCGCTCGCTGAAAAATTCACAGTGCGCGAGCAACCCGGTTTCAATACCCGCCGGCACCAATGAAATTGCAATTAAGTGCTGATTTACCACGCTCTTCACGGTGAAAAAAAAACATCGTGAGGAAACTGCATGTCTGAGAAATAAGAATAAAAATATTTCGAAGAAGTGAAGTTCACCAAAATGCATTGTAGCAGCGCGCCGAAATAAGAGGAGGGCTGTGCCCACCAGTTGGACGTATTAGGCTGTATCTTTTTTAACTTTAAAGGATGACAAAGAAACTACCTGATGGTTAACGAGAAAGGAAAAGTAGGTGGTTGGACTTATTTCCTGCTTATTTCGTCTGAGAAGGTACAGGTTACGGATTGAGTGTTCGCACCGCAATGCCGTATAGCCGTGGTAGCTCAGATGGTTAACGCTCGCTGTAAATATAACAGAACGCGGGTAACCCGGGTTCAATCCCCGCCGGCACCAATTAAATTGTTAATTGCAATTTAAGTGCTGAATTACCACGTGCTCGGCGATGAAGGAAAACATCATGAGGAAACCTGCACGTCTGAGGAATAAGAGAAAAAATATTTCGAAGACATGTGAAGTTCGCCAACACGCATTGGGGCAGCGCGGCGGACACTTCCTTGCCCTAAAACCCTCTCAGAAACGAGGGGAGGCCTGTGCCCAGCAGTGGGACGTATATAGGCTGTAACTTTACTTTAATTTACTTTACCGCAATGTTTTGGTCTGTAGAGTATAATATAATTGAAGCAAGTATAATATTTAACAGGGTATGAGGAATTCTATCTTAGTCCTCAATGGCGATAACTCATCTGTAACCTTTTTTATTTTAAGTTTACAGGTATCCTCGGGCTACGCTGGTGGTATCCTCAGGTGGAATGTGAGTTTGCCACTTCAATTTATTTGAAAAAATGGAGGTTGTAAAACGTTTGTTCATCTATCCTCGAATAGATCAAAACGTAGAAGCGTTGCCACATCAACCAATGTAAGAAATGGAATGCCTCATGAGAAATAAAAGGTTGAGGTGACCCATACATGCTTTTTTACGACATTTTGTACGTATAATATGATTATTAAATTAGATATTTGACCTGTTCTAAGCGAAATTGGCCGGCCACACATTGTAGGAATTTTTCTGATTTAAAATTTAAAATACGTACGTCCGACGACCCTCCTCGCATCCCGCACACTATTAGAAATTTCGTTCCAGCAACCTTATTAATCACCAATATTCGATACGTATTTAAATACGTATAAGTATATTTATTTAAAACTCTATAGTTGAAAAATCTATTAGTAGTTGGTCGTTTTCGTCAGCCTCACCTCAAACACGTACGCCTCACTGGGTTACTCTCTCGGAGTATATATATATTATATCTGGTGTAGGTACATAGGTTGTTTTTAAGTACAACCATTCGTCCTATGCGAAGAATTACTGATGTAGATGTGTTTTATAAAAATATCTATTATGATTTGTCCCTTGTCACATTTTATTTAATTAATAGTTCCTTCAAATGTTTTCCATTTAGAATAAGGCTCACAACGTAAATTTATACGTTAGCATTAAGATTAAAATATTAACTGTAAATTAATTAATCAAAACAAATCGAAGGACTCCATTTCGTTATGTACTATCGTTAGTCAAGGCAGATTGACGATACGACTTCAAGCCCTCAAATAGTATAAAGAAGGAAGGTTATAGTGATCTATTATAATTACAGGCTGATAAGCATTCGATTTACACCTCGTGTCATCTCGTTTATCACTTCGATTAATTTAAAAAATAACATAACTTGTAGTACTTACTACAATAAATAAATAAAGTCTACTTACGCGTTTTCCTCATCATAGCGATCATCGGTGGCAGATTCGTATTCCGAGGGTGCTTCGGTTGATGTTCCGGAGAACGCTAGAAGACAAAAACAATGATTTACTAAATTTTGTGTGGAATTATTTATAAGGTTGTTTAGTAAAAACTGCGCCTTTCTCTTGTATTTTTATAGGTTTTATAACTTTTATTACGTTAAATATAACAAAATACTTTAGAAAGGGCGCGTAAATTTAGACTTTATAAAAATTAAAACGTGGTGACTATATACTCTTTACCAAAATACAATAAAAGCGTCTCAATCTCCAGTAAAGTCCTTATCTCATATCTAAGAAAGTAGTAAGCACGTGGTTTTTTTTATAGAATATGGGTTACAAACGAACAAACAGTACGCCTGCTGTTCAATGAATGCTGTAGCCCATAGACAACTACATTTATTCTTAAATCAGAATCAAAACGCACATGCGTTGTCACCCCTGAGGACTAAGATGGAATGCCTCGTTTCCAGTAAAAAGGGCCTTCAGTTCTCAACACTCACCATACGAAACACAGCGGCCTTAAGCTACTTTACGCTGATATTCTGTGAGAGCATGGTCCAATCTCGATCGAGCTGACACATTCGTGCTACAACTAATAAAGCTGCAATATTAATATATTTATATTGGCGAAAGCGTCGGTCGTTTCAGTAAAAATGTCCGCTGAATGTTTTATTTCTCAGACATTGCACGTTTTTTCATGATGTAGGGGACAAATACGTGGTAAATAAGTATTTAAAATAGACTAAAAACTATTTCCAACGTATAATCTAACGCGGATTGATTTTGCACTATGACGCTTATTAAATAGATGCTAAGCCCTGCATCATTGTTTTGATCGTCTTCTATTTGCGTTAAAGTTTGTGAAAATAAACTTGACTAACTCATTGTCTTACTTGTTTCTGCCACCTTAAATTCACCACATTCCACAACCAGTCTGACGGGTTGATTGCTCTGGTGTAATTATAAGCTTTGAGACATTTCATCTTAGTCCTCAGCTACAGCCTCCTCTGCTTTGAGTTGACTGCATGTGACTATAAACTGCAGTATACTTACCATCAGGTGGATTGTAAGGTCGTTACACAGTTCAGTTTTGTAAGAAATTTGTGTTTTGTGCTCTTGGGAGATGTCAAACACGGCGACAAAATTGCGAAGGAGTTATGTTATTTAAGTGCCTTAAGTTTACAACACGTATTTTTTTATATTGTACGACGCCAAGACAAAACACAGAGAGACTCAAGCCCAATGCAACGAAGAGTATATGATAAGATGAAGGCACTATGAAATATAGGGCATACATTAATGTTTATGTCGAGAAGGAGTGCAGGAAGCTAAAATTTATATACAATACGATAGCGAGCGAAACGAAATAAAATAAAACATTCAGTGTTACGTTTAAAGTCAAACACATGATACTCCGGGTTCATTACTCAACTTCAACAGTCGCACAGAATTTGAAAATGTTGCCATCAAATATTTACTAACTGATTTTTTTTCGTTTTATTTAGGACAACGAACAGTTGTATTGTGAACAGTATGATTTTGTGTAATTTCAAGCGTTCCTTTTTCAATAGCCTGTGGAGTGCATATTATGTGATGTTGATATGCAGTTGAAAGTGAAAACCAGCTGGTTTAATATATGTAGGTACAAACATTTTTTGTATAAATACAAAAAAATGTATACGGTCGAGTTTCAACTACTAGGCAAATATTTGTGTAATATTAGTGTGTATACCTATATGTGATACCGAATATTTGGTGTATGTGGAGGATTAAGAATTTTTTTTTAATAGAAGAGGGGGCAAACGAGCAATGGTTCACCTGATGTTAGGGTGTACCGCCGCCCATGAACAACTGTAACACCAGGGGAATTGCAAGTGCGTTGCCGGCCTTTTAGAAAGAAGTAAGCTCTTTTCTTGATAGTCCCTAAGTCATATCGTATGATAAGTGTAGAGAATATAGAATAATTATATTTCTTTTGAAGGTATTGGGAGGAGGTCATGTGCGAGAAAGATATATCTTCAAATAGATTGCGGTCAGCCATCTTGTTTGCACCCAAGGTAAAATAGAGCAAATTACAAATCAATACGCAGTCCACCTGATGATATATATATATATATATATATATATATATATATATATATATATATATATATGTGTGTATGTATCTACATATATTAGTCCCCAGCAGTGACAACGCATCTCCGTTGTCACCCCTGGGGTTTAATACAGAACACCTCGTTAACAGTAAATAGGTACTCCGGTTCTCTAAACTCACCATACGAAACACTCACGAGAGCTTGGTCCTACCTCATCGGGCCAACCCATTCGTGCTGCAACTATGACACAGCTGCAACGTGACTTTACTACATTTAAAATTCGACGTCTGGATCTGTCGTCTCGTCAATCTGCCTGCCAAGAGTAGCGATAAGGTAAATTCGGCATATTACGTCAGGGGCCCGTGTGTGCAGCAGTGTAATTCTATGGGCTGGCAAACAAGGATAAAAATGCTTTGCGGGTGTAAAATAATATAATATCTTAAAGATATTAATACTTACTTTGCAACCATCCGCTCAATTAAATAAAATGATGTGTCTTACCTAGTTTGAAGAAGCTGACTTAGCGGTCAGCCGCCGTAGAGGCGAAACACGTGACGTATTATCGTCAATGGTGTGTCTTTCCTAGAACAGTGGTGTTGGGAGCAGTGGTGCTGAGATTAGTGGTGACGGGATTAATGCACGCAATTAAGGGAGGGCGGGAGGTGCTCTTCAAACTAGTTAAGACACATCATTTTATTGAATTGAGCGAATGGTTGCAAAGTAAGTAGGTTATTAATATCTTTATTATAATGGATTTCCGCAAAGTAACGCCTGATTCTATCAATTATAATATAATATCTATCCATCCGTTTGGATGAACTTAAATTATGAATTTCTTTTTAATAACCGGAAATAACAGCATGATGATGTGACCAGGATTAAGAATGTATGTATGCTTCGGTGGTTTGGTCACGTAAAAAGAATGAATAAGGAAAGAGTGACAAAGCAAATTTATGTTGCAGAAGTGAACGGCTGAACGGGACGCCCTAAATGTAAATCTATCGCCCAAATTGGTGATATACTGCAGATAGGCCAAATTATGGGCTATATATATAATATAATTATTATCTACTTTCATGTGGTAGAGCCATGCTGCAGCTATATTACTGGTATAGTTGCAGCACGAATGGGTCTGCATGACCGGGGAAGGACCACGTCATCACAGAATACCAGCGTCAAATAGCAACATAACGCTGCTGTGTTTCGTTTGGTGAGTGTAGAGAAGCGGAGACCCTTTTTACTGGAAACCAAGCATTCCATCTCAGTCCTCACGGGTGACAATGCATCTGCATTTTGATTCGTTATTGAGGATAGATATAGATGTCCATGGGCCATCGCAACCATTCACCATCAGGTGGATTGTGTGCTCGTTTGCCACCCTTATACAATAAAGAGAAACCATAATTGCCGAGCATGTGAAATAGAATCCAATGCTTCTTGTAACCCCTCGTGGCCCCGCAAGGCGGATATCTAAAGTTATGTATTTTTTATAGGATAGGGTATTGTAATGTTTTTTTTTATAGGATAGGGTGACAAACGAGCAGAAAGTCCACTTGATGGTAAGTGCAACCACTTTGGCCCATAGACATCTACTACATATACATCTACATGAGGACTAAGATGGAATGCCTCGTTTCCAATAAAAAGGGTCTCCGGTTCTCTAAACTCACCAAACGAAACACAACAGCATTACGCTACTATTTCACGCTGGTATTCTGTGAGAGCGTGGTCCTTCCCCGGTCGAGCCGACCCATTCGTGCTACAACTATACTACTAATATAACTACAGCATGGCTGTACCACGTACAAAGTACGTACGTATAGACTCGTTCTGTCTCAAACGTAGATTTGATATTGAGTTTTAATTAGACTATGAGCAATAATATTATGTACATTTTGATTATCAATATCAATCTATATATAGATGTGAAGGAGGCTAGGTGTGTCAAGATCGCAAATGGAAGTTCGTAATCTCTGCCTACCCCTCTGGGTGATAGGTGTGAGAATTTTGTATATGTAAATAACATCTTTTGTATTTTATATGTAAATAACATCTTTTCTACTCGTATATTATGTTATATAGGAGGCTAGGCATACGAAGTGGCCGTCACCGGAGGCACATCGATATGTTCGCTTTATAATAATTATTTCTATTACACTATACCATTAAACGAGTAATATGATATACTATATTGCTCGTTTAAACGCTTAAAATTAATTGAATATGCGTTCTCGAAAACTTCTCCATTCATTTTAATGAAACTTACAATTTAAGTGGTTTATATGTTCATTTCTGGAAAAACTCATTTTCTCACTGTAATTATAAATGCACATATAATATGTTTGATAATTTCAACATAGCGATCATTTCAATAGCCTAATTGCTAGAGCGTAGATCTACGCTAGAGCGCGCGAGTTCATTAGACATAAATAATGATATAGATAAGTTATCTTTAGTTTTGTATTTTGTTCCTTAGTATTCTAGCTCACAAGGCTCCACGGTTGAGTAAAAATAAATTATTATAGACGGAAATGAATTATCTTATTGCTCTATACATGCTTATTAACCGCGAAGGTTTTTGGTCTTTGGTCGAAAAATGTTTTTTTTTAAAGGTAATCAGTTTATCGATGTATAATGAAACATATTTAATACTGTGTTGAATAATTAAAAAAATAATATATACATGTATGTATGTATTAACTATTTGAAATTTTATTATTCATTTACACAAGTATTTCTAGTTAATGTAATCTCTCAGAATTTGTTATATAATCGATTATTCTAAAATCAAGCAAAGTTTGATTGAACAACGTAGTGAGCATTTATTATGAAGCTACCGTCCACTGATGGTTTGCGGGCGTTTCTAGCCTAAGGAGCATTTGCTATTATCGCTTGTTTAGTTGGCATTTTGCCGATTGTAGTTCAAGTCACTGGCGTGAGTGTTTTAGATTTGATAAATGTTAATCCACAAATATGAACTCTCTCTCTCTCAAAACTTTTTATAATATATAAGACTCTTTCAAACCTCAACATTTAATCGATTCGCAAAAAAAAACCTTATCAGAAAAGAACTGGCATGAAACTATTGGGTAAGTCACGATGCCAATTGCACCTTGTGGTGAAGTCGATACAATGCTATTTTTTCAATTATTATAATATTTTTCAATGATAATTTTAAATTAGCTTCTTTCACAAAACATTGTCCCCAATATAATTTATTAATTTACAAGCTACTTTACCATAGTTATAATTTACCATATTTTATGATAGCATAATTTGTTATCCTATGGAATATGCTCAAGTAGCTACTCATGTTTCAATACGCAAGGCTTCGGCCACTATCTACTAAAAGACTTGATGAATGATTTATTTCTGTACTTGAATGGACTATGTTATTTACATTGTAATTTAAAATAATCTTATTGCTATTCTCTACGAAAAAGAAACTCGCTATTTGGTGGTGCACTCCTGCTCTACTGTGGGCTCTGACTGTGTTTGAAGAACTCGTCTTGAGTATGAATTAAAGGATGAGCGATTTGTACGCCAACCTCTCTGGGTTCGACGCTGGAATCTACCGCGAAAATTGTCTTGGACTAGTTTTATATAGTTAACTATATAAAAGTGATAAAATATGAAGTCTTAAGGGGAAATATAACCTCAAACGGCTTAGCAAGATCCTCCGTTATGCCGAAAGTATTGCAGCATTAACTATGAAATAAATATATGTTTAAGTTGAGGATTCATGTTAAGGACTATATTAGACGAAAACACGATTCCGTAAAATTTTCTCGATAGAAAAAAAAATCCAAAGTTACCAGCAAACTGAACAATAAACCACTGTTATTAATAAAATACTTTAAATAAGATCATGAAACTTTGCATACTAACTGAACTAACTATAAAGCAGTGCTTATGTTATTTACTTTTTTAAATACCATTATTTTCACTGTAAAAAGAAATTACCTAAACTATCGGCGTCTTGAAGCTTGATTCCTGTCGCCCCGTTAGTATCGCTTCGGCTTTTGAAGGGAGAAGTGTTGCTTACGATTGGAATACACATTACGCAACAGGACGACGTAAAATTAAAATGGGAAATAACCGTGACAAAAATAAGAAGCGACTGGGTTGGCGTTAAGAAACAGGCATAAAAATGATAAGCCTAATGAAATAGGTATCTAACGACCTACTACAGTATTAGTGATTACAAACATGTCGGTACATAGCATACAACGTGCGGGGAAGTGGGGGCGAAATTAGAATTTGAGCTGACTTACTATATCCCCTTAATGACGGGGGTAATTATTCTGCAATCAAAATCCGATGTACCCATAGGGCAGAAAATATTCGCCATTTCCCGTATCATGCATACGCCTTCTATGTGCAGAAATAAGTTGATGGAACACGGATGCATTTTTTATAAAATAAGGGTGATAAACGAGCACGTAGTCCACCTCATGGTAAGTATACGTGGTAGAGCCACGCTGCAGTTATATTAGTAGTATAGTTGTAGCACGAATGGGTCGGTTCGACCGGGGAGGGACCACGCTCTCACAGAATACTAGCGTGAAATAGTAGCTTAATGCTGCTGTATTTCGTATGGTGAGTGTAGAGAACCGGAGACCCTTTTTACTGGAAACGAGGCATTCCATCTCAGTCCTCACGGGTGACAACGCATCTGCATTTTGATTTTTAATGGAGGATAGATGTAGATGTCTATGGGCCGCAGCAACCACTTACCGTCAGGTGGTCTGTGTGCTCGTTTGTCACCCTATTCTATAAAAAAAAGTAAATGCTTTGGCCCATAGACATCTACGTTTATCCTCGAATAAGAATGAAAACGCAGATGCGTTGTCACCCCTGAGGACTGAGATGGAATGCCTTTTTTGAAATAAAAATAGGGTTTCCGGATCCTTACACTCACCAAACGAAACACAGCAGTATTCAGCTGCTACTTTACGCTGGTATTCTGTGAGAACGCGGTCCTTCCCCGGTCAAGCCAACCCATTCCTGCTACAACTATGATTTAATCTTCTATTAGCAACCAAATATTTAGCCAAATATGTCTAAATACAAAGGAGCTCTGTCTCCTAAACTAGGTTATCACCTGTAGCTCAGGAAACACCTAATATAAGGCAATGTCACAATGTGCTATCAAAACATCTTCAAACTTAAGATCATTCGAAATGCTCTTCTTCTTTCTGCTAAGGCGTACTGGAAAGTACTTGCATTAATGAGATCCGGTGTGAAATGTTAAACAAGCTAGTATAATTATAGACTGTGATGTATTCCATCTTAGTTATCAGAGGTGACAACGCATCTGTCTTCATTCTTTGATAGTTGACCACATTTGCCATAGGATACCACCACTTACCATCATTGCAATGACGGGCTGAACTTCGTTTGCTACTTCGCTTCGATAAAAAAAACCTTTTAATTTGACTTGACTTACGCCAAAAGAATTGCCTCTTCAGTCGTCGCAGGTTTCCGACTAGCCCATTGTCCGGTTCTTTGACCTCCAGGAACTCATTGGAAGCATCCCCTTCGCCTACCCAATAGATGTCCTCAGCTGTGGACATCTGCAACAATAAGATCGAGTATTAAATTAACTTTATTTATTTATAGTTAAACTAGCTGGCCCGACAGAACTTATTCTATCCTTTCTGGTTGGTTTCGCAATGAGTTTCATTTTCACACGTACACACACTTTTTTATAGGCTCATTTAACGTTACACGTACAGCTTAATCCTCTTTATGTTTAATAGAACCATCACAACCATTATGACAAGAAACTTAAAAAAAAATATAATCCTTCTTTTTTAGTCGTCCGTAAGCGGATAAAAAGTTGCCTATATGCTATATGCCATCATTTAATGCTTACAAACTGAATTTCATGGAAATACTTCCAGTAGTTTTTGCGTGAATCGTGAACAAATATTTTTTCTGCAGATTTATATCTTCTTCTTAATATATGTAAATTACGTGTCACGTTGTTTGTCCGCGATGGACTCCTAAACTACTTTTTTATAGGCTAGGGTGACAAACGAGCACACAGTCCACCTGATGGTAAGTGGTTGCTGTGGCCCATAGACATCCACATCTATACTCGATTACGAATCAAAATGCAGATGCGTTGTCACCCGTGAGGACTAAGATGGAATGCCTCGTTTCCAGTAAAAAGGGTCTCCGGTTCTCTACACTCACCATACGAAATACAGCAGCATTCTGTGAGAGCGTGGTCCTTCCCCGGTCGAGCAGACCCATTCGTGCTACAACTATACTTCTAATATAACTGCAGCATGGCTCTACCACGTATAAAAACTACTCAACCGATTTTAACCAAATTTGCACACTGTGTGCAGTTTGGTCCAACTTGAGAGATAGGATAGTTTTTTGTCGATAATTTTTTTGCGAATTTATGGATTTTTGAATGGGACATGACAAAGAGTCATGTCCCCGTCGAAAAGGGCAGAACAATGGCTGCCTGATAAGCTAGTATGTATATAGATTTTTCCTTGTAGTGGCATACGAGAGTCCACTAAGAACAAAATAATTCAACAGATCGGCAGCGGCTTATAACTAACCAAAATTAGAAAAATCTGCGTTCGCGAAGCATGGTAATTATGGTAAGATGACCCGTGTAAGGCAATATATGAGGAAGCCTTTGTTTTCCGTAATGAAGGCAAATCATGGTATTATACACACACAAACATGTTGATTTTTAATTTTTATTAATATATTAAAACCGTGTCGCATAAAATATCGAGTTTTAGGTAGATTCGCTTGCAAATGTGTAGGTGCAAGATCGAATAGGCTTTTTTAAGTCAGTGCGCTTACCACCTTAGTCTACATGACCACTTCTCGTCAAGTGGGATTGTAAAGGTGAGCGCTTAACTTCTGGTTTAGAATACTAAAACAAAGGTAATAAAATTATATAATATATATTAAAAGCTTGTAAAATGTGTTACGAAACTTTTTTGAAAAAAAAAAGAAATACTGAAGTGATAAATAAATTTATAATCCACGTGATTTGCGAGTTGCCACTGCAGTCCACTGGGCAGCGTTCAAGAAATTACGACACATCTTCTCGTCAGGTATACCTCAAAACCTGAAAACTAAGTTGTACAACCAGTGCATGTTGCCAGTGATGACATATGGAACTGAGACGTGGTCCTTCACTGCTGGCCGTATGAGTACGCTCAAAGTCGATCAGCTAGCTATGGAGAGGGCTATGCTCGGAGTTTCTCTGCGTGATAAACTTAGAAATGAGGATATCCGCATTAGAACCAGAGTGACCGACATAGCCAAACGGACTAGTAAGCTGAAGTGGTAATGGGATGGCCATATTGCTCGATGAACCGACAACCGATGGAGAAAAAGGGTCCTCGAATTGCAGCCTCGTGCCGGTAAGTGTAGTGTAGGACAATCCTCCACTAGATGGAGTGACGACCCGGTAAGACATGCAGGAAGTCGATGGATGCAGGTGGCTCAGGACTGTGCAGTGGACTTGTGAAGGGCTGTAACGATGATGATGATGATGACTGCAGTTCATGTGTCGGTTGACATGCAGTTAACTTCAAACATAGAAGGCTGCATTTGCGTTGTCTCCTCTGAACACTAAGATGGAAAGTCTCGCAGCCTCTGATTATACTCTCTCTGTACTCTTCAGACCCGAACATATCATGCTATTACAAAAGAGCCACAATACAGCTTTACTATTGCTTTTGCACGACTTGATCTACTCGACGGTGTAAGGACTACGCTCTTACAGAATACCAGCGTAAATGAGTAGTACGCTGCTACTGTTTCGTATATTGAGTGACTCCTATTATTGAAAACGAGTCATTCAATCATAGCTCCCTCAGGGGTGAGAACGTGTCTGTAGGTATTTGTTTTTAATCGAGGTTTCAATGAGTCACAGCATCCAGCCGGCGCTAAGAACACTATATGATTATTTCCACTGTCAATTATAGGTTTTAGTGTTATTTAGTTATTAGGTCCACGAACATTTGTTTTAAATGACACAAAAACTGCTACTTCCTCTAACAGAGAGTACCTAAACACTTAAAGTTATGAGCATTGTAATAATTTCATGCAATGTTGCAACAATAAAAGGGCAAAACAAACAAATAATAAAATAGAGAACATGGAAAAGTACATGGTCACAATCAATACTCCATCTTACAATATTTCAGCACGGTTTACCTTTTTTATATACTAAATTTATCAAATATCTATATGTAATTAAAAATCCGTTAGTCGTGCTAAATTTCGAAAACGGCTCGAACGGTTCTGATGATTTTTTTTGTGTGCGTTTGAGCGTTTCATTGGATAGCTTAGATTCACAATTGGACCTTGTAGATGGCGCTGTTGCAGAGATCCAAAAATCACCCGCGCGAAGCCAGTGTGCATCACTAGTTTTGAATGTTTATAGAGTATTATAGTAAGTATGTGATCCGTTAGTAATTAATAGTAACTTGTAAAAAAAAGAAATATTTCTGTATTCATAATAATATTTCTATCTAACAAACACTTCATAGATAACCAAATTATAACTTCTATCAAAAATAAAAATGTAAAATAAACTGTTTTTGGTATGAATTACTGGAATTATAATATTAATTCGAGGTTTTTGATTCTTAAAATTGTCCCGATAAAGTAAATCTGAGGATTATAAGGCTATAGCAATTTGAAAAGGTCAACGACAGATTTCGCAGCACTGTCTCCTGGAATAGGTACTTATTGATGTTTGTGGATTGGTCGGTGCGGGTTCCGCCCCGCCTTAAAACGATCTCGCTTTGCCGGCCCCTTTGCCTTCACACTTAGAGGATTTTCGCATTTCCACTGCTAATTCCTTTAAACGTACAGTTAATTAGTAATGGTATACCAAATCACGTTACATATAATTTGTTTACTCTTAATACGATAAGTTATTGCATTTTTAAATTATATGAAGGATATCAACAACCTAAGCGAAACCAATGGTAGATATTGCTGTTGATATTACCTAATTAAAGTAAAGTCAAAAGTCCCAAAATTGGATACAAACCTTCCTCGTTTCCAAGCTGACTAGGAGCGGGAAATTCCAGATTTAACTAAGAAAAAAGGGAAAAGGCAAAGAGGACTAGATTACCTAGATATTTGTGATTACGAAGTTCTACCAAGCACGAAAATAAAGGCATAAATCTATTAAATATGCCAAATAATAGCTACAAAATAATGTTATGACATGTTAAATCTCGTTTTCATTTAAACTTTGTTTTAGTTTAAATGAAAGAAGAAGCAGAGCCGTGGTAGCTCAGATGGTTAACGCTCGCTGTAAATATAACGATACGCGAGTAACCCGGGTTCGATCCCAGCCGGCACCAATAGAATTGTTAATTGCAATATTAAGTGCTGATTTACCACGTGCTCGGTGGTTAAGAAAAACATCGTGAGGAAACCTGTATGTCTGAGGAATAAGTAAAAAAAATATTTCGAAGACATGTGAAGTTCGCCAACACGCATTGGGGCAGCGCGGCGAACACTTCCTTGCCCTAAAACCCTCTCAGAAATGATGGGAGGCCTGTGCCCAGCAGTGGACGTATATAGGCTGTAACTTAACTTTTTACTTTTTTTATAGCATAATGGTGACAAACGAGGACACAGTCCACCTGATGGTAAGTGGTTGCTGTGGCTCATAGATATCTCTAAATTTTACCTCAATTATGAATTTAAATGCGGATGAGTTGTCACCCCTGAGGACTGAGATGGAAAGCCTCGATTCCAGGAAACCGGGTCTCCAGTTCTCTACACTCACCATACGAAACACAGCAGCATTAAGCTGCTATTTTACGCTTTTATTTTGTGAGAACGTGGTCCTACCCCGGTCGAGCCGACCCATTCAAGCTGCAACCATAATATGGCTGCAGCGCGGCTTTACCGTGTATAAAACTAAAATTATTCTACACAAGCACGACAAAAGTAACGCGTAAACTGTACCAATGAATGACTTTTGTGTTATATAGAAAAATAAAAATAAAACAAACATGACGTTAATATTATGACCAAGCGCGTATTAATAGTATTATTATTTACTCTGTGGTATTACTATTAGCTCCATCGCTAACGTCACAGATCACGATTCATAAATAAATCGGCGGACAAGGCGCAATTAAAGTATGGGGAGACGAGTGCTCGAAGGATTTCTTCGCAATTTCGTTTAGTCCGACATGATCCTCAGACGGGTGGGAGGGACGCGCCGCGCAAGCTAATGGCGCGAAAACGAAGCGTAGGGTTGCTAGAAACGAATTTAATTTTTATACCAAAGAGGGACATTCTTATAATATCTACAAGGTATCGTTTATTAAGTACTGTACTTATTTGTAGGATAAGCTGATTTTAGGCAGTAATTTTAAAAGAAAATTTATAATGAATAAAACGGAGCAAAAACTACACCCATGTTGTTTATGTACAGTAAGAACATCACTTCAGAATTGTTTATAAATTGATTGTACATGCCATCTTAATATACTGAAAATTTTACAAATGTATTTTTTTCTAGGCTAGTTAACACATGTTCAAAACCATCTAATGAATACTATGACATGTTCATAATTAACCACAAAGCAAAATTCATCAGATCGTCACTGTATCTAGTAGCAGGACGACCAATACCGCAATTGCCAGGATGTACTCGAGAAATTTTCTTCCACATCGGATTTCATTTCCCAAACGAGGCCCAGTCGATATACGGCTTGTCGCTTGACCTCTTGGTCGAAGTTGGACTTACCTAATCTAACATTTTGCTCGCAAAGTATTCCCGACGACTAACAATATAGATGTATCACGAACATTAAACATTATTTTTATCTTTTTCATAATCACCAGGGTTGATAACTAGACTAATGCCACAAGGCATTAAGCCCGCCCTTTGTTATGGTACTGACAGGCGTGCTCAAAAAAAAGAATGCTCATAAGCTTGCTTAAAATTAGCATGCTCTGCAACTGTTCACAATTTGCCAACAATAAGTATTCTTAAAGCATACTCATAAATAAGCATGCTCAAAGCAAGCTTTAGACAGACGTGCTATTTAGCACCAGGATCTCAACAAAAATTGATGTACAAGGATATAGCGACAGTGCTATCAGTACAGAATTTAATAAAATAACCATATTGAAAATAATCATAAGCAAACCTGTCCAGATGCGCTCGGAGCACGCCCCCACCTACCCACGCTTCAGGTAGCATGCTCGAAAATCAAACGTCGGTTGATTTTTGAGCACGCTCAAAATAAGCATACTCATTAGTAGCAATGAGTGTACACACATGCTACTAATGAGCACTTGCTCGATAACAACATGCTTTCGTGCTAGTAATGAGCACGTCTGTCCGTACCTTTACACCTAGTTGAAAATATTCGCAATATAGGATAAATAAATAAATCATCTCATATGTTTCAAAAGACTGTTAATGTATAAATATCCTTATAAAATTTTATCTAACAGATGAGATTGAAAGGATGAGATTATATTTTTTTATCACTGTTCTTTTTAACTGCATCTATTAAAGACAATTGGCCCTTTATTTTAAATGGATTGATAGAAACGGCTTTCGAATTGACGACATCCGTAAATAAGTGTCGCAAAGCAAAACATATCGCATACTACAGTCTTTAAGTGGTATAATTTATAGAATACTTATTGACTTACGCGACCCGACGCACGTTTGACCTACTCAACACAATTTAAGATCGAGGCTTTAATATTCCAAATACAAATTTCTTGGTAGCAATGATCATAAACCTAGAAATAATATTATTATATATTTGGATGATATTATTAAAAAAAAATTGTATGTTAGAATATATTCTTTGCAGGTATAATGGCGATATGCCAACTTTTCTTCGTCTTTATTAGGTGGTATTCCTTATGTGTCTAGAGTACGTACCATCCTTTTACGTATTGCTGCTTTGTTCAGGATCGAAAGGTAGAAAGAGTTAGTGATAACAACGTTTAGCGTTTTTTATTTGAAGTTATAACAGATGTCCTGTGCAGTGCATTTACCACTGTAAAGTACCTAGTCTGATTATGAAAAAATTGCCAAACTAAAAATTGCATACTTCAGACTGCTGTGGAGTGTATTGTTGTAAATTTGTGTTTACGTAATGATGATGATAATGGCAATTACTGAAACACATTTACCGACAGGCTAGATTTTACGCAAATGTGTGTGATAGTGTCAAATAAGGCAACACCGTTAAAATTGTTTGTAGTAAATGGCAGTGAGGCAGACCGACATACTGAAATGTCCATTTGAAATTGCAAAACAATTTATGCTAAAATTAGTGCTTATTGCATACCGAGAATAGACTTTAGGAAAGCGTTGACGCAAAAATTCCTTCGAATATGCTCATAAATATAAGTAGTTTCCCTTGTGTTTAGATCATTAAAACAATAAACCTAAATAAGGAAAAATTCTATTAAATTATTCGGTTCGAATTCATTGCCAGATATAGGTCTTATCAAGAATGGCCCGAATGACACAATTCTTTAAAGATCGACCGATATTGACTGCACTGGGCAGACAGTTACGTTTTTTTAACTTCCCGCTAAGAAAATTGAAAATTTTCAAAATAGGGAAGTAATATGTTCCACCCCGATTTTCGAAAATTGAGTTTTCATCAGATCTCGACGTTTTGAGATCCCAGGAAGCCATTCTGACTAATTTCACGTGGACGTCCGTACGGATGTTTGTATGTATGTGTGTGTAAGTATGTAAACCTTTCATAACTTTTGAACGTCTCGATCGATTGAGATACGGTTTTCAAAAGATCTCAATGTGGAATAGATTTGGTGATAATATGAACTGATTCGGACGAGTAGATTTTGAGAAATCTCAAAAATAAAAATGATGAAAAACTGTTTTTTCGGAATAACTTTTAAACGGTTTTACAGATCGATTTCAAAAACTAATCAGCTTTTAACTTTAAAAAGTGACGTCGAATGCCGTTTGGAAAATAAAAATCGTTGGTGAGATATCGAAGGAGAAATAATTTTAAGAAAAAAAATACTTTTTAACATAACTTCGAGATTTTGCAATATAATTTGGGGAAATTTGGAGCGCTTTGCATTTGAAATTAGCGGGAAGTTCCAGGTATGGCCTGCAGGGTGAACCAATTTTTTTTATAGAGGCAAGGGCTACAAACTAAGACACGGTCTACTTCATGGCAAGTGGACGCCGCAACACATAGACTCAATCAAATCTTTCCTTCACCATCATCAGCATTCATCCATCATACACAAATGTGTTGCATCTATAATATCATTTCGGTAACAGTACCAGGCGAAACACTTTTGGCTCTATTTCTTTTATCTACCCACCTTTTTCCTTATGATATTATTGACCCAACGTCACAAACTGTATTGTTTAGTTAGATAATGAATAAATGCAGTATGGTTTAGTAGTTTTAGTTAGTTAAGTAACAGGCTGTTATGGAAGCTTATATAACGTAAATTGAAAAAATGAAATTCATTACTCTATGTTATTGATAGTTTTAATAATTCTGAAGTTAAACTATTTTAAAATGTTTGATCTTAAAATAGTGATTTTGGATCTAATATATGGCTCATCTCTAGCATATAGTACTATACCAAGTCACCACAATCTGTGTAATGCTGATGCAATAATATGTGGTCGTGGGTATAAAAGTTGGCCTGAATGCTCCGTCCTTAGATTATTGATAGGTGTTCATGCGCTCATATGCGCTATCAATAATCTAAAGCTCCGTCTTTGCTTTCGCTCTTCCTCTTACTTTACTCCATAAAAATAATAATTTCAGTGAAGTAAAATATTATGATTAGTTCCCTAAATAATTGCATTTGTTTATATACAATTTCTATATTATACCACCTATATGGAATACTTAATGAAATCAGGTCATGAACACTCCTACGAGTAACATAAACAAACGCTACTAGTGCTGTTAGCGCGTAGTCAAAATCGGTCAAAACAATGAACTAAACTTTAAACATTTTTTGTTATTTAAATATTTTTGATTTTGTTAAACAAACTTACATTGCTACATGATTAAATTTTAATTAAACCAGTACACAATTAAGAAATTATTTTACACCCACGTATGTAAGAACAAAAATTTAATTAAAATTCAGTTGATGAAGTTATCGCTTTTGAATTTTAAAATTCGACTAAAATTTACACAAAAGATCTGTAATTTTTTTACTGGAATTTCGTTGCACTACAATTACAACCCTATTGTCATTGAAATTAACCCACCAGCGCTGTCACTCAAATTAAAATTTGATATTGAAAATTTTAAATATTTTTTACAACTTGTTTCAATATTTATTTTACAAGTACATTACACTGTCATGGAAAGAATTTTCAAAAACCCTTTCTCAGTGGGTCTCTATATCGAGACAGGAATACATGTGATAAATTTTAAGTTAATCGGACGTAAGTATAGTTTTGGAGGTTCCGTAATGAGTTAGTGAGTCAGTATGCATACAAAATATGTATGTAAAAAAAATATGTTCATGAAAGTTTTAAACTGAAAGCCGTAATACTCATAGCAGGATATGTTACATGTCGTACAATAAGTATTCAAATTCAAAACTTGAGAGCATATTCAGTAAAGTCAACTCTAAGCACTTATTCAAAAAGAAATAATGAGTAATAAATTCATTTAATGATAATGAATTAATAATATTTAATTTTAATTAATGTAATGATTTCTTATATTTACGCGAACACTACACATGATTAAAACTACTTTTACGGATTGTATCGTGTTTATTTTTACTTTTTATTTTTAATTCCCGACGTTTCGGGCGCTTTCCAGCACCCATGGTCCCGGGGGACTGAGATGACTAACGTCATCTCAGTCAAACAATGACATCAGGAGCTTGAGCTCGAACTTGAGCTGAAAGTTTTTGGTACTTTGGATTAGAGCATGAGGGGGACAAAGCGTTGACTTTACTTTTATGTTCAGTATGCCTCTCACCATTAGGTGATCGCTGCCAGTCTTCACTCTCGTGATCACTGAGACATCAGAACAGTTGCCGTCAAGTCGTCATAATGAAGTAAATCGGGTTTCTTGTCGAATCGTCTGCGCACGATCAAGTCCACTTTCGGGGTAGGGTTGCTTCTAAGAAAGAGTTCATCATAAAGAGTTCCTCTTTCACCATGAAGCCGGCCGGCTGCTTTCCCATGTTGTGACAGACAAGAATACTCACTACCCTGTATCTTCCGTGGATGTCATAAGAAAGAGTTCATCATAAAGAGTCTGTAAGAAAGAGTTCATCATAAAGAGTTCATCATAAAGAGTCTGTAAGAAAGAGTTCATCATAAAGAGTTCCTCTTTCACCATGAAGCCGGCCGGCTGCTTTCCCATGTTGTGACAGACAAGAATACTCACTACCCTGTATCTTCCGTGGATGTCATAAGAAAGAGTTCATCATAAAGAGTCTGTAAGAAAGAGTTCATCATAAAGAGTTCATCATAAAGAGTCTGTAAGAAAGAGTTCATCATAAAGAGTTCCTCTTTCACCATGAAGCCGGCCGGCTGCTTTCCCATGTTGTGACAGACAAGAATACTCACTACCCTGTATCTTCCGTGGATGTCATAAGAGTCGACAGATGGAAACTGAGGCAGAAGATGAGAGGCAACATCTTTCTGATAACAGAAAAATAGCAATAAAAACTGCGGTTGCCAACACGCTCGCCAAGCATGGCATCTATGGTAATACACCCCCCATGATGAGAGTTACGAAGAAACGGCCCTAGTCCCCGGCGGCCCGGCTATTCCTGACTACGGTGGCAACCATGGTAACGGCGAGGCTGTGGGTGCTAAGAATCCCCGGTGGAGGTTCAGTTGCAAGCTAAGGCGACTTGACCTGGCAACATATAAAGTACGCACAGTGAGATTTGTCAAGAAGATCCTCGATCTGGAAGAAGAAATAAACAGGTTGCGGTGGAATATTATATGATTATCCGAGGTTCGAAGAGAGTGCGAGGACACAGTAATCCTCGAATCTGGCAACTTGCGTTTGTATTAACACCAGGCAATCACAAATTACGAAGGTTATATCTCAAAAAATATTGTATATAAGGCAATTTAAACTTGTGAGACAAAATAAAGTAAGCATTATTATCGTTATTTATGACGTATTACTTATCTTTGGATATCGATGACGGCCAAAGAGATCCCATCCCCACATCCCGCGGTTGCAGAAAGATCTAATGCTTCCGATATATGTAGGTATAACTATCACGCTTACAGGCGGAAAATATCCAGATAGTGGTGGTGAGATGACTGTGATCAATCCGAATGCCAAGTATGATCATTAAGGTTATCGCTAAATACTCCCTAAAACGGGAGAGGGAATGTTCTACAGTAGCATGCCTTTTAGGGGTTATGTAGAAGAATTGCAGCTATGTATGTAACACGAATGATTCGGCTCGACTGAGGATGGACCACGGTCTCACAGATTGTTTCGTGTGGTGAGTGTAGAGAACTGGAGACCATTTTTTACTGAAAACAATGTATTCCACCTTAGTCCTCAGAGATAATAACACATCCACATTTTGATTCTTAATCGAAGATAGATGTAGATTTCTATACGCTACAGCATCTTATTACTGTCAGATAGACTGTGTGCTTGTTACTCTGATGCTTAAAAAAATTAGTGAATTATGCGTAAAACGTAATTGGCTCTTAATGTATTGCTGTTATCCTTTCTGTCTTTAAACATTTAATATGGCCATATCCCGAGCTTTCAGGTTTATTTATATCACCAAGAATACGTCATATTCATCACAGTAGATAAGCGCAAGGCCATGCTTATCTGATTGCAATGTGGGTGTCTTCATTGTCTGAAGACACCCACATTGCCAAAGCGATAAAAGGCGTTTGTTAAGTCAGTACACCATACCATCTGATACCTCACCACTTAATGCGAAGTAGAATAGAAGATAAACACTGGCATAAAGTAAAGTAAAGTTACAGCCTATATACGTCCCACTGCTGGGCACAGGCCTCCCTCATTTCTGAGAGGGTTTTAGGGCAAGGAATTGTCCGCCGCGCTGCCCCAATGCGTGTTGGCGAACTTCACATGTCTCCGAAATATATTTTTATATTTATTTCTCTGACATGCAAGTCCTCATCGTCATCCTCACGAAGTTTTCCTTCACCGCCGAGCACGTGGTAAATCAGCACTTAAAATTGCAATTAACAATTTCATTGGTGCCGGCGGGGATCGACCGGTTTGCTCGCGTACTGTGAAATTTACAGCGAGCGCTAACCATCTGAGCTACCACGGCTCTACACTGGCATAAATTGCTTAAAATTTGGAATCTGAATTTGATATTTTTCGTTTACCTTACATTAGTAATATGCAACACGTGCAAGTTCTATTAATATTCGTAGAAAAGCCAATAATAATACCATACAAATAAAGTAACAAAAAGTAAATGAAATTTCTGTCTTCCTTAAAAGGCGACTTAATACAAGTATGTATACACAGTGGGAAATGTATGCAACTGCGGCTAAGCGGTCGGCTTGTTCTACTCGGTCTAGAGACTCTTCAAACTTACTTCTTCGTTTTAGAGCTATATGGTACAGCTCATGACGGAAATATACAAATAAGGTAGGCAATGATGAAATTATAACTATTAAACATACATCGTGAGGGCAGTTTATAATTTTTTTACGTAGAAGAGCGATGCTGCAGTTATATTATGGTTGTAGTACGAATGGATCGGTTTGACCGGGGGAGGAGAACGCTCTCAAAGAATACCAGCTTAAAATAGATTTCTTTTTAGTTATCTTTTTTTAGCTAGTCTAGCTAGACATTTTTTAATAGAATAAGGTTCACAAAAGAACACACAGTCAACCTGATGTTAAGTGGATGCTATGGCCCATAGACATCTACATTTATCCTCGATTAAGAATCATGATGCAGATGCGTTGTCCTCCCTGAGGACTAAGATAGAATGTCTTGGTTGCAGTAAAAAGGATTTCCGGAACTCTACATCCACCATACGAAACATAACAGTATTAAGCTGCTCTTTAACGCTGATATTCTGTGAGAGCGTGGTCCTTCACCGGTCGAGCCGACCCATTCGTGCTACAACTATAATATAGCTGCAGCGTGGCGCTACCACGTATATAATACCATCAGGTGGACTGTGTGCTCGTTTGTCACCCTTACTTTGTAAGTATAAAAAATACGTTAATTTCACAAGGACAAACATCCAGATCGAATTATTATTTGAAGACCATACAAATAATTGTTCCGTGCGGGAATCGAAACATCAAACATTTGCGCTGCAAATCATTGCTAAGTCACCGCGCCACGGAGCTGTCAAATTGTTAATTTGACTATTTTAGATCTCAAGGCAACGAACGATCTAAACAACTACCTCATGGCAAGCCTACCGCGGCCTGTAGACAACCATGTTACGAATGAAATCTGTCATTTAAAACGAATTCGATTTTAAATGATAAATTTCATCAACGTTACAAAACTGAACGATCCTTTAAGCAGAATGGTGATGCAAAGCTTCTGATGTGTAACAGTACTGTTCGTAATTGTAGATGCTTTTTGAAGCGTAAAACTATCGTAGTTGCAATAATAGTATGCGGTAGGAGGGTTTTGTCGGTATCCCATTCTGACTGTATCTGCTTGGCAGCACCAGGCAGAAACAGTGTCTTACCTCAACTTTTAAAAAAATTCGTTGAGTTGAAATTATTTATAATAATTATTATTTTTATACCGTTGATATAGTATTATTTTATAGAAAACACACATCAAAATCAACAGTCGAGTACCCGTGACCCTAACATTTGTAAAAGTAACCCCGGTCTGGTTCCTAAGGATGGTGTTACCTCATTAATATTTACTGAAGTTTAGGTGCGCCTTACTAATTGTCTTCTCAATTAGTGAATTATGTAATGTATAAAACATCGCGAACGTTTGGAAAATAAGTCAAAACAACCGAATAACTGTAGTCATATAGTGGTACATACATAGAGAGAATTGAACAAAACTGAATTACAAAAAAATATTTGACACGTTTTCAAATACTGTAAATATTATTATGGGTTTCAAAAATAAATGAAATACAATATGTAATTCCTTTATTCTTTTCAATATGTTGTAATCTCTTGATGACAGTTTAGGGGGGGGGGGCATGCACAGAACTAACAGTACCCTTCCATTATTAGGTATGTTTGATACATCTATATTGTTCTTCGATACGAGTATAAGTTTCATAATTTTTTCATTGAAAATTATTTAAATTCCCAAACTGAAAATAGTCACGACGATGGATAATATTCACGTTAAGATGTAAAAATTCATTAATTATTCTGTAATGCATCAAACAATTTGTAAGGTAATCGTATCGTCTTATATTTTAGCTATGTATCAGTATAACATTTATAGGTTTTAGTAGCTGTTGAAATAACTCTTTTACTATTTATTCTTTTCAGTTCTATATAAATGGTAGATGATAAAGAAAAATTCAAGATAATAGACCTCTTTTACTGACTAGAAACCCACCAAGAAGCAATGTCGGGGAAATAATACGGAACTAAAGTTTAATAATGATAATTGACGATAGCTTACTAAAATATATAACGGAATCCATGACAAACCAAAATTCGATGTTTCAAAATGGGCCAGGTCTATGAACACTAATTCAAAAAAAAAAAGAGAAAAATCAGTAGAATTCGGGAAAAATACAGATAATTCATTTAAATGTATCCTGTCGTGGTAAACAATTGATGATTTGTCAATTATTTGTATCGTCTTACAACATGGCGTCTTACCCATTTATTTACTCTGTGCTATTAGACAATGACAGTAAACCATAAAGCGACCATTGGTCATATATAGAGAACTGTTAGTGGTCACAACAGTGTCAAAAGTACGTGAAATAAAATGTCAAACGTCGATAATCAATAAAATGACAGATTACAGCCATGACGGTTTTTTTGTTGTGTGTTGCAATTTCAAATGTAATTCCCTGTGCTTTACCAGCAAACAAAATCATTATAAAATCATTGGACAGTTTAGAACTGTTTCAAATGTGCTTCCCCAATTTTGAGTATAGTGTACAAAGACCTTGCCCAGGCTCCATACATTTTGTAACATATCATTTGAGATTATTTTTAATGTTATCACGGCTGTGAGCATTACAGCCGAGTTCCAGTTCCGGTCAGGCAGTTTTATTACAGGCTAAAATGCGTTCCATCTTAATTCATGGTGACAATGCACTCTGTAATCTTCTTTATTGGTTATAGGTGTCCATGGGTTACAGAAGCCACTTACCATAAGGTATACAGTCAGTTCTCTTGTCTCTTTATTTTAAATATACGAAGATAACTTGACGATAGTACTTATAATATTATTTGATGAACGAAAGTTGTTTCAAATACACATAGAATAGATAACGAATCATATGATTACGAAACTGCTAAGCATCGATTACCCCTCGTGACTCTGATTGGAATCCGAATTATTGATAAGCATCACCCGCTATTATAACGATGAAAATCTAGCTACTTAAAGCTAAACTTTTATGTAAGGTCAATTGGTACTAATGTTGAAAATCATATTGCATATTTTATGAATTACTCTCACAAAAGTTAATCAAAGCTCTACTTTTGAATACCCGGGACATTACTAAACAAAAATGATTGTCAACTCAACAACAAAGAAAGCATTGAATAATTCTTCATTCTACATTAGCTTTGATACGTGGTAGAGCCATGCTGTAGTAGCCGCTGTAATGCTGTGTAGTAGCCGTGGTAGCTCCGATGGTTAACGCTCGCTGCAAATATAACAGAACGCGAGTAACCAGGGTTCGATCCCAGCCGGCACCAATGAAATTGTTAATTGCAATTTTAAGTGCTGATTTACCACGCGCTCGGTGATGAAGGAAAACATCGTGGGAAAACCTGCGTGTCTAAGAAATAAGAAAAAAAATATTTCGAAGATATGTGAAGTTAGTTGGGGCAGCGCGCTTCCTTGACACTTCCTTGCCCTAAAACGGGGAGAATGAGAGGAGGCCTGTGCCCAGCAGTGAGACGTAGATAGGCTGTAACTTAACTTTTTTTTACTTTAGAGCCACGTTGCAGCTCTATTTTTTTATAGAATAGGGTGAAAATGAGCACACAGTCCACCTGATGGTTGCTGTGGCCCATAGAAATCCACATCTTTCCTCGATCATGAATCAAAATATTGTGGTTGTAGCACGAAAGGGTCAGTTTCACCAGAGTAGGACTACGCTCTCACAGAGATGGAGAACCGGAGACTCTTTTTACTGGAAACGAAGCATTATATCGTAATCCTCAGGGGTAACAACGCATCTTTATTTTGATTCTAAATCGAGAATAAATGTAGATGTCTATAGGCCACAGTAACCACCGGGCCGAAGAGAGATTAAACGAAAGGCCAACGTCTGAATTATCCGAGGCACAGGGGTGAAACACCGTCAATTTCTAGACTCCGGAATTTATTAGCAAACAAAACTAATAACTAGTTTGACCCGACCAGGGATTTGAACCGAAGATCTAATGATCGCCAGTCGCTCTACCGGCTAGGCAGTCAACAATAATATCTTTGGTATGAACGTAACGCGTAATACCTAGGAGTAGGTAGGATATGGAAGCGCGACTACTGCAGAAGTCGGATGCAAAGCGTCCGTCACAAACCACTGGGTAACTATAATGGACTCCCAATTAGATTAGTTACGCTTGCCTGCTTAGGGTTGCGTATTTAAATAGTATTAACGTTTTTATAAAACCTACACATTGTTTCTTGTAACATAGTCATATAGTTTAGTCGAAAATACCACATATTCTTTACCTTTCCTAAATACTGCTTAACACTTACTTTCTACTTTTTAAAGACTACTTTTTTAAACATGTTCACCAATTTTTTGAATAAAAATTTGTTTAAAAATGAATTTGCGTAATAATCTAACGTGAATTAATTACGTCATATGTCTAAAATGTACAAGAGTAATAAAAAATATAGAAAAGGTGTTAACAATTATAACAAAATGTTTTTAAACTCAGGCGATAAGAGCAAAGGCGTGAATAACATGATGATAATATTTTATTTCTAGAGTCGGTTAGTGTGACTCTGGCATTCTTAAGATACAGGGTCGAAGGTATACATAGCAGACAAATACGTGTCGACAGGAAATGATAATCGGATTGTGCAAACAAGTTGTGCAAATAAAAGCAGCTGTGTCCTGTATCTATCCCAGACCTTGGTGATTTGTCCAAATCTGTTAAATCATCGCTATTTACATTGATTAGATAACGGTAACACAGAAATGTATTCCACATAATACAAACATCAATGTTTTCCGCGCCTCACAACGCGCGAGCGTGTGGGATGTGCTTTACTCTCAACATGCCGCTCGCTACGTGACGACTTTGCTATATAAAATTGTTTGTATGTCTCAATTTAAAAGCTAAATCAATAAAAAAGGGATGTTTTAAAAGTTTAATATATTACATAAAAACGTTAGCGTATTTTTTCTTTTCATTTCTTTAGTTATATTTACAAAAACTCTAGTTAAAAAATATTAGTACGGCTGTCAGTCCGTCCACTTGATTGTCTTCAAGTTTCAGAAAAATATACGCAACGAAATAAAATAAATCTTTCTGAATATCTTTCTATTTAATCTCAGGATGATCTCTATTGCTGGTTGTTACCTCGTGAGGCGTGCCCTTTTGGATTTTCCAAACTATCTTAACATTTCAAAATATGACGAAATTATTTAAATATTCTGATTCAAGTCGTCAAACTTAATCAATAGATGGACCTTCAAGAAAATAGCTTACTCCTTTCTAAAGGGCCGGCAACGCACCCGCAATTCTCCTGGTGTTGCGGTTGATCATGGGCGGCGGTAGTCACTTAACATCAGGTGAGCCGCATGCTCGTTTGCCCCTTCTTCTATATAAAAAAATAGTTAATCATTTCTTTTATTATCTCGTTAAAGTCAATATCTGATGTGAGCTATTTAGTAGCAAAATATCGCCATAATCGCCATGCTTAGATTACAGAGCAGATTACAGTGCCAGACACTCGCACTTTATGCTGTTCGCTGTCGTTGGCCTGGTACTTGGTTGGGTAAAACAGAAACAGGACTGGTACAGTCATCAGTCCTGGAAGCTGGAATTTTCTACCATTTCCTATTTTTCCTAGTTGCCTTTAATGACATGTTAGAAATGTAGATGTGTAGTAATTTTAATAATAATTCAGCACAAGCCGATTGTAAGCCGATTCTTATAGCATAAAAAATTTAGTGTACATGTATTAAAATACTTGTTTTATGTAACAAACGTAATTTTCAGCTACAGCCCTGCACTGTGCCAGAATTTTGTCCCCTGTACTCAGCCCTTCACTCTGTCTGTAGAGTGCATTATCACTCCTTTTTAAAATTGTGACAAGGCTCCAAAAATATTAAATAAGGATTTGTAATGATAAATTAGCTTAAACATTTCAATTAATTAATATAATAATAATAATAATAATATTCCACAACTATCACACAACGCCATCTAGTCCCAAGCTAAGCAGAGCTTGTGTTATGTGTACTAGACAACTGATAAACATATATATATATTTCTAAATACATAAATATTATAGATAAATATAATATAATATATACTATAGTAAATGTAAATCACGAGTTTTAGGGAAGGTGACTAGATGTATTTTATACATTTTTGTTTTTTAGTTATTATAGCCAGTACTTAAATAAAATCCCACCTTTAAGTAAGTAGCGATGAAACATCGCCCCTTGCTAATTCTGAAATCGGGGCGTCAATTACCTCAGTCCCCCGTGACGAAACGTTGGGAATAAAAAAATTTGTAGAATTAAACGCGGTAAATCCGTAAAAGTCCGCGTAGATGTAAGAAATCATTATGCATTACCATGTTTACATCGCACTGTCTTATTATTTTCTAATTTTAGTTAGTATAAACTCCTCTTTTCAACATTTAAAATTGCTACGAATATTTTTCAAGATTTATTACAAATATAAAATTGTATTACAATTAAGAAACTTTTAATTTTACATTAGATTATAGAATTATAGATATACAATATGTAAAGTTACAATCTTAAAATATTATCTCCTGATATCAATTTAAACAATAAGTTGTTTACAAATTTCCTACCACGTATTTACGATTACATTTAACACAAGTGAAGTCAGATCTTGATAAAATTTATATGGGACCACATAAGAATAGTCATCTATCAAATAAAAAGTGTAATCAAAATCGGTTTACCTACGAAAAAAAATCTGAGGTAACACACATAAAAGATACTTCGTCTGATTGAGGACCTCCTACTTTTTTGTAGTCGGTTAAAAATAAAAGTTGAATATTTATTATAGATGGATTCCTACATCACTAAGCAGGCTAGACTTTAGAATTGTTAATGTCCCAGGGAAAGCCATTCTGAAACCGCACACTTTATATTTTTTAACTTCTACAACATTTTTTTGTAAAAACTGAAAATACCCTTAATCAGTATACTCTAATCCAGATATCCTCGCGATCACATTTATTTATTTATTTATTTATTTATTTAAAAAAAAGGTCTACCTACAATTGTTACAATTTAACATACTAAATCTAAATGTATGATAAAGTCTTATACTAATTGCACAATTACTTACAGGTAAACACCGCTAAACCATAATTAAAGTGTTAATTTACATATTATGTTAAGAAAAAAAAAAGAAAATTAATTAAAACATTTTAAAACAGAACATCAAAACAACCAGTGATTTAGATATTATGTGTAGTAAACATACAAAATAAAAATAACTTAATTTGAAATTGTGTCTAACAAGTACTTGCGAAACTTGTACGAGGAAACAAAATTTATATCTGTCCGGCTACTGACCCCATTATAAAGTTTACTTAACCTAGCTACAGGAGAGTTGTTACCAAGCACAGTCCTACGAAATGGTGGGGCAAGTGGAAGAATGGGAGCTCGCGGAAGTGTCCTGGGCACTCTAAATTTAATGTAGCTTAGAAGTTGGGGACAGTCTATTTGACTTCTTAAAATTTTGAAAATAAAAGTTAGGTCGATAATAGCTCTGCGTTTTTCAAGAGAGTCCATGTTAAAATGTTTTAGCCTGTGGGAGTAAGAGCAAGAGAAGCCCCTTCGTCCCATTCCAGAAGAGTACGCCAGGTGCCAAAGAAATCTCTTCTGTATCCTTTCTAGCCGCAAATAATGGGTAGCATAGTGCGGTCTCCATACTACGCTACAATACTCAAGAGTGCTACGAATAAAGGCATTATATAATATTTTTTTTGTTTGATAACTGCGAAAAATTTTACCGTTTCTAATAATAAATCCTAACATTTTCGATGCTTTCTTGACAATATGATCATAATGCGGAATAAATGTCAATTTCACATTAAACTTTGTTATCGGTTGGTATCGGTAACATAAAATGGTAGCATGAAGCTGCTGTGTTTTATAGATAAGAAGCTAACCCCTTTTTATTAGTATAGCAGACATGTTTTTTACTTTTTTTCAAGGTCAACGATAGATGTAGATTTCTATGCGCAAAAGCGTCTACTTAAAAGCTATATTTGAGTGTGTGCTAGATTGAAACTCTAGTCTTTTATTAAAAAAAATTAAGAACTCGAGCCACTGTCGAGAATATTATGCTGCAACGCGCCTTGTTTGATCATCGAATAGATTAGGAGACAACACCGCTCATAATCCCACGAACTGTATAGCGATGACGCTATAAGTCTACACATCTGTATGTATTATTAACTTTTGTTTATTTTTCACCGTCCACTAAATGTTAGCAGGCTTCACAAATTTGCATTTTTTAAAATTTTAACTTCCCACTAAGAAATTGAAAATTTTCAAAAATAGGGAAGTTGTTGGTTTCACCCAGATTTTCTAAGATCGAGTTTTCATCAGATGTCGAATGATTCGGACGTGTAGATTTTAAAAAAATCTCAAAAAATTGTAATTTTGAAAAACTGTTTTTTGAAATAACTTTTCAACGGCTTTATCGATCGATTTCAAAAACTAAGCAGCTCTTAACTTCAAAAATGACGTCGAATGCCTGCCATGTTTGGAAAATAAAAATCGGTTCATTCGTTCGTGAGATATCGAAGGCGAAAGAATTGAAAAAGAGAAACGTTTTTTTTAACATAACTTCGAGATTTCGCAACATAATTTGGTGAAATTTGGAGGGCTTTGCATTTGAAATTAGCGCTATTTTCCAGGGATGGCCTACAGGGTCAACCAATTTTTTTTCAAAAGCATTGCTTAACGCAGGCCGCCCCTATAGATTTCCTCACATCAATATATTTGTCACAATTGCTTTGCAGGCTGGTTGGCAAACACACTTGAAAAAAATATCCCTAATATACGTGGTACATACCGCTGCAGCTATATTACGATTGTAGCACAAATGAGTCGGCTCGATCGTGGTACGACCACACTCTCATAGAATATCAACGTAAAATGGCAGCTTAATGCAACTATGTTTCTTATGGTGAGTGTAGAGAACCGGAGGCCCTTTTTATTGGAAGCGAAATAGTATTCCATCTGAACCCTCACGGATGACAATGCTTTGGCATTTTGATTCTTAAACAAGGATAGATTTATCCTGGATCCTATGGCCACACATCTACACCTACGTAGATGTATAAGAGCCTCAGCATCAACTTACCATCAGGTGGAATTCTTGCTCGTTTTCACCCCCATTCTATAACAGAGACGCACGCATCTGCAGCTGTAATACATCTACAATACAATACATCTACACATATCTCTGTTCTAATTCTACTCAAAATGTTTGTGAAATGTGCTGTAGAAAACCTTAATAGAATAATGCCTTTAGTAACCGGTTTCCTGAAGTGAATTGAAATATCAAAAACAACGATTTGCATGTTACAAAACGTTTGTTCTAAAAGAAGATTACAAAGCGCGTTTGCTTTGCAAACGCTACGTTTAACATTTGAAATTAATTTACACACGGGACAGAGTTGATATGAGAAAAGTTACAGCTTTTCATCACGTTAGTGAATTAGTTGGTACAATATACAGTTACACAGTCGACAATATGTTTTATTCGTTTTTATTGAGGGAATTCAAAAGTTGAGAGCATTTTCGTAACAGATTTGTCTTTGTATTAAACGTGTAGTGAATAACGTACATTAACGGCTTTTTCTATGTGTTTTAATAATAAAAATTAAGAAGGAAAAGGTCCGATCAATTTTCAAACAGAATAGACAACAGTAAGAGAAATTATCACTGCTGAACATAGGCCTCCCTCATTAATTGCCTCATAGGAGGATATTTGTCATAGTTGCAATGTTACCGCTTATTTGATAAGTTCACCTCCAGTGGGCCATGTGCTCCTGGTTGATAATCTTCTATACATCCATCCATTACAACCTAACAAAGTTCACTGCTGAACATAGGCCTCCCTCATAGATTGCCTCATGGGAGGGATATTTGCCATAGTTGCAATGTTACTGTTTATTTAATAAGTTCACCTCTCAGTGGGCCATGTGCTCCTGGTAGATAATCTTCTATACATCCATCCATTACAACCTAATAAAGTTCACTGCTGAACATAGGCCTCCCTCATAGATTGCCTCATAGGAGGGATATTTGCTATAGTTGCAATGTTACTGTTTATTTAATAAGTTCACCTCTCAGTGGACCATGTGATTACTCAGTGGGCATTGTGAGCAATGAGTTACGGCGTTGAGTGCCGCTGTTGCGAATCCCACACGAAACAAGTATATTTATGGCCTACAAGTAATTGCTATGGGTCTGGATATTTATCCTTCAGCAATTTGTGTGTGCAAAATGCCCCTACAATGAAGTAAATCCTAGTGTGGGGATATGGTAGTAGGGGAATGTAGGGGCGTCGTAAAGAATCCAATAAACCATATCATTCCGCTGGTGTCGTTGGAGGTGACGGAGGGAAAATAAGCCAGGAGATACACGGCATCGTATTCCTGATCACAGCTCTAAATAATAAAAATACATAAATAACATATGTTTAGTTCCCACGGTGGTAGAAGTGAAACCTTCTGAAAATGAAACCGAGATAATAGAAAACACTGTATACTGTATTCTATCGCATACTCTCAAAAGCTAAATTTTATGGATGTATATGTTTGTCTCATTTTAGTGTCGCTTTTTTGTTAATCGATTTTCAAATCAACTATTCTAAAGAAATTCCCTCTTTTAAAAAAACTGCGGGGGTCAATAGTCCTGAAAAGCGCGGAACTACGGCTATTATCTAATCAGAACCAGAATATTTTATTTGTCAAGCATAGGTAGGTTTAAACATTGAAATTATTAGACGATATGTTTTGTCTTAAAAACATACAAATATAAATGTGTGTTCGTATGAGAATCATGCCATAAAAATAATATGAGGCAATCTGTTAGGGAGGCTTACGATCCGTAGTGGTCATTTAAGTTAAGTAAAGTAACAGCCTATATACGTCCCACTACTGAGCACGGGTGTCTTTTTGCTTCTGAGAGAATTTTAGGGCAAGGAGGTCTCCAACAAGTTGCCCTAATGCGTGTTGACGGACTACACATACATATCTGCGAAATATTTTTTTTATTTCTCATACATTCTTGTTTCCTCACGATGCTTTCCTGCACCACAGTGCGCGTGGTAGATCAGCACTTAAAATTGCAGTTAACAATTTCATTGGTGCCGGCGGGGATCGAACCTGAATTGCTCGCAAGCACTAACCCACTGAGTTAACACGGCTTCTGTTCTGTGGTCTTTTAATAGGCAGTAATGACGAGGTTGATAAGATTAGCCATATCATGAAGTGGAGGCCGTGTTTAAACAAACTTAATGAAATATATACGACTTGCTCAACATACAATAGCACTATAAAAATGACATTTCGCTCCGCATTCCGCAACATAGTTGACGCGCACAATTTCTTCATACATACAACATAGTATGAATGAAGAAATTGTGCGCGTCAGCTCTGACCTTTGAGTATTCAACCAACGCTCTGACACGTGAATAGAGTCTACATGTGGAAAACAATTGTCTTAAAATATAATATACAAGAGCCATAGAAAGTAAATGAACCTTTATATATATAAACCCGAGACCATAAATAAGACCCGTTAACTAGGAAACAATCAATCAATCCATGTAGTTAAATTTAATTTAGTATTTCCCATTTCAATTTGCCTCCTTGTTCCATGATTAGCGCCAGAGCGCGACTCTATAACGTAAATAAGGTTAGTTTCTATAATACGGCATGCTGGCATACTGCTCCACGGTCGACTGACGTGGAGAAAATGAGCTTATGAAAATTCAAAACACATTCTTATATGCACGTATATTTTCATATTGCTCATTGAAAATCAACGGCCACACATGTGTCTCTGTGTGTGAGTGTGTGTGAGTGTGTGTGTGTGTGTGTGTGTGTGTGTGTGTGTGTGTGTGTGTGTGTGTGTGTGTGTGTGTGTGTGTGAGTGTGTGTGAGTGTGTGTGTGTGTGTGTGTGTGTGTGTGTGTGTGTGTGTGTGTGTGTGTGTGTGTGTGTGCTTCGTAGGCAAGTAAGAAAAGCAAACATGAAGGTTTCAAGGTTAACAATTAAAATAAAATGTTTTTCTTGCTCGCTTAGTAATAACTAATAATAATGGTAATTGAAGAGTTATATATTGAGTTGTATCTTCGAACAGGCTATATTGATCGAATAGAAATTTGTTGGAAAAAACTTTAGATTAAATTCGTAGGAGTATTTTAAATAATTTATTCAATGTGGATCATAAATTATACTTCTTAAAGTAATTTTTACTTTAAGTTTTCAAATTAAATTAAAATAATATTTCAATTAGTATAATTAATCAATTCTAACATTGCTTGATACATTCACAGAATGGCTATATTGAACTATATATATATATATATATATATATATATATATATATATATATATATAGTTCAAAAAACATTAAATTACTTCTCAGTCTGCTAATGCATTAACGTTTTGAATTGAACAAAAACGAAATAATTCACCCGTATTTAACAGCAATTATTAAGTTGTTAAGTATAGAAACAATCGAAATTTAAAAGCAGTAAAATTTTCAAGCTTTGTTGCCATAATGGACGAATTCCTAAAACTTTATGTGCAGTCATCTTGTTTTTTGTCGTTCAGAAACATCGTTGTTTGAAGAAGAATTTACAACGAATTCATTTTTAATACATGGAATCGCGTTGTTTGGCACATTCGCGAATTTTTATTCACTAGCATGAGCTACAATTTACAGTTGCAAACTGCAATCAGATCAAACAATTTTTTTTGATATAAACTTCTATGGAAAAGTACATAGTTAACAAGTGAGGTACATTTGAAACAAGTGAGGTATTTACGTACATCAGAATAAAACTCGAATGCTATGTCAAAACAAAAATGTTTGTCACTTTTTTAACCGAATCAATAGATTACGAACCAAAATGCTATTACGATGCTAAACTTGCATAATATTTAGAACTTGTTTACCTTAATTAATTACCATACTTATAAGAAAATTAATACTTTTAACCTTTTAAACCGTTAAAAAGTGCATAAATAATGCGTAATCAATTAATTAACGCTTATTCGCACTGACCTAAAAACAATTTAAAAAATAATGTATAAATTGACCTTTTACACAAGCTCGCCATATTCGCTCCCGACAATCACTTGACGTTAATCACTTATGTTTATACGTAAACCATAATTCAAGTTGAACATTCCACAATGTAAAATTATTTATTTTAATAAAGGTTAAACACAGTGTTAATGATTCTGGGATAAATTAATTAATAGACACAGAATTTACAATTTAATGTTGAATGTAATCTATATGAATTATCAAATAATACGAAATATATAAAAAAAATATATTAATTAATAATATGAAATTATATACGTCAGAAAAAATATGATAATAAAAAAATATATTTAATTCTGATTGTAATCACAAAGGCGTATTTTGTGAAACTATAGTATTAAAGAGATCTAAGGATAGCATGGTAGTAATTTTAATAACTTACAGCACCATGATAATTTTTCTAATATAATAATGAATGAACGTATAGCGAAGGCGAAAACTGGCAGCGATCACCGAATAGTGAGAGGCACATTGAACTCACTAAACCTAAACGTTAAGTCGCAGAGGTTAAGTCTAATGAAGTCAACGCACAGTTCCCCTCGTACTCTAATTCAAAGCCCCGAAAGCTTTCAACTCAAGTTAAAAATTCGTTTCCAGTGCCTAAAAGACTGCAATAAAGTGGACGATATGAATAACATTTTTGTGAAAACTGTCCATGCGGTTGGAGTTAAGTTTTGTAAGATCCGTCACAGAAGAACACAAAAACTCTCCGATCACACTCCTAATCTCATGGCTGTTAGACGGAAGATGAACTTGCAGTCTTCAGCAGACTTGACGGCATCCAGGCAACTGAACAAACAGATCACAAAATGCATGCCGCGGGACTCACGCATCTGCAATACAGCTTGTACCAAAGAAGCGATCGAGCGGAACCAAGGCTCCAAAGTCTTTGCCAAAGATCTGTTTGCCAGAAAGAGCCAACTGTCAAAGCTGAAAACCAAATGTGGCAGCATCGTTTCCGGGACACTTGAGATATTGTGTGAGATTGAGAGGTCCTATGGGCAGTTGTACACGTCATTGTTCGAGCCACACGCAAGTTCTAGAGACGATCCAAGAGCAAGTCTTATCCAACACTATTCCGATAAAACCGCGGATGTCCATATGTCCATATGGCGGATGGACATATGATGAAGCTCAAAGTCATTCAGCGAGCTATGGAGAGTCTAAATCCGCAGTAGAACCAGAGTAACTGACATAGCCTAATGGATTATGAAACTGAAGTGGCAATGGACCGGCCGTATAGATCGAAGAACCGACAACCGATGAGGAGGAAAGGTTCTCGAGGGCGTCCCTCCGTCTGGATAGACTAGAGTGACAACATGGTAAGATATGCAGGAAATCAATGGATGCAGGTGGCTCGGGACCGTGCTTAGTGGCGTTCCTTTGAGGAGGCCTTTATACAGCAGTGGACTTGTGAAAGATGATGACGATGAACAAACAGCCGACGTAAAGTATGGACGCTTAGATAAAGCACAAATGGTCAAAACCACCGATTCCTACCAAGGATGATTTGCGAAGCTATTGAATTTAAAAACAATCTTAATTTCAATAAAGAAGATGGATGGGTGCTACCATCTGATTGAAACCCTTTAATGTGTATCATATTATTTATGTTATGTTTATATTATTTATTATTTATATAATATAAATATACTACAGATATTTCCATTTCCAATGAATTAAATATATCTGTAAGTTTGTGACCACCTTAATTACATTGAATAAAAAGGAAACCTGCTATTGGCCATACTTTTAGTCACATTAATGTTTAAATAATTTCTGTATTGTTTTCTGTTGGTTTTCTCAATTCATAAAATGAAAAAAAAAAACGTGATATATTAAAAAGTAATCGATCATTTGTCTGTGTCGTGTCTTCGAAATTTAAACGCATGGAAGTGTTGCGCAAATTTCACGCGCACGCACGTTGGTAATATAAACTGTAGGTTTATTAACGACCTAAATGAAGACAAGCAGCTTTTTACACTTATATCTGGTTTATTTAACCTAAGGGCAGTAAACAAAACTGTTTCGAACTTACTATTAACGCTGGATTTCTAGAAAAAACATCACTATTTTTAATTTAATATAGGTATAAAAATAATTCAAAATTAAAAAAGGAAGCTATCTTTGTTGAATCGCCATTAAATAAATTTAAAAACAAAACCTTCGACTAATTCAGAAAGTGTTGCTTCAAAAAAAATGCCTCCCTACAAAAAATCCATAGAGAGTTGCACCTTTTTATTCATTAGATCATCACAAATGTGACATTTATTCAAAATATGTAACATTAATCGAAGAAGAAATTATATACGTAGGTAGTACTCGTAAGTAAATCCTTTTCTGTCCGTCGTTCGCCTTGGTTGGTATTAATGTTGCACTGCTGTGTTCCTATCCAGTATATAAAATAGAGAGTCAGTATGGTTACAGACTGTAATTAATTTTTGTAAAAAAAGAAAGTTTTTATCGCAATGTAATCGAATGGGGAGTTCACACCCACCACGCCGTTCTCAGTTTGGAAGTCCGTATTTTATATAATGTATTTGTATAATATACGGGTATATATGTTTTAACCATTACTTCTGTCCGTCTTTATTAGCTACAATATTTTCTGGTGTGAACTATAAAATATATTGATTTATGTGTTACAAAAATCTATATATATATATATATATATATATATATATATATATATATATATATATATATATATATATATGTATATATATATATAGGCTGAGATCAGCAAAGCGGGGTATTTTTGTTTGCGGTTAGTTTCGCTTGTAATGTTGCCAGTTTGAACGATCGTTGCAATAATTTGCTACACATTTATGCGTTTCTAAAACAATACGTTTATATTACAAATAATATTTTCAACATTTGCTGATGCAGACGTAAATAGCATATTTATAGCACTTGGTTATTTTAAATTTCTCAAAATTAAACGCATAATATTATTTACGCTCTAAAATTATTGACATGATTTATTTTAAATATACTTTGAAACAAGGTTTTATAAATATGTGTGTGTATTTATATTTTGTGTTTTATGATAAAATGCGATACACTAATATTGTATTTACTGCATTTACCATATAAACAAGTTGTGACAACTTGTTTATATGGTAAATACATTATTACTTGGTTCGTTCGGGGTGATTAACTTTATTATATAAAATTATTTGTTTAAAGTATTCTATACGACATTACCCACTTCTATGGTATATTTAATTAGAATCTCTTGCGTTCAACCGTAATTCAAGCAAAAACAAACATAAGTAAAAGTAAAGTTACAGCCAATATACGTCCCACTGCTGGGTACAGGCCTCCTCTCATTTCTGAGAGGGTTTTAGGGCATGGAAGTGTCCGCCGCGCTGCCCCAATGCGTGTTGGCGAATTTCACATGTCTTCGAAATATTTTCTTTTCCTTTCTTATTCCTCAGACATGCAGGTTTCCTCACGATGTTTTCCTTCACCGCCGAGCACGTTGTAAATCATCACTTAAAATTGCAATTAACAATTTCATTGGTGCCGGCGGGGATCGAACCCCGGTTACGCGCGTTCTGTTATATTTACAGCTATCGTTAACCATCTGTGCTACCACGGCTATTAAAACAAACATAATTTCACATTTATACCTGTAATGTTAGATTTATTACTTCCTTATGCTTTATGATTGATTTCCTATTTATTGCGAATAATTTATATTGAATATAACTAATTTTACGGATTAACTTATTATAATAGTTAACCCTGTAGTGGCGGTGTAAGAATACCTGCTACACCATGTCATCCCGTTTGTTTCGGGAAAGAGGGAAACTGAAATAGAAGATGGGGAGAAGCATCTTCCAGATAACAGCTGCGATTGCACAACCGCCTGTGAAGCCACAAAATACTATAATATAACACAAAATACCCCCACCCCCACCCCCACCAGGTAATCTATGATAGAGGTCTGCGTTCAGCAGTGGACTTTAGGCTGAAATGGAATAGTCAAATTAAATGGCATAATAAATGATATTTGACATTCGTGTGCCTTTAGTAACTTGCCGACAAAAGAACTTCTAGCCCGTTCGTTACTTTAATACATGTATGATATAATCAAGTTCGATTTTGGACCACTCTGTTGACTTTAACATATGTAAGCTCTCGTATAGTACGTAAGCAAATAAATCAATAAGACACGTTTCAGACTAATCACATTTGTTGCAAACATAATGTCCCTAAGCTGTGAACTTTTAAGTTGCAAATGCTTTTTACCGCTACGGCCTGTTGCAGTCCACAGCTGAGCATAGGCCTCCCCATTGATTAGCTCATAAGGGGATAGTTGCCATAGCTGCCATGCTTGCCAAGCGGGTTGGCTACCGCAGTTGCTTATTTTTAGTCGTTATTATGGTCGCCACACATGGTCATTTCAACTGATTACTTCAAATTAAAACTTTTGTTATTTTTTTTAAATATTGGATTTTCGATATATCGATAAACAAACTTATATATCAACTCCGATATTGATATATTTACATAACATAAACACTCACGCCCGTCACCCAGAGGGGTAGGCAGAGACTACAGACTTCCATTTAGCACGATCCTGACACACCTCTCTTGCCTCCTTCACATCCATACACCTACGCATACATGCTCGTCGGTTAAGGGTACTCCTAATTTGGCCCGTTTTCAATAAATCGCCAATTTGATCGATAAATTTTCACCTAGGACGTCCCTTTCCGACTCTGCCATTCACTTCTGCACCATAAATTTTCTTTGTCTTTCCACATGACCAAACCACCGAAGCATTCCTTTCTTAATCCTGGTCACCACATCATCTTACAAACCACACTCTTCTCTTGTTACACAATTTCTTACCCTTATATTTATAATTATCAATATATCGATAATTCAATATTTAAAAAAATATCAACAGTTTTAGTTTGAACCGATCAGTTGGAATGATCAGTTGAACTGACCGTGTGTGGCGTCCATTAGAAAAACGCTGCTGCTCATGTCCTGATTTGTCCCCCTGTATCCTCTCTTACGACACCCACACCAATGATATCGGTTAGTGCATATTTCTACACCACCACTTTACACTAACGTTTACTACTTACTACAAATGTTTACTACAAAATAGTATTATTTATTTCTAAAATGCGCAGTACTAAAGACGGCGGGCGCGATATATCCACTTAAGCGGGTATAATTAAATCGCAACTTGATACGCTCCCCATTAATTTTGGTCCCTCTGCAAACACTGCTCTTTGCGGCCCTGATGAGTGCATGCAAAGTTTCGCGGTGATTTTAATGGTTTTACAATTTATACATATGAGCCCGTTTTTAAACTGTGAACAATGTAAAAGTGAATAGTTAGGCTTTAGTTCGGATAAGTTAACATCAGTGATAGAAGTAATTTTTTTAAGTATTTTTTTTAAATTGTATAAACACTGGCTTATAACATCTACAACTATATATAGCATTTACAAATACAATACAAATATTAAAGCAAAAAAATCTACCCAGTCCGTAATACTGTCCAGTTAATAAAAGAAAATCTTGTTATTTTTTATTTGGGTTCGAAAAATAAATTATTTTGTCCTTTAAGAAATTAAAATAATAACTCTCAACACAGGACAAAAACAATATTTTTGACGGTTTGATAAGCGGCCAAGTGTATAAGTATCAATTTTTTGCGTTATTGGCTTCGTGCTCGTAAGGTCGTAAGCGCGAATGCTGATCATGCGGCCCTGGGTTCGAATCCTGAGGTCGGGAAAAATTAATGATTCAGTTTTTCTGTCAAGAAATTCTCAGTAAAATCCCGCAGTCAGAAAGTTGACGGTATTTCACATCCAAGCCTCGGAAAGAGCGTAAAGCCGTTGGTCCGTTAGATCTCCCTACTCAGCCGTTGGACCCGAGACAGGTAAGATTGACTTTAACCGAATTCGTATTTACTATCCAGAGTTCAAAGCTGCATATAATTATGATGCCTCAAATCATAATATCTTGAGTTTTAACAGTAGGGTAAACATGGGATAGGGTAAGCGTAAGGTCTAGGGTTAGGTATAATTAGACCATTGGTTTTTTTTATAATTGTGTTTAAGAAAGGCATTTGGAGTACATTAGAACAAGAGGCTCGTCTTAAACTAGTCGTATTTCATTGTACTCTGATGAAGAAAAATCGGACAATCACTGGAACACTTTAATCCCTCTTTTACTTATTATTATTCAAATTTTGTTCGGGTAGCGAAGCTGGTACAACAAAATTAAAACTAATTTATATAGAAGTAGGTTATTAGAAAAGTTATTAAACACATTATTAAAGGAATTAATTCTAGGTTTAGCAAGGAGCGAAGACTTATACAAATTGCTAACTATTATATCGATATAGGTATAGATTAGGAGGAAAAAAGCAACCCTCTTAAATCACAATTAAAGTTTAATGCCGTAAGAAAACAGCATTCGCAGATGTGTAATTTTTTAATTAATTGGAAGTTAATAGAATTGCAGGGAATAGAATGAATGGGGCACTACACTCTATTGTGAAGAACCAGAATGTATCAAAAAAGGCACGTATGGTAATTCATAATGCTGTGTTAGTCCCTACTTTAATGTATGGTAGTGAAAGCTGGGTGTGGCAGAAGAAGCACGAAAGTAGAATAAATGCTGTAGAAATGCGGTCTTCAAGGAGTATGCTAGGGTTGAATCTGAATGACAGGGTGAGAAATTGCGTGATAAGAGATAAATGTGGTATGCAAGATGATGTTGTGACCAGGATTAAGAAAGGAATGCTTTGGTGGTTTGGTCACGTAGAAAGAATGAATGAGGAAAGAGTGACAAAGCAAATTTATATGGCAGATGTGAACGGCAGAGTCGGGAAGGGACGCCCTAGAAAAAAGTTTATCGAACAAATTGGCGATATTTTGAAAATGGGCCACGTTAAAAAGTACCCTTAACCGACGAGCATGTATGCGTAGATATATGGATCTAAAGGAGGCGAAAGAGGTATGTCAGGATCATGTCAAATGGAAGTCTGTAATCTCTGCCTACCCCTCTGGGTGACAGGCGTGAGTGTTTATATATGTATTAATAGAATTGCCAAAGTGTATACACGAGAGAGAACATTTAACTTTATGGTTATTAGGTCCATTATTTATCATTTGTAGTCCGTCTCGAAGATCAATTGAAGCTTCGAAGTGACACAAGACAAGGGAGAATCAATCAATTGTCCACGTCGGACATTAAATTGAGTAAATTAAACCTGTTAACACAATCAGACTAATTTGTTTCTGGCGCTTAACAAACCTTAAGGTTAATGTTAAGAAATTAAATTCTCTAACATCTCTCCCCTTTCAAAAAAAGCATGTTCACCATCATCTGTACTTTATACGTGGTATAACAATGCCGCAGATATATTATGGCTGAAACATGAATGGGTCTGTTAGACGGTGGAAGGATCGGACTCTCACAGAATATCAGCGTAAAATATCATCTAGCTGTGTTTCGTATGGTTACTGTAGAGGACAGGAGACTATTTTACTAGGAATTAGGTATTTCATCTTAGAGCTCAAGCGTTATAACGTATCTTTATTTTAATTCTTAAACAAAGATAAATATAGATGTCTATGGGCCACAGCATCCACTTACCATCAGGTGAACTATGTGCCCGTTTGTCACCGGTATTAAAAACATATCACCGACATAGCTAAGCTACATCCCACTTTGGCTCATGTACTAAAAATCGCACATTACAATAATTACATGAACTTAGGAAAGCCTCAATATTAAGCGAATGTAATAGAAACAGCAAAAATAGTGCAAGACTAGCGCGTTTTTAAAATGTGAATCTTGTTCTGAAAGTCAGACGGCCGCGTCGTCGCATGAGTGTCCTTTGTCACGAGGCCCCCACCCTCCTCCCACACAAATGCTAAAGATTTTCTCCGCCGCGTGTGTTGACATAAACAATGCACGGTTCTAATTCTAATGAAAGGCCTTTTATGATGCAGTTTGTCAAAGTGCTCTTATAGAATTGTCTTCGATTTTAAAATCATTTCAATAAACGTTCCCACAATGTTTAAAATAACAACTTAAAAAAAGAGATTTAACTAACTTGTAATCTAAGAGATTATATTGACGTCATCGATAACACCCGACGATATTACTTTGATCCCTTGGGAAAGAGGTAAAGCATTAGTGTGGGATGCTACTTGCGTAGACACTTTGGTGGCCTCTCATCTAAAGGGACATATTTTAGAGCCAGAGCGGCATCAGAGGCAGCTGAGTCAAGTAAACGGCGCAAATATGAGTCTTTTAGAAGTGACTTCATATTTGTACCATTTGCTGTAGACTATCAGTCCGTGGGGTCCACGTGCAGTGAAGTTCCTAAAGGAACTGGACATCCGCGACTGGTCGTCGCAGCTTGCGATAAGAAGGTTCTTTTCTCACTTAAAGGTTAAGTATAGCCATTCAGCGAGGAAACGCAGCCAGTGTTCTTGGCACGATACCACGGGAAGTAGGACTGTATGAAAATGTAAATTTTTTGTTTAAGTTTTTTGGTTATATTATTTTATATATTGTGTAAACAATTAAAAATAAAAGTTAAAATAATAGTTTAAAATTTGTCTACTCTTTGAAAAATAACCCTGTATATTGATAATTTAAGTATTAATTTTTTATTAAATTAATGAAATATTTTACTGTAAAGTAAATGAATGTTTAATTTATTTAAAATGTATTTAGTACATAAATATTTACAAATATTACGTTTACCACTTTTATTGCTAAATATCAATCATGAAAATTGTTTTTAAAATACCTACATCACTACAATTCAAATAAATTTAAACATAAATTTCCCAAATTGGTTGCTTAGAATAAATAGTATTAGAGTAATAACATACGTATGTAGTACGGACAAATATTTGAATTTAATACGTGCTATTTGGCGTATAATTAAAAGGGGGTAAATACAGTAGTTGATTCAAAATAGTGAAAAAAGATGAAGAATGACGATAATTGTTTAGCTCATTTTATTTTATTACTCTCCCGAAAAGGAAAAACATTTTTTTGTGGTGTTACATAGGAGGTTATAAAGCTTTACCTCAAAGTTGTAAAGTGAGCAGCTGAGTGTTAATTGGTAAACTACGCATACGATTCTACGTTCCGTCCCAAGTCCACAGCTGGGCCTTCCCCGCAGATAGATTACCACAAATTACGGTCCTGAGCTCCATCAACTAACTGCTTGTTTCATCAGATCATCATTTTATTAGGAGATCGCCCACCACTGCGCTTGGCAGTAAGAGGCTGCCACAAGAAAACTATTATTCCCCATCGGTTGCTGGTTCTTCGAGCACCACGGCCGGTCCATTGCCACTTCAGCCGATTATTTGTGCTTTATGTCAATTAAACTTTATTTTATCTTTGTATTTTATATTTTTCTGGTAATTCATAAAATTACTTAATAAAAATAATTAGAACAATGATTAAGAATTCGTATCAACAACCATACTAAATTCTGAAAGTACTATTTATTTAACTATATGAGATTCTGAAAAGTCAGCACGAACGTCAACTTCGTGAGATAATTTTAGGCCTACAGAGTTCGCGCATTCGTCGCTGGTTACGCTCTATTGGACGACTACTCTATGCGAATATCTGACACGTGGTACACTTTTACGATGACAAATCAAATCGACGGGGCTTAAATTTCGACGAGTCGTCATTGCACTTCCAGTAACCGTAAAATATCTATTTCAGTGATTAATGATTGAGAAATTTCTTCCAGATTTTTTAAATTCATGAAAAGAACGTAACACGATCTAATTTATCAAGGAAATGAATAAATTTATAATATTATTAATAATGTTGACTGTGTTATCAAGTACCGCAGTGGTGTAGTAAAATATTACTTTAGGACTACTAATAAAGAATAAAGAAAAATATATTTTATTTATTAAAAATAACCTACTTCAAAATTTTGTCATTATCGTTTTTGAAATCAAGCTTAAAACATAGTGTAATGAAGAATCAATATTTAAATACTCGTAACTATTTTAAAAAAAATTATCATTAGTTCAATCATTTATTGAAAAACATATCACTCCAAAATCCTTCCTTTTCGTCAGGAGGCGTCCCAGCCCACACTACGTTTGCCTAGACGCCGTCTCGACTCCATTATACGTCTTATTTGAACTTATTGATGTATTAATAGAGATGTGGCTTATAAATCAGCAAAAACTTTAAACTGCGACACGGTCTTGCTTCTATGAATGTAGCCGCGGATAGACTCTGCTAAATAAATGCACATTCGTGAGACAGTGAAGACAATAGCTACGTAGTATATTTTAATCTTGATTTTATTTTGATCTGGAAAAGGCAATGTTTGAAACGGACTATCCGTTTCAAACATTGCCTTTTCCAGACTTATAAAACAGCTTATATTGTTGTGTTTCGTATGTCGAGTTTAGAGAACCGGAGACCCTATTCACTGGTAACGAAGCATTCTAGGTATCTTGGTGGTCCTCAAAGGTCCGACAACGAATTTTTTTAACATTTTATTTTTATTTTTTTACCTGATGCTAAGTTGACTTTGTGGCCAATTGATATCTATATATATATATATATATATATATATATATATATATATATATATATATATATATATATATATATATATATATATATATATCCTCGATTAAGAATCAAAATGCAGCTGCGTTGTCACCTGTGAGGACTAACATGGAATGCCTCGTTTTCAGAAAAAAGTCTATAGATCTTTATACTTATCATACGAAACACAGCAGCATTGAGCTGCTATATTCTTTGAGGGTGTGATGCTATAAATTAAAAAGATGCAGCATGGTTGTACGAAGTAAGAAAAATGATCCTTAATCGTGGATTGATTAAGACGATGAGGAGATGAGGTGTCTACGGTCTACAACATCTGCTCGTAGGTACTAACCATCAGGTGAACTGTGTACTCGTTAGTCATTACTTACTTATAATCAACAAAAAATATGGTAAAACCACAAAAATCGTAATATTATTGTGAGGCTTCTTACGATTTCTGTGGTTACCCACAGAAATCGTAAGCAGCCTCACAGATAACGAAGCATGCATATAACCCCCCCTCGCCCCAGAGCTTAATAGAAGCCGGTTATTTCATGATTAGATGCAGACACTTCAACATTTTCATATATGTATATATATCATGAATGTTATATATCATGTCCGACATTAGCCTACGTTTAATTATCGCCTATCTTTAGTTATTATAATACTAAAATTAGTCTAAACATTTATACTAAATTAAAATAAATACAGAAAGCGTATTTTTCATATTTTTCACGAATCAAACGATTGCCAAGTACTCATAATTGCGAACACCGGAAAGCGGTGTGCCGCTTTCTATCGCTACAAATCCTTTGTAAGTGGATCCCTAATACTCCTTCGGTGCTTCAACGGCTTACCGTTCGTCTCTAACGCGCCCCGGTACGAAGACCAAACAATAGTCGGCGCAAAGATTGTAGATTAATGTCTGTCTAATTACAGAGCGTGAACTTCAGCACGACTTCCTTAGGGGCGGATTAAGTAGGTATGTTTGGTAGTCGATTATTATAGGCATATAGACTGCCTCGTTGGTCTAGTGGCGCGACTACTGATCATGAGGTCCTGGGTTTGAATCCCGGGTCGGGCGAAAAAAATTAACTTTTGAGTTTTTCCCTCAAGAAATTCTCAATAGCTGCCCGGAGTCAGAAAGTTGGCGGTATATCACCCCCGTGCTTCGGAAGGCACGTAAAGCCGTTGGTCTTGCGCCTGATCTCTCTCCGGTCGTGTCGGTTTACCGTCCCACCGGAATATGAGAGTGATGTAATAGAGAGTGCCCTGTGCTTGCGCATACACTTGGGCACTATAATCCTGTCCTGCGCCGATGGCTAGTCTCCGTTGAGGCAGGCCGCCGTGACCGAAAGTCGGTCCGGAGGACATTATTATTATTATTATAGGCATAGTATATCTCATATGCCTCTAATATTTCACATCAATTTTTAAATTAAATATATTCATAAACCACAAAGCAACTTATTAGATTCCTTAATTAAAAAATAAAAATATAAATTTCTTCGCAACCTTCCGCTAAACAAATACAATGACGTGTCTTACCTCTACACGAGGCATCTTCAGGTAATGTAGACTCTACGGCGGCTGACCGCTAAGTAAGCTTACTTAGCGGTCAGCCGCCGTAGAGTCTACATTACCTGAAGATGCCTCGTGTAGTGGCGAAACACGTGTCGTATTATCGTCGATGGTGTGTCTTGCCTGGAATAGTGGTGTTGGGAGTAGTGGTGCTGGGACTAGTCGTGACGGAGTTAGTGTATGCAATTGAGGGAGGGCGGGAGGTGGTCTTCAATCCAGGTAAGACTTATCATTGTATTTGTTTAGCGGAAGTTTGCGAAGAAATTTATATTTTTATTTTTTATTATAATGGATTTCCGCAAAGTAACGCCTGATTCTATCGATTCCTTAATTATTAATAGATACGCTTTAAATAAGGTTGTTTAGTGTCAGATTTCATTAGCAACTGAACGTGTTATAGATTTTAAGTGGTATATCTAGATATTTTTATGCCATAAACTACAGTTATCTTTACGCGGCAGCACTAGTCGACTAATTACACAGAATTGTATCCCGTTTGCATTTTTGGCCAATCACTAGAGCATAACTTTGTGACAAACCATCAGATTAGTGCTCTAGTGGTATTTTTAACGATCTTTGAATCACAGAAATGAAAATATGTTGAATCGTAACATTTTAAACTAATGCAGCAACAATTGACAAAAATAAATTCTGAATATTCTTGAAGGAGTTTATTGACTTATATTTATTTTGTTTATAAAACAAGAAAGAATAGTACCGATATAGCAATAAAACGACTGGAACCTAAAACGTACTTTTACAATTTAAGAAGCTAATGATTAAATTGAAAATAATTTATTTAATGTAAAAGAATTACAAAATTCTTTTAAAAATAAAAATATGGACTCTAGATGTCACTAGCAGTCCGCGTATACTTTTATTTACGCTAGACACAAATACGAAGAATTATAAATAATGTACAAAATCCTAAAAATTTTATAAAAAATCATAGAATATATTCTATTTATAATTCACCATTTTTTAGAAAACGACAAAAATCACTGCTCTATGTAATTCCTCGTTGTCATTCAGAGGGGTTGAGTGTAATAGCTCATGAAATATATGTAAGCAAGTCGTGTCTGCTGCTACTCCACCGCACCGCGACCGGCGAAAGTAAATACATACCTACAGGCTCATTGTTAACGCTATGCGTAATTCCTTTTTGACTTTACGAAATATAAGAGAAATTCTTGCCAAAGGAAGATTTCTTTACTGTCCTTTTGTTTAAGGATTTATAGAAAAAAAAAATTACTTCATTGGGTTGGCTGGTATTTTTGAATGCATATTATTCCAGCCGGGTTTTGTGAAAAACGGGACGAATTTACTAAAGAATTCAATTGCTACGGTAGAAAAGTCCTGCAGAATCAGACACAGACTTTAAGAGTGATTATAGTATTTATTTAAATTGTCACATGTTGATATAAATCTTAAGTTATTTTGATCGCTTAGGCGCCCCATGAACTCGGATGACTGTTGTCAACGACTGTCCGCTGGCTCAGCCATCTAAGCCGCGCGACATGAGACTTTGTTTATATCTATAATATAATAGATGCGTTCACCCTTATTTTCTCTTGGTTTTCATTGCATTGCATCGGGCGGATAGGGTTTGCGTCGTTCGCGCGCCGAGCCGTGTGTTGGATAATCTGATGAACTTCAAAATTAAATGACCGATTAGAATTAATTAAAAAGTATTTTACTTCTATATAAATACCCTTGAAGATAAAATATTTCATTTGAATAAGAATTAATACTACGATACGAATGTAAAGTAATTTTGTTTCTACCGGCGATCTAATTAAGTTTTAGAACACAAAAGCTGCTATTATTACTATAATAGTTAGATACATTCCCTCACGAACTTTCTTTTAAGTAAAAATGAGTACTTTAATCACGTAGTACATGCATAATTTTTATGTGTCATCAAATAATGCATTTTATAGGCAAAATTTGCTACTTTGGGCTACATTACTGCAATTTTGTTAAGAATCTCTAACTTTTTTGAAAATAAATTATAGCTTTTGTTACTTCCAAATAATTTAACTTTCAATTGGTGAAAAAATGGCTAAAATCGGTCAAGTATTTTCGGAGCTAATTCTTTACCAACAAACTAAAAATCATTCCTCTTTATAATGTATTATATAAGATCAGCCTAAGTTAAACCACGCGCAAACGCACTCAGTTGTAGGTGACTAGACCTAGGTGTATCCACACTTCCACTTTTAGCTCTACCAATATAAAATAATACACATCCTCCTCCTACCTTCTCTTCCTACCCCGCGGTATGACCGGCGCTTTTCTTAGTTGAATGGTTATGCTTAGCCATTGGGCGTAAAAAAAACTAGCTATATTAACCTGAATAGAGCAAGTTAAGCCGTCTTTTAATGAAGTCCTTGCAGAACATCATTAAAAACAAAAGAAAAGGCCGTAAAAGATTGCCCTATGCCCTTAGCAGGTGTATTCATATATATAACTTTTAGAATTACTTTAACCTTATATTAAATAACATAATAATACGGAGTATAATATAAAATAAAATTATTTTGCCTCGGCGATATAATCTCTAGCTTATTTAAATTTACGTAGCTATCATTAGCAGACTGTCTGTTCGACTAACAACAAGAAGCATTAAGAAGCACAGTCGTACATTTTTATTTATTGTAAATTTGTATTTAAAATGTGACTATAAAGTGATATTATTTATTTAAGAATTTTGAATACCAAAATCCGTCTTCTCGACCACCACACAATAATTATTCTTGTTGGTGCAAACCTAAAAAATAATACGCGACTGAATTTCCGTTATAATTCGCATCCTCTTTTTAAGCTATTCAATAAAAAATGAACGTATTATGGAAAACATGTGTTCACGTTAAAGAGCGTGTAATCCGCTCAATGGATCGTCTGAACCTTTATAGAGTTACGAGGTACCCGGCGGGAGTTAATGACGGAGCCATTTATCCCCCTAAGACGCCAGGACTTAGTATTTTGTGTACCATAACTTGCGGCATAAACAGTTGGTTAGATCCGAAGACAAATCAATTTCAGACATCCTTAGTTTGGAATAGTAATGGACACAGGAGGAGTTTTGATCTTTATTTCTACTACTAAACTTTCTTTACAGATTCTATTGACAAGCTTATACCTCCCATTAAATAAGTGATGCTTTTTCGATTAAAAACATATCTTCTAAGACTTGAATGTTTAAGAAGACATGTATGTAATTAATCATTCAAAAAGCTATCGGGTCTACAAACTCTAATCGACATTATTGCGTTATTATTAAAACTAAAATATTTAAGTATTCTGAATATATTCAAAATTTCGAAATAATGTTATTCCTACATTAGGCTTTTGTCCTGTACTGCGTAGAGAGTTTACATACCATAATTTGTCCTAGGATAAACTTCCAGACCCGAATTAATTACTTATCGGCTATACAAATGTTTATACCGTGCGGGATTCGAACCCGCGGCTTTCAGCATCGGAACTCAAAGCTAACATACTACACCACGGTGACATTTTTTATAGAATACGGGTGACAAACGAGCACACAGTCCACCTGATGATAAGTGGTTGCAGTGGCCCATAAACATCTACATTTGTCCTCGATTAAGAATCAAAATGCAAATGTGTTGTCACCCCTGAGGACTAAGCGTACGAAACACAGCACTATTAAGCCACTATTTTACGCTGGCATTCTGTGAGAGCGTGTTCCTTCCCCGGTCGAGCCGACCCATTCGTGCTACAACCATAATATCGCTGCAGCATGGCTCTGTTACGTATGAAATAAGCGACATCATTTCAATCAATGTATTTCGTAAGAGGCATCTAAGGGAAAGGACAGAAAAAATGCAACAAAGGCTTCCAATAGGCGACTGACCACACCGCAGATATAAAACTAGCGACAGGGGACAGCGGAAAAGCTGATGGAGTCGATAACGCAGATGCTAAACGGTTGGCAGTTCACTGTGGTGTTGCGGAAACGCGGGTTCAAATCCCGTACGGAACAACTGCTTGTATGCCCTACGAATATCTGGGGTCTGAATATTATTACACGTGGAATTTGTGTAAAACGCCTCGATGATACAGGATATAAGTGTATGGGTACATTTATAGAAATATTATTAAAAGAAACAAAGTCGCTTCCCGCGGTCTATTATACAATTAGGTCTTTTAAACTATGCCACGGATTTTGTTGCGGTTTTCATCAATATAGACAGAATGATTAAAGAGGAAGGTTTGTATGTCTGATACATGCATATGTTGTCGAGATACAAAAATTACCCGCGCAAAGTCGGGGCGGGCCGCTAATTGTATATAATATCTTGATCTTTTAGAGTTCTTTTACTGCGAATTTAAAAATATTATGCGTTGTTTTCCCTATATTTTAATATCATATTAAGGATCATTGAAAACTTTGTATGTTATTTAAATTTATCAGAAAATGTAGGATTATTGAATCTCAGATTAAAATCTATATTAGAGATTTAGCAACGCGGGTACTAACGGCAATTTAAAATATATTGCTTTACCTGCGAATTCAAAACTATTATGAGTTTTTTTCTGCTTTTTAACATCATATCAAGGATCATTGAAATCTTCATATTTTATTGAACTTTCTCAGAAAATGTAGGATTATTGAATCTCACTTTAAAATCTATTAGAGGGACTTAACAACGCGGGTACTAACTGCAATATAAAATATATTGCCTTACTTTTCTCAGTAATCATTTCCTGAGATCGGAAAATAAGGAAGTAATAACGTAGTTGTGAAAATATCGTTGTGAATATGATATTTGAAAATATAAACTTCAAAGAGATTTTGTGATAATTTAAATTTTTAAGTTTTTAATGTAATATTTATTGTATATTATTATGTTATGTGAATATACTTAATAGTTAAAACTTTAATACGAAAAACATAGGTACCTATACGTCACGCTGGTGTAGTAGAAAGTGAACCCAAACGACGTTTAACCAAATGGAAAATTGGGAAAGAAAACATTTTTAAAAACGAAAAATTTATATATTATGTCTTCGATTATCTTAGTCTTAATAACATCACAATATTAGAACGCAAAGCGAAGCCGGCGCGCGTACGATAGTGTTATGCAAAGTGCAACCAATACAGCCTATAAATACACAATGCTGACCTCCCGACATGTCTGATCTGTCTCATGACGAAGATTTTTCCAATATTTGTAGGCCGGTTGGCAACTGTAGTCTTATTGTTATTTTGAGTTGGTACCACGAGGATGTTGCTGTCCATCTCCAGTTTTATAACTCTGTCGCCTTTCACGACACCCACGACGATATGTGGTAGTGAGTATTCTAACCCCGCCACTACACGGTTAGTACCAACTAGTACCACCGTACAATTATTCTCAAAAGAAAGTTTTGACAGAAATTTGACATTGATTGACAGAAAATACGGACATGGCATATGAATAAATTCATATCATAATGGCGTTGTCATGTTCCCGTGGAACGGCGAGGGGATTTGAACTATTGTTATTCGGTCGGGATATACAAGGATCCATGGTCAAAGAATTTCTCTGCGACCGCATTGTTTGCAAGTCAGATTCCTGTCTTATTAGATTCCCTTAAAATCCTGGTGTGTTTGTCTAATATGAAGATTTTTTCTATACTATATTATTCACAGAAAGAGAGATTAAATAATTGAACAGCGGTTACTATCACATAAACTTAGATATGTCCGATAATTATGTACCTATATTTTATAGAATAAATTATGTACAGTCAACCTGATGGTAAGTGGATGCTGTGCATACACACGGTCTAATCTCCATTAAAATTCAAAATGTAATTGAGTTATCAGCCCTGATGACTGAGATAGAATGCCTCGCTACCAAAAGGGTCTCAAGTCCTCTACACTTACCATATGAAACACAGCAGCATTGAGCAGCTATTTCACGCTAGCATGCTGTAAGAGAGTCTGGTCCTACCCCGGTCGAGCCGACCCATTCGTGCCTAAGCCATAAAATAGCCGCAGCATTACTATATTACGTAAAGGCTACATGTATACTGTTATATATTGTGTCGTATAATATAATAAACGAACAATATTTCTAACAATTTTTCTATTTCTAAGGTTCAAAACTTGTTATTTAAAAAAAAAAGAATAATTTGTGTAAATCAATATTTGATACAAATGCCATATCTCTTCAATTTTGAAAATATACATGCATTATGCACGAAAACTATTAAACTATAGGTTAAAAAAGGGTAAAGTAAAATTACAGCAAATATGTACGTCCCACTCTTGGGCACAGATGGGAAGCCTGTGCGTGTTTTTTAGCATGCATGTTTTCTCCCAATGTATTCCTTCACTGCTGAGCACATGGTAAATCAGCACTTTAAATTGCAATTAAAAACTTTATTGGTGATCGAACCCGTGCTACTCTCGTACTATGAAATCTACAGCAAGCCAGAAATGGAAATCGAAATCTTCAAATTTCACAAAATCTCAAACAGCGTTGAAAACTAAGTTAAGCATATGTCAATAAAACTGTGAAAACATTGCTAAAAGTCCCACCGGCGACAGACATGCACGGATCAATCAATGTTTCCCGTCCAACGCGGCGGTCAAGGCGCTAAGAGGGGTTCCTTGTCTAAAGCAAGGCTTTCCGTTCCGCCGTCATCCAGTTGATATTGAGATTGATGTTACGAGGCGAGACGAAGTCAGCCCCTTGCGGAATACTAAAAGGGGAGCGTGCCCGTTCCTTGCCCAATTAGCCCCCGTTCCCGGGTTTTGTCCCGCTCCGATGTGCCATCAGACACTACGTCGCATACAAAATTACCGCCATATTTTTGACATAAGCTCCGCGATCAAAGTATCGTGGAGCGGCCAAGTTGGACCGTCAGCGGTCTTTTCAGGCTATTATATGTCCTAAGTGGATTTTGTATTTTTCCCCGCTTGTTTGCCACACGCTTTTAACTTAAAGTTTAGTTTTATGCTTTTAAAAGGATGGAGAGTTATTTAAATGCATTGTATGCTGTTTTGTAACAGCTGCATTTTATATCTACGGACGAAATAATATTTCTTAAGATATATTTCATTATAAACATAGCATATCTCTACCAATATAAAATAAATTCTGTCCGTAGTCCCGCAAAAAATGAGATGTTTCAAAATGTATGGAGCCAAGGCCAGGTTCTTGTACATAATAATTAATAGCATACCATAACATAAACACTCATGCCGGTCACCCAGAGGGGTAAGCAGAGACTACAGACTTCTATTTAGCACGATTCTGATATACCTCTCAAGCCTCTTCCACATCCATATACCTACGCATACATGCTAGTCGGTTAAGGGTACTCTTCCTTGTACACTATACTTAAAATTAGGGAAATATATTTTAAACGGTTTTCAACTGTCTAATTATTTTATAATGGTTTTGTTTGCTGGTAAGGCACAGCAAATTACACTTGAAATCGCAACACAAAACAACAACCCGTCATGATTGTAAGCTGACATTTTTATTGATTAGTGACTTTTTACATGCTTATTTCACGTATTTTTGACACTTTTGTGACAATTCTCTTGATGACCAATGGTCGCTTTGTGGTTTACTGTTGGTTTATAGGTAGTATGGTTTATGGTTTACTGTATTGTCTATAAGCACAGAGTAACTAAATCGGGAAGACGCCATGTTGAAAGTCGATAAAAATAATTGATAAACAGAAATTGTTTACCACGACAGGATACATTTAAATGTCTGTATTTTTCCCGAATTCTAAAGATTTTTCTCATTTTTTCGAGGTAGTTTATACAGACCTGGGCCGTTTGACCTGGCCTGTCTTGTCGAGATCCAGATATCGCTGTATTTGATAAAATCCACACTAAATTTGTAGCTTTAATTTTATTTTATGTTTCCTTTTTTATTTATTTTAATTCTCTGTAGCATTTTAAACTTTATGTAATAATGTCCTCCAGACCGAATTTCGGTCACGGCGGCCTGCCTCAACGGAGGCTAGCCATCGGTGCAGGACAGGATTATAGTGCCCAAGTGTATGCGCAAGTACAGGTGGTGCACTCTCTATTCCCTCACTCTCATAATCCGACGGGATGGTAAACCGATACGACCGGAGAGAAAACAGGCGCAGGACCAACGGCTTTACGTGCTTTCTGAGGCACGGGGTGAGAATTTCTTAACGGAAAAACTCAATAATTAATTTTTTGGCCTGATCCGGACTTCGAACCCCGGATCTCATGATCAGCAGTTGCACTACTACAACCACTAGACCAACGAGGTAGTCATAATGAAAAATGATAACTTAATGTATTGTGCTATTGTTCCATCGACGTCCTTCAACTATCGAGAACACAATTTATGCAGTTTAGTTCCGTACCCGTATTTACCCTTGGACTTTATTTATAATGTACTGGCGATGCGCCCCGGCTTCGCGCGGTTGATTTTAGGATCACGACAACAGCACCACCTACCGGGTCCAAATGTAAATATAAACCATCAAGAGACCCATTTAAACATACACATAGAATTTCGCTAAAATAGATCGAGCCGTTTCAGAGTTTCAGCGAGAATAAAGGAGAGCAATTGACTTTTATATATAGAGATGTAACATATACCAGTGTTCTAAGCTCTAACTGTTCGAAAGATACGAAACGGGTCCCAATGAAAAACAGCACCAGTGGTTTGCTACGCCAAATGCTGGGTGCGACAATATAGCTCTATCGCGTAAAAAAGTGTTAGTTGTTTCTTAAATATAGAATAAATATATGTTACGTTATGACTGAGAGTCGAGGTGTTTCAGGAGTGCTCGCTGTTAATTTTACAGTAGTACCTGACCTGAGCAACCCGCGTTCGACCCCCGTCGGCATCAAAAAAAAATTTATTGTAATTTTAAGTACTGAGAGAATGAAAACATCGTGGTTAACCTGCATGTCTAAGGAAACAACATTTCGAGAACATGTGAAGGCCACTAACACGTTTTGAAACAGCACGATGAACTGAGTGCTTCATAAGCCCTTTAAAAATGAGAGTAGGTAGCAGTGGGATGAATATAGGCTGTAACTTCCATTTCAATTATGAGTAAAATCATCATGTAAGTATAGTGGAATAGATTAGAGCGAGCGTATTGTCCAAAACTCGCCGCGTGCCACATCCGCCATTTTGTTTGGGTTATAGCCAACCACACTAAACACAGCCCACTTTCGTTATTCTTGCACCCAATAGTTTGAGACCATTGTTCCAGGGAATCGAACCTGAGACCCCTGTGGCCCAACCATTTTGTGATTCCTTCGATCTCCGGATACGAAGGGCAATTTAGTCAAGCCTCACCATCCGTTTCCGGATTAAAACCCAAGGACCCTATCGCTCCACCATCATCACTTTATCATTCTGCCGACTGCTTACATCTACAACAAATGTAGCCAAGTCTAAAAGCAAGTAATTTAATTCGGTCGGTAGGCGTCGTTTCCAACCTGTGTCGTTTCGCTAAGCCTTCTAATTAACATAGCTTTTAAGGGTGTAGACGGAACTCGTGTGTAGCGCATTCGAACAATAAAAACACACTTCCGCTAATTAGTCATAACTTAATATTGCTAGATAATTCACAGTCACAAAATCATGTTTTAGTACGTGGTAGAGTCACGCTGCAACTATATTATCGTTGTAGCACGAACAGGCCGGCTCGACCGAGGGAGTACCACGCTTTGACAGAACATCACCGTGAAACAGTAGCTTAATGCCGCTGTGTTTTGTATGGTGGGTGTAGAGAACCGGAGACCCTTTTTACTGAATATGAAGAATTCTATCTTAGTCTTCAGGGGTGACAATGCATTAGCATTTTGATTCGAAGATAGATGTAGACGTCTATGGGCTATAGAGTCGACTGTGTGTTTGATGTCATCCTTATTCTATAAAAAAACATGGATGATTATCGATTATTCCAATTTTCTTCCACATTGAGAAATCAAAAATATGAATTGCAGTCTTGCTATATTAATAATAAATTCGGTATTAAAACTGCACAATAGACGTTATATATCTACAGATCCTAGTTATCCGGTAATAATGTACGGCTATTACGTGACGTGAACACGATATTTTATCCGCCTGTTTACCAATTGAGCGATCTCGATAAATGCCTCTCGTAGAAGCGCTAATTTAATTAAATATGCTTACTAAAGGATAAGATCTATTTATCGATGATATTAAAACCAGCGCGAACGTACTCTTCCTTCATTTTTGCGTAGCAAAATTATAGATTTTAATTACGTATTAAAAATATTACAAATGTTTCTTCATCATTTTACAAAAATCTACATTGGCATTGGTCTCTTCCGTTGTGAGGAAGCAGATTTAAGATCGATAATCATTTATAGTGAAATCTAATGCAATCACGCACATACTGTACTACTGTACTGTACGCACTGATTACATAGTTAAAAAAATCTTCCAAAGGAAATAGTTTAAAAAAACTATTAATTACTAACTATATACATTTATATTTATGAACCCAAACGCTTCTTTCGTATACTAGCTATACTCACAAATTAAGTGTTAAAACCCGTTGTTACCCAAACCCAATATTATATATATGTTAAAGAGAGCTCTCTCGCATCAAGATCGAATAATCGAGGGCTTTTCCTTAGGAAAAATTTCCGTAATTTTTCTAAACATTTGTGTACATTAAAAAAATTAAGTCCAAGCCCTATTAAACTGTGAATCTGTGTTATAATAATGTTCGGTTTACTTTATTCAAGTATTTAAGAGAGTGACTTAGGAGAGTAGATTAGTAAAAAGGGGAACCTTTATGTAACGTGCAAACGGGGCTACTAATGAACTTTCCTAATGCACTATTTATCTTATTGTCTTAGTACATTGCACAGAATGTAAACAGGTCATAACTGAATCCCGAATTCGTTACAAGGTCAGCGATGAAAGAGCACGTCGTTAGTAGATCTGAAAGTCGAGTTTTCGGTCGCGTTTATATTGTGTTATGTTGGAATGCACGGTGACAACGAAGTGGGTGTTTAGAATGTGTGCGAGAAGACAAGTGTGTGTAGTGGTGTGTTTAAACTTAAACTGCGTCTGTTATATAATGCGGTAAGTACTACTGCGGGGAAATTCATATTTTACTTTTCATTATTTCAGAATACGTCTGGAAACTAGTAACTGCGTGAGCCTTATTTTTCCTTTATTTATTTCTTTTTCTTCATAGCTTTCTTACACAGTCTCGGACACAGGCGCAAAATAGCCATCCTTTCGGTTTTCTGCAGGATATATTTCGGAGAGTGTGCGCAGGAATTGCATAACTTAATTCCTCCCTTTCCCTTCCACCACCCTTTCTTTGTTGACTCACCACGCATTCGAACCAAACGGTTTGCTACGTCGTTCATCATGCGTACAGCAAAGGAGTGGAATAAGTCGCCAGCGTCCGTCTTTCCACCTGATTACAGTGAGTAGGTTTTTGTTAAGTCAGTGCGCTTCGCCATCTTAGGCTACATCACCACTCACCATCAGGTGGGATTGTAATTAAGCGCTGGCGGAGATTAATTAAAATTGGAATTAAGTGTGGAAGAAATCACCCCCGTGCCTTGGAAAGCAAGTAAAGATGTTGATGCTGCAGCTGATCTCTCTCCGTTCGTGTCGGGTTACCGTCCTATCGGACTATGACAGTAAGAGAAGAAAGAGTGCACCCGTGCTTGCACATTCGTACATTATAAATTCGGTGTTTGACACATTATTATTATTATTTATGATTCGGTCATCAGACAGATTATTATTATTATATACTTATAACTATTTATGAGACTATTATGCTTCAGTCTGTTAGTAGCGTACACTTTTTGTATTTTCCCCTAGCCGTCTCGTATGAAATGGGGTTACAGGATCTCTAATACGGGTAGCCGTCTATTTAATTTAACTCTTATGCGATGAAATCAGAGGTAATCTTGGATAAATTGTCATAGACCGTACCTAACTTTTTTATGGAAGTTAAGGAGACAAAATAGTGCAACAGTCCGTTTGATGGTAAGTTAATGCTTTGTTCCATAGACACCAATATCAATTCAAGATTAAGAATCAAAATGCTGATGTGTTGTTACTCCTAAACACTAAGATGAAATGCCTAAATATTAGTAAAAAGACTCTCCAATTCTAGTCACATATAGCATTGTATTTGTATTTAACGTCGGCGTTCTGTAAGACCGTGGTCCATCCTCTACCGTTCCTTTTACACTTTACACTATACTTTTCGTCACGTTTTCAGCAACATATCATAGAACGTTTTAGAGGCCATACACTTTGTACTTTAATCTTGACGTAATCATCGTCATCATCAATCAACTCGTTTCGGATTTACTCGTACATTTTTTTATTATGTCGGCATTACTGGAAACTGTTTGCAACCCCTTCAGTGTTGACTAAATTGAAAATTATATTTAGGTACATTTTTTAAACCTTGAACTGCAAACATAAGGTAACATTCCATTTCTAAATGGGAGTGGAACAGGGAACGAACCAATTTGTTGTCGAAATACATTTTGTTTCTGAGATATGTAGGCTTCAAACGTTAGTTTCATTCTCCGCTGAGCACGGATGTAAAAACAATAAAGCCAATGCAGTGTTTGACACTATTAACATAAGTCAAGGTTTATTTATCTTAGCAGCATTATGTTAACGTCATTTTATGATTTTCATACCAACTTTATCAATATCTTTAAACTTAACAAACGCTACCGGTTTTAAAGATTGGAGTTATCGAATCACTCGTGAAATTTATTTTTGTTTTAATTATGTTTAACACTTTGTTACTTCTGAATACTTATACATACATATACGTAGAACAACACATAATTCTTGCATTTGAAATTTTTCCCGATTAAACTTTTAATAAAAAAATACAAAATTACTTCAAGAACTACAAAGTGTTATTTAAAAATTAAAAAAAGTACTGAACAAAAATTAAAATTATAAAAATTTGTCGGCTTATGTATTATAACGAAATTTTCTTAGATTATATTATATTTCATGAATAAATGAATGATTAATATAATCACAACACAGCGTGCAAGAAAATAAAAAATAAAACAATATACACATTGAGTTGAAGGCATTGGACCTGGTGCTGCAGCAATATTGCCACAGAGACAGAGCTGTGTTCTGTCTATGCAATATATTTACCGAGAATTGGTCAGACATATTTCTGTTATTAGTTAGATATTGCACGCCAATATAATGATAGAATTTAAGGTCTCATTAATAAATAATATCATTATAATATTATGTACTACATTCAGGCAATGAATAAATTTGAATTTGTTTCAACTATAAAAAATGAGTAAAAAAGTATTGGAACAAGTTATATTCAAAATAATGACGACGACTCCGTGGCGCAGTGGCCTAGCAATGAGTGGCTCCGAATCCAGCACGGAACAAGTGTTTGTATAGCCTATAAATAATTGTTCCGGGTCTGGATGTTTGTCTTTGTGCAATTTATGTTTGTAAACTGCCCCCGCGATACAGGAGAAAATACTAGTTTATGTGTAACGTTTTTTCAAAAAAGAAAAAAAATGATAATATTCCGTTACAATTACTCACTGTAGGTTCACATGTGCAATAATATGAAATTTCGATTAATGAATAAATCAAAAATTCTTTGTAAGCACTTCGCTTTATAATTAAAAAAAAAAGATATTTCTTCCGCACTGTAATTTTCTCCTAACGACGGAAGAACAATAGTTGCGTGTCTTGATGGTTGTCCAAGTGTCTTTACAAGCACGAACATCCAGATAAGGAACAATTATATATAGCCCACACAATTACTTCCTTCATGCGTGAATCGAATCCGCGGCCCGGAGGGATTCAGTCAACTGCTTAGTCACTGCGCTACAAAAGCGTCAGTTAGTCACTTTTGTGCCTTACGTGTTAAATACATCATAGCAATAGCATCGTCAACAACTCAAAATAATAAAAAAAACTGAGATTGCTGGCACACTTGTTACGCGTGGTAACTATAGCAAAATCCTCCCCTATCTACTGGGGGAGGGCTATATACAGCAGCGAACTTTTACCAGGCCGTAATCGATGGAATGGTATATGCAATATATAACATGCATATTGTGCGCGTACATTATCTACGAAATAATGCAATTAGGATAAGTCGGTCAGTTTCAAGTGGGCCATAAACTAATTTTGGAGGTGGATGATACAATAACCCTCTATACTGAGAACTGTGCGGTACCATATAATATTGTTAGAAATACATTCAAACGTCATCACATCAACTAATTAATCACGTTAAATAGGGCTTGGTTTTCGTATATATTCGTATGGTATCCAGAAGTTTGCAATCAATATTTAATTGCATAGAATACTATAATACGCAATAGAATGGCTGTCAACCTTATTTTGTACGAGGATCGGCGTCGCCGGAAGCACACATGCAAACAATTACGTCAGTAGTCAATCAGTTATCACTACTACAAACACATTTTATACTTTTCATTAACATTTTTGACACATAAATATTTCTTTATTTTTGTTTTTAATATTCACAAAATATAAATAGTTTAGACTTACTGGTTGTAGGATATTATGTCTCCTTTATTTAAATTCCATTTCCCGTTGTTCTTTCGACACGTAATTATTGCACTATTTGCCATTTTTAAATAATTTGCATGCAGCGGCGCTTGACACGAAAATTAAAAATAATTGATGGTTTTGACATTTATAGGTGTAAATTGACATGTTAATGACATGTTAGTGGCTACACGGACTCCGCCCACACCCCCGCTCTATTATACATGTATTCTATGTTTAATTGCTTACATCATGTATAAATTGTTTTTTCTAATAATAAAACATTTATGCAGGGTCACTGAGGAACATAATAGTACCCTTCTATACCAGGAAAACGTATGGGTTCCACTTCCGACCCTCTGGACCAAAGAATTACCACTGGCTTAAAGTTTTTTCAAGTCTTATGCCGAGCGTATAATCTATATCTCCATGAAACAAAAACTGTGTGGGTACCGTTAAGTGCGTTATCAGAATCAGTACTCAAACATATAGAAATAACTTTACTTCACAAAACTCGACCAATTTTTTTAAAATTACATTAGAATATTTTTTTATTTGCAACTTGTATTTTCTTTATAAGAGATGGGGCAAACGAGCATACAGCTCACCTGATGGTAAGTGATTACCGCCGCCCATGAACAACTGCCACACCAGGGGAATTGCAGATGCGTTGTCGGCTTTTTAAAAAGGAGTAGGCTCTTTTCTTGAAGGTCCGTCTCAATGGAGAAGGTTTATATTTATAACATAAACATATATTACTAAAACATTGAAAAAAATTAGAAACAAACAACCCTTTTTTCCAAACAAGCGCAGTAATTAATAAAGTAAATTGCATGCGCTAAAATAAACAACTTTGCCGAACACAACCTATGATATTAACTGGCAGGAGAATGTCTGCCGGGAGACCGGCCGGGAGAATAACTACATATTTATATTTTGAAAGAAATATGTTAAAAGCCAAAACACAATTGGTCAGACGAACACATTATTCATTTTGGTGCCCTCACAAATTAGGACAGGGCTGACTTAATTTATTCAAATGATTTGTTGTGTGAACGTCTGATTGGAGAATAAATTAGCTCAATGAGTAAGTGGCAGATAAAATGGTTGAAACTGACGACGTACGTTAGCTGTTGGTCCAAGTATATAAATCAAATGCAGACGTTTTAATCCAACCGTACGCCAGTCGACTAAAAGCGCTAAATCGTTATGTGTTCAAGTAACAAGTTAAGAAACACTATTTGTCTCTCTAACCCCTCTCTCTTCCTCATTTTAATTATGGTCATTGACTTACCTAAAGTGTGTTTTATTTTTAGTGCAAGTTAGTATCCTATATCTTTTACTTTATTTTATTCTTTCTATGGGTTGTCTGCGAGAGATTACTATGTTATACACGACCGCCTTTTTTTACTTTTTTATTGCATTGGATAACAAACGAGCACACATTCCACCTGATGGTAAGTAGATTCTGTGGCCCATAGACATCCACATATATCCTCAATTAAGAATCAAAATACAAATGCGTTGTCACCCGTGAGGATTAAGATGGAATGCCTCGTTTCCAGTAAAAAGGGTCTCCGGTTCTCTACACTCACCATACGAAACACAGCAGCATTATGCTACTATTTTACGCTGGTATTCTGTGCGAGCTTGTTTCGTCCCCGGTCGAGCTGACCCATTCGTGCCATAACTACAATATAGCTTCAACGTGGCTCTACCACGTAAATAATTTTTCCTTTCGATGTCCCTCAATATTTGTTTATATTTGTTATAGTTATGTTTTCTTGGAGTACAATAAAGGCTGTATTATATTGTATTCACTTGAAACAATAAACACGAATTTAACTAATTTACGTGGTAGCAACACGCTGTAACTATATTACGTCTGCAATATGAATGGATCAGCTCGATCGGGTAAGAGACCACGCTCGTATAAGAACACCAGCATCAAATATCAGCATACTTGCTGTTTCATATGAGTGTTAAGAACCAAGGAACCTTTCTACTGAAGACAAGAAGACATACCATCTTAGTACACAACGCATCTGCATTCCGATTCTTAATTGAGAATAGTTAAAAAAAGTATCAATTTGGTTCAATCACTTATTTTCAGGTGGACTATGTGCTTTTTAGGGTTGTATAGTCAACTAGGAACCCTTATAGTTTCGCTATGTCTGTCTGTCCGTCTGTCCGTCCTCGCTTAATCTCTGTGACCGTTAGCACTAGAAAGCTGAAATTTGGTACCAATATGTGTACCAATCACGCCGACAAAGTGGTAGAATAAAAATTGGAAAAAAGGTGTTTTATTAGAGTAGCCCCCCTATATGTAAAGTGGGAAGTGATTTTTTTTTTAATTTCAACCCTAACGTGTGATATATTGTTGGAAAGGTATTTAAAAATGAATAGGGGCTTACTACAATCATTTTTTGATAATGTCAATAATTTGGGAAATAATCGCTCCAAAAGTATAAAACAATGTGTCCCCCCCCCTCTAACTTTTAAACCATAAGTTTAGATAATATGAAAAAAATCTGAAAAGTAGAACTTTATAAGGACTTTCTAGGAAAATCATTTTAAACTTGGATGGAAACAACAGTACCCACTACCGGGAGCAGATGCAGGAGCGCGGAGCGCTGCTGCAGCGCGAACATAATGGATACCCACCTTTAAACTCATAAGTGGGAACACTTATTGTGACGGACGGGAAACTATGGAACCCTACACTGAGCGTAGCCCGACACGCTCTAGGCCGGTTTTTTCAATTATTACGTTACATACTTTCTTTTGTTACCAATTGTTTAAAATTTACAATAACTGTTACCAAACTACCGATGCGCCCTGGATTCGCACTGGTCATTTTTGGATCCTGACGACAGCGCCACCTACCGTGTCCAAATATGAAACTTAATCATCTAGGGACCTGCTCAAACACAAAAATCGTCAAAATCGATCAATCCTCTTTAGAATTTTAGCGATAAAAACGGAAAGCAATTGATTTTTATATATAGAGATTTATTTATTACCAGATTTTAGTAATATTTTTTGTGATCTCAGTAACAGACTAACAGATAATTAATCTATGTAGACTTTAGAATTTCATCTAAATCATTACGACAAGCTAACACAGAAAACAGGTTATAGAATTATAATGTTACAATCCTTTTTATGTCAATTATATCTCAGCCCATAAAGAGAAAACTGTCAGCAATAAAATTCATCTTTATATATTAATGATAATGAGTGGCCAAGGTTTCAGACGTCTCGTCGAATCTTTTATAATAGTACACATTTATAGAACGAAGATTAGAGATATTAATGTGATCGCTGCCGCTTATAATTTGTACCAAGCGTTAGTCACTCGTCGTGTGAAGAGCCATGCAATTGCGACGCTGCCCTACAGACGGATCGTTTTGACATGCCCAGTTAAAACGAATGATGTGGTAAAGTACAGTCAACATAAAAAAACAAAGGTTATCCGAAGACCCTATTTGCGATATGTACTTGTTTATAATTTTTAACTATTTCAAGCCAGTGCTTGACTATCTCATTTATTTATTTATTTATTTTATTCTTTATTGCACCAAAGATTTTGTACATGCTACACATAATATATATATATATATATATATATATATATATATATATATATATATATATATATGTATATATATATATATATATATATATATATATATATATATATATATATACGATAATATATTAGTGTTATATAGTGTAGTATATAGTGGTAATATATTCGTGGTAAGTAGAGATAAAGCTGCAGCATATAAAATACAACAGACATAAGGTTTTCAAAGCCTACTCTTTTTTAGGTCATACAATCATACATTACGATAAAAATTTATAAGTACTTTAATAACATTGTGGCTGTGTAGATACAGTATTTTACTGCTGGCCATATGAGGAAGCTTGGAGCTTAAGGAGCTATGGAGAGGGCTAAAATGGCAATGGACCGCCCTATTGGATAACCGATGAGGAAGAAGGGTTCTAGAGTGACAGTTTAGTACTTGCATGTGAAGTTTAGAGTCACCCCCCACTAGATGCAGTGACTACCAAGTAAGACATGCAGGAAGTCAATATGTGTAGCTGTCTCAGGGCTGTGTTTTATTTCTTAAGGAAAGCCTATCTTAGGCAGCGGGTTTGTTAGGGGTTGTAATGGTGATGATGATCACTACGATGATGATGTGTAGATATGGTTTGTAGTTTGTAAATGGGCCGAAACAGCAGTGGTTTAAATATTTTCATGGAGAACTATCATATAACGGCAGTATATGGCTATTGTAAAAGTGTTTGTGTTATTGTATTTTTTTTGTGTTTATATTGATTGAAGCAATAATCAAAAAACAATACTTAAAATTTGCTACATAACACTAAAACAACATTCCTAGTTCGTCTGTCGAACATTGGTCAGACTAATTGGTTACAATTTGTTAAAAATAACACTAACAAAAACAAATGTATAAATTAATATGTTTACTCCAACGACTGTACTTCGCGGAATAAGTTGAGACTAAACAAAGGATGTGCGGTCTGTGGTGACTTCATTTCAGTGTTCTTAGATTATTCGACTAGCAAAATCTCACATAAGCAAATTTGTTGACTTGACAGATGTTTGTGACACTGACGACCAACGAGTATATTGATCACTACGCTTTACGGTCTACGAAATAAGAGGACGATCAATATGTGTAAAAAATTACGTTTATTCTAAAAATAGTAATACAAGTTACTTGATAACTGTATTTAAAAAAAAGAAAATCCTGACACTCACTGTTGGATAAACCCGCCTTTTGTAAAATGTATTTAGGGTATGTTTTGATAATATAATACTTCTCCAAAAACTTAGTATATTCTGCCTTAAAATTCCCAATGATATCAAGAAGACATACACATCATCATCATTACTCATTCATAAGTTCACTGTCTAATAAAGGCCATCGTCTAAACGCCACAAATCACGTACCTGCATCGTTTTAATTCACGACTTAGAAAGAGGCTTATTAAATAACATCGTTCTTAAATTTTACTAAAGAAATAAATTATACATAAAATTAGATATAATTTCGAGAATCGTTTAAACAATACTCTATCGTGTGTGTTGTAGCAGATACAATAAAATAAAAATGAATCGACGCCGGCGCCGTAGACGGTGACGAAATCGCCCCTCAACCTAACGACCCGATCGTCTCAAATCATTGAGCTTGTGAGCAAGCACAAGCTGTGTATTTCTCTTGGCCGTTTTATTAAAGTTAAACCTTCAGAAATTAAAACATACGTTCTATGTACCAAATCTATTTTTTTTTTCATAGAATAGAGTGACCAACGAGCACATAGTTGATATGATAGTAGTGGATGCGGTGGCCTAAATATGTGTACATGATGTACATGACACCTTTCCTCGATTAAGAATCACAAAGCAGATGTGTTGCTACCCATGAGGACTAAATGAAATGCCTTGAATTTAAATGCCAGTAAAAGGGTCTCCGATTCTCTACACACACCATTCGAAACACAGAAGCATTGAGCTGCTGTATTTCGTAAGTATTCGTATTTTACGCTGGTATTCTATGAGAGCGAGGGTCTTCTCTCTTATGCCGTGTAGAGGTGGGTAATAATACCTACTACCCAGTATCTACCCGTGGGTGTCGTAAGAGTCGATGAGAAAAACTGAGCCAAAAGATGTTGTTACAATAAAATACTGCGGTTACCAACCCACTTGCCCAGCGAACTACTATGGCAACATATCCCCCATGATGAGAGTTACGAAGAGACGGCTCCCAGTCCCCGGCAACTCCTCTATTCCTAGCTACGGTGGCGACCATGATAACGGCGGGGCAGGGGGAGCTAGAATCTCCGGTGAAAGTTCGGTTGCCACCTACGACGACTCGACCTAGCGACATACAACGCTGAGGACTGACGAGAAGATCCTAGAGCTGGAAGAAGAGATATACAAGTTGCGCTGAAATAATGTAGGATTATCCGAGGTCCGAAGAGAGGGGGAGGACACGGTAATTCTCGAATGCAGTAACTTGTTCTATCAACGGAAGGGCGATCATCTGTCCCAAGAAGGTGTCGGGTTTGTCGTCTACAAGTCTCTCGTTAACAACGTTGTGAGAATTGGGAGTGTGAGGAGGACGATTGCGTATCTTATACTCAGAAGTACGAAATGGTATTGGCTGAAACTCACATAGGTACACTCATTTACTCTTATAGGTATATGCATTAACCTCGGCACATGGCGGATGAGGAGGTGGAGAAAATGTATGAGGATATATCTCGAGCCATGCATTACTCGAAAACCCACTATATGGTGTCAATGGGAGACTTAAATGCAAAAGTAGGCACAAGAGAGATCGGTGAAATGAAGGTAGGGAAATTTGGTCGAGGGCAACGGGATTCAAGAGGCAGAAGCTGGCCTACTTCATGAAGAAAAAGGTGCTCTTTATGATGAATTCTTTCTTGAACGAAGTGGCCTCACAGAAACTGTACCTGGTCGAGGCCCTACGTTTCTTCGTCAGTCAGTCAAATAATAAAGGGTCAAAAGAGCGCTGCTTTATCGACATCATCTTGACACTTGACATTATGGTAAATATTTAAGTCGAAGAAGGAAATAGAATAATTGAATTTAAATTCTCCCAGGTTGAACATGAGTACGGAAGCTGAACATAGGCCACCCCCGTAGATTGCTTCGTAGGGAGAATTTGAATGTAAATTCAAATTCCCTCTTGATCTGTGATCTCTTTGATATTCACGGAAAAAATTCTTACCAGAAAATTGTTAAATAACGTAATCCTTATTTTTAATTTATAAATTAATAGTAAACACTATGACAACGTACTAGCTAATATAATAATCAATTGCAAATTGTAACATGTGATATGCGCGTTCAGCTTTACCTACTAATATAGTTCACTAAGTATACGGGCACAGAGGAAGGTGTTTACTCATGTGATACGGGTGCTGACAGAATAACAGCATTGTAGATTCTCTGCAACCTCATATGCTGAGTCAGAGCCCTTTGATTGTCGCTCTTATATTAATATTTATCTCTTATATTATATCGTTATTATTATTATAACAGCACTTCACGAGTCCACTACTCAACAAAGGTAAGGTCCTAAGTCTCACGCATCCATCGACTTCCTAAATGTATGTAACAGGTCGTCACGAGGATGCCGCTACAGAATTTTTTTATCATCGGTTGTTGGTTCTTTGAGTTTACAGCCGGTCCGTTGTTGCTTTATTGCTATTGGTCCGTTTACTAATCCATTAGACTATGTACATCGATTACTTTAGTTCTACTGCTGAAATGATTATTAAAATAAATAATAAAATCAAAACAAACAGTTAATTAATGAATATTTAAACTGAAGATAATCTATACTACCCTTTGAATACATAGAAACGAAATCCAATTCGCTATAAGCTGTTGTCGTGTAGTCGATGCATCTCAAACTGGATTATATAATAAGAAGTTTCGAGGTTATTGCAACTGTGATACTGTGACTCAGACGTATTGCACAACTGCTTTGTACCACCATACGCAGATCTTGCATCCTCACGAACTTAATGAAGTCCTAAATGCAAAACCAAATGTATTAATGGTCGAATGTGAGCCATTCGGACGTCAAAAGGATCTTAAAGCTTATAATACCAGTTGACAATAAATACAACAATTCCGAGAAGACGATGGGGAATGATGTTAGTGGCAAAATGCGCAAAAATATATTATAAGACCGTATTTTAAACGTTTTACACGATTTCGACTTGAACGACCTTACATTTAAGTATGTTTTCCCGTGCACTATTTGGGTGGATGATACGTTTGTTGTGTCTTGGCCAATTACACTCAACTCTTACATCGCGGAAGGTAACAAATGTAGGTATTGGAAATTAATAAAGGTGAATTATTTTACCATGTTGAATTTATTAAAATCAAATTGCTTGAAGAAAATGTTGATTAAACTTTAATGAGTATTTTAGATACATTCAGTAAAAATTAAAAAAAAATATTTTCGACACAAGATTTTTTTGTCTTCACACTTGTTATTTTTATAATCTACTACCGTTGTTTATCATGGTTCCAGATAAGAAATGGTAAAAATGTTCTCCGGTTATTTACCACTTTTATAATTGGTTTTCAGTCTATTAACGTTATAATATTGTAGGTAGTTGTTTTAATTTTAATTCAAAATTAAACTAGAATTCAGGATATAAAAATTTTAAAATAAAATACCCACAGATGCTCATTTTATGAGTTGAAATTTAAAATAAATTATTAGCTTGTAAGGTTATTGTAGACCTGAGCACGGAAGCACTCTCATTCGAGTTCTACTAATGTGATCTAAAGCACTATGAAAATGTACGCCACCCATAACTTCAAACAAATATTGCCAAATTAAACTATCAATTTAATCGTTATTGGTACTGACTATTAAGACAGCTGATGTTTGGATTTTGAAGTTGGCCAAGGAGGACGAGTCAACTCGATCTTTAGATTATTGTTATAGCCTTAATGTTTTTTTAATGTCAACTTAGCGTTTACAAATTCGTCTGTGGCTGAGTGTACCATTTTATTTACATTTATTTTTAGACTTTAACATTACTTTAATAAAAACCAAGATAACCAAGGGTGTTAACACTCCATGAAACTTAGCCGTTTTTATCCAGAAATTCACCTTACTGTACTGCTTGTATGGACAATTTAAAGAATGTTTTTTTTTAACGTAACGTTTATAAATAAAAATGTAAATGTTCGGTTGTTCAAATCTAAAATCTCCAAAAATTCTGCACTGAATTCTTTGAAATGCTCACACAACGTTCGATTACACACGTGTACTATATACAGTTTTTGAAAACTGTCTGTTGATCGTAAAAGCAACACTTTTTCTCTTTTCCATTTAACCACAGCAAACACGTGTCCGTATACAGCCAGTTAACTTTACTTTTAATTTGATTTTTATGTTTATAAAATATTTCAATTTTCATATTTGCTAAAACATATATTTGTAATTAAAATTAAAATACAAGTTATATAATATGGTTAACATCTAGCAGTCAACTTTAAAAATGCTAACAAGATAATATTAAACAAATTGATGTGTTGATTATCTATGTTATCATATTAAGAATCATGTATCTGTACAATAATTTTAATCATAATATGATTCAATAGTTTTGTAGGGGCAATAGGCGTAAACTGACGGTATAATCTCAAAGACAGGAAGAGTAAACATTGACAGATAAGAGAGACATGGAGTGATGAACCTTTAGACTAATCTTTATTACAAGCTCTAATAATGTATCTTTATATTGCGGTGTTAATCGCAACAAACAATTAAAGCTATGAATATAAAATTATGATTTTTTTAAATTTATTGTAAACTAAGTATAGATGGCACCTTTTTACATAACTCTCCCGCTAAAACGCTGTGTACATTGCTGAGATCCGGTTTGAAGGATATCAAGAGTTATGTGCGTTCTTAGAGGTGGTCTCCATGTCCGTATCTATCATGATTATTCATAAACTACAGAAGCCACTTTCCAACAGGTAAACTGTAAGTTGGTTTGTCATTAAAAATTATTAAAAAGAAAAAAATAGAATAAAAGGAATAAGGATATTTCCTACTTTGATTACCCACTTATTAATATTATCCAATAAATTTGTTGAGAGGTCGTAAAACTATAACGAAGATAATAATTATTTTGATGTTATGAATTTTATTTTCAATACACGAAATAACTTATCTCACGATTTGTTTAAAGTTAATGAATTAAATTTAAAAAAATATGTAATAATGGTTATCAGTTTTTTAAGTAATAAAAATATTGACATTTCGCAGTTTCCACGTTCCATGTTACAATTTTTATCTGAACATTTTATACGAGTAGATAGCATGGGTCGGCTCGACCGGGGAAGGACCACGCTCTCTATAATGCTGCTGCGTTCCGTATGGTGAGTGTAGATAACTGGTGACCCTTTTTACTGGAAATGAGGCATTCCAGCCTAGTCCACACGGGCGACAACGCATCTGCATTTTGATTCGTAATCGAGGATTCATGTACTAGGATACATCTACGGGCCGCAGCAACCACTTACCATCAGGTGGACTGTGTGCTCTATTGTCACCATATCCTACAAAAAAACATAGCTATGTCTAGAATCCTTTGTAAAGTGAGCGCAACCCTGCAACTCTTCAAAGTTTCATCGTAATGGGATGAAAATAGAGTAGGACGCATACGGGACAAACAAAGAGTCATTCATTTGTTTTTATATAGATTCAATATCTGTCTTACATAATATCTGAATAGATTTCACTACCACTATGACTTCAGCTTATCACAAGTCCATTGTTAAACGTGGACCTAGCCCTTCTCCTTAAGTACGTTACCACAAAGTACCATGTACCGTGCCACCTGCATTCAACGACTACCTGTGTGTTTCAGATGGTCATCACTCGCCTATTGGGTGTTCGTCATTTGCTTGTTGTCTTGTGTTATTAGATGTTGCTTGACAATATGAGGCTGCCACTAGATAACCTTTCTCCCCATTGTTTGTCAATTTCTGGGCTATGTCAGTTTCCTCTTTTTTATATATATAGATATCCCTGTTACGGATTTGAATAATTAGATTTGTGAATCCTTTGTGACAGATCCAAGGTCGCTTATGTTGCCAACCGAAAATAATCCACGTGAAGAATGAAAATTACGTATCCACCGTTATAGTGGTAATGCACTCCTCAGACTAGGTAGGTTCGTCGCGTGGTGTCGCAACGGCAACTATGAGATAATTCAAAAAATGTATATCATATATGTATGACTCCAGCAGAGAACTTCCGAGCATTTCATTTTCCCTTTAGACGCACGCTGAGTGACTTAGAGTTTCCTTATCTCAATTAAACCTTCACCGGCAACCACGTACTAGTTTTACTCGTTCGCCATAAGTTTCTAAGAAATATTGAATAAAAATTAATAAGGATAGATTTATTACCATTTCATTACGTTTTTCTTATATCCATTTTTTCAATTCGATAGCGTTATATATCATGATTTTTTGACCTCATTAACTACTTATATTATCTATTGATAACATTTCAACTAGTTGTGAACACTGGACATAGATCGTTAACCTCACATTATCTAATTTGATATAACTCATACATAATGTTTGATGAGGTTTTTAGCGTGGCGTAAACGTCATTCCAAACTCCGTACTATTTACTCAGGGAGCAAGGCCTTCGTGACTTCACCGGATTTAATCGCGCCGCTAAAAACGACTTACGTAGGTGTCAAATTTCCGTAAAAATAATATTTTGACGATATGTGTAAAAAAATATTATAAACGTGTTGTAGTCGAATGGTCACCGTCAGCGTTCTCGAGGTTTCGAGTTTAGCTTTTCAAGCGGATTAATTTTAAGACCGTTTATAATCGTTAATTACATGCGTAGGTCACTATTTATTGTAAATAAATAGTTAACTACACCTATAATTAAATACTAAACTTTTTGTTTGATTGTGGATACTCTAACGTTTAAGCTAAATAATTCATATTTTTAAATCAAAAATATTTTTCTACAGTCTTAAAATGTCTTTAGTATGTATTAAGTAGTAATTACTTAGATAGACTATCGCAGAATCTCTAAGATATATGTACTCTTTAGTATAATTTTTTTTAGCTAACAATAGAAATGTAGACCCCAGTTTAATACTGACTAAAGTTATTATTAACAAATGATCAAAGCAACGAATGAATTTGCACCATAACCAAAAATAGTATAAATCTTATGTTAACAAACGCAATAATACGTCTAGCGAATGTTGTATCTAATCTGTAATGTATTCAAATCATATGTGCATTCGTCTGGATCAAAGTGATTTATAACATGATACGTACATTTTTATGTGAGATGCACATCTCCTTCACGTATATTTTTATTAGTTGCTACACGACTGTATTCGGTTGTGAAGTAGATAGTCCTCAACCGTTCAAGAGTTTTAATATCTTAAAGAATATATCAGACGGTTTGCTTCTTGGAAGGGGCTGGACGAGACTCAACTAAGCGCAGATTAAGAAATATAACAAACATAAACTAAAGTTATCAAGGTGGTAACCCGTTTTCTGCTTAAATGTCCTTCATAACAGGTGCCTATTTTGCCACTAAATAGTAGTACTTGCATTGTTAAGTTCCAGTCTGAAGGATAAAGAGAACCACATAAAAACAGGTTGTGAGGCATTCCGTACTAGTCCTCAGAAGCAGTAACGCTTCTGTAGTCTTCTTGGTTTAAAGGTAGCTGCTAGCAATGGAATGAGGGTGACAAACGAGCACAGAACACAATCCACCTGATGATGAGTGGATGCTGTGGCCCATAGACATCAACATTTATTCTCGATTAAGAATCAAAACGCAGATGCGTTGTCACGTCTAAAAGACTAAGATGGAATGTCTCGTTTCCAGTAAAAAAGGGTCTCCGGATCTTTACACTCATCATACGAAACACAGCAGTATTAAGCTGCTATTTTACGCCAGTATTCTGTGAGAGCTTGCTCCTTCCCCGGTAGTGCTGAACCATTCGTGATATAACCATATTATACATGCATCGTAGTTATACCACGTATGCAACATGGTTTTACCAACAGGTGGACTATGTGCTCTGACTGTAACTTCGTTTATCAAATCATTCTTATATAAAAAAGCACACCAGTGCAAAGTCTTTCATCGCTCCGCCTGCCAAGCATGGTGAAACATCGCTTTTTCGAGACTTTCACGGTAAACAGGTGATAGTATATATGTAGTAGTAGATAGATAGGTACAAGTGGTAAAATTAAACATTTTTTACAACCGGTTACAATATAGGTGAGTAAAATGGGAACATCATCACTGTATTCGAAGTGAATTAGATAAGCATTATTAAGGATAACTCAAAAACTACTGGTCAAATTTATATGTGGCCACAAAAAAAGCACCAGCTTTCAAATAGAAAAGTATCATCATAATCGGTTCACCAAGAAAAAGTACCTACTGAGGCAGCACACAAAAAAATGATTGACCCTGCAGACCAACCCTAAAACTTCCCGCTAATTACAATATCAAAACGCTCCGAATTCCACTTAATGTGAAGTTTTTAACTTCTCGCTAAGAAGATTGAAAATTTTCAAAAATCGGGAAGTTATTGGTTTTACTCCATTTTTATAAAATGGAGTTTTTATCAAATCTTGACGTTTTGCGGTCACAGGAAGTCACTCGGACAATTTTTCGATGGTGTCTGTATGTGTTATATGTGTGTGTGACATCGTGAAAATAGCTAGAATAGCTTCGAGATCGAATTTTCAAAAACTCTAATTTCAAAAACCAGAGTGAAAACAAAAACTTCCCCATTTTTTAATTATGAATATTATGTAATAACTTACCCAGAGAGAGAGAGTGTTACGTAATAACCTACACAAACGAACCCCTAGGCAACTTGCGCAGATAATGTTGACAATAGAACAGCAATATCCAATTACACTCTAACGAGTGAGGCGGAATGACCATTGGTATAATGTCACATGAAATTGAATGGATTTCACTATATTTCTACATGAAAACGTATTTCACGGAAGTATTCGACTCACCTGTTTGTATTTTAAATACAAACTTCCGCAACGTTCTGTAACAAACAGCGCTTCCGAACACATCAAATCAAATAAATCGAATTCGAAAACCTTAAAATGACAATGCGAAATATTTTGGTCCGGATGCCTTTTGACGTTTAATTCTATAGAAATGGGCTATATAGTACATAAATCAAATATCGCTTGCAAAATTCCAGGACCTATATACAATTGAAGTTAAATAAAAACTTTTAAAATATGCATTGTTACATTGTCCAGTAGAGTTAAAATTTAAAAATTATTTGTATATACTGCCTCTCTGTTCAACTACTGAACAACCAGATGTCCGGAATGAAAGCACATAGAACCAGCGTTAAATAAATGTTAACCATGACCATTTTACTGGTAACAAGATATAATAGTTCTCTGGACTGATAATGGATTTGTATTTTGATTCTCAACTGAATTGATGTGTATAAGGGTTGTAGCATCCACTTACCACTTAGACTATATTACGTTCCCTTGTCGCCCTTATTCCCATTATATATATATATATATATATATATATATATATATATATATATATATATAAAATTGCTTCACTGTTTCGTTCGGACAGCAACGGAGTGGAATAGCTTGGCAGCAACTGTCTTTACAACCAATTACAATGTGGTTGTCTCAAAGGAAAGAATAAATAGACTTTTGTCACATCTTCGGCTACGGCTGTTTTTATTATTAAAAATAATCTTAACTTTTATGATACATAGAGTCATACTAAGTCTGTTACAAAATTTGACTTTTAAGAAATAAAAACCATACTAAATCTGTGGAGTGGTTTGACATTTAGAGATTAAAAACCAAAAATATATACTAAATCTGTGACAAGGTTCGACTTTAAGAAACTAAAAGCAAGCGACCAAAGCTTACTCGTAAATCGAAATGAACTAGAAAGGAATGGAGTGGACTCGTGTTGTGGAAACGTGCTAGCAACAAGTGTCATATTGAAGTTAACCGGCCTTTGATTACCTCGGCTACATCATGCTGATTAGGTAACTCTGATAGCGGGATATGGGGCAGACCTTATCGCGGCTTTATCGCAGACATCGCATGGTCTTACTTTCGGTATATGTCTAAGAGGTTGCGCTAGAATTGTATGCACATATGCATAATATGCAAACTCACGCATGCATTTGTGCGCATAAAACATGTAGGCACTCGTATATATACGCGTGAGTAAATATGTAAGCGTATTTACTCGACAAAATAAAAATTCTAAAACGTAACACCTAAGATAACATATAACCTAAAATAACTTATTACTTACTTAGTCAAAATAAAACAGTGGATTGGCAAGACCACCTTAATTGTAACAACTCAAATGTTTATATTGGTTGCCAATCCGCATGTTACTGTGGTAAATATCTCCTGAATTTAGCAACCTATGAGGACTATGTTCAGTAGTAGACTTTAAAATGGCATAAAAATGAAATCAAATATGTACCTACATAGTAAAATTAAAATTTATATTCTATTCTAAATTCAATTTTTAAAATAAATTTATTTTTTATTATATCAGTGAAAAACAACTTTACAGTAGGTAAACCTTTTTGTGTGGTCATTCGAACCAGCGGTACCGCAATGCTCCTGCCAAACGCAGAGCCACAGTTAATAAAATATTTGCATGACAAATATATTTACCTCGTTATCACAAACCCACATTTAATCTAAAACCAAGCACTTAATTAAAGCATTGTGGAGTAATTAAAAAATAAAATTCTCATTTATGCTGCCGTAACTATCCTTTACTTTCAAAAAACAAATATGTCGGCACTGAAAGCGCGGGAGTTACTAGACAGTTCCAACAAGCGGCTTTGTTCTTGTCACTTGCCGCACCCATATATAAGTGCAACGGGGATAGTATATGTTAAATAAACATAGTCCTTCTATGTAATTTCTTTTTTAAATACCGGTGTTAACAAGCACCTTGACATATATTGACGTGTAAGTTACCTTTTAGTTCTTACTTCCTATTCATCTCTATTATTATGTTCTCCAGACCGAATTTCGGTCACGGAGGCAAATCTTAACGGAGACTAGCCATCGATGAAGGACAGGATTATAGTACGCAAGTGTATGAGAGAGCACGGATGCACTCTCTATTTACTCACTCTTATAGTCCTATGGAAAGATAAACCGTCACGACCGGAAAAAGATCAGCAGTAAGACCAGCGGCTTTACGTGCTTCCCGAGGGTACGAAACCACCAACTTTCATCTCTATCATACATAACATGCAACATCTGAAAGAGGTCCACCGCTGGGTTCTTCCAAGGTTGTTCTTCCAACGTTGAAGTGAGGACCTGCCTTAATCGTCATGCTTATAGACGTAAGGTATGCCTTACGTATGGTGCCAGATATTTAATTTATTTAACGCTGTTGCCCGTCGCCAAGCTACGAAGGTATTTTACGTTTGGCGAAAACGTCAAGAGGATAGTAAGTAGAAATACTGCCAACTATTGAAAGCCCTAAAATTCTTCTGGCATTCCTCACAGTTCCCTGTTACGACACCCACGGGACGTAACGGGTGATGAATCTCTACCATATTGCAAAACTAAAAGAAAAGTACATTTCGTAAGCCATTTCGTTGAAAAAATTTTATTGATCTAATTCTATCAACAACTTGAAAGTTGCTTTCATGCATCAACTCTTAATAAAGGTTTTATGGTTAGTTATGCTTAAATAAATTAATATTATTTTGTATATGGTTGCAAAATATAACGGCTAGTGGCGGTATATATATATATATATATATATATATATATATATATATATATATATATATATACTATATATATGGTAAATTGGTAAATTAAACAATGGTAAATTAAAAAATATTATAAAAAGTAGACGAAATGATATTGATGCTTGACAAAATGAAATGGGGTACTTTTTAAATAGCCTAGGTTATTTACAAGATTTTCGACGACTAAGTAGCGCAATTTCTAAGGATTATTTGCGGCGTCGCGGACATCACATTTAAATCCCGCGCGCGCAACGACTATTTGTATGTTTGTTCAAATGCAATGTAGGTATGTTAAAGGTCTCCATAATACAATAATAAATGCTACTACGTTTCTCATTTCATTTTAATTTACTACAGCCCGTCAGTTGTCCACTACCGATAAAAGGCTTCTCCCATAGATCACCACCTGCCTTCATCGACTGCCTGGGGCAACTTATTCAAATTAATATTTTACAATAATAATTTTTTTTCAGAAATACCTGTTCGACAACTATTTATGACAACTGACGATGAAAATAAATGTATTACATCGTTCATTATCATCATTACAGGCCTTCACAAGTCCACTACAAACATAGGCCTCCCCCAAGGAACGTCACAAAACATGGCGACTAGCCAACTGCAATCATCGACTTCCTACATGTCTTACATCATTATTCTTCTACTAAATCTACTGACGGTGTGGAATGTGATACCGCTGATTGGAGAAGAAACTCTTCTGTTATTCTCTTTTTATATTTTTACATATCATAGTATATACAGATTAGAAAACGACAACAGACCCTTCGATGACTGAAGTATGTTATATTACTATTATTTATTCTGTGGTTATATGAAATACTAAAAAAAAGATTAAAGCTATGGAACGTCTCAGTGCACAGCGTACCCAAGCAGACCAGCCCCACCAGCACCACTTATTCACAAGTATGGCAACAGTAATGTATTTTTATAGAATACGTGTGACAAACGAGCACACGGTCCATGGATCATCCAGTCAGTGGATACTGTGACCCAAAGAGATCTACATCTAACCTTATTTACCGATTAAGAATTAAAATGCATACACGTTATCACTCTCGAGGACTGAAATAGGATGCCACGTTTCCAATAAAAGGATCTCCAGTTCTATAGACTCACAATATGAAACGGCAGCATAAGGCGGCTATTCTAATATTCTGTGAAAGTGTTCTTCCCCGGTTGAGCTGACTAATTCGTGCTACAACCATAATATAGCTGCAGCATGGGTCTACCGCGTATTAAATCTATAAAATCGAATCCATTAACCCCCAAAATGTGTATATTATATTTTTCTAATTAAAGCATCCATACTCATATCGGGTGTTAAAAGCGAAACGTCTTATCGGCCGTTATTGTGCAAACCGCCCAAGGGTTAGGCCACATCGATAACCAAACAGATAAATTGACTACAAAAATTAAAAAGAAAAATACGAATTCGTTTAATTATCTCGACGAATGTAACTAATAATATATAATTGACACAAAACGTTAATGCTCCGATAACACTGAGGATAACCTCGCCGCAATCACTCGGGACGCCTCAAAAATACTATGCTTAACGCCAAATTTATCGCAATTTTATATTATTTAACTACTACTGATAAAAGTCCCACTGCAATCCCAAAAAAAAAATTTTCGATTACATTCACTAATTTAAGAAGTAGTCGGCTCGACTGGGTGGACCCCGCTTTCACGGAATACCAATGTAAAATAGCAGCTTAATGCTGCTATAGTTAGTATGGTGAGTAAAGAGAACCGGAAAAATTTTTGGTTGGAAATGAGGCATCTCATCTCAGTCCTAAGGGGTGATAACGCACCTTAATTTTGATTTTTAATCGAAGATAGATGTAGATGTCTATGGGACACAGCACACATTTACCATCAGGTGAAATATGTGTCTTTTCATCTATAAAATACAAATTTAATATGCATTTGGTACATCTATGTGCATTTAACCTTTTATGAAATTTAATAAAATAGCAAATACCTTTTCAAGCTTTCACATAAACAATATTTTTATTAAAAATTCTCTAGCCACCGCATATTAAAGCTACTCGATCTAAGACATATCAGCATATTATATACAGTACTGTATAAAAAAAACATCACACCACCATTTCTTATGTGTGAACACAGTTTGTTTTATATCTTCTACCGCAACGCAATTGGTAGCGCATCGCTCACGTTCGCTTATAATTTTCTGTGCTACGGTCATTAATGTCTGGACTTGATGCGTTTAACATTACTATAATAATTCGAATGCACAAGGAAAGATATCACTATCGCATTATAATAGTAGGTTAATGAAGAAATAATATTTTTATCGCCTGTGACCTTTGCTGATAGAGGAATAGTGTTTTTAGCATCGGGAAGTGACATACTGAGGAGCGCAGTTACATAGTAAGTAAACACATTATATGTTTTACATTTACATGATCCGATTATTTATAGGAAATCGATTGTTTTCATACTGATACCTGAAGCGAAGAATTGCTGACGCCTTTCGCTGCCCTGGATTTAATTTTTGTACTAATCAGCAAATAGGGGAATATAATAAACACTACTGTTAATATGTAACCTGATCATAGAAATACGAGCGATACGAAAAAATATGATTGAAGACAACGGCAAAATGCCAAACATATTTGTGGACCCTCGCGTAGGACATACGTAACAATATCACTGAGCAATTTTTTGGTTTTTCATATTTTCATCAGATTTAAATTAGGTTTTAATTAGAGTGTAGCTTTTTTATAGAATTGGGGCGACAAATGAGCACTCTGTCCATTCGATGGTAAGTGGATGCTGTGGCTCATAGATGTCTAAATTTATCTTCGATTAAGAATCGCCAACGCTGTTTCTTCTGCAATTCAATGATGTTGCATACCCGTAACATTCATTGCTATGCAGAAGACAGCACTGGTGATGCTCTTTACACCGGTCGAGCCAATATTTCTCGGGAAAACGTCTCCGAGTGCCGGGACAAACTTGTGTCTGAAGTCGAGTCTTTGCTGAACAGAGTCTCGGATTGGGGACGACTAAATCTAGTCCAGTTTAACCCCCAGAAGACACAAGTTTGCGCGTTAACCGCTAAAAAGAACCCCTTTGTCGTATCCCCTCAGCTTCAAGGCACTCCCCTTGTTGCCTCAGCCAGTATCAGAATCCTCGGCGTCGACATATCGAGTGACGTGCAGTTTCGTGGTCACTTGGAAGGGAAGGCCAAATTGGCCTCTAAAAAGCTTGGCGTGCTCAGCAGAGCGGGACAGTATTTCATGCCGGCACACCGCCTGCAACTTTACAAGGCGCAGGTTCGGCCGCACATGGAATACTGTTCCAATCTCTGGGCTGGGGCTCCCCAGTACCAGCTCCTTCCACTTGACCGCATCCAGCGCAGAGCGGCTCGAATCGTCGACGACCGAGTGCTTTCCGATCGGCTCGATTCACTGGCGCTGCGAAGAGATGTTGCATCTCTTTGCGTATTTTATCGCATCTATCACGGGGAGTGCTCTGAGGAATTGTTCGGATTAATCCCAGCCGCCAAATTTCGTGAACGCACTACACGGCAAACGTCCCGATACCATCCACACCATCTGGATGCTTGGCGGTCCACCACTGTACGTTTCACAAGGAATTTTCTTCCACGTACAACCTCTCTGTGGAATAGTTTACCACCGGCGATTTTTCCGGACCGATACGACCTGGGGACCTTCAAGAAAAGAGCTTACTCCTTTCTAAAGGGCCGGCAACGCACCCGCAATTCTCCTGGTGTTGCGGTTGATCATGGGCGGCGGTAGTCACTTAACATCAGGTGAGCCGCATGCTCGTTTGCCCCCTCTTCCATAAAAAAAATGCAGATATGTCGTCACCCCTGAGGAATACAATGGAACGCTTCGTTTGCAGTAAAAAGGATTTCCGCTCCTCTACACTCACCATACGAAACGCTGCAGCATTAAGCTACTATTTTACGCTGGTATTCTGTGAGACCGCGATCTTTCCCTGATTGAGTCGACCCATTAGCTAAAGGCCACACTGCCTATACAACATGTAACAAAGCCCTATTTAATCTGTACCTGTGGTTCCCGTTAAGTGCGTTATCTAGAGTACTTTAGAAAACTCGACCATAATTTTTTTTTAAATTTAATTTAAATTAAATTTTTACCTTCAAATTGTACATGATTTTATAACCTCTAACTGCACGCTCATCGGTAGAGCGGAGTCTTTGGAGAATATTTTTAGTCCTCGGCAAATACGGAGAAATTGATTGAAATTTCATCAAACTTTACGAACAAGCAGAGAGCAATATAAGGAGTGATTATAGCTTATATATTATCAGAAAACTTTTAGAATGTTTACACAAACACTCACGCCTGTCACCCAGAGGGGTAGACAGAGACTGACTTCCATTTGGCACGATCCTGACACACCTCTCTTGCCTCCTTCACATCCATACACCTACGTATACATGCTCGTCGGTTAAGGGTACTCCTAATTTGGCCCGTTTTCAATAAATCGCCAATTTGGTCGATACATTTTCACCTAGGACGTCCCTTTCCGACTCTGCCATTCACTTCTGCACTTCTGCACCATAAATTTTCTTTGTCAGTCTTTCCTCATTCATTCTTTCCACATGAACAAACCACCGAAGCATTCCTTTCTTAATCCTGGTCACCACATCATCTTGCAAACCACACTCTTCTCTTATTACACAATTTCTTAACCTGTCATTCAGATTCAGCCCTAACATACTCCTTAACGACCGCATTTCTACTGCATTTATTCTACTCTCGTGCTTCTTCTGCCATACCCAACTTTCACTACCATACGTTAAAGTAGGGACCAACACAGCATTGTGAATTGCCATACGTGCCTTTTTCGACACATTTTGACTCTTTACAATAGAGTGCAAGGCCCCATTTACTCTATTTCCCGCATTCACTCGTCGTTCTATATCCTTATCATATCTCCCATCCCTGCTAAATACGCAGCCCAAATATACAAACTCATCTACTTGCTCGATCCAGTCCCCTTCTATTCTTATTTCACAAATCGTTTTACTTTCTTCTCTTTCAAAAACCATAACCTTCGTCTTACTTGCGTTCACTTTCATACCCCTTTCTTTTAATGATCCGTTCATTAATGTAACCATCATTTGCAACTCGGCCGCCAACGACGCAAGAATAACTTGATCATCGGCGTACAAAAGGCATTTAACTCACCCATTCTTAATCCGCATTCTTCAACTTTCAAATTTTGCAAACAACTGTCCATAAATAGGTTGAACAGCCACGGGGAAGCCACACAGCCCTGTCTAACACCTTTATGGATGTCAAACCAGTCCAAGTAGACTCCGTTGATTCTAACACAAGCACTAGAGTCCCTATAAAGAGACTCCAATGCCTGTATCAAGCCAGCGCTCGACCCAAATGAGTTCAGTGTTTGCCATAGCAAATCCCTATCCACTCTGTCATAGGCCTTTTCCAAGTCCATAAACGCACAAAAAACATTTTGGTTTTTGGCCAAAAACTTCTCCGCGATCATGCGCATGGAAAAGATCTGTACATCCCATTCCCTTTCTAAATCCCGCTTGCACATCCCAAATTTTTCCATCAGTTTCTTTTATGACCCTTTCAATCAGTACCTTAGCATACAGTTTTCCCACAATGCTAAGAAGGCTGATGCCACGGTAGTTTTTACAGTCCTGCTGCGACCCTCTTCCTTTATATACTGGGACTATCACGGCTTTGCACCAGTCTACCGGCACCTGCTTCAGTTCCTAGCATAAATTAAACAAGGTGTGCAGCAGGCCTGCCACCACTTCCTCTCCAGCCCTTAGCATTTCGAGTGAAACTCTATCATATCCGGCAGCCTTACCTGCTTTCATGCTTTTCATTGCTTTCATTATTTCATCTATACTTATTTCGCTACCTCTTTCCTCTTCTTTCGGTGTTTCTACTTCACTTTTAGAATGTTTCTTTGTGAAACTAGTAATTGATGATTACTGTAAAAATCTAAAGGACGCTACATTAATAAATCTTACCCAAGCCAATCCGTGGCGGGTCTCTAGTTAAAAATATTACAGAAAAAGCCTTGCCTGTTTCAATTCATAAATTTTATAAGGGGATTTTCAATATATGAACGTTCTTCCCAGACAAGGTCAATAAACTTTGGCAGATCCGTCTCACTACGGTTCCCAGGTATATATATAGGTATACGTAAATTGGATTTTATCCGTTAACCTAAATCCGCAACGAATCAGCGTATGTTCGTTGTGGATTTTTATAGCAATCGCCGGGTGAGCGTAATATACAAAAATGAACTAGCGTCATCCATACAACTTGTAAGTCATCTTAATGTTATGATAGCTTATTTAAGATAAGTTAAAGAATTTTTAGCTTCTATAATATTATTGCTTTATTATCTCGCTTGTAGAAATATATGTATAAGAAAACAAAATTGAAAATCAAGTCCAAATTTTTATAAGGCAAGAAAAATGTTGTTTTGTACAAGTGACAATTTAACTATTGACTGAAACTTTTAAAATGTATTTAGAAAGCATCATCATCATCATTATCATCATTACGACAGCTTGTCAAGACCACTGCTGAACATAGGTCTCCCGAGGAATGCCACAAATAGAGTACTGAGTAGAAATAACATAGCTTGATTTAACATAAAGAAATACTTAAGTAGTATTAATTAGCTAACGACAAACATCACCGAAATACCAGTGTACAAATCATTATTACAGTCCGTTAAAGTCCAGTGCTTAACATTATTAAGCACCTTACTTTAAGTTAACATAATCCTCCCCATAGATTACCCCCCCATATACTTACCGCTCTCAGCAGACAGTTTGGCAAACACAGTTCTTTATTATTTTGAGATTTTATCAGAAAGTGGCAGCTCCCCATATCCCAGTTTGTATTCCTTTGTTCCCTCTAGCGACACTACGGACGCTATGGACTAGTGGATACTTCACCGCCTTTACACGGTTTTTATATTTTTTGTAAAACAATTAACTTAAAAAATCAACGATTACAATATTTGGGTACTTAACACATAACAACATTCTTTAAAACATTGTTCAATGCTTCCAATTTTGGCAATACTAGCTGATGAGAGAGGTTGTTGCCTCTCGGCAGCTCGCATAACTGAGTTTAGTTAAAGTTTGCAACAAACTTAAATCCGCGGTTACAATACATCTATAACTGACCGCTACTCCAAACCATGTGCAATTCCTCGGACGAGAATGCAACAATCGGCTTTATTGGTAGCATTTACTTTATTTCGCATTGCCTTTATTAGAATTCTAATATTTATTATAAACGTGAGCACGTTTGTGTATTTGTTTGATACCGCTAATATTTTTTTTATTTAACTATCAATAATAAAAGAATGAAAATCTGGGAACTGGTTTGAATAAATAAACATAAACCGACTGGTATTACTAAAAGGTAGTATATGATTTTGTCGGAGTCGGTGTTTAGACATATTGCAATAAATCCCCAACTTCAAAAGTTGAGTGAATGGAATACGGTTTATTACACTGCTAGATAGTCGTCTGAATAGCTACATTGAAAACTTTATACGGTTTTTTTTTCTCTTTATTTTGATCACCAACAGATAACATACAAGACTGAGACAAAAAAATAACTTTACACTCTGAGGGCTACATGCTGAGTGTTCATCTTCTTACATGTAACCACAAATTACATGGAAATAGAGCGAAATGATTTCAAAAAAGGAATTGGATAATAATATGCTAATAAATATACAGTGACTTGAAAATATATAAATAAATAAATAAGAAAAACAGATTCACTACAGCTAGAGTCTATGGATTTAATGCTTACAGTCTCTATTACATAAATCTTATACCACCCTTATGTTTAAAAAAATTCTAAATACGAGGGTGGATTGAAAAGTACTCGGCCTAACCAAGAAAATAAACACATACTAAATCAGTTATATTTTTATTTTTCTACATAATCACCATCAAGTTCAATACACTTTTGCCACCTCCCCTTCCAAGCATTTAGACCGTTGAAAAAAAATGATTCTTCCTTAGAGTCAAAATATGCGTCTATTGTCGAAAATCTTTGACCTCCCAACTGCTTTTTTAGGTTAGGGAACAGAAAGAAGTCTGATGGTGCCAGATCAGGTGAATACTGCGGATGCGGTAACAGTTCAAAGCCACAGTTGTGAATTTCAACCATTGACTGTACTGACGTGTGAACACGGGCGTTATCTTGATGAAACAGGACTTTTCTTCTGAGCATTCCTCGACGTTTTTCTTTTATTTCCTCTCGTAAACGACGTAGTAAGGTGCAGTAGTAATCAGAGTTTATAGTCTGACACCTTTCAAGATAATCAATCATAATCACACCTTTCGAGTCCCAGAATACTGAAGCCATCACCTTATTTGCCGACAAAATCGACTTAGCCTTTTTAGGGGGTGGTGAACCAGGTCTTCTCCACTGTTTTGATTGTTGTTTTGTTTCCGGTGTACAGTAATGAACCCATGTTTCGTCCATAGTAACAAAATGATTCAAAAAATCATCTGCATCGGCTTCAAATAACTCCAAACAGTCGCGTGAAATAGTCAATCGCGTCCTTTTTTGTTCAAATGAAAGCAGTCGCGGAACCCACCTCGCAGACACCTTGTGGAAACCCAACTCGTTGACAATGATGTTTTGAGTTCGTTCATAAGAGATGCCTATAATCTCGGCTATCTCTCTAATTTTTAAATCAAGTACTTTTTTAATATTTTCGTCAGTAGTTGACGTCGAAGGCCTTCCAGAGCGGGGTTCATCTTTCACACTCTCTCTACCACGCTTAAATTCTGCTATCCATTTTTTGACGGATGAATATGACAGAGCACAATCGCCTAATGTACTGACCATGTCATCATGGATGGCTTTTGATGATAGCCCCTTCTTATGGAGGTACTTAATGACGGCACGCTGCTCGATTTGCTCCATTCGCGGAAATTATGTCCGATTACTTTGTTAATAAATTTATAAAATCACAACCAATTATCGCACACGTTTCGAACTTCACACAATGAACTAGACTGAACTGAACTAAATAATGTGGGTAGATTTGATTTTTAGAATTGAATGGATCTGTGTTAGGCCGAGTACTTTTCAATCCACCCTCGTATCAAATTGTACCATTGGTGGTTCTATTTAATAAAAAGGAATAAGTTCCATCGGTTCAGCCGTGTTACAGAAATCGGTGATTATACAATAAACATTATCTTCGATTACAGACCCTCCTTCATATTTTACCGACTTCAAATAATAAGAAGGTACTAAATACCATGCGTATGTTGTGAAATGCATGAAAAAAAGGTTCTATCTACATGCTCTATCAAATGAAAACTTGACCTTAGTTAAACTTTTTTGAATAATATTTACGTCTGGTGTTAATGACATGGTTACGTTACAACACTCTGACTAGAATAAGGGGCGACATCAGAGCAACAAGAGGTTCGATACTGCGGTTGCCTTTCTAACTGCAAAGGGTGGCTTTAAAATTTTCCCAAGAAAAAGGTAGCGAACTCAATCCAACGCTGGACTTTTACTTTTTTTATAGGATAAGGGTGACAAACGAGCACACAGTCCACCTGATGGTAAGTGGATGCTGAGGCTCATAGACATCTTCATGTAACCTCGATTAAGAATCGAAATGCAGATGCGTTGTCACCCTTGAGGACTAAGATGGAATGCCTCGATTCCAGTAAAACGGAACTCCGATACCGAAACACAACATCATTAAGCTGCTATTTTGCGCTTGTATGGTAGCTTAAATGGGTCGGCCATTCGAGATATAACCATAATATAGCTGCAGCGTGACTCTGCCACTCCTGAACTATCCAGTGAGATTTCTTTTTCTTCCGAAACTAACCCAATGTTATTCATTATATGCCAGTGTTTATACTTCAATTCTACCTGGTGGTTAGTGGTGATGTAACTCTAGATAGTATTATAACATATGAATCCTGACATGTTCTAACCTTAACTCGTTTGTATGAATATATTTAAACTATTCTTACTTTTGCCCTTTTGCAGAATCGAACCTATTATACGACTCGAAACTGAACTGTTTTGATCATCTTTAATAATGAGATTTTGTAGATGTACAAAGAAATATTTTTACGTGTTAGAGCCACGTATTATGGTTGCATCATGAACAAGAAGTTCCGGATCGGCTCGACCAGGGAAGGATCACACTGTAAAAGAATACCAACGTAAAATAGCAGCTTGATACTGCTGTCGTTTGTATGGTACTGTAGAAAACCGGAGACTCTTTTTTCTAGAAACGAAGCATCCGTACTTAATCCCTTTCTATTTTAATACTTAATCTAGATGGAGAGATCTTAGCGATACAGCCCAGTGGGTACTAACCTTTGAAGTATGTGTCTTTGGTCCATTGTTTGTCACAATTATTCCATAAAAAGTACTTAATTTATACTTTAAAGAATCAGATCGAGAAATTTCTGGACTTCGAACATTGAGCTTAAAATAAAATTTAAAGTTGTATAAAATAATAAGCTATAAGATTTAACATTTAATATATTTTCATTTATTAATACATATACAGACAAGATAACAGCTCGACCTTAAATTGAGTTTATCAAAAAAGAACTTACTGGAAAGGTATGGTGTGATTTTATTACCAACTGCGGGCTTAAAAGGAGGATAATATTTTCGCTTGTCTTTGTATATTCTTATCAATGTTACGATTCAAATACAGTTATGACATTATAGATATTCTATAAAACTGAGTTCTTATTTCAGTATGTAACTTTAGAAAATTTGTCCTTGTCTAGAATTGTTTTTATTGGGTACTTTCAAGTTTCAAGTTTTATTTATACATTCTTATGTTTATTTTATTTATACCTACTTATTAGAAGTTAATCGTGAGTTATAAAATTGGTTGTGAACTTTACAATAGTTAACTAGGTCGTGGCAGAAAATCTAAAATGTGATCATCGTTAGAAAAGCATACTTATATGCTTACATATCATTATTTACTTGATTATTTCAAAATAAGCAATTACAGATATTATTTCTCCGAACCAATAGAAAGACTTACTAAACAAACTGACAAAATAGTACGATGACAATTTGGTAAGTTCAAGAACCCACAGTTAAATTACAGTACACACAAGTAAATATATAACGTCGATTTCAGTTAATATGGGTTGATATTTCCTCTAATTTATTTTTTCGAGGAGAAGTTTGGACATATCGCTGGATACATAAACAGCGCGGAGATATTAGCGCTTCTTAAGAATTTTAAAACAAATCGCAGGATCGGTCATGCGTTGAATAGCCACATATGATGCAAAATGTACCTTTGGGCTGAGTGGGAAAACGTTTTAGCTGCTTATTGATGAACTCAATTTAGTTACAAATATTACGGTACGTTTGCACTGAGAAACATCCAACACGTAACGTTTTGAAACAAATCGTGTTGGATGTGGCGTTCGCACTCTCAAAAACTGCTTAAAATTTTCAACAGGTATTCAAAATTATCTTTCAACATGACAATTTTTCTACAAATTTGTTTTCAAACATTTTGTTTCTATAGTTATAAAGATATAATATAGTTAAACTTTGTTGTAGTATAATAAACTGTAAAACATATTGTACTACAACATGTTCTTTAACTATGTAAACGCTTTTTGATTTGACAGAAAACATTGTTTAAAACATTTTTTTTGTGAAAATCGCGTCAGTGCAAACTCACGGTAAGAGCCTTGTGCTTATGATGAGCGTGGACTTTTATTGAGCTGTAATAATGAATAAGACGACATAAGTGTTGCCAAAGCAAAAAAAAAGTTATTTCTGTTTATAGAATAAGGGTGACAAACGAGCACATAGTCCACCTGATGCTAAGTGGATGCTGTGGCCCATAGACATTCTATCATCATCATTTACCCTCGATTAAGAATCAAAACGTTGTCGCCCCTGAGGACTAAGATGGAATGCCCCGTTTCCAGTAAAAAAGGATCTCCAGATCTCAACACTCACCATACGAAACACAGCAGAATTAAGCTGCTATTTTATGTTTTTATTCTGTGAGAGCGTGGTCCTTCCCGGTCGAGCCGACCCATTCGAGCTACAACTATAATACAGCTGGAACGTATTATAGTTGTAGCTCTACCACGTATTAAATTGTTTTTACTATTTATTTCACTATTGTAACGTTAACCAAAGCTTGACTTCGAAACATCCGTCCGAAACACAAACGAGTTTGGAACAGTTTAAAACGAAGTTAATAATTTAGTGATCTACGTATCTAGTTGCCGGGAAGCTAAGATAAGGACGATAAATATGCGTTGCGGATTTGACCGGGTCATCGTTTCGGTCGCGACATGGTGACATCTCTTGTAAACGATTTATAATTTACACAATAAAATCTCTTTTTACAGTATATTGTTAGATATAACTATTTCAATCATTGTCAGACAATTTCAGTTTTCAGAATGTTTGATGAAAAATTGAAAACGGGAACGCAAAAAATAGTTTCGTTGAATTTGTAACAAAAAACGGCCAAATTCGAGTTGGTCCTCGCTTTAAGGCTTCATATGACCAATTAGCTTTTTTAAAACACCTCTTTCCAAATGTTCGATCGATTAAATATATCAAATCCGAGCACAAACATTGCAAAAACTTGTGATAGAAAAAATGCCAACAAAATGTTCCTTTATTTTAACCACTACTTACAAAGTAAATTATTAATCGATATTTTCACGATTTGTTGTTTAAATTCAGTTTCGCAATAAAAAGAAATATCAAATTACACTTGATGGCAAGTGGATGCTGTGATGCATAGATATTCATATTTATCTTCGATACAGATGTGATATCACTCCTGAGGACAAAGATGGAATGCCTCGTTTTCAGTAAAAATGGTCTCCGGTCTCTACACTCACAATACGAAACATAGCAGCATGAATAGGGGAGTTTTGGCGGGAACTTGAGATTTTATTAAAGCATAATTGTTTAAAATATTTACTCAAGAGTTTCGACAAGTTAATTTTACGACAAGACACTATGGTATCATTTTCTGGTATTCCCATAGTTTTGGACAACCGTGGTGAAGTGTTTCAGTTGACATGAGTGTAGAGAGTGTAGACTATCGACAGTACTTTTTGTAACCTATTCTGTTATTATATATTCATTAAATAATTACGAATATAAAAGAAACCAACCCGATTCCCTCAAATATAGACAACGTAAACTCGAATTAGTAAATTAGCCGGGGGGTTTTGAATATCTTCGGATCTACAAACTCACTACTTTTAAATTAAATCCACAACATTTTAGTACAATCTACTATACTTTATTATTAATAAAATATGAGTAGGTTCAGTCAAAACAAAAATGATAGATTAATAGAAAAAAAATGTGTTAAAAGAACAATACTTAAAATAATGCTATTTAAAACAATATTTGCCAACTCAGATCTACGGGTATATAAGTCGTACTGGCAGAGAATGGCAAAGGCATCCGTCCGTTGTAATTCTTAGGTTTTATTTCACTTTATTTAAATATAAAATTAAAATATAAAAGCCGCAAACGTGTTAACCATTAGGCAATTATATATTTGAAACTGCATTTTAAAGGGACAATATGTTTCGAAATTCAAAAAAATTTCAATAAAAGTGTAACCAGTACAAGATAATTTCTTGTACAAAGTATAGAACCACGTTTGTATCTAAACAAAATAAGCTTATTAACTGAAAGGATTTACATGTAGTAGCGCCACGCTGCAACTATATCGTGGTTGTGGCACGAATGGGTCGGCTCGGCCGGGGCAGGAGCACGCGCTGGTAACGAAGCATTCCAACTTAGTCCTAGGGGTGACAATGCAACTGCATTTTGATTCCTAATTGATGATAGATCCAGATGTCTATGGGTCATAGCATACAATCACAATCAAGTGGACTATGTGATCGTTGTTCACCGTTATTCTATAAAAACATCAATGAAGAATACTATGTAACTTCAATGATTGAATAAAAGATTAAGTCGGATTGATTTGATTTAAGGATTAATGGAAGTCGTAGTCTCTGCTTGCCACTTTGGGTAACAGGCATGTACATCACAGGGTTAAACAGGAAGTAAATTAAACAGTGCTACCTATTTGTCAACAGCGCAAGCTTGTGATTAGCATCATCCCACACTCTATTTATATTTACTATGTAGGAGCACAGAATAAATAATAGCACTCGTAGAAGTTGAAACTTACGTCGCAAAATTATCCTTGATTTAACTTTCTGTGACTTTACTTGTAAGATAGAATGTTTATATTTATATATCTAACTTTATAACATAGAAACAAAAGATCATAGTAGCTAAAGGCATTAGCAGCACAACGACCGAACTCTGGTGGTACAAAGCTACAAAGTTCCCCTATTTGTAAAACGGACATATTATTATTATATTTAAACGTCATTCAGTTAGTGAATAGAAGCTATAGGTTCTGGTTCGCTAATCAGATGACGGGGTAATGTGGAATCATCCATTGCTATTATACCTCTTTAACAGTCTGCTAAGTAAGGCCTCCCACATAGATTATATAGGGGGGACTTTGCCATAGTTGCCACGCTGGCGAGTCGGCAACTGCAATGTCTATAATGTTGAGTAGTTATCACGAAGATGCTACTGCCCACCGTCTGAGTCAGTTTCCCTCAGTCGCCTCTCACGAAACTCACGGGATAATACAAGATAGTAAATATTCTTACACCGCCGCTACATGGTGTATCGGACCTATAACAATGGTAATGAATCTAAAGTACCGTTGCATAATTGAAAGTACCAATTGAATAAAACTATATATATACGGATTTTATAGCATTTGACTATCTTATTTTTGATTCCTGACGTTTCGGGTGCTTTACAGCACCCATGGTCACTGTGGGGGAAAGGACTGAGATGTTTGACATCCCAATGTCGTAATTAGCCCGGTTACCTTCAGTTTTTGAATATTAATTATTGGTCCGACCTACGCATAACGAGCTTATCTTTGCTTAAAAAAAATTTATAACCAAAAATTAAAAATTAATATTCAAATATTAAAGGTAGCCGAGCTAACTAAGTCGTGGTACATCGAACACCTCAGTCCCCCCCCCCCCCCATCGTGACCAAGGGTGCTATAAAGCACCCGACACGTCGGGAATTAAAAATAAAATCCGTATATAATAGTTTTATTCAATGTGTAGTGTTCGCTTAAATTTAAGAAATCATTATGAAAGTACCAATGTTCAAAAATAATACCGCAAACATAGTAACTTTACCTAGTTACCTACTAAACAAGTTTGTGATGCAGTGGTGCCGTAAAGAGAGAGAGAGAGAGAGAGAGAAAAGAAAACGCCACGACACCCGTGGACTGCGTGGGTGTCGCGACAATGAAAATGCTAAGAAGATGCCGAGGCCTCCAGTAGGTAGCAGTAGGACTTACTTATTAACCCGAACATGAAATACCTATACTAGCGACAGCAAACAAAGTTTTGTATAAAAAGGGTTATTATAATATTAAGGGATTTATGGATGATAATAACCCCTGGGAAGGGTGATCGCTACCAAGCTATTTCTAATTTGTCTTGTGTAGTTAATTATAAACATGATTGTAAGCTATTATTTGAAGAAAAAACAAATAGTCCCGCTGGGTTTCTTGCTGGTTCTTCGCAGGACAGAGGTTATTTTCCGAACCAGGGGTAAATTAAAAAAGTGACTTTCAATAACTACTATTTATATTGAATAAAAAAGTTTCTGTTTCCGTTTCTATTATATACTTGACTACTGACTACATGTGGCTCACAAATAAAATTGTGTCGATGGACTGTAAAAACTTTCAGGTCAGGATCACCATAGCAAAAACCATAGTTACCATACGTTAAATAAAAGTTGTTTATTAAAGAAATCGTGGTTTTCACAGTCTTTTAAATACTAAATAATAACAATTAATAAAAACTGGGATTGCCAAACCGCTTGCCAACCGTGGTAGCTACAACAAAAACCCACCTGACGAGGTAATTTATACTCAACAATGGACTTTGATGTGCACTAAAGATTTCATTCCTGATAATCATTTGGATTATTTTGTACAGTTTTAACTTTCAAAATACTACGGTCATTTATTGGCAAAAGTAACTGAGGGTTTCTTTTTAATATCAATGGTTATTACCACAGTATAATATTGGGCTTTATTAAAATGATATTATAGTTTCAAAAACATTTTTATATAAGCAATATTGAATAATGAAAGAGGTAGAAACCACGGTCGTCCAATTTTAAAGGGTTTATACACTCGTAATTATTATGAACAGACTTATATAAAACATCATTTTAATTACATCCGCTAGGAATGCATATATGGTAACACATACATTGTAAATACTACATTTATTTAAAATGAAATTCTGGTGTACAAGGGTATTAACGGACGGCACAAAATTTTGTCAATATTCTGTTGAAAACGTGTAATTACTGGGATGGGTAGAGCCATAGATATAAAAAAGAAGTTGTTGTTTATATTTCTGTTTTTTTTTTATATTTCTATGCGTAGAGTCTAATGCAAAGATATTTAAGACCGTGAGTCTAATGAAGCTGTCCGAGGCAACTGGCTAACAGTCCCTATATCACAGAAAATGGACGATTTGATGGCTTACATAAATGAAATGCAATACGTATATAACATGTTATAAGTAGACCTACGTTGTACTGCATTATAGATACAAACTGAAAACGTCAGTAGAATCGGAGAAAGACAATAACCTCACAGAATACCATCGTAAAATGGTATAATACACATATGTCTTATATGATGTATTACGAGAACCGAATACCCTTTATATTGGCAGGAGACATTACTTCTTAATCCTTAGGGATGACGCATCCTTATTTTCATTCTTGATTGAGTGCTGATTTAGGTGCCTGTAGACCACAGTATTTACATACCATCAGGTGGGATGAGTTCTCTTCTGTCTCGTTCACCACTTGTTAAAAAAGGAAAAACTTTCCTTCATTTAAAAGAAAAAGTTGCGAAGTTTGTATAGAACTTTTTGGTTTAAATAGTGAGACGTGTTGAATTAATATGCAGAACTATAATCGTATTAAAGTAGTATATGAAACACAAAACAAATTAAAGCTATCAAAATATAATATTCTAAAATATTTAACACTTAATTGAAATGGAATTGTAAATCCTTAAATACGATGCCTAGTAATTTATACTTTAACAATCAAAACATCGACATCAATCGAACTTTACAAGGTGGTGCGCATAAAAAAATGTTATTTTTCATACCAATAACGATTGGAGGAGCCCACTTAGCTATCAATTAGCTTACGCGGGTGAATCTCATTCAGGTATGGTAAATGCAATATGGCGTTAAAATAATAAGCGAATGCTAAACAATCATCGGTTATTCTAGTATAATATTATATTGTGGAGCTGTTTTCTTAAGCCTTAGTCAAAGTTATTTTCGTTGTTAAAATTTTAATCACTTAAATAAAATTGAAATGTCTATTTGTAATATCAAAATAATAGCGTTTACTAAATGCAATATGAAAAAATATACGATATTCGTAACAAAAAAGCAAGTTTTAATTTTTTTGTCTGTGTGTCTGTTTGTTCAGGCTAATCTCCGAAACGACTGCATCGGTTTTGACTAAACTTACACTGACAAATAGATGATATTTTAAGAAGTAACTTAGGCTACTTTTATTTAAAAAAAATAGGGTTCCGTTCAAAAAACAATGAAATCCAATTGTAATAAGTACTACGAGGACAAAGTTCCACGTGAAAATCATGCGAAAATAATCTATAGAAATAAATAAAATCGAAGTTTTTGTTTGTAATTTCAAAAAGACAGCTTTTTACTAAATGCGTTTGAAAGTATATACAGTACTTAGGAATAACTTCGTGTTGAAATTATTTTACACTCTGTATTTATTTTGCATTAATTGACACATAAAAATACCGTCGAAAAGAGGACCTCATTCTTTTTTTTGGAAGTCGGTTGAAAAATTTCAAAGCAATCGCTCGTTGTGAACTATGAACAGCTATAAGAAAGTATTCTATACTTTAAGCATCCTGTAATGTTACTGACCATGTAACTGGTCTCAATACCTGTTATTGGAACCGCTAAGGCGCGACCAATAATTCGTCTCCATTACAGCTTACAAATCCACAGTTGAACAAAGTCCTCCCCGCAGACTACTTCTCAGGGAGCGATTTTGCTATAGTATAGTTGCCAGGACAGGTTGGTTGTCGCAGTTTGTAAATTTAAATTGTTACCGGGAAGATGCTCCTTACGTTCTGTTCGTTTCCTTCTGTCGCCTCTTACGACACCCACGCCGCCGCCACTACACGGTTTAAAAATTGCAATAGCAAATAATTAATAATAAAACGAATTACTTGTAAATGTCAGGGAAGAAAAATTGTAGAATATTGACGTATAGGAAAATAAAATTAAAATTGTTTGGTTTTTTAGGGTTCCGTAGTCAACTAGGAACCCTTATAGTTTCGCCATGTCTGTCTGTCCGTCTGTCCGTCCTCGCCTAATCTCTGTGACCGTTAGCACTAGAAAGCTGAAATTTGGTATATGTGTATCAATCACGCCGACAAAGTGGTACAATAAAAATTGGAAAAAAATGTTTTATTAGGGTAGCCCCCCTATATGTAAAGTGGAAAGTGATTTTTTTTTTAATTTCAATCCTAACGTGTGATATATTGTTGGAAAGGTATTTAAAAATGAATAGGGGTTTACCAAGATCATTTTTTGATAATGTCAATAATTTCGGAAATAATCGCTCCAAAAGTAAAAAACAATGTGTCCCCCCCCCCCTCTAACTTTTGAACCATAAGTTTAGAAAATATGAAAAAATCTGAAAGTAGAACTTGATAAGGACTTTCTAGGAAAATTATTTTGAACTTGGATGGAAAGTCGGAGCGCCTGCCGCGGAGCGTGCAATGTTGCACGCTCCATGTTCGCGCACGTACCCACTACCGGGAGCAGTTGCAGGAGCGCGAAGCGCTGCTAGAGCGCGAACATAATGGATACCCACCTTTAAACTCATAAGTGGGAACACTTATTGTGACGGACGGGAAACTACGGAGCCCTACACTGAGCGTGGCCCGACACGCTCTTGGCCGGTTTTTATTGTTTAATTAACTTGTAGGGTTAAATTTATTGAAACATAGTATATTAAGAGTGCTTAGTGAAATTTTATTTGTATATAGAAAAAAGGAAATCAATAAAGTACTAATATGATTATTATAATTACTTTTTAACCAAGTTTAAGCATAACGCCGTTAACATAACCGTCACCGGTTGCTGGTCTCCGCCCCCTTACATACATAACATAAACACTCACGCCTGTCACCCAGAGTGGTAAGCAGAGACTACAGACTTACATTTGACTCTCGACTCCTCCACATCCATATACCTACGTATACATGCTCGTCGGTTAAGGGTACTCTTAATTTAGCCCATTTTCAATATATCGCCAATTCGGTCGATAAACTTTCGCCTATGAATGACATCCCTTTCCTACTCTTCCGTTCACTTCTGCAACATAAAATTGAATTGTCACTCTTTCCTCATTCATTCTTTCTACATAACCAAACCACCAAAGCATTCCTTTCTTAATCCTGGTCACAGTATAATTTTGCACACCACACCCTTCTCTTATCATACAATTTCTCACCCTGTCAGATTCAGCCCTAACATTCTCCTTAACGACCGCATTTCTACTGCGTTTATTCTACTCTAGTTGTTCTTCTGCCACACCCAACTTTCACTACCATACGTTAAAGTAGGAACTAACACAGCATCCGCCCCTTTGTTGTCAATATAGCACGGATTCGAACCAAGCTGCTTGCCTCGTCGTTTATATGCGTTCAGCAAAAGAGTGGACAAATTTGCAAGCATATAACAAGAATGTATGGCTTTTATTAAAGCTTTCGGCTACATCACCACCCAGTGGGATAGTGGTCAAACACTGGCTAATAGTTAAAAAGCGGTTTAACTAAAAAAAAAAACATTTTTATAGTGTGTGTTAAACGTATAGATTCTTGTTAACTTATTAAGCCATCAGCGGAGAAGACCCGTTGTTACCGACCGAAACGCCGCTAATATCAAAGGCGTTTAATGCATAAAGAGTACAGGGAAAGCTTTTAAGAAGTGTCCTATTTTCAAGACGGCAAATTGAGTTCGCGGCGCGACGCGCTTATTTGTGATACATTATGTTGGTAGCCCGGTTGCACTCACTTCAAGGATATACGTCCGTTACACTTTGATATGAGCATTTTGAATCGCCTAATGATAATGATTTATTTACGTTTGTAACAGTTGCTTTTTTTGTAATTATATTTCACTGTTTTATTTTTTTTCCTTATGTGATATTACTGTCTGTAGTTTAAGATTATAGACCTTAGAAAAAAGTATTCTCAATATTTTTAATTATGTGCATAAATCATGGCGGTGTTTGATATTTTTTTAAATATGAGGGTGGCAAATGAGGCAAAAGTCCACAGTGGTAAATATGTCTGAAGCGAATGAACAGCAATCAATTTCGAACATAAAAATGCAGATGCATCGTCACTCCTGATCCTGAAGGCTGAGATATACCAAGCTCTGCAGCTATTTTACGGGCTCTTTTACTTTCATTGCTACTTGGGTACAGAAATACGTAAGAGGATACCAACCCGGTATATATACCTACTGTTATATCTTTTTTTCGGAAACTGTTAAGGTATGCAGTAACTATAATATTATAGTCATTACTTTGTTCTATGTTTTAAATTTTGGTAAAATGTTATAAAATATATTATTTTAAAATATGATTTCACATGTATATATCGCGGATATTTCCTATTTACCCTCTTAGTTATTTCAGGGATAAAAGTAAAATAGAAAATATTAATGTCCAGTTTAAAATTAAGGTACATATGTAGTTTGTTGAAAAACATAATCCCGGGTTATTAAAATGAAACGATATTTAAACAAAAAAAACTAGGTTGTGACCTTCTTGCAAAAAACAAAAATAAACAATAATTGATAAGTATGCACAAACACTGTCTGTGGACCACACACTGCAGATGTATAAGATGATTACAATCAAAAGCTCTACACCATCTGTGCTTAAAATTGCAAATTACAATTTGATTGGTGCCGTCGGGGGACAAACCTTCTATGCCGCCGCTACATAAAGTAATACGTGAGCTTTTTTTGTAGAATAAGGGTTACATCGAGCACACAGTCCACGGTAAGTCGAAGCTGTGGTCCATAGACATTTACTTTAATCTTTGATTAAGAATCTCGATGTAGAAGCGTTGTCACCCCCGAGAACTAACAGCCAACCTTTTTTCCAGTAAAAAGGATCTTCGGTTCTCTACACTCACCATATGAAACACAGCCTTAAGCTGCTATTTTACGCTGTTATTCTGTGAGAGCGTGGTCCTACCCCAGTAGAGCCGACCCATTCGTGCTACAATTGATATAGCTGCAGCGTGACTCTTCCACTTAAAAAAGCTTAGACCAAGGATAGTGCTCTGTTTGGCCGTCGTTAGTATATTTTTAAATAGAAATACAGGTGCTAAAAGCCTTACGTGGGCTTTTAGTAGGTGTGTCCCTATTTAGGTGACTTCTGCAGGCCATGAACACCTGGAACTGACTTATTTTATAGAATTCACATGTTATTCTTAACGAACTAAAGTTCTGCGTCCTAGCGGTGTAGACACATTGCAGATTGCCTACGGAAATGCTTAGCATAAAAATAACTTAGTCCATAAAAAGGACTATCACCTAGTATTTTTTCAACTCAAGGAATGCTATAAACATTACTTATATATTTATTAGCTACTTCAAGTAACCTATAAATGTTTATGTTCAGAGTGGTTCATAGAAATCGAATGGAGGATTATAATTTGCGACTTTTAAGGTCGCGGTGCGTATCTTTAACCACACCGTTATAACCTCGCAAAGATAGTGCTCGTTATATTCTAATTTCTATAATTAAAACTACTGTATATATCGTTTTAATAAAATACATAACATAAACAATCACGCCTGTCACCCAGAGGGGTAGGCGGAGACTACAGACTTCCATTTAGCACGATCCTGATATACCTCTCTTGCCTCTTACGCATCCATATACGCATACTTAATTTGGCCCATTTTTAGTATATCGCCAATTTGGTCGACAAACTTCCGCCTACCCTTTTCGACTCTTCCATTCACTTCTGCAACATATATTTGCTTGGTCAGTCTTTGCTCATTCATTCTTTCTACATGACCAAACCACCGAAGCATTCCCTTCTTATTCCTGGTCAACGTATCACCTTGCAAACCACACTCTTCTTTCATCACACAGTTTCTCACCCTGTCACTCAGATTCAGCCCTAACATTTTTTTTATAGAAGAGGGGGCAAACGAGCATGTGGCTCACCTGATGTTAAGTGACTACCGCCGCCCATGATCAACGGCAACACCAGGGGAATTGCAGGTGCGTTGCCGGCCCTTTAGAAAGGAGTAAGCTCTTTTCTTGAAGGTCCCCAATACATATGGTAAACATACTCCTTAGCGACCGCATTTCTACTGCATTTATTATACTCTCGTGCTTCTTCTGCCACACCCAACTTTCACTACCATACGTTAAAGCAGGGACTAATACAGCATTATGAATTGCCATACGTGCCTGTTTTGACACATTCTGACTTTTAACAATAGAGTGTAGAGCCCCATTTACTTTATTTCCTGCATTCACTCGTCGTTCAATATCCTTATCATATCTCCCATCCCTGCTACATTCCAGGCCTAGTGTGAGAGCAGTCATGGCCTGACTTTTATTCCAGCCGTTCGCCTTCATAACAGCCTCGAACTGGATTTTGTAGGCTGACCAAGACGAAGTCCCGTCGAACGGTGGACTATTTGAACCCACGCAGCGAAGGTGTAGTAGCTACTACGGGAGCTGTAGTTCCATCCCCAGTTTGAGTTCGTCCAGTGATTTTTTAACTTTTATGATTAAGTGTTAACAAATTGATATTAACATGATAACTGTGTTGTTGCAGAAATCATTGAGCTTCGATGAAAATACCTATAAACGGTATTACTACTCACCACTCTCCCCTCAAGAAGAGAGTGATGACATCGTCATTAATAATAACACATGCGATGGTGGAAAAAGAAAATCGCACATCCCAAATATACGAACTCATCCACTTGCTCAATTAACTCTCCTTCTATTCTTATTTCACATACCATTTTGCTTTCTTCTCTTTCAAAAACCATCACTTTCGTCTTACTTGCGTTCACTTTCATTCCCCTTTCTATTAATGACCTGTTCATTAATGTAACCATCATTTGCAACTCGGCCGCCGACGATGCAAGTATGACTTGATCATCGGCGTACAAAAGGCATTTGTTGGTTAACTCACCCATTCTTAATCCGCATTCTTCAACTTTCAAATTTTGCAAACAACTGTCCATAAATAGGTTGAACAACCACGGGGAAGCCACACAGCCCTGTCTGACACCTTTATGGATGCCAAACCAGTCCGAGTAGGCCCCGTTGATTCTAACACAAGCACTCGAGTCCCTATACAGAGACTTTAATGCCTGTATTAAACCAGCGCTCAACCTAAATGCGTTCAGCGTTTGCCATAACACATCACTGTCCACTCTGTCATAAGCCTTTTCCAAGTCCATGAACGCACAAAAAACTTTTTGGTTTTTCACCAAAAACTTCTCCGCGATCATGCGCATGGAAAAGACTTGATCTGTACACTCCATTCCCTTTCTAAATCCCGCTTGCACATCCCAAATTTTTTTGATCAGTTTCTTTCATAACTCTTTCACTTCGTACCTTAACTACATACATAATGATTTCTTATATTTACGCGAACACTACACATGATTAAAACTACTTTTACGGATTTTATCGCGTTTATTTTTGCTTTTAATTACTTTTATTTTTAATTCCCGACGTTTCGGACGCTTTCCAGCACCCATGGTCACAGGGGACACAGTTTAACTACATACAATTTTCCCACATTTTTTTTTAATTTCGTTTTAATAAAATAATAATGTTTATTTCAGATATACATATCTATTACTAAAATAGTTTTTACTAAAATAGTTTATGTAGATATATAATTTACACAAACTATTTTAGTTAAAAAATATTATAATAAAAAATAAATTATATCAATGAGACAAGAGTAATCAGTTAAAAAGTTACTTCATTTAGATAAAACTTTGAATTTAGTTTTAACGGTGTAGCAGTGGTGTAATATTTCTGTGAAATCGTTTACCACCGGTGATTTTTCCGGACCGATACGACTTAGGGACCTTCAAGAAAAGAGCTTACTCCTTTCTAAAAGGCCGGCACCGCATCTGCAATTGCCCTGGTGTTGCAGTTATTCATTCATGGGCGGCGGTAGTCACATACCATCAGGTGAGCCGTATGCTTTTCCCCTATTCTTTAAAAATTAAATAAAAAGTCTACTTTCCCGTATCGTCCCGTGGGTGTTATGAAAAGCGACAGAGAGAAACTGAAACGGGGTATGGGTAGTATATGTAGTATATAGGGCATTCTCCTGATTACAATTAAAAAAAAACTGCGGTTGCCAATTCCCCAACCTGGGAACTATAGCGAATGTCTACTCGATGAGGCAGTCTATGGGGGAGGTCTTTGTTCGGGGGCTTAGATTAGCCGTTTGAGTAACTCTAGATTTCGCTTATCGGAATTTGCGGACGAAGTATTATGATTGGCGACTATTGGAGCTGAGAAACCTGATCGTGTTACAACGGTTGCAAGAAAGATGTACACTTATTTTTATATGTTAAATAAATGGAGACGAATGCGGTCGAATGTTGACATCTAACTCCAAACAACTCATCAGCAATTATTATAGGAATATAACAAGAATATTCACGTACGAGATTCACTGAAATTCTAATCCAAGACTCGAATATATCATATGAGCGATCATATACCTCCAGCGTAAAATAGCAGCTTAATACTGTTGTGTATCGTATGATGAGTGTATAGATCTGGAGATCCTTTTTTATTAGAAACGAAGCATTCCATCTTAGTCCTTCGGGATGACAACCCATCTGCAATTAGATTCTTAATCGAGGATAAATATAGATGTCTATGGGCGACAGTATCCACTCATTCTATAGAAAAAAAATGAATCTATGTTTAACGTAAAATAAATGACCGATATATACGATATTAAGATATCTATGTTTTACTAGGTGGTAGTTTTAATAGGTTCTTTTACGGCCAGGAGTCTATCTGGGTAAGTACGAACCTCTAAACTATTTTTCGCTACTTAAACTGCTGTGTTCCCGTTTAGTGGGTAAAGAGAAGAGGTATGATGTATACCTCGATCGATACTAGAGATATGATATTAAAGAATGTGTTCATTTCATCTTAGCCCTCAGAGGTAACAACGCATATGTAGTCTTTTTGCTGGAAATTAGTTGCTTATGTCCGTGGGTTACAGTAGCGATTTACAATAAGGTGGATTTTAACTCCATTTGTCATGTCAGTTCAATTAAAAAAAATATGTTAAAAATTTGCAGCAAAATAAAAGCTAGATGAAATATTATAATTTTGAAATCGCAAGGCACTTATAATTCTGATGATAAATCAAAAATACGCTAGCACTATATTTTTACCTAAAGTAAAATAACTTACGAGTATAAATCAGTTTATAAAAATACTTCACACATTATTTTCATGTTTATAACATGTTCATGTTAATAATTTTAAGAATAATAATTTGTTTTATTTGCTTTAAAATCCGGTGTGGTTTCTTTCGTAATGTGATTATATGACTGAAAATTAATACCTTAAGCTAGCGGAAATAAGCAGCGAGAAAATCGTTAAAGAAGATCCATAACTAATGTTAAAATAATGCTACTTAACAACTACTTTTATATAGTTTGAAGTTATTCCGTGCTCGTAAAACGGAGAAATGATCAATGTCCAAAATAATGACAAGACTCCCGTTACACAGGAGACAAAAGAAAATGATTTTCAGCGATTAGATTCAAAATTTTATCGTTTTCACAATACGTTATTTGCTTTGTAAGTTAAACACAACTTGTTATGTATTAGCATTTAAGTTAAGCGCACCTACTTAATTTTTTTTAAGTTTTCTATGAAATTTAACACAAACCTGTAATTATAAAAGAGAAAGACATTAGAATTTAAAAAAAATAAAGACATTAGAGTTAGAATTAAAAGTATTGTTGACAAAACAGCACTTACTTTTGCTACTTTTAGAAGTTTTGGAGTATTATATCGCACAACTTGTAAAGTTAATTTTACTTAAACTTTTTAAAAGAAACTTTAAAAAGTTGTTAACTTAACAGCCAAATAGTGGCCGCGTAAAAGATAAACCTAAACCGAAAATATTGTCCTAAAAATAAATATTTAGTCAAATTCTTTAAATGCGCGCTGTAAAATATGCACCGTAAAGTTATAAATTGTGTGCAACAAGCGCAAACCGGCTCTGTCGGTTCCAGGTTTATTATTTTTAGCTAGGTCAGCTCAAATGGTTAGTGACCAAGTGGATGCTAACTTCGGGAACAGCCGAAAGAAATTCGCGGACGCCGAAAAAGTTCTTAAAAGTTTCCAAAGTGTTTGGAAAGTTGACTTACCTGGACAAGCAGAGTGAGTGCTAGAAGGAGGGCTGTGGAACAGGCCCTCATGGTTGTGAGTTAGTGCTGGACTGGATGGTTGAAGTTTGCGCGGGATGCGGCGAGTGCGTAGGCACCGTGCGTGCCTCGCAAGCGTCGGACCGCGAATGGTGTTCGCGGCGTTTCGAACTACCACGGCTCTACGTAGCGACTCCGTCAGCGGATGCTTACAGCGGACTTGCGCTTTAATATACTTCGTTGCTGAACTTTTTGTGACAATATTCATAACAATCCTCAACATTTGCAAATTGACAAGCACAAATTCAAACACAAAATGTAGAGATGCTACTTTTTTAAATTAATGAACTGTGATTCTAATATTAAAGAAATTAATCACAATAATTTCATTTTGAAATTAAAGACTACGCGAGGTTTTAGGTCATACGATAAGAAGTGATACAAGAAAGCTGAATTACGAGATAGAGTTAAATTATGTGAAGCACATCTAATAAACTTATTACAATATATTATATTATTAAAATAGAATGGAATAGAATTATTTCCCATAAATAGATAATGTAAGTAATCTTTAATAGATAATATTAGGTTTTTACCTATGAAATTGTCGTTTTTATGAAATATGTCAACGAATTTTTTTCTATATTTTTTATTTCTATTAATCAAAGTAACCACCCATGCAAACGACGCATCTTTGTCAACCCGGTGGCAGTTTATTACTACCCTTCTCGAAGAAATCAGCTGGACGGGAGGCTACAAATTATTCAAAGGCATTTTGTACCGTCTCTCGGATATTTAATTTTTTTTCCTGCTCAAAATAATCTAAATTCTAGAAAAAGTTGAAGTCTATAGGCGCAAGGTCTGGTGAGTACTGCGGATGACGGAGAGTTTTCAACCCCAACTCTTGTAACTTTGAAACCATCTGTTGTGCAGTATGATGTCGCACGTTATCGCGCAGGAGCAGCGGGAACCAGCGATTGACCAAAGCTGGTTGGAGACGTGCGAGCTTCTCCACCATCGTGTTCAGTTTTTCACAGTACACATCTGCAGTAATGCTCATACCGTTTAGTAAGAAGCTGTGACGCTAGACTACACGCTAGGCGCTAGACCACCAAAAAGTGATCATCACTTTTCTAGCGGCAAGTTTTCGTTTAAGTTATTGTTTAGGTGCTGACCCAGGATCAAACCAAATTGCTGAGCGCTTGCGATTACCAGACAGAGTTCATTTTACGTCGCATATAACACTGCTGTTCAAAATTCCTTCGTAAAATCTGCCTGTTGAGCAGTGCAAGGCGCACTTCGCGCTGGCGACCATTGAGTTCGTGGGGCAACCATTTCTTTTTACGTTGCTAATCTGATGCAAATGGACCAATATTGTTTTGATACTAACGTTGAAAACTGATCCTTATTCAGCCATAGATTGAGTATCATTAGCCTCCACAATTGCCTTTAATTCGTCATTTATGACCAAAGTTTTCGGATGACATCGGAGCTCATTTTTCAGGTCGAAATTTCCAAAAGGGAAGCAGGCAAACCAACAACAGGTGGTGTGTTCGTTTGTAGTATTCGCTCCGTAAACGTCGTTGATGTCACGTGCAGCTTGTCCTTCGTTGCTGCTATGACAGTACTCATATTCCATTACTCGAATTTTCAACGTATCCATGATGACGAAAAAGTCAAATGCGATGAAAACGTAACGCTAATCAATAAACAAATGACTAACTTTGAAAAAAGAATTACATGTTTTTAAAATAAAATCAATTTGAAATTAGAATTCTTAACCAAACAAAAAATATTTTGAATTAAAATGGCTAGTAGTGCAGAACGGCAATTTCATAGGTTAAGACCTATTTTAAGACTCAGGCCGCACATACATATACGTGCTAGAGCCATGCTGTAGCTAAGCTCTACCACGTATATGTTTTGCAGAAGAGAGCCATAAGAACTATTTATAACCTTAAACCGAGAGAGTCTCTTAGAAAAAAAATTAAAGAAATAAAAATATTAACTTTGGCCTCTCAGTATATCTATGAAAATTTTATGTATGTTCATATAAACAAAGGTTGTTTTTGTAAAAAAAAGTGTTATACACTCTTTTAACACTAGGAACAAACACAAACTAATGATACCAGTTTCTCGACTCCATAGAGTCAGTAATTCATTCTTGGGGCAATGTATACGCTATTACAATAAAGTCCCTGAAAACATAGAAACCATTACCAAGTTTATTTATTTAATTAAACAAAAACAATTATATATAAAGGGTTATTATAATATAAACGAATACATGGTTGATAATAACCCCTCGAAAGAGGTGGTCGCTTTCAAGCTGTTTCTAAAATAAATTTTGTAAGTAATTTGTTACCATTGACATTGTAAAATTATTTTTCTAACCTCCCGCTGTGTTTCTTGCTGGTTCTTCCCAGGACAGGGGTTTTTTTCAAACCACTGGTAAAGTAGAAAATGACTTTCAATGAGAATTGCAACATGTAATCTATATTGAATAAAAAATCATTCTATTCTATTCTATACTATGGTTCTAGCACGAATGAGTCGGCTAAACAGGGGAAGACCCACGCTTTTACGGAATACCAAAGTGAAGTAACAGCTTAATGCTATTTCGCATCACTTTTTACGGGAGATGAGGCATTCCATTTTAGTCCTCAGCGGTAAAATCTCATTTTTTTATTTTCATTCTTCATCTAGATTGGATTGATATTTATGGATCAGATGGGTTGTGTTTTTACTTTTTATAGAATAAAGGTGACAAACGGGGACACAGTCCATTTCATGGTGGTAGGTGGATGCTGTGGCTACATTTTTTTTACATTTATCCTCGATTAAGAATGAAAACGCAGATGCATGGTCACCCTTGAAAACTAAGATAGAATGCTCCACTTCCAGTAAAAAGGCTCTACGATTCTCTACACTCACCATACGAAACGCAGCCGCATGAGCCTTTTATGCTGGTACTCCTGGTAGTCCTACCCCAGTCAATAACTCGCTGCAGCGTAGCTCTACCACGCTAATGTGTATGTTCGTTGGTCACTCTTATTATATAAAGAAAAACATTTCATGAATGAGATAAAAATTTTAGTATATTTCTTGACGAGCCTTCCTAGCGCAGGGGTAAAGTGCTCGCCGTAGATCTAAAAATACCAGCAAACCGGGTTATAACGAAATGTTACTTGTAATTTTTAAGCGATAGTAGAAGTGTTGATTGCATACTCAGAAAGTTGAATGTTGGATCCAACAGTCGACCACTATTGTACACCATTCCAAATTTATGTATCTAAGCTGACTTGGAGTGGTTTGCGGGAGTCACCTTAAGCTTTGCCGCCCAATAAAAACAAAACTAAGATGACGACAGAGATAGAAAAAAAAACAAAGTCATATACTATAGCTAATATATTAAGAAAACAATAATACCAAACAAGCTTTAGTGTGTGGCAGTAATCAGGAACACTTAAAAAAATCAACTTAAAAAAACTAACTACACTATACATTACTACTAAAATCGACTAAAATATTTATGGTGCCAGCAACTTATCTGTTCAGTTTACAGAGTCGCTAGTGGAGTGCTTACTATTGCCATTTAAGAAATTCGCCGAGGAAATAGGTGACTACATATTCATTAGGTACACATAATATAAAATAAAACAAATTTCGTGTTAATATATTAAAATTAGTGAGAATTAGTGTTATTATATATATTATTTATATTTTATAAAAATGTCATTTACAAAATGGCGGCCTTAGTTCCAATTTTGTCCACCTGAACAGATAAGTTGGTGGCACTATACTTTAATTTCAACTGTTAAAATGTTGTCGATAAAGCAGCACCCGTTTGACCTTTTATTATTTGATTGACTGATGACGAGCTATCGTATTAAAGAGCCATCTATGCCAACAACGCTATAGGTTTTGAGTTATAAGTATGTGAACATATTAGCCGGATGACCATTTTACCCTCACGTACTATATAGTAATGTTAATAACGTTACTAGTTTTTTTTATTGGTACGTATAACGACGCATTTCACCTTTGTCCTCAGCGGGGACAACGCATCTGAATTTTGATTCTTAATTTTCACATTGATTTTTTACGTGGGAAAGCCACGCTACAGCTAGTATGGTTGTAGCATGAATGGGTCGGTTAGACCAGGGAAGGACCACGCTCTCACAAAATATAAGCGTAAAATAGCAACTTAATGCTGCTGTGTTTCGTATGGTGAGTTTAGAGAACCCGAGACGCGTTTTACTGGAATCGACGCATTCCATCTTAGTCCTCAAGAGTGACAACGTTTCTGCATTTTGATTCTTAATCGAGGTTAAATGTAGATGTCTATGGGCCACCGCATCCACCTACCATCAGGTAGACTGTGTGCTCGGTTGTCACCCTTATTCTCTAAAAAAAAAGGTTAAATGCAGATTGTCTATATATTACGTGCTTGTTGGTGAAAAAAAAAAGTGAGGAAGTCTGCATGTCTGCGAATAAAAATATTTTGAATACATGTGAAGCTATACGCACTGGTTCAACGTCGACCACCTATTTTCTAACAGCTCAATAACCGCCTAGAAATGAGTGGAGGTCTATGCCCAGCTGTGAGTATGTAGTAACTTTGGTAACTTAATTTTTCTTAAATTTAAAGGCGACAATTAAAATAAAGCTTATATTATCTTTTATCTTCCATATACCATATATTATATTATCATTTATAACCCATATCGTTCGAAGCGGGTACATAAAGGGCGCAGATGGAAAATGAAACAGCAGCATCTTCTTGATAACAACTCAAAATAATAAAAAATTCGATTGCCAACCCGCTTGCCAGTCCTGGCAACTATGGCAAAACCCTTCTATGTGGTAATCCATGAGGGCCCATATCCATCTTTATTTTCCGTTCTTTAAATTGCAAATTATGCGGGAGAAATGACTACCTAGCAATAGAAAATCTTTTTAAGGCGGAGTGTTCGAAAAAATATTTTTAATAAAAAAGGCACAAATTTACGCCTTTTAAAAAATCTGCAATCGAAAGTATAATCTCACCTGTATGTAAAGTAGGCTGTTTGAAATGCGTGCAGGGAAATGCTCCCTCTCTTTCACACAGCCACAGTATAAAAGGAACAGTAGGTGTTAATGAAAAAAAAAAAGAAATGCTAAGAAACTCTTTCTTTGAACTATTTAGCGATCCTGACCCAATTATCAGAGCACCACGTTGGTTCCGGATTCGAACCCATACCAAATTACTACCTAGACATTAAAAAAGAATTTCGACTTACGAATTATTTAGTCACTTCCTCTGATATTGGCACCCTACATATTATCAGATAAGGAATGCAGAGACGTCTCTTCATTTACACTTGCATGATTCTTGCAATTTACGAAGTCGAACGGGCTTTACTCGTGATTGAATATATGTAGTCTTATTGCGGAAAGGAGGCCGGGGGGGGGGGGGGGCGCATTAAATCATGTAACTCCTACGCACACTCAATAGTCCAAAGTTGAATACTCGTCAAATAAAACAACATTAATCTTTCAATCACCCCATTAGTAACACATTTTTGATAAAAGAAAATTGTGATTTGCAAGATTACGTTATTGTGATCAGGGTTAAAAAAAGAATGCTTCGGTGGTTCGGTCATGTAGAAAGAATGAATGAGGAAAGAGTGACAAAGCCAATTTATGGTACGAAAGCTTATCGACCAATATGGCAATATATTGAAGATGGGCCAGATTAAGTCTATGTAACCGACGAACATGCATAAGTAGATATATTATTTACTTAAAGGATGCGAGAGATATGAGTCAGCGTCCATGCAGCATGCCAAATGTGAATTTCTTAATCTCTGCCTACCCCTGAGTGACAGGCGTAAGTTTTTATGTTATTTTATGTAGTAACATATATAACAAAAAATCCGATATGTACTCACGTCTTAAACCTTTCTCGCTTATAGTGGAGTGCGGTCATAGTGGCCCATATCACGGTTACTACGAACGGCAGTCCCCAACCCACAGCGTAGTACACCAAATAAGATATGCGCTCTCTTAAAGCGTTCGCTGTTACAACATTATGCAAGTACAGCCCCTCAATGAACATCCACATAAACATGACGGTTATGGCGTACTCCAAGAGCACGTATGACGATTCGCAAAGATAGGGCATATTGTCAATTCCTCGCGATTGAATATATAAATGCATAATGCGATAGTGAGTGTCTGACGAAACGATATTTTTCTTCGTTATTATGAAAACGCATCTTCCAATTTTTTTACTGTTAAAAACTACACCAACTATATGCTGGTTCTATAAAATGTATTCAAAAATTTTACAAAATAATTTATTGTAAAGTAAAATATGTTTAAAAAAGTCCCGCTGGGTTTCTTACTGGTTCTTCCCAAGAAAGACGGTTTATTTCCTAACCAGTGGTAAAAAATGACTTTCAATAAGTATTACGCAACAACCTATATTGAATAAAAACCTTTCGTTTCATTTCATTTGAAACATTACGTCTTACTCCTCAGTGGTGACAAAGCTCCTTAAGCCTTTTTTTGTTTAAAATTGGCTGCATGTGTGCATGCACTGCAATAGACACATAACATCAGGTAGACTATATATTCATTTGTCACGCCACTTTTATATAAACAACATAAAACACTTCCATGGTTGCAATCAAAATTGTCCAGAGACGTGTAAAATGATTTCCGCGATGGCGTTACATCAGGATTGACAATGTTCTGTATGCAAGCACAATTCCCCGACATTTCCATCTCCCATAATCTATAGCAGTTTAATATAAGTAAAATAAATATTATTCCCAATCAAGGCTTAATTTTTCAATAACCTTATGAAGGTTGTTCATTATATATCAAGATATATATATATATATATATATATATATATATATATATATATATATATATATATATATACATATAAATATAAATATATATATATATATATATATTGGGTGTGTTTAGCAGAAAAAAGTGCTCGGTAGCGCTTGTAAGCAAAATGGCGAAACTATACAGTTTTCGGCCAGGACACGTTTGCTAACTTCAGTAGCGCTAACACAATCCGCCATTTTGCTTATTTTTTTGTTTGTTTTGAAGTAGAGTTTATAAATTGTTTTGTGCAATTAGTTTCAAGTAATATAATGACATGAATAAACATATTATACATGTTATTAAAAATTCATGATTGGTAAGTTTTTAATATGAATACTATTTACAAACATATATTTAAATTAGGTTAGGTTCTCCGGCTAAAGTTACTTAGTGTCCTAGAGAAAAATAGCTATTTACGATTTGACAGCGCTTACCGCTTACGATCGCCATTTTGCTTACAAATGCTTCTTAGCGCTTTTTATGCCCAATACAGCCATTATGTCTCAGATATACCAGGTAATGATGTTTTCCTTCACCACCGAGCGAGTGGTAAACCATCACTCAAAATTGCATTTAACAACTACTTTTGTGCAAGCGGGGATCGAACCTGGGTTGCTCACCTGTTGTGTACGACTAAAAACAATAGAAGCGAATTAAAAATTACAATTTTATGAATAAAACGGTTCAATTGTTCCTCTTTTATATTCAGTTTCAGTTCAGGTTATAATTTATTTATTTATAACTTTTGCCTGACGACAAAAATGTGCTCTAACGTTATTATTAATTAAATATTAGTTAGACTTAACTAATATCTAATACGAATAAAATATATTTAAATTACTAAATGTAATTTTAAGTATTGCATAAAATTGTTCCAACTATTTTTAATTTCACATTCAACATCTACAAAATACTAGAATAATAATTGTTTCCTTTTTCTGCACTCTAATACGGAATCTTTTGTTAAAAATGTCAAAAAAGGTGAAAAAATAAATAATAAAAAATATCTAAGTATCCAAAATGCATGGCGGGAAAATCATTAAAGTTGCATTACTGTGTCCTGAACTGTGGCAATTCGGACTCAGGCCGCATCTGAGCCTCAGACTGCTTTGCAAAGTTCTATGACCCCTCTCCTGCGCTTATCATATTGCAGCACTTAAAACTGGAGAGGCTTAACTTCGCTAATAATATTTACCAAATAAGTCCATATGGGTGTGTAATAAGGACTATTCGCGCTGAAAGCGGTAATTCAGTGGCTGATAAAAAGGTATTTATTCACTCATCGTTCCCAATTTCTTTGCAAGGTCCACAATAATAAAGGCACAAATGTGTTACTTACTGTTTTTTCTTGAACACGGAAGATGGCTCGGGTAAACATGAGCCATTTGAAATCGCAAAAGAGTGACACTAAAAGTCTATAAATAAATCGGATCAACAATAATATTCTTTGTATGGTTTGATAATTGTAGGTAAAATATGTTAAAATTATTAGTGCGTCAGTCATCTTTTTGATAAATCTTTCACTAACATTTGCGCATAAAGGTGTCAGGAAGATCTTCCCAAGTGTGATTTGTTTTCTGTTTTTGTTGTCCAAACATAAAAAATTACTTTTATTCTAAAATCTTGTGTTCGATTTGAAAGGCTAAGAAAAACAGTATCTTTAAGTAAAACTCATTTAATTAATGGTGGTTAGTGGTTTTTTTTTTGAGAAGAGGGGGCAAGCGAGCATTCGGTTCACCTGATGTTGAGTGTCTACCGCCGCCCATGTACATCCGCAGCACCAGGGGAATTGCAGGTGCGTTGCCGTTTTTTTAACAACGCATTTTTTGGTAACAACGCATCTGTGGCCTTTTTGTATGAAGTTAGTTACAGTTGTCGATAGACTAAAGTAGTTACCTGCCATAATGCATAGAATTTTCTCTATGCCATATAGTTAGTCATGTCAAATATTTTAAATTGAAATACATTGAAAATATTTAAAATTTTAAATATTGCAAATTTATAAAATGCTATGCTCCATAACCTTCAGAACCTCAGAAATGAGAGAAGACTTGTGCCTAAAAATAAAATGTAAAAAAAGTCTTCATGATGATCATTGCAGCCCATTAAGTGCACTGCTGAACATAGTCCTTCCCCAAGGATTGCCACATAACACGGTCTCAAACTTCTTCTACTTCCTGCACGCCAGGCCATCATTCCATGTAGCATCCTCTCTACACTTCGCTTACCAGTACGTGGATGCTACTCTCGAATTTTTCTTCCTTAACCTTAAACGTGCTCAGCAAGCTATAAAAGGGAGGGCTACGCTCGGAATTTCTCTTTTTTTATAGAAAAAGGGTAACAAACGAGCACACGGTCCATCTTATGGTAAGTGGATGCTGTGGCCCATATACATCTACATTTATCTTCAATTAAGAATGCAGATGCGCTGTCAAATCTGAGGACTAAGATGGAATGCCTTGTTACCAGTAAAAAAGGGTCTCTGGTTCTCTACACTCACCATACGCAACACAGCAGCATTAAGCTGCTATTTTACGCTGGTATTCTGTGAGAGCTGTGGTCCTACCCCGGTCGAGCTGACCCATTCGTGCTGCAACTACTATATAGTTGCAGCATTGCTCTACCACGTAAAAGTATAATGATATTAATAATATAAAATTAATGATATTATTATTATAATGATATTATTAAAAAAACAAATGGGGTTTCATTTCCTGGAAAGACATTTAGATAATAATTTACACACATAGACACATCGTAACTACATTTTTTTATAGGAGTGGGGCAAGCGAGCATGCGGCTCACCTGATGGTAAGTGACTACCGCCGCCCATGAACAGCTGCAACACCAAGGGAATTCCGGATGCGTTGCCGGCCTTTTAAAAAGGAGTGGGCTCTTTGCTTTAAGGTCCCTAAGTCGTATCGGACCGGAAAAGTCTCTGATGTTAATCGATTCCACAAGGAATTCTGGTGTCAAATTAGATTGATATCTGAATTGATCTAACTTTTAACACTTTTACTGTGTAATTTATTTTCTTTAAGATTAATTTAAAACTAGCCGACCATTATTAATAATAATATAATGATAATATATATCTGATAGCAATAAACCAGTACCTATAACCTAAGTAACCTGTTAAAAAATAAAAATCTTGCATTTACGTCAAACTGTGAGTGTTTAGTGTTCTGGAAAACGAGATAGAATCTCACGTAAGAAGTGGGAGGTTATATGGGGGTAGGGGTAGTCAAAAATTTCCAAAATTATCCTTACGTTATTAATGAATGGCCCCTTAACCAATTTAAACAGAAGGATTGAAAGCAGACGTGATACCAGTTAAAATAGAATAGACGTCTATTTTAATTAAGATTGCAGTTGAGCTTTGACAGTCATAATTCTTGAATTGAAAGTTCAAAATTAGATTTACGGTAAACTTATACATATGTATTCTATCAAATAATGTAAGAACAAATTACTAAATACGGCTAGTAAATATCGATTGCAAATTAAATTAGTGGATATAAAGGCACATCTTGGTACAGTGATCATTACACAAACTGATAACAAAAACCAAAGTTTAATATTCCTAAAATATATTTTAAAATTTGTTTTTTTATAAACATAACGTATTTTCTTATATAATATATTATTATGTTTACTCGTATACGTATAAAAATGAATAACCTTGTCTTGAAAACAGTGTTGGATAACTTTTGTCACTTCTTCATTTTATCTCATTTTAACATTCTTTGTTTATTCATGATCTTCTAACTGCACCATATACTTTTTTTCCACATACTCGTATTGATAGAAATTAATTTTGTTCACTAGCACAATATAAACATGCAACGTATGCAAAATGGTAATGATTTCAATTGTACTACAGCTGTGATAAATTTTTTTGTTTTATATCACCCTCATAGACAGAAATAATAAAACTATCTAATTTCCATACAATTACGCCATAAAAATTTGTTTTAGAATGGAGTTTGCATACACTATTCTCCAGAAATAAGATTTGATTGATACTATAATAACACTTAGAGCTTATTAAGCAAGTAACAGCATGCGAAAAACAGCTTCTATTCAGCTTTAATGATAAAATCAGATTGAAGTGTTAAAAAATATTTAAAATTGTATGCTAGAGTTTTCGTATTTCGATTGAAATCCTAAGCCTATAACTTAGATCCCATAATATAGACTTTATACAGCTTGAGCTGTAATAATTAATTAAACATTTTTATGAGCAACACCCTTATACGGCTCTAAAATAACTCTAAGTACTATGTAGGCTGGTATGTTGAAGTTCATAACCCTTGTGTGCTGCATGGGCAGTACCGGTTGCAGCCTATGGTGAACACCTATATTCAGCAGTAGTCTTGTGACGACCTTTAATGATTAAGATTATGGTTATGTACGCATTTAAGCAGAAGTAAGTAATTAAGTTAAGCAGAGGAGGGTTTATCGAGCAGGCTAACTAGAGATAAGATCACAGGGAGGCTAAGTTTCGATGTAAGAGATTCGGGGTCAATAATTTCACAACAATAGTCCGAATCTCTGAACACTAAGTTACGCAGCATTCCAAAAACATTTAGGTCACATGCTTATCACATTTCCGGTAAAACATTGCCGAGGTTGAATGCAGTAGGGATGACATCACGTGTGATATAAGACATATATTGCATATCAATGATTTAGTTTTTCTACGGCTCGGCTTGGCGGGAAAAAAATCACCATCATCCTTCACAGATATCTACCGTAGTTAAATCTTTGTTTCAGAGAGCACGAGGGAACTGTAACAGTATAAACCTGGCCGCCGAGCACGTCAAGCAAGTTTTGAATAACAACAAGCTTCTGGTCCCGCACCTACGTCACAGTGAACATGTGAAACCGGCCACAGTCGAGCGTCTACCTGCTGTACTACCATATGTCAGAGGTATCACTGACAAGATTAGCTACATCTTGAAGCGTGATTCCACTAAAGCATATTTCAAGCCGCCGAAGAAGATTGGTCAGTTTTACCATCAGTCAAGTGTAATGTCCCCCACATTACACTTGACTGATGATAAAATGGGACAACATCATGATGCAGAAGTGTACAAGCTTGATTGTGAATTTGGTCTCTTTTACACGGGACAAACAAAACGATCATTAAAAACCCGCGTTAAAGAACACATAGCTGATGTAAAGAATCGACGGAAGTCTGTAGTCTGGGAACCCGTACAAGATCGCGCCCGTAAGTACATCAGATTTGATAGGCCACAAAACTTCGCTAAAGAACACCGATTCCTTCCAAGGATGATTCGCGAGGCTATTGAAGTTAAAAAACATCAATAGAGAACACTTCAATAGAGAAGATGACTGAGTGCTTCTGTCTGCTTGGGGTCCTATAATTAATAAAATTAAGTCCCAGCCCAAGCATACAACTGCAAGACTTCAAGATACTATAAGTTCATACTGCGTGGATCGGAACAAAAATTAATAATTTTAATCTTGAGGTAGGCGTTGTTAACTATGACATTGGGACGTCCTCACTAACACCCCCCCCCCCCCGTGACCACGGGTCCTGTAGAGTGCTCGAAACTTCAGGAATATAAAATGAGTTGATATACGTGATATAATACGTAAAAACTAGTTTTATTTAAATGTGTAGTGTTTGAGTAAACATAAGAATATTTTTCATTCATTCATTACAGCCCTTCACAAGTCCACTGCTGAACGTAGGCCTCCCCCAAGTAACTCGACTTCCTGCATGTCTTACCAGGTCGTCACTCCATCTAGTGGGGGGTCGCCCTGCACTACGCCTACCGGTACGAGACTGCCACTCGAGAACCTTTCTTCCCCATCGGTTATCGGTTCTTCGAGCTATATGGCCGGCCCATTGCCACCCCAGCTTACTAATCAGTTGGGCTATGTCGGTCACTCTGGTTTTACAGCGGATATCCTCATTTCTGAGTCTATCACGCAGAGAAACTCCGAGCATAGCCCTCCCCATAGCTCGCTGAGCGACCTTGAGCGTCCTCATACGGCCAGCAGTGAAGGACCACGTCTCTGATCCGTAAGTCATCACTGGCAACACGCACTGGTTGTACAGCTTAGTTTTCAGGTTTTGAGGTATACCTGACGAGAAGATGTGTAATTTCCCGAAAGCTGCCCAGCCGAGTTGAATCCATCGGTTGACCGGTCGATTGATCGGTCGAAGTTGGACTTACCTAGTCAGACTATTTGCCCCAGGTAAACGTACTCGTCAACAACTTCGAGCATAGTGCTACCAACAACTACCGGCATAGGTGTGACACGGACATTAAACGTGATCTTTGTTTTGTCCATGTTCATCTTAAGACCTATCCATTGGGAGACACCATTGAGGTCATTGAGCATAGTGCCAAGTTCCTCCAGCGATTCTGCCATAGGGACTACATCGTCGGCAAATCGAAGGTGAGTGATGTACTCGTCATTGATGTTAATACCGTATCCTTTCCAGTCCAGTAGCTTGAAAACGTCTTCCAACGCAGCGGTGAAGAGTTTCGGGGATATAACGTCACCCTGTCTTACACCTCTCTGCAGTTGGATAGGTTTCGAACTCTGGTTCTATACTCGGATAGCCATTGTAGCCCTACTGTACAAACACTTCAGCACTTCGATATACCGACAGTCAACTTGGCACCGCTGAAGGGACTGTAGCACCGCCCAAATTTCGATGGAATCAAAGGCTTTCTCATAGTCCACATACGCCAGGCAAAGTGGCAGATTGTACTCTTCGGTCTTCTGTACAATCTGCCGCAGTGTATGTATGTGGTCTATGGTATTGAAACCTTTTCGGAAACCGGCTTGTTCGGGAGGCTGGAAGTCATCGAGTCTACGTGCGAGACGATTCGTAATGACTCTCGAAAACAGCACGTATACGCGGCTCAGAAGCGAAATCGGTCTGTAGTTCTTCAAGAGAGCGTTGTCGCCTTTCTTAAAGAACAAGACCACCACACTTCTGCTCCACGCCTCCGGAGTAGGGACACCATGGAGGACGGAATTGAAGAGCTTCTGAAGGACTTCAAGTACCGGTGTTCCACACGCTTTCAGAAGCTCTGATGTAATTCCATCCTCGCCCGGGGCCCTGCCGTTTTTAAGGTGCTGGAGAGCCATTCTAATCTTGCTCAGACTGACGTCCGGGATATCATCGGAATAGTGTCGGGTAAGACTTGCTCTTGGATCGTTACTCACACTTGCGTGTGGCTCCAACGATGATGTGTACAGCTGCCCATAGAACCTCTCAATCTCACTCGAAATCTCAGGTGTCTCGGAAACGATGCTGCCACACTCAGTCTTCAGCTTTGACAGTTGGCTCTTACTGGCAGACAGATCTCTGGCAAAGACTTTGGGGCCCTGGTTCCGCTCGATCGCTTCTTTAATACGAGCAGTATTAAAATTGCGTAAGTCTCGCCGCATGCATTTGTAGATCTGTCTGTTCAGTTGCCTGTATGCTGTCAAATCTGTTGACGATTGCAGCCTAATCTCCCGTCTAGCAGCCATGAGATTAAGAGTGTGATCGGAGAGTTTTTGTGTTCTTCTGCGGCGGGTCTTGCAGAACTTAGCTCCAACCGCATGAACAGTTTCCACGAGCTTGTCATTCAAATCGTCCACTTCATTGCAATCTTCTAGGCACTGAAAGCGGTTACGTAACTCGAGCTGAAAAGTCTCGGGATTCTGGATTAGAGCATGAGGGAGACGGAGCGTTGACTTCATTAGACGAGACCTCTCCAACTTAACGTTTAGGTTCAGTGTGCCTCTAACCATTGGGTGATCGCTGCCGGTTTTCACCCTTGCGATCACTGTGACATCACTGAACAGTTGGTGTTTGGTCGTCATAATGAAGTCAATCTCATTTTTTGTCGAACCGTCGGGGCTCGAACAGGTCCACTTCCTGTGAGGCCGCTTCTCGAAGAAAGAGTTCATCATAAAGAGTCCCTCTTTCTCCATAAAGTCAGCCAGCTGCTGGCCCCTACGGTTCCGTTGCCCTACTCCAAATTTCCCTAACATCAGCTCACTGCCTTCTCTTGTGCCTAGTTTTGCGTTGAAGTCTCCCATCAACACCGTGTAGTGGGTTTTGGAGGAATGCATGGCTCTGGAAATATCCTCATATATTTCCTCCACCTCCTCATCGGGATGTGCCGAGGTTGGTGGGTAGACCTGTATGACCTTCAGCGAATACCGTTTGGTGATTCTGAGTATCAGGTACGCGACCCTCGCACACGACACACTCCCAATCTTTACAACGTTGTTGACGAGAGACTTGTAGACGATAAATCCGACACCTCCTTGGGACAGATGGTCGCCCTCCCTTTGATAGAACAAGTTGCCGGACTCGAGGATTACCGTGTCCCCCCCTCTCTTCGGACCTCAGATAATCCAATAATATGCCAGCGCAACTTGTCTACCTCTTCTTCCAGCTCCAGTATCTTCTCATCAGTCCTCAGGGTGCGTGCGTTATACGTTGCCAGGTCGGGTAGTCGTAGGTGGCAACCGAACCTCCACCGGAGATTCTTAGCACCCCCTGCCCCGCCGTTACCATGGTCGCCACCGTAGCCAGGAATAGCGGGGCCACCGGGGACTGGGGGCCGTTTATTTGCGTCGTTGCTCATGGGGGGATATTCGCCATAGTTGCCACGCTTGGCGAGCGAGTTGGCAACCGCAGTGTTTTATTATGTTATTGTTGTTATCAGGAAGATGCTGCTGCCCATCTCCTTTCTGTGTCCCTCTGTCGCCTCTTACGACACCCACAGGAAGATATGGGGTAGTGGATATTCTCAACCGACACTACACAGCAAGATACACACAAACATAAGAATATATATAATATATGTAAGAATGTATTATACATTACTTCAGTTTTATGAAAAAATGCAATTTTTGGGTCTCCGAAATATTTCCTACAGAATACTGATCGATAATTGTAAGATTGGATTTATTCGAATTGTAATCACCAATCTCATAGCATGTGTCTATGAAGACAAATTTACAATCCCTACGTGTAGAGGCAGAAGTGTTGGGTAACAGCTGAAATGTATAATTTTCTTACAGAGGGATCTGGCGCCAGGAGAGTCCTTTTTTATAGCATTGGATGACAAACGAGCACATAGTCCACCTGATGGTAAGTGGCCCATAGACATCCACATATATCCTCAATTAAGTATCAAAATGCAAATGCGTTGTCACCCTTGAGGACTGAATTGAATGCCTCAATTCCAGTAAAAAGGAAAATATAGCAGCATTACACTGCTATTTTAAGCTGGTACTCTGTGATAGCGTGGTCCTGCCCCGGTTGAGCTCACCCATTCGTGGCACAACTATAATATAACTGCAGCGTGGCTCTACCACGTACCTAGCCTAGCCATCCAAGACTCCAATTACTAATTATGTGTCTTTTTCGCGAATAGGAAAACTGTTGAGGTCGTTGACCCTTTAATTGTTGAGCGAATCAATTCTAAATCGGGGAGAATTTAAGAAAATATAATTTACGCCCAAACTGAAAGATATTTTGGTGGAAACAAACCGAAGTCGCTGTGAGCGCTTGTACTGTTCGATTTATTTTTTATAAAATAAAAACTAAATCAAGTACTATGTTAGACGAAAACACGATTCCGTAAAATTTTCTCGATAGAAAAAAATCCAAAGTTAGCTCCAAACTGAAATATAAACCACTGGTATTCATAAAATCCTTTAAATTAGATCATGAAACTTTGCATACTAACTGAACTAACTATAAAGCAGGGCTTATGTTTTTTATTTTATTTTTTAAATTACCATTATTTTCACTTTAAAAAGGAATTACCTAAACTATCGGCGTCTTGAAGCTTGTTTCCTGCCGCCCGATTAGTCTCCATCAGTCTTGCTTCGGCTTTCGATCAGAATACACATTACGCAACAGGACGAAGTAAAATTAAAATGGGAAATAACCGTAAGACTGTGTTGGCGTAAAGAAACAGGCATAAATATGATAAATTTAATGAAATAAGTATCTAGTAGTAGTAGTAGTATATAACGACCTATCTACTTACAGTATTAGTAAGTAGATGCTATGTACCATGTATGTACTATGCTATGTACCGACAAACGTGTCGGTACATAGCATACGACACGCGGGGAAGTGGGGGCGAAATTAGAATCTGAGCTGACTTTCTATATCCCCTTAAATAGCGATTTAGTGTCGTCTTTTTTTTTTTTTTTTTTTTTATAGAAGAGGGGGCAAACGAGCATGCGGCTCACCTGATGTTAAGTGACTACCGCCGCCCATGATCAACCGCAACACCAGGAGAATTGCGGGTGCGTTGCCGGCCCTTTAGAAAGGAGTAAGCTCTTTTCTTGAAGGTCCCCAGGTCGTATCGGTCCGGAAAAAACGCCGGTGATAAACTATTCCACAGAGAGGTTGTACGTGGAAGAAAACTCGTTTGCCGTTTCGTGCGTTCACGAAATTTGGCGGCTGGGATTAATCCGAACAATTCCTCAGAGCACTCCCCGTGATAGATGCGATAAAATACGCAAAGAGATGCAACATCTCTTTGCAACGCCAGTGAATCGAGCCGATCGGAAAGCACTCGGTCGTCGACGATTCGAGCCGCTCTGCGCTGGATGCGGTCAAGTGGAAGGAGCTGGTACTGGGGAGCCCCAGCCCAGAGATGGGAACAGTATTCCATGTGCGGCCGAACCTGCGCCTTGTAAAGTTGCAGGCGGTGCGCCGGCATGAAATACTGTCCCGCTCTGCTGAGCACGCCAAGCTTTTTAGAGGCCAATTTGGCCTTCCCTTCCAAGTGACCACGAAACTGCACGTCACTCGATATGTCGACGCCGAGGATTCCGATACTGGCTGAGGCAACAAGGGGAGTGCCTTGAAATTGAGGGGATACGACAAAGGGGTTCTTTTTAGCGGTTAACGCGCAAACTTGTGTCTTCTGGGGGTTAAACTGGACTAGATTTAGTCGTCCCCAATCCGAGACTCTGTTCAGCAAAGACTCGACTTCAGACACAAGTTTGTCCCGGCACTCGGAGACGTTTTCCCGAGAAATATTGGCTCGGCCGGTGTAAAGAGCATCACCAGTGCTGTCATCTGCATAGCAATGAATGTTACGGGTATGCAACATATCATTGATATGCAGAAGAAACAGCGTTGGCGATAGCACGCAGCCCTGTGGAACACCAGCATTAATAGGCTTGCAATCGGAGCTTGCACCGTCTACAACGACCTTGATGCTCCGATCTGCAAGAAAGCTGGTGATCCAATCGCACAATTTCTCGGGAAGCCCATAGGAAGGGAGCTTCGAAAGAAGCGCTTTGTGCCAAACCCGATCGAAGGCCTTCGCAATGTCCAAACTAACGGCCAATGCCTCCCCCTTGAACTCTACTGCCTCCGCCCATCTGTGAGTGAGGTAGACCAGAAGATCACCAGCTGACCGACCACGGCGAAAACCGTATTGGCGGTCACTAATCAGCTGGTGATCCTCAAGGTATCTCATGAGCTGGCAGTTTACAATGGACTCCATTGTTTTGGAGAACAAGGAGGTGATGGCGATTGGCCGGTAGTTGGACGGGTCTGAGCGGTCGCCTTTTTAGGGATCGGGTGGACGAAAGCCGTCTTCCATGATTTTGGGACTACGCCTAGGGAGTAGGAGTACCGGAAAAGACGCGTTAAAACCGGTGCCAACTCTGGAGCACACGTCCTCAGCACAATTGGGGGGATTCCGTCAGGCCCACTCGACTTGTGGATGTCCAGGGAGAGGAGTGCTTTGCGAACCGAGCGCTGTGTGAACTGCACTTCCGGCATGGAGCACTCACACCGCGGGATGGTCGGCGGCGTACTCCCCCCGTCATCGAGAGTCGAGTTAGACGCAAAGAAGGAGCCTAGAAGATCGGCTTTCTCCTTTGCAGTATGGGCCAGTGAGTCGTCCTCCCTGTGCAGAGATGGAAGAGATGGCTGACAGAAATTCCCCTGGACAGCCTTGGCGAGAGACCAGAATGCACGGGTTCCAGAAGGAAGGCGAACTAGTTTCTCGCCAATTCTGCCTATGTGCTCTGACCTTGCCTTGGCAATGACTCTTTTGAAGGACCTAGAGGCGGAATTATACTTCTTTTTTAGAGCGCTGGTGTTTACATCCCGGGACGCTGATGCATCAACCCAGGCTTGATAGCACTCCTGCTTATAGCATGATGCTATTTTACAGGAGCGACCAAACCATGGCTGAGATTTGCCTCCAATGGGCACCACAGAGGAAGGAATAAAAAGTTCCATACCCTGAAGTACCACATCAGTAACAGAATCCGCAACAACGTTGGGATCATCCGGCGAGAAGCAAACCCGCCCCCAAGGGTAGGATGCAAAGAAAGACCGCATCCCATCCCAATCGGCTGACCTATAGTGCCAAACACGGCGGCAGCCTGCAGAATGCAACCGCGATTTCAGCGTGAGTGGCACAACACTCCGGACCAGACAATGGTCCGAGGAGCCTAAAGGGGCGTCGACGGAAATCTGATATCCGTCCGGGTGAGAGGTCAGCAGAAGGTCCAACAGGGAAGGTGCATGATCCTCCACATCTGGAATCCGCGTAGGCGAAGTAACCAGTTGTGTCAGACCATATGCCAAGGCAAAATCATGAACAGATCTCCCCGCATGATCGGTTAAACGTGAACCAAGCCATTCGGCGTGATGGGCGTTAAAGTCGCCGAGGATCACGATCTCTGCGGAGGGGATCTGCTGTAGCAACGAGTCTGCAGCCATTTGGACGTGGTCGAAGAGTCGGTCTGTTTCGGCATTACCGCTATGGGACCTATAGAGGCACCCGTAGACGCGCGGACGGTCGTCGCTGTCTACGCGTAGCCAAAGGATGGACAGGTCCGAACCTTCAAGTCTGCCGAGGCGTCGAGAACAGATGTCCTCTCTGACGTAAACGCAAACTCCAGCCGGAGGCACAAAGGAGTGTTCCAGTTTGTACACCGGGTAGGAGAGATACGAGACATCAGCCGGAGAGGACACCTGCGTCTCGGTCAGAAAGAGCAGAGCCGGCCTCGCCGTCTCGAGATGGTAGTGGACGGCGTTTAGGTTAGAGTGAAGTCCCCTGATATTGCAGAAATTCACGGACAGCGTGGCAGGGGTCGCCTTGGTCTTGTTGCTCCGTTTGCCCCGAGCAGTTGTAGTCTTGAGCGGAATTTCGCCCCCCCCCCCAGAATACGCGGGGCAGCCTGAGCACCCACGCTCAGAAGTGGAGAAACATGGTCGTGGATGCTCAGCGAGGGATTCTCCAGGGGTGCTGGTACCCTCCTGGGGTAGTCTATCCTTATTTAATTCCGCTACCATGTTGAAGCGGGGGGGGGGGGGATTTGGGCCTCCGGCCACCTGCACTCACCAGACGAAACGCGGAAGCAGAGCTTTCACTTCACGCCGGTATTCTGTGAGGTCGTGGTACCACCCCGGTTTGAGCCGGCCCATACGTGCAACAGCAAAGCTGCCGCATGGCTCTACCACTGTTAGAATCTCTTTCTTTTTTCACACAACTCTGCTTCGTATATTTAATTCTTATAAAATTATTTAGTTATTGTTATGTAGGTACATTTAAGTAGATTTACAGAGGTTCGAAAACGTTAAAAAGTACTTACTTCAACAATGTCAAAGGTTTATTAACTAAAACATTATATTTGATGCCAACAGGTAGTTGATGAAAATCAAATAACTTCCCTCGTGCTGGCATTTGTAATTATATAGGAAGTAGGGGACCCTTTTCTGTCTAGCAAACAGTCTAGACAGGTTGTTGCAACTACTGCTATCTATCTACAGTGTCAGAGATTACTGCTGCAACTAACGCCATCTATTATTAAGTTAATGAATATTTATTACTATGTAGAGATTGTTATCTCGTTTCCCACTCCAACAATGTAAAAATAATAGGTCGAGTAAAAAGTTTTATTCGTATTTTGTTACTAAAGTCTATTCGCACATTCAATTCATGTTTCCAAATGACATCGTTCAGAGCAACAGAAATTGTACAAAATATTGCTGCAAACGGTCACAATTTAACTCCAATCCACTCCAATTTTAATATATTTTTGTTACTTTATTAAGGAATAATTTAATAATTAAAATAAAGTATAATATACTTTAATTGACTACTACTATTGACTTATATATTACTCTACAACGCTTCATTCTTCTTTCAATTATAATTACACTTTTAATTATATGTCAATTATAAACAACCTTATAGTGTTAGCTATTTTTAATTGAACTAAAAAAATATTTCCTAGAAATAATGTATGCAACAAAACAACGTTTGTCGGATCATCTAGTATTATAATAAAATGTAATTAAACTTTGAAAATAAATGTCATGAATTTGTTTATGAAATACGAAGAAACTTTTTCCTTGACCTTTTATTAACTTACTTAATATTTTGTATGGTTTTAAAGTAAGTTAAGCAAGCCAAAGGGTGAGAAATAAAGTAAAATTTTTAAGTAAATGAGCTTTTCTTGTATTGAATCAGGAATATAGGGTTTTAAGCCTATGTAAGGAATATTCAAACACGTTCTATATAGTATGAAACACAGTACTTTATTATACGTTGTACGAGAATGTACTTTTATTTATAGATATGTCCAATCTCACATAGCTGGGCAGCAGGTGATTCAGGTGACTCAGAGCAAAGGTCCACTACTACTATTACTCTCTATCAAATTCCTTAAAAGTTTGAAGTATTTTTTTAATATTAGTGACAAACAAGCTCATATGACGGGAAGTTGCAGTCCATGAATACCTGCAACTAACTACGAACAGACTGGGCTGCAGATGCGTTGTCACCCCTGATGACTACGGTAAAAAGTAAGGATGGCTATATGCAATTATACTGGTTCAAGGGTGTGGCACACGATAATTTAAAAAGGGATAGCTGAATGCTAGACAGAAATATTAGTATCATATATATATATATATATATATATATATATATATATATATATATATATATATATATATATATATATATATATACTAGACAAAAATAGAGCTATAAATGTTAAATAAGGGTAGCAACAGCCTCCTATATGGTTTTTGGGGTCATGTCGAAATGAGTTATTCAACTCGCATCAGCTCTGTGAACTTGGAACCCGAACTAAATAAAATAAAAAAATAAAACTTGATTCGTGTACTACAAACAACGCAGGTGATTGTATTAACCTTTATTCGTTTGTAGTCCTAAAAAATCTTATGAAAATCACAAAAAGTTAAAAATTTTCATGAAATATGCTCAAATTATCGAAAAATCTTGCTTGTCACTGCATTCAGCATCGTTTGTAGTATATTTTAATAACCTTTATTTGTTTGTAGTCCTAAAAAAATTTCTTAAGAAATCACAAAAAGTTGTAAATTGTCATGAAATATGCAAATTTTCAAAAAATCTTGATTGTCAATGCATTCAGCATCGTTTGTAGGAGATTGTATTGTAATAACCTCTATTTGTTTGTAGTCCTAAAAAATCTTATGAAAATCACAAAAAGTTGAAAATTTTCATGAAATATGCAAATTATCGAAAAATCTTGCTTGTCATTGCATTCAGCATCGTTTGTAGGATATTGTAGTAACCTTTATTCGTTTGTAGTCCTAAAAAATCTTATGAAAATCACAAAAAATTGAAAATTTTCATGAAATATGCAAATTATCGAAAAATCTTGCTTGTCATTGCATTCAGCATCATTTGTAGGATATTGTAATAACCTTTATTCGTTTGTAGTCCTAAAAATCTTATGAAAATCACAAAAAGTTAAAAAATTTTCATGAAATATGCAAATTATCGAAAAATCTTGCTTGTGATTGCATTCAGCATCGTTTGTAGTATATTGTAATAACCTTTATTCGTTTGTAGTCCTAAAAAAACTTCTTAAGAAATCACAAAAAGTTGTTATTACAATATACTACAAACGATGCTGAATGCAATCACAAGCAAGATTTTTCGATAATTTGCATATTTCATGAAAAATTTTAACTTTTTGTGATTTTCATAAGATTTTTTAGGACTACAAACGAATAAAGGTTATTACAATATCCTACAAATGATGCTGAATGCAATGACAAGCAAGATTTTTCGATAATTTGCATATTTCATGAAAATTTTCAACTTTTTGTGATTTTCATAAGACTTTTTAGGACTACAAACGAATAAAGGTGATTACAATATACTACAAACGATGCTGAATGCAATGACAATCAAGATTTTTTGAAAATTTTCATATTTCATGAAAATTTACAACTTTTTGTGATTTCTTAAGAAGTTTTTTAGGATTACAAACGAATAAAGGTTATTGCAATATACTACAAACGATGCTGAATGCATTGACAATCAAGATTTTTTGAAAATTTGCATATTTCATGACAATTTACAACCTTTTGTGATTTCTTAAGAAGTTTTTTTAGGACTACAAACGAATAAAGGTTATTACAATATCCTACAAACGATGCTGAATGCAATGACGAGCAAGATTTTTCGATAATTTGCATATTTCATGAAAATTTTTAACTTTTTGTGATTTTCATAAGATTTTTTAGGACTACAAACGAATAAAGGTTATTACAATCACCTGCGTTGTTTGTAGTACATGAATCAAGTTTAATTTTTTTATTTTTTTTAGTTCGGGTTCCAAGTTCACAGAGCTACTCGCATCACCTATGTTATAATCTAGTCTTGAAAATAGTTTATTTTTAAATGATTAAAGAAATAACTATTTTACGAAAAGTATGAAATTTGTCTAAAAAATAATGAATTATTTAAGGAAGGTTTTATAAAATAATAAGTCAAGGAATGTGTTAAAGGCATTAAATTCTATTGAAAACACAGAAATAGCAATAATAAGATAATATTATTATGATTTCTGTGATTGAAATAATATCGAATTAACAGTAACAATACATGTAAGAAATTAAAGCTCATTTAAGTATTTAATTGTTTTAACTTGTGAACTGTTACATTTTTATAAAGATATTCATGTTTATTGCTTAAAAATTGTATTAATATAGTTTTCAGTCGACATTTAAGATTTATGACTCTAAGAAATAACTTGTAAAATTGTGGTAATTTGTTTAATGTTTTATTATTTCTTGATGTGATGTTAATGTTTTAATTATGTGTTTTTATTTTATTTCATAATTGTGTAACGATATTGTTATGGGAAAAAAATATTGGGTGAAAAATGGAAATGATATAGTTAAAACTGGCAACTAGATTAGGTCGAAATGGCTTCTGGTGCGCGGTTCTTCTTACGATAAAGCTTCCTTTCCTTTATAGTGTTTCGCTGAACTTGCAGTTCATTAAAGGGGCAGTGAATCGGTCTCACTCTCTCAAAATCATCTTCAGAGGCCGCTTCAGTAACGGTGCGGCTGAGTTTAAATAAAGAGGGGAAGAATCTTACGGCTGGGTGTCGACAACTAATGCGACTCTGGCGCCATCTTTCGGGCGATCATCGTCCACACCATAATTCGTCGGATGATTTTCAATGGCTGAGAATGCACGGCACCCACCAATAATCGCGGAGTGCCTCCCGTACTGGACGAAGTTTTATGAGGTGCTCAGCAAAAGGTTCGAACGTTCCAGCGATACATGATCGAGATTACTGAGAAGATACCTGTCATGTCCTAGTAATACTACACCCCGGAAGAGGAGAAAACCCAATTAACTGGGCATCGGGGGCTGCCAGTTGACACCGATCCCGCCGCAATAGGGGAGCATATCTGGGCATTAGGAATCCCTATTCGATACGTGCAAGCAAGTAGAAGTAGACTGGGATGCCTCTACTTCCCGCAATTGGACCACCTGAGCCTGGATCGGCTAAATGAACTGTACAAAATCGACGTTCTCCCCTACATGAAAGAGGTCGTCATAGAAGCCTGGCCTGGATGTGCGCGTCCGGCCCAATGCTACCGCTACCAGGCTTTTGGACGTGCTTCCTACAACTGTTTCAGGCTAATTAAAATCGTCCGTTGCGCTAGAGATCACATTGCCAGCCAATGCCCTCGGGGTAGAAACGAGAAACCCAAATGCGCAAAATAATTATACGGCCAACGATCGCCTCTGCCCAGTCCTGAGGAAGATTGCACGGAAGCAGGAGATCACACTTTCGGTCTACCTCCGGAAGCCGCGAAAAGAATCCCACAGAATCGCCCGAGAACTGTAGAGATACAGGAAGACAACCATCATACCACAACCAGACACCCACCGCCAACCGCAGAATCTATGGAAACTGTAACAACTATCCCAACCACCGAGGCGATTCTCCAGCCCCCCGCTAACGATGTCAAGGCATTCATTCAACAGAGATTACCAACAGCTGACCACAATACAGACGATGTCATACAAAGATTTGTAGGCATTGCTGTTGAGCCGACAATCAGGCTAGGACAGACCTGATAACTGCTATTATGAAAGCACTGCCCTATGGACTGGGCACTACAGAGGTGAGTTACCTGCGCCTACTCTACTGGAATCCGGACGGGATCCAGCAGGAGCTCCATGAACTCCGTACAATTGCTCAACAGTACATTCAATTGATCTTGCTGGGAGAGCCTTAGTTGAGACCATCCACGCATCTGAAGCTGCCTATCTACCATATCTACAGGCGGGACGAAGTCAATCCACAGGTAATCGCCTATAGAGGCACGGTGGTTCCAGTGAGGAGAGATATTGTTCATCAAAAACTAGACCTGCCAAATTACCAATCGATGCACTCTATCGGCATAAAAATGGAGGCAGCGGACGAGGAACTAAAGGTATTTACAGCATACTGCTCATTGTCAGTAAACAGTTTGGTGACCGAAACCCTTGCAATGGTATTACTGCCCACCGGCAGTGGTTTAAAGTTGCTACTTTTAAAATGGTTGCTAGCATAATTCTACCGTTTTTCTTACTACCCCGTTGTTCCAGTGTTCGAAGCGTAACTGCTAACCGTGTGGTTCCGGAATTGGATACTCGATCAGGCCAAAAATCTATTATTAGGTTTTTCGTCAAGAAAATCCTCAGGAACAAACTGAAGTCAGAACGTTAGCAGTGTTTCAACCCTGTTTCACAGAAAAAAGGTAAAACCGAGTGCCCTGCACCTGGTTTCTCTTTGGTCATGTCGGATTATCGTCCCATATGAAAGTAAGGAAACAACACTGCGCTCATGGCTAGTTTCCCTCAATTTCAATTTCAAATCAATTTGGTCCGAGGGATATCATATTGAAGAAAAAGATGATATTTGCATGCATAGTTAAAATATTTATCGAGCATCCATACTATCATAAACACCATCGTCACTAGTTTTTTTATAGAATAAGGATGACAAACGAGAGACCACCTGCTATTAAGTGGATATTATGGCCCATAGACAAACATATCTATAATTGATTTACAATCTAAAAGTGTCCTAAGGAGTGATAAAATGTTATCACTCCTTAGGACTAAGAAAGAATGCATCGATACTAGTAAAAGAGGTTTAGGTCATTATCATCATCATCCCTATACAAGTCCACTGCCGAATATAGACCTCCCCCAAGGAACGCCACAAATCATGGTCCTTGAGCCATCTGCATCCATCGACTTCTTGCATGTCTTACAAGGTCGTCACTCCATCTATTTGGGGTCGCCTTACACTTCACCTACCTGTACGAGGCTGTCACTAAAGATCCTTTTTCCCTCAACGGTTATCGGTTCTTCAAACTACGAGTATATGGTTCTACTGTACTACCACGCAGTACCCCGAACATAGCTCTCTCCACAGCACGCTGAGCAACCTTGAGCGTCCCCATACGACCAGCTGTAAAGGACCACGTTTCAGATCCATAAGTCATCACTGGCAACATGCACTGATTGTACAATCTCGTTTTCAAGTTTTGAGGCAACTCGGTCGAAGTTGGACTTATCTTGTCGGACTATTTATCCCGGGTAAACATACTCGTCAACAACTTCGAGCTTAGTGCTCCCAACAACTACCAGCATAGGTGTGACATGGACGTTATACATGATTTTTGTTTTTCCCATGTTAATCTTAAGACGTATCCGTTGGGAGGCACGCATAGGGCTTAGGTCCTGCAGTGATTCTGCCATGAGGACTATATCGTCGGCAAATCGAAGGTGAGTGATGAACTTGCCATTGATGTTAATACCTTATCCTTTCCAGTCTAGTAGCTTGAAAACGTATTCCAATGCAGCGGTGAAGAGTTTCGGGGATATAACGTCACTCTGCTTACCTCCCTGTTAGATGGTTTCCGTACTCTGATTCTGTACTCGGATAGTAGTCATAGTAGCCGTACTTTACGCTTGTGTAGTTTCTATTAATGTAGCATTATTTTGGTTTTGGATCATCAAAGAACATTTTATTAAAAAAAATCGTCTTTTTCCAAAAAAAAGTTAAAAGTTCTTCAGATAAAACATAGCCTAGGCCACTCCTGATATTTCTCTCCATCTGTTTGTGACTTTTTTACAATCGGTTCAGCGATTAAGAAGATTATTTCGAAGACAGACGGACAAAAATTTAAAAAAAGGTTATTCATGTCTTAATGGCATGCAAGTAACCTGAGCTCGATATAGGGCAGTTATTTCGATATTAGAGACATGGACTGATGATTCAGATTGATGGATTCAGAGCTAAATAGAAATCTAAATGTTGCTTTGGAGTATGCAAATTTTCACACATATCGTTTGATTAATGCAGCTCAAAGGCTGTGCTGGCGTTGCGACGCATACACGGGCCCTAATGAGCGTGATATAATAATCCCAATGATTAAGTAACTTGCAAGCAACAATATTATGTTAAACAATATCATCCGATATCATGTTACATACATCATGTATATGTACACAAAAAGTATATTTCATTAAATTATATAAGAGTTTATAAAAACTTCAACAACACGCATTGATCATGTGCTGTGCTCCTGATAATTATTTTATTTATCCTCGTGATCCTGATCAGGATAATATAAGTAAGTAAACTATAATTTTGTGATCGGTTTTGGATACGAAGGGAAATTTTCAAGCCAATCAGTCGTTGTGTTGAAAATTACATGAAACAAGTTGGTGAAAATTACATCAAAAGATTCCGTTACCAAATTTCCAGGTCCAATTTCGACCATAACGGTTTCAACGGAGACTTCACATCTGCGCAGGACAGGATTACAGTATACGCAAGCACAAATGAAGGTCTCTTTATTCCCTCACTCTCATAGTCCAATGGAATAATAATCCGAAACGACCGGAGAGAGATTAGGACTTTACGTAGTTTCCGAAGTACGGGGTCGAAACTCCTCCAACTTCCTGACTCTGGGAGGCTATTGACACGCTGTAATGATGGGTATGATAATAATAACATTTATATGCGGAAATGAGTGGTAGCAGTTTACATACATAAATTTCACAACGATAAACATTCATACCCAGAACTATTATTTGTAGGCAGTACTTGATATGTGCGGGATTAGAATCCGCGGCCCTCAGCGTAGCTCATTGCTAAGCCACGACGCCACGGAGTCGTCATGATTGATAACCCCTTAGAATTAGGTGAACGCTTTCAAGGCGCTTTTAAAATATATTTTTTATCAACTTAACAATCTATGTATTTCATTCTAAAATGTTATGTTTAATTTTTTTATAAACGTTGTTTTCTTTTTATTAAAAAGGGCTCACCCTTACCTCCATTGACTCCTCCTCAGTCGTATAAATAAAAATGAATTCATTATTTACTTAAGAGGTATATTTGGGGTGCGTATTTAGCAGGGATGGGAGATATGATAAGGATATAGAACGACGAGTGAACGCAGGAAACAGAGTAAATGGGGCCCTGCACTCTATTGTGAAGAGTCAAAATGTGTCAAAAAAGGCACGTATGGCAATTCACAATGCTGTGTTAGTCCCTACTTTAACGTATGGTAGTGAAAGTTGGGTATGGCAGAAGAAGCACGAGAGTAGAATAAATGCAGTAGAAATGCGGTCGTTAAGGAGTGTGTTAGGGCTGAATCTGAATGACAGGGTGAAAAATTGTGTGATAAGAGAAGAGTGTGGTTTGCAAGATGATGTTGTGACCAGGATTAAGAAAGGAATGCTTCGGTGGTTTGGTCATGTGGAAAGAATGGATGAGGAAAGAGTGACAAAGAACATTTATGTTGCAGAAGTGAATGGTAGAGTCGGAAAGGTACGTCCTAGGCGAAAATTTATCGACCAAATTGGCGATTTATTGAAAACGGGCCAAATTAGGAGTACCCTTAACCGACAAGCATGCATGCGTAGGTGTATGGATGTGAAGGAGGCGAGAGAGGTGTGTCAGGATCGTGCCAAATGGAAGTCTGTAGTCTCTGCCTACCCCTCTAGGTGACAGGCGTGAGTGTTTATGTTATGTTATTTACTTAAGAATACATATGATTTAACAATACATATGATTTAAAACATTATATTAAATAAAAATATTAATTATTAGCAATTAGTCTATTTTGTATGTAGGTAAAATATGTCTAAGATGTGGTTCTTCCAATGCCGCGCTGCGAGTTATGACAAGTTAGCAATACAATAGTACAAGAGTCGGGCACCTGAAATAGCAATGGGCCAGTCATATGTCACGAATGAACGGACACCTATTGGTAAGAAAGATTATCGAGTTGCAACCGGGTAACAGTAGCGATGTGTAGAGCATCTCTCCTCTAGAAGGAGTGACAACCCGGTAAGACATGCAGGAAGTCAATGTATGGGGGTGTATTAGAACCAGAACCAGGTTTTATAGCATTTCTTGGAGGAGACCTATTTCCAGCAGTGGACTTGTAAGGTCTGTATTTATTAGGAAGATATTATATAAATGTTTTTAATTTTAATTTAAAATTATTGTTATTATAAATTGTTGTTTTTAGTATTCATTTGTAATACACTACAAGGTGATGGTACCATGATGTTTCAGAAGTTTGTTTTGTATTGTGAATCCAGGCTTTCTCTTGCTGGGGTTGTCGCTATAACCGAAACTCGGACATTATCATCATCATCATAGTTTTACATCAGATATTTATTAACAAACTATGTTCTTATGACCACAGAAACGATTATAAACACTATTCCGGTTATAAATTCTACACACACCCCGTAAAAAAATTGCTTAATGTCGCTTTGTTTCGTATGGTAATGAAAATCGGAGAACCTTTAAAACCTTTAATAACTGGAAACGAGCCATTTCATCTTAGTCTTCAGGGGTAACAATGCATCTGTATTTTAATAATATATACACGGATAGATGTAGATGTCTATGGTCCATAGACATCTACATCTATCAATATTAGAATAGAATAAAAGCATTTTGTATTAAATATTGATTAAATGTACTACTTATTGAAAATCATTTTTTAATTTTAGCACTAGTTCGGAAAAAAACTATATACCGGGAAGAACCAGCAAGAAACGCTGCGGGACTCTTTTTTAAAGCATAAGTGTTACAATATAATACATACTGTCATTTATACCATCGTTATGAAGACAATTAGAAACAGCATGGTAGCGACCACCTCACTCCCAGGGGTTATAATCAACCATGCACTCTTTAGTAGTATAATAACCTACTATACAACTTTTACTTCATAAATATTTTAAACGCATTGCCCCATGGAAGAATTGTTGACTCTTTGGAGTAGAGTAACTGGTATAACTAAATTGTGCTTGTTCTTAGTATTTACAGAATATACATCACTATTTTTAAATAAAACTATTTTTGTGTGTACATAAATGAAAGTTTTGTAAATATATTGAGAGGCCATAGTTAATATAATTATTTTATCTCTTTAAATATTTCTCAATGGGATTCCTTTGGACCTAGATTATAAAATGCTCGTAAGGCTCTCTTTTGTTCTCTGTTGTTCTGCAAAACAAAGACAGTTTCAATGTCAGTCCCATTACCCCTTAGCAAGATTCCGCATGACATTATACTATGTAAATAACTAAAATAAACTAATCAAGCTGTTTCAGTAAATGTAACGCCTCTAATCTTTTTTACAGCATATGCTGCAGAACTAAGTTTGCTATCTAGTGAGGAGTGAGGGCTAATGAGTGTCCCATTGAATCTTTTAGTCACCTGTAATTCCGAGAAATACGGTGTAATTAACAAGGCTCAGCTCCTCCCCATTTAAAAGCACACTGGTATCACCTGCTTAACATTAGGTGCAGTAAATTTAATACATTTCGTTTCATTACCGTTTAAAAGCAAATTACTGACGTTAAACAATTAATCAACATGTTGTTACAAGTTGAAATACAAAATGTTATTACAAAGCGCTCGTTGAGTTACATAATGCTTTGCAATCTTCCTAATTTAAATAATGATAACTTCGTGAACTTTTCGCTCACTAATTTGCTTTCATTACTACTGATACGCGCTCAAATCGGCGCACTAGCGCCATCTAGTCTCGAACCGAAGAACTAAACTTCTTGAAGTTTAAAACTCGAACTCTCGGTACCTTGCGCGTGTTTACTTGAACATTCTGGATATTTTGCTAATTTATATAAATAGGCGCTGCAAGATACGATCGAGCAGAGTTGAACTCGGCGACACAAGCGAAGCTTCGGAGCGGAATTAAGTGAATTAGTGTGTTTAATTATTAGTGTAACTTTAATTTGTGTAAAGTAAATTAAAGTGTTAATTTAGGTAATTTTATCGGCAATTTTTATTGTCACGAACCTCAAGCTCGTAACAATTGGTGTCAGAAGTGGGATAAAATCATGCCGATTTTACCTAAGGAGGAAACGGAGGGTATCCGTACCCAAAGTCAACGCCAGCAGGAGACGGACCAACGAAGATTTGGTGGTGCAACGTCGCAGACGTCGGAGGGCCAGCCACCGACTGCAGGCCCGTCGGTAGCTCCTACATCTGCAGCACCTGACTTAGGTGCTCTGATGGTGATGCTGCAGGAGCAGGCGGAACACGTCCGTCAGTTGAAAGAGCAGCTGCAGAGCAGACAGGAGGAACAGGTTCGTCAGTTGAAAGAGCAGCTTCAGAGTGGACAAGAGTGTTCCTCTTCCTCGCCCGCCGACAGGAGGAACAGATGCTCCTCATGAAGGACCTTCATGCTACCTTTGGGAAAGAGATAAGGGAGGTGAAGGATAGGGTTGCTCAATATGACAACCGCCTGGTGGAAGCTGAAACCCGAATCGAAGAACATGAAACCCGAATCAACCATGTGAACAATCGGGTTGACAACGTGATGGCTGACGTGAAGAAAACGCTGAACGACCTCAAACTTGGGGATGGAACTACAGCTCCCGTAGTAGCTACAACACCTTCGCTACGTGGATTCAAAGTGCCGCCGTTCGACGGGACCTCTTCCTGGTCGGCCTACAAAATCCAGTTCGAGGCCGTCATGGAGGCGAACGGCTGGAATAAAAGCCAAGCCATGACTGCACTCACCCTAGGCCTGCGCGACCAAGCCTTAACTGTGTTGGAAGCTCTCGGTAAGAAAGTGACCTACGAGCAGCTTCTTGAGGCCTTGGAAGCGAGATATGGTGACGCTCACCTGGAACACGTCTTTCGCGCGCAGCTTAAAGATCGCGTGCAACGCAGCAACGAAAACCTGCAGCAGTGGGCCCTTGAGGTTGAGAAGATGGTTCGAAAAGCATACCAGTCTGTACCTGCGCTCATTGAAGGGAACCTGGTGCAGACATTCATCGACGGCATCCGCGACCTGGAAGTCAGAGCTGCTGTGAGGCTCGGGCACCACGAGACGCTTAAGGACGCCTTGGCCCATGCACTGGAGGTAGAAGCCGTGCGGCAGGATCATCGTTCCCATCGCGTCAGAGAGGTTGCAGCAGCTACAGTTCGCGACCGCAACAAAGGATACAGCCCTAGGTGCTATGGCTGTGGGGAAAAGGGCCATCTTCGATCTAGCTGCCCTAAGCGAACCCTAGAAAGGGAAGGTGAACGATCCCAGGAGGGTAGTGCGGCCAACAGCACCGCCCAGCAGCAGCAGGGAAACGAATAAAAGCCAGAACTGCGGGGCGGGTGCTGGCTGATGTTAAAAGAGCCCCAAGGATCTTGATATCACAAACCCATGATGGGAACAGTCTAATCATCAACGGAATGCCGTGTAAACTGACCATAGACACTGGAGCCTCTCGTACGGTTGTTAGTTCCCAACTTATAAGCCAGTTCCTTGGGGACTCCGCATACAACCAAGAAAGCATTAATTTGGTAACAGCCACCGGTCAGCGTATACCCGTCCGTGGAGAGAAAGAGATGGAGTTGATGCTTGGCAACGTGATCTACCTGCATAATGTCATCGTGGCTGATATAATGGACGACTGCATCCTAGGCCTAGACTTTATGAGGAATAATTGTTGTGAGATCGACGTTAAGCAAGGTGTTTTGAAATGTGGACAGGAGGAACTTTTTATGGAAGGTGTGTTACCAGGGAACGTGTACAACATTAAGAAGATTGTTCTTCCGCCGAGATCGGAAACGATTGTTCCGGTTAGTCTTCCCCGAAACGCTGGGAAAGCTCACCGTTGTGTACTTGTGGAAAGGGTAAACAATGACCTTCCATGGAAAGTAGCTCGAACCTTGGTCAGAACCACTGACATCTCAAGAATACGTGTGCTGAACCTTTGCGACCGGGAACAGATTATAGAAAAAGGCACACTGGTTGGCACTTGTGAGGAAGTGGATTGGTTACGTCGGTGCCCACACTTTTGGAAGACTGTCGCAGTGTTCTCTCCCCGAATGAATTGGTCAAGGCGAAGAAGTTGTTACTCAAGTACGCCGATGTGTTCTTGTCGAACGATGCTGACATAGGAAAGACTGGCTTAGTTCAACACAAAATAAACACAGGAGAGGAATTGCCTATCCGTCAGCGACCAAGAAGATTGCCGGTAGCACGGGAAAAGGAAGTGGAAACCATGATTGAGGGAATGGTGAAGGATGGTGTTATTGAACCTTCATCTAGTCCATGGTGTTCACCCGTGGTGCTGGTAAAGAAGAAGGATGGCAGCATGCGGTTCTGTGTTGATTACCGCCGTCTGAACGACGTTACAAAGAAGGGCAGCTATCCCTTGCCAAGAATTGATGACACGTTGGACATGCTTAAAGGAGTAAAATGGTTTAGCACGCTGGATCTAAAAAGTAGCTACTGGCAAGTTGAAATTGACCCTAAGGACAAGGAGAAAACTGCGTTCTCGACGGGAAAGGGTCTGTGGCAATTCAAAGTAATGCCGTTTGGGTTGTGCAATGCTCCAGCAACGTTTGAAAGGCTGATGGAACCTGTACTTACCGGGCTAATTGGCGATGCCTGTCTGGTCTACTTGGATGACATCATCATCGTGGGCCGTACGTTTGAGAAACACCTTGAAAACCTGGGACGCGTGCTCATGAAGATTCAGAGTGCCAATCTCAAGCTGAGTCCGAAGAAATGTTCACTATTCAAACGGAAAGTCAACTTTTTGGGGTATGTAGTGTCGGAAGAAGGTATCCGCACGGATCCAGAGAAAATTACAGCTGTAAAGGATTGGCTGGTTCCAAAAGACAAGACGCAGGTTAGAGCATTTTTGGGTTTGTGCTCCTATTACCGGCGATTTGTGAAGAACTTTGCAGATATAGCCAAACCTCTGCATAAGCTAACCGAGGAGAAGCGACATTTCTGCTGGGATGAAAGTTGTAATATCGCATTCCAGGAGCTCAAGGACCGTCTGTGCAAAACACCTATTTTGGGATACCCTGATGCAAGTAAAGAATTTATAGTTGACACAGACGCAAGTGATATAGGACTTGGCGGTGTGTTGTCTCAACAGAATGGTGACCAAGAGGTCGTGATAGCGTACTTCAGCAAGTCGTTGTCAAAACCGGAAAGGAACTATTGTGTCACAAGACGCGTATTGCTAGCTGTGGTAAAGTCGTTGCAGCATTTTAGCAAATATCTTCTGGGGCGAAAATTTCACTTACGAACTGACCATGCTGCACTAAAATGGCTATTGCAGTTTAAAAATCCAGAGGAACAAGTTGCGAGGTGGATTGAACTACTGCAGGAATACGACTTTGAGATCGAACATCGCAGCGGGAAATCTCATGGCAACGCAGATGCATTATCACGAAAACCTTGTCCTGAAGATTGCAAGCATTGTACTAGGCAAGAGAGTAAGGAAGTGGTATCCGTGAGGATACTCAGGGCAGACCACCTCAGCAACGAGTGGAAGGACAGCTTTCAACGTGCACAGCAGGAAGATCCAGACATCAAGCCGATCCTGGAATGGATGAAGGCCAGTGCTCCCAAGCCCAAGTGGAGCGACGTCTCAGCGATGAGTTCGACCACTAAAAGCTATTGGGCCCAGTGGGACAGCTTGCTGCTTCAGGATGGAGTTCTGTGCCGTAAATGGGAAAATGTTCGGGGAGACAGCTGTCATTCACAAATGGTTGTCCCTAAAGCTAAAGTACCGGATGTTCTACAGCTGTACCATAATGATTATTCAGGAGGCCATCTGGGAGTAAACGAACTCTACTGAAGATCCGAGAACGGTTTTACTGGGTCCACTGTCGAAACGATGTCGAGGACTGGTGTCGCAAATGTACAAGTTGTGCGGCTGTAAAGGGACCTCAGACTCGTAGTAGAGGTGCATTGAAGTTGTATAATGTTGGTGCAGCATGGGAGAGAATAGCCATTGACGTGGCGGGGCCGTTTCCGGAGAATGAAAGCGGTAACAAGTATTTCATGGTTGTGATGGATTACTTCACTAAGTGGCCAGAAGTCTTCGCCATTCCAAATCAAGAAGCTTCAACAGTTGCTGATAAGCTAGTTCATGAAGTCTTCTGTCGTTTTGTTGTACCTTTAGAGATTCACAGCGATCAAGGAAGGAATTTTAAGTCTCAAATATTCCAGGAAACTTGCCGAGTTATGGGTACTCATAAAACAAGAACGACTTCTTATCACCCGCAATCTGATGGAATGGTAGAACGATTTAATCAGACATTGGAGAGGTACCTAGCAAAAGTTGTAGACAATCGGCAACGAGATTGGGACAAGCACATACAACCGTTTTTGTTGTCATATCGAAGCGCTGTTCACGAAAGTACAGCAGTGACACCAGCTTTCGCAAACTTTGGAAGAAAATTACGGCTGCCTGCAGACCTGATCACCGGGATACCACCTGATGCTCCACGCAGTATAACCGATTATGCAAATGACTTGCGGAACATAATGAATGACGTTTATGAGCACGTCACACAATCGGGCCAGCAAATGTCTGAAAAGATGAAAACCCGGTATGATCGCAAAATGAACAACAAAAGGTTCGACGAAGGTTCACTTGTGTGGTTGCACAATCCAGTCCGCAGCAAAGGGAAATCTCCTAAGCTTCAAGCTAAATGGGACGGCCCGTACCGGATTGTGACCAGGATCAACGATGTAACCTACCAGATACGAAAGGCGCAAGAGGGACTCCTAAGATCGTCCATGTGGATCGCCTAGCGCGTTATTATGGGGCCGATAATGCTCGGAACGAGCATGTCTTAGGAGGGGGCAGTGTTACGCGCTCAAATCGGCGCACTAGCGCCATCTAGTCTCGAACCGAAGAACTAAACTTCTTGAAGTTTAAAACTCGAACTCTCCGTACCTTGCGCGTGTTTACTTGAACATTCTGGATATTTTGCTAATTTATATAAATTGGCGCTGCAAGATACGATCAAGCAGAGTTGAACTCGGCGACACAAGCGAAGCTTCGGAGCGGAATTAAGTGAATTAGTGTGTTTAATTATTAGTGTTTTTAACTTTAATTTGTGTAAAGTAAATTAAAGTGTTAATTTAGGTAATTTTATCGGCAATTTTTATTGTCACGAACCTCAACCTTAGTGTTCCCATCAAATGTTATCTCAGTAAACAGTGTAGTTTAATTGCTTATTTCTTTGTGTCTTAAAATACTTAATAATCTATTTACCCACATATTAGCACACATCCATAGAACCATTATAATAGTGTCGATTCTATGGAGTGTAGAGATAAGGAGAACTGTCTCGTAGGAAAGCGCTAAATAAGGGTGGCGCCACTGTAGCTAGAGGGTTTAACATAAACTAAGAACAAGAAGGTGCCAAGAATTGAGCCCTGAGGAACACCTCTAGATACTATCGATCCGAAGGAACAGCTCCCATTAATAAAAACTGTTTGCATTCTATTATTTACATATGATATGAGAGCTATATTTATTGTACCATAATTATATAGCTTTCTAATTAATGTCTCATGGTGAACGCAGTCGAAAGCCTTGGAAAGTTCACAAAATATGCCCAAAGCATCTTCTAAATTTTCACATGCACCGAAAATATGTTTTGTCAGCTCACACCGGTGTCAGTTGTCGAGCGACTCCTTGTAAAACCAAACTGATTTTTATGAAGTAATTTATTTACAAAAAAATTAACATCTGATCTGATAAAGGTACCTAGCTTTACTATGTTTCATTACAAAAGGAAACACCAGATTCTCTATCTCCTAATAACATTTTACTCGTATGAAACGCAAATACTTTTTTACAGACATTTACATTTTGTTTGAGTAATGACTCGGCGACAGTAGAGAAGGAATTCAGTGAGTTTGCAGTCAAGATCGGAACGTTGTTAAAATGTTTTTAAAAAGCTGTTGCAACATCCCAATCTGATTTTGTTAATTTATTATTAAAATTTATTTCAAACTTTGAGTTGTGTAATTGGTGGACTATATGTTCATTTTTCACCCTTATTCCGTAAATAAAATCAAAAAAAGTTGACTTCGAAAGAGATCTGTGAAATCGCTTGGCTCAGGATTTGCCCTGAAATCGCAGAAGTTCTAGATTGATGGCAATAGATATATACATATGCACTGTTTGATAATTGTTTGCCATAGAAAGGCAAACGATTATCAAACAGTGCATATGTGGTTTAATGAAGTTCATTTAAATATAATAATGTATATAAATGTATTTGCATTATGGTGAAATAATACCGCAAACTTTTTCACAAAGAAAATACGGAAATAATTATAATTAATTTTAAAACTTATAACTTAGAAAAAAAGCAGCAAGTGTTTAGATAAGGTTTTCTCTAAGTTTCGAGATGCAATAACTAATTAGCCACTCATTCTTAACACATAGTTTAGCATGCAGTTTACTTTGGCCTAAATCTCTCCATAAAGGATATCAAATATTCTGGTTTAAATTAGGTATTACTAGGTATGAGACAGTCACGAAATCTTGAAATAGGATTTACATCTGTAACCCAGGCAGTACATCTTCCAGCCTGAAATAAAAAGGCTTTAGCTCATAACCTTTGTTGTTACTAAATGTTACCTCTCCTTCCTCATGAAATCTAGGCAAAATTAAATTTTTAAGAATGATTCTGGCTTAAATAGCACAGACTCTATACGGGAACCAAAATCGAGCGGGATATTTTACTGCAAACGATAATTTGCTAACGAAGTTAAATAAAATAACGTAGTTTTCTTTTTCGAATAATGTTTATTTCTCAAAAGTTAATTTTGTGTACTAAAATATACGATCTTTAAATTTTACACATATTTTCCAAGCAGAAGACCAAATTTATATTGTATCTTGTGTATGTAGACCTCTCCAGGGTGAAGCACGGAATTAGGGAAGTTTTTCTGGAATTTTCGATGTAAATGGTGGTGATTATTATAGTGAACGTGATATTACATCGTTTTCATTGTACGTAATATGTCAGTTTTTTTTTATAGGATAGGGTGACAAACGAGCACACAGTCCACCTGATGGTAAGCGGTTGCTGTGGCCCATAGACATCTACATCTGTCCTCGACTACAAATCAAAATGCAGATGCGTTGTCACCCGTGAGGACTAAGATGGAATGCCTCGTTAGCAGTAAAAAGGGTCTCCGGTTCTCTACACTCACCATACGAAACACAGTAGCATTAAGCTACTATTTTACGCTGGTATTCTGTGAGAGCGTGGTCCTACCCCGGTCGAGCCGACCCATTCGTGCTACAACTATACTACTAATATAACTGCAGCATGGCTCTACCACATATAAAAAAATGTCAATAGATAAAGAATTAAATTCGCATTAATCGCACCTGGGCGCTCTGGGGTGGTCCACCACTGTACGTTTTACTAGGAGTTTTCTTTCTCGTATGACCCCTCTGTGGAATAGTTTACTACGGGCAATTTTTCCAGACCGGTACGACTTAGGGCCTCCAATAAAAGAGCATAGGCCGGCCAATCATCTGCAATTCCCTTGGTATTACGGTTGTTCATGGGTGGCGGTGCTCATTTACCTTCAGGCGAGCCGCATGCTCGTTTGCCCCTTTTCTCTAAAAAAAACTTGTGGCGCCATAAGAGATCTAATTACGCCCCATAGGTAGTGTCAGAGGCGTATGGGATATTTTATTTATTTATTTATCATTAATTGCAACACATTTTCAACTAGAGGTTACGAAAGACGGACTTAATGTATTCTCTATCGGTCAACCCTACGAAAGACGGAGTAAATAAAGACGTGCCAGAAAGATGTTAACATAATTTTATACTGATAAGAGTTATAGTTTTACAGATAACTATTCCATGCCGTGAGCCGTGGTAACTCAGATGGTTAACGCTCGCTGTAAATATTACAGAACGCGAGTAACCCGGGTTCGATCGCCGCCAGCACCAATGAAATTATCAATTGCAATTTTAAGTGCTGATTTACCACGTGCTCGGCGGTGAAGGAAAACATCGTGAGGAATCCTGCATGTCTGAGGAATAAGAAAAAAAATAGTTGGAAGACATATGAAGTTCGCCAACACGCATTGGGGCAGCGCGGCGGACACTTCCTTGCCCTAAAACCCTCTCAGAAGTGAGGGGAGGCCTGTGCCCAGCAGTGGGACGTATATAGGCTGTAACTTTAACTTTTTAGATAACTATTCTGTGGGTGCTGCAATTATATCCCATTGCTTTAGCTATTTCCATAGCATAATGTCGTATAGTATTTTGCTATGGGGACACGCGAATGATACTGTGATTATATTTGTTTTAAGGAAGAGGGCTATTAGAGCGATCTATGATTTAAAACCTAAAGAGTTATTCAGACAAAAATTTTAAAAAATTCATATATTAACTCTGGCCTCTCAATATATTTATGAAAATGTAATGCACGTACACAAAATAAAAGTGATTTACAAAAAGATATTCATTCTGTAAATACTAGGAATACCAAATACTCGACTCCACCGAGTCAGTAATTCATTCTTGGGGCGATGTTTACGCTTTTACAACAAAATCCCAGAAAAAATAAAAAAATTGTCATACACAAAGTTCAAAAACTTTATTAAACTAAGTTATTTTTAAGCAAAAATTGATAGGGGCGTACTCCAATGGTTTGGACACGTTGAACGAATGAGTGAAGACCGAATGGTGAAGAAAATATATAGAGCGAAAGTAAATATTAAAAGGTGTCGAGGTAGACCGAGACTAACTTTCGAAGACCATGTGAGCAAATTGCTCGAAGAGGGGAGGGTCAAGAGTACTCGGATACCTAGACGTGCATGTATGAAGAAGTTAATGAACCTGAAAGAAGCGAAAGAGGTATGTAAGGATCGTGACACTTGGCGATCTGTTCTCTCTGGCTACCCCGTTAGGGATTGTGCGTGACGATAAGTAAGTAAGTAAGTAAGTAGTATAAAAAGGGTTATTATAATATTAAGGAATTTATGGACGATAATAACCCTTGGGAAGGGTGATCGCTACCAAGCTATTTCTAATTTGTTCACGTAACAAATTAGAAATAGCTTGGCAGCGATTACCTTTCCCAGGGGTTATTTTTGTTAATTGTAACGTACATGACAGTAAGGTGTTATTTTTTTTTAAGTTTTTCTTAAGTTCCGCTAGGTTTCTTGCTGGTTCTTCTAAGGACAGAGGTATTTACCAAACCAGTGATAAATTAAAAAAAGAAACTTTCAATAAGTATTATTTATAATCTATAATGAATAAAAAAGTTTCTGTTTCCGTTTCTGTTTCCTTCTCCATAAATCAATATCAATATCTCGTCTTTACGAGGTATATGAGGCATAATCCACTGTGCTAGATATTAACACAACCTTTGTGTCTAAAATTAGAAAGACTGTGCACGACATACACATCAACAGTGATGAATGAAATCTTTTTGTTGTGTTGTTGTTAAACTGTTGATGAACTTTCCCCATTCCTCGATGTATCATAATTTGATGCTCACTTTCAAAATCCTTAGGGCAAATGAAATGTTTTGAATGTGTTTAAATAAATAGTACGTGTGTATGTATGTGTATTTAGTATGATGTATGGGAGTGTGCGTGTGCATGAACTCATAGGTAAAGTTACAGCCTATATACGTCCCACTGCTGGGCACAGGTCTCGCCCTAATTTCTTAGAGGGTTTTAGGGCAAGGAAGTGTCCGCCGCGCAGCCCCAATGCGTGTTGGCGACTTCACATGTCTTCGAAATATTTTTCTTTCTTTCCTTATTGCTCAGACATGCAGCTTTCCTCACGATCTTTTCCTTCACCGCCGAGCACGTGGTCAGCACTTAAAATTGCAATTAACAATTTCATTGGTGCCGGCGGGGATCGAACCCGGGTTACTCGCGTTCTGTTATATTTACAGCGAGCGTTAACCATCTGAGCTACAACTGCTCTTAGGCTCTTAGGCACGAGCTTATAGGTAAGCGTACACATTTGTTGTTTTTTTGTAAATTAATAACTTACATGATTTATAGCATCCGGATAATTTTGCGGTAGTAAACAAAACAGTCCATGTTTTTTGTAAATTGTCCCACCTTTTCCTGTCAACGGAACGTAACCGTAGCGCTCCTCGCCCTGATAATAAATCAAGATCAATATAATATAATAGTGTATAGAAAAACTACGGTTTGTAACTATCTTAAATAACTCAAGTTACAAACAAACTTAGAATCCGGTTCCTGCAGTCCTTGGACAGTTTCAGCTGACTTCAAACATAGAAGGCTCCAGATGCCCTGTCGCATCTGAGGACTAAGATGGAATACCACATACCCTTTGTTATTATACTGACCCTCACATCCCATTAGCCGGAAACACAGCAGTATATGAACTGCTGCTTGACGGCAGAAAGAGTTAGGAGGGTGGTGAACCCAGACGGACTCCGAGGTAGAAAAGGATCCCTTCCAAACATCGCGTTTATAATCTTTATATATTATATTTTCTGTCCGTGTGTATGTGACTGAACTCCTAAACGCCTGGGCCAATTTTGATTAAATTTTGTGTGTGTGATTAAGTTCATTCGAGTCACATTCGAGACTGGCTTAGATTCACCAATGGACTTTGTGTTTTTTTATTAAATAAGAGTGACAAACGAACACACAGTCCACCTGATAGTAAATGGATGATGTGGCCCAAAAACATCTACAACTATTCTCATTTAAGAATCAAAATGCAGATGCCTTGCCATCCGTGATGACTAACACGGAATGCCTCGTTTCCAATAAAAAAGGGTCTCCGGTTTTCTACACACACGGAACACAGCAACTAAATGCTGCTGTGTTCCGTTATTTTACGCTGGTATTCCCTTGAGATCATGTTTCTTCCCCAGTCGAGTCGACCCATTCGTGCTACAACCATAATATAGCTGCAGCATTACTCTACTACGTTATAAGATGGCGCTATTGTAGTATATTTATTAAAACCATTCACCTCTCTTCCATCTTCACTCGCTTCTTCCTCATCGTCACTCGACACACTGTCCGACTCGCTCTCGTCCTCGCTATGCTCGTTTGGCCTGGATTCCTCTTCAACTCTCCCTTTCTCATAGCCGGGCAACGTCTTTTAAAATATATTTTACAACATTAATATTTGGAAGGAAAAAATAATCAAGATTCATTTTTTTCAGTTAAAACATACAGAACAAAATGTAAAAAATATATTAACTTACATTAATATACACAAAAAACCTAAACACGTGCTAAAGCATGAAACTGTGAAATGGTCGGCCGGTGCTATCAGCACTAGTTTTAAGTTCGGCTGATAACTCCAGGCAATTCTAGCGGCTACATATAGTTCACAAAAATCATCACGAGACCTTGACAAGTCCACTGCTGAATATAGGTTTCTCTTACGTTGGTAAGACCAGTCTTACCAGGTCGTCACTGCATCTAGTGGGGCGATCTGCCCTTCACTTCACCTGTCCGTTCTTCGAGGTATATATGGCCGGCCCATTGCTACATTAGTTTAATAATTCGTTTACAAAATTTTGCATTTTAAAGATTACATTTTAATTTACTTGAAAGGTTGGAAACTTACAATTAAATAAAAGCTAGCATCAAGGCCTCTCAAAAGCGTCGTGACACGAACCCACCGCGATTCAAACCATTGCGGAGTGCTAACAAAATCATGTTACACACGATAGATGGCGTTGAAATTAACTCTTTTTTTTATAGAAGAAGGGGCAAACGAGCATGCGGCTCACCTGATGTTAAGTGACTACCGCCGCCCATGATCAACCGCCACACCAGGAGAATTGCGGGTGCGTTGCCGGCCCTTTAGAAAGGAGTAAGCTCTTTTCTTGAAGGTCCCCAGGTCGTATCGGTCCGGAAAAATCGCCGGTGGTAAACTATTCCACAGAGAGGTTGTACGTGGAAGAAAACTCCTTGTGAAACGTACAGTGATGGACCGCCAAGCATCCAGATGGTGTGCTCTGCGCTGGATGCGGTCAAGTGGAAAGCTGGTACTGGGGAGCCCCAGCCCAGAGATGGGAACAGTATTCCATGTGCGGCCGAACCTGCGCCTTGTAGAGTTGCAGGCGGTGTGCCGGCATGAAATACAGTCCCGCTCTGCTGAGCACGCCAAGCTTTTTAGAGGCCAATTTGGCCTTCCCTTCCAAGTGACCACGAAACTGCACGTCACTCGATATGTCGACGCCGAGGATTCCGATACTGGCTGAGGCAACAAGTTTCAAGGCACTCCGCCTTGAAACTGAGGGGATACGACAAAGGGGTTCTTTTTAGCGGTTAACACGCAAACTTGTGTCTTCTGGGGGTTAAACTGGACTAGATTTAGTCGTCCCCAATCCGAGACTCTGTTCAGCAAAGACTCGACTTCAGACACAAGTTTGTCCCGGCACTCGGAGACGTACCTACTTTTACGTAGCAGAGACAACCTACAACTATATTATGGTTATAGCACGACCTTTCACAGAATACTAGCGTGAAATTGCAACTTAATGGTGTAGTTTTTCATATAGTGAGTGTGGATAACCGGCGGATAACCCCTTTTTATTATAACACAGCATTCCATCTCAATCCTCAGGGGTAGGAACGCATAATTATACTATCTACATCATCCACTTACCATCAGATCAATCCATCTGATGGTAAGTGGAGCTCGTTTGTCACCCTTATTCCTTAAAAAAATTAACCGATGTAGAAATATCCAAACAAGTAGCGAAGGTGCTAAAGACGTAAGGTACTGTTATTATCAAATGAACTGGTGAAAGTGAGGTGGAAGAGGATGAATTGGAGGAATTACTAACGAACCTCTACAATTTTTTCAGGGTCTGGAAGCAGGTTTCCGGTGTAAAACTGCAAGCCTGGCTGGTTACTGTATACCTCTAAGACCCGCCCTGAGTGAGGATGTAGAGCTCTGAAACATTAGGACAGTTTTTTAAATAATGACAACTTATTTCTTTATGTTTATCATATTATCATCCTAGCAATAACAGTATTTCGGTTTACAGAACTTTATTAACTCATAAAAGAACATAGTTCATTTATAATGAGTTTATAAAATATTTTACAAACACAGTATAATATTTTTAAAGAATAATGATTTTTAAAGGATAATCGATTTTCGAATCGATTGAAACAAATGGAAAGATTCACTCACAGTTATTAAAGATTTAAAATAAAATTTAAATTACATTTAACATTTATGTAATTTACTCAAATTAAGATCATGTCTTTTTTTGAAACAAGATAGATAAAGCTTTATTTCATAAAAATATATTTCATCTAAATCTACAGATAAATGTACCTAATAAAAGTGTCCGTCTGTAAGATTGAAGAAACTTTTTTTTAACCTGAGACACAAGGCAGGCAAGGACAAGGACATTATGTGGAAAAATAAAAATTAATTTTAAGAAAAAAATTCTTGTATCTTCGTTAGGTCAATGGAAGTTAGAACCTCCATGGTTAGGTCGGAAACTTCGACCACCCACGAGATCATCTGCTCTCAATAAACAATTCTCATGCTCTTTGGAACGAATGATTTTATATTAAAGATTTAAATATTTAATGTTATTATAAAAATATTGAAGATTTCAAACTAGTTTTCATGTGTGTAAGTTTTTACCTGGCATGGAAAGTCAAATCTTGCGCAGTGCCCTGAGTAATGCAAAAGTTAACATCATACCCCCCCATTGGAATTTTGGGCAGCATGGCCTTCAAACTGCGCGGCACTCGGAAGTCATATGGGGTTCCGCCTACTACTCTTTTTTCTCCTGAAATTGAGTGGTAAAATAAATATGTATGTCGTTCAAAAGTATTATCACTGACTTTTTCTGCCACCAGGGCGGCGCCACTTAAAATGAGGTGTAATATTTGACAGATTTCAACATAAGGGTGAATTAAATTTGTTCGAAAAATGTAAAGGTTAATATGTTTATTTTGTGTACTATTAGATTAATTTTATATCCATTACATTAAAAATAAATAAACCAAACTACAGATATTCATAGAAGTACAAAAATTAAAAAAAAAACAGTTACTAATGTGCAAACAATTAAAAAGCAAACCACTCGGGCATTTTTTTTTGTGTAATATAATACTCTAGAAACTGATAAACTTTTAAAACTAACTTCTATATTAAATGATACTGTGTAACAAAAAACTTCATGCAGTATCAACTAGCGACATCTAGTAAACGGAAGATTATAAACTCTCATTAGGTCCCGGGATACACATGCCCTACGGGCACACTAGCATTGCACACTAGCATACCAGCCCCTTGCACGTGCCAGCTACTATCATGTGTATACGCTAACTGACATGCCCGTAACTAGCATACAAGTAGCTAGCACAGACAGAACATACCGAACATTTTACAGAAGATAAAGCTTTCGATTATGGAGCGTTACTTCTACGTACTATTATTTATTCTGTGCTTCTACACTCCATACTTTCGATCTTAGTCCAGTGAACAGACTACAATTACTATATTTATATATGGTCCTGAGTCATGACAGCATATGAGTGTTCTTCTTTATTCCCGTTCATCTTCGAATCAAGTTCAAGTTATAAAGTATAATTTTGATCAACAGTTGGACTATATTATGTTCCATTGTCTCACTTATTTAAATAAAAAATTGAAGGCATAATATTATTTTATAAATACTTATTTACTGATAACTACGATATATATTTATATTTTACTTTAATATACGAGAAAACAAGACATCGACCAAAGCAGGAACAGTAATCACAATAATAACCACTCAACCACCGAACATATTATATCTCACCCGTGACTAATCCTTCTTCGTCTACTGGTGTATATTTGTCAGCATTAACTGTGATAATATGTTCGTGCATCGACTCGGAACCCGTATGCTGAAAAACACAAATATTTCACTTTTAGTAAAGTACCCGGTTGACCGAGCTTTGCTCGGTATTTTTCGCTCGGTTTTTTTTTAATTCGTGTGTTTTGGAAATTATATTTAGATACAAATTACATACTGATGAAATACGAATAATATTTTTTGATCGTAGCGACATAATAGAAAAAACTGAACTGGTTATTTGATTAAAAAATCATGAGTGCAATTAGTTTAATTTAAATTTTCGTGTTTTTAAAAAATACTAAAAAAAGGGCTCGAAAATATAGATTTTCTCAAAAAAGAAAGGAACTTGAAAAAAATTGGTTGCCTGTAAAGTCGGTATACGGGCGAAAGTTTTACGTGACAACGACTTTGAGTGGTAAAATAATTTTAATGTGAATATTCATTCGTATAGTAGGAAGAAGGATGAAATAACACTTTTTATGTCTGTCTCTCTCGCTCTTAGGCGGGCTAACCATGCCCGAGTGGAAGGGACGCGTGCCTCTCACTCGCTCTCATTGTGAGCGCATAACGTGAGCGGAGCGTAACGCAGTTTCTTGAAGTGTCACCCGGCAAACCAATTTATAAGACGTTGTCACGTCAAAAAAATTTAAAAAAAAAAGTCGGTCGGCCGGTCTGGGCTCGAACCATGGTATTACGTTATGTGACTGCCCAATATGCCAATTAAGCTATTTGTAATCATTAATAAACTGTCAAAATTTACCTTCTTATTCTAACGATATTATAGTAGTTTTTCATTGCCAAAAAACACAGACAAAAAGACATTTTCTAAAAATAAATCCTAGCTAGATCGATTTATTGCCCCCAAAACTCCCTGCACACAAAATTTTATGAAAATCGTTGTAGCCGTTTCCGAGATTCCGACTATATATATATATATATATATATATATATATATATATATATATATATATACAAGAATTGCTCGTTTAATAGTATATAATAATATATATAAATTAATTATAATATAATGTGTATCGTGTCCACTTTCATAATTTACTAGAAGAGAACGACGCTGCAGCTATTATTATTATAGCTCGAATGGGTCGGCCCGACCGGGGCAAGACAACGCTCTTACAGAACACCAGCGTAAAATAGCAGCAGTATAATAGCATCAGTTTCATATGGTGAGTGCCGATAACCGGAGAGCCTTTTTACTGGAACCGAGGCATTCCATCTAAGTCCTCACTTTTGATTCGTAATCGAGGATAGATGTGGATGTCTATGAGCCACAGCAACCACTTACCATCAGGTGAATTGTGTACTCGTTTGTCATTAAAAAAATCTAATCTAGCCCCAGCGGCAACAACGAGTCTCATTAGGAACAGATTTAACTATCTATAATCCACATCATCATTTTACCGTCAGGTAGAAGATATGTTCGCTTGTTACCCTTTCTTCGAAGACAATGGTAGAATCACGCTGCAAATATATTATGGTTGTAGAACGAGTGGATCGACTCGACTATGGGAACATGCCCTCACAGAATACCACAATGAAATAAAAGATTAATACTGTTGTATTTCGTATAGCGATTGTAGGGAGCCGGAGACCCTTTTCACTAGAAATGAAGCATTCCATCATAATCTGTAGGGGTGACAACGCATCTGCATTTTAATTCTTAATCGGTGATGAATGTAGATGTCCATGTGCCACAGCATCTACTTAACATCGTATAGACTGTGTGCTTGATTTTCTACCTTATTGTATAGATAAAGAATAGTTCACAGCATCCTTTTTACTTTCGCTAGAATATGCTTCTTGGTTACCTTCACTTCTATAAGAAAAAAGAATAGAATGTCTAACTAGTGATTTCATTCTTTTTTATATATAACTTACATATTTAACTTACATGACCAGCCAGATTGAAGTACGGAGCGTTACTTAAGTTAACGATAGTTGACTCCGTGGTGGTACATCTCATCTCAATGTTGATAGTGTTGTCACAAGTAACCTCGAAGGAGATTTGGACCATCACTGCACCTGGGTAACCCTCGTGGAACCTCTCAGATACGTGACTCATGTATACTTTCTTACCCACCACGTGTGACCTCCAATTCACCTATGAGATTTTGAACATCAGTTATATATAGTTATAAAGTTTCTCGAGTGGTAGCCTAGCCTCATAATGGCTAATGCAATGTTGGGCGAACATCCACTATATGGAGTGACGAACTCATGAATGATATATGGAGTCGGTTGATGCAGGTGGCTCAAGACCAAGCTCAGTAACAATCTTTTGGGAAAGCTTAGATTCAGGTATACAGCTATGGACTTGTAATATGATGTAATAATGATGGTGATGAATGATGATAGTAATATTGATATTGTGTCTGCACGTTAGATAGTTGATTTGACAGTTTTTAAATATTACATAGTTTTAAAATCGTATTTAATTATACCTATTTCTTACTATGTTACCCATTCTAGTTGAATATAGCTTCTCAGCGATCGATTAAAATACTTGGTTCTTTTTTTCAACAAATCTTTAGTTTCATATAACTAATAAACCCAAAGTTAAAATCAAAATATTTTTATTCAAAATTGCCATTAACAAAGCATTTTTTGAAATTCAAGGAAGCTAAGCCATCGCTTCTACAAGTCCCTACTGTAGAAGATATCGTAAGAAGCGTCAAGAACTGATAAGATTGTTTTTCTTCCAAATACCAGCTATATGCCAAACCATCAATTGCAAATCTGTAGTCGAATATAGGTTAGATGATTAAAAAAAATTGCTATTCTGCTACATGTATGGCGATTTTTTTTTGGCGCGACGTATCATATTCTATTACTATACATTTTTCTTCTCTCTGTTTTAGAATAATAATATTTATAGAATTTAATATTTGATAGAACAGTTGTTTATTATAATTATAGCGTAGCCTAAGTATAGCGGTTTTTAGTGTTATTATCATGGAGTGTAGAGGTAGGGAGTACCGTCTCTATACTGAAAGTGTCCGTAGGAAATCGTTAAATAAGGGAGGCGCCACTGTAGCTACAGTCTCAATTTTAAAGAACTTTTTATAATTTTTTTTATTGCACAGACTTTCACCACAATTCTTTTTACAATAATTATTTTATTGCTTTCAAAATTTTTATTTTCAAAATCACTGTCAACGTATTTTACGGCGATTTAACATACCCCGTAACTACTCGAGCGCTGTAGTGGAGAGTTTTTGAACTGTTATTTACTGCTTACAAGATGTACACTTTTTCAACTATTCTCCTATGTCCATCCAGTAAGCGTCGGAATAACCTTTTGTTCACCAGATGTCTCTTTTTTAATTTGTTTACCTTTGTGCATATCCGTAGTTTCATTTATTCATTATTCATATAATTAATATATAAAATATACCTTACTACTATTTCAGGAAGAAACCTCAAACTTTACATTTTCCTGACAATTTAATTTCCCTCGCCATGAAATCTGTCATAATAATATAAATATTTCACGTAATTCCTAAGTGACGCCGCCCTGGTGGCAGAAAAGGTTGTATACGCTTCACTTCAAATTCTGTGTAGTTTGTATTACGCCTACGTTGTTCTACAATATCACTACTAGATGGCGATAGCTGTAACAGTACAGATTTATTCAAGACCAGAATCTATTTAATAACAGTTTTACACTTTAGCTGTGACACAATAAAAGAAAAAATAAAGAGAGGGGAAGGGATAAAGCGGATAAACATCCATTCCATGGTTATAAGTTCACAGAACATTATTTCCATCGTAGTTGCATGTCATAATTATATTTTATGAGTGCAGCACACTCAACGTGTGAACAGCACATTGTGGCAGTTGCAGCACCATGTAATAGGTAGGTATAGATAAATGGTAACTGTATGAATAACATTATATCGCTTAGGTTCCGTGTACAGCCCGTTTTAACGCGGCCAGTATGTAGAGCACGTGCGCATGACGTTTAGTTAGTTGTTGTGACATAACAAACTGTTTGGAAGACGTCACATCGACTGCAGCTGCAGTAACACGAATTGTACACAAGACGCTTGTGCAGATTGATATATAGAGTCATATTTTAATGGCACGCGCAATTTTTTTTCTCCATACGATTATCTACTTACCAGCGTAGATAAACCCTTAGGTTTGCATGCTAGTATTGTATTGTAATGTAATGTACCATACATTTTCTTATTACATAAATTATAAAAAAAAACAATAAGTGATCTGTCGTTGCAAGTCTGTTTTTGGATATGAAGCAAAAAAATTATATAACAGTTGAAACACATTTCGCAGGGATCACTCTCCAGCAAACCATATGCTCTTTGTAAAAGGAAATCAACACATTAAAAAAATGCTAGTTTGATTTTCAAGGTCATAAAATTTTTTTCTTTACCCATCTGTTACGCGGCAAAATTATTTCATCATACGTCCCAGCAAAAAAAAAACGTTTGGCCACAACCGTCTAAGGATGAAATAAAATAAATAGTCGGTTGACAGCAAAACTTTTTAATAATAGATGTGTTTCTTGCATTTTAGGAATAGACGCCTTTCACTGCGGCGGCTTCATAATAGCGGTTCGAAAGCGGTTGTGTCATAGTAGAGTAGAATAGGAGATCACTGCGTGGGAATTCGAGCGATTGTTTGAGTGATATTAAAAGTTTTAGTAGCATATAGTTACAGTGTATATTATACGTCCTAATGCTCGAAAAGGGGAAAGTCTGAGAGAAAAACGGCGTGCTCTTTTTTCTGAGAATTTTACGTGCGTTGTTTACAAGCGTACTGGTTATTAGGACTTCTAATCTACCTAGGAGTGCGTCTAGGTACCATCCTTTTACCTACTTGTGGTGTCAAATTTCATAAAAATTGACATTTCTTTCGTTTTCATACGAAAAAGAGTACTGCCACTCTTTTTCTGCCAAGTAATCAGTCTTTAAAGAAACCACTCTCTTAGCAATTTTTCCAGTCATATAGCAATACTAGCACCACTGTGTGCCGGTTTGAAGGGTGAAGAGATCCAGTATACTTACAGCCTGTGAGGCTATATCTTAGTCCACAAAGGTGAAGCTAGCGCAAGTGTCCATAGAATGCAGTAACCACTTACCATCAGGCAGACAGTAAATTCATTTGTCAGTTCAATTTCACCTGTACAAGATTAGTTTTCTTTTCAATTCTTTACTTCTCATTCAAGCATTCTGTGCTTAGGAATAGTTTCATTGGTGTCGGCGGAAATCAAACTCTGTTCGCGTACTAAGACATTTACCGCGGACACATGAGACGGACTCATGAGCTAGAACGACCATTACGATTAATCTCTAATAAAAGAAATACCAACTACAAAGAACTTGAAGAATATAATCATGAAAATGGATAAACGTGTTAAAGAATTATCCAACCAAATGTCGTACTTTTTAAATTAAAAGGTTTAATTTAAAATTAAAAAATTAATTTCAAATTTTTTAATTTAAAATAAAAAAATTCTCGTTGATTTTATCATCATATCTTAACGCAATTAATATGGGACTACACCTGAGTTACCCCCTTTTAAACAAAAAAGTATCGTTGTAATCAGACGATGTGGTGAAAAATTATAATTTTTTACATGGTAGAGCCACGCTGTAGCTATATTATAGTTGTAGAATGAGTCGGCTCAACCGGGGCAAGATCTCGTTCTCACAGAACACCAGCGTAAAATAGCAGCGTAATGCTGCTTTGTTTTGTATGGTGAGTTTAGAGAACCGGAGACCCTTTTCAATGGAATCGTTGCATTCCATTTTAGTTTTCAGGGGTGACAACACATTTGCATTTTGATCCTTAGTTGAGGATAAATGTTGAAGTCTATGGGCCACAGCATCCACTTACCATCAGGTGGACTGTGTGCTCGTTTGTCAACCATAGCTATAAAAAAAATCGATATACATAAAATTAGTACGACGAATTGTAAACCACCTGTTTTAAAGTCGGGTAAAATGCGATCGTCCTGTGTCTATTTCGCCTTAGGTTCGCCTCTGTGGGAAAATATACACCTACATACATATTCTTTCTCACGCCGCGCCATAAATAAGAAGAAAAAATAAGTTAAAACATGTACTCAAATTGGTAATCCATGACGTGGTCTACCCGTGTGTCTTATAACTAAAGTTTACGCGTAATTAAGTAAGATGGTAGGAATTATTTTCTGTCTAGCAGACCGTCTGTAGTTGACACCCTCTGCGCCGTCAAAGAGCGATCTCTTTGCCGCCAAAGAGCGCTGATTTTACTCCTGAGAGGAGAGTGAGAGGTAAGGAGAACCATCTCACATAAGAGAATAGTTGAAAAAGTGTCCATCAGTAAGTAGTAAATAACAGTTCAAATAAATCTCCACAACAGCGCTGGAGTAGCTAGAGTATTAGAAGTTGTCGCCGGAGTGAAGTGTGCTGAGTTGAGGAATTTAATATTTGTGGTGATTAAAGTAGTTGATGAAACTGCAGTATTTTAAACCTCAAATACTAACGTTGTCTAAAATATATTTAGTAAATATAACCTAGAAAAAGTCGCCGCGAAACAGGCTGAGAGTGATTTTGAAAATAAAAATTTTGACAACTATTAAATAATTGTTTTAAAAAAGAAAATTGGTGAAACTCTGTGCAATATAAAGTTATAAAAAGTTCTTTAAAATTTACCCTCTAGCTACAGTGGCGCCACCGTTATTTAGCGCTTCTCTACGGACACTTTTTAAATGAAGGGGAGACGATATGGTTATAGGTTATGAGGCATCACACCTTATGCCTCAGATGCGAGAACACATCTGTAACCCTACATTTTTTGAAGTTGGCAGCAGGTGTTCGTTCATTGCAGTATCTTTTACACACTTTCACGTCAATTTTATTTTATAAAAAATTAAGTAAGAAACATCCATAGACATTTCTACAATAACCTTTTGTAAATATATAAATTATAAGTAAACCTTAAAATTGTAATAAGATACACATAAAATCCATAAGTCTCACGGAAGATTTGGTTTCATTCAATAGTCACAGGCTATCAAAGCCCATATAATATGCTTTTAGACCGGGAGCTGCTGATAGGTGACGTTCCACGATTTTGTCGTGCATGCCTTTTTAAAGCTTGATAACTAACCCTAAAATATCAAAGATTGTAGGGCTCTAGCCCCCCCGCGCGTCCTATTCATGCTTTTCTTTGTGTAGCGAATTTTCGTGTTTTCCTTGATAATATACTGCATGCCCTTGTAATATACGGAAGTTCAAGCAAATTGAAGCTGGCTGGCTGGCTGGCGAGGGGTGCATGCCAATTTTTCCAGAGTGTTTTTATTACAAAAACTTCCATTCTTTACATCGGCATGCAATTTGAAAACACGGAATTGCCCTTTAATTTTTTTCAGGTTTTCAGAATCCTTTGATCATCTTGGGCCGGTGCGGGGTGCATGCCATCAATTATTAGAGCTTCAATTTGCTTGAACTTCCGTATATTACAAGGGCATGCAGTATACTATCACGGAAAACACGAAAATTCGCTACACAAAGAAAAGCATGAAGAGGACGCGCGGTGCGGCTAGAGCCCCGACAATCTTTGATATTTTAGGGTTAGTTATCAAGCCTTAAAAAGGCATGCACGACAAAATCGTGGAACGTCACCTGTCACTAGCTCCCGGTCTATTTATAGAGCAAGGGCATTTGCCATGGTTGCAAGGGCGGACTGTGAATTTGTGGGGCCCTGGGCTAACGCTACTTGGGCCCTACCAAATTAATCAAACTAATTATAAGTCAAAAAATAGTTTTCTATAGTGACGTATACGGTCTGGGAAAACATTATATGACTTAGATACACAAACAGCAAATGTAAGACATTATTGCATAAGACATTAAAAGGTTATGTGTAGTTATGTTGAATAAATTTTAAAGACTTTTCTAGATCACAAATAATTCACAATTTACGGAAAGAACTATTAAATTATTTAGTTCATTGTTCAACATTGTTGACCTATTTTTTTTTTCTATATATGACATCCTGGAGAAAGAGCGCTTCGCTCCACAGCTAGTGCTCGATAACGTTAAACATCTATAAGATAGTAAAGCAATTCGGGAAAACATCGCTTATATATAGCTCAGACTTCAGCAAGATTTTAACCGAATTCACTCATTTATTAAATATTCGTCTATGTCATCGGGACAATAAATAATATTCCGTAGAGTACACCTTACAAATCTGTTTTAATTATTGTTGTCATCCAAACCCATACAAAAATTGAATTTCTTACTATATTGTGCCTCATAGACTTGACATCTTCTATTTAAACCCAAAACAGCTTATCCGACGCAACGTTTAGCGTGTCTATTTAAAAATTTTGACAATTTTGTCTTTAAAGACAGAAAATTTTGAAGTAATTCTTCTCTTGTCCATGTCACTCTATTCTGCTCCCACCCTAGTATTAAAGTTTTTAGTTTGATGATTGATGTCGTATGTTACTCATGAACTCTTTTAATAATATGGGTAATTAACGTGTTGCCTTCACAAATAACCTCCAAAATTTCTTCCAAAAAATAGTATCAAAAGTATCTAGTAGCAGTTTGCAACTCGTACGACATTCACGAGATGATATCGAGTAGCGGATATTATTACACCGCTAAAATAGGGTTTATACTTAGTTAAAACGCTAAAATAGGGTCGAAGTCTATTAAAAAACGTAAAGTTACAAGAATCTCGTCCAAACTAACTATTTTTATGACCTACAGGAAATTGTTGTGAGTTTGAATGTTTGTACATGTGCAGTAAAGAACGCGTTTACAATCATAGATTACTATAATTTATAATACTTAACAGGGTTGCCAACCTTTTTGGAACTAAGTATATACATTTCTTAGAGAAGGAAAACTAGAGCAGCGGTAGAAAAATAGTATCTACAAATTATTACGATTTTTGGTACATAACAACTTTTTTGTGTTATGGTTGGCACTAGTGAGCTTTTTGGTAATAATTTAAAGTAAATATTAAAAAAGTATTTTAGCGTACTCTAATAGAATTATAGATAATATGCAAGAACATAAAGCGCACAAACACACAGGTTGACAACACTAAAACAAACAACACCAAAAGTGTTTATTGTCGTGTGTAGTGTTTGTATATTAATAAAATAATTTAAGAAAAAAACATATTTTTACTAAATACTGTAAAATGTACAGATGAATCTCACTTAATCCTGCAAGTGCTGAACTACGATACCTATCACCTTATCGAAAATGAAATGGAATGCAAAGCGTACTAAGGATTTATTACGTTGTCTCAGCCCGCGAAAAAATACACTCCTTTCATCGAGTAGTATAGGACTCGGATCAATACTTTACATTAGAGCCACTTTTTCGATGTGTAGTCTTAGCAAAAAATCGTTATAAAATTTATTCACAAAAAAGGTAGTAGCGATTCACTACAAGCAATCTGTCGGGCATATGGTTTACGCAGAAGCTGCATCAATGCAGTATAAAATCTACGCAATAGGCGTCTTTATACTAAGTACGCTGTTCACATTTCAATATTAATTAAAATGTAAATTAAAAAAAAATGTTTCACAGCGTTAAGCGGGAAAATACACTAAATAACGAAACATTCAAAATTCTTAAGTGATACGAGAAATTAACTCTCATAAGCAGATAGAAATACCATTATAAACTATTAGAGTCAGCAAAATGGCGGAGTAATTTAAAATAATTTCATTCCTGGCAAATTGTCTCATTTTTTTATATTATACCAATTAGTTCAATGTAGGTATATATACGATAATATTTACAATGAAAATATTAATAACAATATCGAGTAAATAATCTTTTACTTTTAATCTGAAATAAATTTCCTTCTATATTACGAATTCACACCTATTTTTAAGTCATGTTAGCTAAGGCTCAGGTGTTAGGCGTTGCTTGCCTTTAAATTCCACAGTAGGCGAGGAGACCGCGATCGAACCACGCCGGCAGCAAACCGTTAATTACAACGGTAAGTGCCGATCCAGACTACTTGCCTGTTGTTTTAATGGTTTATTTAGTATTTTAGTTATTTATTTAGTTAGTATTAAGCAACAGTATCCTAATGGCAGGGCGCGGATCGCGAACTCAAAAGGTCGTGGGTTCGTATCCGCCATTTGACTACTGTCGTGAACCACTCCTAACACAACCGTATCAAGCTTACCAGGAGTGGTTGAAAGGAATATTAAATAAGAGTAATGTTAAAGAGAGTAATGTTAAATAAGATTACTAATATTTTATAAAAAAAAAATGGTACTAAGCACGACTGCTAATAGTTATAGGGTCCTGGGTTCGAATTCTGGGTCGGACTGAAATAAGTTACTGAGATTTTCTGTACAGAAAAGCCGAATAAACGTGACAAAGGGGCACACCATATGATAACATCATGTTGTCAGTGAATGCTGTGGCTCATACACATCTACATCTATCATTAGTTATGAGTCAAAGTACAAATACGTTGTCACTCCAGAGAACTATGAAGTAAATAATGACGTAAATAGTAAAAATGGAGACCCATTTTACTGCTTCTCTACATTCACTAGAGCCGTGGTAGCTCTGTATATATAACAGAACGCGAGTAACCCAGGTTCGATCCCCGCCGGCACCAATGAAATTGTTAATTGCAATTTTAAGTGCTGATTTACCAAGTGCTCAGCGGTGAAGGAAAACATCGTGAGGAAACCTGCATGTCTGAGGAATAAGGAAAAAAAATATTTCGAAGACATGTGAAGTTCGTCAACACGCATTTTGGACAGCGCGGCGGACACTTCCTTGCCCTAAACCCTCTCAGAAATGAGGGGAGGCTAGAGCCCAGCAGTGGGACGTATATAGGCTGTAACTTTACTTTACTACATTCACTATACGAAACACAGCATATTTTGCTTCTTCACACTGATATTATGAAAGAGTGTGACCCCGGTCGAGCCGACACATTCGAGCTGGAGCTGCATTATAACAGCTATAATATCACATCGTAAACCATACGTTATTCAAAAATTAACTAGTAAAGAATAACAAAGTAAATATATATTGCAAGTGTGAACGTGATGATGATGTTTTTACGTGTTAGAGCCATGCTGCAGCTATACTATACTTTCAGCACGAATGGGTCGGCTCGACCGGGGAAGGACCACGCTCTCACTAAACATCAAGTAGCAGCTCAATGCTGTTGTGTTTCGTATGGTGAGTGAACCGGAGACCCTTTTTTACTGGAAACGAGGCATTGCGTCTTAGTACTCAGGGGTGGCAATGCGTCTCCATTTTTATTCTTAAATGAGGATAGATGTAGATGTTTATGGGCCATAGCATCCACTTACCATCAGTTGGACTGTGTGTGCGTTTGCCACCCTTATTCTATATATAAAGAACGACAGAGTTGGAAAGAGACGCCCAAGGCGAAAGTTTACAGACGAAATTGACGATAGATTGAAAAGGGGTGTGTCAGGATTGTGCCAAATGTAAGTTCGTAATCTGTGCCTACCCACGAACAGACGTGAGTGTTTAAGTATGTATGTATGCCATTTCAAATATTTCAACTTGACCGATATTTTCAGTGCATTCATGTTTGTGATTTTTTTATAAGCCTCGTTTTCAGTAGAAAGGGTCGCCGGTTCTTTACACTCAACATACGAAACACATCAGCATTAAGCTACTATTTTACGCTGGTATTCTGTGAGAGCGTGGTCCTTCCCCGGTAGAGCCGACCCATTCGTGCTACAACTATAATACTAATATAACTGCAGCATTTGCATTTTTTGCCCCTTCTTCTATAAAAAAAAGCATGGCTCTACCACGTATAATTGACACTTTTGTTTCATTAATATTCATTTTAATAATATTAATTTGAACAAATATAAATATTAATGAAACTGGCACATGATGTTTGACCATCCAAATGACAAAATTAATATTTAGGTGTTTGAAATTGGGGCTAGTGAAAAATATTCGCACCTTATCAAAACCGACGACGCCGCCATTGTAATGATTACGGCCCTGATTCGCTGAGAGCATGTACATTCTGCCTGATGGTTTGATCGTCATTGTAGCGTCGCGTATGACGTTTGCGTATCGGCCAATTGTAGCGCCAAAATAAGGGTTTCTTGGTTGAAAGTATTCTGTACACATAATACACGTGTAATGTTTCTTACATTTCTTTTTTTAAAGGATAAGGGTCACAAACGAGCACACAGTCCATCTGATGGTAAATGGATGCTGTGGCCCATAGACATCTACATTTATCCACGATTAAGAATCAAAACGCAGATGCGTTGTCGCCCCTGAGGACTAAGATCTCTCTCTACACTCACCATACAAAACACAGCAGCGTTAAGCTGCTATTTTACGCTGGTATTCTGTGAGAGCGTAGTCCTTCCCCGGTTGAGCCTACCTATTCGTGCTACAACCATACTATTAATATAACTGCAGCATTAATATAACTGGCTCTACCACGTAAAATAAAGTGCGCATATTTGATGTCAATTTCGTTCGCTCAGCGAACATTGAGTAATAGATGGCATAAATCGTTTACTGTTTAGGTGTTCGCGTATGTTCCCATCTGAAGGCTTAAGAGCGCCTGCATAGCTACAAGCTATGAGGCATTCCAGCTTAATCATCAGGGGTGTTATTTATAGCCTTCATTGTAAGAACTTAGCTGCAGGTGCAGCTGTAAGTTCGTTTTTTACTTCATTTTATAAAAGAAATGGAGAGAGCCGTGGTCGAAGTTTCTCTGCGCGATAGGATCAGTGATGAATATATTCACAGTATAACCAGAATTACCGGCATAGCTCAATGAATTACTACCTAAACTATAGTGGTAGTAGTCAGACATATAGCTTGAAGAATCGATAACCGATCGGGAAGAAAAATTCTCAAGACAATACCTATGAAAATATTTTTTTTTAAATTTTAGTTACCACTGTCCTAGGGATAATCCGCAAGAAAGCTCAGCACCTTGCGGTCTGAATATTTCTATATATTTCTCTCTGACACAAAATAATAATAACTAAGAAATAGTTTTTTCAGTCGACTCGACCGAGGAAAACCGCGCGCAAATTTTGGATTTTCAGACGTCTAAATGCTCTAAAATATTAAGTATATTACGTATTAAGAATATTAAAATAATTTCATGACTCTGGCTTCCGTGTGTATTTTTTAAACTCTCTTATTATTGATACCTAATCATGGAGTATCTAGTTACTGTCAAAGTCTACGTGAGCACATTGATTTGTTCCCATCACTTGTATAAAATAGTTTGCAATAACTTGTACAATTTTTTGTACTTTTGAAAAATGAATGCAGTGAAATATAATAATATATCGGATATCTTTTTTAAGTCATATTAAAAACGACGGTTAAAACACCTTACCTTCTAATGTATCGAAACCGGCGATAACGTCATCTGGAACTCCTTTCTTGTCAGGAACTTGGATGCATGTTATGGTTGCACCGTAAGTAATCACCTAAGTATTAAATTAAAACTTGTAAATATACGTGAGTATGAACTACACAAAACACAGCAGCATATTCAGCCAGTACATATATTTAAAATAGGAACGAATAATAATTATGATGATATTTTGGCTGCATCATTCACTAGTTGTCATTACTAAGTTATTTATTTTTTGTTAATTTAACTAGACCGGATGCAGCTGCAAAGGTAAAGCCTTTTGCTAGCATCATAAAGGGAGCGGAGTAAAAGTCTAGCCATAACTATTTTTATTTCAACAAAAGATTCAAATCAAATGGTATGACCTTTGAGTATTCATTGGTTTAATGAGTATTCAATGGTGTGACATTGCCCAGATGTAAATTAGCAAAATGATTAGATAGTAAAAGAAAAAAAATCGTATTCAGATTTTTATTGTTTAGAAAACCCTGTCGGCGTTGAGCTACAAATATTGCTGAAAAAATTATGTAAATTGGCCTACGGGATACGGAGGAGATAGATTTCAAAGTATCGTTTTCTTGCGCCATGGGAGCTCCGCTCCAATTAAATAGGTACCTTTTAAAAAGAAGTAAGCTCGTTTCTTTAAGTTCCCTAAGTCGTGTCGGTCAGGAAAATTATGATGATAAACGATTCTACAAAGTAGTCGTGCGAGGAAGAAAACTCCTTGTAAATCGCACGGTACGATGTGGATGGTAACGTGAGTTTTATCGCGATGGTGAAATTTGGCCGCTTGGAATTATCCGAACAATTTCACAGAGCACTCTCGTGGTAATTGGTTTGTAGGATGGACTTAACGATTGTAGAAAACTCGCAAGAGGATACTTACAAGTATTTATTTACATATTCTCAAATATTTGCTGGTATCACCCTCTTAACTGTTTCTGTAGTTAAACACCACTATTGTGTTCAAGCTTAAAAGGTAAAAAAGTAAGTATAATAACAAGCTGTAAGACATCTCCTCTAAAACTCAAGGAAGAGGATGTGGAGACTCGTATCTGCTGCAGCTACTTACCATCAGTTAAACTGTTAGTTTGTATTCCACTTGATTATGCTTGATTTTATACGTGGTAGAGCCGGGCTGCCAGCTATATTGTAGTTGTAACACGAATGGGTCAGCTCGACCGGGGAAGAACTACGCTCTCACAGAATGCCCACTGTTTTTCACGTGGTAGAGCCACGATGGCAACTCAATGCTGCTGTGCTTCATACGTATATGGTTATTGTGAGACCCTTGTTACTGGAAACGAGGCATTCCATCTTAGTCCTGACAATGCATCTGCATTTTGAATGGCAGATGATGAGATGAGATGAGAGATGTAATGACAGATGTAGATGTTTATGAACCATAGCTACCACTTACCATCAGATGGACTGTGTGCCCGTTTGTCACACTTATGCTAAAAAAAAATCAGACTGGCGAAAAATAGCAGCGTCGCCTCGTCAAATGTGTGAATATCTCTACCAATTCTCTATAATTAAAAAAGTATCACCTCCAGCTGTTGACATTTAATAGGCATATTACAACCTGGGGCCTTAGTAAAATTTCAGGTCTAGACCAACTAGACTTAGTTCCTTCTTACTCGTTTAGTGTTGGAACGGGTTAAAAACAAAATCATTTTATCAGTATATCTCAATGGTAAATTATATTAACTTTAAAACTAATATCTTATAAAAGGTTTTCTCAATTTGAACGGCTAAGTAATAATCCTTAAATGTATAGTTTCTTAATAGTTACCCACTGCATCCATGGACCCCTCTTAAGCAGATATGATTGGCTATTACCCTGCTAACCCTCTAGATTATCGGACAAAGTATAAATGTTGTTTGCCAAGAGGAACGATGAAACATGATAGACCATAAAGAAGCATTATTTGTACATTTAAATAATATATACTACGTACTAGAATGTACGGGGCGCTTAGGTGACACAGAAGCTATTTTTTTATGACACCAACAATGTATATATATATATTAGTAGTATAGTTATAACAAGAATGGGTCGGCTCGACCGGGGAGGGACCACGCTCTCACAGAATACCAGCGTCAAATAGTAGCTTAATGCTACTGTGTTTCGTATGGTGAGTGTAGAGAACCGGAGACCCTTTTTACTGGAAACGAGGCATTACATCTTAGTCCTCACGGGTGACAATGCATCTGCATCTTGATTCGTAATCGAGGATAGATGTGGATGTCTATGGGCCACAGCAACCACTTACCATCAGGTGGACTGTGTGCTCGTTTGTCACCCTATCCTATAAAAAAAATGAGTTTGAGCCCGGTGGCTTTAACGCGTGTTGTAAATAGCCAAGTTTTCTCTTTTTCTTCGAGTACGTAGTACATGTTACTTCCAATGTGTTTGTACTTGAAATAGTCGATCATTCTTATCACATCTAACAATACACGATAGTGAACTATATATTTGTGAAATATAACGTGACCACATCCACGGATTTGTACGTAAGAAGCTCAATAATACTACATGTCAATAATGTATTACGTAACCTCATTAAAATGAGTAATTTTAAAAACCTGAACTGTCATCCGATTTTTGGTCTTCCATGTAAATCTTCTCACAATATCGATATTACTAATTGAGGAACATGGACTACTGTATTGATCTTCGGGCGATAAGATCTCTTTTATATCTTTTGAAAGGTTTTTCGTCTTCAAATATCTTTTAGATGGCCCTGCTTTCTTTGGCATGAAACCGAAACCATCGACAATTAGTTCCACGTCAGGAACCTTAACAGGCTCTGGTGGAGCTTCTGGTGTAGGAGCTTCTGGTGTAGCTTCTGGTTTTAGATCTGATTTAACATCACCACTAGCTTTGTCATCAGGATCATCAGCCATTGTCACTTAAAATTTTGTTATGAGGTATTTTTTTAGAAATTTTTGCTTTTACAAATTATAAAAAATTATTGTGACACATAAATTTTGTACGTCATTTTAAAGTTGTTTATTTGTTGTTTACTATGTCATTTCAGAAATACTAGATGGTCGATGGATGTCAGTAGAAAAGAGGTTTATTTATTAAAAGGCATCAGAGCGTCTGCAAAAGGTGGTTGTATAACTCTTACAGCGATTGTCCACAGCCGCCGTCACCGGGACGTCAACAAGAACGAAATGACGAAGTGGAGGTCAATAGCCTCCTGACCACTGCAAGCCCGTCACCCCAGCGCCGTCATCCTGGCCGCCAAAGTTTAGAGTAAATCGGTGCGACCGCTAGAACTCGGCTCAAGATTGTGACGGATCGACGTTTTAGAGAGCACACGGAATCTGTGACAGTAAACACCTGGCCACCGAGCTCCAGTACGTCAAGCAAGTCGTGCACGACAACAAGCTTCGGGTCCCGCACCTCCATCACAGTAACCGAGTGAAACCGGCCACAGCCGAGCGTGTTCCTGATGCATTACATTTTGAAGCGGGCTTTCATAAGAACATACTACAAGCCGCCGAAGAGGATTAGTCTCTTGTTACCATCTCTCAAGTGTAATATTCCTCTACAAGATACAGGAGTGTAGAAGCTTTTTTGTGAATGTGGTTTCTCCTAAATAAGACAAAAAAAGTTTAATAAAAACTTGCGGGAAAGAACATATCGCTGATGTGAAGCACCGACGCTCCGAGAAGTCTGCAGTATGTCACTATCGTCCCAATATATAAATTACGAGTCATGTTGTTTGTCCGCGATGGACTCCTAAACTACTGAACCGATTTTAATCAAATTTGCACACCGTGTGCAGTTTGGTCCAACTTGAAAGATATGATAGTTTATTTGCCCATGAGTGACCCAAATTTTTTTTCTAATTTAACGATTTTTAATAGGACATGACAAAGGGTCGTCGAAAAGGGCAGAAAAACGTCTGCACGATGAAACAATGCATGGTGCAGCACTATTTGTCATCCACACATGCACATTTTACGCACACTGGTGTTTTTTGATTTTAGTCTCGTCCTAATGACTCCGTCTCCAATCTACATTATACTATATCTACGGCCTTAACTTAAATCTCTCTACCCTCGATCATAAATTTTGCTTTGTTTTTACGTGGTAGAGCCATGTTGCAGCTATATTAGTGGTATAGTTGTAGCACGAATGCTTTCACAGAATACCAGCGTAAAATAGCAGCTAAACGCTGCCGTGTTTCGTATGGTGAGTGTAGAGAACCGGAGACCCTTTTTACTGATAAAGAAGCATTCCATCTTAGTCCTCTCGGGTGAAAACGCATCTGCATTTTGATTCGTAATCGAGGATAGATTTAGGTGTCTATGGGCCGCAGCAATTTAAATTTAAATTCAAAAAATTTAAACTTACCATCAGGTGGACTGAGTGCTCGTTTGTCACACTTATCCTATAAAAAATTGCATGCAAAAATCTCCCATTACCGTCATTTACCATACGGATAGAATTCGTCGATTACTAATTACGTTAGTCTAAATTACTTGTGTAGTCATTACAATATACTCTTAGGTCCTACATCTTTAGTAATTACCTTACTCTAACAGCAAAATTATCCGCCTTGTTTATAATAGTTGATTATAGCTCTAGATACACGGCAATGTATCCAAGTTCAGAAAAGAAAAGGGTACCACCAGCAGTTAGTATATTTAATACGTACTATTTCAAGCTACTTTCCAAACTCTCATAACAGAACTAATGAATATATATCCTTGTAATTTTGCAAACCTCTTAAGGATCTCATATTATATAACAAGACTCCTGTATTATGATGAAAAAACTTATAATTGTTGGGTTATTAAGGTCTAAACGTGCTATTTATATCACTCACTGAGTGACTCTTCATAAACCTAAGCTATTTCTAGATTATGTTGAAACTTGAAATTTGTCGCCAAGGTAAATTGTTCATTTGGTATATACAAAGGAAAAATTTTGAAAACTACGAATAAAGGCATTCAGTGTCAACGTGTTGACAAAGTTATTCGTACGGTCGTTTTCAAGTACAGTACTCGAAACCAACGACACGATAACTTTGTCTATATTTAATTCTTATAGTAGAAATCCTTAGGCGTAAAAGCAAAAAAAACCTTTAAAGTCTACGAAGTCTATCTTTTTATTCGGATTTATAAAAGAAGAAAACTTTAAAAAAAATTAATAATACTCCTAAACTTGACTATTTTGCTTAAACTTTACTTAAATATTACGATTTTTATGAGTAAATAAGATTTCGTAAATACTCATAAGCATATCATGATTGGTTTGGACTATGCCATACTATTCTTCAATAAAAATCAATAAGTTATAATTACTTATAATCAGAACTCATAGTTTGTTGTGATAATAAGTAACATACTATTGTGTGGATTTGATAAAATTAAGCTACAAATTTATTTAAAAGACCTAATTATTGTAATACAAACACAAATAAGTTCTACAATTTATTACAGACTCCTTAAACAAATTTTATAAATATTTTCATCGACATTTTGTATATCTTAAAACTAAGGCAATGTGAATAAGTACACATTTATCAAAATTTAAATTTGTTAATTAAGATCTCCGACTCAGATTGTCAGTGGAAAAGTTTGTACATTGAGACCTAAATCAGACCCAAAAGACTTTAACACTCTGCTTATCTAGTTCAATGGCGTCCGATTTCCATTTTTCTCTTTCCTCTAAAATGTCTGAAATTTCTTCCAAGTAATCAACTTCTTTACATGGCGACGGTGGTATTATGCTTATGACTGGTATTCCGATTTCTTGAAAAGAGCTCATTGAAGAAAATCCACTCTCATCTTCGATAAAATTCGACAGAGCATTATAATCGTTTATTTTATCAAAAGCTTCACGTACATTTTCATTCGATGGTTGTATGGCGCTTTTTGAACTATCGCGCTCCTTTTCCAATATATTTAAAGCAGAAAACTTGTCTTCCAATTCGGTTTGATGAGACAGAATTGACACGCAACTATCACTGTTGGAATTTATGCTACTGACTTCTACGACTTTATTGGTCACGCCATTGTCACTTTTTGAACTATTGACTATTGTACTGCGCGACTCATCTTTTATAAAGTTTATTGTAACATTTAGCGACGTTGGCCTTTCTATTTCGTCTTCAGTCAGTTTTGTATCGATGTCATTATTGTTGTTCACACACGCACAAGCGAGATCAGGCAAATTGGTACTAAGTACTGTATTGGCAAGAGTAATCAGTCTCGATATTTCTTCACTTATTTTCTGTGACGATTCGTGTTCGGGAACAAGAGATAATTTCGACTGGCTCCTGAAATTGATTCAAACTTGTAGTAATTTAAAACACTTTTCGTAAAATTAAGACAAAGTTACAGCCTATATTACATGTAAATCGGCACTTAAAATTGCAATTAACAATTTCATAGTGCCGGCGGGGATCGAACGCGGGTTGCTCGCGTTCTGTGAGCGCTTAGCTCGCTTAGCTGACATACCTATTGTTTTAAACAAGATATTAAGACATACCTATCTTGTTTAAAGTACAATATTACAATATTATATAGTAAGTTAGTCTAGAGGTCGTAAATGCTACTGCTGATCATAAGATCCCAGGCTCGAATCCCAGGTCAGGTCAATAAAAGTCAAGTTAAGTTAAAGGCGGTGTTTCACCTACGTGCCACGAAAAACACGTAAAGCCGCATATATCTCGGAGATCGTGTCGCCTAGTCTCCGTAGAGACTGGCCGCCGTGATCGAAATTCAGTCTGATTATTTATTATATGAAATATGTTCTTGGAAACGGCTCTTACGGTAAAATTTCGTTTCTTCTTTCCAATTAATTTAAATAGATGTCAACCCTGCGAATCATTTTTACGCCGAGCAAAGCTTGGTCGCCTAGGTTATTTTATATAATAAGAAATGTGACATTTTGTCAGCTATTGTCAACCTTATCTACACGAGATTCACCTTATTTACTAAAGGGCGAGTGGTTGATGACTAACACACAGTGATTTTCTATATATAGAAGAGGAGGGAAACAAGCCCGCTGCTCACTTGTTGGCAAGGACTATGTGATGACTATGGTCACAAACAACTTTCATCTTCATCATCATCATTACAGCCCTTCACAAGTCCACTGCTGAACATAGGCCTCCCCCAAGTAATGCCACAAAGCGCGGTCCCTGAGCCATCTGCATCCATCGACTTCCTGCATGTCTTACCAGGTCGTCACTCCATCTAGTGGGGAGTCGCCCTACACTACGTCTACCGGTACGAGGCTGCCACTCGAGAACCTTTCTTCCCCATCGGTTATCGGTTCTTCGAGCTATATGGCGGGCCCATTGCCACTTCAGCTTACTAATCCGTTGGGCTATGTCGGTCACTCTGGTTTTACTGCGGATATCCTCATTTCTGAGTCTATCACACAGAGAAACTCCGAGCATAGCCCTCTCCATAGATCGCTGAGGGAGCTTGAGCGTCCTCATACGGCCAGCAGTGAAGGACCACGTCTCAGATCCGTAAGTCATCACTGACAACACGCACTGGTTATACACTTTAACAAACAACTTTAACACAAAAAAATGTAGGTGCATTGCCGGTCTTAATGTATCGAATCGATACGACCGATATTTTGGAAGTTTATCCATATGAACATACCAAGATTCTACAGATTGGTGATAGGGACCAGCATTAGTACAAAGTTTGAGGTTATGCACTGACAACACTTCGGTACAGCTTGTGGAGTAATGACAAATCTTTCAAGATTATACGACTGTATTTACTGCAGCTTAATGTCTGTTCTAGATACGGTTGGCTCCGTTACGCTCCACCTTAGCAAGTGCCGCATCTTATCAAAGGCACCGCCGCAATATCAAAGGTCGCCGCACGAGGCGTACACCCGTAGGAGAATTTGACACTTCACTGACATCTTTGAGAGGTCAGTGAAGTGTCAAGATGAAATTTTGAGTGAAGATAAAACATGTAAACAAAATAAATACGAGTATAGTCAATGTCCATCAGTGCTGTGTTAAATGAATCTGTCGAACCTATTACAGACACTTCTAAAATAGTGGGAATACCAAGAACCAGCGATGGATTAATATTAAAAAAGGGTCCATTAATACCAAAAAGACGTAAAAACAGAAGAATCCCACTATCGAAAATGGACGACTTTGAATGTGATGTAGAACATCGGATAATATAACAGATTTTATACTATATTCTATTTTATTCTTAGAATCGAAAAACATTTATTTAACAAACAGTAAAAAATAATAAACTAAAAGCAAAATAACAAATGCGCCTGCGTGTGTACCGACACTATATTAGTGAACTGAATTTAAATACTTATACCCGAGAAATATGTACCAACGTCAAACAAGAATAACATAATAATATAATCGCAAATGTATCAAGCAATAATTAATAAATGCCGCTATTTTCTCTGTATTATTAAGAATTTTTTATGTTGGCTAAAAAGAGAAAATAACAGAATTTAAAACTGTTATTGTCACCATTTTAGAAATGCTTAGTATTTTTAAAACAACTAATTATTTAAAACAATTATTTAAAATTTACATAGAAATATAATTACCATAGTCCATTACAGTTTTTGTATCCATTGACATTGCTAATTGATTTACTGATCTTTCTTGCACTTATTTTCCTCACGGGACTTATCGTAAGATCTATATTTTTGTTGACATGCAAAACGGAACGAGATCGAGGCAAGTCGTTGAAGTTGAGGGACTTGGCGAGAACCCGTGAGGGAACATGCTTTCGTGGCAAATCGTCGTTTTTCTGGCAGTCAAAATGATCCTTCACTCTGTTTAAGAAAGTCACTATTTGCTTTAGTAATGCTATGTGCATCTGTCTGCTTGCTTCAGTCTGAAAATAATCACGCTCACATTGGCAAATTAAGAACTAATTAACAATAGCTAAACAAAGAATATAGACAAGAAATATAAATAAATAAAATTCGCAAAGCAATTTCGCATAGCGTCACCGCATTGTTTAAGAATACACAAACATAAACATAAACCGTCAGTAAAATAAATAATTATATTGGTGCACCAATAATTCGCAAGCGGATTTGAAACGTGTTTTAATTACCTGTGCCAATTGCCATCTTAATGTTTCGACTTCCATATTCAGTGCGTGTACTTCCGTATTTCGGATATCGGCGTTCATCTTTAAATGTTTATCCGGGGGCTTCACTGGTTCGCCAATTTGCTCCATGTTGTCACAGTTCGAAAGTTGAGTACATGTCTCAATTCTTTCTGGAGCCTGCAACAAAATAGCAATGATTTTAAAAACAGTGTCGTTCAACAGTAAAATATCATTACGAATAAATTCAACTCGAAAGATGTCGATTCACGCGTGTAGTAATTTCACTTAAATTGTTGTAAGATCTGCGATTTCGACGGACAAATCATGGGAAGATTTAATGCTTTGTGAAGTGCTACATTAACGCAAACAGAAACAGAAACGCAAACAGAAACAGAAACTTTTTTATTCAATATAGATTATAAATAATACTTTTAGAAAATCACTTTTTTATTTTACCATTTTTTTTTATTCACCACTGGTCCGTAAAAAACCTCTGTCCTGGGAAGAACCAGCAAAAAAACCCAGCGGGACAATAAAAAAAACAGCTTACAATCATGCATGTTACAAATAGAAACAAATTAGAAATATCTTGGTAGCGATCACCTTCCCCAGGGGTTCATACATAAAATCCTTATGATAACCCTTTTTATACTAACTTAGTTTAATAAAGTTATTGCTTTTTTGTAAAAGCAATAATTAATAAAATGCCGCTATTTTCTCAGTGTTATCAATATTAAGACTTAATTTTTTTATGTTATCATCGCCCCAAAAATAAATTCCTGACTCGGTGGAGTCGAGTAACTGGTACTACTAGCTTGTATCTGTTCCTGGTATCTACAGAATGAATTTCACTTATTTTTGTAAAATTACTTTTATTTTTGTGTACGTACATTACATTTTCATAACTGTATTGCAGGCACAAGATAATACATTAATTTCTTAAAATTTTTGTCTGAGCGACTCTTTAGGTTTTAAATCAAACGTTGCTCAACCCCAAATCAATGCAAACATGAATTATGTTTAAGGCCTCTTTACATCATTTAGTTGGTATTAAGCACAACTCCAGCCCGCGTGATTTGAAGATCGTGAAAATGCTGGTCATCACATGGGTATATTTTCCTAAATGCCATTTATATTTTGATTTGTGAAAAGTACATTTATTTATTTACTTATTTATGGAGAATAAAATGCGCACAAAAAAATTAAAATTTAACTGTAAAACTGTTTATTCTAAAATTGTTTTAAAAAAACTTTGCTTTAGGGTAACTCAGCCTTAATTCTAACTCCAGTACTCGTTTTAGTGTTCGGTCTAACTTAAACATCGCTATTTTACATTGTGTTGTTAGATGTTTGCCTATTCAAAGAAACAAATTAGTCTCTCATTTATTTAATGCCAGTTACAACTAATCTAAGCCGCAATACTATAAGCTGCGTAAATAATTACCTTACATAACAGTACTATGAATAAAAACAAATTGCAATGGAATTCTCGTTAGCCTCTTTTGTGTGCTTGCAAAAACTCGTGCACACTATTAAATCGACTGTGTCATGCTCATCCCACGCTTTTGCTGAGACGCAGCTTATTGACCTCTTTGCGAACAATGAAAAATGTTACCCAGCACCCGTTAACTTTATCGGTCTGACTGGTGAACCGCATTGCATAAAGCCATTGAGTGATTGCCTCGTTGGTCTAGTGGTTGTAGTAGTACGACTGCTGATCATGAGGTCCTGGGTTCGAATCCCGAGTCGGGCCAAAAAATTAATTATTATTGAGTTTTTCTGTCAAGAAATTCTCAGTAGTTGCCAGGAAGAGTCAGGAAGTTGGCGGTGTCCCAGCCGCGTGCCTCGGAAAGCACGTAAAGCCGTTGGTCCTGCGCCTGATCTCTCTCTTGACACTTGGGCACTATAATACTGTCCTGCGCCGATGGTTAGCCTACGTTGAGGCAGGCCATAGTGGCCGAAATTCGATCTGGAGAACATTGTTATTATTATTAAGCCATTGAGTGAACATACATTTAAGCTTTGCAAGATCCCATATTTGTTAGACAACAAATATGGGATTACAATTTTAGAACGAATGTATCAAATCTTGAGGGAATAGAATTTATCTTTGTTTAAAACTAAAAATAGATTTTTCTTAGTATAAATCGTTTCGCAATATGTTGTTTTTCGTGTTCGAGCTGATTTCGTCGTACTATCGGGTATTAAGAAAATCGTTCACGCTAGGTATTTCTTCTCATGGCTATCGCAATATGAGGCACTATTACGAATGTTAGACATCTCACGACTTGAAACAGTTGGCAGTTTGACTACGCCCTTATATACCCAGACCGCGACGTGCAGCATCGAAGGTGCTAGATATCTGTCTTTAACTTAACATCTCATCAACCGTCATCATCAAGGAATACTTTAATGGGAGATCTCTTACAAAAGCAATATGGTATAAAACTATTCAACCAAATATTTCCAGTTCTTCATGGGTAGATAAAGCCAATATGGGCAGGGCCGATATTGTTACAGCTCTAAGATTTCGATCGGGACACATACCAATGAATAGGTTTGCTTTTTTGATGGGAAATGCCGAATCCCCTAACTGTGTAGAACGTGGTTAATTAGAAGATGTATTACATATTTTGGTGGAGTGTGTTCGAATCGACGCTGAAAGAGCAAATTTTTGCAATAAATATAATATAAATAGATTAGATATCGGATTTTGTAACAGAATTCTAGCCTTGCCATTATCTGGGGAAGCCAGAATGCTGTACAAAATGGTCCAGGTTGGACTTAAAAGAAGATAAAAAAAATGTTAATACAATGGGGGTGACATTATAATAATTTTATAAAACCATCTTTAAAATAGAATAAAAGATTTAAAAAAAATCTGTCTTTTACTTATATCATATTTTTGCTTACATATTAAAAAATATCCTACAAAAATTTTCTGCTCGACAAAATTATATTCATCCAAATGAAACTCGGTCAGCGATTTCAAATACAGCGGTAGTAGAATAAAAGGCAATTAGGATTACTTTTTTGTATAGAGCCGACGTTCATAGCGATCATGATCAAATGCATGACCTGCATGCATCATTCAGTATTAACCATTATGCAAATGCAAATGGCACACTCTGCGGCATTTGAGTGCCTGCAAAACAGTGGGCGTCGTAAACGTGTCTACAACGGTATTAACAAACAAAATGGACTTGTTAAATAGATTCTTCACATAAAAGAATTTCCATTGTCTTGGTCTGTGTAAATATTTACAAAATCTAGACATAACATTGGTATATGAATCGCAAGTAAGTTTCCAAATATATGAAGAGATATAATTTTCAAATAACTCAAATGTTTTATTTGCATCATATGACAACTGTCTTAATTAAGAAAGTCATTGTTTTCGATGGAAAAGTAGATTGGCAATCATAGTGTATATTTCCCACACCAGTCTTAATATAGTATACCTATCGTTTTGTATGCCGTATATCACAAAATGGAAATGGCATTATGATACATAAAATAAATTAGGTAAGTAAGAATTACAAAAGTAACAAACAAAATACTCCCCCAAAACCCTTTAACTGGTTACCATTTTGCCGTCGGATTGTAAGGGTAATTAATTTTGTTTTGACATTATAATTAATTGATTTTTTATAAGAAAATATACAGTAAAAATTGATATTCAACGTTACCTGAAATGAAATCTAGGTACTATATTACTTACTCAAGTTAAGTGTTTAGCGCCATTTTTTTCTAGCATATAAGTTATTATGTTTACTTTTCTAAGCTACAAAAAAAACATAGATAATATATACAACGTGTGAAAATAAAGTGTTTTTATTTGACTTGCTATCTTTCTACATTTATAGTATTTTGCTTCTTCTAGAAAAATCTAACATATATTTGTAATTGATAAATATTGGAAACCCCTTACAGTCATCATGTTCATCATCTTCGTTACAGCCCTTCACAAGTCCACCGCTGAACAAAGACCTCCCCAAGGAATGCTACAAAGCACGGTCCTGAACCACCTGCATCCTTAAGTTTCCACATGTCATATCAGGTCGTCACTCATCTAGTGAGAGTGGGACGCCCTACGCCTTTTTTATAGGATAGGGTGACAAACGAGCACACAGTCCACCTGATGGTAAGTGGTTGCTGCGGCCCATAGGCATCTACATCTATCCTCGATTACGAATCAAAATGCAGATGCGTTGTCACCCGTGAGGACTAAGATGGAATGCCTCGTTTCCACTAAAAAGGGTTTCCGGTTCTCTACACTCACCATACGAAACACAGCATCATTAAGCAACTATTTCACGCTCATATCCTGTGAGAGCGTGGTCCTTCCCCGGTCTAACCCCAGGTATAAACGCCTGCCGGTACGAGGCTGCTACTCGAGAACATTTTTTACCCTTTGTTAGTCGGATCTTAGAAACGATGACTGACCCATTACTCTTACAGTATCTTTACATTATTCATAAAAATTCATTAATAATTCATTTTAAAGAGACTCGTCATTACTTATTCTTTCTCATATAGCTCGTTGTGTAAATATCTCTTAAAAAGAATCCTTAAAAATGGTCAAAATATGAATAATAAAGTACTTAATTTAAGTAAATAAATATTTAATTGTTAAAAATATTAAAATAGAAAAAATAAAGTATTTCAGTTTAGTATTTTGAAAGTTATTTATATAGACGAGCCATGTTGCAGCTATATTATGATTGTAGCACGAATGAATCGACCGGAGAAGGACCACGCTTTCACAGAATATCAGCGTAAAATAGCAGCTTAATGCTGCTGTGTTTTGTATGGGGAGTGCAGAGAACCGGAGAGCCTTTTTACTGGAAACCAAGCATTTTATCTTAGTCCTCAGGAATGACAACTTTGATTCTTAATCGAGGATGGATGTAGATGTGTATTGACCATAGCATTTACTTACCGTCAGGTGGACTATTTACTCCTTTGTCATCCTATTTCTATTAAAAAAATCTACGTTTTTTAACTCTTCTCATGAAATATAAAGTGCGTTTGCCAAAAATAATAATATTTTATGATAAAGAACAGGTGGCAACCCTAGCCGTGACCTCAACAAAACATTTTTAAAATCATTTAGATAACGGGAATAACAAAGCCATGTAAATGCATTTTTAATATTACTTTAAATTCACATTTCACACTACTGACATAATATAACCATAACCTAGTAATTTTAAACTGAACTGTGTCAAAATGACACCTAACTATCGAATAACTGTGCTTGTGTGCGAAGATTTTGTTTTACGAGAGTGATTTTACGATAGTGCCGCTACATAGATCGCTGGCCATGCTGACGGATAACGGCGTAATCTGAATTGCTCTCAAATTAGGTCACCTGCAGTTTGAATATGTATACATATAAAGCTACAATGAACAAAGCGAATCATTGGGTGCGCTAAAAAGCGCTAGCAAGCGATTATAAGCGCTAAAATAGTTTTCGGCCAGGACACGATTGCTACTTCAGTAGCGCTGACACAATCCGCCATTTTGCTTATTTAATTTATTTGTTTTGAAGTAGAGTTCATAATTTGTTTTGTGCAATATTAGTTTTAAGTAATATAATGTTATGAATAGACATATACATGTTATTAAAAATTCATGGTTGGTAACTTTTTAATATGAATACCTTACAAACATATATTTAAATTAGGTTAGGTTCTCCGGTTAAAACTCTCATCGTGTCCTGGAGGAAAATAGCTACTTACGATTTGACAGCGCTTACCGCTTACGATCGCCATTTTGCTTACAAGCGCTTGCTAGCGCTTTTTTCTGCCAAACGCACCCATTACACACGTGTAGTGGCGCTGTAAGAATACCCACTACCCCAAATCATCCCGTGAACGTCCACGAGATGGGCAGCAGGGCCTACCAATAACGAGTAAAACTAATATACTGCTGTTGACAAGCGTGGCAACTATGGAAAATATCCCCCCTATCAAGCAATCTATAGGGGAGGCCTTTGCCCATTGGACTTATTTCATCATCAAGCCAAAAAATGTTCCCAAATGTTTCCAGTAATAAGGGTCTCCGATTCCATCCATCATACGAAATATAGCAGTATTAAGCTGCTATTTTATGCTGGTATTATGTGAGAGCGAGGTCCTGCTCCGGTCAAGACGACCCATTCCTGCTACAACTATAATAAAGTTGCAGCGTGGCTTTACCACGTTTAGAGAGAGCGCAACAACAAACATCCCGACCCGGAACAATTATTTGAAGGGCATACAAATACTTGTTACGTGCGGCAATCGAACCTGTTCTACAACCATAGCATAGGTTGTACCATAATCTTCCACAACATTCTGTATTCTAAGAAATATTATCAACTAATTTTATTAGAGCCTTGTTAACTACTACCAGTTTAATGCAATTTATTAAGTGCGATATTAGTGAAGTGCGATGCTTCATCTCTGTCTTTTCTCATTCCATCTTAGTCCCAAGGGGTTACAAGTTACAACGCATTTGCATTTTGATTCTTAATTGAGGATAAATGGCCATGGCATCCACTTACCATCAGGTGGACTGTTTGCTCGTTTGTCACCCAGTGCTATAAAAAACATCACAAATATTTTAGCTCTAATGGGTGACACAACATACGTTGGTTTACGTACATAACTTATAGATTGGTGTTGGTGGCAAGTGTCTATGTGCTATAGTAGTCACGTACAATTAGGTGGAACAAATAGGTGGTGGATGTCCTAATACATCTGTCATTTATAATATTTAAAAAAAATAAGTAAGCACCCGGTAATATGTACTATAGTTGATATGCGAAGTACCTTCTTTCATCACACATATGTTTTACAAACCGGTACAGGGAAAAGTCAATTCTCTGACCTCTTTTCCTCAGCTTGATGAGATTGGTTACAGAGTGTCCGATATCGCTGGTGTAGGGTTTCCCTCGTGTCAGGTGTCGGCACTGGCTTGGAACATTGTGCCAAGGCCAGTAGATTAAAGGTCTCGTTTCACTAATCGCCTTAAGTATGTCCGACGGAATATCGCTGGATAACCTGACTTAATAGTTTTTTAAGTCTTAATTTCTCTACAAAATGAAAGTATAAACATCGTTACATTTAAATACCACGTGACTTATAAATGCTAGTTGTAGAGACTGGTGACAATACTAGAATGCCATGTGCTAGTCACAAGATCTCCACCTCCAGACACATAATTAAAACACATGTGTGTGTGTGTTTCTATCAATTGAGTGTGTACGTTATCTTCTCACTTTCATCATAGTCTTCTTCCATCTTTTACAGTTTGCTCTTTCATCATTAGATTTTACAACCAGTGCGTATAGCCATTGATGACCTATGGATCTGAGACGTGGTCCTTCACTGCCTGCCGTATGAGGAAACTCAAAGTCGCTCAGCGAGCTATGCAGAGGAATAAGCTCGGAGTTTCTCTGCTTGATAAAATTAGAAATGTGTACATCCGCAATAGACCAGAGTAACCGATATAGCCCTACGGTTTTTATTTTTATAGAAGAGGGGGCAAATGAGCATGCGGCTCATCTGATGTTAAGTGACTACCGCCGCCAATGATCAACCGCAACACCATGGAAATTGCAGGTGCGTTGCCAGCCCTATAGAATGGAGTAAGCTCTTTTCTTGAAGGTCCCCAGGTCGTATCGGTCCGGAAAAATCGCTGGTGGTAAACTATTCCACAGAGAGGTTGTACGCGGAAGAAAACTCCTCTTAAAACGTGTACAGTGGTGGACCGCCAAGCATCCAGATGGTGTGGATGGTATCGGGACGTTTGCCGCGTAGTGCGTTCACGAAATTTGGCGGCTGGGATTAATCCGAACAATTCCTCAGAGCACTCTCCATGGTATATGCGAAGGAAAATGCAAAGAGATGCAACATCTCTTCGCAGTGCCAGTGAATCGAGCAGATCGGAAAGCACTCGGTCGTCGATGATTCGAGCCGCTCTGCGCTGGATGCGTTCAAGTGGAAGGAGCTGGTACTGGGAAGCCCCAGCCCAGAGATGGGAACAGTATTCCATGTGCGGCCGAACCTACGCCTTGTAAAGTTGCAGGCGGTGTGTCGGCATGAAATACTGTCCCGCTCTGCCGAGCACGCCAAGCTTTTTAGAGGCCAATTTGGCCTTCTCTTCCAAGTGACCACGAAACTGCACCGACTGACCGAGGATTCCGATACTGGCTGAGGCAACAAGGGGAGTGCCTTGAAACTGAGGAGATACGACAAAGGGGTTCTTTTTAGCGGTTAACGCATAAACTTGTGTCTTCTGGGGGTTAAACTGGAGTAGATTTATTCGCCTCCAAGCTCCGCCTTCAGACACAAGTTTGTCCCGGCACTCGGAGACGTTTTCCCGAGAAATATTGGATCGGCCAAGTTTTATTATATTATTAGTAAACTGAAGTGGAAATGGGCCGGCCACATAGCTCGAAGAACCGATAACCGATAAGGAAAAAAGGTTCTCAAGTGATAACCTTGTACCGGCAGGCGAAGTGTAGGGCGTCTCCCACTTGATGGACTGACGATCTGGTAAGACATGCAGGAAATCGATGGATGCAGATGGCTCAGGACCGTACTTTGTGGAATTCCTTGGGGGACGCCTATGTTTAGCAGCGGTCTTGTGAAGGGCTGTAATGATGATGATGATGAAAGAGTCATAGCCAGAATGCGGTTTACTTTATTATATAATACGTTCTGATAAACTCCTACTTTAGAAAATATATTACACGTTTTTTAAAACTATATATTGTTCAATATGATGAACATACTACCTACCACTTTTATGAATGAATAGCGACCCGCTCCAGCTTTATCTGCCTGGAATCTGTTATAGTGTTAGTGACAGACAGACAGACAACAAATTTAAAAATGTTTATAGCCCCCCCTCGCTCCAATAAGGCAGTTATTATATTACAGACAGATACTTCAATTTTATTATATATTATTAATTTTTGCAAAAATGTTAACAGAACCTATTCGTCAAATTTCGCACACATTTTTAAAATAATATCATCGATGCAGCTTCTATAACGGGTCAATGAAAATTAGAACCTAATAACCCAGTCTACAACGTATAATTTTCATCGTAGTTATGCAACTCTGATTCATCATTAACAGGGCTGTTAGGTGTTAAGCGGATTCGTTGCGGCCGGCTTTCAGTCGTATAGGGGATTTTAGGTCGCAATAACACTAGCAGCTTTTGGTAAATTAAAAAGCTCTAATGAAATTATCAGAACATCGGAATTCCCTTTCCGTGTAAGCGTTAAAGCAGCCTCCATATCCTTAACCTTTGCCGTATAGTGGCGGCCACTACCCCAATTCATCCCGTGGGTGTCGTAGGAGACGGCAGAAAGAATATGTAACTGAAGATGGGCAGCAGCATCTTGCTGATAACGTCTTAAAACGATAATAAGAGCGGCGCAATTAAATAAAATACCCCCCCCCCCCTACGAAGCGATCTATAACGGAGGCCTTCCTACCTACATTAATTCAGTAGTGGACTTTTTGTTAGTCAGTAATGACGATGAATAAATGATGATAAATGAAACCTAGCTTTAATTTCAAGCAACCAGGGACATAAAAAGGAAAGTGTTTAGTAGAATATTAGCAAAGTGTATTGTGTTGCGCCAAATTAAGTTATATCGTCGCAAAAATAGATTTTTTTTATTTTTTATTTGCTAATAAAGTTATATGTATCTTTTTTTTATAGGATAGGTTGACAAACTAGCACACAGTCCACCTGATGGTAAGTGATTGCTGCGGCCCATAGACATCTACATCTATCCTCGACTACAAATCAAAATGCAGATGCGTTGTCTCCCGTGAGGACTTAGATGGAATGCCTCGTTTCCAGTAAAAAGGGTCTCCGGTTCTCTACACTCACCATAAGAAATACAGCACCATTAAGCTACTATTTCACGCTAGTATTCTGTGAGAGCTTAGTCCTTCCCCGGTCGAGGCGACCCATTTGTGCTACAACTATATTACTAATACAACTGCAGCATGGCTCTACCGCGTATAAAACATTGAAAATACATAATACATTGAAAATACATATAAACCTGTGCTTTCAGCGATGTAGTTAAACTACCAAACGCCAACTCAGTCCATCGCATAGTATGTACACCGCCTATCACTAGTCGGTCGGTTAAGCAAGAGCGTCGCGGTCCGGCGGCGACGCGTGACGCCGCATCCGGCCGCGGCCCTCGGAAGCTACACCCCACCTTTATACCGACATTGTTTATCTGCCAATGGCGACTGTTTTGTTCGATTTAAGGGCAAAACATTCGAAAAATTCAATTCTTATACAATTGAATAACGTAGAACTTCCAGACTGAGCCCAGCAGTGGGACGTATATAGGCTGTAACTTTACTTTTACTTTTGTAACACGAATGGGTCGGCTCGACCGGGGAAGAACCACGCTCTCACAGAATACCAGCGTGAAATAGTAGCTTAATGCTTCTGTATTTCTTATGGTGAGTGTAGAGAACCGGAGACCCTTTTTACTGGAAACGAGGCATTCCATCTTAGTCCTCACGGGTGAAAACGCATCTGCATTTTGATATGTAATGGAGGATAGATGTAGATGTCTATGGGCCGCAGCAACTACTTACCATCGGGTGGTAGGGCTCGTTTGTCACCCTATGCTATAAAAAAGGGTAGATCAATTGTTACCGTTACCTTTAGAGCTTATCATAGTTCCACTGTTGAACGTAGGCTTTACCCCTAGATTATCTATAATGGGATATTTGCCACAGATGCCACGTTTGGCAAGCGGGTTGGCAAACGCAATTTCTATTATTTTCACTTGTTATCTGGAAAATGCTATTGCTCATCTCCTGATTTATTTAACTCAGTCGCTTCATACGGCACCCACGGTACGACATCGGATATTAGATACCACCATTACACGGTTAACAGCATATATGAAAATTACTATATAATCTAATAATATTTATGATATAATTACGAAGTCATGGAAATAATGCCGTAAACTTCTTAACTTAACTTCTTCTTTTCGTAACTTCTTCTTATTCTTCTTCTTCAGTATACCGTCTTGCTTATGCTGGGCATAAATCATCCAGATCTGCAACGACGCGCACCGGTAGATGTACAAGACGTCAGGAACTATGTTCCACCGACCTTAGAGTAACGGTTAGAGCAAAAAAGAGGGGCAAACGAGCGTGCGGGTCACCTCACGCCGACCGCCGCCCATGAACAACTGCAACATGGGGAATTGCATGTGCATTGCTGGCCCTTTAATAAGGAGTAAGTACGCTCTTTTCTTGGGGGTCCCTAAGTCTTATCGGTCCGGATGAATCGTCAATGGCACAAAGAATTTGAACAAGGAAGAAAACTCCAGTAAAACGCACAGTGGTGGATCTCCAAGCATCCAGATGGTTTGGATGGTATCGTGAGTTTTGTCGCGATTTGAGCTGGTGAAGTTTGACGGCTGAAATTAATCCGGACAGTTCCTCAGAGAACTCCCCGTGACCCTTAATACCTAGGCTGCACTAAAAGTATTGGGAATAGAATATTTCCACTGTTCCTGTCATATTAAAATCTTTTTAACTGAAATCTTCTTGGTTTTAAAAATCGAATACCATTTATTTATTTAAAAAAAGATTCTCGATCTTGTCACAAGGTTTTGTCAAACTTGTTTGGTCGTTGAGAAAATGGAATTGACTCGAGAAAATTCAAGAGCGATGATTTATTATGACTTTCAAAGTGGTTTAACACAAAAACAGTGTGTTGACCGGATGATTTCTGCTTTTGGTGATGAAGCCCCATCCAAAACCACAATTTATCGCTGGTTTGCTGAATTTCAACGTGGACGTGGCAAGCTCAGTGATGATCCCCGTCAAGGTCGTCCAAAAACTGCAGTCACTCAAGAAGACGTTGATGCTCTGCGTAAGCTGATTGAGGAAGATAGACATGTGACATACTCCGAAATTCAGGCAACTTTAAACATTGGCATGAGTCTAATACAAATAATATTGCATGAACAATTAGGTGTATAAAAGTTGTTTTCCCGATGGATACCGCATTCGCTCTGTGAAGAGCAAAAATCAGCTCGCGTTACTTGGTGCGTCAGAACTCTCGAAAAATTCCACGCAGGATCCTCAAATGCTGTATACAACATCATATCAGGTGACGAATCGTGGATATATGCGCACGAACCCGAAACAAAAAACCAGTCACGAGTTTGGGTGTTCGAAAATGAGTTAAAGCCAACAAAAATTGTTCGTTCACGGAGTGTTGCAAAAAAAAAATGGTGGCCACGTTTGTCTCCAAAACCGGCCGTGTTACGACTATTCCTCTTGAAGGACAAAGAACGGTTAATGCAGAATGGTATGCTATATTTGTTTGCCACAGGTTGTCTCTGAACTCCGTAAAGAGAACTGCAACCGCCACATCATCCTCCATCACGACAATGCGAGTTCTCACACCGCACACAGAACAAAAGAGTTTTTATAGCAAGAAAACATAGAATTATTAGACCATCCGCCGTTCAGCCCCGACCTAAGCCCTCATGATTTCTATACTTTCCCTAAAATTAAGAATAAATTGCGTGGACAGAGATTTTCATCACCTGAAGACGCTGGGGACGCCTACAAAACGGCCGTTTTGGAGACCCCAACTTCCGAATGGAATGGTTGCTTCAATGATTAGTTCCATCGTATGGAAAATGTGTAAAATTTCGCGGAGAATACTTCGAAAAGCAATAAATACATTTTTAAATAGTAATGTTGTGTCACTTCCTTGATTCCCGAAATTTTCAGTGCCGCCCTCGTAACCATTCCTTCAAGGCCTGCTAATGATAACGATGGTGTCCATGCAACTCGCCAACGATATGGCTGTGAATTTTGTAAGCCATTGCGTACTTACATTTTAAAACTACCTCACTGGTATAGTGGTCGGTAACCACGACTGCTTGGGTTTGATCTCAGGTCGAGCCAAAATTAGTTTTTATAATTTTCTTTAGCTGCCTAGTTAGAAATTTGACGGTGTTTCAAACCAGTGCTTCTGAAAGCACGTAAAGTCGTTGGACCTGCGCCTGATCTCTCTCAGGTCATGTCCGATCAATCAGTGTGGGAAAAGAGAATGCACATAAGCTTGCGCATATACTCGTCCACTTTAATCCCGTCCTGAGTAGATGGGTAGTATCGGTAGACAGAAGCCGCCGTGATCGAAATTCGTTCTGGAGAACATCAGATATCATTATTCGATATTAAAATTAAATCGGAGGACATAATAACCGATTGCTCCGAGCCTTTTGAGCTTTAAAAATGCTAAAAGTTTAGTATGCATATATTTGTATTTTAGGCGTCGCAACCCACAAACTATAATTAGATAATTGCAAACAATGTAATTTCCTTTGGGTGTACGTTTGTACATACATATTACCTACATATGACCAACAACGCATTGACTCAACAGGCCTTTGCGCATTCAAGGCAAGTCGTGTAGTTATCTTTCAAGGACCTATTCTGAATAAGAGGTGGTAAGGAACGATTGTTTAATACCAAATACAATACCTATTCTGCTTGTTTTTTACATTGTAACATACGAACTTGATGTTTATGTTCACCAACTACGATTGTTTGTAACTTTGAATCAAATATTGGAATGGATAAGGCATACAGTAATTGTGCAAACATATATTATGGTAGAGTCACGCTGCTTCGGTAATGGTTGTAGCACGAATCGGTCAGCTAGATCGAGAAAGGACCAGGTTCTTGTGGAATACCAGTGCAAAATAGTAGCTTAATGTTCTTGTGTTTCTTATGCTAAGCGTACTGTTTTTTGCTGAAACTGAACCGGAACATTAATGTTGTGTAAAATATGTAACTAACCTAACATTAAAATAACCATAAAAACCTTAAACGTTGTATCATCACGTCAAGTTATATATTATGGCAACAGTCAAAAAATTGGCTTAAAGTATTTAAAAAAATATTTCCATTAATTCAATGGCTTCTGAAGTCGGTGTTAAGAGACAGTGACAGTGCCAGTAATGTTTATACTAAGCGATAACCTAACCTCAATGTAGCAATTAGAACGTAGTCTAAATACACAGTTACATTAAAAAAATTCAACCTTTTTTCCATCCTGGGTTTTTTTTTATATAGGATTCGGTGACAAACGAGCACACAGTCCACCTGATGGTAAGTGGTTGCTGTGGCCCATAGACATCTACATCTATCCTCGATTACGAATCAAAATGCAGATGCGTTGTCACCCGTGAGGACTAAGATGGAATGCCTCGTTTCCAGTAAAAAGGGTCTCCGGTTCTCTACACTCACCATACGAAATACAGCAGCATTAAGCTACAATTTCACGCTGGTATTCTGTGAGAGCGTGGTCCTTCCCCGGTCGAGCCGACCCATTCGTGCTACAACTATACTACTAATATAACTGCAGTATGGCTCTACCACGTATAATGGGTGCTGGAAATTTTATTCAAATTTAAATGATCCCATTTGGTATGCGCCATTCGATAAAAACAATTGGCGGAGATGTCGCGTCCCATACATGCAAATAAGTTAGACTTGCAACGAATAGTATATTCGGCCACACGCCACATACCGATTATTCATCAGGCTTCCTCACCGAATAGCCGAATATTAAGATAAAAGTGTTTGGCCGGCAAGAAAGTAGTTTTTATTCAAAGCATTTAATCTCTGAAGCTGGGCTTGTCTACGAGAAGAAAAGGAGTAAGCAACTGTCTGAAAATGCAGAAAAGTTAGTCTTTCTGCATTATGTTTTTCCATTTTAATTAATATAATTCAAGTGCATAGACATTTATTTCATAGTTTTATTTTTTATAAAAAAAGCAGTTGAATTTGGAACCTACTCCTTTTAACTAAAACCATTAACTAGATCTCCTGATCTATTTTTTAATTCTCTCAGCGTGTTCTTACGTCATGAAGTGACGTTGATAGATTTACTTTATAAAGACGTATTTCTAGCAAAACACTAAGATTTGGAAAAAGAAACACGCACATTGGCAATAAATCACAGGATTTCACTGATCTATATAACGACCCCTAGCCAAGCACCGCAACTGTCAGCTTAAATCAACCGGGCATCGACGTCGAACCGCCAACACTGCGAGTATTTTCCAACAACACATTGTATTTATTTACAATACGAATGCACTCGGTTTCGTGACGGTTCTCATGCGTATGGTCTGGGGTACTTATATAAGAATTTAAGGTGGTTGTACACTGAACTAATAACAAAATTAAAATTAGGTATTAAAGCGATCCAAACAGTAAAATCGTGTGCTTGGGATATCACAATATGAGGATACATCATCATCATCATCATTACAGCCCTTCACAAGTCCACTGCTGAACATAGGCCTCCTCCAAGGTATGCCACAGATCACGGTCCTGAGCCACCTGCATCCATCGACTTCCTGCATGTCTTACTAGGTCGTCACTCCATCTAGTGGGGGGTCGCCCTACACTTCGCCTACCGGCACGAGGCTGCCACTCGAGAACCTTTTTTCCCCAACGGTTGTCGGTTCTTCGAGCTATGGCCGGCCCATTGCCACTTCAGCTTACTAATCCGTTGGGCTATGTCGGTCACTCTGGTTTTACTGCGGATATCCTCATTTCTAAGTTTATCACGCAGAGAAACTCCGAGTGTAGCCCTCTCCACAGCTCGCTGAGCAACTTTGAGCGTTCTCATACGGCCAGCAGTGAAGGACCACGTCTCGGTTCCATCGGTCACTACTGGCAACACGCACTGGTTGTACAAATTAGTTTTCAGGTTTTGAGGTATACCTGACGAGCAGATGCGCCGTAATTTCCCGAACGCTGCCCAGCCGAGTTGAATCCGTCGATTGATATCTCGGTCGAAGTTGAAGATACATATCATAAACTATCACGCCTGTTACCTGGGTGAGTGCAGTGGATATGGATATCATACCAAATGGAAGTTTGTAACTCCTGCCAAGTTACAAACTTCCACTTGGTATGATCAGGAAACACTATAGATGTATTAACACAAATTAAACCTCCCTTTAATCAGCAATATTCACATTGAAAATACTCCCTACAAGTTTTTTTTTTTAAAATCAAGTCCGTCAACATGAGAAAAAGTCGTTGCAAGTTTGAACTAACAACTCTTGCCGTTCGTAAACTAGGGTGGATATGATTTGAATTTCGATAGGTTTTAATTAATTAATTTAATTCAATCTTTTTTTGTAAAATATCAGTGCTAGGCTTCTACTCCGTTCCCATGTTACACCGTATTTTTTTCCAGACGGTAAAAAAGGTTTTGCATTATATATATACATATATATATATATATATATATATATATATATATATATATATATATATATATATATATATAATTTCTTTATCACCTTTACTATTTTGATTATTGTTGCATTGTTGTTTAGCCTAATGGTTGACTGGTAGAGAATGTCCCATTAAGTCCGCACATATATATACAGTACATTGTGCATGAAAGTATGAACAAATAAATAAATATTCTTTTAAATGGCATGAAGGGCGTTCCTTGCGACTTTGCTACTTCACTGACACACTGTGAACTTACTCATTGTGAAGCGAGTCATTGAAATGGTGATAAGGCTTCCAAAATCCCCGTATACGAGTACCATTATTGTATTTTCTTATATAATTGTCACAAAGTTGTTTTTGTAAACTGAAAACATGCAACTTTAAAAATTTTACGTTTATTTTTTAACAATTGAATGGTTTTATTAAGTAGCTTATTTACACTGTTTTTTTTATTTTGCTTATAAAGTTGTACTTTTTCGTTTTTGTCTTAGTTCATTTCATAATTACAAGACAACGGTTGAATAAGAAAGGAAGGCTATTAAAACTTACATAAGAAGGAAAATTGTGAATGATTTTTGGCTTGGTTAAAATGATTTCAACGAAAAGTAAGGTTTTAAGAAAATGCACAAATAGCAATATATTCGTAATTTGAGTACATCTATTTTAAAAACATTATTTACACTAGTTAGGCAACTAACATACGTTATTTTTTATTTCTTAACTTATGTTAGAAAACACTTCACAATTTAAATACTAAAAGTTTTAAATACTGCACAGGAGTTTTAACGGGAATTTGATCGCCAATGGTTCTTGCTCCAGCATTAAGGTTCAATAATGGTTTTAAAGTTGATTTTGATACCCAAAAATGATAAAACAAATGTTCTAATGGTGATATTACGTGTTAGTATTGTTTAGGTAGCGGGCCTTGAAACACTAGTGTCATCAATCGTCGACTATTGGGTTAAGGCCAATCAAAATCATTAAAAACTTAAAAACTGCAATATGACACTCATCTTATAGCGAAGAAATTTTTATTAAGGACAAGTGGCTATGAGCTGACTTCTTTATTATCTGCTCCATTATTATTATTACTCTAAAAAGTACTAATCGTACGACTCCATCATTATAGAAAACGAAGACGGCCATTGAAAACCTTTTGTAAGTAAACCGATACATTTCGTGCGTGTATTTTTGTTCTCTTTTGTTCGGCCTAAACACGTAGTAAGTATTATTTAATCTGTACAATAAAGTACAGTCACCAGCACGTTGAACAAGACCCCTTAGCACGTTGTATGCTGCTCACGTCAGCAGTTCGTGTCGGTGCTGCTTTATCTGCTTTTGTTAGATCCGGTAACGTATTCGTATTTATTATGCGTAGACACCATTACGCGCCGGAACCACTGTGGTGGTTCGGTTGGTGCCAAAACGAGCGCACAGTTCACCTGATGGTAAGTGGGTACTGTGGCCCATAGACATCTACATCTATCCTTGATTAGGAATCAAAATGCAGTTGCGTTGTCACCCGTGAGGACTAAGATAGTATGCCTCGTTTCCAGTAAAAAAGGGTCTCCGGATCTCTACAATCACCATACAAAACACAACAGTATTAAGCTGCTATTTTACGCTGGTATTCTGTGAAATCCTCAAACAATTAAGTCTACAGATCTTTGAGTCAATGCCTCACAGCCTAATACTGGCCCTTATATATATATATATATATATATATATATATATATATATATATATATATATATATATATATATATATATATATATATATATATATATATATATATATCCTTCAGACAAGGAGTTCCACCAATCATTAAAGTATTTATATAATTAAATATTGGGATTAATAATAAACATCACGTTAAAAGGGAAGCCTCATGGAAAGCCGAAGATATTTTAATTAAAAAAAGTTTTGTAAATCGAGCTTGTTGTTTTGAAAATTCATACAATATAGACTTATAATGGGATCGCAAAGAGACAATACTGCGTTGTAAGAAAAGATTACGATAAAAAAATTACAGCTCAGTGTTTGTAAATGATCCAATTTATTTATCGCTTTTTTCGCGCTAGTGTAACGGAGTTAGCATTTTTTTAATAGTGCCGTAAATCACAATCTAATTTCGGAAGCTACTAAATTAAACTTTCGTAACAACGGTTCCTCATTTTTTATATCAAAAAAGTAAATTTTAGAACGGAGTGATAAGTTGGGACCGATAGAGCGTCGATAGAATATACGAGTATACCTACTTTGGATAATATTTCCTTTCATCGATTTATTATTCTTCACGGCATGGGATATAATTATGGCAATATTTTATTCTTTTGCGGTGCATGAACCGAAATATTTTGGCGCTAAACTTTCACAGTAAAACGAGTGCTAAGAATATATTTCTTCGTCTTTTTTAATAAATAAGCCAGCATATTTTTGTATGAGCTACACTGACCAGTTATAATTTCTGTAGAAAAAACGATCATTTGTTTTTACAAACGAAAGGACAATACGAAGGTTCCGTTTCGAAATTTCCCTCCGAATTATTCAAGAGTTAAATAGAAATATTGGGGTTTTGAGAATAGGATATACGTATAAAAGATTCAGCATCTATATGCTGTCAAATAAAAAATTAAAACATAATGTATATGAATTTGAATTTTAATATCAGGAGCATATCAAAAAACTTTACATACTTTACGATTGCATTAAAACGTATGGCATTTGACTTGGATGTAATTGTTTTAACGGAATGTCGTATTGCAGAATCTTCTATTATCCCGGTACTTCCAGGATACATATCATACAGAACTCATAAAATAATCAATCAAAATAGTGGTGTAGTAGTGTACATTAAAGACGCATGGAACTCAAATGTTACAGAGCCAGTCTTTAACGAAGCAGACTGTTTAATAATAGAAATACCTGATACAATAACCATTTTCTGTATATATCGCTCACCTTCATTTAGAAGCACGGAAAGTTTCCTAATGGATCTGGAATCACATTTGGATCACTACAAAAATAAACCTCATTTAGTATTGACAGGAGATATTAATATTAATATTTTAAAAGGGGACAATGATACGGTAAGTTATGTCTGTCTTGCGGCAGAATACGGACTATTGCCTGCTATTTCTAAACCTACAAGATTTGATTCATGTATTGATCATATATTTGTTAAAACGATTGGAAAAACAATTGGTACTGTATGCATTTCGGATATAACAGATCACAGTATGACAATAGCGAAATAATCAGGCGGTTGCTATATTTACTGATAACCTATCAAAAATAATAGATAAGCATACCAAACGCATAATTGTGAGCCGTTCAAAATACAATATAAAACCTTGGATTACTCCAGGCTTAATACGGTGTATAAAACACAAAGATAAACTACATATGAAATCAAGGAAGAATCCAAATGATGAAACTTTACTCCTCACATATAAGAGATACCGTAATTTCTGTAATGAACTTCTATTTAGGTTAAAAAGGGAGTATGAGAAGTGTCAATTGCAAGAAAGCCAGGGACAGCCCAAGAAATTATGGAAAGCAATAAAGGATATATGCAGCATTACTATATCAAACAAAGAACCAACTGAGCTATTAAATATTCAAGGATCTATAAGCAAAAAAGAATCATTGAACATTTGTAATACTTATTTTTCCACAGTTGGACAAAATTTAGCACACAAAATTCTTATTGAAAGTAAAAATACTGAAGAAAGTCTAGTGCAAAATAGTAAAATTAGAAATATAACACACTCGTTTTATATGCAACCTACTGACGCTTACGAAATAGAAAACCTAATAACGAATCTTAAAAATGACAAAGCGCCAGGAATTGATGGACTAAGTAATACTCTGATTAAGCATATTAAGAAATTTATCACTGAACCACTTACAGTAATATACAACATGAGTATCTCTACCGGTGTATTTCCAGAAGTTTAGAAGACTGCAATGGTGTATCCTTTATATAAAAAGGGCCTAAAAACTCTCCAGATAATTATCGACCCATTTCTCTGCTGAGTGTGTTTTCCAAACTCCTTGAGAAATTGGTTAATAAAAGACTAATGCATTACTTAGAAGCATTTAATCCGCTCTCTTCAAGACAGTTTGGATTTAGAAAAAGAAAATGCACCGAGGACGCTATAACCACCTTAGTTTCACATATATCTTCTTGCCTTGACAAAAACGAATGTTGTATTGGCGTATTCCTGGACTTAGGCAAGGCTTTTGATACTGTTTCCGTTCCTTTACTATGTCAAAAGCTTGAAAACGTAGGAATCAGAAGATTAGTTTTAGATTGGTTTAAAAGCTATTTTCAGAAACGGAAACAGTGCGTGAGAGTGGGCACATATATAAGTGAAATGCAACATGTCAAATATGGTGTACCTCAGGGAAGTATTCTCGGTCCTACTCTCTTCATCATATACATGAACGACATACATCAGTTCAACTCAAAACATTCAGAAATAATATGTTATGCCGATGATACGGTCCTTTTATACAGTGGAAAAAGATGGGATGATACCATTTCTGTGGCGGAACGTGGTGTTTCTCAGGTTTCTCATTGGTTAATCTCAAACCTGTTAACTCTTAATGTCGAGAAAACTAATTATATTTGCTTTCATAAGACCCGTTCGTCAATACCACCTACTGACAAACACATAAGATTGCATATTTGCACGACCGAAAATAATTCGTGTAGTTGTGAAAAAATTCGGAGAGTGGAATCCATTAAATACCTGGGTATATTAATTGATCACAACCTTAACTTCAAGGCGCATATATCGGCATTGGCAGCGAGAATTCGTAACATAGTTTACATCATGAGAAGGCTGAGAAACTCTGCACCCCTGAGCACATTAATGTCTATCTATTATGCCCTATGTCAATCTCTGCTAACGTATTGTATTTCTTGCTGGGGAAGCGCTTCCAAAACAGTCATGATAAAAATTGAGAGAGCTCAACGTTCGGTCCTGAAAGTTATGCTTAACAAGAAATACAGGTATCCAACAGCTAAACTGTACAGTGATATTAAAGTACTAACAGTTCGGCAGCTATTTGTCTTATGTGTGGCTACATGTGTTTATAGAAAAATATTAAACTCACATAAATACAGTGAGCTGATGAAAAAACGTGTGTTTCAAATGCCATTACCAAGCATTCCATTTAGTCCATTCATTGCAACACTAATTTATAATAAAGTTATGAAAGCATGCGACATAAGAGATTGCTCGACGAACACAGCTAGAATAAAAATACGAAATTGGTTGCTTACGCTTAGTTATGAGCAAACAGAAAAGTTGTTTCAAACATTGTCATAGTAGCTACGTGCCCAATATTGATATTAATATTGTTATTATAGCAGCATTGCAAATTTAATATACTGCAATATTAACAAATTATAATATTTATGTGTGTGTATGTATGTATATGTGATGTATATATATATATATATATATATATATATATATATATATACATATATATGATATTTATATATGTTGTATGTATATGTATGTGGATGTATGTATGTGTGTTGTGTATATATGTTTAAGTATGTGTTTATATTCATAGACCATAAATAAATTGGAGTAGATGTTTAAAGGTAAAACTTTGTAAAGTCAGCCGTGCACAAATCTCTGTTTTTTGTTAATATGTGTATATGGCTCTCACGATACAGGTCTACGTGCCTAGTGTGAGAACCGCTGCTAAATTATGTGTAAAGGTGCTAACTGTTAAATAAAGTATTTTCATTTTCATTTTCATTTCATCTGCGATACCTATGTATTGCAGAATCAATCGGAAAGCATTCACGAGATATAACACGAATCCTTCGCGTAAGAATGATAGTTTCACTTTGGGTGCCGAACAACTTCACCGATGCTCAGAACCAGGCTTATCTCGGGGCGCTTACTACATTATTACAGGTCAGAAGCGATAATTGACTGTTTGCCTGTTTCAAAAATGAACCTCCAGCTGACATCTTATTAAGTCCTAAAACCAAAAAACTGCTAAAAGCGAGGTTCAGTTTTCACAGGCGGAAGTTGCGCTACCAGCATTCGAGCAGGGGAGGTATCTGAGGTGAACTATAAAAAGTGTTTCGAAAATTAATTCAGCTGCGTTAAATTTTTTACAGATGCATAATTTTTTTTACAGACGCTGGTGGAGTCTTTTGAAAAGATTAAGTAATAATAACTTTAGGTCTTCGATCAACAATGTTGGTATTGTTGATCGAAGCTTTAGGTGTATAACTTTTTTTAGTTTCGCAAAACTTTTTATAAGTGTAATTGATATTATAGTTGTAGATGTGTAGAATGGGTCGACTCGATCGGGGAATTACCACGCTCTCACAGAATACCAGTGTAAAACAGAAGCTTTATACTACATGGTTTCGTGAGTAAGTTTTAAGATGGTGAGTGTAGAGATCTGCAGACCCTTTTTTACTAGAAATCAGGCATTCCATCTTAGTTCTCAGGGATGACAACGCATCTGCATTTTGATTCTTAATCGAGGATAGATGTAGATGTCTGTTGGCCACAGCATTCACTTACTATCAGGTGGACTGTGTACTCGTTTAACACACTTATACTATAAAAAAAACTTTCTAAGTGAACCACATACAATTGTGGCTAAATAATATGATAATATCTATCGCTAGATATCCTTAGTGCTCAATGATATTTATTGTGTATTTCAGAAGGCAGGTTTTAAGATATACATGGACAAGCCAAGGTCATGTGTAATGTCCAGATCAGCGTAACGTTCAAATGTTGGTAGGTAGTTGTTGGAAACCCTTCGCTCGAAGTTGCTAACGAGTGTACCTGGGTCCTATTGTCCGTCTAGGTAGGTCCAGCTACGAGAAAGGTCAATTTACGGATCTACTTCGGCCGAGAAATGCTCCGGAGGTTACGACATATATTCCCATCAGGAATAGGTACTCCTCAAAACTTAGTAACAAGAGTTTTCAACCAGTATGTGTGTCCACTGATGTTTCTGAGATGCGGTCTTTTACTGCTGGCCGTATGTACTCGTTTTAATTTGCACTGTATAAGCGCACCGTAACACGCGCACACGTAATCGGATGGACGGAATGGATCGGATGGCAGATGCTGGAAAAATAATTCAAAGACATGTGAAGTTCGCATTGGGGCAGCGCGGCGGACGTTTCCTTGGCCTGACACCCTCTCAGAAATGCCTGTGCCAAGCAGTGGGACGCATATAGGCTATAACTTTAACTAACACTCTCCCGAATCTAGCCTATAGAGTTAACAAGAGGTTGACTACTCTACGCCCGAGCTTCAGACTATAGATATTTCTTCCAATGTTCCAAAACACGCTCCTGGAATTCTTAACGCATTAACCTGTGCACTTTATACCTATTTAAAGCTCTATGGCGCAGTGAGTTGCGGCACTGAGGGGGTTCGATTCCCGCACGTAACAAGTATTTGTATGCCCTCGAAATAATTGTTCCGAGTCGGGAGTACGTTTGTTGTTGTGCTCTTTTTATACGTGGTAGAGCCACGCTGCATCTATATTATAGTTGTAGCACGAATGGGTCCGCTTGACCGGGGGAAGTCCACGCTCTCACAAAATACCAGCGTAAAATAGCAGCGTAATGCTGCTGTATTTAGTATGGTGATTATAGAGAACCGAAGACCCTTTTTACTGAAAACAAGGCATTCTATCTTAGACCTCAGGGATGACAACGCATCTGCATATTGACTCTTAATTGAAGATAAATGTGAATGTCTATGGGCCACAGCATCCACTTACCATCAGGTGGACTGTGCGCTCGTTTGTCACCCTATGCTATAAAATATGTATGTATGTAAACTACGTGCTCGATATAGAAATAAATTCGAGGGAGGAAATAACGCATTAAAAAAAACCTATTCCGACCCGTTTGTATGACCCAGAACATTTTCCACACAGTACACCTAAACCACCTTGTTAAAATGAAAAGTAATACAATGAACGAAATGATCATAATGTTATTGTTTACAATAGGTAAAACTAATGAGAAAATAGCCGCGACTGTTTCCACGCACTAGAGTAATCTTATTAGCACTGATCACTGAACAACCAAACCGTGTCTAAATGACCACTTGCGGTTTATCGCTAGAGAAAAAATACGGACGGTGCTTTTTTTCGTTGTAGGTAACTATGGTTTCATCACAGACTAAAAGGAAACCTACTTGTACGGACTAACCAACAAATTCCCTTGAGCATATCGGTGATAGATAACTAATAATTTGAGATAATTTATATTAACTTTTTTATATGACTCTTTGTAACGTGTAGCCGGTTAACATTTAACGTGTAACTAGTTAATTAGATAATTAGATAACTCACAGATAGAAGGTACAGATATATTGAAGAAACTAGCTTTTTACCCCCGGCTTCGCTCGAGTGGACTTGAAATTAGAAACATCGATGATACTATTTCGTACTAAAATTAGCAAAACTGGATCACTTGTAGAGACACGTTGGTATCTGTGTCTATATTGGCAATATTATAGGCTACAGAAACGCATAAGTTAGTTTATCAGAATCGCATAAATATCATACGTCAAGCAACACTTTTTTATATGGGGCACGTCTTCCGATGTGTCTTTGTTTACGAAAAATTGTCCTGGAATCGGAAATGCGTTATTTATATAATATTCATTATTAAAGTTGATATAGTCTTGATAGAATAAGGTTTAATTTCATGGTCTTTATTAATATTGGTCTCATTGAATACTAGCAATCTTTTTTTATTTAATTCTAAGTTTTAAGACGCTTTTTACTTTAACCTGAGTGTATGTATAAATACAACGGAATTTCGTTATTCAGTTTCACCTTCTTCCAGATATCTGAATAATCAGAACTTTTGCAGACATTATGAGAACCGGAGACAATACAATATTCTCATGATGATTACTTACGAGTACTTATTCTCGTTAGAATCATAACAGGCAGCTGAAATCAATGCGTGTTGTTGTAGTAATTTAACTTTTATTATTTAAATTTTAATCAAATTAAACAAGTGATGGATAATTTCGACATGCAATGTAGCGATACAAATCGTTATAATTACTGTTGAAATAGGAAGAAAGATAGAAACATTGGGTGCGTTTGGCAGAAAAAAGTGCTAGCAAGCGCTTATAAGCGCTAAAATAGTTTTCGGCCAGGACACGATTGCTACTTCAGTAGCGCTGACACAATCCGCCATTTTGCTTATTTAATTTGTTTGTTTTGAAATAGAGTTTATAAGTTGTTTTGCGCAATTTTAGTTTTAAGTAATATAATGACATGAATAAACATAATATACATGCTATTAAAAATTCATGATGGGTAAGTTTTTAATATGAATACTTTACAAACATATATTCAAATTAGGTTAGATTCCCCGTCCTCATGTCCTAGAGGAAAATAGCTACTTACGATTTGACAGCACTTACCGCTTACGATCGCCATTTTGCTTACAAGCGCTTGCTAGCGCTTTTTTCTGCCAAACGCACCCATTCGTTGCAAACTTAACACATATAATTAGACACTTAAGTACACAATTTATGAACAAAACGATGTAAATATACCATATAAAAAACCAACGACTTGAAAACCTATAACATAATATAGCACAAACATAATACATAACGTACTAAAACACTCACGCCTGTCACCCAGAGGGGTAGACAGAGACTACAGGCTTTTTAAGACTTCAGATTTGGCACGATCCTGACACACCTCTCTCGCTTCTTCCACATCCTTGTGAATAACACAAACATATGTACGTGGATTGTACATAGCTTCAGCTATGTTATGGTTGATGAATGTGTCGGCTCGACTGGGGAGGTCCACGATCTAATAAAATACTACCGTTAAATAGCAACTTAATGCGTGTGTTTCGTATAATGAGTTTAGAAAACCGGAGAGTCTTATCACTGGAAAGAACGCGTTCCATCTAAGTCCTCACGAGTGATAACGCAACTGTATTTTGATTCTTAATCAAGAATAGATGTAAATGTCAATGGGGCACAGCATTCGTTCACAATCAGGTGGACTGTGTACTCATTTGTCGCCCTTATTCTTCTATAAAAAATAAATAGCAAAACAGTATTTTCTGGCGATCTATGAGAGAGGAATATGTTCAGCACTAGACTTGTGACGAGCTGTTGTAAAGTGATGTGTTGTGGCGCGTTGTGGAAACAGAGCTCACTCAGCTTATGCTGTCGCCAAAATCACAATGCTGGTTTTCAGCGCACTCGAACGGTTTTATTTTAATTTTATATAAGATTTTGGAATCAATGACTTATTATATATAGACACGTCATGAACGAAAATCGCGGCACGCAAAAACGGCGAAAATACTAGAACTACTTATACGCGTGAAGAAAGAGAAAGAAAATGTGACACCGTACGGCGGGATGCCTATTGCTTGACTACTAGCTGCATGCGCCGGCCGCCATTAGACGGCGTCCTCGAATAAAATGAAATGAAAATAGGTAGTTTTGTGAACTTACGCATAAAAAGACACATTTTTGTCTTTAACTTTTGGGGTATAATTTGTACATCGTCTGAAAACACACGACGGCATGTTTTCTTTATGTTTTGCACAGGTTTACACACACGAATCACGATATAATAAATTAAAAACAAACGTAGCGTCGCGCGACAGGTTGGTGCGTGACTAAGCGCGATGTGGCCAATTGGCTTCATTTCATCTTGCCATTTTAGAGTGCGGACAACGTATCTATAAGTCTATACATCATTGGTTGGAATACACATATACTTTATGTTTATCAACCCGTGAGCATGCACGGCTGGACGTTGCATCGCCCGTTGAAAGGTGTATTTGCCTGTGCCACTAATATTAATATACAAAAATATATAATACATAATATGAATATAATATAGAAGTATCTCAAATTATTTTCTCTTTATAACTTTTTTGAAGTCAGGTTTTACTTATTATCATTTTTATTTACTTTTTAAGTGGACTAAAGGACATCCCTTAGTGTAGTGTTTTAGTTGTGTAGTGTAGAATTTTTTCTCAAAATTTATACGGGACAACGATTAAATGTAACCTATTTAATAAAAAATTAATATCAAAATCGATTCTCAATACATAAAATATTTAACGCGATATATTCGTTACACATACAACATACAGTCGAATTAGTAAAAAAATAGAGAAACATTTCGATGTCGGCTAAAAATAACTGTTTTTTTCTAGACAAATCAATCGTGAACTTTATAAACAACGTATCATTCATTTTTATTGCTAAACACTTAACGATCTATGTCATCATTGAGTGTTTATCATTACCGTTATAGCCTATTGGAGACCACTGCTAAAGATAGGCCTCTACCATACATTGCTTCATAGAGGAAATATTTGGCATAGTTGCCATGACTGGCCAGGTTAGCAACCGCAGTTTTTTTTATTCGCTATTAGGAAGACGCTTCTGATCCATCTCATGATTTGCTTCCCTGTCGCCTCTTACGACACCCACGAAATAATATAGGATAGTGTGGATATTCTTACACCGTCAATACAAGACCATTAAAACACTAAATCTGGCGCTAGAAGCGCTAAATCAGGTGTAAGACGGGATGACGTAATATCCCTTAAACTCTTCACCACTGCATTGGAAGAATTTTTGCAGAAGCACTGGAAAGAATACGATATTAACGTTAACGGCGAGTACATCACTCCTCCTTCGGTTTGCTGATGATATAGTTCTTATGGCAGAATCGCCGGAGGACCTATACACTATTCTCAATGACTCAATAGTGTCTCCCAACGGATAAGTCTTAAGATTAACATGGACAAAACAAAAGTCATGTGTAACGTCCATGTCACACCCATGCCGGTAGTTGGAAGCACTAAGCTCTAAGTTGTTGACGAATACGTTTATTGTTGTGCCGGACGCACTGCACCGTATCATGTCACTGACGCCGCTACGTCGCAACACTGTGGTACATCCTCATACCAACAAAGAGAGAAAGAGGGACCGCTAGCTACATGTCGAGCGGCGCAAAAAAGCCAAAACCATGCTCAACTAATTGTAAGAACACGCACTCACACAAATGCATCTTAAATCATTTGCAAGCATCAGGATGATTTTAGATGCGTATTTGCGCATCCAGCAGTAAACTTTTACGGCAAGAAAGAAGAAAAGAAAAAAGAAGAAAGAAAGTTTTGTGCGTTAAAAAGTTGAGCATATTTGAATAAAACTAGTTTTTACGGATTTTATCACGTATACTTCTTTTACATTTCCGGCGTTTCTAGCACTTTACAGCACCCATGGTGGGGGGCCTGATGTGTTCGACGTCTTAATGTCATAAATCATAATTAACCACGGCTACCTTTAGATTAAAATTATTAATTTTTGGTCCGATCTACGCAGTATGAACTCATAATATCTTGAAGTCTTGCAGTTGTGTGCTTGGGTTGTTGGGTCAATTTTATTAATAATAGCAAGCAGATGGTAGCGCCCAGCCATCTTCTCTATTTAAATTAGGATATTTTTGGATTTCAAAACCCTCACGAATCATCCTTGGAAGGAATCGATGTTCTCTAGTGAGGATATCAAATCATATGTAGTGACGGAGTCGATCCTGTACATGTTCACAGACTGCAGACTTCGAGCGTCGATTCTTCATATTAACTATATTATGTTCTTTAACGCGGGGTTTAGTAGTCTTTTAGTTTGTCCGATGTAAAAGGCCTCTCTTACATTCAACTAAGAAAACTTTTTTAGTTTGTTCGAAGATCTTGAAATCGAGCATAGTAGGTGACATAATTTGAAATATACCCAACGCTTGGAAGTTAGAGGATAGTTAATTTGAATGGATCTGGAAGCTTGGCAGTCTACCACTGTGCCACTCTTCTGAAAGTTATCCTCCATGTACGAATAAATTAATAAGTTAATTTAAAAGGCCGGTAAAATACACCTGCCTTAGTATTGCAGTTGATATATAGAGGCGGTTATCACTTGGCATCAGGTGAGTCGCATGCTAACTGTACCCCCCTTCAAAAAAATGTTTAAGTTTGGTTCATCCATTTCAAATATCTTAATGATGACACCAGTCTAAGTTTACTTTGCTAAAAATATAATATTAGATAACGCAATTTGTATAAATCAGTACTATTTACTAATTATAAATGAATATAATGAATGAAATGTATTTTATATTCGAAAGTAAGTAAAGTACTCGAAACTAGTTTCATTTAAGTGTGCAGTGTTCGCGTAACATAAGAAATACTTTACCGCTTACTTAAAATGACTTAATGGAATCCTTGTATATTGATAAAATTAAACAATAAAATGGTAATAACACAACAGCGCCAAGAAGACAAAATAAGTAGCTTCGTAAGCTCCCTCCCGGCAGATACATATTAACTCGTTCCACCCGAGCGACCGCCACCTGACATTTCACAGTCAGCGTGTACAGTGTACACGCTTAAATTACCTGGATCCGGCCTGGATGATTCATAGACCTTCCACATATAACAATTTACACGACTTTGTAATGGAAAACTAAGTATCTAAACATGAAATAAGACCGCAAGTTGCTCGCAGCTATCAAAGTCACCCTTTAGTGAGCTCCGTGAAGTTTGTAGACCATGAATTATAGGCGTAATTTACTTTTTACACGCGTGGAAGAGTGTTTGTGTGTGTTTAGTTATACCAGTTGTTTAAATGATTGTCTATAAGGTCCCTACGATGCAAAAGTACCGCAAGCAGGAAAGCACTAAACAGGGCTTTGATCAACAATGAGTGGTGATCACTGCCAAGCTGTTTACTGTGTGATTTTTAATGTATATATTTTTAACCCTCGACGAAAAAGAGGGATGTTGTAAGCATATAAGTTTGACCGCTAAACTAGAGAACCGATTTAGGTGCGTTTTTTTATTTATTTAAAAGTGGGTTTTCTAGCGATGGTTCTTCGACATGTTTTGTTAAAATCAGTTCATCCGTTTAAAGATCATCAGCTTTTTTGTTTCAAGGGTTTTAAATGTTCAATAATTTTAAGGTTCAATTTCTCTTGTATTTAATTATCGTGCAAAATGGCCACAAACGTTAGTGAATGCTATAAAAAAAGTTTCAAAATATTTTTTTCTTTGAATTTCATTCGTTTTTAGTAATTATAGAAATATTATACAAATTTTGAATTTGAGTTTAAATTTTTGTTTATATTTTGCCATGACTAAGGCAAAATGTAAAAAAAAATTTAATATTGAAAAAATAATCTAATATTAAATTACTAAAGGCAAATAAAAAAGTATTATTTATAATCTTTGTTAATAAAAATTTCACGACAGCCTACATAAGTTCCACTGCTAGGGGTACACCTACACTCTCTTCTGCGAGAGTTTTAGGACAGGTTTTTTTATATATGTTGGCGATCCTAATATAAATAAGTCACTTGCAACAGTGCTATTTCACAGCTTTGGCGAGATTCAAAGAAAGCTTGCTCTTTCTCTATAAAACAAAATCTGTACTGTTCTAAGAACATAATAAAATACTTAAGTTATAATTCTAATTAAATTGTTATTATGACTTAAATTTAAATTTTTATAAAGCCCCGAAAAAAAGGGTTGATGACCTTCAACTATACTGCTACAGACACCCTCGATTGAGATACCTTTCAAACTAAAAGTACTTAATCAAAATCAATCCATCCCTTTATAGGCTATGATGCCGCAGACATATACACAGACACACTACAAATTTACCTGTCACACTCCTCTGTTTTCGTCTGGAGTTAATAAACTAGGTATTATAATACTCAAAACTTATAAAACTATCATAAGTCAAATAAAAATATAACCAACTTCATTACACGCCTTCAAAGCTAACGTGGAATCCTTAAAACCAAACGAAAGGAGCCATCCATACGGTACATATACTTAATATGACGTAATGTTTGGGTCACCGACCTTGATTCGCGAACTACAAAAACTCACATATACACATAATAATTGTTATCTCCTTGCCTGGTATGCACGCGCGTAATGTTCGTAGGTATACCGTAGTTTTTTCGTGTCGCAAATTTACGCGTACGGTGTTTTTTAAATCAATTACATAAATCATTACGCTACTAAGGCCTGTAATGTACGAGCGTTTATCTATCTTTCTAAGTTAAGCCATAGTAAGCGAGCAACGCAAGTTCAATACCCGTCGACACTTCAGAAGTAACGCAATTTAGCGCGTAGTGAAAGGAAGCTTCGTGAGTGGGGACTTCCCCATGGCTGAGCAAATTATAAATGTTTTAAGGACATGTAAAGTTAAATCGCTTGCCATCGGATATTTCCGATATTTTTTTTATAGGATAGGGTGACAAACGAGCACACAGTCCACCTGATGGTAAGTGTTTGCTGTGGCCCATAGAAATCTACATCTGATGCGTTGTCACCCGTGAGGACTAAGATGGAATGCCTCGTTTCCAGTAAAAAGGGTCTCCGGTTCTCGACACTCACCACACAAAACACAGTATATAGCTAAGGGTATACAGATATAACTAAGGGACATTCAAGAAACAAGCTTACTTTTTTTTTAAAGTCGGCTATGCAACTGCAATTCCCCTGGTCGTGCAGTTGTTCATGGGTGAAAGTCGTCGACACATACCATCAGGTGAGCTGCATGCTCGTTTGCTCCAAAAGTCCGCGAACATTATAAACGAAAAAAGGTCTGTACCAGCGTTGGGACTTAAGGAGGCTTTTTAAGTTTATGGTTATTATTTTTATTTTTATTTCAGAACATATATCATTGTATGGTTTTATAGGATTTTTATTGACTTGCGTCCCAAGAAATAACGTCTAAAATACATTTAAAGAGGCTGGATTTAGATTCAGTTTTCGGAAAACTACAAATATAACTTACTATAACTATATTATACCAAAACATTATACGTTTATTACATTAAACGGGGCAAGCGAGCATATTTCTCGCCTAATAGTAAGTGGACCACCGCCCGTGAACAAGGGTAATAACAGAGCAATTACAGCCTTTTAAATAAGGAGTAGGATCTTTTCTTAAAGGTCCGTAAGTCGTATCGAGCCGGCAAAATCGCTGGTGGTAGGTATTACACAATGAAGTCGTGCGAAGAAGAAAATTTCTGATAGATAGATGGTGATATCTACTACCAGATACCAGACTATCGCGATATGATACCGCGAGTACAATAACAATTTTACTAATTTCTATAGTAACCGCGGTTAACTATGACATCTGGACGTTGAACATCTCAGTCCCGCCCGTGATCATGAGTGCTGTAAAGCTTTCGAAACGTCGGGTATTTAAAAAGTAAAATATACGCGATAAATTCCGTAAAAACTAGTATTATTTCAATGTGTAGTGTTCGCGTAAATATAAGAAATCATTAAACAATTTCACTTTTTATCTTTAATCCATTTTTACTATTTTGAATAAATAAAATAAATTTCCAAGATCAATATCATTTACAAAATAAGCATCACTCCGTGGGTTTCGTCAGAGGCGACAGAGCGAATCTGAAACAGATGATCAGCCGCATCCCCCTGATAAAAACTGCGACTACCGACATGCCAGGTGCACTACGGCAAATGGCTCTAAATGGTGCAAAAATAAATATCTTCAGATTAATTATGTAACGTCTATTTAATATATTATATCAAAAAGTGTTCAATGAGGGCATCCACTACTTTTTCTGCCACCAGGGCGCCACCATTATGTTATGAGATAAAATATTTGACAGTTCCGACGTAGTAGAACCACGCTGAAGCTATATTATGGTTGTAGCACGAATAGGTCGGCTCGACCGGGGAGGGACCACGCTCTCACAATATACCAGCGTAAAATAGCAGCTTATTACTGCTGTGTTTCGTATGGTGAGCGTAGAGATCCGGAGATCCTTTTTTATTGGTGAGGCATTACATCTTCAGTCCTCTGGGGTGACAACGCATCTGCGTTTTGATTCTTAATCGAAAATAAATGTAGATTTCTATGAACCACAGTATTCACTTACCATCATGTGAACACAGTTCACTGTCACAGTTGCTCGCTTGTCATCCTTATTCTATAAAAAAAAGTTTTCATAGCGAATCGGGGAACTTTAATTTGATACAAAAGGGAGAGATTAATGTTTCTTTCTGAAATACTATAACTATTTTATTTGAATTAGATTACAAATGCATAAACCATACGGCAAACGTCCCGATACCATCCACACCATCTGGATGCTTGGCGGTCCACCACTGTACGTTTCACAAGGAGTTTTCTTCCACGTACAACCTCTCTGTGGAATAGTTTACCACCGGCGATTTTTCCGGACCGATACGACCTGGGGACCTTCAAGAAAAGAGCTTACTCCTTTCTAAAGGGCCGGCAACGCACCCGCAATTCTCCTGGTGTCGCGGTTGATCATGGGCGGCGGTAGTCACTTACATCAGGTGAGCCGCATGCTCGTTTGCCCCCTCTTTTATAAAAAAAAAAAAAAAAAACCAAGCTACAGTCATTCCTAAAAGTAGAAGTATTAAAAAAAGTTATAAATATTTAAAAAAAATCAAGAATAAAAAAGAAAAGGCATTATTTTGTGTACCTAGATCCTAGATATAGTAGAAACCGAACAACTTTCAATTATAGCGCAACTTTTCAATGATGACGATACTAAGACCATCTGCGAGAGATTATTTCTCTGTTCACCTCAGTTCCAAACAGCGACATCTCGAGGGCGTAAGAATGTTTGTCGTTCACAGAATATAAAATATCGATCTTTATAATTGTAACTAATCGAACATTTGTTAATAATATATTTTATCATCTCAGTTCAATAGCAGGCTGTTTAGTAACACGAGGCGTATCAGCGCTCTATAACCACGTAATCGCCGGTTACCGGTCATGTGCGAATGGACTCAACGAATTATTTCCTCGAACTCCTAGATCTTGATTTATTTGATTGTGGTTTATTCTAGCTATTATTTATTCTGTGATTCTAGGCAGTAATGTTAACGTTTGCCATTTAGTCGCTATCCCAAAACAATATTTAACTGCCTCATTGATAAATGCTGTTGCTGATCATGAGGTCCTAGGTTCAAATCCCGGACCGGGCCAAAATCAGTTATTGGATTTTTCTAGCTTGCTTATAAATACACTGGGATTTTTTTCTCTCAAGATATTCTCAGAACCAGACCGGAGTAATGAAGTTGGCGGTGTTTTACGCCCGTGCCTCGGAAAGCACGTAAAGCCGTTGGTCCTGCGCCTGATCTTTCTCCGGTCGAATCGGATAACTGTCCTATGTTGCGCATTCTCTCTCGGCACTATCTACTCTCGGGCACTTTAATCCTGATTCGGTCTGATGGACATTATTATCCCAAAACTAGATATAGTCCTTGTAGTAAAGTCATTATCCAAAAAATACTGCGGTTTTTATTTTACAATTTTTTATGTTTTGGTATGGAAATGTTTTATTTAAAGGCGATATTAAAAATATTACGTGGGTGTGCACTGTGTACGCAACCGATAGCGCCAGTCGTTCCTTTTTTTTCTTTTTCCTTTTAGCGTATTTTCTATAGCGTGCAGTTTCTTATCGGCCAGTATGGTTTATACAGCAAAAGTTATAGAATGAGTTCGCAGCCGTAAGGGGTCACTTGGGGAACCTTCAAGGATTTACTATTATATATTCCGACAAAGTAGATGTATTACTCATTGTGTGTCATATAGAGTATAATATAACTTAGTTATACATAATACTCTATGTTGTAGGGATTAGGAAAAAACTATATTCAAATTCTTACTTGAATTTTATAGATGCATTTAGAACATTGAATATAGTGGTAGATATTATTTCCAGAGTATACTTATATGACAATATTACCGAGTTCTCATGTTGCGGTAGAATCTTTCTACGCTTACACAAATCATTATTTTGTACATCTTTACATCTCATCGATACTGTATACGTATAAATTTATTTATTTATATGTATACAAATAAATAAATTTTCATTTTCATCCATATATACCATGAATCTTTGCCATGACGAATGATGCCTAATCTTTGCACAGATACAGAGACAGAGAAGAGAGAGAACTTAAAGTTATGCTTTATGTTGTCTATGGTTTTCCACTGTCCAAACACATGTTTATGGAAACTGCTTTGGTCAAATTCTAATAAAGATTATTAATTTTAAGGAACTTTTCATACGTGCTAGGGCCATGCTGCAGCTATATTATAGTTGTAGCACGAATGAATCGACTCGACCGAGGAAGGACCACGCTCTCACAGAATACCAGCATAAAATAGCAGCTTAATACTTGCTGTGTATGGTGAGTATAGAGATCCGGACACCCTTTTTTACTGGAAATGAGGCATTCCATCTTTGTCCTCACGGATGATAACGCATCTGCGTCTTGATTCTTAATCGAGGATAAATTTAGATGTCTGTGGGCCACAGCATCCACGTACTTTCAGGTGGCCTGTGAGCTTCTTTGTCACCTTTATTCTATAAAAAGAAACTATCAAGGTCGGGAAATTCTCCGTTACCCAACTATAAGATACACTATTTCCAGTGAGATCATTAACAAAGCATCTGTAACGGTACGTCATTTTCAATGTACTCGGCGTGTGAGCACACGCAACTCTAACAATGGGTAGTCTATAGCTGATGAGTACCCATTGCGATATTTGCATATAAATTTCAGACGCGTTGTTTTTAGCACGACGTATCTGTTGACGGAGTTGTTGCGATGTAGAGACAACGGACTACGTTTGTCTTTGTTCGTTTTCCTTGCACATTTCAGAAGTTGCACTGAGTATTACTCAACTTTTGTTTTATCTTGTTCACTATAAAGGATAGTTAGTGTAAATTTCATGACTATACGATGATAGCTCAAGGACTGGCAGGTAGGGTATTTTCGTAAAATGATGCCGTAGGCCGGCCTTTTACTGCTTTTAAAGGTGGTTTTGATAATAATAATCTACTTGCAAATATCTTTAAAAATGTTGTTATAGTTAATTTTATAATATAATAATAATAATAAATTTAATTCATAGTATAGTTCAAGTAAATTTCAAGTTTTTCCGCACACATAATTGTGCTGCCTTACCAAGACCTTTGGGGCCAAGCCTTAGTCTAATGCTGAGTGTGGAACGATTTGATTTTTGCTAAAACCAGTGACATTCTTAATTGCAATTTTATGTTCTTATGTAAAACGCGTTTGGCGGCGACGGTAAACTTCGCAAGCGAACCATGTCGGTTGTTAGTCATGCCTAAGAACTGAGAGACCTGCGCGGGCGATATAAATAAGAGAAATTTTCATAACTGTTTTCTTGCTGCTTGCTACATTAACTAAAGTACGTGAGGGTAATATGGTGATCCGGTTAGTATGGTCACTTTTTTATAACTCAAAAACTGTACTTTTTTGCATAGATGCTTCTTGTTTGCATAAATGTCAAACAAATAATAAAAGGTCAAAAGGACACTGCTTTCTCAACGCCATTTTAACAGTTGACTTTATAGTTGTAGTAGGATAAATATTAAAGTCGATTTTAGTATTGTGTAGTGTAGTTAGTTTTAATTTACGTTGATTTTTTGGAAGTGTTCCTTATTATTGCTAAAGGTTCTTTACTAGTTCCTTTCTTATATTAGTTATAGTACACGACTTTGTGTTTTTATCTCTTTCCTCTTCTTAGTTTTGGTTTAATAGGGCGGCAAAGCTTAAGTTGACCATATTACTCTCACGTATCTTATATGTATGACATTAGAGTTTCATTTATCATTTACACCGCCCGATGCCCTGGTTTCGCCTGGTTAAGGTCTATTAATGTGACGTTATTTAGATTTAAGATATGCAAAGACCATTTGTTTTATCAATAATTCATTTTTTTAAATCTCTTAAGTTTTCTTTTAGAACACAGATTACTCCTAAATCTGTTCGTGAAGCTCCTTTACAAACGGTCCAGACATTCCGAAGATTAGTAGACAGACAGACTAATGGCATGCAAAGAAGCCCTTCAGCTCAATATAAGGCAGTTATTTCGATGTTACAGACAGATCCGTCAATTTAATTTATATGTATAGATGTAAGCGGACATTTAACTAGTGGCGCTGCATGGGTTGGTGCCGCCCATAGCCGCTAGTCAAAACTGAGTAACTCTTGATTTTTGCAAGTATCTTTGGATACTGAAAGAATGAGAAAAGAGTGACAAGGTAATTTATGATACAAGCACGGGTGTAACTATTTTGTATAAAATAAGGTTGACATACGAGCACACCCCCCCCCCCCACATTATGGTAAGAGTGGATGCTGTCGCCCATAACCATGCATCTTCGATTAAGAATTAAAATGCAAATGCCTTGACCTCTAAGTGCATAGATGAAATGCCTCGTTTGCAGTGAAAAGGGTGTCTCATTAATTACATTGACCATACGAAGCACAGCAGAGCTAAACTGCTATTTCACGCTGGTATTCTGTGAAAGTCAGAGTCATACTTAACACATTTATCAAAAAAAGTATAAGTTTTTAAATAATGGACGGCGAATGACTTGCGAAAATTTTGTCTTTGAGCGAGTGAGAAAAAGATCAGAAAGAGAGAAAGACAAGAGAGCGCTATAAAAAAAGTCGAAAACACTGTTGGGACCAATTTCCTCAAAAATATTTTCCAACTAACGATTCGAAAGTATCGGATTCCTATTCAAAGTTTCCTTTTTAATATCTGCTTCGTTTGTGTTTTCGATTGATCCTCAATGAAGCCGTTCATTGAGTCTTTATTAATGGATGAAGTAACCTTGCGCACTGAAATTTCATTATGTACGTTTTAACATTTGATAACATTATTTACTTTCTGGTTTAAACAAAATTTTGTTTATATATAATTTTTTATTCACTTTTCTTCCTCCCTGTTTCAGAACGTATGTATCATCATCATCATCATTACAGCCTTTCACAAGTCCACTGCTGAACATAGGCCTCCCCCAAGTAATGCCACAAAGCACGGTCCTGAGCCACCTGCATCCATCGACTTCCTGCATGTCTTACCAGGTCGTCACTCCATCTAGTGGGGGGTCGCCCTACACTACGCCTACCGGTACGAGGCTGCCACTCGAGAACCTTTCTTCCCCATCGGTTATCGGTTCTTCGAGCTATATGGCCGGCCCATTGCCACTTCAGCTTACTAATCCGTTGAGCTATGTCGGTCACTCTGGTTTTACTGCGGATATCCTCATTTCTGAGTCTATCACGCAGAGAAACTCCGAGCATAGCCCTCTCCATAGCTCGCTGAGCGACCTTAAGCGTCCTCATACGGCCAGTAGTGAAGGACCACGTCTCAGATCCATAAGTCATCACTGGCAACACGCACTGGTTGTACAATTTAGTTTTTAGAGATTGAGGTATACCTGACGAAAAGATATGTCGTAATTTCCCGAACGCTGCCCAGCCGAGTTGAATCCGTCGATTGACCTCTCGGTCGAAGTTGGACTTACCTAGTCGGACTATTTGTCCCAGGTAAACGTGCTCGTCAACAACTTCGAGCATAGTGCTCCCAACAACTACCGGCATAGGTGTGACATGGACATTGAACATGATCTTTGTTTTGTCCATGTTCATCTTAAGACCTATCCGTTGGGAGGCACTATTGAGGTCATTGAGCATAGGCAAATCGAAGGTGAGTGATGTACTCGCCATTGATGTCAATACCGTATCCTTTCCAGTCCAGTAGCTTGAAAACGTCTTCCAATGCAGCGGTGAAGAGTTTCGGGGATATAACGTCACCCTGTCTTACACCTCTCTGCAGTTGGATAAGTTTCGAGCTCTGGTTCTGTACTCGGATAGCCATCGTAGCCCTACTGTACAAACACTTCAGCACTTCGATATACCGACAGTCAACTTGGCACCGCTGAAGGGACTGTAGCACCGCCCAAATTTCGACGGAATCAAAGGCTTTCTCATAGTCCACATACGCCAGGCAAAGTGGCAGATTGTACTCTTCAGTCTTCTGTACAATCTGCCGCAGGGTATGTATGTGGTCTATGGTACTGAAGCCTTTTCGGAAACCGGCTTGTTCGGGAGGCTGGAAGTCGTCAAGTCTGCGTGCGAGACGATTCGTAATGACTCTCGAAAACAGCACGTAGACGCGGCTCAGAAGGGAAATCGGTCTGTAGTTCTTTAAGAGAGCGTTGTCGCCTTTCTTAAAGAACAAGACCACCGCACTTCTGCTCCACGCCTCTGGAGTAGTGCCACCATGGAGGACGGAATTGAAGAGCTTCTGAAGGACTACAAGTACCGGTGTTCCACCCGCTTTCAGAAGCTCCGCTGTAATTCCATCCTCGCCTGGGGCCCTGCCGTTTTTAAGGTGCTGGAGAGCCATTCTAATCTCGCTTAGACTGACGTCCGGGATATCATCGGAATAGTGTCGGATAAGACTTGCTCTTGGATCGTTACTCACACTTGCGTGTGGCTCCAACGATGATGTGTACAGCTGCCCATAGAACCTCTCAATCTCACTCAAAATCTCAGGTGTCCCGGAAACGATGTTGCCACACTCAGTCTTCAGCTTTGACAGTTGGCTCTTTCTGGCAGACAGATCTCTGGCAAAGACTTTGGAGCCCTGGTTCCGCTCGATCGCTTCTTTAATACGAGAAGTATTAAAGTTGCGTAAGTCTCGCCGCATGCATTTGGAGATCTGTCTGTTCAGTTGCCTGTATGCTGTCAAATCTGTTGACGATTGCAGCCTCATCTCCCGTCTAACAGCCATGAGATTAAGAGTGTGATCGGAGAGTTTTTGTGTTCTTCTGCGGCGGGTCTTGCAGAACTTAGCTCCGACCGCATGGACAGTTTCCACGAGCTTGTCGTTCATATCGTCCACTGCATTGCAATCTTCTAGGCACTGGAAGCGGTTACGTAACTCGAGCTGAAAGGTTTCGGGATTCTGGATTAGAGCACGAGGGGGACGGAGCGTTGACTTCATTAGACGAGACCTCTCCAACTTAACGTTTAGGTTCAGTGTGCCTCTAACCATTCGGTGATCGCTGCCAGTTTTCACCCTTGCGATCACTGAGACATCACTGAACAGTTGGCGTCTGGTCGTCATAATGAAGTCAATCTCATTTTTTGTCGAACCGTCGGGGCTCGACCAGGTCCACTTCCTGTGGGGCCGCTTCTGGAAGAAAGAGTTCATCATAAAGAGTCCCTCTTTCTCCATAAAGTCGGCCAGCTGCTGGCCCCTTCGGTTCCGTTGCCCTACTCCAAATTTCCCTACCTTCAGCTCACCGCTTTCTCTTGTGCCTAGTTTTGCGTTGAAGTCTCCCATCAACACCGTGTAGTGGGTTTTGGAGGAATGTATGGCTCTGGAAATATCCTCATACATTTCCTCCACCTCCTCATCGGGGTGTGCCGAGGTTGGTGCGTAAACCTGAATGACCTTCAGCGAATACCGTTTGGTGATTCTGAGTATCAGGTACGCGACCCTCGTCGACACACTCCCAATCTTTACAACGTTGTTGACGAGAGACTTGTGGACGATAAATCCGACACCTCCTTGGGACAGATGGTCGCCCTCCCGGTGATAGAACAAGTTGCCGGACTCGAGGATTGCCGTGTCCTCCCCCTCTCTTCGGACCTCGGATAATCCAATAATATGCCAGCGCAACTTGTCTACCTCTTCTTCCAGCTCCAGTATCTTCTCGTCAGTCCTCAGGGTGCGTGCGTTATATGTTGCCAGGTCGAGTCGTCGTAGGTGGCAACCGAACCTCCACCGGAGATTCTTAGCACCCCCTGCCCCGCCGTTACTATGGTCGCCACCGTAGCCAGGAATAGCGGGGCCGCCGGGGACTGGGGGCCGTCTTTTTGTGTATTTGTTCATTGGGGGGTATTTGCCGTAGTTGCCACGCTTGGCGAGCGGGTTGGCAACCGCAGTTTTTTATTACGTCACAGTTGTCATCAGGAAGATGCTGCTGCCCATCTCCTGCCTGTCTCCCTCTGTCGCCTCTTACGACACCCACGGGAAGATATGGGGTAGTGGATATTCTTAACCGCCACTACACGGCACGGCACGTATGTATGTAAAAATGTAATTCATTATTTTATGTTTATCATTATTTAAAAAAAAATCCAAAGTCTATTTTAAGTATTTTAAAATGACTACTAATGTAATGTGTGTAAATCCCCACACGTATCGCTTTTGGTTGATTAAAAATGGCTACAAATTGTATCGTCATTTGCTAATCTAATATTAGTACAAGGGTATAACAAAAATACAATTTTCTCAGGGATGATACATATCTAAATAGGGTCCTACTTGGTAAATCGCACAAATTCTATTCACTCTCGCCTTAAAACACCCTGATTGTGTTAGGACGGATAGACTGACGCCGACAAATTATCTACTCATTTGCTATACATATATTAACTATTACTCTTATATATATATATATATATATATATATATATATATATATATATATATATGTATATATATATATATATATATATATATATATATATATATATACTGACTCATCACGATATCTCTGAAACTATACACCCAATTGTAAAATGTAATGTACGTAACAATAATAAAATCAGCTTTACAAAAATAAGTGATATTCATTCTGTAAATACTAGGCTAGCTCAAGCTAGTAGTACCAGTTACTCGACTGCATTGAGTCGGTAATTATGATGTGCACCTACGTCTTTACAACAAAAACCCAAAAAAATTACAAAATTTGACCAAAACCTTTATTAAACTATGTTTGTATAAAAAGGTATTATAATATTAAGGATTTTATGGATGATAAAAGCCCTTGGGAAAAGTGATCGCTACAAAGCTATGCATTTGTGGTGTTGTTAATTGTAACATACATAATTTTAGACTGTTTTTTTTAAAGTCCCGCTGGGTTTCTTACTGTTTCTTCAGGACAGAGGTTCTTTTCCGAACCAGTGGTAAATTAAAAAAGTGACTTTCAATTGTATTATATAATCTATAATAAATATTATAGTCGATTTTAGTATGATATAGTGTAGTTAGTTTTTTTAAGTTGATTTTTCGACGTGTTCCTTATTATTGCTAAAGCTTATTTGCTATTTTTTCGTAATATATTGGTTATAGTATACGACTTCGTGTTTTTGTCTCTGTCTTCCTCCTGGCTTTGGTTTTATATTGCAGCAAAGCTAAAGGCGACCATATCAGCGTCACGTACCTTAGTACTATCAGTATGATCAGTCGTAAGGCTTCCCACCAACCATAAAGCGCGATTTTAAGCCATCCGCATCTATCGACTGCATACATAGTAATAGTATAATATAAGAGTATCAATCAAATTAAATTAAATTTATAATTTATCCTTTCCTTAATTATTCTTTATCCACATTCATGACAACATTTGCCATCCACAATAATGTAATAAGTAATCCGACATATCAAATTAGAATGTAATTTTTAAATAGATCTTAAATAAAAATAAAAATCACAATTTTGTTAAAAATCACAATGCAGTTAACATATAAACAGTCAGAGATGAAAGAAAAAACATTGTTATCAATAGAGTACGTATATAGGTGGTAGATGCTGCAATTATATTGTGGTTGTAGCACGAATGAGTCGACCGATGAAGAATCACGATCTCGCATAATTCCATAGTAAAATAGCAACCGGAGACCTTTTTTACTGGAAACGAACATTCCATCTTAGTCCTCAGGGGTGACAACGCATCTGCATTTTGATTCTTAATCGGGGATACGTTTATATATTTATGGTACATAGCCGATTACAATCAGGTGGACTATGTGCTCGTTAGACATGCTTCTTTAAAAAAAAATATTGCGTACACGTGTTACCTAGTGTACACCATTTTTTATCGCAAAACGAAACACCAGTTTACCTAATATAGAATCGTTAAGAGTCCGCATTTCTTCTAGTAGTCGCGAGTGTGATCGTAACAAATGTGAAATGCGACTGGTTTATAGGTCTTAAACAGTTTCCTGTAAATACACATTATTCTGTGAACTTTCGCCTGCGCAACTTGTGTTGTTGCTCATGTGGAATATTGCGAAATGAACTTGACGATTTAACCGTTTCCAAATGCTACATAAAGGTATTTTCGTAAAACTATTAACCTCGAACAACAATTAACATGGTAGCTATACTTCGAATTTCAATTAAGCATTGGGCAGTAATTCTTTACTCAATAAACAGGGCCTGAGTAAGGATTGGAGTCGCCCTTAAGCTAATATTAATTAACTTCACTATTTCTCTTAATCTTTAAGTGAAAAATTCTTACTTCTACTGGCAATCCGCTCTGGTGCCGGGTGATTTCTGATATATATATATATATATATATATATATATATATATATGCGCGTGCGCGTGCGCGTGTGCGTGTGCGTGTGCGTGTGCGGGTGCGGGTGCGTGTGCGTGTGCGTGTGCGTGTGCGTGTGCGTGTGCGTGTGCGTGTGCGTGTGCGTGTGCGTGTGCGTGTGCGTGTGCGTGTGCGTGTGCGCGTGCGCGTGTGCGTGTGCGTGTGCGTGTGCGTGTGCGTGTGCGTGTGCGTGTGCGTGTGCGTGTGCGTGTGCGTGTGCGTGTGCGTGTGCGTGTGCGTGTGCGTGTGCGTGTGCGTGTGCGTGTGCGTGTGCGTGTGCGTGTGCGTGTGCGTGTGCGTGTGCGTGTGCGTGTGCGTGTGCGTGTGCGTGTGCGTGTGCGTGTGCGTGTGCGTGTGCGTGTGCGTGTGAGTGTGAGTGTGCGTGTGCGTGTGCGTGTGCGTGTGCGTGTGCGTGTGCGTGTGCGTGTGCGTGTGCGTGTGCGTGTGCGTGTGCGTGTGCGTGTGCGTGTGCGTGTGCGTGTGCGTGTGCGTGTGCGTGTGCGTGTGCGTGTGCGTGTGCGTGTGCGTGTGCGTGTGCGTGTGCGTGTGCGTGTGCGTGTGCGTGTGCGTGTGCGTGTGCGTGTGCGTGCGCGTGCGCGTGCGCGTGCGCGGGCGCGTGCGCGTGCGCGTGCGCGTGCGCGTGCGCGTGTGCGTGTGCGTGTGCGTGTGCGTGTGCGTGTGCGTGTGCGTGTGCGTGTGCGGGTGCGGGTGCGGGTGCGGGTGCGGGTGCGTGTGCGTGTGCGTGTGCGTGTGCGTGTGCGTGTGCGTGTGCGTGTGCGTGTGCGTGTGCGTGTGCGTGTGCGTGTGCGTGTGCGTGTGCGTGTGCGTGTGCGTGTGCGTGTGCGTGTGCGTCGCGCGCGTGTCAAAGAGACATACATATACATGTCTTAGTTTTAAAGTTCAAAAAGGTCCCTAAGAAAATTATAATACTTTTTCTAACGTCACTAATAAAAGATTATATGTGTGATATACATACGAGATTACGATAATTTTGAACAAATTAATTCTTTTATTAAAAACGAAATAAAAAATTTCATAAAAGGAAATTAAAGAAAATGCTATCGGAAACAGGCATGTCGCCTTGCACCACAAGGCGAACGTAAAGCGATTAATTTGAAACGGTGTTCGTTTGAATATCGCATGCACATTTCCATGTAAAACGGTTGCACATTGAACTACGCACCACACTCATAGAGTACGTTTCAGTACTGGCCATTTGTTACTAATGACTTCGTGACTGATTTGTTTATAAAAAATACAATATAATGAAAATGCTGGCCCGTATGTATTTACTTAATTTAAAAATATATATATACAAATTAAAAAAGTAAAATTATGTTTAATTTCGATGCTTATATTATTGAAGTTTAGTTTGGGAATATAATAGTAGAATCAATGAAGTCGTAAATTAAAGTAAACATAAATATTTATTAAACAATTGACACCCGCCCCGACTTCGCACGGCTGATTTCTGAATCTCGACAACACCGCCACCTACCGAGTCCCTGAGTTCCTAAGCTATCCAGGAACTCAATCAAATACACACCAAAAATCATCAAAATTGTTCGAGACGTTTTCGAGTTTTTGACAGACAACAGCTAATGATTATTATACATAAGAAGATAAGAAGTAGACGAAAGAAGAAGAAGATACGAATACTTCTTAATACACTGCCGTTTCGAAATGAGATCGTCATTTAAATATCAATAATAATAAAAATCAAAGTAAAATAAACAGTTAAAATTTTTTATATTTATTAGCTGCGGTTTACAATTCCGCACGGAACAAGTATCTATAAAACTATTCCGGTTTTGTTCTTTAAGCAATTTTGTTTGTTAGACAATTTATTTATGAAAAACGCCTTTACGATACAGGAGAAACATTTATTAAAGTTTACGTTGAGCACTTTGTAGGCACCCTTAAACGTAGCAAAGTAGTTTATAGACATGCATAATAAAAATAAAATACCTATTTAATTATCGTACATAATAATTTCTTATATTTTAATCGATTTCGACGCATCGACATTTAATATCGAATCGAGGACAGATGTATCTATGTCTATGGGCCACAGCCAGTTAAGTAGTATCAGGTGGACTGCGTACTTGTACTTTTATTTCTATATAAAAATGGAAAAAGCCAGCAGTTTTGTTTTATGGACTCTTGAAAAAATAAAAGATCTGAAAATAAGTCATCTCGCCGGTAACTATGACAACCTGACGGATATAGATCCTAATTAAACACAAGCGTTCGGGCAACCAGCTTTAATTGTTTCCTTTCTTTATTAGTCAGACTATTTAATTTTATAAGCGTATTTTTTTCAAATCGCTAATTACTAACATGATTGTCCGCGAACACGCACGTCGCCCACGCGACTCTAGCACTTTTTGTTTGTTTTGGTTTCGGATGAGTAACAACAACAATACTACATGATTATAAATCTAATTTCCCATATCGGAAGTGCTTGAAACGGATCTTGCGTTTTTAAACATTAAAGGACACAAATGAGCACACAGTCCACCTGATGATAAGTGAATGCTGTATCCATCGACATCGACACGTTTATGCAGTGCGTTGTAACTCCTGAGGACTATGATAAATTTATCATTTCCAGCTAAAAAGGTTTTTTTTATAGAATAGGGTTACAAACGAACACACAGTCACAGTCACAGTCAGTCACCTGTCGTTAAGTGGATGCTGTGGGCCATAGACATCTACATTCATCCTCAATTCGGAAACAAACTGCAGATGCGTTCCCACCCTGAGGACTAAGATGAAATGCCTCGTTTCCTGTAATGAGGCTCTCCGGTTCATCAAAGTAAAATTGCAGCTTAATGTTGCTGTATTTCATAACATGAATGTAACGAACTGAATACCTACCTTTTTTATACGTAGCCACGCTATAGCTATATTATGGTTATAGCACGAAAGTTTCGGCTCGAACGGGGAAGGACCACGCTCTCACAGAATACCAGCGTAAAATAGCAGCTTAATGATGCTGTGTTTCGTATGGTGAGTGTAGAGAACCGGAGACCCTTTTTACTGGAAAAGAGGCATTCCATCTTAGTCCTCAAGGCTGACAACGCATCTGCATTTTAATTCGCAAACCAGGATAGATGTAGATGTCTATGGGCCACAGCAACCACTTACCATCAGGTGGACTGTGCGCTCGCTTGTCACCCTTTTCCTATAAGAAAAACATAGCATAGCTACAGCATGGCTCTACCGCGTATGAAAACGTGTTGTGCTGAATGAAGTTGTATGGAAAGATTCCGTTTCCATTGTCTTAAAAAAGATGTCTATGTGTGCTTGCATACCTTTAGTTGTCGTATGTTAGTGAACTTATATGTGTCCCACGTCTAGAGAAGAAATAATTTCGCCAACACGCATTGGGGCCGCTCGGTGGATACTTTCTTGCCCTAAAAACCCAGCAGTGGGGCGCATATAGGCTGTTAGTAACTTTAATAATATTACATTTAAGAGCTAACTAGCAAGTTTAAAATTTATTAGTTAAAATAAAGTTTAAAATACCTAAAATATTTTTTTTATTCCTTTCAAACCAATTTCATTCAGAGTTTCACTTCTTAATTCCTCTTTTTTATCCACTTGTGAAAATCTACTGTTGGATAAATGTCCAACGGTAGATTTTCTTTTGTGTGGATTTATATTTTGATCGTCACGCTTGGCTTGGATTGAGAACCGCAGTATCAGACGTCCGGCGACGGGCAGCAGCCTCAAAAGCCTATTGAACTTTGACGCCAATCGTCGGTCAGTACTTTACGTCAAAATCGAATGAGTTAGTTACAGCGCCATCTATTGGATGCCGTAAGATATTTCTTGCATTACCCATAGTACGGTATTAAGGGGAAATATAACCTCAAATTGCTTAGCAAGATCCTCCGTTATGCTGAAACTATTGCAGCATTAATTTTGAAATAAATATATGGTAAAGTTGAGGATTAATGTTAAGGACTATGTTAGACGAAAACACGATTCCGTAAAATTTTCTCGATAGAAAAAAATCCAAAGTTACCTCCAAACCGAACAATAAACCACTGTTATTCATAAAATACTTTAAATAAGATCATGAAACTTTGCATACTAACTGAACTAACTATAAAGCAGTGCTTATGTTATTTACTTTTTTAAAATACCATTATTTTCACTGTAAAAAGAAATTACCTAAACTATCGGCGCGTAAGCTTGATTCCTGTCGCCCCGTTAGTATCGCTCCGGCTTTTGAAGGGAGAAGTTGTGTCGCTTACGATCATAATACACATTACGCAACAGGACGACGTAAAATTAAAATGGGAAATAACCGTTATAAAAATAAGAAGCGACTGGTTTGGCGTTAAGAAACAGGCATAAATATGATAAACACAATGATATAAGTATCTAACGACCTATATACTTACAGTATTAGTGATTACAAACATGTCGGTACATAGCATACGACGCGCGGGGAAGTGGGGGCGAAATTAGAATTTGAGCTGACTTACTATATCCCCTTAACGAATGAATTTATATAATTATATAACGCCACGACAGTAATTCAATTAGGGCTGTAATTCAATTTTTAATTGAATAATTAGTCCTATAATAACTAAAGCCAATTAAATTAGCCAACACCGCACTGTACACACTATACCTACACTCATCCCGCCACTAATTTCAGTCATTACAAGAAACTTATGTTCCGTTAGAGTTTTTCAAATGTCCACTGCTAAACATAGGTCTCCTCCGTGGTTAACGTTGTATATAACCATTATCCCATATTTTACATAGTTGGCAGTTGTTATTAGCAAGAGGCTGGGCATAGGCTGCCATCTAATTACTTGTTTTCTTCTGCTGTCTCTTACGATAGGTACTGATACGATACGATACACGGATAACAAATTACATGCATGTTCATCACACCCTAATTCTGAGTTTAATTCAGATTAAGAACTGAACAATTAAGATGAAAATCTTAATTGTTCAGTTAAGATTTTTATCTTAATTGTTCAGTTCACTCAGTTCAATTGTTAAGACTGAATGCACTTATATCATCAGCCTCCTAGTGAACATGAAATGGCTTCAGCTTCAATCAAATCTGACATTCGACTGGTGTGAACAGAGTCTTTTGTAATACAATGAAAAATCGGATCTGACATCCAACAAATGGAACCGGGCGGTAACTCAGTCCGCGATAAAGAAAAAAATTACACACCAAAACAACATATTCAAGAAATGTGGAAGTGGGAGCATTTTAGGACGTGTGTCAGGCTCTCGGGTAAAATTTGAGCTAAATCAAATTTAAAGAGCGCTAGCTTAGTACAAAAATGTTAAATTTAAATTTTCAACATAATAAATTAATAGACGGTTGATCTACACAAATAAATAAAATTGAAGTATTTGTTTGTAATGTCAAAATTACAGCTTCTTACTAAATGCATATGAAAGCATAAACGGTATTCCTTTCAGTATTTGTTCCGACTAATTTCCGAAAAGAGTGGACTGATTTTGACGGAACATTCACTAGCAGGAATGGATGTTAGAAGGAGTAACTCGGGCTATTTTTATTTCATAGAAAAAGTTAGTGTTTCCCGCACAAAAATTAAAACCCTAAATTACACGCAGGCGAAGTCGCGGGGACAGCTAGTATGAAAGTAAATACAGTACTTATAATAACAACACTATTTTAATTTTTTTAGTCCGTTTGTTTGTTCCGGATGATTTACGAAAAAGCTGGACCGATTTTGACGGTACTTTTACTGACAGATAGCTGATATATAAGAAGTAACTTAGACTACTTTTATTTTAGAAAAATAACTAGAATTTCCTGCAAATAGTTTAAACAGTTCGTTTTTTAGATAATTGTTAGTCAATATCTGGTAGCATCTTTTTTTACGTGGTAGGCCATGATACGGTGGTGAGCCATGATGCAGCTATATTGTGGTTGCAGCTCCAATAGGTCGGCTAGACCGGGGGTAGGACCACGCTCGCACGAAATACCGGCGTAAAATAGCAGCTTAATGCTACTGTGTTTCGTATGGTGTGTGTTGAGAACCGGATACCTTTTTTACTGGAAATGAGACATTTCATCTCCGTCTTCAGAGGTTGAAAACTCATCTGCATTTCGATTCATAATTGAAGTTAAATGCAGATGTCTATTGGCCACATCATCCACTTAGCATCAGGTGGACTGCGTGCCCGTTTGTCACCCTTACTCTATAAGAAAGATATACAGTGTAGATTATTTAAAAATGTTACTTTATCACAAAGTAATCGTTAAAGAATTATATAGGTATTTTAACACGGTTTTTTTCTACATTGTCATCTGACTGAGTATTGTTCAAAATTTGAACTCTAACTCATCGGGAAGTTAACTTAAATCAATTTATCAGTTAATGTTACTTACACAGCCTCTTACACACACTCATGCTTTCAACATATTATACACAAAGAAATATATATTAATACACTTTATACCATTTTTCTGTATATCAAAACACATTTTGTTTATGTTTAAGATTCACATTCCATCTGTTGTATACTTTCTATTTAAGTTATACTTATGTTAGTCTGTTCATATGTAATAGGGAAGAGCACTGTGATCTGAAATACAGATATATATATTTATCTAGTTCAGACACAGATGTTCCATCATTCTTTTTGAACTAGGTATAGATAGAATAGTTATTTATAAATGTGATAGTTATGCAAGTTTTGAAAATAAAGTATTATTATTAAAAAAAATTGCTAAATTCGACGCGAACACACATACACGAAAATGAGTTAATAAAACGGTGATAAAAATACCTGTCTATTATCCTATTATTTATTATCAGCTTAACATGTGACAGTCGTCATAAGAACAGTCTTCGTCGAATTCGTTGCGAAAGGTTTCATGGTCGTTTCATTTCATTCGATGGTCGGAACGGAACTCACTGCGCGCGGCCTTGCACAGTATAAATTAAAACTTATCATGGATTCAATGTTTTTTGAATATCCTTTAGTACAGTCTTTGGTTTTAACAGAGAGCCGTGGTAGCTCACGGGCTAAACGCTCGCTGTTAATTTCACAGTAGGCAAAAAACCCGGTTTCGATACCCGCCGGAACCAATGAAATTATTAATTGCAATTTTACCACGTGCTCGGTGGTGAAGAAAAACATCAAATCTGCATGTCTGAGAAACAAGAAAAAAGTATTTCGTAGGCATGAGAAGTTCGCTAACACGCATTGGGGTAACGCGGCGGACATTTCCTTACCCTAAAACCCTCTCAGATACAGGAGAAGGCCTGTGCTTTAACTTTAACTTTATGGTTTTAACAGAAGATAATTTCGGCCTTGGTTTTAAGCCAGAAAAATTCCTGAAGTGGCTAAATAGGAATCAATGCAAGAAATAAACACACGTAATTCAAAAACATAAAATAAAAGCAAAAGGAAAAAAGGTCCAGGCCACAAATTGCGTCGTTGATGTTTGAATCGGTACTTAATGATAATAGCTTATTGCTATTTGTTTATGATTTTGTTTTTATAGATTGAAACTTTTGCAGGAATTGCTCATAATGAGATATATCAATATATTAGTTTCTTTGCCATAATATATTGTGCACTTTTGATGCGAATGTAGTATAAATCCTTCTTAGGTAATTATTTTGTACGTATTTTGTACGTAGCACGAATGGGTCGGCTTGAGCAGAGTAGGATCCTTAGCTGAGAATAGATATCTCAATGGGTCTGAGCATCCACTTACTATCAGATGGACTGTGTGCTCGTTTGTCATTATCCTTTGGCAAAATATCCAAATAAACCAATATTGAACAATGTTTTAATTTATTTCATACCGAGAAAGAAGAATTCGTGAAAATAGATGAAATATAATCGAAAATAATATAATAAAAACTAATTTAACAGCCCTTTCTACAAAAGATAAAAGTAACGCTCCATTTAATTGGGTACGACACCTTTTTTTGTCAGAGGACGGGGATATTTCACTGCTATTTAATAATACAGTAGTTGCGAATTCCGAAAGTACAACATTAGTATATTTTACTAAATTCAAATATTATGCTCATACCGTTATAGTTTGCTACATTTTGATAGGTCTATAGGCCAGCATAACCACCATTTGCAGCATGCCGCTTATGATCAGGTGGACTGACTGCTAGATTATGGGTAATAATTATTCTAAAAAAATTAACAAAAATTACATATAGGTACTACTCGTATAAGCTACCTATAGTCACTCACAAGTTGTTTTTTCATACGAATATTGTTTAGAAGGCCTGAGAGATAACCAAACCCATCGCACTCAACACTGCTCACAGAACATAACATAAATTTAACTCTTCAGTTTTTTATTTATTTTTTATTTATTTTGTTTCTTTTTTTTTCACTATCACGCAACGCCATCTAGTCCCAAGCTAAGCAGAGCTTGTGTTATGGGTACTAGACAACTGATAAACATACTTATATATTTATAAATACATAAATATTATAGATAAATTACACCCAGACACAGAACAAATGATCGTGCGTCTTCAGTGATTTGAGATATGTTTTATGCAGCTATATTATGGTTGTAGCACGCACGGGTCGGGTCGACCGGGGATGGACCACGTTTATACAAAATACCAGCGTAAAATAGCAGCTTAACGCTTCTGTGTTTCGTATGTTATAGAGAACCGGAAACCCTTCTTACTGGAAACGAGTCATTCCATCTTAGTCATCACAGGTGATAACGCATCTGCATTTTGATTTGTAATCGAGGATGGATGTAGATGTCTATGGGCCGCAGCAACCACTTACTATCAGGTGGACTGTGTGCTCGTTTTTGTCACCCTTTTCCTATAAGAAATGGTGATAGATGCAAAAGAAAGAAAGAATATAAATCATTTATTTAGCAGCACATTATTACAATTTACTATACAATAGCACATTTTGAATGTAGTAAATAGTTACTCAAAAGGTACGCACTTAGCACGGTCGTGACAGATTTACAGCACTTGCTGATCGCCCTGGCTAAGGCCAAGTTGAACAACATACACTTTTGGGTCTTCTGCCGGGCTTTACATGTCATCTAGGTCAAGAGTAACTGCGGTGCAGTCTTGAGAGTAGGCATTTAAGTAACAGTAAACTATAGCGCATTTTGCTTAAGTTAAATATACTTTTTAACATATGGTAGAACCATGTTAAAAATATGTATATATGGTGCCGAGTGATGGGAGTTTAAGAATCTGCCACCCCTCACTCTCACAGGGGTGTCGTAAGAGACGAGAGAAAATGAAATAGAAGTTGTAATAAACCCCTATCATGAGGCCTATATTGAGTGGAATTGTGATGGATAAGACTTTTCTCACACTTCCCATAGCCGGCCGCCCGTATATTATACGACACCCGTGGCATTATATTGAAGACGGTACAATCCCAAATGTCAAACTGGTAATTTCACTGCATTATGTAACCGAGTAGTGGCGATGTTGAAGAACCCTTAACGACCCTCAGGTGTCGTAATAGGCGATCGGGGGATTTTGAACTGAAGACGGACATCAGCATTTAAAACTGCTGTTGCCAATTCGCCTGCCAAGCGTGATATACTATGGCAGTGGACGAGAAATAAACGATTTTTATTGAATAAGAGTATCAAACGAGCACACAGTCAACCTGATGGTAAGTGGATGCTGTGGTCCATAGACATCTACATTTATCTGCAATTATGAATCGAAATGCAGATGCGTTGCCAGCCCTGAGGACTGAGATGGAATGCCTTCCAGTAAAAAGGGTATCCGGTTCTCTACACTCACCATACGAAACACAGCAGCATTAAGCTGCTATTTTATGCTTGTATTCTGTGTGAGCGTGGTCCTACCCAGGTCGAGCCAACCCATTCGTGCTGCAACTGCAATATAGCTACAGCATGGCTCTATCACGAAAGATTTAAATTTTACGTACATTAAATTAAGTAAATAATTCAAAACAAATGAAAACTCTTTACGAAGGAAGACATTAACATTTCGTTATTATTTTTTTATGTTACTCGAATACTCCATATAAAATAAGTATAATCAATTTATAAATAGCAAAATTAAGAACAAACCCATCCGTAAAATTAGTTCTATTTAATTAAATTTCGTTTATCAAACGTAACAAGTTTAAATTAATCTAGCTTTATTAACAGTGCTAGTAGTAATGGTAAATTGGCCCTAAGTGACACGAAACGCGTAACTAACAAAACGATTTCCAATTTTCTAGAGCCTTGTAGAATTACCTTAACCGTGGAAGGTTATAGAAATTACTACCGAATTCTCCATAGTTCGTAAAAACATACCTACGTGGTCTATTATATACTATTATGAGTAAAGAAATCAATTCTTACAAAACGTGATTGGTTATATTTCGTAGTTTTTTTTGTACTGACGAAAAATACTCGGTTGTGATGTAATAGGTGAATTGTTGTGTTGTTATAGCAAGCGTACGTACCTAGTTATTATTTTTTTATTTGTTTATAAGTTATTAGTCTTTTTTTAAATTAAATTAAACGAAATCAAATCATATGAAGCCTCATTTACACGTAAAATTGCCATTGCATTTGAACCGGTCGGTTCAAATTAGTATGTATTTTTTATTGATTTTTTTAATATACTGAGTGATTCTTTTTATCATCTGGAAAAAAATAGGTAAGAGGTGAACGGAATAGAAGCCTACGGCACTGATATTTCACAATTTCTTTATTTTACATTAACATATTATGAAATTGATCTATCAATAAATATTACTAATTGGGTGTGCATTATTTTAATTTCGATAGTTTTTAATTGATTTATTTATTTAGTTCAAAATTTTGTATTAATTTTTTTATTACCGAAAGTTTATTTCAAATTAGTGTTGGATATTTATTAGTAGTTCATTTTCATAACATGTTAACGTTAAAGAAAAAAATTTTTAAAATATCAGTGCCATAGTCTTCTATTCTGTTCACCTATTAAACGCCATTTTTTTCCAGAGGGTAAAAAATCATCCAGTATATAAATTAATTAAACCATTACCCCATCTACTTATCACCAGTGCCTTAACCTGAGCTTACAGGTGTAAGTAACTAAGTGCCAGTGTAATATAAATTTATAAATATTCACTCACGTCATATCGTCTCGTCGGTGTGGTAAGAGGCTGCAGATGGAAACTGAAACATGAGCTGGGAAGCAGCATCTTTCTGATAACAACTCAAAACAAACTGCGGTAGCCAAACTGCATGCTAAGCGTGGCAACTATGGCAAAATTCCCCCTATGAGATAATCTATCTATGATGAGCCCATAGACATCTACATCTACCCTCGATTATGAATCGGATTGCTGATGTGTTGTCACCCCTAAGAAATAAATGTAATATCTCGATTCCAGTAAAAAGCGTCTAAACAGACCGATTTCATAAGATGTCAAAAAATAAATTTGAAAAAAAATATATTTATATATCGTAGGCCTACTTCGTTCACTTATTATTTCAACCGATAAAAATGTCAGCCGGTGGACTTTATTTTAATTGGTTTGTATATTTAGTTCATAAATTTTGGTTGTCATCTTTTTAATACCGAAAGTTTATTTCAAATTAGTAATATTTATTGATAAATCAATATCATATCATATACGTTAATGTAAAATAAAAAAAATGTAAAATATTAGTGCCGTAAATAGTGCCATTCTATTCCGTTCATCAATTTTTTTTCCAGACGGTAAAAAATATCACCAGTATATTATATACTAAATACCACTGACTAACTGACTCATCACGATATCTCTAAAACTGTGTATGCTATACACCCGATTGACTTGAAGTTTAGTATAGTTTATAGTAATTTAGTTTAGTTTCTTACGTGGTGGTACCATCTTGGTTCTCAAAGTGACATTGCATTTATAACCTCAATTTCACCTTTGTTTCAAGTCAGTGTCCGTGGACCGTACCGCCACTAACCCATCAGGTTGACTGTAAGATGTATTTTTTAATACCTACTCCAATTATATTTTAAACAATATAAAATTTTCCATACAATAATTTTGTGAAATGTTAGCAAAAAATAATTATCACTACAATAAAAAAGAGTAAATCACTACTATTAGTAAAATCAGCACCTCTTTTTAAAAAAAATATCCGCTATCGATATTAAACCGGTTTAAGTACGAGGCATCAATATTTTAAATTGACTGGTATAATTGGATATTATATTAATCGTGGCACTCAGAACGCTTAACGGTAACATAAACTACTACCAAGTTTTTATTTTTTTATTCTAGCTTAGCGCAATTATCTGAATCAATCAAAGTATTGAAATAATTTTACGAGCTACCAAGTTTTTTGTTAAAAATTCCAAGAAATGCAATAGAAATTTACAACGTGCTGGACGGCGAAGGAAAATGTCGTGAGGTGACCTGCATGCCCTCGGATTAAAATACATAGATATTGAATAAAACTATATATTTATTTTATCCTCTCCCCCATTACTATGGATATATATATATATATATATATATATATATATATATATATATATATATATATATATATATATATATGTATATATAACGTAGAATACTAGCATAAAATAGCAGTCTAATGTTGTGTAATGTAATGTAATGTGTTTGCTTTGGTGTGGTGAGTGTTGAGAACCGAAAACCCTTTTCATTGCGAACGAGCATTCCATCTTACACCTCAGGGGTGATAACGCATGTGCATTTTGATTATTAATCGAGGATAAATGTAGGCATATGAGCCACAGCGTTAACTTACCATCAGATGGACTGTGTGCTCAATTGCCGCCATTATTCTACAAAAAAAACCTACGACTTTATTTGCCACTAGAGTGGCACCACTTAGAAATAAATAAAGTACAGATTTCATAGCGGGGGAGGTTCGTTTGTTCGGAAAATTTGTTAGGATTCTTCTTTCTGATATATTAAATATATTCTGTATTAGATTAGAAACGGATATTAATTATAAGTAGAAAAAAGAAAAGAGTAAAAAAGGTGCATAAATTAAAGATTAAACCACTAATGCAGTGTTTTGTGTTTTAACACACTTTAGAAACCGATAAAAAATATTTAAAACGCAATTTCCCAACTATAATGACTTTGTCTAAGAAATTACTAAGCCTCACAGCCAACTAACGACATCTGACAACATATATTAATTTTCTACAAATATTTAAATTTATTATTGGCTTCCTTTCATAATATGTTATTATTCACCCGAAAATTCACAAAACATGAACTCTAAAATTAATTTAAAATTTTATTCACTTTAAACGTAGACTATGCAATGTATTGATCAAAATAAAATGTTCAAAACGAAATAAAGTTACAAAAAATAACTGACTATAAAAGAGAGAAAGAAAATGTGCGCGCGCACTGCTCTCTATTGCTTACATCCCCCATTCAACTCCCGTTCGCTTCGCCCGATCACACTTTTCGTAACGCTTTCGTCACGCGTTCGTCAGCTTACTCCCCAAGTCAAGCGTGCATAAAGAAGTTTAAACTCAAAAAACTTTGTAAAGACAAGCATTATGTTGTGTAACCTTCCACTATACAGAGTTACAAACACATACAAATAGTCAATAAACCTTGCTAATTTGTACGACAAACCTTTAATCAGAGGTAAACTTTTGATGCACTGCAAACTTGCAATCAAAGTAATGATAGTTACAGTTATAATACGTTAAGAAGGTTTTAGAATTTGTGAACTATATTACCGGCTACTGGAACTAACCATATAGTATCGAATTAATTGGTTTAGTGCAACTAAACTTGATAGGGCGACGCTGCAGCTATATTATAGTTGTAGCACGAATAGGTCGGCTCGACTGAGACAAGAGCACGCTCTCACAGAATACCAGCGTAAAATAACAGCGTAATGCTGCTGTGTTTCGTATGGTGTAGAGAAGCGGAGACCCTTTTTACTTTAATCGAGGCACTCCATCTTAGTCCTCAGGGGTGACAACACATTTGCATTTTGATTCTTAATTGAGGATAAATGTGGATGTCTATGGGCCACAGCATCCACTTACCATAAGGTGAACTGTGTGCTCGTTTGTCACCCAATGCTATAAAAAAACTATCTCTTGAAATAATATACGAAACTATCCGGTGTATGTTCGGTGTGTATTATATCTTGGATTCGATTACGATTATAAATGTTTTGGCTACGGTTACCGAACTCTATAAAACCCTTGACATTAATAACCAGTGAAACAGTTTCGTTTTACTTGTAAAACATGTTACAACAGGCAGAATATTTAAGTATGTATTTTTTTTTGTAATGGAACACAGGCCAGTTATAATTTATTTTGAAAATAGGCTTTACAATTCAAAATACGAATGTTCCAATTTTAAATTTCCTTCCGCATTTTTACGAGCTAAATTGAAAGACCGTGTTTCATTGAAAAACGGATCTGTGCCGGGAACACAGTCACAGAGTCGGCTTGTTTACTCATGTGACACAGTCGCGCGATTTTTTTTTTGCGACATCTGTGGAGTCGAGCCATTCTTGTTGCAGCGTGGCGCTACCACTTGTATAGTTATATTTCTATCTCCTGCCGCTTGCTTTTATCCAAACTAAAACACAACAGTGAGTGAGAATACCTACTCAAAATTAGGATTTTAAGCAAAAAGTATCCCTCCAAAATAACTTAGAAACCATTTATATGTTTATCAATTTTTTAGTTCAAACTCCTCTCTATAAATCGCTTGATTTTTTTTTATTTAACGTATTTATCGATACTTTTTTGATGTGTGGCCATGACGCTATCGGCATTTTATCAGTTTTCTTCCTAGACTTGCCATATCGTAGTAGTATCCAAATACATTGACACAATAATACCAGAGTGGTCTGGAAATACTAATTTTTTAAACGTGGTAGAGCCATGCTGCAGTTATATTAGTAGTATAGTTGTAGTACAAATAGGCCCGCTCGACCGGCGTAGACCACTCTCTCACGGAATACTAACCTACCAGCGTCAAATAGTAGCTTAATGCTGCTGTGTTTAGTCATTCCATCTTAGTCGTCACGTGTGACATCGCATCTGCATTTTGATTCGTAATCGAGAATAGATATAGATGTCTATGGGCCACAGCAACCACTTACCATCAGGTGGACTGTGTGCTCGTTTGTCACCCTATCCTATTAAAAAAACGCCTGAGCGTGATTTACATGTCTGTACACAATGTACAAGGAAAATATTTTAGCCATTTTTTGTGAAAACTTTTTCTTCGTTTAATTCCAGAATTCAACAACATAAAATTATTTATGATGTCCACAACACAATTCACATATCGTCGTTTCGCAATCAGTAACGCGAATGTGAAAATATTGCAAATTTTAATTTTTTCTTTATTCCGACACGCGATTTTGCATTTAAAATATTACCAAAAAGCTGTTCAAAATAGAGAAAACAGGTTGAAAGTATTACCGCGAGAGTTAAAACAGTTTGCCATTTTGTCCCGAGATTGCCATGCTTTTTATGACAACTTACCATATTTAGAATAAGAATAAACTCTAGCTTACTTCTTTCTGCATTATTTTTGACATAACACAGTTTTTTTATATTTGTTAATAATCATTGGAAACGTTTTATTTTTATAGAAGCGAACTTAATTTGATTGTTACTATGACACTTTCGAATTAATTTATAAACTTTTTTTTAATGATTGATAATAATTATAATATAAGTAAGTACATTTAGATAATAGGATTAATAAGGTTAACACAAACGTTATAACTTACACTTATTTTCACTAGTTCAGATAGTTTTTTTTTTCTAGTATGTATGTGTAGTAAGTAGGTATGTGCTTTTCAATGTAAATGTTTATTTTTTATTTTTATTATTGTAATTATAACAGCGAATGTCAACATAAAATGACCAAATAGTCTTGTAAAAATCGAAAACATTTAACATTTGACCAATACTCTTAGGTAAATACCGCTAATTTGCATTATTACAAAATTTATTAGCATGAGTTATACGGTTATGGCGTTGGCAGCAAAAATTGATAGTAACAATACTCAAAAAACACATTCCAACCAATAGTAAAGCGTACTTTATAAATAAATCAGTTTTTTGTCTCTACAATAAAGTGACTCAATTACAAATTCGCGGAACTGACCGTACATACCGAACGACGTATTAGTTATTACAGAATAGAAAATTATATAAAATTGAAATAATATGTGTTGTGATATTTACAACTTTATTATAAAAATACGTTAATGAAATTGTCTAGCATTTTTTAATAGAAGGAAGGGTCACAAATGAGCACACATTGCACCTGTTACTAAGTGGATTGTGTAACTCATAAACACCTAAATCAAAATGAAATGCCGCGTTACCAATAAAAATAATCTCACAATTAAATGATTATTATTAGGGATGGGCCGAATATGGATTTCACCGAATACGAATATTCGGCCGAATATTCGTTTAAATTTTTACCGAACCGAATATTCGGCCGAACATTATTCGGAAGGATAACCTCGGGACTTAACTAATTTATGTCGAAACTTGTTACCGTAAAGCACACGGAATTAGCGCCGGACCCTGCCTCTCGCTTCCCGCCACACCTGACATGTTATTGCATTATCTAGTACTGAGCAAATCGCCGGCACATGCTTACGTTTTGACTGTTCTTGTGATAAAAAAGTATTTCGTTGTTTTATTCTCAATTAAAGTTAAAGTTATAGCATATATACGTCCCACTCCTGGTCACAGGCCTCCGCTCATTTCTGAGAGGGTTATAGGGCAAGGAATTGTCCACCGCACTGCCCCAATATGCTTGTTGGCGAACTTTACATGTCTTCGAAATATTTTTTTTCTTATTTCTCAGACATGCAGGTTTCCTCACGATGGTTTCCAAATTTTTGTAAATCAGCACTTAAAATTGCAATTAATGATTTCATTGGTGCCAGCGGGGATCGAACTCGGTTTTGGTCGTGCACAGTGAAATTTACAGCGAGCTCTAACCATCTGAGCTACCATGGCTCTTTATTCTTAGTGAATAAGGTAAAGAGCCGTAAGAATTTTATTCTTAGCGAAAATTGATAATTATATGATAAAAATGAGCGGCAGGAGATTTACTATTTGGACTTATTTTAGAGAAACTGACGACCAAAGTAAAGTGAAATGTACTAATGTAATTTAATGTTTCTTTGTTTGATTCTAGAAACATTTTATCAAGTTTCTATTTGCCATAATCGGAAATAAATCCACAGTGCCTCAAAAACATAAATGATAGAGATATAGATATAGATTAATGCATTTGAGGCACTCTTAGAGTAAGTAGATTTAACCCATAAATAAAATATACTTTCAACAGTAAAGTACATCGCATTACTTAATTCGTACATTTCAATACATTGGACACTATGAAAATGTTCGGTTCGAATGTTCGGTGATTTAGCCGAATATTCGGCCGAATACGAATATTCGGTAAACCTGCCGAATATGCCGAATACCGAATATAAATCGAATATTCGGCCCATCTCTAATTATTATAGAAAAATTAAATACCATTAAAAACATAACCTGTAAAAAAACCAAGTCTCGTAACTCAGTTCTTCTACCGTAAAAAGTTGTGAGATCCATGTAATACCTAGTCGGTTAATTTATTCAGTTCCTACTTAAGGGTCCTTCTGTTTCAAGTTATTACGTAATTAGCTAACCTAACAACATTTTATAGTGACCATATCAATGTTAAAAGTCTTTTATGTTTTAAATATATAGATTGACTTGGCCATCGCATGAAACCACAATGTATCTCACAAGTAATACGCATTATATTAAATTAGATTGCTTAATGCGATTGCCAAGTCAATCTACATATTTAAAACATAAAAGAATTTTAAAATTGATATGGTCACTATAAAATGTTGTTAGGTTAGCTAATTACGTAATAACTTAAAACAGAAGGACCCTTAAGTAGGAACTGAATAAATTAACCGACTTGGTATTACATAGATCTCACAACTTTTTACGGTAGAAGAACTGAGTTGCGAGACTTGGTTTTTTACAGGTTATGTTTTTAATGGTATCTCATTTCTTTTTGTATATAAGATAGTACTAATTTTTTACCTTTCCGGTACCTTCTACTTCTTAAGTAACAACAACGTACCTATGTACACCTGTAATACATATACAAGTACACTGATACATTCACTGCAAATGTAACTTTGTAATTCTATATATTTAATATGTGGGATTACAAAGTTATTTATGCAGTTAGTGTATCTAAAAAACTGGACATAAATTGACAAATGTTTTAGTTTTTCCTTGATTCATACACTAAACACTAATTGTATTCTAAATTTGAAGCTTCTATGTTTGCTAGAAGTGCCTTAGAGTTTTGATGATCGGTCAGTCAGTGAGTGACAAAATTAAGAAACTTTGACTGGTTACAATTCTTAAACTCCTGGTTCAAATTGAACGAAATTTGAAATATACCATGTCTATACTATGCTTACTCGGTTGCTGAAAATTCAGGCTTCTAGTTTTATTGACAACGAAGTTATAAGGGGTCGAAAATGGCCTGAATTGCTTCGAGAAAAGATGGTACGGCCGTGCCGCTTTTTTGCTCGACTTGTCCCCAGATTGAACAGGGAATGCTATTGAATCTCACGACCAGGTCTCACATGATAATCATCAGTCATCTCATTATCATAATCATCAGCCGGTGCACGTAGTACATAAGCCCTCATAATGACACACATAATATATATGTATATATATATATATATATATATATATATATATATATATATATATATATATATATATATATATATATATAATAGTGGAGATATTACCCATATGATTACGTGAGCAACGTGGTGGTATACCGCCACTTAATACAGTTGCGTCATTACTAATATGAACTTGATTAATTATATCTTACTTCTTCATCTATACTTATAATAAAATCTTAGTTTTTTGTATGTTTGTTTCACAATGCTTAAATACATAAGTAACGCGGTAAGAGAGAAACTAAATCAGTACAGCATCAGAATGTACGGCAGTATATTTCTGATTAACAGCCGAAATAAAAAAACTGCGTTTGCCAACCAAGTGTATCGAGTATTTTACCCGTTATTTTAATTTAAGATTCAGAAGCTAACCTTTACCATGGTATTGTTTATAAAAAGTGAGAAAACACTAACAATACTGTGTAAGCAACAAAAATGCATATGATCACTAAAAATGTTAAAAATTAACTTAATTACGAGCTAAAGTTCGCGTAATAAAATAAAATGGTGTGTCTTACATAATTTGAAGAGTACCTACAGCCCTCCCTCAATAGCGTGCACTATCCCCGTCACCACTAATGCCAGCACTACTCGCAACAACACTACAATAGGAAAGTCACAGCACCCTCGATAATACGGCCGTGTTTTGCCCCTAAACGAGGCGTCTTCCGATGAAGTAGACTATGAGGTACTTGAGTAGGGGGGAGGTGCTTTTCAAACTAGGTAAGAAGACACATTATTTCATTTTATTACGCGGGTCCTAGCTTTTTATAGCATTGGGTGACAAACGAGCACACAGTCCACCTAAGGTAAGTGGATGTTGTGGCCCATAGACATACACATTTATCCTCAATTAAGAATCAAAAAGCGAATGCGTGAAACACAGAAGTACTACGCTGCTGTAACGCCGGATTTTATTAACTACTTTGCTGCGTTATTATCTTATTGCATTTAAGCCAATTTAAGTAGACAATTTAAATAATGTCAAACATATATTATGTTTCCGAAAAATATAATGTTACCATAAAAGAAATGAAGAGCTTAGTAGCGAAATGGTGTGTTTCGCACGGTGAATGTTGAGTACTTATTGGTAATAATGCATTCCTGTATAATTGCCAGGGATATTTATTTATAACATAACAGTATTATGCTGCGTACCGGGCAGAAATTCTAGCCCGGCGGCAGACGGGAGATCTCCCCTTTTTTCATTCACGGCCACAGTACCATTATTTGAATTGTGTTTTCGTTTGTCGTAGTAATTTGTTGAGAATGACGCCACCACACGTCCTGTCAACACGAACTGGAATAATGATCGTCACAAAGCGACTGAATGTATATAATTGTGGTCACTTGGATTGCCTTATTCTCCTTAAGTTCGTAAGCACCCACTACACAAGTTCGAATTTCAGATCAAACTAAAATCAGCTTTCGGTGTTTTCTGTCAAGAAATTTCCACTAAAAGCCCGGAGTCAGGAAAATGGGAGTGATTCACCCCCACGCCTCGGAAAACAAGTAAAACTGTTGGTTCTGCGCCTATCTCTCTCCGATCGTGTTGATTTTCAGTCTCTTCTGATTATCGGATTGAGGGAATGTGGAGCGCATTTCTGTTTCGCACTCACTCGTGCACTATTATCCCGTACTACGCAGATGTCTGAACCCACGACTCTACCTGACTCTCTATCGTGAACGAGATTGGGTCTGGAGGACATTTTTTATTATTACCATCGCTTTCTTATTATTTGTTTTAAAGGAACCAAGAAGGTTGGCAGGTGCGCTCCCATCCAGGTGTGAGAGCCGATTCGCGAGCCCGGCTCAAACACCGGAAGCGCTAAGCGGCGCCATTGTAGCAACGTTCACGCGATATGAAAGGGAGATAGCAGGAGCCATTGTTGTATGTTAATATCTCCTTGGGTACAGGTACGTATGCAAACTGCAATTAATTCTATAAACGGTGATAGTAGAAGCAATCAAAATGTTGCTTTGTTTTTTTTTGAGTGATATATTAACTACCTATGTCCCGCAAACGGCTGATTCGATTTAATTGGTGTTTTCTTTTATTTTTTTAGTTTGTAATAGGTAGGTCTTTGCCTACGAAATTGCCATTCCACAGTACTGGCCATTTTAAATCAAAATAATTTTTATTTGGCCAAATTAATATTATTTTAAAAACATGGAAATCCTTTTTTTAATTAGTCATTTGTTCATTGATAAGCGTTAAGTTCTCTCGCATTTAACATTATGGATACGTTAAAAATTCGTGTAACTATAGAATATGAGTACCGTCACAAAGCGGCACACACCGGCGGCAAAGCGGCACAAGCGGCACGTAATACGTAGCGAATAGTACAAACGAAAGCACCACCTGTTATTGGTTTGCCCGCTTCCGTTCTGGCAATATCCACCTGAAAAATGAGCCCCGTGGTTGCCCGAAAACTTTGGTCGACAATGACGAATTAAAGACGATTGTAATGATAATCTACGGCTAAATTAGCAGCAGCTTTACACGTTCGCAACGAAACGATATTAGTTAATTTCCGTTAAATTGGCAATGTAAAAAATTTGACAAATGACTGCCCCACAACTTTGCACTGCTCAAAAGGCACACAAATGAAGCAAATTTTGAACCGCAATGTTACCTGCGACGAAAAATGGATTGTATTTGGCATTCGCAAGCGCTCAGCAAGTTGGTTAGATACAGTTTCAGCACCTAAACAATGGATGAACGGATGTGGACTGTGAAGAACTAAACACAATGATGGAGAAGTTCGCAGGTCTCCAACCAGCTTTGGTAAATCGCTCGTACCCTCTGCTCCTGCACGACAATGTGTGACCTCATACTGGCATAACGGAAGATGCAAGAGCTGAGGTTGTAAGCACCAGACATTGCACTTAAGGAAAAAGTAGAAGCCTGCTGCTATTTTTTCCAGAATTTGGATAACTTTTTGGCTGGATAAAATTAAATACCAGAAAGGCAGTACAAAATGCCTTTGAAGACATTGTTGCCTCCCGTCCAGCTGACTTCTTCAGGAAGGGCATCAATAAACTGCAACTGCATTGGCCAAGATGAATCCATTACATGGGTGATTACTTTCATTAATATAAAAAATATAGAAAAAAAAATACGTTAACTTATTTCATAAAAAACGACAATTTTACTGGTAAACACCTAATATTTCTTTCGTTTACATAATATAGCGGAAATATTATAACTCACTTCAATTATTTTATTCGTATCAGGGAGGCCTACATTCAGTAATGGAATTTTGTAGTGTGTAATAATTTTTATTTGAAAGAAATGATAATGAAAATCCAGTGTAAAATAATTAATCTGAACTCATCCAATGACACAAGCCTCCTAATCTTACGTCAGGTGATTATTTAATTGTAATCTCTGTTCCGGGACAATTGTAATGTTTTGTTCAATAAATAAATAAATAAATAATGGATCCTGACTCTATAACTACTTAGATTATTATTACATTGATGCCACTTTTAAGTACTCTTCAATAAAAAATATCTAATTGATAAAATATCCAATCGAGTATTGTATTGCTATTATATATAAATTCCTTCTAGGAAGAAAATATCTGCCTCATACTCACAGAATGAAATGAGGTGATTGAATTCTCTAATTCCTCCACCACAAGTCATGCACATATCGTCATCATTACGGCCTTTTTTTCTATTTGAAAAAAACTTTACCAAACCGGTAAAGTTAAACATACACAAATTTCATCATTAACATACATAAATTTCACAAGGACAAACATACACAAATACTTCTTCCGTGCGGGATTCGAACCCGCGGCACTTAGCGCTGCAGCTCATTGTAAAGCCACTGTGACACGGAGCCGTCAATCAACAGCCCACCACAACTCCACTGATACCCATATGCCTCGCTAAGTAATGCCACAAAACGAGGTCCAGAGCCACAGCTTGCATCCATAGACTTCCTGCATCATAGTATGCCTACAAACACCTGTAAGCGAAGTGTTTGTAGGCATACTATGATGCAGGAGCTTACTGGTACAAGGTTTCCACTCGAGAACCTTTCTTTTTTCAATTTTTCTTTTGTAGATTCTACATTATTAAGCTAAACATAGTATTAAATTTATTATAGCATTTTATTTTTATTAGACTTATTATTACTCTATTTAATTGTAATCATCCTTGTTCCTGTATGTAAATATGTATGTATGTATAATTGGAAATGAAATAAAAATAAATAATAATGGTAAATAATTAATCAATTAATTATATCGAATAAGCCTGATATTGTGCTGATGGACCGGGCACAGTCAGGGCACAAAGGATATTTTTGGTGGACATTACCATTCCTCGAGAACCTCGTGAAAGCCGAAACAGATAAACGAACAAAATATCTGCACCTGGCTCACGAGGTGACCGACATGTGGGGTGGTATGCCGGCCGAAATCGTCTCTGCGAATGGGCTAATCCCAGTCTCTAGGGTCCTCTGAGGCGACTGGGACTCCGTGACGGACCGCTACGGGCTCAAATGCGTAAGGCGGTGCTCCTCGATACCGCCCGCATCATCCGGCGGTTTCTTTCCCTTTCCCCCTATCCCTCGGCCGTTTGGTCTCCCCTGCCGAGGGCTTCCATGTGGGTGGATTTTATTTATTTATGTATTTTTTGTATTTATTTTATTATAATTATATATTTATAGAACCCAACCAGATGTGAAATATAGATTTATATAGATATATCTATATATATCTATATAAATCTTGGGGTATCTATATATATTATATAGATACCCCAAGAATGGTAAATAATATCTTTAGTGGAATATTAATCTTTGCGAAAGAATTTCAATCATTGCGAAATAAACTCAGTCTTTAAAAATGTCTATATTTATTTGATAAGAGAAAAACGTATCAGATGTTACGTGTACACTCAACAGCCTAAACTGGTACGAGTCAACCTCTCTAGAACTTGCGTAACTTTTCTAATGTATATATATATAAATGAAATTCAAGTGTCTGTCTGATGTAGAAATAACCGCCATATATTGAGCTGAGGGTTTATTTGCATACCATTAAAGCGTGAGTAAGTAAAAAAAGTAAAGTTACAGCCTATATACGTCCCACTGCTGGGCACAGGCCTCCCCTCATTTCTGAGAGGGTTTTAGGGCAAGGAAGTGTCAGCCGCGCTGCACCACCGCTTGTTGACGAACTTCACATGTCTTCGAAATACTTTTTTTCTTATTCCTCAGACATGCAGGTTTCCTCACGATGTTTTCCTTCATCGCGGAGGACGTGGTAAATCAGCACTTAAAATTGCAATTAACAATTTCATTGGTGCCGGCGGGGATCGAACTCGGGTTACTCGCGTTCTGTTATATTTACAGCGAGCGTTAACCATCTGAGCTACAACGGCTCTCACTTATTTTCATGTCCCATAAGGCATGAGTAACCATTTCAAAAAATGTTTATTTGTCTGATTATCCATCGGTTCGTTTTTCTGACCGAGGTATGCTTTGGAAAGGCTGAACCGATTGTAATAAAACTATCCGATCGGCTTGAACACAAAAATGGTAATAATAAGACCATATAAAATGAATTAGCACTCGATTACTTCCAAAACCGATGTCGCCACATCTTACCCTATTAACATATACTCTACTCTACAAACATACGCAATGCACAATGATATCTAATGTTTCACATTACATTGCTTGGCGAGTTTGTTAACGTCAACGTGTTACGGTAGAACAAAAGCAGCAATGGTAATTGTACAATACGAAAAGTAATAAATGAGTTTGCAAAGGTAAATGTCATAGTAAAGTATATCATCTAGATGTAAATTAATTAAAACAATGATAATTAAGTAAGCAATCAACTTACTTATGAATGTTATGCCTTTATTAGTTTAATTACACGCCCTTAATGAGTTTTTACAACCGATTATTCTGCAGTGCACCATTATAAATTAATAATAACAAAAATTCACGTACGACGTTCCCCGCACAACTAAATCACAAAATGGCGAATTATGTTCGTCAACCCATATAAATGGCGAAAAAGCACCGCGTCTATGCGACTTGTATTGTCTTGTATTGTCTTGTGTGTCTTGACTTGTATTATTACGATTTCTGTGGGCTTGACTCACTGGCACTGCGAGCAGACGTTGCATCTCTTTGCGTATTTTATCGCATCTACCACGGGGAGTGCTCTGAGGAATTGTTCGAACTAATTCCAGCCGCACGATTACACCACCGCACATCGCGACAAAACTGGCGTTACCATCCATACCATCTGGATGACGCATTCGTGCTACAACTATAATATAGCTGCAGCGTGGCGCTACCACGTATAAATATACCCACTATTTTAGATTGGATGTAAGGTACGTTGGACCGACTCGTATCTACTTCGACTTCCACTCCGTTATAGACAGTTCGATACCATCACAGAACATTTTTTTTAAAACGAAAATATATCAGGTGCACTACCATCGTCATTATAGGCGACGACAATGTCAAGGACACAGGGTTAAGTGATCACCTGCATTCATCGGTTTTCCACAAATTTTACGAGGTCGTCATCCACTATCTCGTTGGAAGTCGGCACTAGACTGCTCAAAAATTTTTCTTTCCCAACGGTTGTCGGGCTTGTGGTATTTTTGTATATTGTATTATCATGAGTGCAACGTTGCGCTGGGCAAGCATGGAGGGACCATTTTTTTAGTCAGCTTGGTTGAATGGTTTACCCCGAAGTATACCGACCTACTATAGCTACTGATCCCCATAAATTCCATTCATTACAGCCTTTAAAAGTAAAAGCCAGTAAAAGCCGTAGATTGCCTCATACGAGGGATTCTGCCATAATTGCCACGCTTGGCGAGCGGGTTGGCAACCGCAGTGTTTTATTATATTATTGTTGTTATCAGGAAGATGCTGCTGCCCATCTCCTGCCTGTCTCCCTCTGTCGCCTCTTACGACACCCACGGGAAGATATGGGGTAGTGGATATTCTCAACCGCCACTACACGTGGTTACTGATACTAACCAAATTTAATATTCTGATGGATTGTGTCTGTTATATTTTACATTTTTTAAACGTAAATGTGAAAATTGCGTGATAAGAGATAAATATGCAAGATGATGTTGTGACCAGGATTAAGAAAGGAATGTTTCGGTGGTTTGGTCATGTAGAAAGAATAAATGAGGAAAGAGTGACAAAGCAAATTTATACGGCAGAGTCGGGAAGGGACGCCCTAGAAAAAAGTTTATTGACCAAATTGGCGATATTTTGAAAACGGGCCACGTTAGAAGTACCCTTAACCGACGAGCATGTATGCGTAGATATATGGATGTAAAGGAGGCGAAGAGGTATGTCAGGATCGTGCCAAATGGAAGTCCGTAGTCTCTGCCTACCCCTCTGGGTGACAGGCGTGAGTGTTTATATATGTATGTATGTTTGAACGTTACCCCACACTAGGATTTTCTCCTGGACCATAGAGGCTGTTGACCCGGAACGATTATTTATATGTAAAAAACAAATATTTCATCCGTGCGGAAATCGGCTCGCGTCCCTCGGCGCTGCAGCCTTTTGCTAAGTCACTACGCCCCGAAGTCGTCAAACTTTGATCCTACTGATCCTACTGCGCATATCCTCGACGCATATTCTATCGCGTATAGAAACTCTGATCGTGTAACCCTTACCGCAGCTTGCTAGCTTCCCTATGCAACTATAGTTGCAGTACCACGTCCGGTTTCATCGATTATCGGCAGCAATACTAGTTTTAAGATTTTCAGGAATACTTGATGAGATGAGGCGTAGTGTTAGGATATTTTTATTATATAAACCTTGTAAAATGCGAGGTAAAAATGACTTTAATTACAAATTACTTGTAATCTATATTGTTGATAAAAAATTATTCAATTATATTCTTATCCTCCATCGAAAATTTTCTTCGTATGGGTAAAAGAACAGCTTGCTTTCTGGCGGCTACTAGGGTTCACACCATTCTTTTTTTTTATAAATAAATAAATATAGTATTTTTCCCAAAAAAAAATCCAAATATATATAATAGCACTTTTGAGAAATTCACGAAAAAAAACATTACAGCTACAGAACAGCTTGCTTTCTGGCGGCTACTAGGGTTCACACCATTCTTTTTTTTTTATAAATAAATAAATATAGTATTTTTCCCAAAAAAAAATCCAAATATATATAATAGCACTTTTGAGAAATTCACGAAAAAAACATTACAAATTTATTATTAATCTTTATGTATTTTTCCATATATATTTTTATTGCTCTTTGCTTTGGCCTTCAATGATCTTAATACCTTTAAAATAGAGTCTGAGCAATTTAGATTCATATTAAAATAAATTACCAATTAATTTTTATTAAATTACGTAATAGGTACATGCTCTATTTTTTTCCTTTCTTTCAATTTTACATTCATGAAGGAAAAAATATTTCCGTTGTACAGTTAATATAAAAAAGAGCGACAATTAAATTAGGGATAAAAATACAGTATTTTTCTATACTATATTGTACAATTCACTTATACATAGTCCGATACTATTTATTAATAGCACGGGTGGCAACCCTTGTTACAGCTGGTCCGCGTTACAAAACCCTATCAAAGCTAAACTGTGACTATAATATATTAAACCATGTTTCTTCTTCTTGTGTTGCTAGATCAATCTAACAACACAAAGTTAAAGAAGGCGGGTAACACAGTACCGTGTTGGGAGAAGCCTATGGCACGGTATAAATATGGAATATATTATTTATACTGTGCTATAGGCTTATTAACTTTCCACTGGGAAATTATTGTAATGGGTCCGATTTTGCAAATTGGGAATTTTAAAATACCCCGCGTTTCAAGGTCTTTAGAGACGAATAGTATGGTTTTTAAAAGGATGTCAATGTGTGCACATGTACGTATCTACGTATTTATGTATTTTTATAGGAGAGGGGGCAAACGAGCATACGAGCATACGGCTCACCTGATGGACCACGAACAACTGCAACACCAGGAGAATTGCAGATGCCTTGCCGGCCTTTTAAATAGGAGTAGGTTCTTTTCTTGAAGATCCCTAAGTCATTCCTAGTTCATTTTATGAACAATATAGAAAGATCTCTGGTGGTAGTCGATTTCACAAGGAAGTTGTGCGAGAAAGAAAACTTTTAAATCGCATGGTGGTGGACCACCAGTATCGCGAGTTTTGTCGCGATGTGCGGTGGTGAAATCGTGCGGCGGTACGGAATCGGGAATTAGTTCGCACAATTCCTCAGAGCACTCCCCGTGGTAGATGCGATAAAATACGCAAAGAGATGCAACGTCTCGCAGTGCCAGTGAGTCAAGCCGATCGGAAAGAGTTCAGTCGCCGACGATTCGAACAGCTCTGCGCTGGATGCGATCAAATGGAAGGAGCTGGCACTGGGGAGGCCCGGCCCAAAGATGGGAACAGTATTCCATGTGCGGCCGAACCTGCGTCTTGTAAAGTTGCAGGCGGTGAGCCGGCATGAAATACTGTCCCGCTCTGCTGAGCACGCCAAGCTTTTTAGAGGCCAATTTGGCCTTCTCTTCCAAGTGACCACGAAACTGCACGTCACTCGATATTTTGTTTGGTTCTGCCTCCGATAGGTTCTACAGATGATGGAATAAAAAGTTCCATTCAAATAAAAAAATCGCATCCCGTCCCAATCTGCTGACCTATAATGCCAAACACGGCGGCAACCTGCAGTACGCAACCGCAATGAGAGCGTGAGTGACCCGTACTCCGGATCAGACTATGGTCCGGGGAGCCAAGAGAGATATCGACGGTGACCTGATATCCGTCCGGATGAGCAGTAAGCAGAAAGTCCAACAGGGAAGGTACATGGTCTTCCAAATCTGGGATCCGCATAGGCGAGGTAACCAGTTGTGTCAGAATATATAGGAAGTATCAGCCGGAGAGGTCATCTGTGTCTCGGTTAGAAAGAGCAAGGCCGGCTTCACCGTTTTCAGATGGTAGTGGACTGCGTTAAGGTTTGAATGAAGTCCCCTGATGTTGCAGAAATTCAGGGACAGCGTGGCAAGGGGTGCCTTTGACTTATAGCTCCGTTTGCCCCGAGCGGGTTTAGTCTCGAACGGAATTTTGCCCCCAATTAATTTAAGCAAAATCTGTCAAGTCGTCTTTTGTGCCGAATGAAAAATTGTATAAAATATTAAAACATATGATTTTTTTATTGTTTCCACTAGGAAGGTCTTTGGGGTCGCACCTAGACCGCTTTTTTATATACTGTGCCTATGGTCCGCAGTGGACTTGAGAGGCTGTAACGATAATGATGATATTTTTATTTATATAAAATAACGATGACAAACGGGCACACAGTCAACCTGATGGTAATTGGATGCTGAGGACCATAAACATCTACATCTATCCTCGATTAAGAATTAAAATGCAGATGCGTCACCCTTGAGGACTAAGATGGAATGCCTCGTTTCTAGTAAAAACGGTATTCGGTTCTCTACTCTCACCATACGAAACACAGCAACTATGGGTTACTATTTTACGCTGGTATTCTGTGAGAGCGTGGTCGTGGGAGGCGACCCGTTCGTGCTACAATTTTTGAAGATCTTAATTTTAAAGTTTTTATACATATTGAAGTTCTAGATACTGTACTAATTAATTGTGTGAATTACAGTAATTGCTGAAGGTCATGTTCTTTTATAACTACCTATATGCTAAATCTGCACTAATTTTAATTCCCCGACAATATTTTAAATTGGTCTTGCGCAATTTTCGCTATACGAATTTTACACAAATAAGCTCTTACATAACTGGCAAGAATATTAACTAATCGAAACGTTATGAATAAAATATGTCTAATTTTTGAGATTTTAAAATATACTCATATTACGTAAAACGGAATACCTATATAAAAAACATCCAAAACAAATTTCTAACATCATAAATTTTAGAAAATATGATATTAGCCAATCGTTACATAAAAATATTGGAATATTTGAAAGTAATTATGATAAAAACTCCTAATGCGACAATATCTTAAAACATAGTTTATTTGCACATCGTTAATCATTATATATCTAATAAATATATCTTGTCATATATCTCCTCCAACCACTCAATATCTTATGATGAAAAATATAAATATTTTACAACGTTTACCAAAAATTTACATCACTTAAATACTTTCACTTATTTCCACACAATTAATATTGATTGTGAGAATGAAACAAAAATCGAAACACCATAAAAAATGTAATACGTGATACATGTTTGTTCAGAACCCATTAGCAAAGAATATAATATATTATTTACTACGTAGCATTAGAATTTAGAACGCAGGAAATTACAAAAACTTGACAAAAACATACTCACTTGGCTTTGTATATCCCGTGTGTTATTTATTGGTTGCAGTTTCAAAAGCATGTCTTGCCTTGAACAGGACACTGGTGACTTAAGGATATACCGATTAGAAAGCCTCCTCGCAAAATTACTCTTAAAATCCTCACACCTCATTATGGATTCGACCGGTCTATTAAATTCTTCCTCCAAATTACCAGAGGTCGGGTCCCAGCTTTGTTCGAGCATAGCGTTTTAAAATTCAATAAAAACGATAGTCAAAACATCAAGTCCAATAACGATTGTTCGAATTTTAAATTTAACGATTCCGCGATCACTTCGCCGATCGACTCAACCGTCAACTGTTGAGGTAACCATAATACTGACTGCGAGTCTGCGACAGTGCGACTGAATAATGACTGACTCCTGAATGAAATTGATAGTTCGTAATCGTAAGTCGTAACAGTAGGCGTCCACCTGCTTCATGTTTACAGGTCCATAAAATTTGATGCACGTGTAAATTTATTTTAACTACAATATTATGAAATTAAATCTGTTGGCAAGTAATATAAAAGCACCTAAAATGAAAATGAACTAACAAACATTACTTGATAATCTACAGAAAAGTTTCAATTAATTTTTTGTTTACGCGCCACCTAGCGGCGTATATGTTAAAGATTGTGGCGATGAACGTTTTGAAAAGGAAAATGATTTAAAGGTTTTATAAATATCGTAAAGATGGCGTTTAGTAAGAATTGATTTTATAACATTCGTTTACACTAAAACAATAAACCGTATTATTCCAGGTTTTTTGTTGAGAACGATATATATATATATATATATATATATATATATATATAGTATTACAGGGATTAATTAATATAATACCACAAACTTTACGCAAACACAAGAAATAAGCACTAATTTGCTCAAGCTTATCCGTGCCCTATATAACATTTAAATATTAAAATATAAGTTAAAATGGGTCTATGATGATCATCCCATGCATGAAGGTTAGAGAACAGGAGAACTATGGAGTGTAAAACCTTTAAAAAAGGTAGCGCTACTATATAGCTACGGGGTAAATTTTAAAGAACGCACCGAAAAATATTAGGTAGTGCAACAGACGACTTTTTCGAGGTTATATTTACCAAAATAAAATTAATTTAGACCTTAGAGCTACTGAGCAGTTTAGCAGCACACTTCAAACCGTCGAAACTGCTAAGTTCATTTCATCCCAGTAGCTACTCCAGCGCTGTTGTGGAGAGTTTTTGAACTGTTATTTACTGCTTACAGATGACCACTTTTTCAACTATTCTACTATGGGTGTTGGTACTCCTTACTTTTACACTCCATAAGGAGAACGGTCACCGTAGAAAATAGTGTCCAGAAGTATGGACACCATAAGTGGGGCGCTGCGATCGCTCGAGGTTCGGTCGATAAAAGTCATTTTGAGTCTATTTTTCCGATCAGATGCTAAACCACTTGCACATCCACGCACAATAAAATACTTCTCTATTTTTTAATGTTTTTTTTTGGTAAAAAATTAAAAAATTACGGAGCATGAAAATTTTCTCATTAAAGAAGAAATGAATATTTGTACATTATTTAACTAACTTCATCTACTTGTACTCATAAACAGCTAACTTCGCAGTTACTACTCACCGACGTCAGCGCCGCTATACATTCTTCAATTTTCAAGGACAGGCGTGCTATGCTTTAGTACTAGTATATATTCAGTAATCTATGCTTTAGTACGTAGTGATCGTTCTCATGACCCCATGTTTTAACGACAACTATTTTGTTTAAAATTAATAAAATATTTCTTAGTCTCCGCGATAGATGGTGATATAACCGTCTTGTATAAGCATACTGGAAAATGCTCAGTCGACAATATAGAGAGTAGAGACCTTCAAAGGTGCAAGATTCCTTTATCACTATTACAGCGATCATCGATCCTTCAGGGCCATGTCCCAATTAGCCTAAAAAGTGGATTGCTACGGCTTGATATAGATAGAACACTTAAAAGAGTGCAATCTTTTTAGGTGGTAGAGCTAAGCACAGCTGAATTTTGGCTGTATATAGCTCTACCACAGAAAAGAGCTAGGGTAAAGGACTACTCCCTCACTGAATATTTGCGTAATTTTTCACCATTGCTTCTGTGTTGTGAATCGGAAACTCTTTTTACCTATAATATGGTAATATGGCCGGTAATATGGCATTCGATATTAATTCTCAGGAAATAGAATAGAATCATTTTTATTCAATATATGTTATATGTAAAGCGCCCTCCACATTCACGCCGTGAACACCTGTGAAAGGCGTCAACCGCGACTGTGGACGGCTTTTGCGCCCGTTCACGGGCTTCGCGCCTTTTCACGCCATGTTCCCCGTTCAGTGTCGGTATTTTGTGACCGCTTCAAAGGGTTTACGACGCGTGAACCTCCCGTGAACGCAGGCGCATCCACACTCGCGCGTGAAAACAGTACCGCGTAAGACTCGTTGCTGTGAGGTTGTGCTTATTTGTATTTTTTACGGAGGACGGTGCGTCAAAATGAGCGTCAGTTGGACGAACGAGCAGGAACTCTTGTTGATCGAATATTATCATGCCGAACCCATTTTATGGGATGCTAAACACAAAGATCATAAAAATAAAATGAAAGTACATGACGCTTGGATACGAATAAAGCAAATAATGATGACCACCTGATGGTATGTGGATGCTGTAGCCCATAGACATCTATCCTCGACGAATCAAAATGCAGAATGCCTCGTTTCCAGTAAAAAGGGTCTCCGATTCTCTACACTCACCATACGAAGCACAGCAGCATTAAGCTACTATTTTACGCTGGTGTTCTGTGAGAGCGTGGTCCTTCCCCGGTCGCGCCGACCCAGTCGTGCTACAACTATACTACTAATATAACTGCAGCATGGCTCTGCCTCGAAAAGCGTAAGTGACTGATTGAAAAAAAGTCTAATGTCCGGTTATAGAAATTATAAGAAAAAGGTGAAGGATTCTGAGAGGAATTCTGGAGCAACCAGCGACAAAATTTACAAGCCCATTTGGATTGCCTTTGACGTGATCGATGCTTTTCTAGGAGAAAGCGATAATTGTAAAAACACTACAAATACGGTTTTTTATCTTTTATATACACGTAATTGTCGTGAGCCAAAGCACGTCACGGCAATAGCAGTGCATATTTCAGCGTCCACACTCGACGAGCGCGCGGACTAAACTGTGAACGATTGCGAATGTGGAGGGATGTGTTTTTCGCGACGAGTTCGCGGCAAAATTACGGCGTGAATTCACGCCGTGAATCACACAGGAGTCTGGAGCCCACATAATACCTATTAAAAGTTATTTTTACTTTTACTACTGGTTCGGAAAAAAAACCTCTGTTCTGGGAAGAACCAGCAAGAAACCCAGCAAAACTTTTTTTCTTAAAATACTATTTACAATAATGTATTTTATACAACTGTTATGAAAACATTAAGAAACACCATGGTTCCACGGGGTATTATCAATCATGAACCCTTTAGTACTAGGTAAAATAACCTTTACTAAACAATTTTTGCTTAATTAATATGTTTCTAGTGGTTACAGAATATACATCCCTATTTTTAATAACTCTGTTTTGTTTTTTGTGTACATTAAATTTTCGTAAATAAATTGGGAAGCCAAAGTTAATATATTTTTCTTTAAATTTATCTCTAACAGATATTTTCGGACCTAGGTTATGAATTGCTCTTATGGCTGTCTTCTGAAAAACAAATATAGTTCCAATCTCAGCGTATTACTCCCATAGCAAGATTATATCCATAGGCGTTGCGACCTTAAGAACTCTTATGTGTCACTTTGCCATAATCACTTTTTTACGCCAGTCTTTTTAAAACTGAGAAGCTCTATCGAATGCAAAAACTCTCATGTGTACATACCTTAGACCATTTGGTCGACGACAACGACGATTCAATCGTCATTTGTTTACCAACTTCAAGATGATGAAGATAGATCATATATATTGATGAATGTGCTTTCTTATTTAAAGTGGGTGCTTAAAATATCTTATGTATCAACCAGATGGATGCATACTTTCAAAGAAAATATAAAACTGCAGAAATTACTGCATCAGGTTCAAATATTATTGCTGGGCCTAGCAATAATATTTGAAGGGAGAAACCGTAGAATACTATATTATGTATATATCATAGTATTCTATGGGAGAAACGCTGAATTGACAAGAACTGTTAAAACATGGCTAGATATTTTACCAAAATGCCGAGCCATTACTGTTGATCTAGATCAAAGAAAAAATGTTTAATCGACTTTTCGATCTGAACTCCACATGCATCAAGGTTTAAAGGAGTGGTGAATTGTAAACCATTACAGAGCTGCCTCTCGAAAAACATTTCCGAAGTAAATATTCATTCACCATCCTCCCAAAGACCAGTGCGACAATTAGTGATGTAGTTATAAAACTTGAAACATTTCCAAAGAAGAATGTAATATTCATTGGTATACTGGCATTTCATGGTATTTCTTCATATCAATATTGGCTTTTGTCGTTATTAAGTCAGTAATTCCTTCATGTAGCAATGGGCAATTTAAAACAAGTCCCAGAAAATGTGCAGACCTTATCAATCAAAAGTTTTAAAATATTAATTAAGCAAAAATTGTTTAGTAAGGGATATTATTATACTATTAAACAGTACATAAGTAATAATACCCCTGGGAATGAGATGGTCGTTACTATCATAACAATTGAATAAAATATAATATTATAAACTGTGCTTTAAAAAAAAGTCTCGTTGGGTTTCTTGCTGGTTCTTCCCAGGACAGAGGTTTCTTTTCCGAACCAGTGCTAGAAGTAAAAAAATGACTTTTAATAAGTATTCCATATAATATATATTGACTAAAAATGAATCTATTCTATTCTATTCCCTGAGAATAAATATCGATTGCCTTATTACCAGGTAAAAATAATTTCTGATTCATAACAATTACCATATAAATCACAGCAGCAATGCTGAAAAATTACGCAGATTTTCAGTGAGGGAGTAGTCCTTTACCCGTGATACTAGCTCTTTTCGGTGGTAGACCTTTAAACAGCCAAAATCCAGCTGTGCTTAGCTCTACTACCCGAAAAGATTACGCTATTTTTGGTATTCTAACTATATTAAGCCGTAGCAATCCACTTCTTGGGCTAATAATTAATTTTTAAGTCCTTTATGCCTGAAATAAATTTATTGAATATTGTATTGTAATAAATAATTATAAAATAGAGATAATCTCACACACAACATCACAACATCACGTGATTTACATATACGTTTCGCTACAAAATGTTTTTATTTTGTATATTCTGTTTTATGGCTGTAGATACAAAAAAAAAATTGGTCGTCATTAATAATCTTATCTGTCAAATTACAATGTCCTCCTCTTTATGTAGCCTACTACCGGTTTACATCTTATATATTCTTTTGGTAATTTTTGATTTTATATCAATTCTCAAGTCGTAAGATATTAAATATTTACATACAATAAAATGTTAAAATAAGTAAAATAATTAAAATAAGTTTCCGGATGTAATAAATATCTAATGTACGTGATTTTAAACTGTTTCCGTTTATGAATAATTGTAAACTGCATAATGCGTGTATAAAAAAAACAAGACTCTGACTAGATTCATGGTATATAGTTGCTTTAAGCAGAAACTGTCGACAATACATATATAGTAAAACGATATAAAAGTTTTATTGAAAAATCAACAACCGCACTCTGTCACAAAAGCTGTTTCTTTATACTTTAAATTTGAACGTAATATTATGATTATACTTATATATATTTTTTGTAAATATTACAAAAATCAACCTTATTATTTAAAATTTTAAATTTTGTATTGTATTGTATAATTTAAATTATGTAAATTTTATCAAACAAATAGCGTTGAACGTTAGTTTATAAGTCATACTAGTAGATGGCGCTTGTAGTTATTTGTAACGCAGTATGATCTGGAACACAAAGTTTTAGATAGATGCAGGCATTTGGGTTAACGGTAATGACTGTGAATGCAGACGTACAGTTATAAGTACTTCTATATTCACAGTTATTTCACTCAAATTGAAACAATAAAATATATAAATAAATCTAAAATGAAGAGTTAGGGTTACTGGGTTTTAGATAGAGATGAGTCGTACTAGGTGCACGTAGTCCAATTCCGTATAAATACTCGATATAAATACCTGTTCCACCTAGTCCATAAAGTATCAAGTACGCATAAAGTTTAGTATTGTTGGAATAGGAAATAGGAATAGGATACAGTATAGTTTCAAGTACCATATTTTACGGTGCGTACTGCTGAAACGTGTGCAATAATGAATTCATAGATCTTCCCTTCATACTTTACAAAATTATTATAATTATTCTCGTAACTAAATTACGAGAATTAAGGTTATATGAGAAATAAATTAAGATAATTTACTTCAAATGCTACTTAGTAGTACTTCATATTTTGTAAAATTTGTTTTAAAAGATGTTTATCTTTGATTTATTTGAAAAACTCTAGAATGGGAGTACTCACCTATTGATTTTGTATGTCTTGATTTTAAGCTGCTATGTTTTTTTTACTATTGCTATAATTCTATAATTGGTTGATGCAGCTCATACTAATGACGGAAGGGAGAATTTAAAGTGGATTATTTTCATTTATCTCTCATATAATCTTAATAGTAACGAGCCTAATTATAATATTTTTTTAGAATATTGTTTGCATAATTCTTATAAATAACATTAAAAAAAGAATTGTTCTGAAAAATAAAAAGTGAGTTTGTCAGTTCCGGCGCACGACTGAAGTTTACTCCTTACGAACGATTATAAAATATATAGATTAGTAAATGTGGGTAAATGAACGCATTTTTATACTACTGAAAGCATGCATGACACATTTACTTATATTAATTATGTAATGTATATTCATCAAAATATATTACATAATCATCGAAACGTAAATTGTTTACGCTTCCAATACTATGTTATGTAGTCATGGAAACATGAAAACAGCGTCCACCGAGATCACATTCGCATGAGTCCGTACCGTATTTGACAATAGACACTCGCTCGCCTGCCTTGTACTCTTGTATAAGTATTTGGTTGAACTAGTCCGAGTCCCGACTCCCGACTAGTCTCGTACTAGTATTTGGTTGAACTAGTCCGAGTCCCAACTAGTCTCGAGTCTCGAGTATTGACAGACAAAGATAGAAAGACTACGGAATAGTCTAGTTAAAAAAGGACAGAATATATTATTACACAACAAACACGAGTGCGCGTCACGTTACCTTTATTTTCATTAAAATTTGGTTCAAATTCAAATGACTGACAAACTAATGATTTAGGCAAAGACGACCCGAGTTGAGCGCCTAGTGACTACAGTCTACGGCCATGAACGTACTAAGAACAATATTACGTTCATGTCTACGGCAACAAAATACGAGTACGACGCGTAGGAACAGTGAGACTAGATTAGGCCTGCCATAAATTCCGAGACGCCGACCGGGACATTTAGAACAGAAATAGGGTAAATCATGGATTATACAAAAACACTGGTAATATTTAAGAAAATTTAATCAAAAAATAAGAAACTCTTACACTACGTCCTTTTTTTTTGCCCATTCATATTTCTCTGTACTTTTAACCTTTTTCAGTAATTCCTTTTCCCCTTTGACGTAATTATAAAATTCCGTGCATGACATTTTATAATTATAAACGCATTGAATGATGCTTTCGATTGTGCTTACACTGAGTGAACTTCGTTCTTTCGTCCACTGCGCTGAAATTAACGAAAACACTCGTTCTACGTGAGCATTGTGGCCTGGGATTGCAAAAATATATTGACACATTTTAAGAAGATTTGCTTTTCTTTCCAGTTCTTCGGTTTTTTCAAAAAAGTGTTTCCATTTTGCTTCCATATTTTTAGCTTTCCATTCATCGCTGATTTCACATTCAATAAACGATTTTAAGTACATAAATTCTTCATACATTGAATCATCTATTCCTATATCCTTTTCATTTAAATATTTTGTAGTTTCTTCTACTTGTTGCCATTGAGGAATATCATTTAAAATCATCCAAGCGAAAACATCAAATTTTGTCATCGGCTCTGTCCACTGTTCGAGATAACATATAGCAGTGTTAAAGAAATCTCCTGTTTCTTTGTCAAATGTTTCGGATTGACTTGTATTAATTGTGCCTTCATTCTTTAGTTTGTTATAAAGTTGTGTTGTTTGATTGCCTAAATATTTATTTATCAATCTGTCACTCAACTGTTTTTTTGTATCCTGTAATACATTTTTCACTTCAACAATGGTAATAACTGATTTTTCAATCTTTTTAATTTGTTTTTCAATCAGAAATGCTTGACTGTGCACAAAAAGTGTGTAAACTTCTGATAAGGGATCAGCAAAAAAATCGACTACAGCTTTTGGGGATTTTGCTTCCTTAGCGAAAAATTCTTTCAATGGCAGCCATAACTTTAGTATGCGTTCAATTGCTGGAAGTAGTGAAAGCCACCGACTTCTGGAATGTGAGAGTATATTGTTGTATTCTATTGCTGCTTGCTCACAAAAATCTTTAAGCCGTTCCACTCTTACAGTGAATATGGAAAAATACTTGAAAATTTTCAGAACAATAGACTCCACGTCAATCGACATCACATCGGCAGCAGTGGACGCTGTATTGTGCAGAATGTGCGCTGGGCAACCGATGCCTTCAATGTCTTTGGACAAAATCTCCTTTAATTTAAAAAAAACATTGTTAACTCCGTACCTATCTCTTCCGCCAAAGTTAGTGTTTGTGTTATCCCCGCTGAAAGCAACAATATTTTGTACGGGGATGTTCTGATCCTGCAACGATTTTATACAAAATGAAGTGATTGTATCAGATGTTTCATTCGGCAATGAGTCTATTTTTAGTAATTTAATTTGCAGTCCTTCTTTTTCCGTAAAGTACTGTATCAGCAGTGGAAATAACTTTTCGGCTTTGTGATTGCTAGAATCGGTTGAAATGCCGTAAAAAGGAACTTTTTCGACTTCTGTTTTAATTTGCGCGATCGAGTGTGGAGCTAAAATGTGTTTAATGATAGCAGTAGCTTTTGTTCTTGCAGTTGATTGTTTTGCTGCGATACTTGAATCAGGATACATTACGGCATTCAGTTTTGTCGTACAATCTAAAGAGCTAAACGATTGGTGGTGCTTTACGACTTTATAAGCTGTGGTCAGTTCGGCAGCGCATATTAACATGTCTTCGGCAGTACATTGCGTGATCATAAATGTCGATATATCTCTAGAAGTTGATGCAACTGATAATTTCGTCTTGTGATTTTTACTTTGGATATGGTCTTTGACACTTGACTTACCGCCGTGACTGACAGATATATGAAAGCCGCAAATTGAACAAAAGGCTTCATAATCATTTCTTCCTCTTTTAATGAATGACCACTCTTTAGTATAATCGTCCGAAAACAAACACTTTCTTTTTGGCATGACTTTTTAGCAAAATACCAGACTGGCAATAAAAAAACTAAACTACGAAATACAGGATAACGCGCAGCGCAAATTAAGTACGTTGTTCTCTAAAGCAATCAAACGAAACACTGCGACGACGCGTGACGTTCAAGGCGCGAGGGCGGAGGGGCACGCGGCGCGGGACGCGCACGTAGTGTTGCCAACTATACTTTAAAATAACGTATCTTACGGTATTTTGCTTGATTATACTTTATACTTTTGAATAAGAAAAAAGTATCTAAAATACTTTATTCTAACTTATGCGTGAAATATTGTGTGAATTGAATGAAAGCAAGAATTCTGCCAAATTTCTGAATTTAACTCAGTCCATTACTCAGAATTTCCAATCATTTTATACTTTCACACATACACAGAACAGAATAACAACAAAATACATTATCATACAACTTTCGAAAAATCTGTACTGTCAGTACAGTCAAGTGTCAGTCAATGTCTCCAGTATATATTGTACTCTGTACTCTATGCTCAACGTTTGTTGTTTCGGTGGAATAGTAATAATTATAGTGTATATAACCGTCTGAAAGGAATATACGTTATTTTCCTTTGAAAAAGTTGGCAACCCTACGCGCACGTGTTAATAATCAAAGAAGGCAGCTAGGCTCGCTCGCTCGACTCCGCTCCACTTCAACCACTCGCCGATCGCAGACGCTGCACTTAACTACACAGGGGTAGCTTGCGAATTGTGTGCACACCGGGACAAATGACCTGTTGACCGGGACACCGGGACACAACGCTTCAAACCGGGACATGTCCCGGTGTACCGGGACGTATGGCAGCCCTAGACTAGATGGATCAAGTATTTTAAAAGTTGGAATAGGTGCAACCTAGTCTCGTTAAATACTTAGTCCCTGGATCTGTTCTAGTATATACGCTTCATCTCTAGTTTAGTGGGTTTTAGAATTACCATCTCGAGGCAATCACTACTCTAGTTAGCAACATAGTAGGACCAAGTAATAGTGGTCTGTGAGTAGGACAAATCAACTTTTTAATAATTTGTTTTTCAATCTAGCTCTTTGGTGGTGTTGTGGGATACCGGACACCTAAAATTAAATTTTTGTAGTACTACTAAACTTAGTAGTAGGGATGGTGATTCGTTCCGATAACGACCAATTTTTAAATCGATTCGAGTCGATTCAAAAAATCGAAGTCTAAAACAAATCGATTTCGCAAAAATCGATCTTTTTCGATTTGCTTTCAGACTTTATGTTTACAATATCAAAATATACAAGAAAGTACAGATTACAAACTTATTTTATTTTTTTTAATCCATTAAGAAGAGACGAAAGAAAAAGAGCACAGAGCAGTTTTGCGAGTTTTTGAATAGAAAACTGTTATTCTTTACGAATGTGGATACGGTTAACTGATTGTAAATTAATTTACAGTTCTTATAAAAACAGAAAACATTCAATCTTGATTTTCTAGGGTGAAATATCGATTCCGTACTATATATCGATATAAGTTCGATCTTTTTGGTACAAGAAATCGATTCTTCGATTAATCGATCTCAGATCACCATCTCAACTTAGTAGGTAGGATTGAAATAAAAAGGTATATTTAGTATGTATCACTGCTATATCACATACGTATTATGTATTTTGGGGTAATTTTATACTATAGCCGTCACCTGGTTTTTTGGCTCTAGAAAATTGAAAAATCATCCGATTACAATGATTTTTTTTTAAATCTTCATCTTTACGGTGGATTTATGGAAAATATCTCACCTCAAGATTTCATATAGTTTTATGACTTTAAATGTGATCATAAACGCACTTCTTTGAATATAACCGTTCATAACTTTTTTGCAAAGCGTAAAACGAAGTTTGTATATTCTTTTTGTTAATCTTCACAAAAAAAAAAACATTATATATAGAAATCAAATTTAAAAACAAAAGGCATTGAAAAATGTTTGTTTTGTTAATTTTTTATCTCACTTTAAGTTTTTGAATTTAAATGATATCATCAACGCTCTGGAAAATCGAAAAATCATCCGATTTCGATGAGTTTTTTTTAAATCTTCGTTTTTACGGAAAGACCAAAATGAAAAGAATTAACTATGTATTATGGATATTCAAAAATAAATCAATAATTTATATTGTCCTCGAAAAAATCGTGTAACGAAATAAAACAAATTATGCAATCTTTAACAGTGATTGCTTTTTCTATACAACGCATATTAAAAAAAATGTTATAAAATCACAATAAGTGCTCTGGACTTCCACAGCGAGTAAATAATCAAAAAACGGTCTGGTATCCCCAAACCCATTGTACAGATCTCTATTAAACATTTACGGGAATTTAAAATGAAAATAGATCAGCATTACTATCCATTTTACAAAGTATTATATCAGGGTACTTAATGCATAACCATATAGGTACGTAAGAAATTTATAGTACAGTGATTTGTAACTTTTATTTTATTCTAACTTGCATTTCAATTATCCTATATTATATAATCAATTATTATAATTCAAATATCCTAATTAGTGTTTTCTGAGAAATAAATTATTTTCAATAAAGTTAACAGATTTTTGTTCTAATGATTTTAGGCATTGTTATTCAAAAGCTTTGATGTGATAAATGAAGCGCAACCAAAATATCTTATGTGTTATCTGAAATTATTTTTTATTACCATTTACTTTACTTACTTACTTACCGACCGAGACTAACTTTTATTACCATGATACTGCTTTAATTTCAATTAACAATAGCAAAGTAAAAAGCAGGAAATCATATGGCTCTTACCTATATTTTTGTTGTATAATTTTTTAAAAATATATAATTTTTTTCAGTAGACAATTTTTGTTATTTTTAAGATGTCTTAAAGTCACAACGACCATGTGCTGCAGAGTTAAGTTTGCTAGCAAGTTTAGATATATGATGGCCCCATTGAAGCTTCGCGTCTTATATCTATTAAGTCGTTCGCAGTGTTAAACTGTGAATATAGTGACTAAACGATGTTGATCTTCCATTACCTATACAAGTTTTCTTAGGATGGAGTTCAGTGGATGGAAAATTTTTGTTGTATCATTTTTACGTTAACTAATTAATTTATAATCTAATTTATATATTTTTCATTATTTAAGAATGTTATTGTACAAATAAGTACACATAAATATTTTAATTGTTTCGCAGTAAGCGATTGTTAACCGATGTTGGTTAGTAATCGATTATATCTACTAACGGTAGTAAGTAGTATAGTGGTATAAATAAATAAATAGTACGGTTGCTACTTGTTTTAAAAAATAAAATAGCCAACTGTAACTAACATCGGTACTTACAGTCAATTACTATAATTTTTTGTTATAAAAATATTTGCCACAACGGCATTGACCGAGCTTGTCTCGAGTCAATAATTTCAGGCAGTAACTTGAACTTGTAACTTGGGTCACATATTTAAAATCCGAAATTTGTCGCCTTTGTAGATTTTCAGAACTTTTACTGCATATGGGCCAGTCCATATGGCGAGCATGCAGACATTTTTATTCTCCATTATTATTTCTCCAGAGATAGGATATTTCTTTTTTTACGTTTAGTAATACATTGATACTTGTATTAATTTTTCCTAATTCCGACTGGTAAAAAACTCAGGGACAATCAAAATAACTATAATGAGTCAACTATCCGGTATAACTATAACAATAACGTTTTTGAAGGACCTGGAAGCGGAGTTATTCTTCTTTTTAAGAGCGCTGGTGTTTACATCCCGAGACGTTGAAGCATCACTATCATACACATACCACATCAGCGACAGAATCAGCAAGAGCGCTGGGAGCGTCCGGCGAGAAGCAATCCCGCCAAGGGTAGGATGCAAAAAAAAAACTTGCATCCTATCCTAATCCGCCGAACTATAGTGCCAAACGCGGCGGCAGCCTGCAGAATGCAAACGCTACGTTAATGTGACTGGCCCCACACTGCGGACAAGACAATGGTCCGACAAACCTAAAGGGGCGTCGACGTAAACCTGCTTTCCATCCGGATGAGAGATCAGCAGAAGGAAGAAACTGGAATCCGCGTAGGCGAAGTAACCAGTTGTGTCAGATCATATGCTAAAGCCCAGTCATAAGCAGATCTCGAATGATCGGTTAAACGTGAACCGAGCCTTTCGGAGTGGTGGGCGTTAAAATCGCCAAGAATCACGATCTCTGTGGATGGGATCTGATGTAGTACGGAATCTTTTGGATGTGGTCGATGGGTCAGTCTGTTTCGGCACTACCAGTATGAGATCTATAGGGGCACACGTAGGCGCGGGGATGGTTGCCGCTGTCTACGCGCAGCCACTGGACTCCCGCCGTCCTCCGTTTACCGTTTACGATACTCACGGGATGATATGGGGTCTTAGATCTTCATCGGTCATAATATATATTATTTGGTAGTAGGTAGTGAATTCCTTTCAATGCACACACAGCATTATTAAGACCTTGCCTTACCTTCATGATTTAGAAATATTTTCATCCAAGCAGATAAAGCTTTATTGAATATAATAGGTGGTTTATATTTTCCGCTAAGAAAGTGGTTAGTCTACATAAATAAAAATTAATTACCGCATGTATGAAAGATCACCACTTAAGGAAGGCTGGACAGATTTCGATGAACACTTTTTCATGGAATAAAGGTGACACACGGGCACACAGTCCACCTGATGGTAAGTGGATGCTGTGGCCCATAGACATCTACATTTATCATCGATTAAATATCAAAACGCGGATGCGTTGTCACCTCTGAGGACTAAGATGAAATGCCTCCTATCCAGCAAATAAGTGTCTTCGGTTCTCTTCACTTACCGTACGAAACACAGCAGCTTTAAGCTGCTATTTTACGCTGGTATTCTGTGAGAGTGTGGTCCGTCCCCGGTCGAGCTGACCCATTCGTGGTACGACCAGAATATTGCTACAGCGTCGCTCTACCACATATGAAAACTTACAATTGGACCCGGTAACTGGCATTAAATAATAAATTAATCAATAAATTAATTAACTGGACAAAAGTTACAGAATAATTTTGGCATATATTAATTAAAATTTTTCAAACTTACGTCAAAGTAATGTAGAACTTCGGAGATATTGGGATATTGTATTGAAGCTTTTCGGTCGTTAATTGAATTATAAGAGAAGAAGAAGAGAAAATAAGAGTTGATTTTCGAAATACCTACGTATTTATCATAAGAATAGTACTTATGACGATATTGGTGGAATGGCGCGCTCGTTATTGCCGTCCGCCCGAGAGTAACTAGTAAATACAATAATATTAATATTATTATAGTTTGTTTGTTTACGTACATGTATGAACAATAATTATGAAGTTCGCTTTCTATAATTTTTGATTGAAAGTTAGTTACAATTTGCGCGAAAGGTCAGAAGTTATTTTGCGGCATATCGTAAATGTTTAAACTTTTTGGTTAATGTTTATAGTAACAGTGTTAATTTGTTTGTGTTAATAATATAATTGTGTGTATTTGCGTAAAATAGTACTACTTAAGATACGAAACTGAAAATGTCGAGACGTACTAGGGGTAACAGTGAATTGTGGCTGCATTTCGAAAAGGCCACTTAAAACGAAAACATATTTAAATATTTTCATCGTCTCAATCTTCAAGTAACACGCCCATATCCAAACTTAATTCACTCCATTCCATGCCATCAACAAGTAAAAGTGTGCCGTTTTCAGTTCAGGTTTCAGCCGCGAGCACCAATGAGACTGTGGAGACATCGTCAGCGCATGAAGGTTGATTTTGCCAGCAAAAAAAATAGTGCAGAAAAAAGAAAATAATTAATTTAGATATATTAAAAGTATGTACAGACAACTTTCATCCATTTTCCATCGTGGAAGAAAGCGCTTTTAGAAAATTTTGGCGGTAGATCCCGGGATATGAGCTTCCTACTAGAAAAACGCTTTCAAATTTAAAGTATGTGTAGGATGTTGCAAGTATGTATGGAAATAACGGCTATAAGTAGATATATATTGGATTTAGGTTTATTTAGGTACAGTCAATAGGTTCTCTGTGTTCTTGAAATCTAGATTTTTAAATAGTTTTTTAATGTTATCTTACAGGTAAATGTTAATGATGCTATTTAATTTGTTGTACGGATTTTACCCAAGAAGGCAAAAAAACTTATGTGAAAAAGACGTTATAAGTTAAAGTGTGTGACATACCTTATCTCTTCGGCGCTTATCATTAAGTAGCTTCTCGTCATACAGCAGCTGGGAGTGTGTTTTAAGCACAGTATGTAAAATAAAAGCTTGCCTAACAGTAAGAATATCCCATTCCTTATACAGGTCTAGAGTAGAGAATCGGAAGGGTAGACCAGCACTTTGTTTGTTTTTTATACAAGAGGGGGCAAACGAGCATGCAGCTCACCTGATGGTAAGTGACTACCGCCGCCCATGATCAACCGCAACACCAGGAGAATTGCAGGTGCGTTGCCGGCCTTTTAGAAAGGAGTAAGCTCTTTTCTTGGAGGTCCCTTAGTCATAACGGTCCGAAAAAGTCGCTGGTGGTAAATAATTCCACAGAGAAGTTGTACGATCAAGAAAACTCCTAGTAAAACGCACGGTGGTGGACCGCTAAGCATCCAGATGGTGAGGATGGTATCGTAAATTTTGACGCGATGTACGTTCGTGAAATTTGGCGGCTGGAACTAACCCAAACAATTCCTCAGCACCGTCCCCATTGTAGATACGATGGAAAGTACCTGCGTAAAATAGTAGCTTAATGCTGCTGTGATTTGTACGGTGAGTGTAGAGAACCGGAGACCTGTTTATTGGAAACGAGGCATTCCATCTTAGTAGAGGATAGATGTAGATATCTATGGGCCGCAGCAAACACTTACCATCGGGTGGACTTTGTGCTAGTTTGTCACCTTATCCTATTAAAAAAAACGCAAAGGGATGCAACATCCCTACGCAGCGTCAGTGAATCGAGCCGATCAGAAAGAGCTAGATCGTTGACGATTCGAATTGCTTTGCGCTGGATTTTTTTTATAGGAAAAGGGTGACAAACGAGCACACAGTCCACCTGATGGTAAGTGGTTGCTGTGGCCCATAAACATCTACATCTATCCTCGATAACGAATCAAAATGAAGATGCGTTGTCAGCCTTGAGGACTTAGATGGAATGACTCTTTTCCAGTAAAAAGGGTCTCCGGTTCCCTACACTCACCATACGAAACACAGCAGCATTAAGCTGCTATTTGACGCTTGTATTCTGTGAGAGCGTGGTCCTCCCCCGGTCGAGCCGACCCATTCGTGCTACACTATACAATTAATATAGCTGCAGCATAGCTCTACCATGGTAAAGTGGAAGGAGCTGGTACGGGGGTGCCCCTGCCTAGGGCTGCCATCTCTAAAACCTGCCCCCCAGGACCGGAAGCGTAAGTTCCCCGGATTTTGGAGCTTTCACCCTGGACATTTCAATACTTTTTTCATTCACTTACATCTTGATTAAAATATATTTTACTCCTTACTTGATAGAAGAAAACTTTAACTTTAAGCCTCTTGTTGCATGAAATAGTGTGTTTAATCGTTCTTGTGACGACAAGTGAGTAATTTTGCTTTATTTTTTAACCTTCTTAGGTATTAAATAAAAGATAAACAAACCCAATATTAGTTACTCAGTTAAAAAAATTAAATGAAAACTTGGTTAACTTTTTATTTTTTCATAATCAATTAACAATATTTAGTTTATTTTTAAAAGAACTTAAACCTCAAATCAAATTCAGAAAGTTATAATAACTTATACTAAGGAACAATTTTAACAGCCTTACATGTTTTAAAACTATACTTCTTAATTATTTGACAACTCTTAAAGTACTTAAACATTAAAATGTCTTCAAATTTTAAACTTAAATTACTATATTACTAATTTTAACTTTTTGGTAACACTTAATGTACCTAAATAAATAAATATAAACAAACACTCTAGTTCCCTATTTAACTAAATTAAATCAGTCTTTAATTTGTATTAATTTACGTCAAATAGTGCATTTAATGTTTTTGGTAATTCTTAAAGTATTTTATATAACATTAAAATGTCCTTAAATTTTAAAATAGATTATAATCGGAACTAAAACTTAAAAAACCATAAATTGTAACTTTTTTTAGCAATCTCACATGTTTATTTCCATATCCTGCAGACAAACAAAACACAATTAATTTGTTGTTTACATTCATAGAACTGTGTAACTTATTTAAATTATAAAGAAAATTACATATAGTTTTTAATTACTTGGCAATTCTTAAAGCAATAAGATTAAATTGCCTTTAAATTTTAAATAGACTAGACAGAATTAAAACTTAACTTGTGTTATGAATTTTAACTTTTTGGTAACACTTAAACGAATACGATAGTTCTCTTAAAAAACTAGTATCAGTTAGTCTGTTCAGAAAATTTACTACACTGAAATAAAAATTTATGAAAGCATAATTTTGAATTTGATTTTACACGGACTATAATTTAAACCCCGCCCGTACGCTCCCCGGACGTCTTTCGAACAAGGACAAATCCGGAGAAACCCGGACGGATGGCAGCCCTACCCCTGCCCAGTGATGAGAACATGTGAGGCGGAACCAGCGCTTTGTAAAGCTGCAAGCGATGTGCCGGAATTAGGTACTGTCTCACTCTGCTGAGCACGCCAAGCTTTTTAGAGGCCAATTTGGCTTTCCCTTCATAGTGACTACGAAACTGCACACTATTCGAGATGTGCGCCTTCAAACTAAGGAGATACGACAAAGAGGTTTTTTAGCGGTGAACGTGCAAACTTGTGTCTTCTGGGAACTGAATATAACTAGATTCAGTCGCCCTTAATCCGGGACTATGTTAAAAGACAAAGACTCGACTTCAGACACAAGTTTGTCCCGGTACTCGGCGACGTTTTCGTCGTCTGCATAGCAATGAATTTTACCAGTTTGCAACATATCATAGATATGCAGAAGAAATAGCGTTGAAGATAGCACGCAGCCTTGTGGAACACCAGCGATAATAGTAATTTTTCAGCATTACTTCTGTGCTGTGAATCGGAAACTCTCTTTACCTGGTAATATGGCATTCGCTATTAATTCTCAGGGAATGAAATAGAATCATTGTTATTCAATATAGGTTAAATGTAATACCTATTAAAAGTTATTTTTACTTTTACTACTGGTTCGAAAAAGAAACCTCTGTCCTTGGAAAAACCAGCAAGAAACCCAGCGAAACTTTTTTCTTAAAGCATAATTTACAATAATGTAGGTATTTTATACAACTGTTACGAAAACATTAAGAAACACCATGGTTGCGACCACCTCATTCCTAGGGGTATTATCAATCATGAACCCTTTAGTAGTAGGTATAATATAACCTTTACTAAACAATTTTTGCTTTATAAATATATTTCTAGTGTTTACAGAATATACATTCCTATTTTTAATAAAATTCTTTAGGTTTTTGTGTACATTAAATTTTCGTAAATAAGTTGGGAAGCCAAAGTTAATATATTTTTCTTTAAATTTATCTCTACCAGATATTTTCGGACCTAGGTTATATATTGCTCTTATGGCTCTCTTCTGAACAACAATTGTGCTTTTAAAAAAAGTCTCGTTGGGTTTCGTGCTGGTTCTTCCCAGGACAGATGTTTCTTTTCCGAACCAGTGCTAGAAGTAAAAAAATGACTTTTAATAAGTAGGTATTCCATATAATCTATACTGACTAAAAATGAATCTATTTCTATACTATTCTCTGTGAATAAATATCGATTGCCTTATTACCAGGTAAAAATAATTTCCGATTCATAACAATTATCATATAAATCATAGCTGCAATGCTGAAAAATTACGCAGATTTTCAGTGAAGGAGTAGTCTTTCACCCGTGATACTAGCTCTTTTCGGTGGTAGATCTTTAAACAACCAAAATTCAGCTGTGCCTAGCTCTACTACCCGAAAAGATTACGCTATTTTTGGTGTTCTAAATATATCAAGCTATATATAATTTTTAAGTCCTTTATGCCTGAAATAAAGTTGTGGAATATTGTATTGTAATAAATAATTATAAAATAGAGATAATCTCACACACAACCACAAAACACATATACCCCTAAAGGGATTGTGGGATATATATAACATCACAATCGTGATTTACATATACGTTTCGCTACAAAATTTTCTTTAATGGTCTTATTTTTTATATTCTGTTTTATGGCTATATATACTAAAAAAAATTAGTCGTCATTAATAATCTCATCTTAGGATCTTAGGAGGTAATCTGTGAATGTGTCGAAATAATTACAGCGTCCGCGCTGTGTCTTCTTGCAATACAAAATTATGTTAATAATTTAAAAAGATATCAAGTTCAAAAGAAGATAGATAGATAGATAGAAAATTTATTTGCTTAAAAACATGGTACATAAGATCATCAATGACGTGGAACTGACATGTTTTGCTATAATTGGCATGCAAAAATGATATGAAATACAGCTAATTACACAAACCCAATGTTAAATTATTGCATTGCTTAAAAGTTAGGTACAAACATTCTTTTTGAATTCAAATATTATGTAAAATTACATACCTACTTATACAGATCCACTCTATTTAAATTCATATACAGTAATTTGTTCATAAATGATGTTCAAAACAGCCTATAATGAATGCTATAAGAGATGAGAATGGCTATATTCTGAATGATGAAGTTTTGAGTTTAAAGAGATGGAAGGAATATTTTTAAAGCATGTTTATGAGTGAGGAGACAACGTATGAACTGAATGAAATAGGAACTCCGAAAGAAGAGGAAGGAGGTAGCGAGATAAGTATAGATGAAATAATGAAAGCAATGAAAAGCATGAAAGCAGGTAAGGCTGCCGGATATGATAGAGTTTCACTCGAAATGCTAAGGGCTGGAGAGGAAGTGGTGGCAGGCCTGCTGCACACCTTGTTTAATTTATGCTTGGAACTGAAGCGGGTACCGGGAGACTGGTGCAAAGCCGTGATAGTCCCAGTATATAAGGGAAAAGGGTCGCAGCAGGACTGTAAAAACTACCGCGGTATCAGCCTTCTTAGCATCGTGGGAAAACTGTATGCCAAGGTACTAATTGAAAGGGTCATGAAAGAAACCGATGGAAAAATTTGGGATGTGCAAGCGGGATGTAGAAAGGGAATGGGATGTACAGATCAAGTCTTCTCCATGCGCATGATCGCGGAGAAGTTTTTGGCCAAAAACCAAAAGGTTTTTTGTGTGTTCATGGACTTGGAGAAGGCCTATGACAGAGAGCAAACACTGAACTCATTTAGGTTGAGCGCTGGCTTGATACATACAGGCATTGGAATCTCTTTATAGGGACTCTAGTGCTTGTGTTAGGATCAACGGGGTCTACTCGGGCTGGTTTGGCATCCATAAAGGTGTCACACAGGGCTGTGTGGCTTCCCCGTGGTTGTTCAACCTATTTATGGACAGTTGTTTGCAAAATTTGAAAGTTGAAGAATGCGGATTACGAATGGGTGAGATAACCATCAAATGCCTTTTGTACGCCGATGATCAAGTTATTCTTGCGTCGTCGGCGGCCGAGTTGCAAATGATGGTTACATTAATGAACAGATCATTAAAGGAAAGGGGTATGAAAGTGAACGCAAGTAAGACGAAAATTATGGTTTTTGAAAGAGATGAAAGTAAAACGATATGTGAAATAAGAATAGAAGGGGATTTGATCGAGCAAGTAGATATGAGTTTGTATATTTGGGTTGCGTATTTAGCAGGGATGGGAGATATGATAAGGATATAGAACGACGAGTGAACGCAGGAAAGAGAGTAAATGGGGCCCTGCACTCTATTGTGAAGAGTCAAAATGTGTCAAAAAAGGCACGTATGGTAATTCACAACGCTGTGTTGGTCCCTACTACAACGTATGGTAGTGAAAGTTGGGTATGGCAAAAGAAGCACGAGAGTAGAATAAATGCAGTAGAAATGGTTTGGTCATGTGGAAAGAATGGATGAGGAAAGAGTGACAAAGAAAATTTATGTTGCAGAAGTGAATGGCAGAGTCGGAAAGGGACGTCCTAGGCGAAAATTTATCGACCAAATTGGCGATTTATTGAAAACGGGCCAAATTAGGAGTACCCTTAACCGACGAGCATGCATGCGTAGGTGTATGGATGTGAAGGAGGCGAGAGAGGTGTGTCAGGATCGTGCCAAATGGAAGTCTGTAGTCTCTGCCAACCCCTCTGGGTGACAGGCGTGAGTGTTTATGTATGTTTGTTCATAAATTATTAATTGAATTATTACATTATTGTTACATAAATAATATTAAATATTATATGAGATTAGTTAAGCTATTATTATTTTTATAATAATTACACTACAGTATAAAGTAATTCATAATTTTAATTACAATAAAATTATAATTTAAAAATCTCGGGCTATAAGGCAAGTATAACCATATAACTTATTTTACATTTTAATAAACAAATAATCAATATGAGTTACTAATCGTTTTTAGAAATAAAATGTCAATGTTCATTAATTCCTTAAACTAAATTTTATATTAATATAATAAATTTGACGAATTTATAATTAATCTCTGTGACCGTTAGCACTAGAAAGCTGAAATTTTGTACATACTATTATTATTATTATACTCTACAGGACCCATGATCACGTGATGAGGGGGGGGGGGGCGGGGGCTGTAAGGTGCTTGAAACGTCGGAATATGAGGTAACATTTGCCTCCCGCACGCAAGTAGTGTTCGCGTAAAATATAAGAGGTCGTTACAATTTTTGTACACCTAATGTCTCTGTAATCTTTTTTAGAAAAAAAGAACTTAAGAGCTCTGGAAACAAAGATCGCATAGAAGAACAAGATCATTCTTCTGAGGTAGAGGAAAAACAATAGGTTAGCAGCCAGCACTAAAGAAAAACTTGTAAAAAAATGGAAAAGAAGCAGGAAGATTCCAGGTAATAACATTGATATAGGTAACGTAAAATAAATAATCAGCTCCGGTTAGTGTTTTAGTAACAAAATCAAAAATTCAGTAAATAATTTAAAACAATTTTCGAAGACATAAGTAATTATGTTGTTACGCTACGATATTTTTTTAGAGGGTATCGCAGGCTGTGATGAATCATTTTATCTTAGTCCTCAAGTCATGTCTACCCACTAGGTAGATTGTTACCTCATGTTATGTAATGCAACTTTACCGGCATTGATTAGGTTTTATTAAATTTGAAGAAATCGAAAGCATATGTAATAAGTAAACGAGATTAGTCAATGTTCTTTAATCAAGCTATTCACACTCAAATATTTAATAATAATAATAATTTATTTTATTTTGATAAACTGTACAAATTATTTCAATAAGTCTTAATTTAAAAATAGTCTACAATAACAGGCACCTGAACTAGGATAAACCTGTCTATCAGGTGTATATGCTAAAAGATACGTTAACAAATATTTTCTGTTTCTTGTATAAAATGAATAACGTACTAACTAATAAGGGTTATTTGGCTAAAATATATAAGCATTAATTTACTTATGGTATAAACAATCAGCAACTTCTCCGTATCATCTTATATATGATAAATTTTGTAACCATGTTCGAATTACCTTTTTACAGTCTGCCATTTTAAACGGATATATGTACAAAATTGCATTGACTTGATTATACAAAAAAGGGCCGAGGAATGTAAAAAAATCTATGCATGAAATAATCCCTTATTCTAATGTTAGTTTCAATTACTTTATCTTTGCGTCTTTTATCAGTGACTTCTCTTCTGTAGGGCAATTTAAGTGCTGTTTTAGTAACGTACTCATAACGAATAACTGGCGCACTGAAAGGACATTATAGGATTTGTATAAGAGATGGGACGGAAATAGAATAGGGCGGAATGTTGCAACTTTTAATACAGCTCTTTGAGCGCGTTCCAGTGGTAGAAGTGTAGTTTTAGCTGCTCCACCCCATGAGGTTATACAATAAGTGAGGATTGACTGACATAATGCGTAATATACTTGTTTTACTACCTTAATATGAACAAAAAAACAATTTTTTTTAAAAACAAACATTCGTTTACGAACTCTATTGCATAGGTGGTTTATGTGGTTTTTAAATGTAAACGTAGAATCTATAATTATTCCAAGGTACTTAAAAGTTTTTGTATTAGAAATTTATCGACAATCCAGGTCTTTAATAACTTAATTAAATTATTATTATTTGTAATATTAACTGCCTCGTTGATCTAGTGATTGTAGTAGTGCGACTGCTGATCATGAGGTCTTGGGTTCGAATCCCGGGTCGGGTCAAAAAATCAATTATTAAGTTTTTCTCGTGAAACAGTAGCTTAACGCTGCTGTGTTTCGTATGGTGAGTGTAGAGAACCGGAGACTCTTTTTACTGGAAACGAGGCATTCCGTCTTACTCCATGTTATAAATAAATTGTAACTTAGTAGTATGATATTTTGTTATTAAGGCCATCTATTGGTATATGAGTGTAAATCTGCCTACTCTGTTATAGACTTATAGATGACTATAAATAAAGATAAAGGTTAGTCTGTTGCAAAATGCAAACCACCAAGTGAGTTTTATTATTTTATTAGATTGTGCGCCCAGTTGAAAAGTAAAAAGTAATTAGTGTTTGTGACTTTCGGTGTTCCTTCTTTTTATAGACTGTCAGTGCTAAAATGTCGTCAGGTTAATTACTCAGTGAACGTTCCTAAACTAAAAGGACGCGAGAACTAAGACGACTGGGCGTTTGCCGCCGAAAACTTCATGATTCTGGAAGGCATAGATGTAACCAGCACTACGGGGCTAACGGAAGCTGAAAATAAGAAGGCGAGGGCAAAAATAATTACTTATGACAATCGATCCGTCGTTGTTTGTCCATATAAAAACCGAAGCCACGGTACAAGCTTTGTGGGCGAAACTGAAATCATTGTTCGATGATTCTGGTTTTACGCGCAAGATTACTCTCCTAAGAAGCCTAATATCAATACGTTCGGAGAGTTGTGATAGTATGACCAGTTACGTTAATCAGATGGTGGAAACGGCTCAGCGATTGAAGGGCAATTATGGCAATAAGGGCGGTCGAAATAAACGACGAATGGATCGGCTCTCTGTTGCTGGCAGGACTGCGAGAAAGATTTAGCCCAATGATAATGGCAATCGAACATTCAGGATTGAAGATAAGTGCTGATGCTATAAAAACGAAATTGTTAGACATGAGTTCGGAATTTGAGGATTTCGGAAGTACAGAAAAGCTACCTACAGGCGCATAGTGACAGTAGCAAAAATGAAATGAAACCATCATCTGTCAATAGAAACGTCAATGTCAATACAACCCAGAAAAAACAAATTCGTTGCTACTATTGCAAAAGGATCGGACATTTCAAGAGCCAGTGCCACCTATTAAATAAAGACATACAGAAATCAACTTCGAACGTGCTGAGTGCAGTTTTTCTTGCGCGAGAGTTCAATCAAGACGACTGGTGCGTCGACTCTGGCGCAAGTGCTCACATGGTGTCAAACAAGAACATGTTGACAAACATATCTTATGAGCCGAAAGTGAAAGAAATAATTGTCACTGATTGCACCAAAGTTTCAGTGTTGTGCTCCGGAGATCTTCGGCTTACTATGCAAGTGAAAACAATCACACATGAAGTAGAAATAAAGAATGTTTTTTGCATACCAACACTTACCACAAATTTGCTTTCAGTCAGCAGAATGATCGCAAATGGTAACAGAGTATCCTTCAATAAAGATGGATGTTACATCTACAACACTCAGAATGTTTGTATTGGTGAAGCGAGCTTGGAAAATGAAGTGTACAAATTAAAGATTGAAAGGTCGAAGCAGCTTTTAGCGGCAGTTGCACAGACCTCATGCAACATTTGGCACAGACGATTGGGTCATATAAATATGAATGACCTAGAGAAAATGAAAAAAGGAGCAGTCAAAAGTGTAACTTACCAGAAAAAACAGAATATAAGCAAATCAAATTGTGTAGTTTGCTGCGAAGGCAAACAAAACAGGCTGCCTTTCTCTACTAGTACCAGCATGAGCAGCAGGGTCCTAGAAGTGGTTCATATAGACCTGTGTGGCCCCATGGAAAAGAAATCACTTGGTTTGGCTAGATACTATCTGTTGTTTATTGACGATTACTGCTGGATGTGCTTTGTTTACTTTCTAAAGGAAAAGAATGAGACTTAAGTATTTTTGTTAATTCAAAGAGCAGGTAGAGAATCAGCAGTCACAACGCATTAAGATATTGCGTTCCAATAATGGGAATTCTGCTCAGTGGAGATGGAAAATTACTTAAAGCGACATGGGATAGTTCATCAAAAGACAGTTCCCTATACACAGAAACAGAATGGCTTAAGTGAAAGGTACAATAGGTCAATTGTAGAAAAAGCATGCTGTCTTCTGCATGACGCTTCATTCGACAAACACCTATGGGCAGAGGCTGTGAATACGGCGGTATATTTGAAAAATCTATCACCAGCAGCAGTTTTGGACAATAATACTACCCCATATGAGATGTGGACTGGCAGAAAACGCGATCTACAACATATTAGAGTGTTTGGGAGTCCAGTTATGGTCCACATTCCAAAAGTGAGACGTAACAAATGGGATAAAAAATCACAAATGTTATATTTGGTTGGGTATTCAGAAAATACCAAAGGCTACAGGTTATATGACCAGAAAACAAATAAAATAACTTTGGCAGGGGATGTATTTATTTATTATTATTTATAATAAATAAATACATCCTGTGCCACAGTTATTTTATTTGTTTTCGGGATGTAGAGATCAGTAGAGGTTATGGTTGAAGAGAGGGCGCCAAACAGAGATATAGAAATGAATACAGGTGTTGAAGAGGAAAGTTCAATAAGCATTGAAGACAATGAGAGATCAGACAGAGAAGATCCAATATATATATTGCAAGTGATTCGTCAAGTGATCAGGATGACGAATATAGTGAGTGCTTAAGAACAGATGACAGTTTGGTCGGTACTCAGAGTGATGCTGTCATTCAAGAAGAGAAGCGTGTTTGTCGTGTACCAGAGAGGTATGGTTTTTCCAACATGTGTGTTCAAGACTCTACTAGTGAACAAATATCTCTACAGGATGCTCTCATAGGACCCAATAGGGAGCATTGGTGCAGGGCCATACAAGAAGAACTGAAATCTTTTAGGGACAATGACACATGGGTTTTAGTGGATAGGCCAAGTGAGGGCACAGTAGTGAAAAACAAGTGGGTATTCAAGGAGAAATGTGACAGTAGTGGTAATGTGCGCTATAGAGCCCGACTTGTGGCTAAGGGCTTCACTCAAATCAAAGGTGTGGACTACAATGAAACATTTTCTCCTGTTGTGCGTTATTCTACCTTGAGACTACTTTTTGCCTTGAGTGTTCAACTAGACTTAAAAATGAATCATTTAGATGTACCAACAGCTTTCTTAAATGGTAATATTGATGAATGTGTATTTATGGAAATACCAGAAAATTCTAATTTTAAAAATTGTGAAAAAAAGTTTTAAGGTTAAAAAAGGCCATATATGGGCTAAAACAGTCAGCTAGGGCCTGGTACATAAAAGTGGAATCCAGTTTGTTAAAGTTGGGTTTTAAGAAATCTAAATATGAACCCTGTCTATTCATGAAATGTCATAATAATTTAAAAGTTTATGTAGCTGTATTTGTTGATGATTTTTTTGTATTTTACAACTGCAATAAAACTTACAAAGGGTTGATAAGTGTATTAGAGTCAAGATTTCAAAATTAAAGATTTGGGTCAAACAAAAAATTGCCTTGGCATGAATGTAAATGGTCAAAAGAATTATGTAACCTTGGACCAAAAGAAATTCATTGACAATATTTTGAAAAGATTTAATATGACTGATTGCAAAACTTCAGATAATCCAATGGAAGTAATGAATTATGTTATTTATAATGGAATGAAAGAGCAACACGTTTGTTCAACTCGAGTGTTTATTTAATACTGGCTTACTTTCTAATACATTGAATATCACCTACAAGTACATAGGTTACTTCACCTTTGGGGGCAAAGAAAAAAAAGAGAAAAAAAAGAATATTCTTAACTACTAAATGGCTTAGTCCTATTCTTATGAACAATGTCAATTTTACCATTTATATCAATTTTCACATTTACTCCTAAATCTTCTACAACTTTATAAGGTCCATCAAAAACACAATCTAATTTACGAGCGCATTCATTTTTAAGTAAAACAAGATCATTCTTATTATAAAATACAGGATTACATGATTCATCATATTTATCTTTCCTTTATTCCTTACAAGTTATCAAATTATTTCTAGCATCCCTTAAGGCTACTTGCAATTTATATTTTAAATCTAAACAATAATTATCAGGATTATAAAGTGGTTCAACATCATAATTCAAATTATTTGGCAAACGACATTGTCTACCAAAAACAAGTTCAAAAGGAGTGTACTTAGTTTGAGTGTTCACACAATTATTATAACTAAAACACCAAAATGGAACCCAATGGGACCACGAAAAATTCGAATTAGTACAATAAGTTCTTAGAAACGCACCTAAATGTTTATGAGCTATCTCAAGAGAACCGATTGATTGGTGGTGGTATGCAGTTGACGATAACTTATCGATTTCTAATAACTTACATACCTGTTCTATAACCTGAGACATGAATTCTGTCCCCCTATCTGTAGCTATACATTTCGGAATACCAAATCTTAAAATAAAGTTATTTACAAAAGCTTCTGCAACTGTAACAGCTTCTTTATTAGGCAATGGATACGCCTCTATATATTTTGTTAACTCGCATTGGAGAGTTAAAATATAACAATTTCCATTCTCATCCTTATCCAATGGTCCAACTAAATCGAGGAAGACTTTCTCGAACATAGTCGACGCAGTGGAGGTTAAAATCATAAGTTGTTTGGTATATTTACCTTGTTTCATTTTCTGACATAATGCGCATTTACTTATATATTTACGGATATCCGAATCTAGTCCTGGCCAATAGTATTTTCTCCTAATATAGTTGTCTCGTTACAACTGCCAAAACCTCTTCATTCATACATTTCAGTTCACTTGATGTTATACACACTCTGGATAATGCATCTGCGATTACATTATTCTTACCCTTCACATACACAATCTTAAAATCGTACTCTTCAAGAATTAAACGATATTTAATTAACCTACTAGATGGATCCTTCATTCCAAATAAATAAATCAAAGGTTTGTGGTCGGTCATGATAGTAAAAGTTCTACCAAATAAATAGGGTCTAAAATATTTAACTGCCCACAACTATTGCTGTTAATTCTTTTTCTATTACGGGATAGTTCTTTTCAGCTTTATTTAATGGTCTACTAGCATAAGCTATAGGTTTTCTATTTTTATTACACAGCACAGCTCCTACAGCCAAGTCTGAGGCGTCTGTTTGCAATACAAATTCATTAGATTCACCAAAGTCTGGGTATTCTAATATTGGTGGAGAAATTAAAGCGTTTTTTAAGAAATTAAGTGCATTTTGGCAATCTGAATTCCAAATGAAAGGTACATCCCTTTTTAGTAAATTATTTAAAGGCATTGTTATGGTAGCAAATGAAGATACAAATTTTCTATAGTAATTGCAAAAAGCAACAAAGCGTCTTACTTCATCGGCATTCTGAGGAACTGGAAACTTATCTAGAACTTTAGTTTTTTCTGCGTCAGGTGCTATACCATCAGCGGTTACTACATGGCCAAGATATAAAATTTTCTTTTTTAGAAATTGACACGGGATTTATTTTTAAATTTACCTTCCTCAATCTTTCAAAAACGTCTATCAAATTTTGCTTATGAGTGGCTAAAGACCTTCCAAACGTAATAAGGTCATCTAAATAAATGAAACACTTCTCAAACGCTAGTCCTGACATTGCTATTGACACGACCCTCCTGAAAGCACTACAGGAAGTTTTAAGACCCATCGGTAAACGTTTTAATTGGTAATGTCCTGTACTAGTTGAAAAAGCTGTGTATTTTCTGCTTTCAGGTGCTAATTTTACTTGGTAGTATGCTTGTTGTAAATCTAGATGAGTAAAGTAAATTGAACCAGATAGTGAGTCTAAAATGTCTGTTATGTTGGGTAACGGAAATTTGTCGTCTACAATGTTTTCATTTAATTTACGGAAATCGATTACTAAATGCCATTTCTGTGAGCTTTCAGACTTTTTAGGTACTAATAGTATAGGACTTGACCATTCGCTAGAAGATTCCTCGATAATGTCGTCATCGAGCATCTTTGTTATTTGTTTATTTACTTCAGTTTTTAACCTCTCAAGCGTCCGAAAGACACCATGTGTCCATAAGCGAAAAGTGCTGGTAGCGCCCGAAGGACACCATAGATAAATAAATATTTAGCAAGCTAAAGGACACCATGTGTCCGTATTGAGTCGACAGTCGAACTTCTTTTGTTTTTGATATTCAATCTGCGTGGTGATTGGTTGTTCAAATTTTTCCTCCTTCGCAAAGTTCAACTAATCATTCATTCATTCATGTGTGATACACCAACACCAATCAATTAAGAAATAAAGGTAAAAAGAACAAAATTTGAAAGTCAGTCGTGACGTTCATTCTTTTAGGCGCCATTTTCAATTTCTGTGCAAAAACAAAGTGTTTCGTGTGGAAGAAAAATATCCAAAGCTTTCAAACGATAAGTGTTTATTTTATAAATTATATATCAAATTACTAGGAATGGAATACAAAATCGTTTTATCATTTCAGTTGTATGGCCGGGCGGCCATTTTATGCCGGTTTCGATATAAATTATTTATTATGAAGTAACTACTTGTTATTATAGAATAAAATTATGCAAATCCGATAAACAATCTATCAAACTTTACGTTATTGTTTGTGTTTTGTGAAATGTGGCCTTGGATTTAGCACATTTTGTGAATAAAGTGTTAGTGTCGGAACAAAAAACAGAAAAAAAACGCAATGTTTTGAAAACAGAAAGTAATAATTCACTTACTATGTAAGTAATTACATTATTATTTATGAAACAAATAGGAAATTTAATCCCCTTTCGAATGATACATAACCTATTGGAAAATATTTCGTTTTTTCTACGCAAAACCAGAGAAATTTCATTTGTACTGGACATTACAGGACTTTGACTCCTCAAAGTATGGACGCTTGAAAGGTGCATGTGGTAATCTATATTGTTTTGTATATATTGGATTAGTTTTATTTTTTAATGTAATGGTATGTTCGCAAATATTAGTAGTTTCTAATTTGTTACCTGGTAAGAAAATATCAGAATATTTAGAACAAATGCTTTCAATAGATTCTTTCTCTTCGTTGTTTAAATGGTTAAGTTCTAATAAAGGTAACAAAGATTTAGCCCTATTGGAGCTACTTTTACATTGACCAAATTAAAAAATGTTATACTCTCTCAAAGGTTCCACATCTAAAGTAAAATTTTTTAATCTTATTTCCTCATCTCTAGTATTTAAAATCTTAATTGGAATGCATTTATTTTTCGGTTGAACAATAGTTCCTACCAAAAATACATCCTTTTCTAGCTCTCTCGCCCACACAAAGCAATCCTCTTCCACTTCCTTATTCAAATACACATAATGTATACTCACTTCGAGGTGCGAGTACTGACGAGTTGCTATAATCAGGTTTATCGAAAATCGGTAAAATACAATGCTTACCATCAATTTGCAGCGTCAGTAAACTATTTTCTAAATCTATTTTAGCCTTATATCTAGTCATAAAATCTAATCCTAATATTCCATCAATGGCGATAGGTAAATTCTTGCAACTATAAAACTTGCTTGTAAATTTATCATATTTAGAACTGTAAATGTCTAAAATAACATAACTCGAAGATTCGATTTTTCCGCTGATTCCATTTATTATTAAATAATTGTAAAATATTTCACTCGACTTAGGAATTTGTTCTTCCTTAATTACCGAAATACATGCACCGGTATCTACCAGTAGTATAATCTTCCTATTCTTAACATAAAAATTTACGAATTTAGTGTTACCTCTACAAGCAAAAACTAAGTTATTAAGTCCGAAAAAACTGGTTACTCTCTCTCTCTCATCAGCTGGGTATTCTACGTTATCAGCAGTTCGTACTGGCCTATCATTTTGTAACGCTAATATTCTATTGTTAAAATTACCTTTCTTGTTGTTGTATCCCCTTCTGTTGTTGTAGAACATGTTTTATCCTCTACTTCGCGGCGTATACTGGTATCTATTACCTTGATATCTATTAAAATTGTTATTATTATTTTGGAAATTAGTACCTCTGTTGTTGTAATTGTTGTGGTAATTTGTCTGGAACCCTCGACCTCTGGTTTGGAATCTAAAAGAACGATTATTGTATCTACCTCGACCTCTAGGAAAAGATGAAATTTTCATTACATCTGCCTGAGTAGATGACGATGGAGTGGATTCATCCTTGGCCGCTTGAATGGCTTCTTTTAGCGATGTGTAATTAAGTTAAGTATGATTATAGCTGCTGGACAGCTATAATCATACTTAACTTTTCATTTTTAAGTCCATCCATAAATTTTTTAATCACCATTTTTTCATTTATTGGTTTCGGAACTGTACTTTTAGTGACGTCACCCTCAGCCTGTGAAATATTCAAATCGGTTAATAGTTTTCAAGTTGAGATCCGTATTGTTCAATAGTCCTATAGCCCTGATTCAGAGACTGTATCTGATTATGTATTGCAGTGAAAGATTTTTTTGTCAATAACTTATTACAAAAATCTTGAATCATCAAGTCTACTGAAGTATAAGAATTGGATACGCGCAACTTAGCATTTTCTGATAGCCTGCCCTTGAGAACAAATTTAATTAAAAGTCGCTGGCCTTCACTACTAAGCATGTCTGCATATATTTCCACAGCATCAATCAATTTTTTCGTAGTATCTTCCCTATCATCTAAAAGAGGTATTAAGCTACAAGCAGTTTTCAAATCAAAATCCATCTTTTCTGATTTCATCTCTAAGCTGGGTGAAACACACAATTTCGCTATTTCTGCAAATAAAGAACAAATTTTGTCATATGTTTCAGTAATTAAAGATATTTCCGACTTATCCTTAATATTACTTAATGTAGAAAATATATGTTTACTATTATTTAAATATATCTTGGCTTCGTTCAACTTATTTAACGCAATAGAACCTTTATACCTACTTTGTCCTTTTTTAATCAAATATTTCCTTATTTCTGACAAATGCTCATAATCTTTTATTATTTTCTCAGCCATAATACCATTAATTTCATATAGAACTAAAGTTAATTTGCACTCGGTTCATATTTCATTCAATTGATTTTAATTTTATTCTAAAACAAAGCACAGTCATACAGTGTACTGATTACAAAATGCTGAATTACATCTCGACCAATCGCAGCGGTCGGAGTTCTTAGAATTAACACATAACAGCAACTATTTTAGATATTATAGAGAAACAAAATTAAACATGCTACCTAAATTTAACAATGTCACTATAATTGTCACGTAAAAAAAGGGTTTGACTCACTCTCGTAAAAACTAAATGGAAATGCACTTTTAGGAACTGCACTAATATAAAACACACCACGGTTTCACGCTGCTTGTCTGCTCACGCGCAGAGTCCAAAAACAGGCGTCGGCATGTGGATATACGGTGTAGGGGCACTCGGAGAAGTCAAGGATCGCTCACTTATGTCCAGGGTTCAGTACAGGGGTAGGCCGGTTACGTAGATATACAGTGTAGAGGCACTCGGAGAAAGTAAGGCAACGCAAATTTATACATCTTCTTCATTACGCGGTTCACGTCTGTTAGACAGTCTAGTGCGCATTCTTCTTAAAAATTCCCCATTAATTTTCTTTTCTACCCATTTCTTATATTTTTCTTTCAGCTTCAAAAATATGATAACACCCAGGACGATTGATGCCAAAATTAAAAATGTTGTGATCAATATATTGTTAATCTTTATATGATAATCCTTGTCTTCTATTTCCACAGTATTGGTTCCTCCAGTTTGGGCAATCGTCGTTTCATGTTCTTCATTTCTCGAATTACTACTCCCCATTTTGTTTTTTGGCATGAACACGCGCATACAGAGTCACAAAGTTAATAATTATATCTTATTCATTATTATTACGTAGTTGCATTCACTGCCGAGGCACACAGGAATGTGCAAATTCCGCACTTTTAGCCTGCACCCGGACATGCACGCTTGGCATGAGTCTCCATGAATTATGTTATTTATAATGGAATGAAAGAGCAACACGTTTGTTCAATTCGAGTGTTTATTTAATACTGCCTTACTTTCTAATACATCGAATATCACCTACAAGTACATAGGTTACTTCAGTAAATTTAAAATTAGAAAGGGCCGATAATGATCATTTTAGTAAGACTTATCCTTATCAACAATTGGTTGGATCACTGATGTATCTTTCAGTTCTCACAAGGCCAGATATTTCTTATAGTGTAAGCTTTCTGAGTCAATATAACAACACATGTTATAACAAAACACATTGGAAACATTTGAAAAGATTGTTAAGATATTTGCAAAAAACTAAACATTTTGGCTTAATATTCAAGAAAAATAGTACTGATTTATATGGTTTTGTTGATGCCGACTGGGCATCTTGTAACATTGATAGAAGGTCTTATACAGGCTATTGTTTTATATTGTCAGGTTGTGTGATAAGTTATGAGTCTCGAAAGCAGAGAACAGTTGCCCTGTCTAGTACTGAGACCGAGTGTATGGCGCTTGCAGAGGCTTGTAAAGAAGCAATTTATTTAAAAAATTTAATGTTAGAACTTGGTATGTATGGTAAAAATGAACCTTTAAGCTTGTACAGTGACAGTCAAAGTTCTTTAAAATTGGCTTCTAAGCCGATGTTCCACAAACGCACTAAGCATATTGATGTACGCCATCATTTTACTAGAGAATGTGTGGTCAATAATAAAATCAAGATTAGTTACGTACCAACCTCTTCTATGCCAGCAGATATATTTACTAAAGCACTTTGTGCAAATAAACATTACAAATTTATAGAGCTGATGGAAATAGGGGAAATAAATTAAAATAAGTATGTAGTTTATAAAATCGTTTTTATTGTTAAAATACTTATAACCATTTGTAAACTGAATTTTTAAAACTTGTACAATTATCGGGATACTTTGTTAAGAGAGGGTGTTATAAATAAATTGTAACTTAATAACAAAATATCATACTACTAAGGCCATCTATTGGTATATGAGTGTAAATCTGCCTACTCTGTTATAGATGACTATAAATAAAGGTTAGTCTGTTGCAAACCACCAAGCGAGTTTTATTATTTCATTAGTCCTCACGGGTGACAATGCATCTGCATGTTGATTCGTAATCAAGAATAGATGTAGATGTCTATGGGCCACAGCAACTTATCATCAGGTGGACTGTGTTTTCGTTTGTCACCCCGTCCTATAAAAAAAAATAATAAGAACACTCGATCAAGTCTCCTGCCAACAAAAACGACCAAATCAAACTCTGTTCGTCCGTTGGTTCCGGTGGCGCTACGAAGCCATAGACAGCTACACAAAGAGACACAGCATGTCACACTTTGTACACTACACTGTTTTCGTCAGGGGTTGAAAATTGTAGTGTCTTTCTGTAGTAATGGCTCAACCGATAGTAAAGAAATAATGAGCCTTATATTGATTGAGCTAAGGATGTTATTTGCATGCCATTAAAACATGAATAACCATTATAAAAAAATATCTGTCTGCCTGTCCGGGCTGATCTTCGGAACGGCTCAACCGCTCAACCGATAATAATGAAACTTTCCGAAAATATATAAAGCAATGTCGGGAATTACCTAGGCCATATTTCATCCAAAAAACTTGCAACTTTTAAACTAATGGAAAAATTGATAAAACAAACGGGTTGTTGATTACTTTAAATCTAAATAAGCCAGGCGAAGCCGGGGTCCGTCACTAGTTTACTATAAAATTACATTCATAGTACAATTGAAGCCCGATGCAAATATGGACTTAATAGGGATGACTGATGTCGCTAAAAATATTGATCTTCACTTCATTGAATACAGAACGTTGAAGTTCGGCAATATATTAATATTTACGAATTTTCACACACATTGTATAAATGAATAGAACACTTTAAATTCATTGTATTTTTTATGAATTATATTCATTTAGTTAGGTACTAATAAGTCGTACATATGAAATTGGCGTTTTGTAAGGGAGGAATATAAAGTCTTTTATTTTGTAAAATATATTTAATTAATCAAAGTATGCACCGTTATTATCTATGCACTTTTGCCATCACATACTCGTAGGTAGTTCATTGATCCCTTTACTAAAAAACACAATAATCTCTTTGAAGGCGGTTTGGATTGCCGCTTCGGAGTTGAATTTTTTTTCCTCATAAGAAGTTGTCTAAATTCCGGAAAAATGGTAATCTGTTGGAGCAAGGTCCGGGGAGTACGGTGGATGTCGCAGACATTCCAGTTGTAGCTCTTCCAACTTAGTGGTTGTTTGTTGTTCAGTGTGTGGTCTTGCGTTGTCGTGATGCAGCAGTGGCCTAGAGCGATTGACCAAACTCTTGTTGTTTAGCAGCTAGTTCTTCCTTCATGATTTGCAGTTGCTGACAATAGATATATGCCGTCATCGTTTGGCCAGATTTTAGAAAGATGTAGTGAACGACACCGGCGCTATTTCACCAAACACTCACAAGTAACTTTTTCTGAATCGATTTTCGTTCAGGGTAGGATTTGGCTGGGTCTCCAGGGTTAAGCCATTGCGACGAGCGCTTCCGATTATCGTACGATATCCACTTTTCATCACAAGTAATGATTCGATTTAAAATCCTTTAATTTTTTTGTCGGTTGAGCAAAGTAACGCAGTAGTCGACGCGTGTTTGCAAGTTCGATTCACTCAATTCATGAGGTACCCATCGTTCAAGTTTTTTTTAACTTTCCCGATATCCTTCAATAGCCTGCAGCTATCTCTGATCCGCTTCCAAAATAGCCCTTAATTCTTCATTTTCCACTTTGGTCTCCGGCCGTCCACGGGATTGGTTCTGAAGGTCGAAATTTTCAGAACGAAAACGTTGAAACCAAAAACATACCATGCTTTCTTTTGCGACACTAGCGATGTACACATCATTAATCCTTCGAGCTGTTTCTGCAGCACTGGTGCCACGGTAGAACTCGTACTCGTAAATATGCCGATATTTCATGTTTTCCATTGTACGGTAATAAGCGACGCCAAAGAAAAAAATAATGAGGAAAAACAAATGAATGACTGTTTTCAAAACTCAAATGTACCAGCTAAATGAATTTATAAATTTGAATTTGGAATTCTTAACCAAAGAGGAGATATTTTAGATCAAAGTGGTCAGTACGACAAAACGCTAATTTCGTATGTAAGGACCCAATATATGCAATGTAACCAGAGTTTGGGAATTCTCGACAATTTACTATCAAAGACACGAGACAGTTTACTATCAAAGTCCCGGGAATTTCCGGGTCTTCGACTTTTAAGATAATTTTTTTTAAGAGGGTTGAGCCATTTTTAAGGATTTTAATTGGTTAATGTCTTTTAAAAATCAACATTTATTAAACAGAAAGTTAAATCTTAATAACTTAAAAGTTAATTTCAGTCTTAATAGTTGCTTTGTTTATTTCTTTTAATCAAACACAGATTCACTTTTAAGCAGTCAAAACTTATAGTTAAAAATGAACTTAGTTAAAAATCATAGTAATTCTTAATAACTTTACTATTATCTAGTAACTCTAGTATCTAATCATTGGTCATAATCACAATATTGTTAATTCTCCTTATCACAGATTTGTTTCATACCTATTTAATAATTTTAATAAAGATTATAAAACACTTACTTATAAATCAGACTTTCAAATAAGTAACTAACACATTAATTAGACTTCCTTGCTTATTTAATAAAATAGGCTTTTAAAAAAATCAAAGCGTCAACAGCTTTCTCCGACAATCTGTTTCTGATTTTTGTAATAATGCCACCGGACAAGGAGAACACACACTCGTTTTCTACAGATGTCAGTTTAATTGTGTTTAAGGCTTTATACAGTAGTTCCAAACTTCTTGTGCTTTTTCCGGTTGTTAAATTAAAAAAAGGAATTGTTGTAAAATAAAAAAAAGCTGTTCAAAAATCGGTTAAATTCAAATTTTGAACAACTGAAACTGCTTTTTTAATTTAACTAACAGATGGCGTTAGGCTCCTTTAATTATTTGAAAATAAAAATGATAACATAACAAATTCGACAATCATGTCTCGTTTCGAGTCGCGACCCGAAAGTCCTGGGACTTGAGACAACTAAAATTACAAAAAGTCCCGGGACCCAAACCCTAAATGTAACCTTATTCAATTAAAGTTGGATATATTATCGTATCCTCCTTTTCATCAGACTAACAGCCCACTGTTGGACTGGAGTGATGAGCCTCTAGCATTGTAGGAAGGATTTGCTCCAACCACCTTTAATTTGGCAGGTCAGTTGCCAATGGTTCCAGATGTCACACACCTTTAACACTGTTCCCCGTCACCAGTCTGGGTATTTTATCTGTCGTATAATAAATCATGTCACCATTTAAAAGAATATTATTTTATTCAATATAGATTATAAATCGTACACATTCTTTGATAGTTAAGTTAGTTTTTAGTTATGTAGTTTAAAGATAGCTTATAACCATAGTAAGTAATACGAGTGGCGTATAAAGTAAGCACACGTGTTGTTACTTTAGCAGTTTATTGCACGTACTGAGTTTTATGAGAAAATGGTGCATTATAGGTTTTTATGTCATTCGCGGCGCGGCGGTTCGAACCGCGTTAGCATAAAATAAATATATGGTATTTGAACCGTACACTTATCGAAAATCATTTTATATTTTTACCTTTCGTTCAGACTTTAACTTACTGTGTTAATACAATTATCGCAACATGGACGTTACGGGTCTAAATACCTTAATTTCACCATTTTCTGATATGTTTATTCTAATGTTTATCTGATGAATTTACGACGCCCTAAAAACGATAAGATTTTTAAACTCCTTTATTTTGTCAGTTATAGACCAAAATTATTATCAAAATGAATGCTCTTGAATTTCAGTGTTCTGTCTGGGCTTTTTGGTGAGTCTTCTGATGGTTCACCTCTACCAAGAAAGAAATTTTCACATGCATATGGTAAAGGACGACGCAGTATAAGAAAGGTTTGTTTATTATGCATCTGTTGTTTTAAAATACAGTAATTGTTATTTTTTTAATTCTTGATGATTTATTTAATATTGCTTTCTTAAATTTACGCGAACACTACACATTAAATAATAATAATAATAACGGAGCGCATAGATGATCTCAAGCAGAGCAACGCTTCTTGGGGAAAGCGGATTCGGCAATATACCGAGAGGTCAACACGGTTCAACCGTCGAATCGTCTCTTCCAGAGTGATCAGGGGAGGATCTATAAATCATTAGAAGCGAACAATGGTAGGTGGAACGGGCCCAGCACCGAATCAGGCCGACACTGTCGCATTCTAGCGCGGCCTGTGGTCAGGGCCCGTAAACCACAGCGAGGGCCCTTGGACGGAAGTTGTGGCGAGTTAGTGTGCGGGTATTATGCCCACGGACCCCGTCATCATAACGCCGGATGACGTAGCTGATGCGGTCCGTAGGACCCTGAACTGGAAAAGTTCGGGGCTTGACGGGCAGCATCACTACTGGTTGAAGGGGTTCGTGGTGTGTCACGCTGTGCTCGCCCGACATTTTCAAGAGGCTCTTAACCAGAAGTCGCTCCCGAGCCTCTTCACTTCTGAGATCACTCATTTGGTTCCTAAAGATCAGGGTGCCACAGACCCGAGCAAATACCGCCCCATCACGTGTCTACCGACCGTATACAAGATACTAACATCCATTTTGAGCGCGAGAATCACTCGTCACCTGGGCTCAAATGAGGTGATGTCGCACGCTCAAAATGGATGTCGGAGTTCTGGTCGTGGGACCAAGGAACCACTCCTCATTGACGCGGTCATTGGCAAAAAAACGCAACCGTCGGAACTTCTCCGCCGCCTGGATAGACTATAGAAAGGCATTCGACTCGAAACATGGCTAAAGAGGGTTCTCGAGCTATACAAGATTGACTGTGCAGTTAGAGACTTCCTCGGGGCGGATGAAGGCTACGGAAAGTCGCATAAGGATAAGAAGGGGTATCTTCTAGGGCGACTGTCTGAGTCCAATTTGGTTCTGCCTCTCTTTGAACCCTCTCAACACTTTACTGGAGGGCTCCGGGAGGGGATTCCAGCTTCAGAAAGGAGGTACAAAAGCGACCCACCTTTTGTGTATTCATCCTCAAGTTATTCGCCTACAGTCGCCTCCATCTTGTGGATTTGCTAAATATCACTTGTGAATTTAGCAATTCTAAGTATTTACAACTTGCTGGCAGCCGTTCTCGAATATGAACTATGATAATGAATGATGAAGGGGCCGGGACATCATCACAGACAGGACTATTCTTGCGAATAAGCCTGATATAGTGCTGATGGACCGGGCATAGTCAAGGACATTTTTGGTCGACATTAGCATTCCATATGACGAGAACCTAGTGAAAGCCGAATAAGATAAGAAAACAAAATATCTGGACCTGGCTCACGAGGTGATCGACATGTGAGGTGGTCTGCCGACCGAAATTATTCCTGTAGTCGTCTCTGCGAATGGGTTAATCCTGGTCAGCCTCTCGGGTCATCTGAGGCGACTGGGACTCCGTGACGGACCGCTCCGGGCTCAAATGCAGAAGCCGGTACTCCTCGATACTGCCCGCAATTCTACAGAATTCCGAAACGGAATCTTGAAACGGAATTTCGAAACGGAATCTCGAAACGGAATTCAGAAACGGAATCTCGAAACGGAATTCAGAAACGGAATCTCGAAACGGAATCTCGAAACGGAATTCAGAAACGGAATCTCGAAACGGAATTCCGTATGTATGTGGCGGGCCTAAAACTTTTACCGAACCGAATATTCGGTCGAACATTATTTGGCTGGATGGATCACCTCGGTACCCAACAATTTATATCGAAACTCGCTACCGTAAACCGCGTGGGATTAGCGTCGGCCCTGCCCCTAGCTCCCCGGCCACATCTGATATGTTATTGCATCATCTAGTACTGAGCTCATTGCCGACACATGCTTATGATTTGATTATTTTTGTGAGAAAAAAAAAGTATTTCGTTGTGTTATTCTTAGTAAAAATTATGATATGATAAAAATGAGTTTCAGGAGATAAATTTTGAAGCCACTTTAAAAATCAAAATTAAGAATAATAAATATTTTTTAGATTAAGTATTGAAGTAAGTAGGTATCACATTAGTATTCGTTAATCAATGTTAGGGAGAGGGGGATTTCTACCACAAGCTTTTATTTACTTAAAAGAAATCCTCAATCATAACACTGCTATGTAAAATCTCTAAGAATAAATTATTTGATTTGATGTGACATATCCAAGACGTATAAGTTTATTTTTATGATATTTTATTAACTTTTTGAAGCTTACATTGACTGCGATTCCTTAATGTCTTTAGGAAGTTTATTATATAATTATGCCCCTACAAATATTAGGTTACTTTTTTCTTTTACCATAACTAGTTTTTGGTGCACGTAGAATGAGATCATTTGCGTTACTTAGTTGAATTTTTTGAATTTGTCTCTTTTAGTGAAACTTAAATAAGTGTGGACATCTTTATTTATTATTTTATGAATCGGAATACATGTATGATAAACGTACGATGAATTTATATTTAACAGTTTAGTATCATTATATATTTTATAAGTTGGTGTGAGATAGTTTTATTTGAATAGAAAATTTATAATTTTATTTTGAACTCTTTGTTTTGGGTTTAAGTTATCCTTTGCGGCTGAGCCCCAAATTTCTATCAGATAATAGATGTGAGGTTTGACTAGAGAATTGTAAATATGATAGTATTTTATGCGGTAAACAGTTTTAACTTATAAGAATGTACATAATGTTAATTAATGACAATGAGTATTATAATATCCAAAATTATTTTATTCTCAATTTCTTTACAACCCCTAGCATGTACATCGTCTGGATAAATACCTACGCGGACGGCGGCATCGCCTGACATCAAAGGCGTCACAACTGTTAATCTTTAAATTGTGGTATAGTGTACCTACGCAAAGGGAATCTTATAGTGAGAAAGTGATCTTTGGGTGTGGGGTAGTACGGAGAGCGGTAAAGACTTCTGGCCACACACCTAAGGTCACTGACGCGAGGACAAGCCTTAAGTCAAGAAACCATATAAAATATATACTATATTTAACATACGATGTTACCTAAACACAGTATATCAAAAGATCAAATACATATTGAGACTTATTTTTTTTAAATTTATTTTAAGGTTAGGGACAAAAAATATTTGGATTTAGATACTATCGTGCTAGCGAACACGGAAGAGTTTGAGCGCAGACGTCGACTCATCAGACGCCAAACAAGACTGGTAAGATTTCATTTCTTTGTATGATCTATATATCTTATCTATACACTTATTATGTATTGTTACGAGCTTGAGGTTCGTGACAATAAAAACTGCCGATTGAATTACCAAAATTTACACTTTTAATTTTCTTTACACCAATTAAAACTTAAAACACTAATGATTAATCACACTGATTCACTTTATTTCGCTCCGAAGCTTCGCTTGTCTCGCCAAATTCAATACTGCCTCGATTGCGTCTTGCAGCGCCTTAATATAGGGCTCTTCCACGAAAACATCCAGAATATTCCAGAATATTCAAGTAAATACGCGCGCCAACCGACCAGGTGAAGAAAGTTCGAGTGTGGGGCTTCCAAAAGGCTTAATTATTCTGTTCGATACTAGATGGCGCTAGCGCCGTGTACAAGACGTCAACTTAGGTATATTACAGTGATTTACTATTATATTTAGTAGTTTGACTCGACCAGATACAAACCACGGCGACACAGGTTCCTTCAAGCTGCCAAACTTTACCGTCGCACATCGCGACAAAACTTACGATACCAGCTACACCATCTGGTTGCTTAGCGGTTCACCACGGTGTGATTTATATGGTTTTTTTTCTTGCACAAATTCTTTGTGGAAACATCTACTACCAGTAATTTTTCCAGATCGATACGATCAATGGTCCTGCAAGAAATGAGCTTACTCCTTTTTTAAACGCCCCGGCAACGCAACTGCAATTCCCCTGTTGTTGCAGTTGTTCATGGGCGTCGGTCGATACTAACCGTAGATGAGGCGCATTCTCGTTTGGCCGCTCTTCTATTAAAAAAACTGTTGCATAATGTTGCTGTTGTGGCTGCACTGTTGTCGCGCCACAAGTAAAATGCACCAAAGCCTAAATCTTACTGTCAAAGTTCCGAAATATTGCGGTATATACAGGGTTATTTTGCAATAACCGGCCAAGTTTGCAGAGAAGGTTCAGCACAAGTAATATAGGCAAATAGTGAAGAAAAATTATATAAATAAAATCTCAAACATTCTGTCCTATTTATTTTTTATTCAAAGTGCGTGGTTCTTTGAGTATTAAGCCAATCGGAGAGGCAATGCGCGTTAATTCCGAAACAAAAAAGTCTATCAATGTCAGGGGGACGCAAGAAAAACACTCTACAGTATACTTCACTACAAATGCAAAACTGAATCGCGTCACTATACACGTACACTACACTACATTTGTGTTTGTATTCATTGCATTTACGCATACATACATTGTACACGTGTCAATACACTGGTGCCGCTGTCTACATGCGTAAGCAACGTAAGGCGAGGACTAAGTCGATATTATTTAAACAAATCATCATAGTCTGCATAAGTTCAGTGTTGGTAAAAGTGACTTTTAGTATTTTTTCCTACCTACAGCCCTTCACAAGCCTGCTGCTGAACATAGGCCTCCCCCAAGGGGGTGCCACAAAGCACGGTTCTGATCCTCCTGCATCCCATCAACTTCCTGCATGTCTTACCAGATCGACACTCCATCTATTGGGCGGTAGCCCTGCATTCCACCCACCAGTACGAGGCTGTCACTCGAGAACCTTTTCGCCCCCAGTGGTTGTCGATTCTTTGAACTTTCACATTGTTAATCAGTTGTACACGTTTCAGAGGGAACTACTTGGTGAGGATGGGCTAAATGTTCTAGTCATAAACGATGAAGTGGTTCTGGAATACGATTTTGAGGGACTTTGCCCCGTTGTTACCGTTCATCCATTCTTTACAAAGGTCATGAAAGTGCATCAGGTATGTAATAGTATTTTATAAGTTCTTCTAAATTATGTATTAAAAAATCGTGCATTTTCATCCCTTATCCTACCTTTAACATGTCAATTTACTGTTACATAATGCAATTAGACTTTCTTGAGTTTTAAATGTAAAATAATAAACTAAATTCGTCTACCTGCTGGGCGATTGCCACTTCTTATACCTGAGTGGGTTTTAAGGACAGGAAAGGACCGCAGCGCTGCTTCAATGCGTGTAAACGAACGTTATATTATGGTCCCGATAAATTTCAAAACATGCCGGTTTCACCTTAGTTTCCTTCAATCTCCAACATATCCACCACTAAAATAACGGTAAACAACTCCAACTAAAACTATAAAAATTTTTAGTTGTACGACGATAGTTCTACGACCCTTTTAATTTAACGTTCGCAGTACGAAGGTGTGAAGTTCATGTGGGACGCTTGCTTCGAGAGCCTGGCGGTGGTAGAGGCGGGCCACCCCGGCGGCGGCTGCATACTCGCGCATTGCATTGGGCTCGGCAAGACTTTGCAAGTGTTGGCGTTGCTACACACGGTAAGTATATTAACACGACCGCATGATTTCACAGTGTGACAAAACCTATCTATCCAGGGTTTAAATAAAAAATGATGGACTCAGTAAATAGCATGTTATTTATTTTACTTTTTACAGAATAGATATCAATATAAATTTTCCAAACGACCTCATAAAAGGCGGAGGTGCTCAATTCGACTGCACGTTTTTAAGTGTGTTGTTACCTCAGAATTTTTTCCAGGAAAACCGATTTTGGAGAAAAAGCTGGTGTTTCTTATGTGGTCACATATAAATTTGATTAAGATCTGACCTGTAGTTTTTGAGTTATCCTTGATAGTGTGTTTTTAATTGACTTCGACCACATTGATGATGTTCTCATTTTATTTTTATTTTTTTAATTTATTAATGAATTGATAATTCCTAATAAAGTGATGTTACCTAATTCAAAACTCGCCAAACTTGTACGATTGATGGCGAGAGGCGCCTTTTTAGATAGCAATGAACTTAATTGTAAACCTTATGTACTCCTAATATTGTGCATAGTAATACACAATTATATAATATAGTAATATAGAAACCTATGACATCTTTTTATGTATGTAACTTTAATTATGTACATTTAATACCTAATACTTATATTGAAGACGGTTGTACAAAATTTTTAATGTTACACGCCATAATTAATGCCTGGTACATGGCACTAGCGCTATCTAGTAACGAGTGGCAGAACTAATCCTTATAGAGAATTCCATACTAGAACTTTCTACAGTTAGTCAGTCGAGACCGGTATGTACTCGAACATTCTAGATGTTTTAGTAGAAGAGGCCCTATCCTATATAAGGCCGGTGAGGACCGCGACCGACGCAGTTTTGAATTGGTATACAAGCGAATACTTCGAAGTGAAGAAACTGCGAATTGTGTTTTATTATTAGTGTGCTTTAAGTTGAAATTGGTGTTCGGTAATTAAAGTGTCAATTTTGGCAATTCAATCTGCAGCTTTTATTGTCACGAATCTCAAGCTCGTAACATTAATTTTACCACTAGTTTAAATACTGAATCTAAATTGGTTTTAAAAATACTGATTCGTCAAAGTTTCTATATCTTTTTCTTCTAGTTAAAATTTCTATCTATGTAAATATTGTTTTTATATGTTTTAGTGCGATCACATTGTGATATTGTAGAATTTTAGTAATTGATTTGAACTGGTTAATCAACTCATTATTATATTATGTATGTTGTATTGTGATATGTGCGTTTATATTGTTAACTGTATAAAGTTTTGACAGAATAGAAAAGCGGTGTAGTTTTACTGCTACCTTATACTAATCCAAAGCCTTTTTGTTGTTCCACTTAGGACGGTATTCAGTGACAATATCTAGTTAAAACTGCAAAATTTAAGTCTATATCTAGTCAAGATCTATCCAGATTTCAGTATAATTACCAAAAATGTTTGAAGTTTTAACCTAGGCTTTATTTTATAGAACTTATGTTATTTACCAGTAGTGTTATTCGGAAGTCGTAATCGAATATAAGTACGTAATGCCGTATTCATATAAGCATGTCTTATAATGTAATACGTGCAATGCACACACACATGAAATTGCCTATGAAATGGGGTTTTAAGATTTTGTTGATCTAAATCTAATGTAATACACATTAATTGTTGCTTGGTTAATTGTCTAGTCAGACATCAGGCAGGCTGCATAAAATCATAGTTCCGATTTTATTTCTTGAGGTGCTAGAGATGATTAGCTGGTGCCTCAGTGTTTGCTGATAGCTATAATAATATCTATTGATTGATCACGGTGGACACCGGTATCCATTCCAGAAAAAATCCAACGCTTATTTTAACTATTCAATTTGGGGGCACAGCAGTGCCCCTGCCAAGTGGAGCAAAAGTGCGGCACGGCTGTACCATCCTTTTCTCCAAGGAGTTTAGGCCATTTCGACCCCCCTAACTTCGTTATGAATAAAACTAATATTACAAATCTTTTATGTTTTAAATAAATATATTGACTTGGCATTATTTAATTATTATTATTATTATCACTATAAGATGTTAGGTTAGCTAATAACGTAATTACATAAGACATGTGGCGGCGCTGTCGTCGCGCCACAAGCGAAGCACACCGAAGCCTAAATCACGCTATCAAAATTCCGAATCATATACGGTATATATAGAACATCTCCGAACTATCACACGGAGTATTGGCCGCTCCCCGGGCAGAACGCCTTGCCCAGCGAAGATCTCCCCTTTTCCTTCCATGGCCAAAGTCGTGACCACCCGACGTGATCTGAACACGCAACCAACAACCTTCGGAAACTTCAAGCTTCATCATCGTCATAGAATATCCCACCCATTCGCTCCCGAGCAGATATCGTCTGCAGTCTTCATATCCTGCACGCCAGCTAGCTTCACAAGGTTCATCGCAGCACTGGAATAATAATGCTTCCTGTTCTTTCAAGCTACTCTCTGCGCTATACAGTGTTCGGCACGGCTCTGACCCTCACTGCTCGCCTCTGCTTCACGGCACTCTCGCAGATTACTTGCCTTCTTCTCGGCTCACAGCAGACTACAAGGCAATCCACTGGCACTTGCACATTCGCCGACAACGAGGCTGCACTATCGACCTCCGGTCTGAGCAGGGGGGTGATGTGGCGGCGCTGTCGTCGCGTCACAAGCGAAGCACATCAAAGCCTAAATCACGCTATAAAAATTCCGAATCATAAACAGTATATATAGAACATCTCCGAACTAACACGGAGTGTTGGCCGCTCCCCGGGCAGAACACCTTGCCCGGCGGGAGATCTCCCCTTTTCCTTCCACGGCCTCAGGCATAAGGATCCTTAAGTAGGGACTAAATAAATTAACTGGTTTGGTATTACATGGATCTTACAACTTTTTACGATCTATTTCTATTTCTATTTCTATTTCTTCAACAAAATAGGGTCTGTGTACTTTTGGCTCGAACACGGACCAACATATACAGAGGGATAAAATGAATAACATTTTGGTTAATACATTAAATAATTTAATATATTCGTACATAAAAAAAAACAATTTACGAAAACTTAATTGATCCGTTTTTATATCGCATTAGGTATTGACACACCCACGCGTCGGCATGCAACGAGTGTTGGTGTGCTGCCCGCCGTCCACCGTCCTTACCTGGATCGATGAGATTCACAAGTGGATCGGACCTGTAACAAACAAGCTCAAGGTAAGGAACAGATCAGTAAGCTATTTCTATTTGTTATGTTGAAAGTTACACTATAAATAGATATTTAACGTACTTATCCGTTACTGTTATGGCCTTTCAAAAGTCCACTGTTGCCAAAGTTGCCACTCTTAACAGGCGGGTTGGCAACCGCAGTTTTTTTTAGTTTTCTGAGGATGACGCTGCTGCCCTTCTCTTAGTTTGTTTCCCTCTGTCGCCTCTTACGACATCCACGAGGCGATATGGGCTAGTGGATATCCTAACACCGCCTCTAACTTAACTAACTAAACAATCTGCTCATATTTTTTTTAAATTAAATTTATATATTCTAGATACAGAATTACGATAACATTCACCTTTTTGACTGTATCTCTCTCGTGTCTGTTGTACGTAATTGTACAAAAATGAAAATTCGATTAATTTTCTTAGTGAGTTCAGACGTGAGACAAAGGCATTGATGAATGCTGTAGTCCGTTTTGATTAAGTCGCATTTGTGTTTGTATGTCGCGTTTTGATTAGCTCGATGTGTGAAATGAGCTGTCAGGAAGGCTGCAAGTGATAATAGACGGCGATCTGTGAAAAACTATGAAACAGAATACCGATATGGAGAAGAAGGATGGTGTATTAATGAAAGAAAGACGGAATATCTCGTGTGACAAAATGTACTTGTCAAGCTTTAATGTTACGAAACGAAATAAAAATTATTACGAATACATGTGAAGTCCGCCAGCACACATTAGAGTAGCGCGGCGGATATTTCCTTGCCGAAAAACCATCTCGAAGATGAGAGGAGGTCCGTGCCCAGATGTGGGACGTATATATATGTAGGTTTAGTTTAAGTTGGGCAAAAGTCGACGACCAATAGACAGGCTCTGATGTGATGCCAGAAATCGTCTTACACTTTACACTATTTAAATAATTAAAATTAAATCAAAATTTTCTTTTAATTCACGCAATTTGAAGAGGAGAATGCAGGTAATTTCCCCAGCCTAGCCATTGATACTAGACACCCGATAAAACATTTTGAACTCTATTGCATTGTATGTGTAGTGTAGTGTGCTTAAAATAATTAGGAGATGTTTATTTCATTAATTTGTTATGAAATAGAAATGTTCAATTAATTGGATCAATAAATCCATATTAATTGTGTGTGTGTTTTTTTAAATTTTGATCGTTAACTGATGATAGATGTAGATGTCTATCAGCCACAACTACTTCAGGTGGACTGTATGCTATTTTGTCATCCTTATTGTATAAAAAAATATCTATCTGGACTGTATGGTGAAGGCGTTAAAAGTTCCATCATATCGTTTTTCCCGTGTGTGGAATATCTTGTGATCGGCGATGGATATACAATCATCTTGTACTTAGACTAGACGTACACATGAATGCACAAATTCTGTCCTTGTCTGTCGTATAAGTTGACTGAAAATATGGGGGTTTCATGGTCTGATATGTGGTGGTGCAGAATATATTCGACGACAGGAAGCGGCATCAAAGATGCATGATGTCTAATACTGCCATCGCCAATGCAAGCGTGACGATTACGGAAAATCTTCCCTGCTGTTTATGATGATGTTAGATGTGGGTGGTATGCGCGAAGTCTTAACATTATCGACTGATCTCAGGGTTTAATGTAATTAAAATGAATATTTGAATACCTAGTATATTTATTTACGTAATCTTGTTTTGCATAGTATAATACATTTTGCTGGTCTTAAAAAATATGTCCAGTAAGCTTTAAATTTTTTTACAAATTTAAATAATAGGTCTTTACCTATGAAATTGTAGTTCTGTAGTACTGACCATTCTAAATCAAAATGATTTTTGTTTGGCTAAGAATTCTGATTTCAAATTAATTTTATTTTCAAAACATGGAATCCTTTTTTATACTAGTCATTTGCTTATTGATTAACGTTATGTTTTCACCACAAAATCATTCAAATCTCAAAATCGAGTAATTATAGAATATGAGTACCGTTGTGGCAGCAACCCGGTTCAAGCGGCACGCAATATCAGCGACGTAAGCATCACCTTCGATGTTAGCATCAAACAAATTGCTGCAGATGTGTACTGTGAAGAACTGAACGCAATAATGGAGAAGCTCGTACGTCTCCAACCAGCTTTGGTCAATCGCTCGTTTGCGTTACTCCTGCACGACAACGCGTGACCTCATACTGCACGACAGACGGTCCCCAAATTACAAGAACTAGGGTTGGAAGTGCTACTGGGTTGGCAAAGATGCATCGATTGCGTGGGTGATTGATTATATTTTGATTTATAGAATTGAAAAAATATTGAAAAAAAAAACTTCGTTAACTTAATTTTTCAGAAACGGCAATTTCATAGGTAAAGGCCTAATATTTCTGAACTATCTTTTGAATAACGTTAGTACACAATGTAATAAACATTTTATTATGATAGGTATTTGAGTTATCGAAGCGAAAGAAGAATTACGAGAGTGCATATCAACTAGAAGACTGGTATAATGAAGGCGGCATATTTATTATCGGTTACGAGTTATTCTGTAATTTGTCAACTTTGGATCCTGTATTGGAGGGAATTTGCCCAACAATAGTAAACAAAATTCGGTTGGCACTGCTGGACCCAGGTCCGGACATCATAGTTTGTGACGAAGGCCAACTCCTAAAGGACGACAGTTCGGAACTCGCGGTCGCAATGAACAGAGTTGCGACCAAACGACGCATAGTCCTCACCGGCACCCAAATACAGAATAATCCCAAAGGATATTATTGTATGGTGAATTTCATCAAACCGTATCTGCTCGGAAGCTACTCGGAATATACCTCCAGGTAATGAAAATTTGTTTTTCTTATTTTATATTTTTTTGGTGTTTATTCAATACCTTGTCAAAACAAGATATTGTTCTGTATATCAACATATTATATTTTTAATTTTGATTCTTACTTGAGGACAGATCTATCCATCTTTTACAAAAATAATTATTATGTAACATTAATACCAAACACACGAACACACATACGCACACAAGCATACGCGTACAATACTGAGCCTGATGGTCAAGGCAATTGATTGACATACCGAGACATCAAACTCCCTATTCATATTATTATAAACAAAGCTAATACTTTTCCTTTCTAAAACCTAAATTGTGAGAGTTAATAAAAATATGTTATTATATCAGTTTAGACATTACCAAACATACTAAAACGTTTTTAACCAAAGACCCGCACACATTGCGTTTACGCTGCATAAATATTTTCCAGGATATTTTTTACGTGGTAGAGCCAGGCTGCAATTATATTAGTAGTTATAGCACGAATGGGTCGGCTCGACCGGGGAAGGACCACGCTCTCACAGAATACCAGCGTCAAATAGTAGCTTAATGCTGCTGTGTTTCGTATGGTGAGTGTAGAGAACCGGAGACCCTTTTTACTGGAAACGAGGCATTTCCTCTAAGTCCTCACGGATGACAACGCATCTGCATTTTTATTCGTAATCGAGGATAAAATTAGATGTCTATAGGCCACAGCAACCACTTACCATCAGGTGGACTGTGTGCTCGTTTGTCATCTTATCCTATAAAAAAAAATGAATTTGTTGAAATTCGGCGCGGTACTTTTGAGGTTTCCTTTCCTCTAAAGCAAATAAGTAAACCCTTACAGGATCACTTTGTTTTATGTCCATCCATCCGACCGTGCGTCCGTCCGCCTTTCTGTCAAGTCCCTATTTCTCAGGACTGGTTACAGTTATAACTTGGAAATTAATATCAAATAACACGATCTAACAATCGCTTGGATGTGTAAATATTCGAAGAAAGAGAAAAAAGTATTATTTCTATTAAATTATCTTAAAACAAATCCATTGTCAACCCGTGCCGCACGCCGCAGCGAGGCAACGAGAACGACGCCGTGCAGTGCGGAGTACGCGCTCTCCACTGCATCGCGCTTGCCCTTCGCCGCTGACGCATACTCGACGGAACAGGGGACCATTCTAGACGTTTCCCATACGATTATGTGTCTAGCACCGCATGCCGCACACCGCAGCGTTGTGCGTTACGACCAAGAGACCAAAGCTTTAGGCATTGCTAAGGCTTAATGTCATACTTGGTGACTTCGGGGACCTTGGATTCGTATGCCAATGTCTTTTATGACCTTCTGTTTGGCATCCCACTTCTGACACCAATTTGTTAGGAGGCCGATCCCGATTGACTTTAAAAAAAACTGAGTAATCCTAAAAGTTTATTAGTAAAGTTCACACACCAATTTGATATAGTCAACTATATCAGTGGCTTTGTTTGTTTGAAGTTGGCTGCAGGTGTTCAAGGATTACAATAGCCTCTTTGCATCACCATTAGTTATAAAATATGCCACATCAGATAATTATCTTTATCACTCTATTATGGTTTTAATGTTTTGATAGATTCGAGATTCCAATTATGAACGGTCAACACCGCGATTCAAGAGAGAAAGATATTAAATTAATGAAAGCGAGGACGCATGTCTTACAAAAGCTGTTAGAAGGTTGCCTTCAGCGTCAAGAGGCGTCGGTACTATATCCTTACCTCCCCATGAAACACGAACACACGTACTTCATACCGTTGACGAAATGTCAACGCGATCTATACAAGCATTATTTAACGCATTACTCAAAGTTTGGCAAGCAGCATACAATGAGAGATTTGCACATACTGCAGAAGATATGGACTCACCCGCAAGTGCTGCATAATTTCCACATGAAATCGTGGAAAGATATTAGGAAATTTAAAGGTAAGAATGTGCTTGTTGCTGATATTTAACACATTTAAAAATTAGCGAGAGCCATAATTATTTGTTTTTTCTTATTAAACCTTACATTGAGTAAGAAAAAAAATAAAAGAGTGAAGTGAAAATAGATGGTAAGAATTGTTTTTCTTCCTACCAAAATTATTTAAGTGATTGTTAAAATTTTTGTTGGTTGATTTCACTGTCTATGAATAAGTCAATAAACGTGTCATGCAAGTATAATTTGTTAAGCGACAGTAGCCTAATGGCTTTTATTTTGCTTAGATTTGTATGTTGGAAATCACCTCAACGGCTAAGAGTTTTTTTTGTTTTTTTTTTTTATAGGAGAGGTGGCAAACGAGCATACGGCCTACCTGATGGTAAGTGATTCACGTCGCCCATAAACAGCTGTAACACCAGGGGGATTGCAGATGCGTTGCCGGCCTTTTAAAAAGGAATAGGCTCTTTTCTTGAAGGTCCCTAAGTCGTATCGGTCCGAAAAAATGTCTGGTTAAAAACGATTTAAAAACTTCTTTTAAATCGCTTAGTGGTGGATCGCCAGTCATCCAGATGGTATGGATGGTATCGCGAGTTTTGTCGCGATGTGCGGTGGTGAAACTGTGCGGTTGGAATTAGTCCGAACAATTCCTCAGAGCACTCCCCGTGGTAGATGCGATTAAATACGCATAGAGATGCAACATCTCTTCGCAATGCCAGTGAGTCAAGCCGATCGGAAAGAGCTCGGTCGCCGACGATTCGAACTGCTCTGCTCTGCTCTGGGTGCGATCAAATGGAAGGAGCTGGCACTGGGGAGCCCCGGCCCAGAGATGGGAGCAGTATTCCATGTGCGGCCGAACCTGTGCCTTGTAAAGTTGCAGATGGAGAGCCGGCATGTAATACTGTCCCACTCTGCTAAGCACGCCAAGCTTTTTAGAAGCCAATTTGGCCTTCTCTTCCAAGTGATCACGAAACTGCACACCACTCGATATGTCGACGCCGAGAATTCCGATACTGGATGAGGCAACAAGGGGAGTGCATTGAAACTGAGGAGATACGACAAAGGGGTTCTTTTTAGCGGTAAACGCGCAAAATTGTGTCTTCTGGGGATTAAACTGGACTAGATTTATTCGCCCCCAAACCGAGATTTTGTTCAAAAAAGTCTCGAATTCAGACACGAGTTTGTCCCGGTACTCGGCAACGTTTTCCCGAGAAAAATATAGGCACGGCTGGTGTATAAAGATTCACCAGTGCTGTCGTCTGCGTAGCATTGAATGCTACCGATTTACAACAAGTTATTGATATACAGAAGGAACAACGTTGGTGATAGCACACAGCCTTGTCGAACACCAACATTAATTGGCACTTGCAATCGGAGCATGCACCGTCTACAACGACCTTGATGCTCCGATCAGCAAGAAAACTGGTGATCCAATTGCACAATTTTTTGGGAAGCGCATAGGAAGGAAGCTTCGTAAGAAGCGCTTTGTGCCAAACCCGATCGAAGGCCTTCGCTATGTCCAAACTAACGGCAAACGCCTCCCCATTGGACTCTACTGCCTTCGCCCAAGACGCGTTAGGACCAGTGCCAACTCCGGAGCGTACGTCTTCAGCACAATAGGAGGGACGCCATCAAGCCCACTCGACTTGTTGATGTCCAGGGAGAGGAGTGCTCTGCGCACCGAGCGTTGGGTAAACATCAAGAGTCGAGTTGGACGCAAAGAGAGAGCCCATTAGATCGGCTTTGTCCTTTGCGGCATGGGCCTATGAGTCAACCTCCCTTTGCAGAGATGGAAGAGATGGCTGGCAGAAGTTCCCTTGGACAGCCTTGGTGAGAGATCAGAATGCATGTGTTCCCGAAGTAAGACGAACAAGTTTCTTGCCAATTCTGCCGACGTGCTCTGACTTTGTCATGACAGTGACACTTTTGAAGAACCTGGAAGCAGAATTATACTTTACTACTTTTGAGAACGCTGGTATTTACATGCCGATGCATCGATGCGCGAGCCCAGGTCTGGTAACACTCCTGCTTATGATATAATGCATTTTTGCAAGAGCGACCAAACCAGGGCTGGGTTCTGCCACCGATAGGTACCACAAATGATGGAATAAATATTTCCATTCCCTGTACTATCAAATCAGCGACCGAATCAGCAACAACGCTGGGATCATCCGGCGAGAAGCAAACCCGCCTCCAAGGGTAGGATGCAAAAAAAGATCGCATCCCGTCCCAATCGGCTGACCTATAATGCTAAACACGGCGACAACCCGCAGTACGCAACCGCGATGGGAGCGTAAGTGACACCGTACTCCGGGTCAGACAATACTTTGAGGAGCCAAGAGGGGCATCAACGGAGAGCTGCTGATATCCGTCCGGATGAGAGGTCAGCAGAAGGTCCAACAGGGAAGGTATATGACCTTCCACATCTGGGATCCGCGTAGGCGAGGTAACGAGTTGTGTCAGACCGTACGCCAAAGCAAAGTCATAAACAGATCTACCCGCATGATCGGTTAAACGAGAACCAAGCCGTTCAGCGTGGTGGGCGTTAAAATCACCAAGTATCACGATCTCTGCGGATGGGATCTGTTGTAGCACGGAGTCTGCAGTGATTGATCTGCACGGTTGATCAGTCGGTCTGTGTCAGCATTACCGCAACGGGACCTATATAGGCACCCGTAGATGCAGGGATGGTCGTCGCTGTCTACGCGTAGCCATAAGATGGACAGGTCCGTACCTTCAAGGGTGCCGAGGCGTCGAAAACAAATGTCCTCTCTGACGTACACGCAAACTCCAGCCCGGGGCACAAAAGAGTGTCCTAATCTGTACCCCGAGTGGGTCTCGGCTAGAAAGAGCAAGGCCGGCTTCGCCGTTTCCAGACGGTACCCTAATATTTAAAAGTGCGTACAAAGCCCTCATCTTAACTGTGCGATAGTGATGTGGCTAATCAGCATTCAGTGATGGGCGAGTCAGGGCGGAACAAATGCGAGAAAAAGTCCGATTCCGCTGGACGATCGTGTTCTTCGCGCAATTTAAACAATGGATGGTGCACAAAAATTATATTAATATAACATCACGTATATTATAGCAAATTTAAAAAATCCCAAGTTTAAAAAAGACCACACAATCGGTTGTTAATTATTTGTTAATTTAATTTTTGTCTCTAAAATCCACACCTATTGGGAACAGAACTAGAATAACCAAAAATAAGTGTGTTTGGTTTTTGTATAGAAAAAGTATTAATATACTATATCATGTGTATATTAAAAATGACAGCACTTAGGTTGATGAGATATCGTTGTTTTTCAGTTTTGAACATGATTTCTAATCGCCGGATCTCTTGAACTTGAATCCGCGGTTTGACTTCTGTCGTGAACCACTCCTTTACATAAACGAGATGGTTATACCGACATTTATCTGAAGCTATAAGATCGTTCTAGCTTTATGAGTCATTTAACCACCGTAACATGATACTTGATCTGGTCTTGGTCATTGCATAACATAGTCAGAGACAGACTGATCCCACATACGCAATGTATTCAACGCATTATGACATCTGAACCTTTGATTCTATAATATGAAAATACTATGCATTATAAACACTTATCTTATGCAATGCAACGCAATCACACGAGTCCGACGCAACGTCGATCTGCAATATCCAGAGCGGCGTAGCGAGGTGGAGGGGATGTTCGTACACAATACACGCGCGCGAACGAACCGTGTGTTCTGTGACTTCTAAGTTTCTAGAACTCGCGTAGGCATAGCAGTAACAGTAACACTACAGAGTACCTTTGTATAAACTGAAAAGTAACACTTTATAAACAAATAGACTATTGCACCGTGCACGTATTTTGTTGTCAAAATGGGAAATTTTGTTTGTATTTTTAATTTTTATCCTAGTGTTAAAATATGAAACAAGATATTATATAGCATTGCGAAAATGAAACATTGTATGCACATATTCATGTATTTGTTTGCATTATGAATCATAAATCTTAACAGAATTACAATCTAAACGTTTTATTTAGGCGTTGATATATTCGATTATGAATATGAATATCAGACTATGTAAATCATTCTTAAACTTACTCTGAATCAGAAAACATGGTAGGTATATAAATTAGTGCCACTTCTTAGCGAACTCGTGCGTACGTACGCTAAGAAGTGATAAGAGTGACATAGGTCAATTGTGTACTCGTACACTAACGTGGGAGCTGGGTGCGTTGCATCACATACGTTGCGTACGTGGGACCAGTCTGTTATTCCCCTAATATGTGACAACAAAAATTTTGTCGCTGATTTATAAAAATAGGACTGATTTGAATTATAATTACAGTGAAGAAGATAGTAGATAACCTGGCGAATGGAGACGTGACGGCCACAGAGAAAATAAAGCCAGCGCAAACTGAGGTGTGGTGGCTGCAGTACTTGGAAGGGGGCAAATTGCTTGACTCGTTGGAGAGCTCCAACAAATTGCTTGCTGTCTTCCGCATACTCGACGACTGCCTTGCTCTGGGAGATAAAGTGTGAGCGATTTTTCATCAAAAAATTTTACCTATCTTGTTCTTTCCATTAGTATTTTTAATTTTTAAATAATAATAATAATAGTCTTTATTTGCATAAAACATGGTAATTATACATATGTTTCAGAGTTTTATTATGCCAACATGTTTTGCTATTTTGAAATAATATAGCATGCAAATTACATTTATATCAAGACTAGCTGTACCCCGCGGTTTCACCCGCGTATATCACGCGTCTCTGCCGCGCGGCATGACATGACACCTCGCTCATTTAGTTCAATCATTTTAGCTAAAAAGTTTGCAAAATTAATGGAGTACTTTTATCTATCGGCATATACACGTTATACAGAAAATTTAAATTTTATCCACTCACCCTCCCCCCTATAATTTAGCTTTCTATTGGTAAAAAGTTGGGTTTAAATTTAATCAACACCTACTAAATGAATTTAATGCGAATTCAAAACATTAAATTTATTGGATTCCGCACACAACCGCTGCGTAAGGGTCGACCGCGCGAGTGGGCCGCGCGGCATTTTATTTTTTGACAAACTCGCCTCCCACACCCAAGTGACACCCGCATCGCATGGTGCTGGCAGTGTACGCGATATAAGGATTTTTCGACGTTACTATTGAATATTTTAACATGGAAAGTAGTTATTGTGAGATAACTATAATAGTTAGACATATGGTATTGCAGACTTTTATGTAGATATTGATGTCCTCCATAAAAGTGTAGCACATCACTTTGCTCTATTGTCAATAGTTTCCGCAGCGTACGCGATATAAGGTTTTTTTTTGGTATTTTTTTCACACCTCGGGTTACATTGACGAAGTTTTCATACGGATCCCTAAATTTTTTGAAAACGTTCTATCGCCTATGTTCATCAGAAATAATGTAGGATTCTAATGGTGAAAGAATTTTTCAAATCGGTTCAGTAGTTTCAGAGCCTATTCAATTCAAACAAACAAACAAACAAATTTTTCCGTTTTTTTTTTTTTTTATAGTATTAAAAATTAACAAATTAAACATTTTTATATAAATTATAATTATGTTTTACAATGTCAAAATCTAGTTTAAAATTTCGATCAATTAAATGAAACTAATTTTACGGATGTTATCGCATTTGATTTTGACTTTTTAAATTTCCGACGTTTTGAAAATTTAGAATTAAACGCGATAAATTAAAATTATTGCATAGGTTTAATGTTAATAATCTACATTTAAACGGCAATAAAAATGAGAGTATTCATAACACCAAATATTAAAGTCTGAATACCGATTTGTTTTTAAATGGGAAAGAACTGAGCCCTGTTTAATCTGTAAAAAACAGTGGACGACTTTTTTTCTTGGCATCAGCTTCTCGACACAAAGCTTGAATGGGGCCCTTTATGCTGTAAAAAGATGGAGTCACTAGTGTCGAGATAGCTAGATTAGTTTATTTCAGTTATTTCCATAGCATTACTCATGGAATTTTGCTATGGGAATGCAGCTGATTTAGAAACTGTTTTTCTACTGCAGAAGAGCTATTTACAACATGAAACCGCGAGAGTCAGTGAAAAATTTTGAGAAATAAATATATTAACTTTGGCCTCTCAGTATATTTACGAAAATTTCGTGTACGTTCAGGAAAACAAGCGTAGTTTTAAGGTGATATCAGACAGTTCATTTTTCGTTCATTTTTATCTTTCATTCCTCACCTTTCACTCAAAGAATCGTTTGAACACAAAATGAAACAAAAGTGCCGAATGAATTCATTAATGAACCGATCCAACAATGTTGGATATTGGCACTCGGTATCTTTCACTCCTAATCCGAATGAACGAAAAATGAACGGTCTGAACACGGAGTGAATGTTCACTCGTAAACGGCCATGGTGTTTAAATTGAATGACCAAAATACGCTGCTGTTTTTAGACAGCTTTTAAAATTATCAATGCCTTTGGAACCATAAAATTGATGAATATAAAAACAAAACAATACGGGCAAACGCTATACAATCTTTAATTTTGCCGATTTAAACTTAGATCTTACTGAGGAAGACATTAAAGAAAATAAAGACGGAGAGGACCCGCTATACACGCCGTTTTCTTTGTTTCTTTTATCTCAATTCCTTAATTAAGCTATCGCAAATTAAATTAATTCCAATACGCACAACTATATCTGGCCACATCTTGAGAGAAAAGAGCGGGTGAATGTTCATTTTTTATTCACTCTATCTAGGCTGTGTGAACATGGAATGAAAGAAAAATGAAGCAGTCACTCCAGTGAATATTCATTCGAGTGAACTGCTATTACAACAAATACTCGGAAATATACAAGGTCTTTCCATTAGCAAGTTTAAATATTTTGTTAAACAAAACCTGTATAAAAGCGTTATTATAATTATAAATGAAATACATGGTTTAGAATAATCCCCGGGAATGAGGTGGTCGCTTCTAAGCTGTTTCTAAAATAAATTTTGTAAATAGATTGTACAGTCCTTCATATTGTATAAAAGGTTCTCTGCTGGTAAAATAAAAAAAAACACTGTCAATAAGAATTACATGTGTTCAATATTTAATAAAACATTATTCGATTCTATACTAATTAAAGAGAGGGAGAGAGGTAAAGCCCTAGTGTGGGATGCTACTTGCGTTGACACTTTGGCGGCCTCTCATCTCAAGGGTCCCTCTTTTAGAGCCGGGGCGGCATTAGAGGCAGCCAAATTTAGTAAATGGTGCAAATATGAGTCTTTGAGAAATGACTACATATTTGTGCCATTTGCCGTAGAGACTATCGGTCCGTGGGATCCACGTGCAGTGATGTTCCTAAAGGAACTGTATCCACGGCTGGTCGTCGCTGCTAGTGATAAGAGGGCTGGTTCTTTCCTCGCTCAAAGGCTATGTATAGCTATTCAGCGAGGAAACGCAGCCAGCGTTCTTGGCACTATACCACGGGGAGCAGGCCTTTATGATTATTTAAACTTTAATTGTTAGTTTTTCTATATTATAGCTATCTGCCATTCGGAAGGGTCATATTTTTATTTTTATTTTATTTTTTATTTAAAAACTTACACGTAACACCTTAAGCTAAAGGGTACATAGGGCGGACTTAATGCCATGTGGCATTCTCTGCCAGTCAACCTTGGGTGCCAAGGACAATTGTTGGCAGGTGCGACCATTATACGTAAATAAGTGCTTATACATTAAAATATACATATATGCAAATTACATACATACACATTACATTTAAATATACACACATATAGTATAAATATACGTACAATAATACATACATACATATATATATATATATATATATATATATATATATATATATTTATATACATGCTTATAAACTTCGTAAATAAATAGCCAAATGAATGATATATATAATATAATGTTTGAATAATATATAATGAAATAAATATTTGAAGTAAAAAAGAAGATTCATATTATGTTGTTTTTTTATTTCAGGCTGTTGTTTTCGACGTCTCTGTTCACAATGGACACACTTGAGTATTTTCTGAGGCGCATCAAAAACTGGAGCTTAGGACACGAGTATTACCGGCTGGACAGCTCCGTGCCCGCCGAGGTGCGCCAGAAATGGTGCCGCGAGTTCAATGCAGACAGCAACCAGATAACCAAGTGAGATTCCTTCCTTCCCTTATTTACCACTAATCAATTTTTTTAAATCATAAATTACGTGTTCAACTAAGACTTGAATTGGTTTTTTAAATAAACTATAATCTAACTACGAACTATTTTACTGGAAACGAGGCGTTTCATTTTAGTCCTCACGGGTGACAACGCATTTGCATTTTGATTCGTAATCAGGAATAGATGTCTATGGGCCACAGCAACCACTTACCATCAGGTGAACTGTGTGCTCGTTTGTCACCCTTATACTATAAAAAAACTACACATCTTAGGATCGCTCATTAACCGGTTAACTAGATGAGTTAATTAAAAAGAGCAGATTCAGATCGTTAAACTGTTTTTACGGAGCTGGTTCTATCATTATCTTATAAGCTTTTTTTATAAATCTAAATTGACAAACAACCAGTACCAGTGGCTACTGCAGTGCACGGTCACTTGCAGCCAATTTCAAATAAGGACTACAACTGCTTTGTTACTCTGAGGACTAAGATGGGGTGCCTCACGGTTTGTAATTATACTGTCTCTCTATACACTAGACCGGAGCACAGCGGTGCACGCTCTGCTATTTGGTGGCAAATGCTCAGGAGTTGCCTACGTACGGTCACCCAGGTAGGAAACGGCTCCTGCCACCTGGTAAAGCTAGTGTCAATGCATTAGTATTGGTTATATGCCAATCACAATTTTTATGTTAATATCCTAACTTAAGTTATAAAATAATGAATAATAAAAAAACTTCTGAGTGATTTCCACTAAGTAAACAATTTCTTAACCTGTCGGCGACAAGCATACAATCAACCAGTGACGAACTATTTCAATTCCTTGTTGTGTGTGTTTAAGACTATTTCAATTCCTTAATTAGTGTAGTGTCGGCGACAAGCATATAATTTACCAAGCGACGAACTTTATTTTAAGACTATTATAATTTCTCAATTCGTGTGATTAGCATATTAACTCTTATTAGAATATAATTCAAATATAATTACAAAATCGAAAGGTTAGCCTTTAATGATAATTTTGTAAGGAAGTTTTTTAAGCAAGAATTTGTAATACAAATATTGTAAATACTTATAAAAAATTTTAAGTTTTGTTTAACGCTTAAAAACTGGTGTTAGATTAAAGGTTTATACGTAACATAATGTAAACAAAAAGAAATAAGTAGATTAGACATCTGTTTTAATAAATATAAGACAAAATATATAGTAAATTAGCAATTTTGTAGGGTTTTTGTTGTATAAGTTTTGTATAGAGGACTTAATAGTTTTATATTATTATTTTATGTTATAGAACATAACTAGAGTAATCTAGCAATATATAATTTGTAAGGGTTTTTTGAAAATTTTCAATAAAGGCTCCTAAGGTTTCGGCTCGAAGTAAAAACAACGCGCGACATAGGGAAAACCGCGCTAACGCCCGTACGGGAACGCCGGCGGGTATATAAGCCGAGCAAATTTCGGCTCAAATCACTGCGCCCTCCTTTCTGCCAAGGAGGGTCGCGTTCGTATACGGCTTAGAGATCTCTAGTCAGATCGTTAAGCCAATTCCTAAAAGGCGGTGTTTAGTGGGTAAAAGTCTCCACATAACCACGCAGCCGGCTGCGTGGTATGCTATGAGCATTCACCGCCTCCCTCCCCCGCTTTCCGGAGGGTTGCCCATATTTGCTTCGGGCGCAAAAAAAAAGGCTCAAATCGCAGTCGCAGCACAGCCGTCGAAGACGCTACAACGACAAGGAAAAAGGAAGCCAAAACCTAAGGAACAGTAAGCTACCTAGAAGAAAAGGGTTTTAATTGCCTCCTCCCGGCTGATCGTCTATCTCTCTCTCTCTCTCTCGGGGTCCTAGTAGGGTCGTAGTATACATACGCATTCAGGGGTGCGTGGGACGTGCGTCACCAGCACTAGGCAAGGAACGTACGTCATAAAGTGGGAGATTGTCCCAGGGCGACTGCGGGCACTGGACGTGTCCCTGCCGTCCGAAACAGTTGGTCCTTCGAAATCCGGATCCCTGCTAGAAGTATGCCGTTTACCAGGTCACAGAAGGATGCCCCCTCACGTCCCGGGTCCCGTCCCTCAGATAAGGGCGCGACAGGTGAAATGTCAGGATCAGAAGGGGTCACGTCTGCGTCAGCGTCAGCATCATCAGGAACAGCAACTACGTCAGATTCTTCAGGCACTACGACCACAGAGGATACCACAACGACAGAGACCACAGTTGCAACTGCCACAACTGCCACCACGGCGGCATCCAAGGATGAAACCGCACAGAAGGAGACGACCAAGAAGACTCCAGAGGATATTCCGGACCAGGGCGTTCATGGCTCTGCCACAACCCTTAAGCCAAAGGGGGTCAGTCGTCGCGCCAGGTCTACGAAGACCACGAGCTCCTCAGCCAGGAGACGTGGGCTGGAAGCCAAGGAAGATTAAGGGAAGATTAGCACGCATGGATCTAAAGCAAGCTCGAGCTGCGGCGAAGCTAGCACGCATCAGATTAGAGCTGGCAGAATGTGAAGATGAGGACTCCGTGGATGATGACCAGGAAGACAGAACAGCACAGGTGCAGAACTGGATCGAGACATCAGTAATGGAAGAAAACAACACGGGAAAACACGAGCAACGAGGTCAGTACCCTCCAGAAGAACCAATTGTGAAGCCTGAAGAGAACTCCTCAACGAAAAAAGATACGAGCGAAATTCAAGCGCCGACGATAGCATTGAAGGAAGCCATTACCACACGAGGAGGACCAGTAGCTCAGCCGAAGTATATCCACGAGCTACCCTACTTCGATGGCAACAGCAGCGAGTCATTGGCCTTCAAGGTGGTCTACGAAGATACCGCCCCGATGTTCAACGCAGTTCAAAACATGGCTCGACTAAGAAGAGCACTAAAGGGCAACGCAAGAGAAGCCATCAAGAGCCTGCTGTACTCCGAACCCTCTCCACTGGAAGTAATGCAGGCCCTCAAGAGACGATATGGAGGACCTGATGCATTTGTGCTGGCTGAATTGGATAAAGACAGGGCATTACCGAAGATTTCTGAAAATTCAAGAGATATAATATGCGTCTTTGCGAGCCAAATCAACAACAGCGTAGCAGCAATAAGGGGTTTGAAGAAACCACAGTACCTGCATTCACCTGAAATGGTAAAGCAAATTATAGAAAAAATTCCGATGGTATGACTTTACGGCAGCAACAGAAGAGTGCGAGTTCTCCGACCTGACGATGGTCTCCAAGTTCCTGAACAGCGAAGCAGACAAATGTGGAGCCTTCGCGACCTCAGGAGAGAAGAGCGGGTTCAGAAGAACTCATCGACAAGCGACGCATTCTACGAGGGAAAAGGACTTTAAAGAAAAAGATACAAGACAGTCAACAGAAAAGGCTTGTCCTATGTGCCAAGGTGGACACTTCCTCGTCGACTGCCAGAAATTCCAGAAGACTTCAGTACAAGATCGATGGGTAAAGAAAAGTCACGTTTGCTTCAAATGTCTTCAAGGAAAACATCGAAAGGAGAGCTGCAAGAAACCACCATGTAAGGAATGTAAGAGGTGGCATCATCATTTGCTGCACGTCGAATCAGAAAATAGGACCTCGGGAGAGAAGAAGGCGGAAACACAAGAAGTAGCGAGCGTCATGACATCAGTGAATGCAGTCTACAACGCAAGGTCATACCTGAAGATAGTTCCAGTAGAAGTCTTCGGGCCAAAAGGATCCAAAAAAATATTGGCCCTCATGGATGAAGGGTCGACAGTGTCACTTATTGACACAAAGGTGGCAGAAGAAGTCGACCTGCAAGTTCCGAGATGCCTGGCGCCGCATTGCACCGAGGGGGAGCTACACACTTTCGTTGATGCGAGCGAGCTGGCGTACGCAGCGGCAGTTTATTGGAGAACAGAAGGGCAAGATGGAACCTACCACGTCAGCTTAATGGCAACAAAGGCGAGAGTCACTCCACTGAAGCCAGTGTCCATCTCGAGACTCGAAATACAGGCAGCCCTCCTAGGAAGCAGACTGGCTCATTCAGCTGAAGAAGAATTGGACCTAAAAGTAACAAAGAAAACATTTTGGACAGACTCCAGCATCGTACTTTCCTGGATAAAAACAGACCCGAGAACATTTTGGACAGACTCCAGCATCGTACTTTCCTGGATAAAAACAGACCCGAGAACCTTCAAGACGTTCGTGGCTCATTGCTTAGCGGAGATAGAGGACCTCACCAAACCGCAAGACTGGAGATGGGTGCCTACAGCGCAGAATCCAGCAGATGACGCAACACGCGACGTGCCAGAACACTTCAACTGCACTCACCGATGGTTCACCGGACCCAGCTTCCTGAGAAAAGAAGAAGCACATTGGCCTGCACCAAGAACTTTCAAGAAAACAACCACCGGCGAAGAAAGGGCAGCGGACGTCGCAGCAACAACACAAACATTTCATCCATCACCTGACCCGGAGAGATTCTCTTCATGGTAGAGGCTTTGGCGAGCCACAGCAAGAGTACTGCAGTTCTTACAACTCTGCAGAAAAGGGGAGAAGGTCAACGTCTGCAAAAATGTTCCACCTGGAAAATGACACAAAGAAAAGGAACGAAGACTGTAGAGAAGCAACACAGATCTTCAAAAATAACAGAAAGGAAATATATACCGATGGACACCGAACTACTCGAGAAAGCTGAAACTCTTTTGCTGAAAAGAAGCCAAGACAACAGTTTCAGAGAAGACATCAAGCGCCTTCAGCAAGGGAAGCAATTAGAGGGCAGCAGTAAACTGAAAAGGCTCGACGTAGTATTAGAAGAAGGTCTCCTGCGGCTAAAGGGAAGAATCGACGCGATACAGGGTGTGACCAGGGACTACAAACGACCCATGGTGCTCGACAGCAAGGACAAGACAACACAACTCATCATAGAAGAATTCCACTGCCGCTTCAATCATGGAAATCACGCGACGGTGATGAATGAAATACGACAACGCTTCTGGATACTCGGTCTAAGGTCAGCAATCTAGGCGGTTCAGCATCAACGTCAATGATGCAAAACGAGAAAAGCAAGACCTCAAGAAATACCAACAGGCAACTTACCGGCGGAAAGGCTGGTGCACGGATATCATCCTTTTACGTGCACAGGCGTGGACTACTTCGGACCGATGACAATCACCGTGGCAAGACGGCACGAAAAGAGATGGGGGGCTCTATTTACATGCCTCACAACAAGGGCTGTGCACATTGAGCTAACTCCTTCGCTCTCCACCGACATCATCATCATGGCGCTGTGACGATTCGCCGCAAGAAGAGAGATGCCTAAGAAAATCCACAGCGACAACGGGACTAACTTCGTCGGCGCCAACAAAGAAATAAAAGAAGCGCTCGACACCTTGCAGCAAGAAGACCTCACCTCCATAAAATACTGTTCATGTTGTACTTCATGGAATACTGTTTCAATCTCTGGGCTGGGGCTCCCCAGTACCAGCTCCTTCCACTTGACCGCATCCAGCGCAGAGCGGCTCGAATCGTCGACGACCGAGTGCTTTCCGATCGGCTCGATTCACTGGCGCTGCGAAGAGATGTTGCATCTCTTTGCGTATTTTATCGTATCTATCACGGGGAGTGCTCTGAGGAATTGTTCGGATTAATCCCAGCCGCCAAATTTCGTGAACGCACTACACGGCAAACGTCCCGATACCATCCACACCATCTGGATGCTTGGCGGTCCACCACTGTACGTTTCACAAGGAGTTTTCTTCCACGTACAACCTCTCTGTGGAATAGTTTACCACCGGCGATTTTTCCGGACCGATACGACCTGGGGACCTTCAAGAAAAGAGCTTACTCCTTTCTAAAGGGCCGGCAACGCACCCGCAATTCTCCTGGTGTTGCGGTTGATCATGGGCGGCGGTAGTCACTTAACATCAGGTGAGCCGCATGCTCGTTTGCCCCTTCTTCTATAAAAAAAAAAACCTCAGAAGCAGAGAAGATCGGCGTGCAATGGAAATTCATCCTTCCAGGTGCGCCAAATATGGGTGGCGCATGGGAACGTTTGGTGCGATCAGTCAAAACCGCACTAGACGCCACACTTCACGAACGGTATCCACGAGAGGAGGTACTCCACACTCTCCTCCTAGAGGCCGAGCACATAGTCAATTCTCGACCTCTCACACACCTCTCTGAAAACCTTGAAGAAGAAGCACTAACACCAAACCACTTCCTCATCGGGCGGTCCTGCGGCGCAGCGAGAGTCGGCAGCTTCAACGACAACGAACTCGTGGGCAGATCCACATGGAAGGCCACGCAGCCGCTTGCTGATCACTTCTGGCAACGTTGGCTGCGAGAATATCTACCCACTCTCTTGCCAAGGAAGATGAAGGCAAGAACCAGCTCCACAGACCTACAAGTTGCGGACATCGTGCTGATCGTCGACCACAGCCTACCAAGGTGCACTTGGCCACGCGGCAGAATCTCCCAAGTGTATCCTGGACCTGATGGGCGAACAAGGATCGTCGACGTCGAAACGCGCGGAGGTGTGCTGAGAAGACCCAGTTCGAGAGTAGTGCTGCTGGTGCCGGGAGTATCGCCGAGCCAGGAGGATGGTGCGACGCACGAGGGGAAGAATGTCGGCGACAAGCATACAATCAACCAGTGACGAACTGTGTTTAAGACTATTTCAATTCCTTGTTGTGTGTGTTTAAGACTATTTCAATTCCTTAATTAGTGTAGTGTCGGCGACAAGCATATAATTTACCAAGTGACGAACTTTATTTTAAGACTATTATAATTTCTCAATTCGTGTGATTAGCATATTAACTCTTATTAGAATATAATTCAAATACAATTACAAAATCGAAAGGTTAGCCTTTAATGATAATTTTGTAAGGAAGTTTTTTAAGCAAGAATTTGTATTGTAAATACTTATAAAAATTTTTAAGCTTTGTTTAACGCTTAAAAACTGGTGTTAGATTAAAGGTTTATACGTAACATAATGTAAACAAAAAGAAATAAGTAGATTAGACATCTGTTTTAATAAATATAAGACAAAATGTATAGCAAAATTAGCAATTTTGTAGGGGTTTTGTTGCATAAGTTTTGTATAGAGGACTTAATAGTTTTATATTATTATTTTATGTTATAGAACATAACTAGAGCAATCTAACAATATATAATTTGTAAGGGTTTTTTGAAAATTTTAAATAAATAAAGGCTTCTAAGGTTTCGGCTCGAAGTTAAAACAACGCGCGAGATAGGGAAAACCGCGCTAACGCCCGTACGGTAACGCCGGCGGGTATATAAGCCGAGCAAATTTCGGCTCAAATCGCAAGGGATCTCCTAGGTGTGCGTTACTTGCAGTATACAGTGGCTGCAAATAACCGCCGGTACGACAAACTCCGCCAATCGTTGAGTCCCGTGATTCCGTGAGGCGTCGAGGTCACCGGCCCCTAGGTGATTCTTGGCACTTTATGCGTTTCGTGCATTCTGTGCCTAGTCGCGCATTAAAGTGCCACCTTTGCACTTCCCCCAACCCTTTTGCTATAAAAGGGGTAGGCAGTGCCCACAGTGTGGAAAGTCTCCATAACAACATCACCACCATCCGCGTCGCGCATCAACAACTGCAGACCGTTTGGAAGATAGATAGGGCCTTTATTAGATTACCGCTGACACTGACTGGTAGGTTAGGATGTCAGGGAACGATAAGGTTGAACCTCCTCCGAGAGCAAGGAAACCACCGGATCGACCAGGCGTATTGGGCAGACCCATCGCCTATCGTGACATATTTAACCCGGAGAGGACGAGAGTAGTCTCGTCTTACTCCCAAATACCGACCCGGAAACCTTCGTCGCCGGGTAAGGAGGCCGCACCTAGGGTTGCACTCGCCCCCATCGTACCTGAGTGTACGACTGGGCGTGAACCGCTGCCCTCACAACAGCAGCGGTCTAAGAAGACGCCACGAAGGCATACACCACCGGAGACCGAAGCCTCCCTCCACGAAAAGAGGCAGTGCATCGGTAACTCATCGGATTCACCTACATCATCAGAAGATGAAGAGCCCCAAGCAACGACTAGGAAGAAGGTCCACACCTCACCTCCTAAGTCGCCATCACCGCCACCTATCTCACCTGACCGACATAGTAACGACTCGATCCAATTCGAGCAAGGAGGTGAGGAATCCTACAGCTGGGGCTCGACAACATAGGCAACCCTAGCTGCATCGGCCGGTAGATCATCCCCGGTTCAAACCACCAACCCGTCCGGGTTAGCTCAGGACGATGGACAGCGGCCGTCAACGAGCTATGCCCACATGGCTGCGGCCCCAGCAGTACCACGACCACAATCGGCGGAACAGCCTCAGAAAACAGAGAAAGAGAAAGAGAAGAGATATCCGCCGATTGTCGCAGAATGCCTCCCAGAGTGGACCAAACATTTTAAGGTCCTGAATGAGAAGTTGGGCCACCCACCTAACGCCCGTCCGTTTGGGAAGGGAGTTAGGTTCACACCACAGAGCCCGGAGGAGTTTCGTACCATACAGAGATATATGGTCGAGCTCTCCGAGAAGGACAAAACCGTGTCGTGGTATTGCTACACACCGGCAGAGGAGAAGCCCACTAAAGTGGGCATCCGTGGCCTGCCTGTGGGCACCGACCCAAAAATGATCGAGGAGGCTATTCGGGCAAAAGGCTTCCCCATCAATTACGTGAAGGCTATACCACCACGTAGGGGCAGACCGGGCTGCCTCTACTATGCACAGCTGGAGCATCTGAGCCTGGAACGGCTACAGCAATTATACCAACTCGACGAGCTCCTCTATATGAGAGGAGTCGTCATCGAAGCCTGGCAGAGGAAGACCGGACCGGCACAATGCCACCGTTGCCAGGCTTTCGGACATGCTTCCGCCAATTGTTTCAGGCCAGTGAAATGCGTTCGCTGTGCCGGTGAACATATTGCCAGCCTTTGCCCTAGGGGTAGAGAGGAGGAGCCAAAGTGCGCAAATTGCGCCAAGAACCATACGGCCAACGATCGTCGCTGCCCGGTCCTGAGGAGGATAGCCAGGAAGCAGGGGATCGTCTTACCTGGGCTACTGCCGGAGAACCCAAAGAGGATCCCCCAAAGTCGCCCAAAGGCCGTCACCATTCAGGAGGACGGGTGGGCTACCATCACCAGAGGGAAGGGTAGGCAATCAGCCCCCCCCCACCCCCTTCTGCAGTACCATTAGAAACGGTTGGTCCCACAGACCAAAGGGCAACCACCGGGGCGACTCTCCGACCTCCTGCCAACGACGCCACCGAGAGGCAACCCTCCAGGAGGAAGAGGCGGAGGAACAGGAGTAAGAGAACGGAGCAGCCTCCTCCTCAGGCTGTGACCTCTACCCCTACTACCACAGGACCGATAGCCTCGCAGGCGCAGGTTGCTGCAAAAATATCAGCACCAGCTACGGCAAGTAGAGCGCCAGAAAGGGCCCTACCGGAAAGCAGAGCCCGCTCCACACATAGAGCGCGCTCTGTGCAAAGGAAGACCGTAACCAATGCCCCGAGACCAGTGCCTTCACAAAAGCCTAGTGCAGAACGCAAACCACCAACTTCCGGCTTCGAGACGGCCGATGCTATTCACAGATTAGTAGGCATAGCCATCGAAGTCGGAACACAAGTCCTGGCCGACATTAGGGCCGGGACAGATCCCGTTACCGCCGTCATGAAGGCGCTGGCAACCTTACTGGCAAGGCATTATGGAGGATAATAACCTGCGCCTGCTATACTGGAACCCGGACGGGATTCGTCAAAGGATCCATGAACTCCGCACTCTCATCCAGCAACAGGACATCCAGGTGATTTTGCTGGGTGAAACTAAATTAAGACCTTCAACGCATCTGAAGCTACCTAACTATCATATATACAGGAGAGACGAGGTCGATCCTCAAGGGGTCGCTTACAGAGGGACAGCGATCCTGGTGAGGAGAGACATCGTCCACCAGGAGCTGGACCTACCAGACTTCCAGACGATGCGTTCAATCGGCATAAAAATGGAAGCGGCGGGCGAGGAACTTAAGATCTTTGCAGCATACCGCCCGCCAGGGACTCCATTTCACTCCTCAGACATCTGGACGGTAATGGAAGGTACAACACCCACCATTATCGCCGGGGACCTGAACGCCAAACACCCGGCGTGGGGGTCCAGAGTGATCACCCCGCCGGGTCGTGAACTTTACGATGATGCAGAACACCATGAGTACGACGTTCTAGGTCCCGAGAAACCGACGCATATCCCTAGCGACCCTAGGAGGCGTCCGGATGTATTAGACATCGTGCTCACTAAGAACGTCAACTACCCAGTAGTGGTAGAAGTGCTGTATGACCTGAACACGCAGCACCTCCCGATTCTGATAACCCTTGGCACTAAGGCAGTGACCTCACCGCCCAGAGCTGTCAAGACTAAGATTGACTGGAGGCTCTACCACCAACACCTGCAGGAGAGACCTCCAGTCCATACACCAATTAACTCAGCGGACGACGTAGAGGCCGCTGCAACCAGACTAACCACGTGTATCCAGGAGGCCCTCAACGCGGCCTCTACGATCGTCCCTCTCACGGGGAGAAAAGAAGACTACGCGTGCAGCTCAACCATAAAAGAGCGCTGAGAAAGCTCTGGGCGCGTACTCGCTGCCCTAGAGTAAAACGGAGACTCAACACCTTGTCAGACGAACTGTCGGTTGCAATACAGGCCCACAGAGGAGAGGCCTGGGAGCGGCGCATATGGAAGGCGGACGAACAACATGCGTCGCTCTATACATTGAACCGACAGCTAACGAAAACACGACCACCTGTTTGCCCGCTGACTAACAACGCGGGCATTCAATGTTACGATGCCAAGGGCAGAGCGGATATCCTAGCTGAGCACTTCGAGGAGCAGTTTATGCCGAACCCAGCAAGTGCGGAGTTCCTGGAATCCCATACAAGGAAGGGGAGCCGCGTGCAGGAGCTCCTATCGTCGCCCGCGCCACCGCTTGCAGGAGAGTGGTTTATCTCCCCCGCTGAACTGCGGAGGACAGTAACCCGCCTGCAACCGAGGAAGGCGCCGGGGCACGACGGGATTACTAATGCTGCACTACGACAGCTGCCCAATAGAGTCCTTGTAGAGATAGGTCGGCTCTACAACGGAATATTGCGGACATCCCACTTCCCGGAGGACTGGAAGAAAGGCAAAGTCATCGTCTTGCCGAAACCCGGGAAGGACAGGCGTAGAGCTGCCAATTACAGGCCGATCACGCTGCTACCGCATATAGCTAAACTGTGCGAAAGATTATTGTTAAGACGTCTCCGCCCGTGCATCCAACTTCGGGCGGAGCAACATGGATTCAGGAGGGGTCACTCAACAGCAACACAGCTGACCAGAGTGCTGCACCTGCTTGCGGCCGAACACAACCGTGGCCGCATATCGTTGGGCGTCTTTCTCGATATCGAGAAGGCGTTCGACCGGGTGTGGCACACAGGATTACTCTACAAGTTAGATGTTCAAACAAGTATCCCTCCTGCTATATTGCGGCTAGTGGCGTCTTTCCTGGAAGGCAGGAAGTTCTACGTCTGCGTAGAGGACGCCGTGTCCGCAATAAAGACCATAACAGCTGGTGTGCCACAGGGCAGCTGTCTATCTCCAGCCCTGTACGCGGCGTACACTAATGACATACCCACCCTGGCAGGACACTTGCAAGAATGGGAGGACGACGTCGAACTAGCGCTATTTGCGGATGACAGCGCATACTTCACGTCGTCCAGAAGAGCCCATATAGCAGCTGCCAGGATGCAACGTCTGCTGGACCTGCTGCCACCATGGTTGGATGAGTGGAGGATGGCCGTCAATGTTAGCAAGACGACCGCTCTACTCACTCGCCGCTACAGAAACCTACCACCACCACTAACCCTCAGAGGCCAGGAGATCGCATATGAGAAGGCCGTGACCTACCTTGGATGTCGGATTGACAGGATGCTGCGTATGACTGCGCACGTTGACTCTGCTATACGCAAAGCTCGATGTGCGCGGGCAATGCTCCGTCCTGTCCTGACATCCAAGTTACCGACAAAGTCGAAGATAACCATTTACAAAACCTACATAAGACCCTTGCTAACATACGCTGCTCCGGCCTGGTATGCACTCCTGCGCGATCGTCGTACTGAGCGATCGTCAGAAGCGGCGACTTCAGGCCCAGCAGAATTTGTCATTAAGAACCATAGTCGGTGCGGGTCGCTACGTCCGTAATGACGTCATAGCGGCCAACCTCAAGATGGAGAGCTTACATGAATTCGTGGTCCGGCTGGCGCGCGGTATGTTTGACCGTGCCGACAACGGACCACACGAACACCTCAACGGCTTCGCGCCGTTGCATGCAAGGCCGCCGGACGGGCGACCCTATCCAAGAGAACTCCTCCCTATATAGATTAGGGAGTTGAGTAAATCCCACAATGCCGCAGAAAGGCCAACTCTGACAAAATAATTTGTGTTAAACACAATTATTGAGACAACCTCCTTTAATGAAGAATTTACGCTACTGCGACAAAAGTCGCTAAAACAACGCCTGTAACACCAAGGCGCCCAGGACCGGCACATTGTAGTGTGCCGTGAGGAACATCCGGGTAAAGGGGCACACCCCGAGGCCCGAGACCTGCACGACATATATATGCCCTGCAGAGGACAGCAACGCTCAAATCGCAGTCGCAGCACAGCCGTCGAAGAGGCTACAACAACAAAGAAAAAGGAAGCCGAAACCTAAGGAACAATAAGCTACCTAGAAGAAAAGGGTTTTAATTGCCTCCTCCCGGCTGATCGTCTATCTCACTCTCTCTCTCGGGGTCCTAGTAGGGTCGTAGTATACATACGCATTCAGGGGTGCGTGGGACGTGCGTCACCAGCACTAGGCAAGGAACGTACGTCATAAAGTGGGAGATTGTCCCAGGGCGACTGCGGGCACTGGACGTGTCCCTGCCGTCCGAAACATAACCAAAACTAAGTACAAACTTGTTCACAATATGAAATATCATCACTTTCACTTTTTTATGGGATAAGCTTATCGAAATTTGTTTTAATTTCTCAAACATGATTTTGGACAATTTTTCTTCCACAGCTGTATATCATTTTTGCATCTTCTCCGCAAATTTCTTTTCAGATTATTCCTTATATCAACTCGGGCTGGCTCACAGGGGCTCAACATGACGGCAGCTAACCAAGTCATTATTCTTGATACTTCATGGAACCCCGCACACGACATACAGAGTATCTCTCGAGTTTACCGATTAGGTCAGCAGAAGGACTGCCACATATACAGGCTAGTCGCTTTGGTAAGTACAAAACAGACAACATAAATTTATTTTGACTAAGACTACTTCAGTTCAGCGGACGTACACTAGTGAACATTGAAATTTTCGCTTTAAAACTATACGTTATTTGAAAGAGTCCCACATACTCGCAACGCTGGGCAGACCTTCACACTGTTCATGTATTTTTGTCACCAGTCCGTGGAATATAGACATGACATTTTTATCACCACAAATGACATTTTTTAAATGATTTTTCATTCATCACATCCTCGTTTGTCTAGCAGCAGGTACCATATGCAGTATCCGAACATTTGCATTTAGACATTAATACAAATTAAAGTATGTAATATTTAAAATCAGGAACCAGGAAACGATAAAATAATCTCGTATGGTGTACCTAAACCGAGTTTTTACAAACCAGGTTTTTTTATTTATTATGTCATGTGGAAATTGCAGTTTTCGTTTCATCGTGCTTGTAACCATCTTAACTTCCAGGATACAATGGAACAGAAGATATACGAGCGTGCCGTGACGAAGCCGGCAGTAGTGGACGAACAACAGATTGTTCGCCATTTAAACAAGGATGAACTCACGGAATTACACAAGTGAGTGTCTAGCATTTAAATTGTAATGTAAATAGCCTTGTAGGAGGGGCGTGAGCGATTTCATGGGTGACCGAGGAAAATAAAGCAGTGATGGGCAGTGAAGCGTGGCAACTATGGTATCGCCACTATGAGGCTATCTATAAGGGAGGCCTACGTTCAGCTGTAGGACTTTGTGATTAGCTGCAACGGTAACGACGAACTGCCATAATAAAAAAATATAGAAGAGGAGGCAAAGGAGCATGCGGCTCACTTGATGAAAAGTGACTACCGCCGCCCAGAATCAACTTCAACATCAGGGGAATATCAGGTGCGTTGCCGACCTTTTAGAAAGGAGTAACCACTTTTCTTGAAGATTCCAAAGTCGTATCTATCCCGAAAAATCGCCGATGGTACACGATTCCACAGAGGGGAAGTACGAGAAAGAAAACTCTTAGTAAAATGTACAGAGGTGGACCACCAAACGTCCAGATGGTGTGGTTGATATCGTCAGTTTTGTCGCGATGTGTGTTCATGACATTTGGCGGCTGGGATTAATACGAACAATTACTCAGAGCACTCCCCGTGGTAGACGCAATAGAAAACGCAAAGAGATGCAGCACCTCTTCGCAGCGCCAGTGTATCGATCGAGCTGATCGATAAGGACTCGGTCGTTGAAGATTCGAACCGCTCTGCACTGGATACGGTCAAATGGAAGGAGCTGGCACTGGGGAGCCCCGGCCCAGAGATAGAAACAGTATTCCATGTGTGGCTGAACCTGCGCCTTGTAAAGTTGCAGGCGGTGTGCCGGCATGAAATACTGTCCCGCTCTGCTGAGCACGGCAAGCATTTTAGAGGCCAATTACGCCTTCTCTTCCAAGTGAACACGAAACTGCACATCACTCGATATGTCGACGCCGAGGATGCCGATACTAGCTGAGGCAACAGGGGGAGTGCCTTGAAACTGAGGAGCTAAAACAAGGAGTTCTTTTTAGCGGTAAACGCGCAAACTTGTGTCTTCTGGGGATTGAATTGGGCTAGATTTAGTCGCCCCCAATCCGATACTTTGTTTAACAATCTCTGGACTTCAGACACAAGTTTGTTCTGGTGCTCGATAAGATTTTCCCGGTAATGTTGGCACGGCTGGTGTATAACCCATCACAAATGCTACCTTCCGCATAGCAATGAATGGTACCGGTTTGCAACATATCATTGATATGCAGAAGAAACAGCCTCGGTGATAGCACGCAGCCTTGTAAAACGCCAACATTAATGGCTTGCAATCGGAGCATGCACCGTCTACTACGATCTTGATGCTCCGATCAGACAGAAAACTGGTGATCCAATTGCACAATTTCTCGGGAAGCCAATAGGAAGGAATATTCGTGAGAAGCGCTTTGTACCAAACCCGATCGAAGGTCTTTGCTATGTCCATACTATCCGCCTATGCCTCCCCCAGGCCCACTGGACTTGATGTCTCCTTGGATATCCAAACCACAGAAGCATTTTTTCTGCATTTGCACACTCTAGAAACCGATATTTTTTTTAAATGCAATTAGAAAATTATAATGACATTGTGTAGAAAAGACTAGAACACAATAATTTTTATTGGATACTAGTGATCCGGCGTGATTTCTGGATCCCGACTACAGCGGCACCTACCGGGTCCGCTAGTGAATCTAAACTTAGTGAGACTAACGCACAGCAGTTTATTTTTATATACAGAAAATATATTATATTACAAGAATACTTATCGCAACTCATTAAAACTTTACCACGTGTATGGAAAAAAATTCTGCCTTTAAAAGAACCAGCAATAAACCTAGCGGGATATTTTTAACATGAAATTTTTAAACTTTTTTATAGAGACACTGCATGCCAGGTGTCACCACAATCAACGTTATGCGAGAACAACTTTTCTAAAATACTTAAAAAATTGATACGCTATACAATATACCTAGGTGCTATGACTAAAAACTTGCAATATTACTGTTATTTGTTTGTATTAATAACTTGAGTAGCATAGTAGCATTCATCCCAGTTCCAAATTAAAACTAAAGTATCGGAAGTCTTAAGTAATACATAAAATTAGGTTCATTATTTTCTTGCAATTTTAGAAAAATTTTACTTTTTATCTACTTTAACTTGTCACGGTAAAAAATGTATCAACACTACTATGGCAAGTTATTATTAAAAAAGTTAGCATAACTAATCAAGATCCTAAAATTGTATAACAGACTGACACAATGCAGTAAAAATATTCATATTTTTTTCTTAACAAGAACCAAATAATTATTAATTATTCTTGAAGACGTTATTGTGTGCCCAAAAACAGATTTTGCGTTACCAGATTCAGGTAGACTAGTGTCGTCAATAGATAAAAAACGAGCATACGGCTCACCTGATGGTAAGTGATTACCGCCGCCCATGAACAACTGCCACACCAGGGGAATTGCAGATGCGTTGTCGGCTTTTTAAAAAGGAGTAGGCTCTTTTCTTGAAGGTCCCTAAGTCGACTCCACATGGAAGTTATGCGAGGAAAAAAACTTCTTTTAAATCGCACGGTGGTTAAATGCCATTCAACCAGATGGTATGTATGGTATCGCGATGTGCCATGGTGAAATTGTGCAGCTAGAATTAGTCCGAACAATTCTTCAGAGCACTCCCCGTGGTAGATGCGATAAAATACGCAAAGTGATGCAACATTTCTTCGCAGTGCCAGTGAGTCAAGATGATCGGAAAGAGCTCGGTCGCCGACGATATTAGAACAGCTCTGTACCTGATGTGATCGAATGGAGGAGCTGGCACTGGAGAGCCCCAGCCCATGTGCGGCCGAACCTGCGCCTTGCAAAGTTGCAGGCGGTGAGCCGGAATGAAATATTGTCCCGCTCTGCTGAGCACGCCAAGCCTTTTAGACGCCAATTTGGCCTTCTCTTCTAAGTGATCACTAAACTGCACGTCACTCGATATGTTGACGCCGAGGATTCCGATACTGGCTGAGGCAACAAGCGGAGTGCCTTGAAACTGAGAAGATACGACGAAATTCTTTAGCGGTATTAATATTGAGAGTCGAGTTGGACACAAAGAAAGAGCCTAGCAGATCGGCTTTCTCCTTGGCGTCATGGGCCAGTGAGTCGTCCTCCCTGTAGAGAGATGGAAGAGATGGCTGACAGAAATTCCCCTGGACACCCTTGGCGAGAGATCCGAGTGCACAGGTTCTAGAAGGAAGTCGAAATAGTATCTCGCCAATTCTGCCCATGTGCTCTGACTTTGCCTTGGCAATGACTCTTTTGAAGGACCTGGAGGCGGAATTATACTTATTTTTTAGAGCGCTGGTGCTTACATCCCGGGACGTTGATGCGTCAGCCCAGGCTTGGTAGCACTCCTGCTTATAGCATTATGCTACTTTACAAGGGCGACCGAACCGTGGCTGAGATTTGCCTCCGATAGGCACCACAGAGGAAGTGCGCAAACTAGAGTGTGAGTGAGATAAATAGTTACACCATTGGTAAGCAACAGTGGAACAGGTAGTTAAACTATTAAAATTTAGAGCAAACAGAGAGAGTTGACGCGATTATCCATAGCGTAACAGAGGAGGGTAGTAGCTAGCCATAGCTTTATTTTCCGATACCAATCTTTTTTTATTGCTCGAGAATATCAGCGCAAACTTTCTCAGACTTTCACACATAAATAATCGTCAGTCACTACGAAACTCACACACAACATCTTAAATAATACATTAAATGAATATATAATACATGAAAAGCAAAAACGACCCGCGTTGTTGTGTCACGTAAACATTAGACTCCGTATTAGTTTCGTTTTAAAAATAGTAAATCATAAAGTTTGATTATAAAAACTACATTCAACGTAGTTTAAGTGCAATACCCATGAAAAAGTGTTATCTTATAGTGAAGTGAGCCAAAAACGTCATTATAGCCGGTACAAAAGTAATATTTTTTCTTGTCGATAAAAACTGTTTACATCTGTATAAACAATCGAAAACCGTGGGAAAAGGTGAAGTTACCAGTAAAAATAGAACATAACATAACATAAACACTCACGCCTGTCACCCAGAGGGGTAGGTAGAGACTACAGACTTCCATTTGGCACGATCCTGACACACCTCTCTCGCCTCCTTCACATCCATACACCTACGCATGCATGCTCGTCGGTTAAGGGTACTCCTAATTTGGCCCGTTTTCAATAAATCGCCAATTTGGTCGATAAATTTTCGCCTAGGACGTCGCTTTCCGACTCTGCCATTCACTTCTGCAACATAAATTTTCTTTGTCACTCTTTCCTCATCCATTCTTTCCACATGACCAAACCACCGAAGCACATTTTGACTCTTCACAATAGAGTGCAGGGCCCCATTTACTCTGTTTCCTGCGTTCACTCGTCGTTCTATATCCTTATCATATCTCCCATCCCTGCTAAATACGCACCCCAAATATACAAACTCATCTACTTGCTCGATCAACTCCCCTTCTATTCTTATTTCACATATCGTTTTACTTTCGTCTCTTTCAAAAACCATAATTTTCATCTTACTTGCGTTCACTTTCATACCCCTTTCTTTTAATGATCTGTTCATTAATCTAACCATCATTTGCAACTCAGCCGCCGACGACGCAAGAATAACTTGATCATCGGCGTACAAAAGGCATTTGATGGTTAACTCACCCATTCTTAATCCGCATTCTTCAACTTTCAAATTTTGCAAACAACTGTCCATAAATAGGTTGAACAACCACGGGGAAGCCACACAGCCCTGTCTGACACCTTTATGGATGCCAAACCAGTCCGAGTAGACCCCGTTGATCCTAACACAAGCACTAGAGTCTCTATAAAGAGACTCCAATGCCTGTATCAAGCCAGCGCTCAACCCAAATGAGTTCAGTGTTTGCCATAGCACATTCCTATCCACTCTGTCATAGGCCTTCTCCAAGTCCATGAACGCACAAAAAACCTTTTGGTTTTTGGCCAAAAACTTCTCCGCGATCATGCGCATGGAGAAGACTTGATCTGTACATCCCATTCCCTTTCTAAATCCCGCTTGCACATCCCAAATTTTTCCATCGGTTTCTTTCATGAACCTTTCAATTAGTACCTTGGCATACAGTTTTCCCACGATGCTAAGAAGGCTGATACCGCGGTAGTTTTTACAGTCCTGCTGCGACCCTTTTCCCTTATATACTGGGACTATATACACGGCTTTGCACCAGTCTCCCGGTACCCGTTTCAGTTCCCAGCATAAATTAAACAAGATGTGCAGCAGGCCTGCTACCACTTCCTCTCCAGCCCTCAGCATTTCGAGTGAAACTCTATCATATCCGGCAGCCTTACCTGCTTTGATGCTTTTCATTGCTTTCATTATTTCATCTATACTTATCTCGCTACCTCCTTCCTCTTCTTTCGGAGTTCCTATTTCATTCAGTTCATACGTTGTCTCCTCACTCATAAACATGCTTTCAAAATATTCCTTCCATCTCTTTAAACTCAAAACTTCATCATTCAGAATATAGCCATTCTCATCTCTTATAGCATTCATTATAGGCTGTTTTGAACATCCCCTGGCAGTTCTTACGAGATTCCAGAACATTTTAATATTTGCCTGGAAGTTATCCGATATTCTTCTATCATTTTTATCCGTTCTTTCTTGCTTTTCCTTTCAACTACTTCTTTTACTCTTTTATTTAGATGTCTAAAGACTGCCTTTTTTCTTTCAAAATCATCATTCGTACCGCTAGAATTACCAGCCTTAGTTGCTAGTAAATCTAGCCATGCTCTCTTCTTTGCTTCAACTTCCGTACGTATCTCATCATCCCACCATAACGTATTATTTTTCCTTTCATTCTTTCTTTTACTAACACCACATACTTCGGTAGCTGCATCTACTAAACCTTTCTTAACATTTTGCCATACATTCTCCAAGTCTAACTCATTCATACATAATTCATCCAAACCACTTACGTTTTCTTTCAGTCTGCATTTAAACTTGTTTTTCTCACCTTCATCTTGTAATCTTCCTGTTCTAATACGCTGTAACGCAGTGGTAGACACAGATGACCGATGGCGCCACCGCCTGAATAGACCATTAATTCGGCATAAAACCAAAAAATGATCCGTTCCTACGTTTGACCCCCGGTAAACCCTTGTATCCACCACTGCGCCCCTCAATCTTTCATCCACAATTATGAAATCTATCATGCTTCTATCATCCCCTCTTTCCCAAGTGTACATGTGAATCCTCTTGTGGCGAAAGAAAGTGTTCGTCACAAAAAGATTCTTTTCCATACATACAGTGAGGAGGCTTTCACCATTCTCATTTATACTTTTATCACCAAACGTTCCCAATATCCTTTCATAACCAAGCCTCCTCACCCCAACTCTTCCATTAAAATCTCCTAGCATAACAACATTTTCATTTCCCTTACATTTCATTAATACCATCCTTACCATTTCCCAAAACTGCTCTCGGATATGAGTGGGCTTAGACATGTCTGGGGCGTAGACCCCTAGCACAAACAACTTCTTTAAGCCCACTTTCAATCGTATCCATAGCAGTCTTGGGATTACACATTCATACTCTTTCACACATTGCACCATTCTTTCTGATAGGATGATACCTACTCCTTGGCATGCCCGCTCGAGCTCGTCTACACCAGACCAGTATGCGGTATACATGCCATGTGTAGTGACATCCTTTCCCTTCCGTTTCGTCTCATTTACACATAACAAATCTATTCCTCTATCATACATCACCTCGCATACTTCATCCATTTTATCATTCATTGCTCCACATACATTCAACGTAGCCAGACGGGCCTCTGCAATCCACTTTTCGCCCCTCCGGGAGACAGAACGTGACGGGTGGCGAGCCTCGTCGCCGGTTTTATAGAACTGTGTAAAATACTTTCAAGTGAACCTAATTAGTTTTTCTCAACCGTTATTTTAATTTGAACATCAAAACGGACTTTGACCCTAGTGCTTAAACTAACATCGCAAATAGCCAACCACATCTAGCGTATATTGCATGAACTATTTTCACCAGCAACCAGCTAGCGCCCAGCACTTATAATAACCGTCCCTCCGCGTAGTTGCTTTCCTAGTACGCATGTTAACTGTTTCTGGTACTGACGGAAAGATGGCGTTAAATTGCATTAAGTGCAAAACATCCATAGTAAATAAGCAAAAAGCACTCGGCTACGTATCTAATTAGATCATACAATACCTACTCGTCGGCTCTAGTACGGGTCGAATTAGATCAGATTAGATCAGAAGTACTGCCTTATGAAAAAACTATTTTTTCCTTTAAAACAAAACCAAAGACAATATGCAATAGATAATAGTATCAAAGACAAAGATATGTTCTTTTATTTTAAACCATAACCTGGCAATGTTTCTTAGAAAAAAAAAGAAATGACTCTGAACTTTCGGCGTTCCACGTGTCGCTTTGATGAAGGTGCTCCGTCTTTTTTATAGAATTTTATATTTGTGTCTGAACTAAAAACGAAAGTATTATACTTTTTTATATTCCTTGTAATATAGTAAACAAGTAGATATATAATTTGTGGTATAAAAAGTGAAAACTAAATTGCCAAAAGTACTTCAAAATCCGGAAGGCCCGTTTTGGCGGTAGGGTCATAAATGTGTTATTTTTCAAATTCTCATTTATTTTTAGTGTAAAATGTAAGTAAAAATAGTTTTCTTACATATTTCAAATAACTTGACGTTGTATTTATTTCAAATTCACACAAAAATACTTTTGAAATATTGTTCGAAATGTCATACAGATAAAATATTTCTTTTTTAATTTTTTTATATTTTAATATTTTGGTATGAGTAACGAATGGAAACACATAAAACATAAAAATATACATATTTCCAAACATTTTCATATAAATTTCTCCAAAAACAAAAGTGTAGACTTCAAATTAGTAGTAATTTTGTCACTAAAATTGAAGTATATACTACTACTATGCTATACAGTGTAATTTACGTATTTTATTACAATTTCTAGCAACCAAAAATAATTTTATTCGATAGTTTATACATTCAAGTGTTCAGTTTGTGAAAACACTACCACATCGATTGTACTAAAGTATCATTCCAACGCTTTCGAATAATGACAGCGGAAACGAAAAAAGCTTATAGATGCGATCCATGCTTAAATAAAATGAAATCCCCAGCTACCACTAATGCAATATTACAGGCGTCGTTACAAAATAGCTCTACCCACTCCTATTCGTCCATACTAGATGCGTCTACGCCCCTTAATAATACCCTACCATCGCCAGGAACAAATACTTCGACACAGACGGACTTTATCTCGAGACGGTGAGGCCGGCTCTGCTCTTTCTGACCGAGACGCAGGTGTCCTCTCCGGCTGATGTCTCGTATCTATCCTACTCGGGGTACAAACTGGAACACTCCTTTGTGCCTCGGGCTGGAGTTTGCGTTTACGTTAGGGAGGACATCTGTTCTCGACGCCTCGGCAGACTTGAAGGTTCGGACCTGTCCATCCTTTGGCTACGCGTAGACAGCGAAGACCATCCGCGCGTCTACGGGTGCCTCTATAGGTCCCATAGCGGTAACGCCGAAACAGACCGACTCTTCGATCACGTCCAAATGGCTGCAGATTCGTTGCTACAGCAGATCCCCTCCGCAGAGATCGTGATCCTTGGCGACTTTAATGCCCATCACGCCGAATGGCTTGGTTCACGTTTAACCGATCATGCGGGGAGATCTGTTCATGATTTTGCCTTGGCATATGGTCTGACACAAATGGTTACTTCGCCTACGCGGATTCCAGATGTGGAGGATCATGCACCTTCCCTGTTGGACCTTCTGCTGACCTCTCACCCGGAGGGATATCAGATTTCCGTCGACGCCCCTTTAGGCTCCTCGGACCATTGTCTTGTCCGGAGTGTGGTGCCACTCACGCTGAAATCGCGGTTGCATTCTGCAGGCTGCCGCCGTGTTTGGCACTATAGGTCAGCCGATTGGGATGGGATGCGGTCTTTCTTTGCATCCTACCCTTGGGGGCGGGTTTGCTTCTCGCCGGACGATCCCAACGTTGTTGCGGATTCTGTCGCTGATGTGGTACTTCAGGGTATGGAACTTTTTATTCCTTCCTCTGTGGTGCCCATTGGAGGCAAATCTCTGCCATGGTTTGGTCGCTCCTGTAAAATAGCATCATGCTATAAGCAGGAGTGCTACCAAGCCTGGGCTGACGCATCAGCGTCCCGGGATGTAAACACCAGCGCTCTAAAAAAGAAGTATAATTCCGCCTCTAGGTCCTTCAAAAGAGTCATTGCCAAGGCAAAGTTAGAGCACATAGGCAGAATTGGCGAGAAACTAGTTCGCCTTCCTTCTGGAACCCGTGCATTCTGGTCTCTCGCCAAGGCTGTCCAGGGGAATTTCTGTCAGCCATCTCTTCCATCTCTACACATGGGACGAGTCACTGGCCCACACCGCAAAGGAGAAAGCCGATCTTCTAGCCTCTTTCTTTGCGTCTAACTCGACTCTCGATGACGGGGGGAGTACGCCGCCGACCATCCCGTGGTGTGAGTGCTCCATGCCGGAAGTGCAGTTCACACAGCGCTCGGTTCGCAAAGCACTCCTCTCCCTGGACATCTACAAGTCGAGTGGGCCTGACGGAATCCCCCCAATTGTGCTGAGGACGTGTGCTCCAGAGTTGGCAACGGTTTTAATGCGTCTTTTCCGGTACTCCTACTCACAGATGGGCGGAGGCAGTAGAGTCCAAGGGGGAGGCATTGGCCGTTAGTTTGGACATTGCAAAGGCTTTCGATCGGGATTGGCACAAAGCGCATCTTTCGAAGCTCCCTTCCTATGGGCTTCCCGAGAAATTGTGCGATTGGATCACCAGCTTTCTTGCAGATTGGAGCGTCAAGATCGTTGTAGACGGTGCAAGCTCCGATTGCAAGCCTATTAATGCTGGTGTTCCACAAGGCTGCGTGCTATCGCCAACGCTGTTTCTTCTGCATATCAATGATATGTTGCAAACCCGTAACATTCATTGCTATGCAGATGACAGCACTGGTGATGCTCTTTACACCGGCCGAGCCAATATTTCTCGGGAAAACGTCTCCGAGTGCCGGGACAAACTTGTGTCTGAAGTCGAGTCTTTGCTGTTCAGAGTCTCGGATTGGGGGCGACTAAATCTAGTCCATTTTAACCCCTAGAAGACACAGGTTTGCGCGTTAACCGCTAAAAAAAACCCCTTTGTCGTATCCCCTCAGTTTCAAGGCACTCCTCTTGTTGCCTCAGCCAGTATCGGAATCCTCGGCGTCGACATATCGAGTGACGTGCAGTTTCGTGGTCACTTGGAAGGGAAGGCCAAATTGGCCTCTAAAAAGCTTGGCGTGCTCAGCAGAGCGGGACAGTATTTCATGCCGGCACACCGCCTGCAACTTTACAAGGCGCAGGTTCGGCCACACATGGAATACTGTTCCCATCTCTGGGCTGGGGCTCCCCAGTACCAGCTCCTTCCACTTGACCGCATCCACCGCAGCGCGTAGACCAGTTGCGTGTTGCTGCGCGCTGCTCCAGTGTATTGACACGTGTATAATTTGATGGTATGCGTAAATGCAATGAACACAAACACAAATGCTGTAGTGTGCGTGATTCAATTTTGCATTTGTATTGAAGTGACGTGTGTTTTTCTTGCACCTCCTGAAATTGTCAGACTTTTTGTTTAGGAATTAACGGGCATGGCCTCTCCAGTTGGTTGAATACTCAACGTACGCATGGGACGGCATGGACTTATACTTTGACACAGGGGACTTCGAGAAATTGTTTTATACCCCGACGAGTGATTGTTGATTAAAAATAGAATATATAATGATTTCTTAAATTTACGCAAACTCTACACATTGAATAAAACTATTATTTACGGATTTTATCGCGTTTAATTACTTTAATTTAATTTTATTATCCCGACGTTTCGGGTGCTTTACAGCACCCATCGTACGTTCGGGTGCTTTACAGTGGTATGCTTGGGTTTGGGTTTAATTTTGTTAATTATAGGATCCCAAGCAGGTGGCGGCACCCATCCATCTTCTCTATTGAAATTTGGATGTTTTTTAATTTCAATAGGCGAGTTAGCGTTTTCCTTGCAATTTTAGAATATATTCTAAAATTTTTTTTAGAGTAAAATTTTTTTTAATTGCAAGGAAAACGCTAACGTAAAACGCAAAAAAATTTAGAATATATCCTAAAATTGCAAGGAAAAAACTAATTTATTCAAAATTTTTCTTAAAATATTAAGATGTTTTCATTTTATTTAGAACTGAGATGAACAGCTATGCTAATTAAGTTATTAATACAATAAATAATAGTAATATTTGCAAATTTGTAGTCATAGTACCTCAAAAAACATCAGGTGAGCCGCATGCTCGTTTGCCCCTTCTTCTATAAAAAAAAAAACCTCAGAAGCAGAGAAGATCGGCGTGCAATGGAAATTCATCCTTCCAGGTGCGCCAAATATGGGTGGCGCATGGGAACGTTTGGTGCGATCAGTCAAAACCGCACTAGACGCCACACTTCACGAACGGTATCCACGAGAGGAGGTACTCCACACTCTCCTCCTAGAGGCCGAGCACATAGTCAATTCTCGACCTCTCACACACCTCTCTGAAAACCTTGAAGAAGAAGCACTAACACCAAACCACTTCCTCATCGGGCGGTCCTGCGGCGCAGCGAGAGTCGGCAGCTTCAACGACAACGAACTCGTGGGCAGATCCACATGGAAGGCCACGCAGCCGCTTGCTGATCACTTCTGGCAACGTTGGCTGCGAGAATATCTACCCACTCTCTTGCCAAGGAAGATGAAGGCAAGAACCAGCTCCACAGACCTACAAGTTGCGGACATCGTGCTGATCGTCGACCACAGCCTACCAAGGTGCACTTGGCCACGCGGCAGAATCTCCCAAGTGTATCCTGGACCTGATGGGCGAACAAGGATCGTCGACGTCGAAACGCGCGGAGGTGTGCTGAGAAGACCCAGTTCGAGAGTAGTGCTGCTGGTGCCGGGAGTATCGCCGAGCCAGGAGGATGGTGCGACGCACGAGGGGAAGAATGTCGGCGACAAGCATACAATCAACCAGTGACGAACTGTGTTTAAGACTATTTCAATTCCTTGTTGTGTGTGTTTAAGACTATTTCAATTCCTTAATTAGTGTAGTGTCGGCGACAAGCATATAATTTACCAAGTGACGAACTTTATTTTAAGACTATTATAATTTCTCAATTCGTGTGATTAGCATATTAACTCTTATTAGAATATAATTCAAATACAATTACAAAATCGAAAGGTTAGCCTTTAATGATAATTTTGTAAGGAAGTTTTTTAAGCAAGAATTTGTATTGTAAATACTTATAAAAATTTTTAAGCTTTGTTTAACGCTTAAAAACTGGTGTTAGATTAAAGGTTTATACGTAACATAATGTAAACAAAAAGAAATAAGTAGATTAGACATCTGTTTTAATAAATATAAGACAAAATGTATAGCAAAATTAGCAATTTTGTAGGGGTTTTGTTGCATAAGTTTTGTATAGAGGACTTAATAGTTTTATATTATTATTTTATGTTATAGAACATAACTAGAGCAATCTAACAATATATAATTTGTAAGGGTTTTTTGAAAATTTTAAATAAATAAAGGCTTCTAAGGTTTCGGCTCGAAGTTAAAACAACGCGCGAGATAGGGAAAACCGCGCTAACGCCCGTACGGTAACGCCGGCGGGTATATAAGCCGAGCAAATTTCGGCTCAAATCGCAAGGGATCTCCTAGGTGTGCGTTACTTGCAGTATACAGTGGCTGCAAATAACCGCCGGTACGACAAACTCCGCCAATCGTTGAGTCCCGTGATTCCGTGAGGCGTCGAGGTCACCGGCCCCTAGGTGATTCTTGGCACTTTATGCGTTTCGTGCATTCTGTGCCTAGTCGCGCATTAAAGTGCCACCTTTGCACTTCCCCCAACCCTTTTGCTATAAAAGGGGTAGGCAGTGCCCACAGTGTGGAAAGTCTCCATAACAACATCACCACCATCCGCGTCGCGCATCAACAACTGCAGACCGTTTGGAAGATAGATAGGGCCTTTATTAGATTACCGCTGACACTGACTGGTAGGTTAGGATGTCAGGGAACGATAAGGTTGAACCTCCTCCGAGAGCAAGGAAACCACCGGATCGACCAGGCGTATTGGGCAGACCCATCGCCTATCGTGACATATTTAACCCGGAGAGGACGAGAGTAGTCTCGTCTTACTCCCAAATACCGACCCGGAAACCTTCGTCGCCGGGTAAGGAGGCCGCACCTAGGGTTGCACTCGCCCCCATCGTACCTGAGTGTACGACTGGGCGTGAACCGCTGCCCTCACAACAGCAGCGGTCTAAGAAGACGCCACGAAGGCATACACCACCGGAGACCGAAGCCTCCCTCCACGAAAAGAGGCAGTGCATCGGTAACTCATCGGATTCACCTACATCATCAGAAGATGAAGAGCCCCAAGCAACGACTAGGAAGAAGGTCCACACCTCACCTCCTAAGTCGCCATCACCGCCACCTATCTCACCTGACCGACATAGTAACGACTCGATCCAATTCGAGCAAGGAGGTGAGGAATCCTACAGCTGGGGCTCGACAACATAGGCAACCCTAGCTGCATCGGCCGGTAGATCATCCCCGGTTCAAACCACCAACCCGTCCGGGTTAGCTCAGGACGATGGACAGCGGCCGTCAACGAGCTATGCCCACATGGCTGCGGCCCCAGCAGTACCACGACCACAATCGGCGGAACAGCCTCAGAAAACAGAGAAAGAGAAAGAGAAGAGATATCCGCCGATTGTCGCAGAATGCCTCCCAGAGTGGACCAAACATTTTAAGGTCCTGAATGAGAAGTTGGGCCACCCACCTAACGCCCGTCCGTTTGGGAAGGGAGTTAGGTTCACACCACAGAGCCCGGAGGAGTTTCGTACCATACAGAGATATATGGTCGAGCTCTCCGAGAAGGACAAAACCGTGTCGTGGTATTGCTACACACCGGCAGAGGAGAAGCCCACTAAAGTGGGCATCCGTGGCCTGCCTGTGGGCACCGACCCAAAAATGATCGAGGAGGCTATTCGGGCAAAAGGCTTCCCCATCAATTACGTGAAGGCTATACCACCACGTAGGGGCAGACCGGGCTGCCTCTACTATGCACAGCTGGAGCATCTGAGCCTGGAACGGCTACAGCAATTATACCAACTCGACGAGCTCCTCTATATGAGAGGAGTCGTCATCGAAGCCTGGCAGAGGAAGACCGGACCGGCACAATGCCACCGTTGCCAGGCTTTCGGACATGCTTCCGCCAATTGTTTCAGGCCAGTGAAATGCGTTCGCTGTGCCGGTGAACATATTGCCAGCCTTTGCCCTAGGGGTAGAGAGGAGGAGCCAAAGTGCGCAAATTGCGCCAAGAACCATACGGCCAACGATCGTCGCTGCCCGGTCCTGAGGAGGATAGCCAGGAAGCAGGGGATCGTCTTACCTGGGCTACTGCCGGAGAACCCAAAGAGGATCCCCCAAAGTCGCCCAAAGGCCGTCACCATTCAGGAGGACGGGTGGGCTACCATCACCAGAGGGAAGGGTAGGCAATCAGCCCCCCCCCACCCCCTTCTGCAGTACCATTAGAAACGGTTGGTCCCACAGACCAAAGGGCAACCACCGGGGCGACTCTCCGACCTCCTGCCAACGACGCCACCGAGAGGCAACCCTCCAGGAGGAAGAGGCGGAGGAACAGGAGTAAGAGAACGGAGCAGCCTCCTCCTCAGGCTGTGACCTCTACCCCTACTACCACAGGACCGATAGCCTCGCAGGCGCAGGTTGCTGCAAAAATATCAGCACCAGCTACGGCAAGTAGAGCGCCAGAAAGGGCCCTACCGGAAAGCAGAGCCCGCTCCACACATAGAGCGCGCTCTGTGCAAAGGAAGACCGTAACCAATGCCCCGAGACCAGTGCCTTCACAAAAGCCTAGTGCAGAACGCAAACCACCAACTTCCGGCTTCGAGACGGCCGATGCTATTCACAGATTAGTAGGCATAGCCATCGAAGTCGGAACACAAGTCCTGGCCGACATTAGGGCCGGGACAGATCCCGTTACCGCCGTCATGAAGGCGCTGGCAACCTTACTGGCAAGGCATTATGGAGGATAATAACCTGCGCCTGCTATACTGGAACCCGGACGGGATTCGTCAAAGGATCCATGAACTCCGCACTCTCATCCAGCAACAGGACATCCAGGTGATTTTGCTGGGTGAAACTAAATTAAGACCTTCAACGCATCTGAAGCTACCTAACTATCATATATACAGGAGAGACGAGGTCGATCCTCAAGGGGTCGCTTACAGAGGGACAGCGATCCTGGTGAGGAGAGACATCGTCCACCAGGAGCTGGACCTACCAGACTTCCAGACGATGCGTTCAATCGGCATAAAAATGGAAGCGGCGGGCGAGGAACTTAAGATCTTTGCAGCATACCGCCCGCCAGGGACTCCATTTCACTCCTCAGACATCTGGACGGTAATGGAAGGTACAACACCCACCATTATCGCCGGGGACCTGAACGCCAAACACCCGGCGTGGGGGTCCAGAGTGATCACCCCGCCGGGTCGTGAACTTTACGATGATGCAGAACACCATGAGTACGACGTTCTAGGTCCCGAGAAACCGACGCATATCCCTAGCGACCCTAGGAGGCGTCCGGATGTATTAGACATCGTGCTCACTAAGAACGTCAACTACCCAGTAGTGGTAGAAGTGCTGTATGACCTGAACACGCAGCACCTCCCGATTCTGATAACCCTTGGCACTAAGGCAGTGACCTCACCGCCCAGAGCTGTCAAGACTAAGATTGACTGGAGGCTCTACCACCAACACCTGCAGGAGAGACCTCCAGTCCATACACCAATTAACTCAGCGGACGACGTAGAGGCCGCTGCAACCAGACTAACCACGTGTATCCAGGAGGCCCTCAACGCGGCCTCTACGATCGTCCCTCTCACGGGGAGAAAAGAAGACTACGCGTGCAGCTCAACCATAAAAGAGCGCTGAGAAAGCTCTGGGCGCGTACTCGCTGCCCTAGAGTAAAACGGAGACTCAACACCTTGTCAGACGAACTGTCGGTTGCAATACAGGCCCACAGAGGAGAGGCCTGGGAGCGGCGCATATGGAAGGCGGACGAACAACATGCGTCGCTCTATACATTGAACCGACAGCTAACGAAAACACGACCACCTGTTTGCCCGCTGACTAACAACGCGGGCATTCAATGTTACGATGCCAAGGGCAGAGCGGATATCCTAGCTGAGCACTTCGAGGAGCAGTTTATGCCGAACCCAGCAAGTGCGGAGTTCCTGGAATCCCATACAAGGAAGGGGAGCCGCGTGCAGGAGCTCCTATCGTCGCCCGCGCCACCGCTTGCAGGAGAGTGGTTTATCTCCCCCGCTGAACTGCGGAGGACAGTAACCCGCCTGCAACCGAGGAAGGCGCCGGGGCACGACGGGATTACTAATGCTGCACTACGACAGCTGCCCAATAGAGTCCTTGTAGAGATAGGTCGGCTCTACAACGGAATATTGCGGACATCCCACTTCCCGGAGGACTGGAAGAAAGGCAAAGTCATCGTCTTGCCGAAACCCGGGAAGGACAGGCGTAGAGCTGCCAATTACAGGCCGATCACGCTGCTACCGCATATAGCTAAACTGTGCGAAAGATTATTGTTAAGACGTCTCCGCCCGTGCATCCAACTTCGGGCGGAGCAACATGGATTCAGGAGGGGTCACTCAACAGCAACACAGCTGACCAGAGTGCTGCACCTGCTTGCGGCCGAACACAACCGTGGCCGCATATCGTTGGGCGTCTTTCTCGATATCGAGAAGGCGTTCGACCGGGTGTGGCACACAGGATTACTCTACAAGTTAGATGTTCAAACAAGTATCCCTCCTGCTATATTGCGGCTAGTGGCGTCTTTCCTGGAAGGCAGGAAGTTCTACGTCTGCGTAGAGGACGCCGTGTCCGCAATAAAGACCATAACAGCTGGTGTGCCACAGGGCAGCTGTCTATCTCCAGCCCTGTACGCGGCGTACACTAATGACATACCCACCCTGGCAGGACACTTGCAAGAATGGGAGGACGACGTCGAACTAGCGCTATTTGCGGATGACAGCGCATACTTCACGTCGTCCAGAAGAGCCCATATAGCAGCTGCCAGGATGCAACGTCTGCTGGACCTGCTGCCACCATGGTTGGATGAGTGGAGGATGGCCGTCAATGTTAGCAAGACGACCGCTCTACTCACTCGCCGCTACAGAAACCTACCACCACCACTAACCCTCAGAGGCCAGGAGATCGCATATGAGAAGGCCGTGACCTACCTTGGATGTCGGATTGACAGGATGCTGCGTATGACTGCGCACGTTGACTCTGCTATACGCAAAGCTCGATGTGCGCGGGCAATGCTCCGTCCTGTCCTGACATCCAAGTTACCGACAAAGTCGAAGATAACCATTTACAAAACCTACATAAGACCCTTGCTAACATACGCTGCTCCGGCCTGGTATGCACTCCTGCGCGATCGTCGTACTGAGCGATCGTCAGAAGCGGCGACTTCAGGCCCAGCAGAATTTGTCATTAAGAACCATAGTCGGTGCGGGTCGCTACGTCCGTAATGACGTCATAGCGGCCAACCTCAAGATGGAGAGCTTACATGAATTCGTGGTCCGGCTGGCGCGCGGTATGTTTGACCGTGCCGACAACGGACCACACGAACACCTCAACGGCTTCGCGCCGTTGCATGCAAGGCCGCCGGACGGGCGACCCTATCCAAGAGAACTCCTCCCTATATAGATTAGGGAGTTGAGTAAATCCCACAATGCCGCAGAAAGGCCAACTCTGACAAAATAATTTGTGTTAAACACAATTATTGAGACAACCTCCTTTAATGAAGAATTTACGCTACTGCGACAAAAGTCGCTAAAACAACGCCTGTAACACCAAGGCGCCCAGGACCGGCACATTGTAGTGTGCCGTGAGGAACATCCGGGTAAAGGGGCACACCCCGAGGCCCGAGACCTGCACGACATATATATGCCCTGCAGAGGACAGCAACGCTCAAATCGCAGTCGCAGCACAGCCGTCGAAGAGGCTACAACAACAAAGAAAAAGGAAGCCGAAACCTAAGGAACAATAAGCTACCTAGAAGAAAAGGGTTTTAATTGCCTCCTCCCGGCTGATCGTCTATCTCACTCTCTCTCTCGGGGTCCTAGTAGGGTCGTAGTATACATACGCATTCAGGGGTGCGTGGGACGTGCGTCACCAGCACTAGGCAAGGAACGTACGTCATAAAGTGGGAGATTGTCCCAGGGCGACTGCGGGCACTGGACGTGTCCCTGCCGTCCGAAACATAACCAAAACTAAGTACAAACTTGTTCACAATATGAAATATCATCACTTTCACTTTTTTATGGGATAAGCTTATCGAAATTTGTTTTAATTTCTCAAACATGATTTTGGACAATTTTTCTTCCACAGCTGTATATCATTTTTGCATCTTCTCCGCAAATTTCTTTTCAGATTATTCCTTATATCAACTCGGGCTGGCTCACAGGGGCTCAACATGACGGCAGCTAACCAAGTCATTATTCTTGATACTTCATGGAACCCCGCACACGACATACAGAGTATCTCTCGAGTTTACCGATTAGGTCAGCAGAAGGACTGCCACATATACAGGCTAGTCGCTTTGGTAAGTACAAAACAGACAACATAAATTTATTTTGACTAAGACTACTTCAGTTCAGCGGACGTACACTAGTGAACATTGAAATTTTCGCTTTAAAACTATACGTTATTTGAAAGAGTCCCACATACTCGCAACGCTGGGCAGACCTTCACACTGTTCATGTATTTTTGTCACCAGTCCGTGGAATATAGACATGACATTTTTATCACCACAAATGACATTTTTTAAATGATTTTTCATTCATCACATCCTCGTTTGTCTAGCAGCAGGTACCATATGCAGTATCCGAACATTTGCATTTAGACATTAATACAAATTAAAGTATGTAATATTTAAAATCAGGAACCAGGAAACGATAAAATAATCTCGTATGGTGTACCTAAACCGAGTTTTTACAAACCAGGTTTTTTTATTTATTATGTCATGTGGAAATTGCAGTTTTCGTTTCATCGTGCTTGTAACCATCTTAACTTCCAGGATACAATGGAACAGAAGATATACGAGCGTGCCGTGACGAAGCCGGCAGTAGTGGACGAACAACAGATTGTTCGCCATTTAAACAAGGATGAACTCACGGAATTACACAAGTGAGTGTCTAGCATTTAAATTGTAATGTAAATAGCCTTGTAGGAGGGGCGTGAGCGATTTCATGGGTGACCGAGGAAAATAAAGCAGTGATGGGCAGTGAAGCGTGGCAACTATGGTATCGCCACTATGAGGCTATCTATAAGGGAGGCCTACGTTCAGCTGTAGGACTTTGTGATTAGCTGCAACGGTAACGACGAACTGCCATAATAAAAAAATATAGAAGAGGAGGCAAAGGAGCATGCGGCTCACTTGATGAAAAGTGACTACCGCCGCCCAGAATCAACTTCAACATCAGGGGAATATCAGGTGCGTTGCCGACCTTTTAGAAAGGAGTAACCACTTTTCTTGAAGATTCCAAAGTCGTATCTATCCCGAAAAATCGCCGATGGTACACGATTCCACAGAGGGGAAGTACGAGAAAGAAAACTCTTAGTAAAATGTACAGAGGTGGACCACCAAACGTCCAGATGGTGTGGTTGATATCGTCAGTTTTGTCGCGATGTGTGTTCATGACATTTGGCGGCTGGGATTAATACGAACAATTACTCAGAGCACTCCCCGTGGTAGACGCAATAGAAAACGCAAAGAGATGCAGCACCTCTTCGCAGCGCCAGTGTATCGATCGAGCTGATCGATAAGGACTCGGTCGTTGAAGATTCGAACCGCTCTGCACTGGATACGGTCAAATGGAAGGAGCTGGCACTGGGGAGCCCCGGCCCAGAGATAGAAACAGTATTCCATGTGTGGCTGAACCTGCGCCTTGTAAAGTTGCAGGCGGTGTGCCGGCATGAAATACTGTCCCGCTCTGCTGAGCACGGCAAGCATTTTAGAGGCCAATTACGCCTTCTCTTCCAAGTGAACACGAAACTGCACATCACTCGATATGTCGACGCCGAGGATGCCGATACTAGCTGAGGCAACAGGGGGAGTGCCTTGAAACTGAGGAGCTAAAACAAGGAGTTCTTTTTAGCGGTAAACGCGCAAACTTGTGTCTTCTGGGGATTGAATTGGGCTAGATTTAGTCGCCCCCAATCCGATACTTTGTTTAACAATCTCTGGACTTCAGACACAAGTTTGTTCTGGTGCTCGATAAGATTTTCCCGGTAATGTTGGCACGGCTGGTGTATAACCCATCACAAATGCTACCTTCCGCATAGCAATGAATGGTACCGGTTTGCAACATATCATTGATATGCAGAAGAAACAGCCTCGGTGATAGCACGCAGCCTTGTAAAACGCCAACATTAATGGCTTGCAATCGGAGCATGCACCGTCTACTACGATCTTGATGCTCCGATCAGACAGAAAACTGGTGATCCAATTGCACAATTTCTCGGGAAGCCAATAGGAAGGAATATTCGTGAGAAGCGCTTTGTACCAAACCCGATCGAAGGTCTTTGCTATGTCCATACTATCCGCCTATGCCTCCCCCAGGCCCACTGGACTTGATGTCTCCTTGGATATCCAAACCACAGAAGCATTTTTTCTGCATTTGCACACTCTAGAAACCGATATTTTTTTTAAATGCAATTAGAAAATTATAATGACATTGTGTAGAAAAGACTAGAACACAATAATTTTTATTGGATACTAGTGATCCGGCGTGATTTCTGGATCCCGACTACAGCGGCACCTACCGGGTCCGCTAGTGAATCTAAACTTAGTGAGACTAACGCACAGCAGTTTATTTTTATATACAGAAAATATATTATATTACAAGAATACTTATCGCAACTCATTAAAACTTTACCACGTGTATGGAAAAAAATTCTGCCTTTAAAAGAACCAGCAATAAACCTAGCGGGATATTTTTAACATGAAATTTTTAAACTTTTTTATAGAGACACTGCATGCCAGGTGTCACCACAATCAACGTTATGCGAGAACAACTTTTCTAAAATACTTAAAAAATTGATACGCTATACAATATACCTAGGTGCTATGACTAAAAACTTGCAATATTACTGTTATTTGTTTGTATTAATAACTTGAGTAGCATAGTAGCATTCATCCCAGTTCCAAATTAAAACTAAAGTATCGGAAGTCTTAAGTAATACATAAAATTAGGTTCATTATTTTCTTGCAATTTTAGAAAAATTTTACTTTTTATCTACTTTAACTTGTCACGGTAAAAAATGTATCAACACTACTATGGCAAGTTATTATTAAAAAAGTTAGCATAACTAATCAAGATCCTAAAATTGTATAACAGACTGACACAATGCAGTAAAAATATTCATATTTTTTTCTTAACAAGAACCAAATAATTATTAATTATTCTTGAAGACGTTATTGTGTGCCCAAAAACAGATTTTGCGTTACCAGATTCAGGTAGACTAGTGTCGTCAATAGATAAAAAACGAGCATACGGCTCACCTGATGGTAAGTGATTACCGCCGCCCATGAACAACTGCCACACCAGGGGAATTGCAGATGCGTTGTCGGCTTTTTAAAAAGGAGTAGGCTCTTTTCTTGAAGGTCCCTAAGTCGACTCCACATGGAAGTTATGCGAGGAAAAAAACTTCTTTTAAATCGCACGGTGGTTAAATGCCATTCAACCAGATGGTATGTATGGTATCGCGATGTGCCATGGTGAAATTGTGCAGCTAGAATTAGTCCGAACAATTCTTCAGAGCACTCCCCGTGGTAGATGCGATAAAATACGCAAAGTGATGCAACATTTCTTCGCAGTGCCAGTGAGTCAAGATGATCGGAAAGAGCTCGGTCGCCGACGATATTAGAACAGCTCTGTACCTGATGTGATCGAATGGAGGAGCTGGCACTGGAGAGCCCCAGCCCATGTGCGGCCGAACCTGCGCCTTGCAAAGTTGCAGGCGGTGAGCCGGAATGAAATATTGTCCCGCTCTGCTGAGCACGCCAAGCCTTTTAGACGCCAATTTGGCCTTCTCTTCTAAGTGATCACTAAACTGCACGTCACTCGATATGTTGACGCCGAGGATTCCGATACTGGCTGAGGCAACAAGCGGAGTGCCTTGAAACTGAGAAGATACGACGAAATTCTTTAGCGGTATTAATATTGAGAGTCGAGTTGGACACAAAGAAAGAGCCTAGCAGATCGGCTTTCTCCTTGGCGTCATGGGCCAGTGAGTCGTCCTCCCTGTAGAGAGATGGAAGAGATGGCTGACAGAAATTCCCCTGGACACCCTTGGCGAGAGATCCGAGTGCACAGGTTCTAGAAGGAAGTCGAAATAGTATCTCGCCAATTCTGCCCATGTGCTCTGACTTTGCCTTGGCAATGACTCTTTTGAAGGACCTGGAGGCGGAATTATACTTATTTTTTAGAGCGCTGGTGCTTACATCCCGGGACGTTGATGCGTCAGCCCAGGCTTGGTAGCACTCCTGCTTATAGCATTATGCTACTTTACAAGGGCGACCGAACCGTGGCTGAGATTTGCCTCCGATAGGCACCACAGAGGAAGTGCGCAAACTAGAGTGTGAGTGAGATAAATAGTTACACCATTGGTAAGCAACAGTGGAACAGGTAGTTAAACTATTAAAATTTAGAGCAAACAGAGAGAGTTGACGCGATTATCCATAGCGTAACAGAGGAGGGTAGTAGCTAGCCATAGCTTTATTTTCCGATACCAATCTTTTTTTATTGCTCGAGAATATCAGCGCAAACTTTCTCAGACTTTCACACATAAATAATCGTCAGTCACTACGAAACTCACACACAACATCTTAAATAATACATTAAATGAATATATAATACATGAAAAGCAAAAACGACCCGCGTTGTTGTGTCACGTAAACATTAGACTCCGTATTAGTTTCGTTTTAAAAATAGTAAATCATAAAGTTTGATTATAAAAACTACATTCAACGTAGTTTAAGTGCAATACCCATGAAAAAGTGTTATCTTATAGTGAAGTGAGCCAAAAACGTCATTATAGCCGGTACAAAAGTAATATTTTTTCTTGTCGATAAAAACTGTTTACATCTGTATAAACAATCGAAAACCGTGGGAAAAGGTGAAGTTACCAGTAAAAATAGAACATAACATAACATAAACACTCACGCCTGTCACCCAGAGGGGTAGGTAGAGACTACAGACTTCCATTTGGCACGATCCTGACACACCTCTCTCGCCTCCTTCACATCCATACACCTACGCATGCATGCTCGTCGGTTAAGGGTACTCCTAATTTGGCCCGTTTTCAATAAATCGCCAATTTGGTCGATAAATTTTCGCCTAGGACGTCGCTTTCCGACTCTGCCATTCACTTCTGCAACATAAATTTTCTTTGTCACTCTTTCCTCATCCATTCTTTCCACATGACCAAACCACCGAAGCACATTTTGACTCTTCACAATAGAGTGCAGGGCCCCATTTACTCTGTTTCCTGCGTTCACTCGTCGTTCTATATCCTTATCATATCTCCCATCCCTGCTAAATACGCACCCCAAATATACAAACTCATCTACTTGCTCGATCAACTCCCCTTCTATTCTTATTTCACATATCGTTTTACTTTCGTCTCTTTCAAAAACCATAATTTTCATCTTACTTGCGTTCACTTTCATACCCCTTTCTTTTAATGATCTGTTCATTAATCTAACCATCATTTGCAACTCAGCCGCCGACGACGCAAGAATAACTTGATCATCGGCGTACAAAAGGCATTTGATGGTTAACTCACCCATTCTTAATCCGCATTCTTCAACTTTCAAATTTTGCAAACAACTGTCCATAAATAGGTTGAACAACCACGGGGAAGCCACACAGCCCTGTCTGACACCTTTATGGATGCCAAACCAGTCCGAGTAGACCCCGTTGATCCTAACACAAGCACTAGAGTCTCTATAAAGAGACTCCAATGCCTGTATCAAGCCAGCGCTCAACCCAAATGAGTTCAGTGTTTGCCATAGCACATTCCTATCCACTCTGTCATAGGCCTTCTCCAAGTCCATGAACGCACAAAAAACCTTTTGGTTTTTGGCCAAAAACTTCTCCGCGATCATGCGCATGGAGAAGACTTGATCTGTACATCCCATTCCCTTTCTAAATCCCGCTTGCACATCCCAAATTTTTCCATCGGTTTCTTTCATGAACCTTTCAATTAGTACCTTGGCATACAGTTTTCCCACGATGCTAAGAAGGCTGATACCGCGGTAGTTTTTACAGTCCTGCTGCGACCCTTTTCCCTTATATACTGGGACTATATACACGGCTTTGCACCAGTCTCCCGGTACCCGTTTCAGTTCCCAGCATAAATTAAACAAGATGTGCAGCAGGCCTGCTACCACTTCCTCTCCAGCCCTCAGCATTTCGAGTGAAACTCTATCATATCCGGCAGCCTTACCTGCTTTGATGCTTTTCATTGCTTTCATTATTTCATCTATACTTATCTCGCTACCTCCTTCCTCTTCTTTCGGAGTTCCTATTTCATTCAGTTCATACGTTGTCTCCTCACTCATAAACATGCTTTCAAAATATTCCTTCCATCTCTTTAAACTCAAAACTTCATCATTCAGAATATAGCCATTCTCATCTCTTATAGCATTCATTATAGGCTGTTTTGAACATCCCCTGGCAGTTCTTACGAGATTCCAGAACATTTTAATATTTGCCTGGAAGTTATCCGATATTCTTCTATCATTTTTATCCGTTCTTTCTTGCTTTTCCTTTCAACTACTTCTTTTACTCTTTTATTTAGATGTCTAAAGACTGCCTTTTTTCTTTCAAAATCATCATTCGTACCGCTAGAATTACCAGCCTTAGTTGCTAGTAAATCTAGCCATGCTCTCTTCTTTGCTTCAACTTCCGTACGTATCTCATCATCCCACCATAACGTATTATTTTTCCTTTCATTCTTTCTTTTACTAACACCACATACTTCGGTAGCTGCATCTACTAAACCTTTCTTAACATTTTGCCATACATTCTCCAAGTCTAACTCATTCATACATAATTCATCCAAACCACTTACGTTTTCTTTCAGTCTGCATTTAAACTTGTTTTTCTCACCTTCATCTTGTAATCTTCCTGTTCTAATACGCTGTAACGCAGTGGTAGACACAGATGACCGATGGCGCCACCGCCTGAATAGACCATTAATTCGGCATAAAACCAAAAAATGATCCGTTCCTACGTTTGACCCCCGGTAAACCCTTGTATCCACCACTGCGCCCCTCAATCTTTCATCCACAATTATGAAATCTATCATGCTTCTATCATCCCCTCTTTCCCAAGTGTACATGTGAATCCTCTTGTGGCGAAAGAAAGTGTTCGTCACAAAAAGATTCTTTTCCATACATACAGTGAGGAGGCTTTCACCATTCTCATTTATACTTTTATCACCAAACGTTCCCAATATCCTTTCATAACCAAGCCTCCTCACCCCAACTCTTCCATTAAAATCTCCTAGCATAACAACATTTTCATTTCCCTTACATTTCATTAATACCATCCTTACCATTTCCCAAAACTGCTCTCGGATATGAGTGGGCTTAGACATGTCTGGGGCGTAGACCCCTAGCACAAACAACTTCTTTAAGCCCACTTTCAATCGTATCCATAGCAGTCTTGGGATTACACATTCATACTCTTTCACACATTGCACCATTCTTTCTGATAGGATGATACCTACTCCTTGGCATGCCCGCTCGAGCTCGTCTACACCAGACCAGTATGCGGTATACATGCCATGTGTAGTGACATCCTTTCCCTTCCGTTTCGTCTCATTTACACATAACAAATCTATTCCTCTATCATACATCACCTCGCATACTTCATCCATTTTATCATTCATTGCTCCACATACATTCAACGTAGCCAGACGGGCCTCTGCAATCCACTTTTCGCCCCTCCGGGAGACAGAACGTGACGGGTGGCGAGCCTCGTCGCCGGTTTTATAGAACTGTGTAAAATACTTTCAAGTGAACCTAATTAGTTTTTCTCAACCGTTATTTTAATTTGAACATCAAAACGGACTTTGACCCTAGTGCTTAAACTAACATCGCAAATAGCCAACCACATCTAGCGTATATTGCATGAACTATTTTCACCAGCAACCAGCTAGCGCCCAGCACTTATAATAACCGTCCCTCCGCGTAGTTGCTTTCCTAGTACGCATGTTAACTGTTTCTGGTACTGACGGAAAGATGGCGTTAAATTGCATTAAGTGCAAAACATCCATAGTAAATAAGCAAAAAGCACTCGGCTACGTATCTAATTAGATCATACAATACCTACTCGTCGGCTCTAGTACGGGTCGAATTAGATCAGATTAGATCAGAAGTACTGCCTTATGAAAAAACTATTTTTTCCTTTAAAACAAAACCAAAGACAATATGCAATAGATAATAGTATCAAAGACAAAGATATGTTCTTTTATTTTAAACCATAACCTGGCAATGTTTCTTAGAAAAAAAAAGAAATGACTCTGAACTTTCGGCGTTCCACGTGTCGCTTTGATGAAGGTGCTCCGTCTTTTTTATAGAATTTTATATTTGTGTCTGAACTAAAAACGAAAGTATTATACTTTTTTATATTCCTTGTAATATAGTAAACAAGTAGATATATAATTTGTGGTATAAAAAGTGAAAACTAAATTGCCAAAAGTACTTCAAAATCCGGAAGGCCCGTTTTGGCGGTAGGGTCATAAATGTGTTATTTTTCAAATTCTCATTTATTTTTAGTGTAAAATGTAAGTAAAAATAGTTTTCTTACATATTTCAAATAACTTGACGTTGTATTTATTTCAAATTCACACAAAAATACTTTTGAAATATTGTTCGAAATGTCATACAGATAAAATATTTCTTTTTTAATTTTTTTATATTTTAATATTTTGGTATGAGTAACGAATGGAAACACATAAAACATAAAAATATACATATTTCCAAACATTTTCATATAAATTTCTCCAAAAACAAAAGTGTAGACTTCAAATTAGTAGTAATTTTGTCACTAAAATTGAAGTATATACTACTACTATGCTATACAGTGTAATTTACGTATTTTATTACAATTTCTAGCAACCAAAAATAATTTTATTCGATAGTTTATACATTCAAGTGTTCAGTTTGTGAAAACACTACCACATCGATTGTACTAAAGTATCATTCCAACGCTTTCGAATAATGACAGCGGAAACGAAAAAAGCTTATAGATGCGATCCATGCTTAAATAAAATGAAATCCCCAGCTACCACTAATGCAATATTACAGGCGTCGTTACAAAATAGCTCTACCCACTCCTATTCGTCCATACTAGATGCGTCTACGCCCCTTAATAATACCCTACCATCGCCAGGAACAAATACTTCGACACAGACGGACTTTATCTCGAGACGGTGAGGCCGGCTCTGCTCTTTCTGACCGAGACGCAGGTGTCCTCTCCGGCTGATGTCTCGTATCTATCCTACTCGGGGTACAAACTGGAACACTCCTTTGTGCCTCGGGCTGGAGTTTGCGTTTACGTTAGGGAGGACATCTGTTCTCGACGCCTCGGCAGACTTGAAGGTTCGGACCTGTCCATCCTTTGGCTACGCGTAGACAGCGAAGACCATCCGCGCGTCTACGGGTGCCTCTATAGGTCCCATAGCGGTAACGCCGAAACAGACCGACTCTTCGATCACGTCCAAATGGCTGCAGATTCGTTGCTACAGCAGATCCCCTCCGCAGAGATCGTGATCCTTGGCGACTTTAATGCCCATCACGCCGAATGGCTTGGTTCACGTTTAACCGATCATGCGGGGAGATCTGTTCATGATTTTGCCTTGGCATATGGTCTGACACAAATGGTTACTTCGCCTACGCGGATTCCAGATGTGGAGGATCATGCACCTTCCCTGTTGGACCTTCTGCTGACCTCTCACCCGGAGGGATATCAGATTTCCGTCGACGCCCCTTTAGGCTCCTCGGACCATTGTCTTGTCCGGAGTGTGGTGCCACTCACGCTGAAATCGCGGTTGCATTCTGCAGGCTGCCGCCGTGTTTGGCACTATAGGTCAGCCGATTGGGATGGGATGCGGTCTTTCTTTGCATCCTACCCTTGGGGGCGGGTTTGCTTCTCGCCGGACGATCCCAACGTTGTTGCGGATTCTGTCGCTGATGTGGTACTTCAGGGTATGGAACTTTTTATTCCTTCCTCTGTGGTGCCCATTGGAGGCAAATCTCTGCCATGGTTTGGTCGCTCCTGTAAAATAGCATCATGCTATAAGCAGGAGTGCTACCAAGCCTGGGCTGACGCATCAGCGTCCCGGGATGTAAACACCAGCGCTCTAAAAAAGAAGTATAATTCCGCCTCTAGGTCCTTCAAAAGAGTCATTGCCAAGGCAAAGTTAGAGCACATAGGCAGAATTGGCGAGAAACTAGTTCGCCTTCCTTCTGGAACCCGTGCATTCTGGTCTCTCGCCAAGGCTGTCCAGGGGAATTTCTGTCAGCCATCTCTTCCATCTCTACACATGGGACGAGTCACTGGCCCACACCGCAAAGGAGAAAGCCGATCTTCTAGCCTCTTTCTTTGCGTCTAACTCGACTCTCGATGACGGGGGGAGTACGCCGCCGACCATCCCGTGGTGTGAGTGCTCCATGCCGGAAGTGCAGTTCACACAGCGCTCGGTTCGCAAAGCACTCCTCTCCCTGGACATCTACAAGTCGAGTGGGCCTGACGGAATCCCCCCAATTGTGCTGAGGACGTGTGCTCCAGAGTTGGCAACGGTTTTAATGCGTCTTTTCCGGTACTCCTACTCACAGATGGGCGGAGGCAGTAGAGTCCAAGGGGGAGGCATTGGCCGTTAGTTTGGACATTGCAAAGGCTTTCGATCGGGATTGGCACAAAGCGCATCTTTCGAAGCTCCCTTCCTATGGGCTTCCCGAGAAATTGTGCGATTGGATCACCAGCTTTCTTGCAGATTGGAGCGTCAAGATCGTTGTAGACGGTGCAAGCTCCGATTGCAAGCCTATTAATGCTGGTGTTCCACAAGGCTGCGTGCTATCGCCAACGCTGTTTCTTCTGCATATCAATGATATGTTGCAAACCCGTAACATTCATTGCTATGCAGATGACAGCACTGGTGATGCTCTTTACACCGGCCGAGCCAATATTTCTCGGGAAAACGTCTCCGAGTGCCGGGACAAACTTGTGTCTGAAGTCGAGTCTTTGCTGTTCAGAGTCTCGGATTGGGGGCGACTAAATCTAGTCCATTTTAACCCCTAGAAGACACAGGTTTGCGCGTTAACCGCTAAAAAAAACCCCTTTGTCGTATCCCCTCAGTTTCAAGGCACTCCTCTTGTTGCCTCAGCCAGTATCGGAATCCTCGGCGTCGACATATCGAGTGACGTGCAGTTTCGTGGTCACTTGGAAGGGAAGGCCAAATTGGCCTCTAAAAAGCTTGGCGTGCTCAGCAGAGCGGGACAGTATTTCATGCCGGCACACCGCCTGCAACTTTACAAGGCGCAGGTTCGGCCACACATGGAATACTGTTCCCATCTCTGGGCTGGGGCTCCCCAGTACCAGCTCCTTCCACTTGACCGCATCCACCGCAGCGCGTAGACCAGTTGCGTGTTGCTGCGCGCTGCTCCAGTGTATTGACACGTGTATAATTTGATGGTATGCGTAAATGCAATGAACACAAACACAAATGCTGTAGTGTGCGTGATTCAATTTTGCATTTGTATTGAAGTGACGTGTGTTTTTCTTGCACCTCCTGAAATTGTCAGACTTTTTGTTTAGGAATTAACGGGCATGGCCTCTCCAGTTGGTTGAATACTCAACGTACGCATGGGACGGCATGGACTTATACTTTGACACAGGGGACTTCGAGAAATTGTTTTATACCCCGACGAGTGATTGTTGATTAAAAATAGAATATATAATGATTTCTTAAATTTACGCAAACTCTACACATTGAATAAAACTATTATTTACGGATTTTATCGCGTTTAATTACTTTAATTTAATTTTATTATCCCGACGTTTCGGGTGCTTTACAGCACCCATCGTACGTTCGGGTGCTTTACAGTGGTATGCTTGGGTTTGGGTTTAATTTTGTTAATTATAGGATCCCAAGCAGGTGGCGGCACCCATCCATCTTCTCTATTGAAATTTGGATGTTTTTTAATTTCAATAGGCGAGTTAGCGTTTTCCTTGCAATTTTAGAATATATTCTAAAATTTTTTTTAGAGTAAAATTTTTTTTAATTGCAAGGAAAACGCTAACGTAAAACGCAAAAAAATTTAGAATATATCCTAAAATTGCAAGGAAAAAACTAATTTATTCAAAATTTTTCTTAAAATATTAAGATGTTTTCATTTTATTTAGAACTGAGATGAACAGCTATGCTAATTAAGTTATTAATACAATAAATAATAGTAATATTTGCAAATTTGTAGTCATAGTACCTCAAAATATTGTATAGCGTATCAAGTTTTAAAGTATTTAAAAAATTATAATAATACAAAAAGAGTCAGAGAGCAGTTTTGGGACATGGTAAGGATGGTGTTGACAAAATGTAAGGAAAATGAAAATATTATTATGTTAGGAGACTTTAATGGAAGGGTTGGGGTGAAGAGGTCTGGTTATGAAAGGATATTGGGAACGTTTGGTGATGAAAGTATAAATGAGAATGGTGAAGACCTCCTCACCGTATGTGCGGAAAAGAATCTTTTTGTGACGAATACTTTTTTCGTCATAAGAACATGTACATGGGAAATATACATGGGAAAGAGGTGATGATAGAAGCATGATAGATTTCGTAATTGTGGATGAAAGAATGAGGAGCGCAGTCGTAGATACAAGGGTTTACCGGGGGTCCAACGTAGGGACGGATCATTACCTGGTCTTATGTCGAATTAATGGTCTTTTCAAGCGTTGGCGGCATCGGACATCTGTGTCTACCACTGCGTTACAGCGTATAAGAATAGAGAAGTTACAAGATGAAGATGTGAAAGAGAAGTATAAATGTAGACTGAGAGAAAATATTAGATGTTTGAATGAGTTGTGTATGAATGATTTAGACTTGAATACTGTGTGGGATAATATAAAGAAAGGTTTGGTGGATACCGCCACCGAAGTATGTGGTGTAAGTAAGAGAACAAATGAAAGGAAAAGTAATACGTTATGGAGGGATGATGAGGTACGGGTGGAAGTTGAATCAAAGAAGAAAGCATGGTTAGATTTACTAGCAACCAAAGCTGGTAATTCTTCTGGTATGAATGATGAGATTGAAAGAAAAAAGGCAGAATTTAGACGCCTAAATAAGAGAGTAAAAGAAGTTGTTGAAAGGAAAAAGAAAGAAAGAACGGATAAGAATGATAGAAGGATATCTGATAATTTCCAGGCTAACATATAAATGTTCTGGAAACTCGTAAGAACTGCCAGGGGAAATACAAAACAGCCTATAATAAATGCTATAAGAGACGAGAATGGATGTATTCTGAATGATGAAGTTTCGAATTTAAACAGATGGAAGGAATATTTTGAAGGCGTATTTATGAGTGAAGAGTCGTCTGATTTAAATGAACTAGAAATTCCGAAAGAAGTGGAAAGGGGTATGGAGATAAGTGTAGATGAAATAATGAAAGCAATGAAAAGCATGAAAGCAGGTAAGGCAGCTGGATATGATAGAGTATCACTCGAGATGCTAAGGGCTGGAGAGGGAGTGGTGGCAGGCCTGCTGTACACCTTGTTTAATTTATGTTGGGAATTAAAACGGGTACCGGATGACTGGTGCAAAGCAGTAATAGTACCAATATATAAAGGAAAAGGGTCACAGCAGGACTGCAAAAACTACCGCGGTATCAGCTTGCTTAGTATTGTGGGTAAACTGTATGCTAAGGTGTTAATTGAAAGAGTTATGAAAGAAACTGATGGAAAAATTTGGGATGTGCAAGCGGGTTTTAGAAAGGGAATGGGGTGTACAGATCAGGTCTTTTCCGTGCGCATGATTGCGGAGAAGTTTTTGGCCAAAAACCAGAAAGTTTTTTGTGCATTCATGGACTTGGAAAAGGCTTATGACAGAGTGGACAGGAATGTGTTATGGCAAACACTGAACTCATATGGGTTGAGCGCTGGTTTGATACAGGCATTGAGGTCTCTTTATAGGGACTCTAGTGCTTGTGTCAGGATCAATGGGGTCTACTCGGACTGGTTTGGCATCCAAAAAGGTGTCAGACAGGGCTGTGTAGCTTCCCCTTGGCTGTTCAACCTATTTATGGACCGGTGTTTGCAAACTTTGAAAGATGAAAAATGTGGTTTAAGAATGGGCGAGTTAACCGTCAAATGCCTTTTGTATGCCGATGATCAAGTCATATTTGCGTCATCGGCGTCTGAATTGCAAATGATGGTTACATTAATGAACTGGGAATTAAAAGAAAGGGGAATGAAAGTGAACACATGTAAGACGAAAGTGATGGTTTTTGAAAGAGAAGAAAGCAAAACGGTATGTGAAATAAGAATAGAAGGAGAGTTAATTGAGCAAGTGGATGAGTTTGTGTATTTGGGATGTGTATTTAGCAGGGATGGTAGATATGATAGGGATATAGAACGACGAGTAAATGCAGGGAATAGAGTGAATGGGGCACTACACTCTATTATGGAGAACCAGAATGTGTCAAAACAGGCACGTATGGTGATTCATAATTCTGTGTTAGTACCTACTTTAATGTATGGTAGTGAAAGCTGGGTGTGGCAGAAGAAGCACGAAAGTAGAATAAATGCTGTAGAAATGCGGTCTTTAAGGAATATGCTAGGGTTGAATCTGAATGACAGGGTGAGAAATTGCGTGATAAGGGATAAATGTGGTGTGCAAGATGATGTTGTGACCAGGATTAAGAAAGGAATGCTTCGGTGGTTTGGTCATGTGGAAAGAATAAATGAGGAAAAAGTGACAAAGCAAATTTATATGGCAGATGTGAACGGCCGAGTCGGGAAGGGACGCCCTAGGAAAAAGTTTATCGACCAAATTGGCGATATTTTGAAAATGGGCCACGTTAGAAGTACCCTTAACCGACGAGCATGTATGCGTAGATATATGGATGTGAAGGAGGCGAAAGAAGTGTGTCAGGATCGTGCCAAATGGAAGTCCGTAGTCTCTGCCTACCCCTCTGGGTGACAGGCGTGAGTGTTTATGTATTTTATGTTTATGTACAAAAAGAGTCGAATTTTACTCTGGGTAGTCATCAATTGTTCACTTTCTGGTGCCCGCTTAGCCGCTGAATTTTGAGACATGTTGTATATTCTGGGACTTTATTGTAACAAATAAGTTGACCTCACTCCCAAATAGCGACGTATAGTGGGCGTAAAATGATTAGTGTTGGCGGTGTGTCAGGTTGGACGAGTCAGGGTCGGGCGTGGCTAGCGGCGTGGCGGTGGGCGTGACGGACGGGGACGAGCACGACCCACTGCTGCGCGGCTCGGCCGAGCAGCAGCTGCCGGTGCACAAGCGCGCCGCCACCTGGCTGCAGTTAGAGCAGGAGCAGGCGCACACGCGTCAGTATACAACCCTATTGTATTGTACATTATATATTGTATCGTAATACAAACTGTGCACCAGCACAACTCCGAGCAGCAGCTGCACGAGCACATGCGTCAGTAGCGTCATTTTTAACATTTTACATGTCAGGGCGTGTAAATGAAGAATGTAGTTATTAAAAGTATTTGTATGGCCTGTAAATAGTTGTTCCGGGTCTGGATGTTTGTCCTTGTGCAATTTATGTTTGTAAACTGCCCCCACGATACAAGAGAAAATCTTAGTGTAGGGGTAACGTTTTTTATAAGAAAAAAAAAACTGGTTGAGTGTACATAAGCTATGTTATAATATGTGTTTATAAATTTAAATTTATGAATTTGTTTTTTTTATAAGTAATACGTTAGATGCACATTCTCCAAAATATCTAGCAAAAAGAGTACACTGAAGCTTTCCGTGACACTGTTGAAATATTATTTTATGTATATTCGGTATTTACGTTAACTGTATGTGTTATTTGAAACCAAATTCAAAATATTTTGAAAGAGAATTGTTCATAACTTTATTCAATAGTTTAAGTATAAATAAACTCAAAATGGGTTGACTATTCACGTTGTTAATCGCTGTGGCGTGAAAACCCATTATCTCATTTGTCCCATGTCGCGAGCAGCGATTATGGAAAATGCCAGAAAATGTGATTGCTCTCGATAGATGGTACGTTTCGGTCACGCGTAGAATATCCATACTAGTGAAGGGCGACAGCTTTCAGCGGAAATTCAGTACTGCGAGTGCCAGTCTGTGTGCCCAATATAGTAAATCCTATCACAACGGGAGACACCCACACCCAACCGTGAACTTCAACATGCTGATGAAGAAGTTTACTCCTATAATTACTTTCAACATAATAGTTCAAGAGATAAATTTAAGAAAAACATAATGGTTTTCCATATTTATGCAGCACATGCGCGTGCACGAAGTAATCAAAATTAACCGATTTCTAAAACTTAAGTTATTTTAATAAACTTTGATTTTATTTTTTTACCATTTTATTTCAGAATTGCAAAACTTAGGACAAAGTTCGCTTAAAACGCCAACAAAACGAATTTATGGCCATGATTATGCAAAGTTACCAGTGCATTCAGCAGTTCAATTCAAAAACGAGAATGACGAAAAAGTACCAAAAGCAAACAAAGAACCCAGCACTAGCAAGAAAATCGTAACTGATGATACCACCAATAAAGAATCTGTGATAGAACCTAAGAAACCTAAAACTAGCAAAAAAGAAAACAATAAGATTGAAAAACAAAATGAAGATAATGATGAACAGATTCCCTTACATCCATCATTGTTAACCAATAAGAATTTTATTCAATTAGTAGCGCATACATACATGACGGGAAATCCCATGTTAGATGAAGATACTGCTGTTTTTGTGGCTCAATATAGTACACAAAAAGCATTAAAGGTAATCGAGATGACCGGAAAAGACTTGTGCAGTGGTCCTATTCATGATATTGCTGTCAAAGTATGTATAATTTTTTTTATTCATTCATCAAAATCATTTTTTTCCAAAATTACGACGTTCTGCCTTTATTTACATACTGGGGGTTGATATGTGCAAACTCCTTGTTAGGTTATAAATAATAATTATTGAAATCCATATACTTACTTCCTATGTACTACTCCACTAAAACAATTAGGCCCATAACACCTAAGACGTGTTTGGAACTAGGGAGGAGAATACCAAATAATCAGAACAATGATTGATAGATGATTATATTTCGTACTTAGTTTATACTTGTGACTAGTGTACTAGCAATGATTTCAAAAGGAAGGATCTTAATATTTTACTCATAACTTTTTTCATACAAGAAAAAGTAGCGCATCTGTCATAATACAAACATCATATCATAACATGACGTAACCAGTGTCGGATTTTGTAGTATAATTATCCTAATTTTACCATTATTTCATAGTTTATAGTTTAAAGTATCGTAATAATAATGCCATCAAAAACATGACTTTTCTAAAACCAAGTCTCGCAACTCATTTATTCTACCGTAAAAATTTGTGAGATCCATGTAATACCAAGTCAGTTAATTTATTCAGTCCCTACTTAGGGGTCCTTCTGTTTTAAGTTATTACGTAAATAGCTAACCTAACAACATTTTATAGTGACCATAACAATGTTAAAAATCTTTTATGTTTTAACTCCTCGGCTGTCGAAACGCCATATTCTGGCGTCTCAAATAATATGCGCATCTGTCAAACGCCATAATATAGCGTCGAGTGATAGCAAACTATTTGTAACATATATATGATATATATAACATACATATATATAACATATATATCTGCATGATGATTTTGTCAAATTTTTTTTACAAGTTATGTTTTTGATGGCATCTCATTTCTTTTTGTAGATATGATAGTCCTACTTTTTTTCCTTTACGGTACCTTTTACTTCTTGAATACCAACAATGTACCTATCTACACCCATTATACATATACAAGTACACTCATTCGTTCACTGCAAATGTAACTTTGTATTCTATATATTTATATAAAAAATATATATAATATAAAGGTACGGTACGATAAACGATACGATACAGTACGATAAAGGTATTCTAAATTTGAAGCTTCTATGTCCGCTAGAAGTGCCTTAGAGTTTTGATGATCGGTCAGTCAGTGAGTGACAAAATTAAGAAACTTTGACTAGTTATAATTCTTAAACTACTAGTTCAAATTGAATGAAATTTAAAATATACCATGTTTATTCAATTTCTACTAGGTTACTGAAATTCAGGATTCTAGTTTTTTCCACTACGAAGTTATAGGGGGTCGAAAATGGCCTGAATTGCTTCGAGAAAAATAGAGTACGGCCGTGCCGCTTTTTTACTCGACTTGGCGGGGGCACTGCCGTGCCCCTAGATAAGCGAAAATACCATAATTTTACCTAAAGGTCGACTTGTATTATTAATCGGGTCCTTTTAATTTTTAATATTAACCCTACTATATTGAGAATATCTGTATTGTACATGAGTACCGCGTTTTTTTTTAATAAAATTAGAATTAGCTCCCTTTCTGGTCAATCGGTACTCGATCGATGCATATGTGTTGCATCCTTGATACAACTTAATTACCCTTATTGAATATAAAATATATTAGGTATCAATATTCAAAATTTAACTTAAAGTAAGTTCTTTAGACAAAAAATTAAACAGAAATAAAAATAAAACCGTCAAAAAACGAAACGTAAAGATAAACTAGACGCGTGACGTCACAATCCAAGCACATGGGAAAAAGAAACATAAAACGTCAAACGTGATATAATTTTTCAAAAATAGTATAATTTTATTTTTCATATACAATGTTTTTGAGGGTCTGAATCCAACCCTGGCCTAATCTTGGTAACGTAACTAAACTAACTGTAAAATAAGACTTTAAAAATAAGTTTACATAATAATTTAATTGTAACAAAATTAATATAAGGTATTTACCGATGATACGATATCTCTTGTTCCTTTTTAATCTATTTTTATACATTTATGACAGGCAAATCTGTCCTGCGTGCGCACCAGTGTCGACCGATTCGCGTTGGCTCCAAACAGTAATTTTAGGGCCAGCGCACTAGTCCGTTTTAGTTGTTAGATCGGCCCGGTCCTTACACTAGCAATATATAAATCAATGTGTACTAGTGACTTGTATGTAATTAATAGTTTTATTTGTATGTAGGAAAGATTTTAGTTACCACTAGAAAAAATAAAATTCTGAATCGGTTATACATTTTTTTATTTAAATATTCAAAATCATAATATTTATATTATTTTAACGAATAAAAGATATTGCAGATTTCATGATTTTGATTGATATTTCATAGTCGTTAGAGGAATTTAATTCATCGGTCTCTGACACATCCAAAATCATTTTACGAGAGTTAGTCCAAGTCTTCACTGTCATCACTCATCACGCACATTTATTATAAAATCTATTGCGTAAACCTAGTTCTCAACGTTCTTTTCTCAATGTCTCCACCGTAATTATTCGACATGTTCATCATGACAATTTTTTTCCCAATCATCTTGTGTGATTGTATGTATCAGCCTGGCGCTAATCCCATAATAAAATATAAATATGCGAAACGGGTGCTAATTGTAATGGCAGCTGTCTCCACGCCGCTTACTTTTATACATGAATTTTTCTGACTTCTTTCTTACATAATCATTTCTATCAACATTACAAATCAAATGGACATCAGAACGGTTGCATTTGTATTGGTTCAATCACTTAAATTGCTTTTAATTTCAGTGTAAAAGATATAATCTTTACATAGAATGGTTCAAGATTATTTATAACCTTTGCTTTATATCTGTGATGTGTTACACACACACACACACACACACACACACACACACACACACACACATATATATATATATATATATATATATATATATATATATATATATATATATATATATATATATATATATATATATATATATACAACATGTAACATAATTAACGCACTTTGAGAAAGTAGTTTGTTCAGAATCGTTTACTGAATCGATTCCTATCATTTTTAATATAGGTAATTTTTTATCCCAAAAATAATTAAAACTACATAAATTACAGTCACACCAAATCTGTACAGTCAAAACAAACTGAAATGGACCGTAACCTAAGGCAATAAGACTTTTAAGAGTGCAGTTTTATTTGTATTATTACTAATTCTGTCATTCAATAAAAATAAGGAATTATGAACTTTATTTCAAGCACGTGAAAGTCTTTGCGTTCGTGGATTTGTACTGTGACCACAACATTCTTCCGGAATTAGAATAACTAATTTGATATGATATTTGATACGGTGCATAAAAATGTTTAACTAAAAACTCAGTGTTTGTATTATGATTATAACATAATATACTAATTGGGGTGTCTAAGGGTGTGCGTTAATTACGTTACATATTATATATATATATATATATATATATATATATATATATATATATATATATATATATATATATATATATATATACTCGCTGACCCAGCAACGTTGTTTTCCATGTACATTATTTCTAGGAAATATTTTTTTAGTTCAATAAAAAATTGCTAACATATAAGGCCTTCGATCGGGTTTGGCACAAAGCGCTTCTTTCGAAGCTCCCTTCCTATGGGCTTCCCGAGAAATTGTGCGATTGGATCACCAGCTTTCTTGCAGATCGGAGCATCAAGGTCGTTGTAGACGGTGCAAGCTCCGATTGCAAGCCTATTAATGCTGGTGTTCCACAGGGCTGCGTGCTATCGCCAACGCTGTTTCTTCTGCATATCAATGATATGTTGCATACCCGTAACATTCATTGCTATGCGGATGACAGCACTGGTGATGCTCTTTACACCGGCCGAGCCAATATTTCTCGGGAAAACGTCTCCGAGTGCCGGGACAAACTTGTGTCTGAAGTCGAGTCCTTGCTGAACAGAGTCTCGGATTGGGGACGACTGAACCTAGTCCAGTTTAACCCCCAGAAGACACAAGTTTGCGCGTTAACCGCTTAAAAGAACCCCTTTGTCGTATATCCCCTCAGTTTCAAGGCACTCCCCTTGTTGCCTCTGCCGGTATCGGGATCCTCGGCGTCGACATATCGAGTGACGTGCAGTTTCGTGGTCACTTGGAAGGGAAGGCCAAATTGGCCTCTAAAAAGCTTGGCGTGCTCAGCAGAGCGGGACAGTATTTCATGCCGGCACACTGCCTGCAACTTTACAAGGCGCAGGTTCGGCCGCACATGGAATACTGTTCCCATCTCTGGGCTGGGGCTCCCCAGTACCAGCTCCTTCCACTTGACCGCATCCAGCGCAGGGCGGCTCGAATCGTCGACGACCGAGTGTTTTCCGATCGGCTCGATTCACTGGCGCTGCGAAGAGATGTTGCATCTCTTTGCGTATTTTATCGCATCTATCACGGGGAGTGCTCTGAGGAATTGTTCGGATTAATCCCAGCCGCCAAATTTCGTGAACGCACTACACGGCAAACGTCCCAATACCATCCACACCATCTGGATGCTTGGCGGTCCACCACTGTACGTTTCACAAGGAGTTTTCTTCCACGTACAACCTCTCTGTGGAATAGTTTACCACCGGCGATTTTTCCGGACCGATACGACCTGGGGACCTTCAAGAAAAGAGCTTATTCCTTTCTAAAGGGCCGGCAACGCACCCGCAATTCCCCTGGTGTTGCGGTTGATCATGGGCGGCGGTAGTCACTTAACATCAGGTGAGCCGCATGCTCGTTTGCCCCCTCTTCCATAAAAAAAAGCATAAAGCCTACACAACATTCCAATAAAAACACAATAGGTACACATAACTTGTGATCTAACTTTTCCTTCATACTTTCATCCTGGCTTAGAACAGGCAAAAATTGAGGAATTAAGGAAAAATTGAGATTTTACTAAAAAAAAATGTTGTTATTTTTCATTGAATTTACGTTCTATAAGTGAAACCAAACCACTGGTTTCAAGGATAACGGTGTTTACACTAATAATCTGTAGTTTAAGCAAATGATGATGATTATTTTGCTATAAATTTTACGTCAACATGATGAAGAACTTCAGAGATACTAGAGCTTGTATCGAAAAATTTTCGGTCGTTAATTGAATTACGTCAATTTGTTTTCCTTACGTGAAAGACATTTAACGAAAATGTATTCTATTATTATTAAATTATAGAATATTCGTGAGATTAAAATATTTTTTTTGATGGTTGACATTTATAATAGAATCTACAAATTAGAGCTTCTAAATGTCTCTGAGAGTTTTTGGCCTAAAGATACACTGGGAGAATGATTATTACTAAATAAATAGATGAGTTATATAAAATTTACTCTGGGCTTACTGTAGTAGAGAAAATGAACTATTTTTATCAAGTAATTGTTATTTCGAGCAAAGAACGAAAAACATACAATTTCAGAAGAAACGACGTAATTGCACGTTTTTTTGTAATAGATGCAATAAAGATATATTATCCCTGCCGAGAGGTAATACAAGAATAAGTCCACGAGTCACACCTACACATCACTTAGGGAAGCGCGGGCGCGGTGACTTACGCGGTGTCCGGGCGTCAAAACCACCAAATTGTTTTGGTTGAGTAGTACTTGACATTTTTCTGTATCCGAAATTTTATAAATATCATTATAAAAATGTAAAGGGATTCCCAAAAGAAGTCCCATTTTTAGGCCACACTTTTTTTTCGCAATCAAAACTGTTTCAACAGAAGTTAGTCATTCTGCCTAGAAGTGGCGATTGTACTCAAACATCGCCAAATGTGCACATTTGAAAAAGTCCACATAGAGCATAAAGGCTAATATCACGGGCAACAATAAATTTACGCATTATTAATTAACAATATATTCACAATAATAATATTAACCTTAACACAACAGCATTAGCAAGCACCCAACATTTTTATTATTACAAAACAGTAATTGTGAGCGGTACGTGCTTCTGCTTATTATTCTTCAAGTGATCTTGTCATCACTTTCTAGGATCCCGTCATTTGTTTACTATCACACTAATTTCGATACTTGCTATGTATTCCGTTGAAAATTGATTAATTTTGTTTTTATGTAAAATAGTTTTTAAACAACAACAAACAAATTTGTTATGTTATAGGTAGTGGGCAAGGATATTTTAAAAAAACTATATACAAGCAACATTAATCAATCTAAAGTTGATAAATCAAAAATAATCCAAACAAATGAAGATGAACGTGAACATGAGCCCAAAGTAAATCAATCAAAGGTTGATCTAAAATCCAGAAAAGTAAAAGGTAATAAATATTCAAAGAATTATCAGTCGCCAAAATATAAAAATAAATCGGAAACAATTGAAAAAAGTGTAAGTGCAAAGCAAATAGAGGAAAGAAAAAAAACTTCGGACTCTGATGACTTGGTAATGATTTCTGACGATTCCACAAGTTGTGCAGAATTTAAAACTGATACTAGTAGAAAAAATGAGAAAAGCACGAAAATCAAGCTCTTGTCACCAAAACCTGAAAAGAAAAAAATACAAAAAATGGCACAATATCCGCCAGCAGAAGATAAAAAACAATCTTCGACTTCTCCAAGTCCACCAAAGCTTCAAACTTCTATACCAGAAGCAGTCTCCCTTGAACTGTAAGTAGCAAAAATGTGTTATTGGCAAAGTTAAACAAAATCAGTTCAAGAAATATACAATTATAAAAGTGGTAAGAATTTATAATCTGGATGTTTTCTCGATCATTAGCGATCTTGCTCGCCTCTTTGTGCCAATAATTCGTCTAATGACAAGAACAAACAACTATTAGATTTGTCAGAACCGCCAATAAAAGAGTCGAGATGCCAAATTCGGTACAAGTTCCATAAACCATAACTATAGTATGGGTAAAAGTGCAACATTTTTTAATTGATTCAAAATAAAAATTTGTTACGACTCTTTTAATTTTAATCTATTACTTGGCATATTTTGATAATCAATATGTAACATTCATATTTAATTTAATTTATTGTTGTAACAAAGTTTAGACAAATTTACAAAGAAAATAAGTAATGTTTTTATATTGTTAAAACAATTTAAAAATCTTTTTAGCAATTAAAGGGAAAACTATTATTTGCCCATACTTTGAAAATCTTTTTAGCAGTTAAAGGGAAACCTATTATTTGCCCATACTTTTAGTTTGTTACATTAAAAATAATCCATGACGCGCTGTTAAAGTGTTACATCACAGTATGTCACCTTATTTTAATACAATATTGACGGTAGGTAGAACATAATAATCGATTAAAATGACGGAACTGGTTAAGTTATTAGGTCCCAACAAATATATTAACGCCTTGACGCATTTCCACGTAGCGATATGCCCTACATACATTATTTGTATAATCTTCAAAAACACTTACTTAGCAAGCCTAGTTGTATTATTCATTATGAATGAATGAAATATTATATTTATCGACGATATATAATAACTTTTTTTTTATCCTTTTTACTTTGTTTATCAACTTTTTACTTTCTAAGATTTAATGGTAACTGGCAGTTTTTAATTAAATAGTATACATATATGTGCTTAAAGTAAAATGTAAATTTAATGTGATAATGAAAATATAAGTCATACGGAATGATTTATTTTTGATGAAATGTAGATTTATGTCTATGCAAGCAATACAACATTCATTACCCCAAATCAGTACTTTACTAGTAGAAGCAATGTAAAATTCTTTTGATAAATTTCTACATATTTTTTCAATATCATTTTTATAATGATTTCTTATATTTACGCGAACACTACACATTGATTAAAACTTTTACGGATTTTATCGCGTTTAATTTTACTGTTAATTATTTTTATTTTTAATTCCCGACGTTTCGGGTGCTTTCCAGCACCCATGGTCGCGGGGGACTGAGGCGACTGACGTCCCGATGTAGTTGTCAAACCCGGAGTACCTTCAGCTTTTTTAATTGTTGTTTATGGTCTGATCTATGCAAAATGAACTGACTATGTCCTGAGGTTTTGCAGTGGTATGCTTGGGTTTAGTTTTAATTTTATTGATTATGGGGTTCTAAGTAGGTGGTAGTACCCAGCCTCCTTCTGTATTGAAATTAGGATATTTTTTAATTTCAATAGCCTCACGTATCATCCTTGGTAGGGATCGGTGTTCTTTCGCGAGGATTTGTGGTCTATCAAATCTGATGTAATGGTTGGGGCCGTCAAGGATATGATCACAAACTGCAGACTTCACGGAACGTTGATGCTTCACATCAGCTATATGTAGGAAAACGGATACATCGGGAGTTAAAAATAAAAATAATTAGAAGTAAAACTAAACGCGATAATATCCGTAAAAGTAGTTTTAATCAATATAATTTTTGCTTAAAAATGAACATGAATAATATTATAACAAGTGGAGCTAGGATAAAGTGTAATATTTCTGTTTATGTTCTAGAAGTGGAAGTTCAACAAATTCATCCTCTCAACAAACAACAATGGCACCTGCTGTATACATTCTTTCCGACGATGATGAACATTTCCTCGTCAGTGATGAAGATTCTGTTTACCTGATTAACGAACCTTCTCCGCTAGAAAGCGAAAAGTCTCCCACTCAGAAAAATTTTTCCCAGAATAACGAGGTAATAAGTGACAAACAACTGATTGTGCAATCAAATGCCAACGTTAAATCAAATATTAACAACTTAACGGAGTATGTGCCTATTAAAAAAGTAACAAATATAAATAAACCTATGACTTTGAATAACACTTTAGAAGGCCCTGCTGCAAACATTCAAAAATTATCTTTTACACCGTCATTCAAAAAGAGCTTGCCTAAAACAGGTTTATGCAAAAGAAAAAGTATCGTTGCGAATTTAAGCACTGCCTCAAAAACAAACAGTGTTATTATGAATTCCGTTGATCCCACAGATACAGTCTCCGATAACATGAGGTACCTTGTGGGCAAAATGATTGCGAATAAAAGTGAAAACAAAAATACTTCAAAAAAAGATGTAATGACCTTATCTGGTTTGGCAAAAGACCTCAAGATTGTTCGGACTGGAGAAAATTCTTCGACTTTATCGCTTTCGGTGGATTTGAGGTAAGTACATGTATGCCATTTTATAATTAATAGCTATATTCTACAGCTATCGACTTAGTAAAACTTGTTTACGCGTTTCACTCGCTAACTTTTGCAGAGTCTACTTCATCTGAGCATGCCTCGTCTAGAGGCGAAACACATGTCGTATTAACAAGGGTAGTGTGTCGTCCCTAGTGTGGTAGTGCTGGGAGGTGTGGCGCTGGGAGTGGTGGTGATGAGAGTGGCGGTGACGAGAGTGGTGGTGATGAGAGTGATGGTGCTGAGAGTGGTGGTGATGAGAGTAGTGGTGATGAGAGTAGTGGTGATGAGAGTGGTGGTGATGAGAGTGGTGGTGCTGAGAGTGGTGGTAATGAGGGTGGTGGTGCAGAGTGGTGATACTGAGAGTGGTGGTGAAGGGGATAGAGCACGCAACTGAGGAAGAGAGGGAGGTGGGTGCTCTTCAGACTAGGCAGAACACATTATTGTATTTTATCAATGCGGAAATGAGCAAATTAAGTCCTAACAACTTCAATATATTTGATTTCCGCAACGTAACGCCTGATTATTTTAATTATCGAAGAAGTTAAGTGTTTGGTCGTAACAATCGACCAAAAACTAACGTGGAAGAACTCTCACCCTAGCAGCGTATATCATACGGCTCAAATTGTTTTATGCATGTGCAGTCGTGTGGTTGGGAACAGTTGGACCGATTATTATCAGCTACGCCTCCATTGTCTGGTGCAACAAGGTCAACCAAAAGACGACTGTGGACAGACTAAATAGTCTACAAAAGACTGCCTGCTTAATGGCAACTGGAACGATGCGATCATCGCTTGGAGCAGCTCTTAATGCACTTCTGTGACTAACGCCCCTTGATCTATATTTAGACCAGAAGGCGAGGGCTAGTATGTACAGGATTAACGCCCAGGGCGGTCTGCGCTTGCTTTCCTAAAAATTGAGATCCGTGCTCAACTCAATTAAGGAAAGACGGGTCTTATGCATGATCTCAGATATGATGCGTCCACTATACACTTTTAACAAAAGGTATATAGTGGAACTATCCTCCAGAGAAGACTGGCTGAATAAAAAGGTTAACTGTAAGGTCGGTAGCCTTATATGGCTACACCGACGGGTCAAAAGTGGACATCGACGTAGGCTTTGGAATTTATGGGGAATGCCCCAGATTCAAACTTAGTATGAATAAGGGTAGATTCACCTCGATCTTCCAGGCAGAAATTTTCGTCATACTTCAGTGTGCGGAAGTCAACAGCACTGCTAGCGCTGAGATTAAACTTAGTGAACTCGAAGGCAGAGAAGAACTTGGAGACTGCGTAAACAGTCTAAGCGCCTTGGGATGTAACAACAGGGTCATTTTAAGATGAGTTCCGTGCCACGTGGGTATTGTAGGCATTGAACTTGTCGATGAGCTCGCACGGGAGGTCATAAAGAGCACACAAATTGGAACCGAGCCATTTTGTGGAATCTCAAAAAGCCTAGCCCGATTGCCCCTTGAAACTGTTTATCACAATAAATCGCTTAAGATCTGGTCTGATACATCAGGCTTAAAACATTTAAAAACCTTAATCTGGGTCTAATTTTGATCGTAAATTCGCTTTAGAAGCTCTGGGATTAGGTAAAATTAAACTGCACATTCTGGCTAGAGCCCTGACTAGACACTGTTGTCTTAAAAATCAAGTGGCTGTCCTGGTACTAAGCAACTCAAGGATGTGCCGATTTTGTTCCTTAACGGAAGAAACGCCTCTGCACATCCTGAGTGATTGTAGGCCCTTTATTGCGCAAACGTAACACATCTGGGAAACTACCTACTTAGCCCAGAAGAAGCGAAATTGCTCACAGCTAAGGAATTCCTATTCATTGAAGACATTGGGCTTAACAGTGTAATGTAACAGTAACTATAGCCATATCAGCGATCACAATAGATCTTTTAGGTCGCAGTAATAATGGTCTTTCAAGACCTGTAGTTACTTGCTCGCACAAAAAAAGCTATGCAGTCTGAATCTATGGATTTACCAAAGGTGTCGTATTTTTTGAAAATTTTATCAGAATTTGGAAACAGTACCGAGTCTTTTCATCAACAGATAGATCCAGTTTTTAAGCCAGCCCGATCCCGAAGAAATAAAATATTATTTGTGGACGAAGCCGTAGTTGAGACACCAAATGATCCTAAACAATTGTTTAAAATGAACGTTTTTTCCCCCTGTGATTGATACAGTTAAAAGTGCATTGATTACTTGACTGAAACTATCCAGATTCTGTGATACGTGTTCATTTTTATACAAAATGAAAATAATTCTTGAAAGGTCAAAATGTCTGTTGATTTGAAAATCAGTTGAACAGATGAACATAATGTGATTAGTCTAGTTGTAAATTGGTTCAGGAACTTATGAGCTTGAACCCATTATTTAGAGATCTTCAATCAGCAGAGCCACATAAAGTTCTCAGACTTGCTGAACGACTGCCATGGCAAGAGCGACCGCCACAACTGTGCTTGCTCCACATTTACACTCACTAGTGGATATGTGATAGGTCTAATACTACTTAAAATTACGAAAAAGCAACTGCATAGTGTAGGAACACTAACTTTTTGTATTTAGAGGGGTGCCACTATGAGATCTCGCACCACCTAAAAATTTTGCTGGGCCGCTACTGCTCACATAAGGGTTATCACCTCTTTGTTGACACTATCTTCATCAATACTAATACCATCACCACCACTCCTAGCACTCTCCCCGCTTTCCACACTTGCTATTTATACAACTCGTTGATCAGCGAGTTGTATAAATAGTTTCGGCTCGCTGCTCACTTAGCCTTCAGCCACCGCAGATACGACTTCACCTGTGGATGCCTGTGTATAAAGACGAAACACGTATCGTATTATCGAGAGTGGTGTGTAGTCCCTAGTTTGGTGGTGTTGGGTACGGTGGTACTGGGAGTGGTAGCTACGGGGATAATGCATGCAATCGAGGGTGGTTGGGAGGTGCTCTTAAAATGAGTCGGAAACATTATTTTATTTTATTACACGAGTATGAGCAAATTAAGTTCTAATAACTTCAACCACATGCATTGAAAAATGCCCGAGAATATTGAGTCAAATTCTGGTTTCAACACCTTTAATATTCCTGCCATGTTCGCACCATTGACCTCCACAATCATTCATGTATAATGCCCAATTTCACCAACTCTCTTTACTATCCGGCTGAATGTAGCCAAACTAATACCACCCATATCCGCCACAGCAAGCAAGTGACTGCCTGTGGCGTAATATCTTAAAGCTAATTAATATTTGATTTATGGGAACCCACCTATTAGGTTAAATATTTAACATACCTACTACAATTTTAATAATATTATAGATTATGGTACCCACACTAAAATGATTATACATTACTACATTATATATACAACGCAATCACACGCGTTCGCAACGTCGATCTGTGATGTGTAGTTCGCCGTGGAAAGGTGGAGGGGATGTTAGTGCGCAATCCTACGCTTTTTTTTGTGCACGAAGCAAATAAGGGCAACCCTCCGGTAACGGGGGAGAGAGAGGCGGTGAATGCTTATAGCATACCACGCAGCCGGCTGCGTGGTTATGTGGAGACTTTTACCCACTAAAGACCACCCTTTGGGATTGATCTTAAGCCGTAAACGGACGTGACCCTCCTTGGGTGAAAAGAGGGCGCAGCCAATTCCACGCGTACGGCCAGTGAGTTCCTAGAACATACGCATAGGCATAGCACGTCATAAACAAATAGACCGTTGCACTGCACTGCTGTTGTCAAAATTTAAGATGAACAGCTCATCGATTTAGTAAGGTGATACGAATGTATGTATTTATAATATTAAATGTATAGAATCTCGCGAAGCTTAATTACGTTATACAGTATGGGAAGAGATAATACACCTAGGGATTACCTATCCACCTACTGCTATCATATTTGTTAATAACGTGAAAAGGAGAGATCGAGGCGCGAAATAAAAAAAGTTTTTATATTTCTGTCCTAGTTATGTTAAGATATGAAACATTATTTTTTAAATGTTGCGGAAATAACACATTGCATTTTACATATTCATGTATTTGTTTGCATTATAAATCATAAATCTTAACAGAATTATCATATCTTTTATCAGGGGTGCTTCTTCCAGTAGAAGTAATGACTTCAGAGCGACAGTGGACACCAAAGCGAGTGACACTAAGAAAAGGCAGAAGACGACCGTAACGTCGGAAATAGCTAAAAAAATAAAACGGAAGTCATTCAGTTAGTACAAGTTGTTTTGCTTTCTTTAATAATATATTTATAGCTCTTTTTTCCAGGTTTAGAATAGCTTATTCTTAGTTTGCTCTCAGTTTTCCTCTTGATAGGGAGATTTTTTAAGAAGTACACACATTTTAGTTTCTGTGTCTGTAGGTGAATTAATCAAACACATGTTATGAATGAGTAATATACAGCCATTTTGATCTTAAGAGAAAGTCTTTCGTAGCAATAGAGTATTTTTGTAATTATCATGTTGTCATTATGAAAAAGACTCATATTGAGTCTTTAATCAATATGAGCCTTTTTCATAATGAAATGGATGGAGAATGGAGGATATCCATTTTCCATCCATTTATATACCCAGCAAAGTCCACTGCTGAACATAAGATAGGAGAGATTTTGCCACAGTTGCCAACTTTGGCAGGTGGCTTGGCGCTTTGTTGAAGACAAGGGAAGTTCGGAAGATGCTGCTGGCCACCTCTTAGTTCAGTTTCCTTCTGCCGGCTCTTACAACAGCCACGTCCGTGGATATGCTCACACCGCTACTACACAGTAGGCCATTTCATCGTATGAAACTGAATATTGCTACTTGTGCCCTACAGGCACAATTGTGTGCTGAGTTGGTGGAGAATAAAACCGCTGAGATATTTTCTTTCTTCTATATTCGATGTTTTCCTTGAGGTAGCTTGCCGCCGACTGTGTCGAACGAGTTTTTTTTTTTTGCGCCCGAAGCAAATATGGGCAACCCTCCGGAAAGCGGGGTGGGAGGTTGAGAATGCTCATAGCATACCACGCAGCCGGCTGCGTGGTTATGTGGGACTTTTACCCACTAAACTCAACCTTTTAGGAATTGGCTTAACGATCTTACTAGAGATCTCTAAGCCGTATACGAACGCGACCCTCCTTGGCAGAAAGGAGGGCGCTGAAAATCGCCCCTCTTTTATACCACCTCGGCTGGGTCAATCGATACGGTGTACGTATCGTACAAACGGCGTCGACCAATCAGCGCGAGGCGTGACAGAGCAAGTGACGATGCTGAGTCACTTTTCATTGTTTACCTTAAGCTAGGACTACTATACAAAAGACCAACTAATTCTATTATACAAATATAACCTCTAAACTATTATTTTCTCAACATAAAATGCTTATATCCTTTTTTATGTATAACTCTGAACTATAATCTTTATTAACATAACATAAACGCTTATATCCTATTTAAGTACAAACTCTAAACTATAATATTTATCCCATTAATATAAAAATGTTTGTCTTATTTATGTATTATCCTATTTGTTTTCACTTGTCCCACACACTCATTGTCGAAAAATAAAATAACGTACCGCCGTGTGGTAGCAGCATGGGAGACTCCATCACTGCAACCGGGGATGGGTTGGCCACAGATGGGTTTTGTAGTGGGAGACTTAGAGAAAAATGCCTTATAGATTTTATTAGCAGTGGTGTTGAAGGTGTGAGGCATCTGGTACTATCACTGCTAATCCGCCAACCAAGCGTGATGATTATAGTCAATTCGCCAGGAAAGACTCATGACACGGGTCTAGCTATGGGCTATTATAAGTACCTTAAGATATACTTTAAAAAGGTGTTTGAAATATCTAGTGTGATTTGGAATGTCAGTAACGTTTCTGTTTATCTTGCAAAGAGATCAGTCACTCCGATTTAATTTTGGCAGGTGATGACAGAGATGCAATATTAAATATCTATATATACAAATGAACTGCTGTCCGTTAGTCCCACTAAGGCTCAACAGATTTAGATGAAAGTTTTTTATGTGTTTAAATGGTTGGTGGTTTAGAGTTTAGTTTGGTCTTCGCCGAATCACCTGCAAAGCGTAAAATCTCCCTCAAACACACTGTAGTTTTTATCATTGTTTCATATTGTATGAGCCACCGAAAGACAGACTGGATGTAAGGAATAGCATCCTTGCGTGATTGGGTGTTTTAGCTTCTTTTAATCTTAATTAAAATTCGAGTTCTTCTTATTTTTCAGTCTTTCTTCAATAATAATATGCTAGTCATATAAGCCACAGCAGTCTCTTTGGACAACGTAAAAAGTTGTTTTTTAAACAAAAGTATCTTCTATCCAGGGACATTAATACCACTTTATCGTGAGCACACATTTGCCATCACCAATAAAAAACTAACATTTTATTAACATTTTAATTATTTTTACAGAAATACTGACGCTGAAGGACTTTGACATCGAGGATAACGACGATTTTGTTGACCTCGGCTAAAAAATTGAATTTTACTCCAACAATCATTACTTACGGCTTAAATGTAAAATATGTTAAGGCTAAAAACTCTACATTAGTGTTAATAGAGCTTTTTCCTTTCCTTTGAAAGTATTACGCTTAGTGTTGTATGTGTACATGTAAGACAGAAAGATTTCTGAACTGAATCATTGTTACATTGAGTATGGATGGGTAACACAACTTAAAAAAAGGATAGCATGAATAAGTTGATGAAAAGTAAAATGTTTTATTTTTCATTTTTTTTGTATAAATTTTTGCGAGGTAAATTAAAACCGACAGAAGACAATTTAGGTATAATTTTTGACTACAATGAGAGTTATTTCGTTGTTTTTTTTATAATGTGATACTGATTTTTTTATGTTTTTTTTTCAATTACATGAACATTATTTTTTATTGATAAGTAAATATTATAATTTAAAATGATTTTCAAAAGTGGAAAATGATAGTTGTGTATTGTAAAGTAAAGTAAAAGTAATTGTTAATTGTAAAAAGTGATTGTTAAATTGTATTATTATTTAGTATCAAAGTACCCATGTGTACGTTTCTCGCTACACAGCTGAAAATTATAATTATTATGGATAGAGATATTCATTATTAAATTATTTATTAATTCTACTATTCATTTTACTTTTTCGATAATCTCGTCTTAAGGTAAAATACTATAAATAGTTATGATAATTTTCATATAGAAATCTTATGTTCATATCTCATATTGGTTGAGAACATGCAACTGTGTTTATAAAACTAAAGCAACTTCTGAAGATAACTATTTGCATTTTTGTGTGTCGGTAGTTGTATTAATATGTCATAAATAAAACAACATGATTAATATAACTGTCTATTATCTTAAACTTACAACCTAAAATACTTAAGTTAAAATATTTTATGATATTACATTACATACCTAATATATTAAAACTTCTACATAAAATTATTCGGAAAGTAGTTTTAGTACCGTCAGTTGTTTGTGATTGGTTGTACTAGTTCATTCAAAAACAAATAAATGAGCCATCAATACTTTTAAGTGTACCAGCTCAAACAAACGAATCATGCATAATTGACACATGTCTATAGTAGGGCTAAACAACTTTTTTTATAAATAGGCCTGGGTCGTCTCGCGTTTTCTGAGAATCATATCTATATCAGATTTCGAGTTTCAATATCTGATGTCAAAACTATGTATTTCAATAATATCTATATATTCTGCATACGCGTTTATACTACTTTCTATTCCGTAACGCTGTTGAAATCGTATATAAATTTGTGATTCAAAATCATCCCAAGGATCTCCTAGGTGTGCGTTATTTACAGTTAGCAGTGGCTGTAAATGACCGCCGGTACGACATACTCCGCCGATCGTTGAGTCCCGTGATTCCGTGAGGCGTCGAGGTCACCGGCCCCTAGTTGATTCTTGGCACTTTATGCGCTTCGTGCATCCTGTGCCTAGTCGCGTTGTAAAGTGCCACCTCCGCACTTCTCCCAACCCTTTTGTTATAAAAGGGGTAGGCAGTGCCCATAGTGACTACGCCAACCTAATTGCAACCTCCATCCGCGTCGCGCATTATTGCCGATCGGCTGGATTTAGACAGGGCCATTAATTAGACTACTGACTCATAGGTAGGTTTTCACCATGTCCGATAAGGACAATGACAAGGGGGAGCCACCACCTAGAACCAGAAAACCACCGGACCGAACAAGCATATTGGATCAACCGATAGCATACCGGGACATCTTCCATCCGGAAAGGACTCGAGTAGTGTCTTCCTACTCGCAGATCCCCACCAGGAAACCCCTATCTCCAGGGAAAGGACCCGCACCGAGGACCGCGCTCTCGCTCATCGTACCTGAAGGTACGACAGGGCTAGAACCGGTACCCCAACAACAGCGGGCTAAGAAGTCGTGGAGAAGGCACACTCCACCCGAGACTGCAGCATCGCTCCAGGAGAAGAGGCAATGCCTTGGATCCTCAAACTCCTCGGATTACTCGACTTCCGAGGAGGAACAAGACCAACGACCTATAAGGAGATCTCCACCAAAGTCGCCATCGCCGAACAAACCTACCCCCCTAAATCAGAGGAACATCACTCCAGCATGGAAGCTGTGGATCTAGAGCAGGGAGGAGAAGGCTCGTACGGGTGGAGTGCTACAACCTATGCGACCTTAGCCCCCAACACATCGGTTGGACACTCGCCGTACACGTCTCCTAGGAAGACAACCGAAAATCCGTCCGGGCATCCGCTGGATGATGGCCAACGACCATATACTAGCTACGCCCATATGGTAACTGCGCCAGCAGTACCACGACCAAAACCGGCGGCAGCGACTTCTGATAAGCCTGCCGACCAGGAGGAGAAAACCAGATATCCGCCCATAGTGGCGGAAAGCCTCCCGGATTGGACGAGGCATTTCAAGGAACTCAACAGAATGTTGGACCACCCATTGAATGCCCGTCCATTCGGGAAGGGAGTACGATTTACACCGCAGAGTGCCACCGAATTTAGGACTGTTCAACGCTACATGGTTGACCTTTCCAAAGAAACACCTAACATGTCGTGGTACTGCTACACCCCGGATGAAGACAAGCCCACCAAAGTGGGCATCCGGGGCCTACCAATGGGCACAGATACCAGTACCATAGAGGAGGCCATAAAGGCAAAGGGCTTCCCGGTCAAATATGTAAAAGCGATCCCACCGCGAAGGGGCAGACCAGGATGCGTCTAATTTGGCCCAGTTTGACCACCTGAGCCTGGAGCAGCTCAAAAGACTATATGGAGTTGACGAACTACTCTTCATGAGAGGAGTAGTTATTGAGGCCTGGCAAAGGAAAGCAGGACCGGCTCAATGCCATCGCTGCCAGGCCTTTAGACACGCCTCAGCAAACTGCTTCAGGCCGGTGAAGTGTGTACGCTGCGCCGGGGAGCATATAGCGAGCCTTTGCCCTCGGGGTAGAGAGGAGGAACCCACATGTGCCAACTGTGGCAAGAACCACACAGCCAATGACCGTCGCTGCCCAGTCCTGAGGAGGACTGCACGGAGGCAGGGGATAACCTTACCGGGGCTACTCCCGGAGGACCCGAAAAGGATCCCCCAGAGTCGCCCTAAAGCCATCACCATCCAAAATGACGGGTGAGCTACCATCACGGGGAAGGGCAGACAACCAGCCCCCCCCCCACCCGTACCACACAAGGAAACGGTGGAACCCGAACAGGAAAGGGCAACCACCGGGGCGACTCTGCAACCTCCCGCCAACCCTGCCACAGAACGGCAGCCCTCAAAAAAGAGGAGGCGGGAGAGAAGCAGGAAGAAGTCGCAGCCTCCTCGGGCTGTTACCTCTACCCCGACACCAGGACCAATAGCCCCTCAGGCGCAGGTTATAAAGGAGACCACCAAAAAGGGCGTGGGTAGAGTGCAGGAGAGGGCTCCACCCGAAGAGAGAGCCCGACCCACACACAGAGCGCGCTCTACCCAAAAACAAGAAGTCCAACGCCCGAGACCAGCACCAACGCATTCAGGTAGGAGACCACCGACGGCCGGCCTCGAAACAGTCGATGCAATCCAGCGCCTAGTTGGTATTGCCATCGAGGTCAGCACACAAGTCCTGGCCGACATCAGAGCCGGGACTGATCCAATAACAGCAATTATGAAGGCGCTGGCAAACCTCCTGGCCCGACACTATGGAGGAGAATAACCTGCGCCTAATGTACTGGAACCCGGACGGAATACAGCAGAAGCTGCAGAAACTCCGCACTGTCGCCCAGCAACAGGACATACATATCATACTGCTGGGCGAAACAATATTGAATCCAAAGACGCGCATAAAGCTGCCAAATTTCCATATTTATAGAAGGGACGAGGTCACTGCTCGAGGGGCCGCCTACAGATGGACGGCGGTTCTAGTGAGGAGGGACATCGTCCATCAAGAGCTGGAACTACCATCCTACCAGACAATGCGCTCAATCGGCATAAGAATGGAGACGGCGGGCGAGGAACTAAGGATATATGCAGCATACCGCCCGCCAGGGACTCCATTCTGCTCCTCAGACATCCGGACGGTGATGGAAGGCGATGCACCTGTAATCATCGCCGGGGACCTGAACGCCAAACACCCGGCGTGGGGGTCCAGAGTGATCACCCCACCGGGTCGTGAGCTATATGAAGACGCTGAAAAGAACCAGTACGACGTTCTAGGTCCCGAGGAACCAACACACGTTCCTACCGACCCAAGGAGGCATCCGGATGTATTAGACATCGTGCTCACTAGGAACGTCAACTATCCGATAGTGGTAGAAGTGCTGTACGACCTCCCTTCACAGCACCTCCCGTTACTGATATCCCTTGGCCTAAAGGCAGTGACTACGCCGCCTAGAGCTTTTAAAACCCATGTCGACTGGAGGCTCTACTGTCAACACCTTCAGCAGAGACCCCCAGCACACCAACCTATAAGCACAGCGGACGACGTAGAGGCCGCTGCGACTAGAATCACCAATAACATCAAGGAAGCCCTCCACGCGGCTTCTACGGTCGTCCCGATTACAGCAAGGCGAGACGATCTGCCGCGTAAGATATGCGTGCAGATCAAGCGCAAAAGAGCGCTGAGAAAGCTCTGGGCGCGTACTCGCTGTCCCAGGATTAAAACACAGCTGAACACCCTAACGGAGGAACTGTCGGTTTCAGTCCAGGCCTTCAGAGGAGAAGCCTGGGATCGGCGCATCCAGAAGGCAGAAGAGCAAGATGCGTCGCTTTATAAACTAAACCGGCAGTTGACCAAATCCAAACCTCCCGTTTGCCCGCTGACTGATAATACGGGCAAACGATGCACGATGCCAAGGGCAGAGCGGATATCCTAGTCGAACACTTCAAGGAGCAATTTATGCCGAACACAGCAAGTGCGGAGTTCATGGAGCTTCATGCCCGGAAGGAAAGTCGCGTACAGGAGTTCCTGTCGTCGCCCGCGCCACCCCTTGCAGGAGACTGGTTCATCTCCCCCGCAGAATTGCGGAGGACAGTAACCTGCCTGCAACCGAGGAAGGCGCTGGGGCACGACGGGATTACCAACGCTGCACTCCGACAGCTGCCCAATAGAGCTTGGTCGACTCTACAATGGGATATTGCGGACATCCCACTTCCCGGAGGACTGGAAAAAAGGCAAAATCATCGTCTTGCCGAAACCCGGGAAGGACAGGCGTAGAGCTGCCAACTACAGGCCGATCACGCTATTACCACATATAGCTAAACTGTTCGAAAGATTGCTGCTAAGACGTCTCCGTCCGTGCATCCAACTTCGGGCGGAGCAGCACGGATTCAGGTGGGGTCACTCCACAGTTACACAACTGACTAGAGTGCTGCACCTGCTTGCGGCAGAGTATAATCGTGGCCGCATATCGTTGGGCGTCTTTCTCGATATCGAGAAGGCGTTCGACCGGGTGTGGCACGTAGGATTATTATATAAGCTGGAACAACAGACCAGTGTCCCTCCTGCTATATTGCGGCTAATAGCGTCTTTCCTGGAAGACAGGAAGTTCTACGTCTGCGTAGAGGACGCCGAATCTGCAACAAGATCCATTAAAGCCGGCGTCCCACAGGGCAGCTGTTTGTCTCCAGTCCTGTACGCGGCTTACACCAACGACATACCTACACTGGCAGGCAGGCTTCAAGAGTGGGAGGACGACGTTGAGCTGGCGCTATTCGCGGACGATAGCGCCTATTTCACCTCTTCCAGAAGAGCCCACATAGCCACTGCCAAGATGCAGCGTCTGCTGGACCTGCTGCCACCATGGCTGGATGAGTGGAGGATGGTCGTCAACGTTGGTAAGACGACCGCTCTGCTCACTCGCCGTCTCAGGAATTTTCCACCTCCGCTGACCCTCAACGGCCAGGAGATTGCGTACCAGAAGGCTGTAACCTACCTTGGGTGCAGGATCGACAGGACGCTGCGCATGACCGCGCACGTCGACTTCGTCGTCCGCCGGGCCCGATGTGCGCGGGCGACGCTCTTGCCGGTCCTGGCATCCAAGCTGCCAATACGAACCAAGCTCCGGATATACAAGATGTATATCCGGACCATCATCACCTACGCTGCACCGGCCTGGTACGCACTTCTGAGCGACCCTCTGAGGCGGCGACTGCAGGCCCAGCAGAATCTGACATTAAGAACGATCGTCGGAGCAGGTCGCTACGTCCGGAATGACGTAATAGCGGCGGACTTGAAGATCGAGAATATCATCGACTTCGTGGCCCGGTTAGCGCGCGGCATGTTTGACCGTGCCGATAACGGGCCACATGAACACCTTAACGGCTTTGCGCCGTTACACACCCGACCACCGGACGGGCGACCTCTTCCAAGAGAACTCCTCTCTATATGTGATTAGAGAGTCGAGTAACAACCCACAATGCCGCAGAAAGGCCAACCTAGACTCAATCAGATAACCTCCTTTTCCGTAGTTGGATAACTACGGAAAATATAATCACTACACTACGGAAAAACCCGTGTTATGCTATCAAGCCTAAAATAGGCTAAAGGACTGTCCCATAGTAATGGGATATGAGGACACCCGGGCAATGGGGGCTACCCCGAGGCCCGATACCTGCACGTACATTAGTGCGTGAAGACGACATCGTATATATAAAATCATCCACAATCGACTTCTTACTTAGCCGTATTTACTTGCGTCATTTTTACGTACCACCTTGAGAGCTAATCAATTTTCGTTCGATAAAATGACTAGATTGGAGTAGATGGCAGTTTACAAATCAGTTTTCCAAAGAAAGTATTTTTTTAAACATCAATACAACCATGTATTCTTTTGATTTATTTCATTAAAATTTAGGTTTCACATGTCTAAAATTAAGGATTTTAACAATTATTTGTTATATTTAAAGTTAAACTTATATTTAATACTGAACTTGTGGTTGAAAATTATCATAAAAACAAATCTTTTGAAGTGTTGAAAAGGCTTTTGACTTAATTCATTAGCGGTTGGTGTTAAACTTTGTGTACTTTGTTGTTACGATATTGGCTCAGGTATTGTTTTATAGTAATATTACCATCGATCACTAAAATATTACCGAGGAGCGCGTCAGTTTAATATTATTTATTTTACTTTTTTATCAAAATATTTTAAGAGATATATTTAAAAAGTTGGAAAAATAAATACTGGGGAAGTTAATTAAGATTTAGTGAAATTGTGTTTTTATTGTTAAGTGTAGTGTACAAATATAAGATTTAAATTTTCCGACATGTCTAATCTAATACCCATATACTCGCGCACTGTCGCACACGCCGAATCTAGCCACCGACCGATGCGGAGCGATATAGGTATTGCGGCGGTATATCAGATTTTGTATAATATATAGTCACAGATTACCTCCTAATAGATACCTCATCATGGAATATTTGTTCTTTTTCGATTTCACCAAATTTCGAGTTGCGGGGGACGTGTCAAATGCGCTTCAAGGTTGAACTTAGAATGCTCCGAACCATAGTGATGGGACAGGGTTGGGATGTTGATCGATAAATTTGGGATTTTTTATTGATAAATAAATGAATTGATCAATTTTTATTTGAAATTTATTAAAAAATAAAACAGTGTCTATAAATAAAAGAATATATATATATATATATATATATATATATATATATATATATATTTTTGTATGATATGAATAAAACTACATAATTATATGGATTTTATCGCGTTTAATTAACTTATCGTCACGGGGGGAGGTGGGAACTGAGATGCTTGACATCTCAATATCATAGTTAACCCGGCTATCTTCAGTTTTTGAATATTGATTTTTGGTCCCGATCTACATTAAACGGGCTTACAATATCTTGAAGTCTTGCAGTAGTATGCTTGGTTTTGGATAGATTTTGTTAATTACAGGATCCCAAGCAGATGGCAGCACCCATCCACCGACTGTGGCCGGCTTCACTCGGTCACTGTGACGTAGGCTTGGAACCCAATGCTTGTTGTCTTGCAATACTTGCTTGACATGCTGAAGCTCAGTGGCCGGATGTATTCTGTCACAGATCCCATGTGCTCTCTGAAACAAATATTTACCCACAGTAGCAAACTATGAAGAATGATGGTGAGATTCACCATTTAAATATCGGTTGGTATGGGCCTTTTTCCTATACATAGTATAACCAATAGTGTTAAAGTGAAAGCTTAAATATTATTTGCTTCTAACTCCATCGTGATTATTATTTTGAAGCTTATGGAGTTAAGGTGGTAAAAGTAAAAATGCAGTTGCTTTGTCAGACGGTTAAATTTTGAAAGTGTCGTCTACGTACCGCTTGTAGAATCTTGGATTTATAGTAGCAGTAAGAAGGGTTTCTCCTCAAAGTCCTCCATGATATATGTCGGAATAGGAAATACAGGTGAGCCCATCGCCACACCATCAACTTGCTTGTAAAACTCTTCCAATTCTTCTTCTACAATAGATAGCCAGATGTGAAACACTGTTTGAGTAATACTGCATACTCTGCAGGCATGTTGTTATCTTGTAGCTTCGTAGTTACAATTGAGAAGCAGTCTTCAATAGGTAGGCATGTGAATAGTGACTGAACACCAAAACTGACCATAGTTTCATTGTCAGCGAGATGTAGGTCTTTTATGTCACTAACGAAATGGTGTGAATCCTTTGTGTTTGTTCTGGTATGTCCTTTCGGTGGTGACAGAATTTTTGCCTAGTGATGCACCTAAAAGTAGTATTATTAATTAAAAAAACATTCGGTACCTGTTTCAAATTTAGATATACTTAATAATAATAATAGGATATTACTGAAGTTCACGTAATACTATAATAACATTAATCACATTAACACAACATAAATTTCACTTCTTTTATGATTTACAAATCCGTTAAAAATAGTTTAATTTCGACGTGTAACATTCGCCTAAATATTACAATATCACGTTTCAATCAACCACTTAATGCTATTACCTAATGTGTAATCACCACTGGTATTATACTTAAAAAAAATGTTAAAGTCCATACTAAAACTGGCAAGTATAGAGATGGTATAGCGGAATCCAACAGCCTTCTACAGTTTTTCATAATATGAAGATTGTCTTATGTGAAGTGTCTTGAGCATAGCACACTATTTTTGATGGGAAACCATTGGTCCCCTCGACATGTAATGTCGATCCACATCTTTTCTTTTGGGGCATTTAGGAAACCTATAACATATACCTATGTAGCACAATTATATGCTACTATTTGTGTAAAATAATGACTAAAAAAAATAAACGATGACCAAACAAATATCGACTTATAAATCACAACACTATCGATACACGTGCTGTCGTTAGACAAAGACAACTATTTTAATTTATTTAATGAGTGAAAGGGACATTTTAAAAAGACATCCACGGGTAGCGTCAAATGATAACACTTTGCAACATTATATACCCAATTTAAGTTGAACTCCGGTGCATTTGAAATAGGTAAACGTGATAAGAATAAAATTTATTTACCGATGAAATATTTATGCCATCTTTTTGATAACTGGATGTCTTAGCTGTCTTGCCACACTATTCACTGCATAGGAAGCCATTTGTAATGTATTTTGCATACCAAAATTATTTTTAAATTTTCAAAACTCGGACGTGCCTACGGGTCACAAACTTGGTGGACAATGATATCGTGATTCTTAGCGTCACTTCATATGCTAGCTACAACAAGTATGTGTTGCGCGCGTTTGTGGCCCTGTATGCGGAATCTATTAGGACGTAATCTGTGTATATAGTTATGGAACGAATCTAGCGACCAACCGATGCGAAGCGATATAGGTATCCGGCGGGATATCAGATTTTGTATAATATATACAAAATCTGATATTCCGCCCTCGGTGGAGGTTCGGTTGCCACCTACGACGACTCGACCTGGCAACATATAACGCACGCACCCTGAGGACTGACGAGAAGATACTGGAGCTGGAAGAAGAGGTAGAAAAGTTGCGCTGGCATATTATTGGATTATCCGAGGTCCGAAGAGAGGGGGAGGACACGGCAATCCTCAAGTCCGGCAACTTGTTCTATCACCGGGAGGGCGACCATCTGTCCCAAGGAGGTGTCGGATTTATCGACCACAAGTCTCTCGTCATTAACGTTGTAAAGATTGGGAGTGTGTCGACGAGGGTCGCGTACCTGATACTCAGAATCACCAAACGGTATTCGCTGAAGGTCATATAGCGTAAACCTACCTCGGCACATCCCGATGAGGAGGTGGAGGAAATGTATGAGGATATTTCTAGAGTCATTCATTCCTCCAAAACCCACTACACGGTGTTGATGGTAGACTTCAACGCAAAACTAGGCACAAGAGAAAGCGGTGAGCTGAAGGTAGGGAAATTTGGAGTAGGGCAACGGAACCGAAGGGGCCAGCAGCTGGCCGACTTTATGGAGAAAGAGGGACTCTTTATGATGATTTCTTACTGCCAGAAGAGGCTCCACAGGAAGTGGACCAGGTCGAGCCCCGACGGTTCGACAAAATATGAGATTGACTTCATTATGACGACTAAACGCCAACTGTTCAGTTATGTCTCAGTGATCGCAAGGGTGAAAACTGGCAGCGATCACCGAATGGTTAGAGGCACACTGAACCTAAACGTTAAGTTGGAGAGATCTCGTCTAATGAAGTCAACGCTCCGTCCCCCTCGTGCTCTAATGCAGAATCCCGAAACCTTTCAGCTCGAGTTACGTAACCGCTTTCAGTGCCTAGAGGATTGCAATGCAGTGGACGATATGAATGACAAGCTCGTGGAAACTGTCCATGCGGTCGGAGCTAAGTTCTGCAGAACCCGCCGCAGAAGAACACAAAAACTCTCCGATCACACTCTTAATCTCATGGCTGTTAGACGGGAAATGAGGCTGCAATCGTCAACAGATTTGACAGCATACAGGCAACTGAACAGGCAGATCTCCAAATGCATGCGGCGAGACTTACGCAACTTTAATACCGCTCGTATTAAAGAAGCAATCGAGCGGAACCAGGGCTCCAAAGTCTTTGCCAGAGATCTGTCTGCCAGAAAGAGCCAACTGTCAAAGCTGAAGACTGAGTGTGGCAACATCGTTTCCGGGGCACCTGATATTCTGAGTAAGATTGAGAGGTTCTATGGGCAGCTGTACACATCATCGTTGGAGCCACACGCAAGTGTGAGTAACGATCCAAGAGCAAGTCTTACCCGACACTACTCCGATGATAACCCGGACGTCAGTCTGAGCGAGATTAGAATATCTCTCCACCACCTTAAAAACGGCAAGGCCCCGGCTGAGGATGGAATTACAGCGGAGCTTCTGAAAGCGGGTGGAACCCCGGTACTTGAAGTCCTTCAGAAGCTCTTCAATTACGTCCTCCATGGTGGCACTACTCCGGAGGCGTGGAGCAGAAGCGCGGTGGTCTTATTCTTTAAGAAAGGCGACAACGCTCTCTTGAAGAACTACAGACCGATTTTCCTTCTGAGCCGCGTCTACATGCTATTTTCGAGAGTCATTACTAATCGTCTCGCACAAAGACTCGACGACTTCCAGCCTCCCGAACAAGCCGGTTTCCGAAAAGGCTTCAGTACCATAGACCACATACATAGCCTGCGGCAGATTGTACAGAAGACCGACGAGTACAATCTGCCACTTTGCCTGGCATATGTGGACTATGAGAAAGCCTTTGATTCCGTCAAAATTTGGGCGGTGCTACAGTCCCTTCAGCGGTGCCAAGTTGACTGTCGATATATCGAAGTGCTGAAGTGTTTGTACAGTAGGGCTACGATGGCTATCCGAGTACAGAACCAGAGTTCAAAACATATCCAACTGCAGAGAGGTGTAAGACAGGGTGATGTTATATCCCCGAAACTCTTCACCGCTGCGTTGGAAGACGTTTTCAAGCTACTGGACTGGAAAGGATACGGTATTAACATCAATAGCGAGTACATCACTCACCTTCGATTTCCCGACGATATAGTCCTTATGGCAGAATCGCTGGAGGACCTTAGAACTATGCTCAATGACCTCAATAGTGGCTCCCAACGGATAGGTCTTAAGATAAACAAGGACAAAACAAAGATCATGTTTAATGTCCATGTCACACCTATGCCGGTAGTTGTTGGGAGCACTATGCTCGAAGTTGTTGACAAGTACGTTTACCTGGGACAAATAGTCCGACTAGGTAAGTCCAACTTCAACCGAGAGGTCAATCGACGGATTCAACTCGGCTGGGCGCCGTTCGGGAAATTACGACACATCTTCTCGTCAGGTATACCTCAATCTCTGAAAACTAAAGTGTATAACCAGAGCGTGTTGCCGGTGATGACTTATGGATCTGAGACGTGGTCCTTCTGAGGTCCGTCACTGCTGTCCGTATGAGGACGCTCAACGTCGCTCAGCAAGCTATGGAGAGGGCTATGCTCGGAGTTTCTCTGAGTGATAGACTCAGAAATGAGGATATTCGCAGTAAAACCAGAGTGACCGACATAGCCCAAAGGATTAGTAAGCTGAAGTGGCAATGGGTCGACCATGTAGCTCGAAGAATCGACATATATATCGATAACCGATGGGGAAGAAAGGTTCTCGAGTGGCAGCCTCGTACCAGTAGGCGTAGTGTAGGGCGTGACTACTAGATGGAGTGACGACCTGGTAAGACATGCAGGAAGTCGATGGATGCAGGTGGCTCAGGACCGTGCTTTGTGGCGTTACTTGGGGGAGTCCTATGTTCAGCAGTGGACTTGTGAAGGGCTGTAATGATGATGATGATGAATGATGATGATGGAACGAATCTAGCGACCAACCGATGCGAAGCGATATAAGCATCGCGACGGTATGCAATCAAATATAAATATCAGATTTTGTAATACATAGTTTTGGAGCGAACCGGTAAGCGGTTTTTAGATATTGTACCAATATATAGATTTCGTATCAGTATACGGTTTGCATCGCCTCTATGGCCTCTATTTATAAATTTGTTTTTACACAAATTTATAAAAATGTGTTACAGTAATAATAGATACATCTAAATTCACAGCTATTACACGAAAACAAGATTAATGAATAATAAATCAAATCAATATAAAAGAACTAAATTGAAGAGGTGGGTCTTGGTTTATAGATCTGCCAACTCGGAAAAATCACTAGTTGAGTTAGCAATGATCACATGATCACATTGATCCGTAACGTAATATATCATCAGTAGTCAGCTGACAGCACGCGCGGTCGGTCAGAGGTTGATGACCTCTAACGAGATGAGTAAACTGAAGAGTAATAGTTGTCATATTGTGATAAATGAGGTGTTATGTTTTTGCTAAAATAAATTAAACGTCAATGTTCGTTTGGCACTGTTATGCAACCAGTCCTTTGATGAGGAGGAGATTTACAAGACAAAGTGTTTGCTGTTCGAGTCGATTCTGCAACGGCTGGTTAAACGGAAAAGTGAAGATCGGAAACAGAAAAATATAGATGACATTATCGGGGTATTAAGAAGTGCTGAGCCCGATGACATTCCTATATTTGTGGCAAAAGATATACATAAGTTGCCGCCCGTTACATTTGACCATGTCGACGCTACGCGTCTATTGAAGGATATTCTTTTGCTTCAGACTCAGGTACGTGACCTACAAGGGAAACAGGACGAATATATGACAAAAAAGATTTTGAAAAATATGTTGATGACACAGAAAACAATCCGGATACATTGCATGGAAAAACGAGGAAAATGGAGCCTTGTGTGAATAACAGGAGGGGCGGTTTTTGCCTGCAGGATAGTTATGACTCAACAAGCGCGCCGATGGGGTTAATGACCGACCTAGGAAGTGATACACCGCAGAGCATATCTATGCAAGAACGAGTTATATCATCAGTCGAAATCAAAAAATCTAAGTAATAATATAAGTATATAATAATCTAAGTACGACCCATCTCTAATCCCTACTACTATGTTTAGTACTACAAAAATGTAATTTTAGGTATCTCACAACCCCACCAAAGAGTTAGATTGGAAAACAAATCCATTATAAAGTTGTTTCGTCCTACTATAATGCTAACTCGAGTAGTGATTTTTCCGAGTTAGCAGATCTATAAACCAAGACCCCCTCTTCAATTTAGTTCTTTTATATTAATTTGATTTATTATTCATTATACTCCGGCCGCTGAGTTATTACCGATTTGACACATGACGAATTGACAATACTAGTGAAGTGACTGAACCAGTAACCCTAATATCATTTGGGAACAGTTTGTTTTTAAATATTCTAGTATAGTGTGTAATTAAATAAAATCAAAACAATAATAGTTAAAGACACAGATTCTTTATTAGGTGGAGTATCCTTGATGGGCGTAGATAATTGTTCGAGGACATATCAAAATAAAACAAATTTGTAAACACTGTTAAACATTATAACGAATAGAGTAGGTACAAGATGTTTTAATATATGACTACCTATCATTTATTAAAACAATTATTCAGACTCTGAACCAGATTCGCCAGAGCTGTCATCGCTATCGGTCACTTGTATGACAATTTCATTCTCTATAATGGTGTCCACTCTTATATCGCGTTCGTAATCTTCTGTTATTAGTTTTCGAGTCTTTTCGACGACCTTGACCCAATCTTCTTTCGTTATTTTGCTGCAATCATCTTTTAATAGACCCATCATTTTATTAGTACTGAATGGCGGAGTCGTATTATTACGAGCTGCGTAACATGGGACATGAGATATTTATTTCTTAGTTATGTATCTTTTTATTTATATGCTGAATATTGGATGTTATATTAGTACAAATTACTCATATTCATAACTTGTCGTAAAGCGACAATAAAAAACTAAAGAACCTAACTTAACTACAACGAAAACAACCAAAATAAAATAAATTATTTAAAAATTTGAAAATTTTTACAGTTTCTTTTATAAAAAAAGGTATGAAGGTGATGATGGGATGTAATGAAAATAGTGATTTACAATATTATAAAAAAAATAACAAAGATAAAGATACTGCAACGAAGTATGCACAGGCTATGCCTATGATAGGTGCACAGCTCCTGCTCTAGGTACACGCAGAATCTGGAGAAAGCACACGCAGCGTCTGGAGAAGGTACACGCAGCGCTTGGAGTAGACACACACAGCGTCTTGAGCAGGTACGCAGCGTCTGGAGTAGGTCCACGAAACGTCTGGAGTAGGCACGCAGCGTTTGAAGTAGGTACACGCGGCGCTTGAAGTAGGCAAACACAACTTCCGGAGTAGACACACACAGCGTCCGGAATAGACACGCAGCGTCTGGAGTAGGTCCACGCAACGTCTGGAGTAGGCACGCAGCGTTTGAAGTAGGTACACGCGGCGCTTGAAGTAGGCAAACACAGCGCACTAGTAGGCGGAGGCGTAGGCGTGGCTAGGCGACAACTTAAGGAGCGGGCAGAGGCTTGCAGGATCCCGAGGCAGTGCGGAAAAGGCCTTTAGGAGATGCTTCAAGTATCAAAGCTCAAGTCCGACTCCCCCATTCGCCGATTGTTCGGCTTATTTTCCCTTTTTGACGGATCTGGCATAAGAACGGAAAGTTATTCTCCTTAAATTTGAAATTATTTAAATTAAAAACAAATTCTTGTAAATGGCCAAGAAGAAAGGAGTATTTTGAAGTAAAAACATCAGGCCGGTACCTAACGATAATTGAATAAAAATTGCCATGACAACCTGATAAACAACGATGTCAAAACATGTCAAATTTTGGTTTTAGGCTCGTAATACAGAAACGGCAAGAATTAAGTGAAAAATGAGATATTATTTATATAGGAAAAAAAAGTAGCGCAACAGCGCGCACGAAACCCGAAATTGCAGAGTTGCGGAGAACTAAATAAAAGACCGAAAAAGGTAGACTCCATTGACACCGATTTAAAAAGTGCTGATAGCATGAAAAATACGAAGTGAAAATGATTTGTTATTGTGTTCTTATGAATTAAAAATATTACAGGATCCTATAGAAATAAAGGTGATGCAAAATATCAAGTTTTGAGGCGAATGCAGAACATCAAAAACAGAATGGAAAAATAAATTTAAAATAGTGTAAAATGATATGTAAGTATGTATAAGCATAACACTACATTTTCCCCCCGACCCCGGAAAATTTTTGACTCGGCAAAAATTTTGACATGTACATTCTAAAATAAACCATGAAAACACAGCTTTGTAGAAACAGACATCACCAGGCAAAATCAGATATACTATCTCTTACATTCATCATCTGCATTCAGGTAAGGGTGGAGTTCACATTCAATGACTACCACTCTAAAAGTGTGTTTTCGATAGGACATTCAGGCTTATTTAAGGAGTTGTCATCCGCTCCTGCGTGTAAAAAAAAAACATTTTGAAAGGACATCCAGGCTTATTTAAGGAGTTGTCATCCGCTCCTGAGTGAAGATAAAGATAAAGAAATTAATCTTAAGCAAGCTTTAGCCGCTATGACTTAAGTAAAGATTAAGAACGGCCAGAGCGGTAGGGCTCAAAACCAGAGATCAGCAACATCACTAACGAGATGTGTCTGAAATTGATATTTATACATATATACAAACTTACATATACAAACATATATATACATATATACAAATGTAGTGTCATGCAAAACAGTATTAGCTGGTTCCTCACATCTAATCTTCATTTCGTATTCGAGTTCGGCCTTGTTAAGAAAGGGGAATGCCCGGTCTTCATAGACACTTCGGCCATGAGTGCCCACATATAAAAGCATATAGATATGATAATATGCAATTAAAACAATGAAATGGTAAAGGAATTGCTTTAAAAAAAGTCGGGGTTTTGAAAATATTTGAAGTTTTTATTTTCACAAATGCAGTTTTTTTAACAACTATTTTTATCGATTTTATCGCGTTTTATTTCTTTGATTTTTAATTCCAGACATTTCGGGTGCTTTCCAGCACCCATGGTTACGGCAGACTGAGGTGACCGACGTCCCAATGTCAGTGTTAACCCGGAGTACCTTCAGATTTTTAATTTTTATTTATTGTCCGATCTACAGAATGAACTTACTGTGTCTAGAAGTCTTGCAGTGGTATGCTTGAGTTTTTAATTTCATTAATTACAGGGTCCTAAGCAGGTGGTAGTACCAAGCCTCCTTCCTAAAAAAGAATTTATATATTAGATATTATATAGAATTTATATAATAAAATACACTTTACGACTAATAGTGATGACTTGCAATTCTAGCCCTAAGTAAAGATCAGCTAGGGCTTAACTTTATTCCTTCCATAATGCTGCTCCTCTGGTTATTACAGAGTTCTATCCGGTAGCAACCATTAAATCTTATATGCTCACCATAATAGTAGCGAGCTTGCTTTAATTGGTATGTGACGCAAGCAATTAATATTAAGTCGCTGTAAGTTAAAACAGGAAATTCCCTAACATTTTAAAGTCTACATTTATATTTCTAAAGTCTGCCTGCCCTAGCTCTATTTAGATTGTTTTCCCTAGCATACTCAGAAAAATCATTATTTGTCTCCATATTTTGATGAACTATTTCAAGTATTTGAGCCGCATCATCCCTGTCCCTTATTTTTGTGTGGAATTTATTAACTATAGCAGAAGCCACAGCAGTCTATCATCAAATGTGTAGAAGCCCTGTTAAAGTAATTTTGATGAAATATTTTAAATTCAGTTTTAAAAATGCCATTCACCACCTCTACTACCCATATCGACACATAGTCACGGCTCTGGATTTATTAGCATATCTTGTCATTAACTGAGATTCACCATCTGCTGGAGACATTTCTGCAACCCTTAGACATCCACATCTATCCTCGATTACAAATCAAAATGCAGATGCGTTGTCAACCGTGAGGACTAAGATCATTTTCTCGTTTCCAGTAAAAAGGGTCTCCGGTTCTCTACACTCACCATACAAAACACAGCAGCATTAAGCTACTATTTCACGCTGGTATTCTGTGAGAGGGTGCTCCTTCCCCGGTCGAGCCGACCCATTCATGCTACAACTATACTTCTAATATAACTGCAGCATGGCTCTACCAAGTATAACACACATACATAGTACTTGTCACTATGTATGTTTGTTATCGCAAAATGTAGTTAATCACAAAAGAGACATACTTGCAATGCTGATGGAACTGTTACAACCTGGTAAAAACATTGTGCTTTTATATAATTAGTTAGCAGTATAGATGTATGATCTAAGCTTTGTTGTTCTGGGTGCAATACATTACTCACTTCAGATTGCAACGAGGACGGACTAAATGATTCAGATGGTTCCCGTTCTGCAGTTGAACATGATGCTGTTCTATCAGTTCATTGCCAGCAATTATGATATACACGGCATGACAACTGAAATAATGTAAAATACAAAAAATGAAGTCAAAGTGAAAAAATAAAAATAAAATAGATTTATTTCAAACTCAAATATAAATAAAATATTTATCAAGTTAAATGTTACTGCACAAGGACGGATTTAATGCCCTATATTATTTAATAATTAAGGCCTGACAGACTACCAGCAGTCCAAACACAATGAAAAATCAACTGTCTCCTTTCTTGGTAGTTGATAAAACTGGTCAATCTCATAAATAAGCTAGTATGTTTGTCAGATATAGCTAGGGCAGATGTGAAAAAATAAAACAAGTTCTTGAGTTGATATACAATCAGTGTAAAAACATGTATAATTACCAGATATATGGATCACATTTAATAAATTGAAATGTTAAACATGTTAAACACTTACCTCACGTAGCGCAAATAATTCCTCACGTGGAAAATCGAAGACAAACAATGTGTGTGATCTTATTCTCATAAGTGTCAGTGCCACAGCTGATGTATAGATGTTCAAGACGAACTATTGGTGCATTTTGCGAGTGCCACACTACACGTTCACTGTACTCGAAACTTGTACCTAATAAAGAAGCTACAATTATTATATTGATATTATTCAAGTAAACTCAGTTATAAAGCATTTCTTAGAGGAAGACATACCACATCGTGATATGTACCAACTATTTACCTGCTGTGTTCGAACCAATTGTTGAGAGATCAACAATTGCATTTTACTTTTACAACAATAACACGATAACACGTAATTTAATTCTTGTGACATAACAGTGACAGCGGCCTACCTGTCGGATACGATGTTGCCACTTAACTGTCATAAAATCTATGGAATGATATCGATTTTTATTCGATTAATAATATCATAAAAAGAATAATCTTTGACGCGTTTTAAGTTCTGCACGCTTTTTAAAATATAATTTCCTTTATTTATTGAAACTCTATTTCAAATGTATTTTTAAGAACAGTTAGCTTGTGCTGTATTGTTTTGTTATGCTTTAGAGAATTCGTGGTAAATCAGCTGGAAATTAACTTCTTGAATTATCATAACATGATTCCATTTTAAATGTTATGTTAAAAACAGATAAGATTAACAGTTAACTTGTGCAGTAGCGTTTTGTTATACTCTAAAGAATTCTTTGTAAATCAGCTAGTAATTCGCTTGTTTAATTATCATAACTATAAATGTGAAGGTTGTCAATGAATTCAACCGAGCCTATAACAACGGTTGTTTTAGTTTTTTACGGTTGACTGCCGCTTTTGATGACTTGAAATTAATAAAAACCTATTTTGCGCAATAAGTTTTTTCTCTTTGGTAATGAATAAACCACAGAAACCCCTTTAATGTATAATAGTCCTTTTTTTGATACAAGTAGCACATTTTAAGGAACCGCAAAAACAACTTTGTTATTTATACAAACACTATGAAAAACAAAATAATTTGTTGCTGGCGATAATGATAGTGGTATTTTGACTCGATTCAAAATATATGCTTGTTACTACTGAACTCTTCATGGGCCTGCGAGTCCGACTCGCACTGAACCACTTTTTTTCAACATTTAGTTTTATTCTAATAAATAGTTTTTTATTAGGGGGGTCATTGTAGAAGCGTGCTCGTCGCGACCCCTGCCAGCCCTTTTCAGGGCTGCAATTCTACACAGCTGCGCATCCATGCGAACGAGGGTTAGGGCGTCCCCCCAAGGCGACGCACACCAGCTCGTCCCCGTTGGTGTGGAATGCAGCGCGCAAAGCGGCGATGGGGACCGCCACCCGTCATGCACAGCCCGACACGGCGGAAGGTGGAGGACGGAGTGCAGAGTTGGCACGTGGAATGTTAGAGGAGGCATGAGAGATAAGACGAATGAGTTGATCGAAATAATGAAAGAAAGAGAATTAGATGTCGTGTGTATGTCGGAGACCAAACGGAAAGGCAGTGGTATTGAAGAGCTCCCTGGCGGGACGTTAGCTATATGGTCCGGAGTCCCGGAAAGCGAGAACGCCTGCCAAGGAGTGGGAGTGCTGTTGTCGTCCCGGTTGGTCGATCTTATAACTGAATACAAGGTTGTGAACTCAAGACTTCTCTGGGTTCGCTTCAAAATGGGACTGACGAAGTTATTCCTTTTGGCTGTTTATGCGCCGGTAGCTTCGTCGTCCAGGGCTGAGCTGGAGGAGTTTTGGGAGAATGTAAGAGAAGTTCTAGATTTGGTTAAGGGAAACGAAAGAACTGTTGTATGTGGTGATTTGAATGGATGGGTAGGCATCGCTCGACCAGGATACGAGTCGGTGCTCGGAAAGTTTGGAGATAAAAGGGTTAATGATGCTGGCAAGCTTATACTGGCTGTATGCAAGGAAAAGGGTCTTCTTGTGACAAACACTATGTTTAATCACAGGAAGATCCATATGTACACTAGAGAAAGAAAGAATGAGAGAAGTATGATTGATTTGTTCCTGGTGGATGACCGACTGCGAAAACAGTTGATGGATACACGAGTGTTCAGGGGTGCTGACCTGGGAACGGATCATTATCTAGTAATTACTAGATTTAGGGGTTTGTTCGCGGGTTGGCGCCACCGGACGGCAGTAACAGAACCACAGTCGGTCTGTCGCATCCGAAGCTGGAAGCTTCAGGAAGCGGATACTAGGGACAAATATCACACGAGGGTAGCCGAAAAGCTTGACACCATCGATGGCAGGAAAGAATGTGTAGAGAGAATATGGCAGAACCTTAGGGATGGAATGGTAAGTGCAGCGGAAGAAGTATGTGGTACGACAAAAACAGGTAGTAGTAAAAGAAGAGATGCATGGTGGAATGACGACGTGAAAGAAGCTGTAAAAAAGAAGAAAAAAGCATGGTTAGACTACTTAGCCTCTAGTAACGATGAGCATATGAGAGAGAAGATGAAAGAAAGATATAAGCTGCAGAAAGTTCATGCGAAAACATTGATTGAGGAAGTACGTGAAAGGTGTAGAATAGAAGCGGACGAGAGGTTGTCGCACAACTTTAGGGAAAACTCCAAACTCTTCTGGAAAGAGGTTGGAAGGTCCCGGAGTGGTGCGACAGCTTTAAGAATGAACAAAGTGCTTTCGAGAACCAATGACGTCCTCTCAGAAAAATCGGACGTCATGCAGCGATGGAGTGAATTTTATAGAGAATTGTATGCGTGTCATGATCTTAGTGAAGGATCCGGGGGTGACGCCGTGACTGGCACGACAAAAACGGACCTCGATGACACTGAGATCATCAGCATGAAAGAGATTGAACGTGCGATTCGAAGTTTGAAATGTGGTAAGGCTGCGGGACTAGACAGAGTTACTGCTGAAATGGTCAAGTACGGTGGGCCTCGCGTCTGGGACAGCTTTCATCTGCTGTGCAATTTGTGCTGGCGGACGGGAGATGTCCCGGATGATTGGCGATCCGCGGTCATTGTGCCTTTATATAAAGGTAAAGGTTCACATTTTGACTGCGGGAGCTATCGGGCGATCAGCTTGACCAATTTAGCAAGTAAAGTTTATTCGAAGGTTTTGACACGCAGGATGCAAGAGAAATCGGAAAGATTCTTATGGGAGGCACAATGCGGATTTAGACCTGGAAGAGGATGCACGGATCAAATGTTTTCTCTCCGCATGATCACGGAGAAGCTTCTGAGTGTTAACCAGAGGATTTTCTGTGCTTTTGTGGATCTGGAGAAAGCATTTGATAAGGTTATAAGGAAGAAAATGTGGGAACTGTTGCCGGGATATGGTGTGGATGGTCGATTGTTAAGGGCTGTGCAGTCACTTTACTATGACTGTAAAGCCTGTGTGCGGGTAGGGCATGACCTGTCACCCATGTTTAGCGTCCAAGCGGGCGTAAAACAGGGTTGTGTCATGTCTTCCTGGCTGTTCATACTGTATCTCGACAGCTGTTTACAGAAGCTGAAAGATAGCTGTTTGGGTGTGAAATTGGGTGACATAAAAGTTAATTGTCTGCTGTATGCTGATGATGCAGTGCTTATTGCACCATCAGAAGCAGAACTGCAGGCATTAGTCACGTGTATGAAAGAGGAATGTGAAATTAAAGGTCTCCGTTTGAATGCTAATAAAACTAAGGTTCTGGTATTTGAAAAGGACGAAGAGAGAACGAAATGTGAAATATGGGTAAATCAGGAATGTCTAGAACAGGTAAATGAAATTGTATACTTGGGGAGTGCTTTCAGCCGGGATGGAAGATGTGATTTAGATGTGGATAGGCGTGTCGCTGCCGGAAACAAAGTCAATGGTGCCCTGAATGCATTAATAAAAAGGCAAGGCGTGGTGAAGAGTGCACGCCTTGCAGTACATAACGCAGTGTTGGTACCGACTTTGTTATATGGCAGCGAAACCTGGGTATGCCAGAAGAAGCATAAAAGCAAGTTGAATGCAGTGGAGATGCGATCTCTTCGTAAAATGTGTGGCGTTAGCATAGCCGACCGAAAGCGAAACGAAGAGATTCGCAATATGGCAGGATTGAAAGATGACCTTATCACAAAAATTGATAGGGGCGTACTCCAATGGTTTGGACACGTTGAACGAATGAGTGAAGACCGAATTGTGAAGAAAATATATAGAGCGAAAGTAAATATTAAAAGGTGTCGAGGTAGACCGAGACTAACTTTCGAAGACCATGTGAGCAAATTGCTCGAAGAGGGGAGGGTCAAGAGTACTCGGATACCTAGACGTGCATGTATGAAGAAGTTAATGAACCTGAAAGAAGCGAAAGAGGTATGTAAGGATCGTGACACTAGGCGATCTGTTCTCTCTGGCTACCCCGTTAGGGATTGTGCGTGACGATAAGTAAGTAAGTAAGTAAGTAATAGTTTTTTCGTTTAAGCGGAGCTCTTTTACTTTAGGTTTATTACCTCTTTATCTATAATAATCAATCTGAGTAAGTAAAGTGTGTAAATACGATTCTTAAATTGTAAAAATAATAATTGGATTTGAACATCTTAGGTAGGTATTTAGTTTTATTTATTTAGAAAATATTAATCTCACAATTATTTATTGTAATAATATAATTTATCACACAGCTAACGCCCTCATTAGCAATCTAATGGTGAAAGAATTTTCAAAATCGGTCTAGTAATTTTTGAGATTAGCCAAAAAACGTATTCATTGAAAGTGGCGCCCTCTATAATAAAATTAACCCTATATTAGATATCTAAAATTATACATAACAATCTAGTGGTGAAAGAATTTTTAAAGTTGGTCAAGTACTTTACGAGTTAAGCGAATAAAATATTCTTTGTAAGTAGCTCCCTCAATAATAAAATGCATCCTACGTTTTAAGCACCATAGCAAAAAACGATTCAACATAGCCTAATCCGCACACACAGTAAAAACATAACCATCCTTTTTCGTCTGTAGTCGGTAAACATTTGGTTAATAACGGTTGCGTATCGACTGCTTTGGATAAATATCCATTGTCAACGGTTATTTTAAACCTATATCATAACATCGTAATAATTATCGAAAGATCATATAAGCATTGTAATAATGACACCATAAGTAATCGATCGAAAAGGGGAATCGATTTTTTAATGATTTTTGTGATTGGCAACATTTTTTATTTTATTCACAGACTAATGAATTACGTATTTACCTAATTTTATTTTTATCTTTTCGGTACTCTTAATTTGTGCAAAAATATTCCCATTGTTTTAGGATAAATGAATACTGCGATTAATAACCATAAATAAAGATATATTTTTTTAACAAATGCACATTGTTGGGCGTTCTATGGCCTAATATGGGCATCCCCCTTTGTACTTAATAACCCTTTTCATTGTTAGTATTAAGTGCAAAGTTAAGTTTAAGAAATAAAAATTTAATTAAAAATTGTACCTCTTTAAGTTATCTAGAATAAGAATATTAAAGTGATGAATGTAAGTGAAGTGTTATATGTAGGTCTAAATATAATCCAGATAAGTTGAAAAACTAGATGAAGTTTTGTTTTAGAATTTGGAAGATATGATAAGGATGAGTAAATAAAGAGTTAAGAACGAAAGAGAAAGCAATTCAATCAAAAGGAAATGGATAAGGCGTAGCTAAGGTGAAGAAAAGAAGAACTTTTACGTCGGGCGCCAAATGTCGTAAAGCGACAATAAAAAACTAAAGAACCTAACTTAACTACAACGAAAACAACCAAAATAAAATAAATTATTTAAAAATTTGAAAATTTTTACAGTTTCTTTTATAAAAAAAGGTATGAAGGTGATGATGGGATGTAATGAAAATAGTGATTTACAATATTATAAAAAAAAATAACAAAGATAAAGATACTGCAACGAAGTATGCACAGGCTATGCCTATGATAGGTGCACAGCTCCTGCTCCAGGTACACGCAGAATCTGGAGAAAGCACACGCAGCGTCTGGAGAAGGTACACGCAGCGCTTGGAGTAGACACACACAGCGTATTGAGCAGGTACGCAGCGTCTGGAGTAGGTCCACGAAACGTCTGGAGTAGGCACGCAGCGTTTGAAGTAGGTACACGCGGCGCTTGAAGTAGGCAAACACAACTTCCGGAGTAGACACACACAGCGTCCGGAATAGACACGCAGCGTCTGGAGTAGGTCCACGCAACGTCTGGAGTAGGCACGCAGCGTTTGAAGTAGGTACACGCGGCGCTTGAAGTAGGCAAACACAGCGCACTAGTAGGCGGAGGCGTAGGCGTGGCTAGGCGACAACTTAAGGAGCGGGCAGAGGCTTGCAGGATCCCGAGGCAGTGCGGAAAAGGCCTTTAGGAGATGCTTCAAGTATCAAAGCTCAAGTCCGACTCCCCCATTCGCCGATTGTTCGGCTTATTTTCCCTTTTTGACGGATCTGGCATAAGAACGGAAAATTATTCTCCTTAAATTTGAAATTATTTAAATTAAAAACAAATTCTTGTAAATGGCCAAGAAGAAAGGAGTATTTTGAAGTAAAAACATCAGGCCGGTACCTAACGATAATTGAATAAAAATTGTCATGACAACCTGATAAACAACGATGTCAAAACATGTCAAATTTTGGTTTTAGGCTCGTAATACAGAAACGGCAAGAATTAAGTGAAAAATGAGATATTATTTATATAGGAAAAAAAAGTAGCGCAACAGCGCGCACGAAACCCGAAATTGCAGAGTTGCGGAGAACTAAATAAAAGACCGAAAAAGGTAGACTCCATTGACACCGATTTAAAAAGTGCTGATAGCATGAAAAATACGAAGTGAAAGTGATTTGTTATTGTGTTCTTATGAATTAAAAATATTACAGGATCCTATAGAAATAAAGGTGATGCAAAATATCAAGTTTTAAGGCGAATGCAGAACATCAAAAACAGAATGGAAAAATAAATTTAAAATAGTGTAAAATGATATGTAAGTATGTATAAGCATAACACTACAAACTTATGCGATAAAAAACAATACCTTTGATTTGTGCCCATATTAGCTCAATGGCATTGTACTGGCAGTGATAAGGCGGAATTCGAAGTACCCGATGTCCATGTGCTAGAGCTATCTCATCTACTTCATAACGGACTCTTGATGTTTTATTTTCGCGTACCAACTTTACTAAGTCAGACTTTAGCATTTCGGCAGTAGTTTCAATTCCATTTTGGTGTAGCCATGCTACGAGATCAGCTTTCTTGTCGGCCTGAGTAGGCGCTTTATTCACTTGTTTCGAGTGATATGAAGCGTTGTCCATTATTATGATAGAAGACTCTGGCAGGCTGGGTAATAATTGATTTTCGAACCAATTCGTAAAAGTGTCTGTATCCATCTCCTCGTGGTAATCGGAAGTACTTTTTGACGCGAAAGCCAGCAGTCCATTTTCAAAGAAACCACTTCCAGCAGAACCGGCGTGACAAATTATCAGTCGCGATCCTTTTCCCATTGGAACCTTTGAGGTTGATGCTTTTGTTTCGTCAGTCCAAGAGCGTGACACAGTGTGGTTCGCATTTAACCATGTTTCGTCAACAAAAACGACGTTGTCCCAAGACTCGATTTTTCTGGCTTCTCTTAAAAACTCGCTCCTTTTAATTATTAAAGCAAATCTTTCCATTAATATTTTCCTTTTATTCGTTTTTTATATTCAAACCCGATTTCGTGCAATAGTTTTGACAACGCCGTTTTACCGCCTTTAAACAAGCCAGCTTCTTTTAAAGAGTGCAAAAGCAAACGTCTAGTTGGAAACTCGTTCCTAGTATAATAACCATATATGTGGTTTCTTATTGCATCTGCATCAAAAACATCAACACCTGTCACGGGCTTTTGTCTTCGTTTTTTCTTACTTTCACTTTCACTTCCAGAAGCACCAAATTTTTCTTTATTTATATTATATAGTGTTTTTGCACCAATTCCAAGAGCTTGTGAAACCCGATCTTTCACTTGAGTGACAGGAATCAAAGGGCCGCCATTTTGTGACTCACGATCAAAGTAATCCTGTAGCTTTAGTACAAGCTCACGACATTGACTATTCAATGTTTTTCCTCGTTACGGCATTTTCAACAAAATTACCAAACACAAACAAAATTGGTCCAATAAAGCGCAACGATAAACAGGAGAAAGCCGAGTCAAAAAACAACGGTTGCACAAGAGAACGTAGCCTGTGCGCACGAGAGTACGGAAGACGACTAAACAGATTAAAATAGCAGTGGTAAGGGTGTTACCGGAATAGTATCGCCAATTACTTAAAAAAATGCACCTATAACATTGCTTAATTGAGGGAGAAAATTATATTTATTAAATGTTGTTTTATATATTATGAATGTTAAAAATTATACATAATCATTTTAATTGTATTTATTTTTAAATCATAGAAAACAGTATTTCTGTCTTTGGATCACACATAAATCTTAAAAATCATAGAGATACTGGCAACACAGTGCAATTAGGAGACGCAAAAAAATGGTAGCATTATAGTCTAGTTGCTCGAAGGAATAAGTAAAATAAAAATATCCAAATAAAATAAATATCATATCTATTCCAATGAATTCGGACCGAATACTATCAAGCACATCACTATGAAAACTAGACGCACGATGTAACTTTGTACAAGCCCGCCAAAGAACAAAAAATAAATGTTTTCATATTATTTACAAACTATTTTAAGTTTTGAAACAGAGTTTATTGGAAAATTACTTGATTCTGACATTTTGACATAAAGTTTTATATTAAAGAGGTATTCTAAATCATTCGGCAAATGTGTCGCTCGTGCAAGGTTATATCGATTAATTTAGGAATAATCTGTCAAATCGGTAATAACTCAGCGACCAGGCAGTGTAATAGCTGTGAATTTAGATGAATCTATTCTTACTGTAACGCTTTTTTATAAATTTGTGTAAAAATAAATTTATAAATAGAGGCCATAGAGGCAATGCAAACCTAAAAATTTTATTTGCTAATTATGGCTTGAAGTTATTGGAAGACTTGATTTAGTAGGAAAACCTTTCGAAAGCCTAAAGAATACGTACATTTTTAGTTTGCATTTCGAAAAGAGTATGTACGGGAAGAAATCACTGAAGAAAGCATCTATACCAACGTTATTTTTACCAACCAACGACTCGATCCATACACAGACTGATCCTAAAGTCAAAATTTTAAGTGAAGTAAAATTGGAACTCTCCGATAAAAGCCATATTGTAATACTAAAAATAGCTCGAAGAGACCATGAATTAGCAGGTCCTTCATCACAAAATTCAGAACACACCAACACCGAGCAATATATAGGTATAGATTATAGGTCTCAGACACCAGCACGATTGACTGACTTTACTCCCCGAAAAAGTAAACTTAGAAAACAATAGTTTAAAATAAGTAAAAAGTTAATATGCACTGCTAAAAAATATGAAGATATTACCGCGGAACAGTCTTTGAACGGTTGTGATAAATTTTTATCCCCCAAGTTAAGCGGGATTGTAAAGGCGCAAATTTATTTAAAACCCCATTGTAAAAACAATAGATATAGCAGAGAATTCAAATTGTTTTGCTTAAATATGTATTTCACGAGCCCTCTCGCTTATCGATTTTTATCGAAGACTATTTGTTTACCGTCTAAATCAACTTTAGCTAAGATGTGCCTACCTATGCAAACTAAACTTAACCAGCAAATGTGGGATGTTTTATCGGCTACAATCAAGCATATGTCATCATCCGAAAAAGAATGTGTGCTTTGTATGGATGAGATGAGTCTGAAATTAAACTTATCCTATAACAGCAAGGAAGATAAAACATTGGGCCTCCATGAAGTAGATGGCCTACAGCAACCTGTTGCCGCAGGGTATGCTTTTACCTTAATGCTTCGAGGTATAACATCAAAATGGAAACAACCTATTTATTGGCTTTTCTTTTATTTCCAGCAGTAAAATTGATGATCAATTAAAAACATGGATATTTGCTACTGTGAAACGACTTTTAGAGCTTGGCTTTAATATACGAGCTTTCCTGTCAGATCTAGGATCAGGTTTTTTGGCATTTTCAAAAACATTAGGGATCTCTAAAGAAAACTCATGTTTTGAGATTGATGGTCACAAAATTTACTACATATTTGATGTTCCCCACTTAATGAAGTGCGTGAGAAATAATTTAATAAACTATAATTTTGAGTTTGATGGCAAAACTACTCGGGGGGAGGACATAACACACATGTATGAACCAGATAAAATGAAAGATATGCGATCAGCTCCTCGTTTAACTGATTCACATTTACTGCCGAATAGTTTCCAAAAACAAAAAGTTTGTTTTGCCGTTCAAGTTTTTAGCAATTCTGTAGTAGCAGCTTTAAAAAATTATCAATCATCGGGTACTCTACAAGTTGCTGATGGTACGATATTTTTTATTGAAATCATGAACAACCTCTTTGATTTACTGAATTCAAGCAACATCGACTCACCAAAAGTCTACAGTAAACCGTATAGGGGTACTACTCTCCAAGAGGAATTGCTAGATAAATTACAGCGTATGTTTAATAGCATGAGAGTTAAAAATAAAAAGAATGGCCGTGACGTTACCAATATCATAAAATTTATAAATGCTTTCAACATAACAATAAACTCCCTTCGGCAATTATATAACGATATGAAGTCTGGGGGATATGATTGCTTGATCACACGAAGAATTAACAATGATTGCTTAGAAAAATTTTTTGGGCTCGTGAGGTAAGCTGGCGGAAATTGTCGGGAACCCTCTTGTATACAATACGTTGGCATTTTCCAGGGCATTCCGAAAAATGTTTCTATGCCAAATTCTAAATTTATCAGACGCTACAAATTGTACCGAAGATTTTGACAGCATACTAGCCCAAGTTGTAGAATATGCCAAAAATACACCTCAAACTCAAGTTTCTATCCAGGATCCACCTCTAATACAACCCAAAGAGAATTTTATAAAGATGTACGACATTCCAGAAAAAATGCATTCCACTATATCTGCGGTTATTTGTTGCGAAGGTGTGTTGAAAGTCACAAGCGTGACTGCCTATCGGTAATTAGTTAACGCATCATCATAATATGACGATGAATCTAATGAGAGAAATTTATACATCCGTCTGAGAGCTTATGATACTAGCCGTGATCGCTTCGGAGGACTACAGGTCCCTCCAGATGATTTTGTGGATTACATACATAGCTTGGAAACAGAATTGATGTCGATTTTTACTTTTACTGGAAACATTGGGTTCAAATTGTTTGAGCATTTGAGACTAATAGAGTTCAACACCAAACCGTGTGCATGCTTCCCAATAAATTATTTGTTAAAATTATTTATTAGGATGAGAATTTTTTATATAATTACGTTCAATAATAGAAATTTCAAATCCAGTAAATCTAAAAACCGAAAATATTTGTCAGTTGCCCATTTATAATTCCTGATTTAGAAATAAATTAGTTATTATATCCTTTTAGTTTTTTTTTTCTTTTCGATTATATAGTAACAAAACAGGTGTCCATATAGTTATAGTAGTAGTAAATATTTGAATTCCAATCATTTTATTCGTGAGGCAGCTACTTATGCAGCCCCACTCCCCCCTCGCTATCGAGTCCGCAGGCCGAGAAACTCTCTCTCGGATATACTCCGCCAAATAAAATTTCAACCGACCTGAACTGTCTCCTGGAGGCTCAGGCCGATTGTTCTTAAATTTTGCCTAAGTAGGCTCTCCCTAAGCGGCTCGTAGCCGCCTGTGCCCTCTTCTCCCAAAAGAGGGTCGCTTCCGATCCGGCAAAGAGGCTTAATCCGCCAATTGCCAGTCCCACAGGTGGTGTTTAGTGGGTACACTTAGGGTAGTGGTTAGGTTAGGGTTTAGTCACACTGAGTCCCACATAACCACGACAGACCGGCTGTCGTGGTATGCATAAAGCATTCACCACCTCCTCTCGTAACGGGGTAGCCCTTTCTAATTGCTTCTGGGCTCAAAAAAAATTGGAAATTCCAAAATGCACGCCTCATGAGCGTTTCATTTAATTTTGATGAAAAAAATAAATAACTTTTAAAAGGTGTTCAGTTCAATAGCAAAAATCAATAAGGACCCTCCTTAGAATATATGGAATCTTATTTAATACTATATATCTCAATTTATCACTTACATTTCTATTAAGCGAGAAGCCTCACAGACGCATAGACAAACGGACAGCAGTCGATATATTTTTTCAATTACATTTTTTGTTGTGTAATCTAAAGTGAATCAGTTATAAAATAAACCAATAATTCAATGTCTGTAGTCATTGTATATATATATGGATTTGATGTCCAGCTAAGAGTATAAGAACGATTTTATGTAGCGAAACTGAGGTATGGCTACATATCGAGAGTAGAGCACTCCCTCACGTTGTGAGGCGTGTAATTAGCGTTTTGAGTACTTTCAGGAAAAATGTAAGAACAAATTATTACTTATTCTTTATATTAGTAATCATATTGTTGATCACGATGTAGATCTAAAATAAATAATGAAATTAGTAAAAGTTGTTAATTTGTGACAACCCTAACCTCCATACGCTGTCTAGACGTTGTAGACATTTATCACGAGATCAAAAGCGTCGTCCTACTATATGTTTTTATTATACGGGCTCCAGACTCCTGTGTGATTCACGGCGTGAATTCACGCCGTAATTTTGCCGCGAAGTCGTCGCGAAAAACACATCCCTCCACATTCTTCTGAATGATTTATGAAAGACTTCCTTTCAGAATCCTTCAACTTTTTCTTATAATTTCTATAACTGGACATTAGACTTTCTTTTTTTTTCAATCAGTCACTTCAACGCTTTTTGTGGTAGAGCCATGCTGCAGTTATATTAGTAGTATAGTTGTAGCACGAATGGGTCGGCTCGACCGGGGAAGGACCAAGCTCTCATAGAATACCACACGTAAAATAGTAGCTTAATGCTGCTGTGTTTCGAGGCATTCCATTCTAGTCCTCACGGGTGACAACTCATCTGCATTTTGATTCGTAATCGAGGATAGATGTAGATGTCTATAGAATACAGCATCCACATACCATCAGGTGGACTTTGTGCTCGTTTGTCATCCTTTCAAAATATAAAACAAAATAAAATAATATTCATTATTTTCTTCCAAGCCAATAATCCATCCAAGCGTCATGTACTTTCATTTTATTTTTATGATCTTTATGTTTAGCATCCCATAAAATGGGTTCGGCATGATAATACTCGATAAACAAGAGTTCCTGCTCGTTCGTCTAACTAACGCTCATTTTCACGCACCGTCCTCCGTAAAAAAATACAAATAAGCACAACCTCACAGCAACGAGTCTCGCGCGTTACTGTTTTCACGCTTTCACGCGCGAGTGTGGATGCGCTTGCGTTCACGGGAGGTTCACGCGTCGTAAACCCTTTGAAGCGGTCACTAAATACCGACACTGAACGGGGAACATGGCGTGAAAAGGCGCGAAGCCCGTGAACGGGCGCGAAAGCCATCCACATTCGCGGTTCACGCCTTTCACGGGTGTTCACGGCGTGAATGTGGAGGGCGCTTTATACTGTGCTAATGTGTAGAGTTAGGGTCTTAGGGTTATAGATTTGCCAACTCGAGACAATCACTACTCGAGTTAGCGACATAGTAGGGCAAAACAGCTTTTTTTATAAATTTGTTTTTCAATCAAGCTCTTTGGAGGTGTTGTGGGATTACCTAAAATTTAAGTATCATGCCCACTTTCCATACATTGAATGACCTGTCACTTGATTCTTTTAACAGGTCGCGTCTACCCAGTGTTGCCAGATGCCTTGAACCTTTTATCTGTATTAGAAACAGCTAAAATCTGTATTAAATCTGTATGCTATTTAAACTTAAAATCTGTATAAAGTCTGTATAATTTAATAAACCAAACCAGAATAATTGATCATCATCATTGCTTCTTTTGAAAAACAAGGAATAACTACTAACGTGATGGACAGCTATCTTAAATTTTAATTAAATATTTTAATTAAAATAATATATTTTTGTAATATATATTTCCTACGGCGGTTAACAACGTGCCTGCGTGGTGTGCCATGCTTTAATTGTAGGACATTCGTTGGTGTACTCTGATCACCATGGATGAAAATCAAATTTCAGAAGAGGAGGCGATGAATTCTATTCTAATTGAAAACAATGAACAGGAAACGGAGATTCGTTTACCAGAGAAATCCGCTCAATGTCAAGCAATGATTTGCGATGAGGTCAGACCTATTAGTAGTAAGAGACGCAGAGAAGAAGATGAGGAAGAAAGGTGGATTACGGTTTCAAGAAATGGGAAGAGAGTGGGACAGAAAATTGATGTATATATTAATTGCTTCGAAAAATTACCTAAACAGTTTGCACTTGCAAAACTTTTAAAAACCAATAATATTAAGCATAACAGCCGTGTGAAATATGTGAACGCGTATAAAGTATTTGTGCAGTTTGAATGTGCAGAAAGTGCTGATGAGCTGATGAACTGTACACCTTTGAAGGAGTTAGGATGGAGATTTCAAAAGCCATTAGAGGTTGCTTTTCATACGGTGTCATTAAGGATATTGAGCTGGAGATGACCGAAAAAGAAATACTGGAGGTAATTTCAAGTGATTGCGAGCTAATAGGTGTAAAGCGCTTAAAGCTCAGGAAAACGGATGGAAAGGGATGGGAAGATAGTGAATCAATACGGTTGCAATTTAAGGGCTCATCGTTGCCAGCATCAGTATACATTTACGGTATGAAGATTATCGTCGACCCCTATGTCTTCCCAGTCACTCAATGTTCAAGGTGTTGGAGGTTCGGTCATAGCCTACGTGTCTGCCCCTCTAAAAAGATTGTATGCCCTAAGTGTGGAAAGGGGCATGCTAATTGTGAGATTACAACATTTAGATGTATTAACTGTATCGGGAGTCACATGTCGTTGGATAGATCTTGTCCTATATTTATAAAAGAAAAGCGTCTAAGGAGTTTAATGACTGAATTCAATTGCTCATATAAAAAGGCCTTACAAATATATATTCCTCCAGAACCTCAACCTGTACAAGTAGAACAAGAAACAACTATATTAAAGACGGCTCAAAGACATCTCAACCCAAATACACCTTTATATAATAATATACCTGAACCCATACCTGTATCTATCTCACAAAACGAAGATGGGGTAATGTCTTACCCAAAAGTTACTCGCTCGGTACCGCGCTTACGTTCTGAAATTACTTCTAACAATAAATCAATACCATTATCATCACAATCGGGCGCTATGGAGGTTTCGCAAACTTTACAAGAAAAAACTATAAGTACAAAGAGAAAAAGGAAAAAGAAGCAAAATCAGAACGAAGTGTTTGAAAACGATATATCTACAGAATCAGAAGAAGTAATTAATAATAATGATGATGATATAGAAAGTGAGCTCCAATCAAGAAAAGAGAAAGAAGAGAGAAGAGAGAAGCTTAAATCAACTTTTAATTTTAGGCAGTTACTTTCTGAGTTATATGCTATATTTACAAATTCACAAGAACAACTTAAGAACAAAATGATTCAAGGAATGTCATTAATTATTGAATGGTTAGTACCGATAGTGAGGCAGTACATTTGGGATTTGCCTTTTAAAAGCTTTTTTAGTCAATGATGAATAGTAATTACAACATAAACATTTTTCAGTGGAACTCACAAAGTATTAGGCCCAAACGAAGTAGAATTAGGAATTCGACCAGCTGTTAAATAGCGAGAAAATTCATATTGCTGCCATTTGTGAGACATGGTTAAATGCTGAAGTTATGCTTAAAATAAGTGGTTACAATATTTACCGCAAGGACCGAGATGATTCGTATGGTGGGGTTGCTATTTGTTCACACAAGTCTTTAAAGACTCGACTGATATCTATCCAAATTTCTAATCCCGGAATTGAAATAATTTGAATTAAGATTTTTAACTGTACACATATAGATTACATCCTCTCTATATATTGTCCACCTACCATACGAACTTCTCAGAATGACTGGGATGAAATATTTTCTTTTAAAACTAAAAAAACATTGATTCTTGAGGACTTCAATGGGCATCATCCAAGCTGGTCTTGTAAGGCTGATTTAAGAGGCACGAATATTTTTGACTCTTTAATTGAAAATAATTTTGTTTCCTTGAATGATGGCACAGCTACTCGCGTTAAATTAGTAAACGGAATAGTACAGGAGTCATCCCCTGACATTTCTATTGCTTCTTCGGATTTAGCGTTGCAGTTAGATTGGAAGGTTACTAATGAGTCATTGGGTAGTGATCATTTGATTGTTAAGATTAATTTATCATATCACAATAGTCACCATCAATTTCTATAGAACAGGAACTATAAGAAAGCAAACTGGGATGGATACAGCTCATATTTAGAATATAAATTTTCAAGTTTCTTGATATGGTCAATGAAGCCGCTGATGCTCACATTCCTTTTTACAGAACCAGCCAAGATCCTTTTTTATACGTATATTTTATACGTGGTAGAGCCATGCTGCAATTATATTAGTAGTATAGTTGTAGCACAAATGGGTCGGCTCGACCGGGGAAGGACCACGCTCTCACAGAATACCAGCGTGAAATAGTAGCTTAATGCTGCTGTATTTCGTATGGTGAGTATAGAGAACCGGAGACCCTTTTTACTGGAAATGAGGCATCCCATCTCAGTCCTCACGGGTGACAACGCATCTGCATTTTGATTTGTAATGGAAGATAGATGTAGATGTCTATGGGCCGCAGCAACCACTTACCATCAGGTGGACTGTGTGCTCGTTTGTCACCCTATTCTATATAAAAAAAAAGATCCCTCACAACATTTTTCTCCTAAAGTACGTATATTAGAATACCAACTTATCTAAATCTGTTGCAGAAAGGCGCCTAGCTCTTGCTTTATTTAGGAAAAACCCCACTCCTGATAACTTAGATAAATTAAAAGATAAAATTAGAATTGCACAATTGCTCATTAGAAAGGCAACTAGAAAATCTTTCTCTAATTTTTGCTCTTCGATTGATGAGTCTATTACTGTACACGACATGTGGTAAAAAATGAAATGGTTAAAAGGTTATGGGTGTTCTAATACAAATAGGAGTTATGTTGATCTAACAATTGCAAATGAGCTTTTACACAGTTTGACTCCAGACTTTGTTTGTCCAAAAGACCCTGGTTTTTCATCTCGTAACACTGAAATTGACTCTCCTTTTTCAATGAGCGAACTAACGTGCTGTTTTAAAACAAAAGATACTTCTCCAGGTGTGGATAATATATCATATTCCATGATCAAACATCTTCCCAAAAACGCATGTATTATTTTACTCAAACTATTTAATTTGTTTTATTCCCTAAGTTTTGTACCATTTCAATGGCGATAAATACGTATTATACCAATCCCAAAAACAGGGCGTGACACTTCAACTTTATCATCGCTTCGACCTATTTCACTTATGTCTTGCCTGAGCAAAATCTTCCATGCTATGTTAAGAAATGGCTTGGAATGTTTGATGGAAAATGAAAATCTATTTTACGAAGAGACTACTGGATTCAGGAAAACAAAATCATGCCTGGATAATCTCAGTAATTTAGTCAGTAGTATACAATTGGGATTTTCAAAAGATCAAATCACAATAGGTTGCTTTATTGATATAGAGAATGCGTACAATAACGTAGATATTACGGCTATGTTAGTAAATTTGGATCGATTAGGTGCTGGTTCAAAAGTTTGTAAATATTTATGGACCTTCTTAAAGGAACGATACTTAAGTGTCCAGGTGGACAATGTTATTTTATCTAGATCTACAGGTCGAGGAATTGCTCAGGGTGAACCTATCGCTCCACTACTATTTAATATTGCAACTATTCATATTTGTAAACAAATTAATCCTAATGTATGTATTTCTCAGTATGCTGATGATTATGTGTTATATACTTCCGGTAAAAATTTAAATGATACTTCCACTGAATTTCAATTGTCCTTAAATGTATGGTTTGCTCATAGATTTAGGTTTGGAGATTTCAATGACTAAAACAAAGATCTGTATTTTTAAAAAAGGTATATGTAGGCAAGCTATTTCAGTAAGTGTTAATGATAATAAAATAGAAGCAGTGAACACAGTCAAGTATTTAGGGATGTGGCTAGACCGGTCATTGAAATGGAATAAACATATTATGGAGTTAACGAACAACATTTCTATATTTTTAAACATATTCAAAGTTTTAGTAGGACCTGGTTGGGGAATACATCCCAAGCATTTAAGAAGACTATATATTGCCGTTATAAGAAGTAGGCTAGATTATGGGAGTTAGTTATTCGATAACAGCTGTCAAAGGTATTTAAGTAAGTTAGACAAAATACAAAATCAGGCATTACGAGTAATCGGAGGATTCATTAAAACTACTCCTATACATACAATGGAGAGTGAGCTATGTCTACCTCCACTAAATGTGCGAAGAACCTTTTTGGCAGGGAAATTCATCTTAAAAGCTAAATCAATAAGAAATAACATCACACTAAAATATTGAATGAATTAGCACATTTTAGAAACAATAAATATTGGCTTAATAAAAAGAAACCTTTACTATTATCTGTTTATGATCACTTCGTTGATACCCCTATTCACAGTAGTCCAAAATTTGAAATGTTTAATATAAGGACATGGGTCAGTAACATAGGTTTAAATAACATAGTTAATTTAAATATTCCGTATATTTCACAAGCTAAACGAAATTACAACAATTTTAGTCTAAAAGTAATATGTTTGGACTACATTAATAGGCAGTATGAAAATTATTATAAAATATTTACAGACGGCTCTAAAGATTCAGGCGGAATCGGTGCAGCCTTTTTTGACCCACAATGTAATCTTAGCTTACAATTTAAGATAGATAGTAGTATATGCATCATGGAGGCTGAGCTAGTAGCAATATGTGAATATAATAATAATAATAATAATAGTTTATTTCTCTTGTTATTTACAATTTGCATAGGGTAGGGAGCCTCTTTTAAGTACCTTAAGGCACTTGTGTCAGAGACTCCCGCTCTTCCATAGCCAAACAAAACGTTCAAGAGACGTGAGATTACATTAAAAAAAAAATATTATACAAAAAAAGGAAATACAATATTCAAAAATAAATGTGTGTGTGTGTGTGTGTGTGTGTGTGTGTGTGTGTGTGTGTGTATGTGTGTGTGTGTGTTATGTGGTTTTTTCTCTCTCACTCACCCTATGTGTCGAAACATAAGTTTTTCTGTGTCTTCGTAAGACAGGGTCTTTAGCCAATTTATAATCAAAATCTTGCAGTCCTTGGCATTTCTACAGTAAATATTAAGCTTTTTGTTGACAAAATTATATAGATAGATAGATTGGTTAATGAACTGACGTCTAGCGAATGCAGTTTTAACACAAAATGAATTAAGTACAATGTCTTTTCTTCTTTTGTTCAAAGTATTTGGGTCGAAAATTAAACCTTTATGCTTTTTTAATATTGTGTGCAAAATATATAATTTTCTTATACTTAGTATATCAGTTTTTAAATACAGGCTTTTAGTTGGGAATTTATAAGGCAAAAAGTACATTGTCTTTACTAAGGCCCGTTGAGCTCTTTCTAATTGCAACAATTTTGTTTTTGTTGCTCCACCCCATATCGGAAGGCAGTAAGTTATTAACGATTGAGCTAATGCTACATAAATTTTGTTAATGAGCGTATCTGAAGTAATATATCTTAGCGTTTTAAAAATCCAGGCCAATTTTCTAAATCTACATGTTATTACATCGATATGTTCATGCCAAGTTAAACGTTCATCTATAATGATCCCCAAGTACCTGGTTGAAGAAACTTTCGTAATGACAGAACAGTTACAATTTTGAACTTCGTCAATGTTGCAAGTGTGTATCTTTATGTTAAAGTTACTTCCTGGTTGAGCTCGGTTTTTAATAGTAAAACAAATATAATTAGTTTTAAGTACATTAAACGTTAGAAAATTTGAGTGAAGCACTGTCATACGCTGCATCACTATCACAAGATAATATTGTGATATTGACAGACTCAAGAAGCGCACTCCAACACTTGGCTCGGTGCACCTTGGGTACACGAGGCACACCGATAGCCTACATCGTTCTGGATACTACATGGGTTAACATCCAGGTCGAAATCGATAAAGTTGCAGTGGATTCCGTCTCATTGCGGCGTGGAATATAATGAGCGAGTAGATATCTTGGCTAGATAGGCTATTACGGATGGCATCGAATACAACATATTACCCCATTACACTGATTGTATTTGTATTATAAAAAGGCTATGTTACAACCTATGGAAAGAATATTTCGATTTATGTTCAAAAGAAAAGGGTATTTGGTACAAGACAGTACAGCCACATCCGCCTAAAATACCATGGATTGATAACCATAAGCTATCGCGACTGGATGCAGTAGTGATAATGAGGCTGCGTACTGGACACATTCCAACTAGAAAGTTTGCATTCCTTATGAAAAAGTTCCAGTCACCGAACTGTGATCAATGCGGTGTTCCAGAGGACCTAATGCATGTCTTCATGGATTGTGCCCACAACGCTGCCTTTCGTAATGATAAATGCCACCACATTTTAAAAGATTTCGCTGATTGTAATATAATTTTAGCTAAGCCACATTCTGACGATATAAAAATATTAGTCAAGCTTTACAAGGTGAAGTTCTCGGATCGATCACTCACTTCTCAATGTGATTGATCTGGGAACTTTTCATTTTACTTCTTGTAACTAAATACATATCTTCTTCAACTTTCTGTAATTAATTGTTGATTTGAGAACTTTATAATGTGATAATTTTAAGTATACCTAATGTAATTGTTTTTTTTTTTTTGGTGATGAATTAACGGAGCGACATATTCATATTGTGAATAAGCTCATTAATAAAGAACTAAAAAAAACTACTAACGTGATAAGCTGATAAAGTTTGATTACCGTTATTAATTAAAAATATTTTTATAGAATAAGGGTGACATGCGAGCACATAGTACGCCGATGGTAAGTGGATGTTGTGGCCCATAGACATCTACATTTATCCTCGCTTAAGACTAAGATGGGATGCCTCTTTTCCACTAAAAAAGGGTCTCCGGATTTCTACACTCACCATACGAAGCACAGCAGTGTTAAGCTTGTAATTTACGCTGGTATTCTGTGAGAGCGTCGTCCTTCCCGGTCGAGCTGACTCATTCGTGCTGCAACCATAATATAGCTGCAGCGTGGCTCTACTAAGTATAAAATATACACTATACACAAAAAAATAATATAGCAAAATTGAACACATTAATTTAGACAAACAACGTATTAAAACTCAAACATTTGCAACAAACGAACATATAATTAATTTATTATTTTCAGTCACACATATTTTACATATACATAATATGTAATACACTTGTGTGTCTGCCGTACTAAGTAGGTAGTCACTTATTTTGCTTCTTCTTTTTAAGTTGAATATTATGGTAACCCAATCAATAGAGTTAGAACAATCAATAGAGTTAGAAAACTCCGTAGACAGAGAAACCTATAGACTAATGATTAGCGTGGCCTCGAGTGAGAAAGAACGATAACGTAGTTTTAGGTTATACAATAATCTTTATGACTTTTAAACATATTTAGATAAAAATTTTAATTGTTCTAAGGACTGAACTGAACAAGATTCACCAATCTTAAGCTCACAATACACTTTTTTCTTACTTAAACCAACTTGTAAACTGCTTAGATCGCTACGAACTGTCAAAGTTGTTTAGCAAAGTGTAGTTTGATAAATAAAAAAACCGGCACGGATAAAGGGACAAACAATCACACCACTCTGTCTCATTTCTATGCAAGACGTATACATAAATCTATCTTTTTCGTGTGCGAATGCGAAAGAAGGCGTCAATTTGTCTATAGGTCTCTCTGTCTACGGAAAACTCTGTATAAAAATCTGTATCCAGTGCTAATCTGTGTCACACACCGAAAATCTGTATAAATACTGGGAAATCTGTATATATGGCAACACTGCGTCTACCTACAACTACTGTTGTATAAAATCAATTAATGTTTATAATAACTTATCATCTTTTCATTTAGAGGTTAGGGGAAAATGCTATTAAGTAAATAAAATTTTGAGGTTATAACAGCTGCCAGATAAGGTCTGTAAATTTAGTTTTCTTTCCACACATTTCCACATAGTATAAAACCATTAAAAATCGTATCTAGTCGTAAATTAATAAGTTATAAAGAAATTGGTTGTATTGAACATTCATAAACCACATGACGAATGAACAAGTTTTTCGTAGTGTGAAACCACAGACTACTAAGAGGATACTACGCATCAGACAGGAATCTTAGAACAACCAATACAGAACCAGTAGTTTAGAGTTTGACTTTTGTTTACTTCTAATTTTGAGGTATCAGGCAAAAGTACATCATTGATAAAGCCTACTTACGTTATTTTTAAATTTTGTAGTTATAAGGCAAAAGTACATCGTTGATAAAACCTAATTTCATTCCCATACCTACAGCTATTCACCATTAAAAGTTGACAATTTTAAAATCTTTAGAACTTATAATACAAAAATAAAACAACTTATATATTAGTTATTCAAATTTTTATTTTTTTCTTTTTAAATTATTTATAAACTTTATCTAGAATTTGCGGCAATTGGTTACGATCTCACAATATCAAATTCTTTTAAGATTTTAATGTTACACCAGTTCCATTTCCGTTTCAATATTTGGATTTAATTTCCGTATGCTTTTTTTTTAAATTTCATAAGAATTTGGTTTCACTTCCAAATATTAGTTTGTTTCTTTTACAACGGTTGAATTATGTTTTTATTTTAAGTATCTATACTCTCTGTGAGAAATCCATTGGTGGACTGACGACTGACTTTTTAGAGGACACAATACACTCCTTGTCCTCTTTATTAACAAATCTCATTACCTCTAATTTTTTTATGGAATTAGTCAAAAGGGTTTGTTTCGTGCTCTGATGAATTCGTTACAGTTTGCTTTAAGGGTGTTTTTAACTTTGTTTCTCCATCTAAGAGCTGTTTCCTTACATGAATCAAATGACAAAGCTTCTGAAGTATTTTTGACGTCGAGTTTACAGGTTTTCTATCAGCTTAGCGAGCTGTAACATAAAAATAAATATAATGTTAGCCATAGAAACCCTAAATTAATGTTATTTGTTTCTCTTTTATTCTTATATATTTTTTACTTTTTATAAGCCAGTGCTTGAACACAATCCCACCTGGTGGTAAGTGGTGATGCAGCCTTAGATAGTAAATCGCACTGTCTTAGCGTAACAAAACCCTATTCACTCTTGCCTTGAAGACGCCCAGATTGTATTCGGACGGAAAGATAGACGCTGGCAAATTATTCCACTCCTTTGCTGTACGCATTAAAAAATTCGAAGTAAACCATTTGGTTCTAATGCGTGGAATATCAACAACAAAGGGGTAAAGACCCGCCGACCGCCTGGTCGTCCGATGGTGAAAAGGAGAAGGATGAATTAAAGCGTGCAATTCCTACGCACACTGCGAAATGCATCCTATAGAATACTGAAAGGCTGGCTACTCTGCGCCTGTGCTTAAGGCTGACAAAGTTGGTTAATTCATGAAATGTTATATTCTTTATAATATATATATATATATATATATATATATATATATATATATATATATATATATATATATATATATATATATATATATATATATATAAATTACGTGTCACATTGTTCGTCCACGACAGACTCCTAAACTACTTAACCGATTTTAATCAAATTTGCACATCGTGTGCAGTTTGGCCCAACTTGAGAGATAGGATAGTTTTTTTTGATGAGTGCCACACAATTTTTTTGCGAATTTAAGAATTTTTAATAGGACATGACATAGGGTCGTCGAAAAGAGCAGAACAAGGTCTGCTTGGCAAGCTAGTTCTTTATAATAATGTCCTCCAGATCAAATTTCGGTCATGGTGGCCTGCCTCAACTAGCCATCGGCGCAGGACAGGATTATATTGCCTAAATCTATGCGCAAGTACAGGTGCACTCTCTATTTCCTCACTCTCAATCCGATGGAACAGTAAACTGACACGACCGGAGAGAGACCAGGCGCAGGATCAATGCCTTTACGAGTTTTCCGAGGCATGGTGGTAAGACACCGCCAACTTCTTGACTCCAGGCAGCTACTGAAGATTTCTTGACAGAAAACTCAATAATTGATTTTAGGCCCGACCTGAGATCGATCCCAGGACCTCATGATCAGCAGTCGCACTACTACAACCACTAGACCAACAAAGCAGTCAATCCTACATAATCAAGTCAATGCATGCAGCGTAGTCAAGTCATACTACATAATACAGCTTATAAGTATCCATGCATCCTTATATAAAAATAATCTCCTTCTCTATAGTTTTTCCTGGAACAGATCTCTGTTTAGTACTAAGGCCCGCTAATTGTACATTTAGTATATAGTTTGTCGTCAGTGTTTATGTAATATAATATTGTATGCAATAAAAAGTATAAAAAAGTAAAATAAATATCAGCTTTCTACATTTACATCCACTGCTGGATTTAGGACTTTATAAGCAAATCGTAAGACGGCCCCCCACTAAGGTGATGACCTGATAAGACATGCAGGAATATGATGTGTGCACATGGGTGAGTTCTGTGTATAACGACATTTCAGGTGAGGCCTATGTTCAGCAGTCGACTTTTCAAGAGGCTATAATAATGAAGATGATACAATATTTCAATGTGCCTATAGTCACAATACACTCTCCATCATCTAGTTGTGAGATTTTTGGTTCTGCAAATGTAAATGGATTACCTACAGAAGTAGATTGCACTATTTACTAGTAAGCAGGGCTCACTTCATGCAGGTGATGTTGGAATTTCGTAAAGTTTGATAGATTTCCCCATATTGTAAATTAAAATAAAATAATATTTAGATCAACAGACTTACAAAATTGTGATGTGTATGCCAAGGCTCCTGCAACAGTTTTGTTTAACACACAACTGCAGTTTCTCACCTGAAAAACCAAATGTTAATATTAATTAATTTGGCTTTATTCCAAAGATGTATTCTATTGTATGTATATATTTATTTTCTTACATTGGTAAGCTTACCTTCATTTTTTTATTTTCTGAGGAATGACATGTTAATCATTTAACTTATGCGGCAAATATATTTCTGCATGTTTGCAGTCTGTTAAATAAACATCTACAATATCATCCCATTTTGATGTTTTCCCATTCAATACTATATTTTTGTCAAGAAAATTATTTCTTAGACCATAAATGAGGTGAGGAGGATCAAATATGATATTAATCTTTTGACTTCTTGTGATTGTGTCATCTGAAATGAAAACAAAAATTTCGTTAATAGGCAATCAAAAGTATAAAAATACATTACTAATAATTTTAGCACTTTCTTCAACTTATTAATGGCTGACTGAATTGATGTTCCCTGATCTGATACCAGAGCCACAGGAATTAATCCAGTTATTATTGTCTTCTATATTTTTTTATATAAGTGCAAGTCTAGTTCCTGACAAAAATAGAAGGCAATAGGCTGTTGCCATTTGTGTAGAGTACCTCAAATGAGGAACATTAAGGCATGGTCGGCATAGTCACAGTAACTGTGACTCTAAGTAGACAGTAACTCTACAAGTCCACAGATATTGTCATTGTATTTGTCATATGTAAGACCTGGCTCTATCGAAACTTCACCAAATATTAGCGAGCAATATTTTTTCGATTCTTGCCGATTTGCAACCTAGGAATAAAAACATAAGGTAATTAACTGAACATAATAATATACTATTTGTGAAGAATTTATGAAGATTTTTACAATTATATATACCAGTTTTGTCATGATGTAGACACTGCTGTTTGTCCTATCATTTTAAAATGTTTATAGATGGATGGTGGTTCATTGATATCTGCAAACAAATATGTATACTTTTTATAGTTAACAGTGAACAGCAGGCCCATTCCTTATATATTGATATTTTATGCCATCAAAATGATAGTCACTTGGTAGCACATTGTGTGGTATACTATATAGCTTTTTTAAGAGCATGAAAACACAATGTATCTAGCAAATAATACAAATGATATTAAATTAGATCGTGTGTGAAACGGAACGTGTAAAACACATTTTTAATATGTCTTGGCATGGCTTCTGGGCCTTTGAGCCATTGTAAAACAAGTTACGTCTTCAAAAGTCGATTGAGAATTTTAAATAAAGTAGCATTACTTTTATTCCTGGCTTTAGTTGAAACTTCAATTATGCGGTACGCAATAAGGAAAAATTATGCAATTTTATAAGATATTTTACGACACTAGACGCATTAGAAAATTTTCAGGTCAAAACTGGACATGATTCTTTTTGTAGTACTAAATTTTGTTTTAGGGATGGCGATTCTTTCCGAAAAAGACCGATTTTGAAATCGATTCGAGTCGATTCTAAAAATCGATCCATTAAGAAGAGACGAAAGAAAAAGAACACACAGTAGATTTGCGAGTTTTGAATAGAAAACCTGTTATTCTTTACGAATTTGGGTACGTTCAACTAATTGTAAATCATTTTACAGTTCTTATAAAAACAGAAAACATTCAATCTCGATTTTCTAGGGTGAAATATCGATTCAGTACTATATATCGATATAAAATCGATCTTTTTGGCACAAGAAATCGATTCTTCGATTAATCGAACTCGATAGGAGGACTCGAGTAGGATTGAAATAAAAAGGTATATTTAGTATGTATCTCTGCTATATCACATACGTATTATGTATTTTTGGGGTAATTTTATACAATAGCGGTCACTTCGTTTTTTGGCTCTAGAAAATTGAAAAATCATCCGATTACGATAAATTTTCTTTTAAATCTTCATCTTTACGGCGGATTTATGGAAAAAATCTCACCACAAGATTTCATATAGTTTTATGACTTTAAATGTGATCATAAACGCACTTCTTCGAATATAACCGTTCATAACTTTTTGCAAAGCGTTAAACGAAGTTTGTATATTTTTTTGTTAATCTTCACAAAAAAACAAACATTAATATATAGAAACAAAATTTAAAAACGAAAGGCACGGAAAAATGTTTGTTTATTAATTTTTTATCTCACTATAAGAAGTAGTTACGTTGTACCAGTTCTGGCTCACTGAGTCAGAAGTGGTACAAGTACGACGTTCGTCGACTCACGATCCTAAAAAAAATGAGAAGGTTTTGGCATGCTCTGATCACGAATCTGCGGTCCGTTTTTGCGTAGGATGCACGGTTCCGGAGATATGCAGATCAATTAACTCTTATCTAATTGATATACGGTGAAGGCCTCGTCGCCGGCCTCGCCGGTCGACCTCCCTTCTTATCTACTTATCTATTGTTCATTGAATACCGTCATTATCTATTCTTCCTCAGCGTGGTGCTATTGTATTATACTCCTTTGTTCCTATCTACACTAATCTGACTCATCAATAAAACACATTACCTAATTTTGTTAAAATTTTTATTTACAAAATACAAAATCTTATTACTTATTATCTATAAAATAGGAGCGAAACATCTCATCCACTAAAATATCGTTGTGCAATGTGTTCCCTGTAAATATACTCGTAAAACTATGCATTGAACATCCCTGAAACTTATATAGCAAATACATTAAGCAATATTCGCCACAAACTGAAGTCCACTCATTCTGAATCCCATCAACATTCCAGTTCCATCTTTTACAATTTCTTTTTAAAAACTCTAGATGATATCGTACAGGTGCCCGTCCGAATGAATCAAAATATTGACGGACGTCATTCGTATCGATATATAAAGCTGCCCAATGTGACCCTGGTTTATCATCTGTATCCAAATTGCATATTATATACGTTGGTACGTGGGCGTACATGGGCAGTTTATTGGCAGCATAAACATTATTTTCTAGAGTGGGGTGACCAATCTACTCGATGACTATCATAGGAATGATCAATTATAGTGATTTCTAAATATTAAATTGCATTCTTTGTGTTATACAAAACGTATTTGAGTCATCAATACACTGAACAAGACACGACATGAAGGACGAAGGAATGTTGAGATAAGCAACAGAATATGAGATAAGCTTGTTGACGCATAAAGTTATTATCAATTCCACTGCAGAAATTCTTTAGATTAGAATTATCACTTACTGGTACTATATAAGACCAAGCAACTGCAATCATTGAGTTAGTGTATGGTCGTTTGACCGCAGTGGATCTATCAATACTACATTTGTGTTACTTCAACGCATCAAAGGCCATGGATGTAAGTGTTTATTCTATTGACAAACTTACTTTTCTTTCTGTTATTTTCTTACGTGTGTATGATTTAGTGTTAACAAATTATATTTAAATATTGTGTGTGTATATGATTAAGCCGTGGTAGCTCAGATGGTTAGCGCAAAATGTAAATTTCACAGTACGCGACCCGGGTTCGATCCCCACCGGCACCAAGTAAATTGTTAATTGCAATTTTAAGTGCTGATTTACCACGTGCTCAGCGGTGAAGGAAAACATCGTGAAGAAACCTGCATGTCTGAGAAAATTTCGAAGGTATGTGAAGTTTGCCAACACGCATTGAGGCAGCGGAGCGAACATTTTCTAGCCCTAAAACCCTCTCAGAAATGAGAGGAGGCCTATGTTCAGCAGAGGACTTTAATAGGCTGTAACTTTAACTTTTTTAACTTTTAAGATTAAGTGTTAACAAATTGATATTAGCATGATAACTGTGTTGTTGCAGAAATCATTGAACTTCGATGAAAATACGTCGTGGAAAAAGAAAATCGCAATCGATTGATAATTTTTTTGAAGCTGAATAAAAAATAAAAAAGAGGAAGCTGTTATCATCAACCGTAGCACGAGCCGCTAGAGATGGGGTATCCATACATTTCTTCTAATTCTGACGACGGAGACTAACGAGAAAATTGAAATGTACGATATGAAGAAGCTATCCAAGATTCCAGCTACTGATCATTGGAAACATGCTTCCACGAAGATTAAATATTACGTAAAAGCTAATAAGGATAGCATCTACGTCAACACAAATGCCCTCGTATACAATATTACAAAGACAATAGCAGAAAGTGAAAAAGTTAAAAAATGCTTTTTTAACAATGACAGTCATTAGCTGATCATTAGTGAATGTGATTCTGTTTACTTAAATTACTTCTGTGTACTCATTATATTCTATTTCTAATCCTTTGTTAGACTTAAATATCGGACATTATTTGAAATTTGGGTATCAGTTGGTCTACCAACACTGAACTGTTACTTACTCTGCTACCTATTTTCTTCTTTACTATAAGGATGGCAAACTTCAGTGAAGTGTGCACCAGTGCTTTCTTCTCCACAACCATGGAAGAGAATACGAAACTATTCAACAGCGAAGGATCAACTGTTCGATTCATCGTATGATGATGAGTTGTATAATCACTGTGCAATGGTTGAAACACAGTTTAAGTAAGTAAAATTATACATTCATTTCGATCATAATTTACACAATGTCTTGTACAGTTTTTAATAAATTTAAACATTTTAGTAGTCAACCACTACAACTTGGAAGAGGAACGAAACGAATGAGCAGCAAAGAACCCAAGATCATCAAAAAACCAACAACGGAAGCAGAAGCACCTACCTCTGCAGGGAACAGTATCAGTAACGATGATCATGTGGAATGTCTAACGTGTCATATATTTATCAAGAAACGGTATTTAGCTAATCATTTTAAAAGTAATGTTCACAAAAATAATCTTTTAAAGTTAGTGTTATTGAATCTGCTTTTGGAAATAGGATTTTAACTTATAAAATCAAGAGTAGAGTAGATAGTTCGACATTGGTAAATTTTGAAACTCCTGAACCTGAACTATTTTTAAATTCTATTAAAGATGATATTTTATTTTTAATACAAGAGTGTATTTATCAACACATAATTTTTAAAGTAAACTTCATATTGCATCATTGAAGTAATATGTACTTACGTACTAGAACAGCTATCTCAAACAAAAAAATGTGCGCTACTCTGTGTTCGCGCGGTTGCTTTTTAGGGTTCCGTAGTCAACTAGGAACTCTTATAGTTTCGCCATGTCTGTCTGTCCGTCTGTCCGTCCTCGCTTAATCTCTGTGACCGTTAGCACTAGAAAGCTGAAATTTGGTACCAATATGCGTATCATATATAAGTGGTAAAATAAAAATTGGAAAAAAATGTTTTATTATTACCCCACTATATGTAAAGTCGGAAGTGATTTTTTTTTTAATTTCAACCCTAACGTGTGATATATTGTTGGAAAGGTATTTAAAAATGAATAGGGGTTTACAAAAATCATTTTTTGATAATGTCAATAATTTCGGAAATAATCGCTCCAAAAGTAAAAAACAATGTGTCCCCCCACCCCCCCTCTAACTTTTGAACCATAAGTTTAGAAAATATGAAAAAATCTGAAAAGTAGAACTTTATAAGTACCTTCTAGGAAAATCATTTTGAACTTGGATGGAAACAACAGTACCCACTACCGGGAGCAGTTGCAGGAGCGCGGAGCGCTGCTGGAGCGCGAACATAATGGATACCCACCTTTAAATTCATAAGTGGGAACACTTATTGTGACGGACGGGAAACTATGGAACCCTACACTGAGCGTGGCCCGACACGCTCTTGGCCGGTTTTTTTTATCATAGAATAAACATAGGTAGAATGATCCGTAGGTAATAGTAGGTTACATTGTTAAATAGGTAAATTATATCGAGAACAATATTTAAATTTTGTCACTTATTTTGTATATTATATTTGCTAATTTAATATAATATTACATAATATTATATCACAATTACATTTTTATGATATTTTTATCTGAATATTTTTAAAGGTATCTACGTCAAATATAAAAAAAATACTAAATGTGTATTTAACAAAACTTATTAACATAACATTTAAATTACAAATATATTTATTTAAATTAGAATAAGAGTCGTTCATAAATGCTGGACATGCGAAAGTTAAAAATGGACGAATTTATTCCACTTTGACTTTGATATGGAAACCTAAAAATAATATAAAAGAATAATAAACAGATTTAAACATGAAAAATTTAGCCTAATTATTATAACTTATAAATGTTTCTACAAAAAAATGTGTATAATAATATAGTCGTCCTATACTTAAGTACCCACAGAAATGTCGCATCTGAACAAATTAATTTCATAATCTATATTTAATGAAACGAGATGGCGTCTTAGCAATAATTTGTTTTATTATTATTCTATAATACTTTTTTATTGATTAAGTATCTTACTAACCGATGAAAAGTAATTCCTTGGTTTTTACTGACATTTCTTGAATTATTTGTGCAATATCTAAGTACACACGACGGCATATTTTTATCAAGAGATTTTTTTTTAAATCAACACAACACGTGACAACTCTACAAGCGCCTAGCGAGTGAATGATTTAAGTGCGGTGTATGCACCGCAGTTGAGTGGAACATAGTAGCTGAATGCAGTGTCGCCTCTAGTACGTAGTACATAATAGCTCAATGGATCTCAATCAAATAATTTCATTATGGTTCTTTTACTCATAAGCCAGTTAGATGATAAGTAAAGGTATAGCTGAAAATTATAGCCCCTTTACCTTCTTATTTTTATACTTCTTTCAAATTTACTAACTGGTATAGCTGAAAATTATAGCCCTTTACCTTCTATCCCTTAACAATCTCAATCAATCAAAGCTCAATGTATTGCATGCTGATTTTGTTCAACAAACTAAAGATATTCATGATACGTTCGATTTTCAAACGCTTAACTATATTATTTGTCAAAGAGATGACTTAAATATTTTTTTTCATCTTTAAAGGATACAATTACTACTAAAATTAGTGCATTTGAAAAAAAAGATAGTGGATGGAGTCTAAAAAAAACCGGCCAAGAGCGTGTCGGGCCACGCTCAGTGTAGGGTTCCGTAGTTTCCCGTCTGTCACAATAAGTGTTCCCACTTATGGGTTTAAAGGTGGGTATCCATTATGTTCGCGCTCCAGCAGAGCTCCGCGCTCCTGCAAGCCTGCAACTGCTCCCGGTAGTGGGTACTGTTGTTTCCATCCAAGTTCGAAATGATTTTCCTAGAAAGACCTTATAAAGTTCTACTTTTCAGATTTTTTTTTCATATTTTCTAAACTTATTGTTCAAAAGTTAGAGGGTGGGACACATTGTTTTTTACTTTTGGAGCGATTATTTCCGAAATTATTGACATTATCAAAAAATGATAGTAAACCCCCTATTCATTTTTAAATACCTTTCCAACAATATATCACACGTTAGGGTTGAAATTAAAAAAAAATCACTTCCCACTTTACATATAGGGGGGTGTTGGCGACGCGCCTATAACAATATTTCAATTTATTAAGTTAACCGATTACGAAAAGCTTCTAAAAAGCAAATTATCAAGCGACAATATTCCGATAAGAAAATGCTTAGTTCAATCTTAAAGAAATATCGAATTAATTATATGAAAGTCTTGGGTTCGACTCCCAGGCCGGAATAGTTTATCGTTTTCTTAGTAATATCTCTTAATAAATTCATATAGGGAATTTTAAGATATAAATTATGTATAAATTATGTTACCGGATTTGTCCCCCGGTTGAAATCATCTTTCCAATGATGTTAATTTAAAGAAATATTAAAATAAAATTAGAGACCGGATTTGTTCCCCGGTCGAGATGATCGCTGTGCATAAATAGAATTAATGGAAATTAATTACATAAGTATTGTCTTATATGAGTTTGATATGTTTTGTATGAAAACAAATGCCTATTTTCTATGATTGATTTATGAAAACATTCACTTATATTGTTATCTGATAAGAGACATGATAACTGATAAGAATCTGATTAGAAATAGTTTCCTACAGTTTGAGAATTGTGTAGAAGCATTTATTCACCTAGTATTGTTGATATTGGTGTATATTAGACTTTCCATTTTTTCGGATAGTCGATAGCCGTGCAAAAGTTAGTTGTTCAAATAGTGTGAGATCATAGACGCACGCTAGCCACGTACTTAGGAGGCCAAATATGCAGAAATTTAAATATTTGTAATTTCAACAATTTATGTAAAAATTTATTATTTATTTATTTATTTATTTATTTATATTTCCTACTTACATTTACCATTACAGGGAAAACCTAAATCGATAAATGTAGCATCTCAATTACAACACAATAATTAATTTAAATAACTATACATAAAATTAAATTATTATTAATTTATATATAAATAATATATATATAATTAAATAAATAATTAATTTCAATGACAATACATTACAATCAATTGTATACTACAATTTAAGAATAACATATTGTAAATAATGTCACTTTTGCGAATTCACTCTGTGAACACGAAAATAAGTCCAACTTCTCAGCTACCAAAGGGGGATGCCCATATTAGGCCATAGAACGCCCAACAATGTGCATTTGTTAAAAAAATATATCTTTATTTATGGTTATTAATCGCAGTATTCATTTATCCTAAAACAATGGGAATATTTTTGCACAAATTAAAAGTACCGAAAAGATAAAAATAAAATTAGGTAAATACGTAATTCATTAGTCTGTGAATAAAATAAAAAATGTTGCCAATCACAAAAATCATTAAAAAATCGATTCCCCTTTTCGATCGATTACTTATGGTGTCATTATTACAATGCTTATATGATCTTTCGATAATTATTACGATGTTATGATATAGGTTTAAAATAACCGTTGACAATGGATATTTATCCAAAGCAGTCGATACGCAACCGTTATTAACCAAATGTTTACCGACTACAGACGAAAAAGGATGGTTATGTTTTTACTGTGTGTGCGGATTAGGCTATGTTGAATCGTTTTTTGCTATGGTGCTTAAAACGTAGGATGCATTTTATTATTGAGGGAGCTACTTACAAAGAATATTTTATTCGCTTAACTCGTAAAGTACTTGACCAACTTTAAAAATTCTTTCACCACTAGATTGTTATGTATAATTTTAGATATCTAATATAGGGTTAATTTTATTATAGAGGGCGCCACTTTCAATGAATACGTTTTTTGGCTAATCTCAAAAATTACTAGACCGATTTTGAAAATTCTTTCACCATTAGATTGCTAATGAGGGCGTTAGCTGTGTGATAAATTATATTATTACAATAAATAATTGTGAGATTAATATTTTCTAAATAAATAAAACTAAATACCTACCTAAGATGTTCAAATCCAATTATTATTTTTACAATTTAAGAATCGTATTTACACACTTTACTTACTCAGATTGATTATTATAGATAAAGAGGTAATAAACCTAAAGTAAAAGAGCTCCGCTTAAACGAAAAAACTATTACTTACTTACTTACTTACTTATCGTCACGCACAATCCCTAACGGGGTAGCCAGAGAGAACAGATCGCCAAGTGTCACGATCCTTACATACCTCTTTCGCTTCTTTCAGGTTCATTAACTTCTTCATACATGCACGTCTAGGTATCCGAGTACTCTTGACCCTCCCCTCTTCGAGCAATTTGCTCACATGGTCTTCGAAAGTTAGTCTCGGTCTACCTCGACACCTTTTAATATTTACTTTCGCTCTATATATTTTCTTCACAATTCGGTCTTCACTCATTCGTTCAACGTGTCCAAACCATTGGAGTACGCCCCTATCAATTTTTGTGATAAGGTCATCTTTCAATCCTGCCATATTGCGAATCTCTTCGTTTCGCTTTCGGTCGGCTATGCTAACGCCACACATTTTACGAAGAGATCGCATCTCCACTGCATTCAACTTGCTTTTATGCTTCTTCTGGCATACCCAGGTTTCGCTGCCATATAACAAAGTCGGTACCAACACTGCGTTATGTACTGCAAGGCGTGCACTCTTCACCACGCCTTGCCTTTTTATTAATGCATTCAGGGCACCATTGACTTTGTTTCCGGCAGCGACACGCCTATCCACATCTAAATCACATCTTCCATCCCGGCTGAAAGCACTCCCCAAGTATACAATTTCATTTACCTGTTCTAGACATTCCTGATTTACCCATATTTCACATTTCGTTCTCTCTTCGTCCTTTTCAAATACCAGAACCTTAGTTTTATTAGCATTCAAACGGAGACCTTTAATTTCACATTCCTCTTTCATACACGTGACTAATGCCTGCAGTTCTGCTTCTGATGGTGCAATAAGCACTGCATCATCAGCATACAGCAGACAATTAACTTTTATGTCACCCAATTTCACACCCAAACAGCTATCTTTCAGCTTCTGTAAACAGCTGTCGAGATACAGTATGAACAGCCAGGAAGACATGACACAACCCTGTTTTACGCCCGCTTGGACGCTAAACATGGGTGACAGGTCATGCCCTACCCGCACACAGGCTTTACAGTCATAGTAAAGTGACTGCACAGCCCTTAACAATCGACCATCCACACCATATCCCGGCAACAGTTCCCACATTTTCTTCCTTATAACCTTATCAAATGCTTTCTCCAGATCCACAAAAGCACAGAAAATCCTCTGGTTAACACTCAGAAGCTTCTCCGTGATCATGCGGAGAGAAAACATTTGATCCGTGCATCCTCTTCCAGGTCTAAATCCGCATTGTGCCTCCCATAAGAATCTTTCCGATTTCTCTTGCATCCTGCGTGTCAAAACCTTCGAATAAACTTTACTTGCTAAATTGGTCAAGCTGATCGCCCGATAGCTCCCGCAGTCAAAATGTGAACCTTTACCTTTATATAAAGGCACAATGACCGCGGATCGCCAATCATCCGGGACATCTCCCGTCCGCCAGCACAAATTGCACAGCAGATGAAAGCTGTCCCAGACGCGAGGCCCACCGTACTTGACCATTTCAGCAGTAACTCTGTCTAGTCCCGCAGCCTTACCACATTTCAAACTTCGAATCGCACGTTCAATCTCTTTCATGCTGATGATCTCAGTGTCATCGAGGTCCGTTTTTGTCGTGCCAGTCACGGCGTCACCCCCGGATCCTTCACTAAGATCATGACACGCATACAATTCTCTATAAAATTCACTCCATCGCTGCATGACGTCCGATTTTTCTGAGAGGACGTCATTGGTTCTCGAAAGCACTTTGTTCATTCTTAAAGCTGTCGCACCACTCCGGGACCTTCCAACCTCTTTCCAGAAGAGTTTGGAGTTTTCCCTAAAGTTGTGCGACAACCTCTCGTCCGCTTCTATTCTACACCTTTCACGTACTTCCTCAATCAATGTTTTCGCATGAACTTTCTGCAGCTTATATCTTTCTTTCATCTTCTCTCTCATATGCTCATCGTTACTAGAGGCTAAGTAGTCTAACCATGCTTTTTTCTTCTTTTTTACAGCTTCTTTCACGTCGTCATTCCACCATGCATCTCTTCTTTTACTACTACCTGTTTTTGTCGTACCACATACTTCTTCCGCTGCACTTACCATTCCATCCCTAAGGTTCTGCCATATTCTCTCTACACATTCTTTCCTGCCATCGATGGTGTCAAGCTTTTCGGCTACCCTCGTGTGATATTTGTCCCTAGTATCCGCTTCCTGAAGCTTCCAGCTTCGGATGCGACAGACCGACTGTGGTTCTGTTACTGCCGTCCGGTGGCGCCAACCCGCGAACAAACCCCTAAATCTAGTAATTACTAGATAATGATCCGTTCCCAGGTCAGCACCCCTGAACACTCGTGTATCCATCAACTGTTTTCGCAGTCGGTCATCCACCAGGAACAAATCAATCATACTTCTCTCATTCTTTCTTTCTCTAGTGTACATATGGATCTTCCTGTGATTAAACATAGTGTTTGTCACAAGAAGACCCTTTTCCTTGCATACAGCCAGTATAAGCTTGCCAGCATCATTAACCCTTTTATCTCCAAACTTTCCGAGCACCGACTCGTATCCTGGTCGAGCGATGCCTACCCATCCATTCAAATCACCACATACAACAGTTCTTTCGTTTCCCTTAACCAAATCTAGAACTTCTCTTACATTCTCCCAAAACTCCTCCAGCTCAGCCCTGGACGACGAAGCTACCGGCGCATAAACAGCCAAAAGGAATAACTTCGTCAGTCCCATTTTGAAGCGAACCCAGAGAAGTCTTGAGTTCACAACCTTGTATTCAGTTATAAGATCGACCAACCGGGACGACAACAGCACTCCCACTCCTTGGCAGGCGTTCTCGCTTTCCGGGACTCCGGACCATATAGCTAACGTCCCGCCAGGGAGCTCTTCAATACCACTGCCTTTCCGTTTGGTCTCCGACATACACACGACATCTAATTCTCTTTCTTTCATTATTTCGATCAACTCATTCGTCTTATCTCTCATGCCTCCTCTAACATTCCACGTGCCAACTCTGCACTCCGTCCTCCACCTTCCGCCGTGTCGGGCTGTGCGTGACGGGTGGCGGTCCCCATCGCCGCTTTGCGCGCTGCATTCCACACCAACGGGGACGAGCTGGTGTGCGTCGCCTTGGGGGGACGCCCTAACCCTCGTTCGCATGGATGCGCAGCTGTGTAGAATTGCAGCCCTGAAAAGGGCTGGCAGGGGTCGCGACGAGCACGCTTCTACAATGACCCCCCTAATAAAAAACTATTTATTAGAATAAAACTAAATGTTGAAAAAAAGTGGTTCAGTGCGAGTCGGACTCGCAGGCCCATGAAGAGTTCAGTAGTAACAAGCATATATTTTGAATCGAGTCAAAATACCACTATCATTATCGCCAGCAACAAATTATTTTGTTTTTCATAGTGTTTGTATAAATAACAAAGTTGTTTTTGCGGTTCCTTAAAATGTGCTACTTGTATCAAAAAAAGGACTATTATACATTAAAGGGGTTTCTGTGGTTTATTCATTACCAAAGAGAAAAAACTTATTGCGCAAAATAGGTTTTTATTAATTTCAAGTCATCAAAAGCGGCAGTCAACCGTAAAAAACTAAAACAACCGTTGTTATAGGCTCGGTTGAATTCATTGACAACCTTCACATTTATAGTTATGATAATTAAACAAGCGAATTACTAGCTGATTTACAAAGAATTCTTTAGAGTATAACAAAACGCTACTGCACAAGTTAACTGTTAATCTTATCTGTTTTTAACATAACATTTAAAATGGAATCATGTTATGATAATTCAAGAAGTTAATTTCCAGCTGATTTACCACGAATTCTCTAAAGCATAACAAAACAATACAGCACAAGCTAACTGTTCTTAAAAATACATTTGAAATAGAGTTTCAATAAATAAAGGAAATTATATTTTAAAAAGCGTGCAGAACTTAAAACGCGTCAAAGATTATTCTTTTTATGATATTATTAATCGAATAAAAATCGATATCATTCCATAGATTTTATGACAGTTAAGTGGCAACATCGTATCCGACAGGTAGGCCGCTGTCACTGTTATGTCACAAGAATTAAATTACGTGTTATCGTGTTATTGTTGTAAAAGTAAAATGCAATTGTTGATCTCTCAACAATTGGTTCGAACACAGCAGGTAAATAGTTGGTACATATCACGATGTGGTATGTCTTCCTCTAAGAAATGCTTTATAACTGAGTTTACTTGAATAATATCAATATAATAATTGTAGCTTCTTTATTAGGTACAAGTTTCGAGTACAGTGAACGTGTAGTGTGGCACTCGCAAAATGCACCAATAGTTCGTCTTGAACATCTATACATCAGCTGTGGCACTGACACTTATGAGAATAAGATCACACACATTGTTTGTCTTCGATTTTCCACGTGAGGAATTATTTGCGCTACGTGAGGTAAGTGTTTAACATGTTTAACATTTCAATTTATTAAATGTGATCCATATATCTGGTAATTATACATGTTTTTACACTGATTGTATATCAACTCAAGAACTTGTTTTATTTTTTCACATCTGCCCTAGCTATATCTGACAAACATACTAGCTTATTTATGAGATTGACCAGTTTTATCAACTACCAAGAAAGGAGACAGTTGATTTTTCATTGTGTTTGGACTGCTGGTAGTCTGTCAGGCCTTAATTATTAAATAATATAGGGCATTAAATCCGTCCTTGTGCAGTAACATTTAACTTGATAAATATTTTATTTATATTTGAGTTTGAAATAAATCTATTTTATTTTTATTTTTTCACTTTGACTTCATTTTTTGTATTTTACATTATTTCAGTTGTCATGCCGTGTATATCATAATTGCTGGCAATGAACTGATAGAACAGCATCATGTTCAACTGCAGAACGGGAACCATCTGAATCATTTAGTCCGTCCTCGTTGCAATCTGAAGTGAGTAATGTATTGCACCCAGAACAACAAAGCTTAGATCATACATCTATACTGCTAACTAATTATATAAAAGCACAATGTTTTTACCAGGTTGTAACAGTTCCATCAGCATTGCAAGTATGTCTCTTTTGTGATTAACTACATTTTGCGATAACAAACATACATAGTGACAAGTACTATGTATGTGTGTTATACTTGGTAGAGCCATGCTGCAGTTATATTAGAAGTATAGTTGTAGCATGAATGGGTCGGCTCGACCGGGGAAGGAGCACCCTCTCACAGAATACCAGCGTGAAATAGTAGCTTAATGCTGCTGTGTTTTGTATGGTGAGTGTAGAGAACCGGAGACCCTTTTTACTGGAAACGAGAAAATGATCTTAGTCCTCACGGTTGACAACGCATCTGCATTTTGATTTGTAATCGAGGATAGATGTGGATGTCTAAGGGTTGCAGAAATGTCTCCAGCAGATGGTGAATCTCAGTTAATGACAAGATATGCTAATAAATCCAGAGCCGTGACTATGTGTCGATATGGGTAGTAGAGGTGGTGAATGGCATTTTTAAAACTGAATTTAAAATATTTCATCAAAATTACTTTAACAGGGCTTCTACACATTTGATGATAGACTGCTGTGGCTTCTGCTATAGTTAATAAATTCCACACAAAAATAAGGGACAGGGATGATGCGGCTCAAATACTTGAAATAGTTCATCAAAATATGGAGACAAATAATGATTTTTCTGAGTATGCTAGGGAAAACAATCTAAATAGAGCTAGGGCAGGCAGACTTTAGAAATATAAATGTAGACTTTAAAATGTTAGGGAATTTCCTGTTTTAACTTACAGCGACTTAATATTAATTGCTTGCGTCACATACCAATTAAAGCAAGCTCGCTACTATTATGGTGAGCATATAAGATTTAATGGTTGCTACCGGATAGAACTCTGTAATAACCAGAGGAGCAGCATTATGGAAGGAATAAAGTTAAGCCCTAGCTGATCTTTACTTAGGGCTAGAATTGCAAGTCATCACTATTAGTCGTAAAGTGTATTTTATTATATAAATTCTATATAATATCTAATATGTAAATTCTTTTTTAGGAAGGAGGCTTGGTACTACCACCTGCTTAGGACCCTGTAATTAATGAAATTAAAAACCCAAGCATACCACTGCAAGACTTCTAGACACAGTAAGTTCATTCTGTAGATCGGACAATAAATAAAAATTAAAAATCTGAAGGTACTCCGGGTTAACACTGACATTGGGACGTCGGTCACCTCAGTCTGCCGTAACCATGGGTGCTGGAAAGCACCCGAAATGTCTGGAATTAAAAATCAAAGAAATAAAACGCGATAAAATCGATAAAAATAGTTGTTAAAAAAACTGCATTTGTGAAAATAAAAACTTCAAATATTTTCAAAACCCCGACTTTTTTTAAAGCAATTCCTTTACCATTTCATTGTTTTAATTGCATATTATCATATCTATATGCTTTTATATGTGGGCACTCATGGCCGAAGTGTCTATGAAGACCGGGCATTCCCCTTTAGTATGTGTATCGTTCGCGTGAGGGGGGTATTGCGAACCAGTTTAGTCCTGCCGCGTGGCATTGCAAGCAAGCTCGGCCGTCGTCGCCGCTGTACATATCTATCAGGCACGCATAAGCCTATCCACTGCAGCACACCCGGGTTGCTGATGTAACCACGGAACACCCTTAAAATGTAGATTACCAGCGCTGGATCTCTTCTAGTTTCCAACTTGTTGTATCCAACCATACCTAAAACAAACAAGGTTGGATACATCAAGGGGTAGGATGGATAAACCCCATAAAGCTTATGATATATAAATCGCGTGAATTTATTCTGAATGCGCTCCAGCATAAGATTGTATTTATTTTCATGTGGAGCCCATATTGCTGAGTTACACTCCAGCTGACTTCTTACTAGAGCATCATACAGCACTGAGATTGCTTTAATGTTGGTAAATTTTACTGCTCTGCGAATGATAAACCCTAGTCGTTTATAAGCTTTCTTACATATATTCATGATGTGCTCCCGGAATGTCAATTTGACATCCATCTGGACTCCAAGATCCCGGACTGATTCCTCCCTCTTCATTAGCTCGCCATTCACCTTATAGTTGTAATGGAGTGGTGCCCTTGCACGACTAAATGATAGAATAGAGCATTTTGAAATATTAAACTGCAGTTTATTTATATGGCTCCATTCAACTACTTGGTCGATATCTTGCTGAAGGTGCCGACAATCATCCTCAGTCTTGATGGCTAAAAGCAACTTTAGGTCGTCTGCAAATAACAGACATTTAGCCTCTCTTACTACTTCGGGTAGATCATTAATCATTATGTTGAACTCTAACGGCCCTAAATTACTACCTTGACTCACGCCAGACCTAGTAAAATAAGGCTCCGACCGGTACCCGCCATACTCCACATACTGTTTTCTATCTCTCATGTAACTTGCAAAAAAATGAAGCAGTTTAGGTGTGCAGCCAGCTTTTGCCATCTTTGACAGTAGGATATCGTTATCTACTAAGTCGAACGCCTTCCTAAAATCAAAGTAGGCGGCATCTACCTGCAACCCTGCATCAACATGAGGAACCAAATACGTCATGGCATTTAAGAGGTTACTAGTTGTGCTCCTCTCTAGCCGGAAGCCGTGCTGGGCGTCCGATAATTGCGGTGCAACTTGTTCCTGTACACTTCGCTGAATGGCTCCCTCAAACACCTTCGCAGGTGCTGAGAGAATCGCCACTGGTCTGAAGGATTCAACTGTAGGTTTGTTACCTCCCTTAGGTATCGGAATAACACGCGTGATTTTCCAACTTTCTGGAAAATATGAATTCTTCAGACACAAGTTGAAAATATGTAATAACGGTTCTGCCAGCACTGAGCGGCAGTCTCGTATCACAAACGCCGGTATACCGTCCGGGCCCGCCGAGCGCTTCGGCTTGAGTCGGGCGAGCGCCGCGCGCACCTCACCTAGCTGCAGTTGCGGCAGGTGTACGCGCGCGCTGCCCGCACCGCCCGCCAACACCGCCTCGTCTACGTTCAAACGCGCTGGTTCGCTGTTGTATACTGAATAGAAGTATTGGGCAAATTTGGTCGCACTTTCTTGATCTGACAATGTTACTCCATCTTTCAATATTTGTTTACGCTTAACGGTCCTTTTTTTCGCCCTAATATGATCCCAAAAAGACTTAGGATCTTTTGTCAAGTTACTTTGCACACGATTTTGATAGTTTAGGTATGCGCTATCAATAGTTTTCTTAATTCGCGTCCTGCAAGCAGAAAAAGCTTTGTAATGAGCACGAGATCCGGTTGATTTATATAACTTGTGAAGTTTAGCCTTTAATTTTATGTCCCTGATTAAATCACTAGTATACCACTCGGGGTAGTGTCTTTGAACTACTTTATTTTCCCGCTTTTTCGGTACACATTTATCTAAAACACCGTAAAAAAACATTATAAAAAAACTCTAAAGCTTCCTCTGGTTCTTGTGTCTCGTTAATCAAACTCCAATCGGCGCAAGCTAAATAAGAATAAAGTAAGTAAAAATCAGCTTTATAAAAATTCCATTGCGATTTAATTTGGTTTGCTGATGTCTCACGGTTTAAAGCAACGGGCTCGGTCCCCACGGGTAGCAACGTCACACCGCCAGCGCTGAGCTCCAGAGTCACCGCGAGTGGTGGATGATACGGGTCCACAGGCACTAATGGTTCGTCAGCTTCACATACTTGTACGCCATCACTTAATCCTAACGAACACAACACTAAATCTAGTTGACTCCTATTACAATTAAGGACTTTATTCATCTGAGCCAATTCGCAAAAGGACACAAAATATTCAAAATAATTTTTAACATTATCATTACTTGAATTTAAGTTAAAATCACCTATCAAAATAATATGTCTATATTTAACACACAATTGTTCTATTATCTTAAAAAAAAAATCATGTAAACATCTTCCTTAGTCTTAGGCGGGATGTAAACAACGCAACATAAAAATAAACATTTATCTTTAGCGTGTACTGTCGCACAAACCAGTTCAAATGAGCAGTTATCTATGTTTACGTCACCCGGTGTATTCACTCGTTGCAGTTGTAACCCGTGTGTGGCCACGAGAAACGCGCCGCCTAGCTTACGGCCGTCTGCTCGATCACACCTTATTATATCATAACCTGGTGGCACAATCTCCGCATCCATTATAGAATCGTTGCATCCTGTTTCCGTAATAGCAATTATATCGGTATTCAATGATTCAATATTGTTACAAAACCAGTTTAATTTTGTACGAAGACCCCTGACGTTTTGATAGTAAAATTCAAAACTATTATTTTTCTTTAATTGGTTTATTTGTAGCTTTTCGAAACCAAATCCACTCGCAAAATTCCGTATTGATGGGCCAGACTTCTGGTTGACACAATTTATCATACATTGACTCTGATACTGTTATGATAAAAGAAGCGTAATCCCTCTCTGTCTTATGCTTAATTTTCTCAATCTTAACATTAGCATCTGGACCACATACTCTTTTGACATGTGATGTTAATTTATCATTTGTGGTTTCTTTACTCAAACGCCAAACGTGAAGGTGCCGCTTTTTTTCAGTAGCCTGTATATCTAATAAAACCGTATTATTTCCTTTCTTCACATTTTTTGATTGGTGACTCCCCCTTTTCTTACGAACTGTAGTCCACTCACAATCTTTATTAATTTTTTTTAAATGACTTATTAAACATTTCAGATTGATTGTACGCGCAAAAAAGGTGAATTCTGTGTTATTTTTATGTGAAAATTCCTGTGAATAAGTGAAATAATGATAGTTTTGTATAAGAAATTTAAAAGTGTTTTAATAGTGAAATGGATAGAGAAAATGTAAATTAAACTATTGTATTGGTTAAGATATGTATAATTTCAAGTGGAAAACATTGTTTTAACTTTCTATGTTGAATATTTAAGAAATTTCAACTTTGAACATGTGAGTAAAATAGGCATATTTTGTTAAATAAATAAAAGGTTTTTTGTGATATGAGAATGTAATGTGTATAGTAGTATAGATATTTTTTGTGCTATCTTTGCAAGTAAATTGTATAAATGTATGTCTTATACAAATAAAGTTATTGAGTAAACCGTGAGTGAACAAATTGATGTAATTGAGTTGCGCAAGCGCACGAATGGCGCGGCTCACTTTCGCGTATAGCTCTGCGGTAGCTCAGTAAACGAGTTTTCTTGCAATTCATTCGGGAATCCTTCGGGGAAGTTTCGGGAAAGTTCGGGAAATATTCGGGAAAAGTGCAAGATCTGCAGTCAATAAGAAGAAGAAAGAAAAAGTGTAGGGAAGTGATAGGGAAAAGTAATTACTCTCTCACGGAACGGTTTGAAGATAATTGCTGTTTCATTCCCAAGGAATTCGTCCCTCAAAATTATACAGTCCACATCGAAGAATTAAGGCGTTGGGACCGGGACGACTTCGGAAGACCCGTAATCCCCGCCTGAACCTATTTTCTGAAAAGGAAGAGGTTATCGCCCTTGTGTGTTACTCCGTTGCGGAGATCACATCCGTTGTTCCCGAATTCAACGTAGGCGTTATAGGAGGCCGGATCGAGAGAAGCCTCGATTCCTCCCTTCTGTTTCTTAGTTTAACGTTTATGCACGCCTGGTTCCTTTTCAAGTGGTCCTTCGCAGCCGGATTAAGGAACCAGCTGTGGACTGCTGGTTATGGAGAAAGAAGACCTTCGGAGCCGAGTGAAGATCAGCATCCAAAGGAAGCCGGAGGTTTGAGCTGAAGCAATAGGACCAAAGGCCAGAAGACCAGTTCAGCGCAGTAGGACTGGACCTGGAACTACCGGAAGAAAGAAAACCGGGATTGCGGCTTGGGGCGTGTGCTCGCATGGGGCACGTATCGCAGCCAGGCGCAGGTGCCTTGTGAAGGCGCTCATCGTGGCCAAGCAGGGCTTGGCATTTTTCCTGTCGGGCAAGCGTGCTCGGCATTTTCCTGTCGGACGACCGTGTCCGGGATTTCCTGTCGGACGACAGTGTCCGGCATTGCCTGTCGGGTCATCAGAGGGTGCAAGAAGAAGAAGTATCCACCGCTGCTGCTGCCAGGCGAGGGTGCTCGTGGGCACCTGACTGCATTGCGGCCGGAGGAGGGCGCTTGGACGAGGCGTCACCGGCGACTGGGCGACGAAGCGCAGCATACATCCCGACCACCTAACGATGCCAAACGGTCGGGCTCTGGCACAACACCTTCGGGTGGAGCAGTTCTCTCGAGCGAGACTGCGCTTGCACTACCGCTCGACTGTTTCGTCATATTCCTTGGCGGGACAGTTCCTAAACCTTTCCTCCATTCCATTCCTGCACGACTCCATCCCTGGACGGCTCACCTCGGTAGGCCCCGTTCAGGATTAATAGGGCTGATAGGGCTGTTAGGGTGGTAGTAAGGTTGTAGGGTTGGGAGATAAAGGGGGGGAGGGGTAGTGGGGTTAGGTTGCGGTGTAGAAGGGTTGTAGGTAAGGGGTTGTAGGGACCGTAGGGACAGTTAGGGACCGTAGGCCAACAATCACCTTCCTGCAAGATGAAGAAGGCACAAGATCAGACAGGGAGAAGCGAAGGAACCAAGACAAGGAGAGGGCCCTCAAGAAAGGCTAAAGAAGTGGAATCGTCTAGAGCGACCACAGCTACTGCTTCGAGTGGGGCAACTCCTTCAAGTGGAGCCACCACTGATACGTCCACATGCACGTGGGACTCAGGGGCGTCCGTGGCAACGACAAGCAACAGGACGGACACCAGTGGTACGCAGACCAGCACCGCACAACAATCCGTTATATCCAGGAGTGAAACGATAGTCGAAAAAGTAGGTCAAAGGACCGAAGAAGCGGCATCGTCAAGGACAGTAATCGGGCACACTAGTGACAAAGGGTCACAGAGAGGTAGTAGGTCATCGCGATCGGCGAGGCTGAAAGCCGAATTAGAGGCGCGGATTAAATTCGAACGCTCAGAGCTCTAACGAGCACAGGCAGCTGCTGCCTTAGCCAAGTCTCAATTGGAGTTGGCACGACTCAACCGAGAAGAGGAGATCGACTCGAGTGAGGATGATGAAGAGCGGAATACTCAGGTGGAACCTTTCGTAAGGAGTTGGGTTCAACAGACCATAATGAGCGCGCCAGTTAGTGTGACGCAACCCGATATTACTGATAAGGAAGCGTGTAAAGGATCACGCCGCAAAGGGGCGGAGATCGAGCGCAACCAAGGAAATGCACAGAAAGCACACGCGAGTGAGGTGTCAGGATTGACCGAAGCGATTGTGAGTGCAATAAAGATAGCGGGAAAAGACAAGTCTTCCCAGCTTCATTTCCTCCAGGAATTACCGGTGTTCGATGGAGACCCGGGTGAATGGATAATTTTCAAAACGGTGTTTGAAGACACGAGAAGCCAATTTTCAGGGGTGCAGAATGTCGTACGCATTAAAAGGCACCGCTAAGGAAGTGGTTAAGTCATTGTTGTTTACCTTGTGCGGACCTTAAGAAATAATGAACGCTCTCGAAAGAAGATTCGGTAGGGTTGAGATGCTCATTCTAGCCGAAATCGAGAATGTAAAACGTATGCCAAGATTGGCAGAAGATTGCCGGAATATAGGATCTTTTGCAAGTCGTATTACGAACGTGGTTGCCACTATACAAGCATTGAATCAACCACATTATTTATACTCACCGGAGTTAGTAAACCGTATAGTAGAGAAACTCGGAACTATGATTAAATTTAAATGGTTTGAATATCGAGCTTAGCATCCTTTGGAGCCAGAGTTACAGAAGATGGCCAAGTTTTTAAATTTATTGAGTGAACAATTTGGAACGTCCTTAAGCATTGAAAATGTGCCTGAAAAACGGAAGCGTCCTGAATTCAGGAAGCAAACTGTACACACCGCAAAGGGGTCTGTACGCAACCGTGTCAAGAGCGAGCGCTATGAGCGCCGAAGGAATACGAGCGAGCGTCTAGAACACCGAAATAATAAAGGGCACAACCGAGAAGTGGTTATGATAACCCAGGACCCTGTAAGTCGGGTAACACATAAGTGTGTTATATGCAACAAGGAACACTCTATAGTGAGTTGTTACAAGTTTAAGGACATGAATAATCGCGAGAAATGGGACGCGGTTAAAAAAGCGAAAGTATGTTTCCAATGTTTGTCACCTAACCATAGGAGGTTAGAGTGCAGAGCAAAAAAATGTAGTGTAGAGGGATGTAGAATGTCACATCATCGGATGCTACACCGATACCCCAATGAAAATACCTCGCCGCAAGGGAACGAGGGGGGTAAAGAGGCTCAAATTACAACTGTTAGTACAGTGAATGCACTGGCATGTGCATACTTAAAGATTGTACCGGTCGAGTTGTATGGACCTAGAGGAAAGGTCAAGGCAACAGCTCTTCTGGATGAGGGATCGACCATGACACTCATAGAGGAGTGGATGGCTCAGAAGTTAGCGCCTCGCGGACGTAAAGAAGAATTACGTATTAAAGCCGTGGGAGGTAAGCGAATTAACGACGACAGTTCGTATCGCTTAAACGTTAAGATAAAAGGCATTTACTCTAACGACTTAGAGGAGATAAGTGTACAAACAATTAAGTCACTTAACCTTTCTCCGCAGTCAGTAAGCCGAGAATTATTGCAACGGTGTTCTCATTTGACACCGATTAAGGACGAGTTGATGTATGAGAGGTCCAGACCTACCATACTAATTGGCCAGGACAATTGGCATCTCATAGTTACTCGTGAATTAATTTCAGGAGGTAAGAACCTACCTGTAGCATCGCTCACCAAACTTGGATGGGTTTTACATGGTCACATATCGGGTGGCATCAAACCAATCAAGATTGTTAACCATATTTCCACGAAGAAGGAGGAAGACATGGTAAGTTGATCAAAGATTATTTTAGTTTGGAATCTCTGGGAGTGTCTGCGCGAAAGCCCGCAAACGACCCAGAGGAACGAGCTTTAAAAATTTTGAGCAAAACGGTACGTCGTATACCTAATAATAGGTACGAGACTGCTTTGTTGTGGCGCACAGATTAATGAGTGCATGCCGTCGAATAGAGCGCAGGTTGAAAGTCGCCTCGCTATTTTTATCGAAAAGAAGCTCGATAAAAATAGCGAGTTAAAAAAGGAATGTGAGAAGCAAATTGAAAATCTCATCGTTAACGGTTACGCAGAGAAAGCGAACCATATTTCCATTTACCCACGCACGTGGTATCTTCCTCACTTCGCAGTGACTCACCCACAAAAAAAGAAAATAAGAATAGTTTTTGACGCCGCCGCAAGGACGGGAGGACGTTGTCTCAATGATGCATTGTTAACCGGACCGGACTTATTGAAGTCGTTGTTTGGAGTTCTGCTACGATTCAGAGAAGGAAGCGTGGCAGTGATGGCATACATTAAAGAAAAACTCTTTGCAGTCTAATGCAGTGGGGTGCGATGGCATTTCTCTTGATATGTTACAGTTATTACCTAAAGATGTTATTACAGAAATAACATACATAATTAATAAATCTTTTGCGACAAATACCTATCCGGATCTCTGGCAAAAAGCCATCGTTAAACCTATACCAAAAACTAGTAACCCTGTTTGTATGTCGGATCTCAGGCCAATTAGTATTCTACCGTGCCTTTCTAAAATAATAGAAAAGCTTGCATGTAATCAGCTAACAAAGTACCTTGAAGCAAATAACATCCTTCCTGAGCTGCAGTCTGGCTTTAGAAAGAAGCACAGCACTACCACAGCGCTTATAGAGGTCGTGGATGATATACTGACTGCACAAGCCAGTGGTGAGGGTACTATTTTAACATTACTTGATTTCTCGCGCGCCTTTAAAACCCTCAATATCCCATTACTTCTTTCAAAATTATATTTTTATGGTTTAAGCAGAAACGCAACCCAATGGTTTGCCAGTTACTTTTAAAATAGGTCACAGTAAGTTGAAATACAATTAAATGAAAAAGGTAAAGCTATTTCTGGGGAGCGCCCTGTGAACCTAGGAGACTCGCAAGGATCCATTTTAGGTCCCTTACTTTTTATAATATATAGTGCAGACATTATTAAAAATATAGAGTATTGTAAGTACCACATGTATGCCGACGACTTACAGATATATATATCGTTTAAGCCTTGTGATGTTCAAGTAGCAGTGACAAAATTGAACTTGGATTTGGGTCGGATATCTTTGTGGTCAGAGCGTAACGCATTGGTTCTCAATCCAAAAAAGTCACAGTACCTTATTCTAGGATCGCCAAATCAAATAAAAAAGATCACACTAAGCTACCCTGCCATTATTGTAAACAACGAACCTATTGTTAGAGTCACTGAAGTCAGAAATTTGGGGGTAATAATGGACGACAAACTTCGTTTTGAGAAACATGTAATGAGAAGCACGTAACTGCTTTTATAGGTTGAAAGTACTTTACCGTATTCGCGAGTACCTAAGTGTCACCTTACGTATACATCTCTGCGAGTCTATCGTGCTTTCAAAATTCAATTGCGCGGATTCTCTCATAGGCCCACGACTATTATCTCGAACACAGCAAATAATACAGCGGGTACAGAATGTCTGTGCACGCTTTTGTTTCAATGTACCACCACGTGCACATGTAACCCCTTTCATTAATAACGCTAATATTTTAAAAATGGACTGTCGCAGGCGACTACACTTTGCCTCACTTTTGTTTGGAGTTATTAAAAATAAAGAACCTTTATATTTATATAATAAGTTGATTTGGTCTAAAGATCAAAATAAGCAGTATAATACCAGATCATCCAATTACAAATTAGTATATCCTTTCTACCGGTCGGCCGCTTTCAGAGGTAGTTTTAAATATAATGCCACTAAATATTGGAATAACCTCCCGCCTCCACTGCGTGACCTGAAAACAATTAGTGGGTTTAAAATCAAATACAGGTTACACTTACTTTCGGAACAAAAAAATACTGATCTATAAAATAAACTGGTAAGAGGTTAAGTTCTTTCAACACGTCAGTAATCTCAGTCCCATAAATTATGTAGATATTTTTAATTTTCACTCTATATAATATATAAAACTATTTTACTTAAATATTTATATAATAAATTTACTTTTTCTGACAATCAGTTTCTTACCTTTATTCTTTAGCCAACGTTTATTCCGCATTCTTAATAAATAAAATTGATATATTTAAAAGGAAAACGTTAATTCTGTTTTGTACTTACCTTCATTAGACTAATGATATCCACTATTTATGTGAATTAATATTTAAAAACATATATTTTTTTATATATTCCGCGTCGCATTATAGCATGTGCATTGAGGCAGCCGTCCGAGTTACGTCGGAGTGCGGGCCGGACTGAAAACCAGTGTCGGGATCAGAGCAATTCGTGTTTCTGTATCTCGATTTTTACTGAGTCCTGTCCATTTCACGGTCTTATGCTGCTACACAGACTCATTTTATATTATTTTTACATTTTTGTTAATTTAGGGAAATATTGTTTTATTTTCTGTTTAATTCCAATTTCTTGCTTTGTTTTGTATCTATTGTGATTAGACCGTGAATAAATGTTTAAAAAAAATGTTCCTGCAAGTGAAAATCCGGGAAGAAGACAGGGATAGCCTTCGATTCTTATGGCGGCACAATCGTGTCGCGCCACCGGAAGAGTATAGAATGACGTCGCTCATATTTGGAGCGGCATCATCACCATGCATCGCTATATATGTGAAGAATAGAAATGCGCAGGACAACGCACATATCTATCCAGAAGCAGCTTCCGCTACGGAAAGCAATTTTTATATGGATGACTATCTACAGGCATTTCCCGACGTGACGACGGCCGAAAGGATAGTAAACGATATGTATGAATTGCATAAACGTGCTTCTTTTCAACTGAGGGAATGGGCTAGCAACCGACCCGAAGTTTTATGTAAAATGGAAAATAAATATAAGAGCGACAGTGCTTCACTGGGAGATAAAGAGCACACAGAGCGCACTTTAGGTTTGATTTGGAATATCAAACTTGACATAATAAGTTTCTCCATAAGTCTTCGTAACACACCGGAAGAGGTCTTGAATTGCAAGCAGCTCTTATGGACAGCAGACTGGGTGCATCAGTTAGTGAAGAGAGCAAGTACGAGATATCCGAGAGAGTATTTTGGACAGACTCACGTACAGTGTTAGCGTGGATTAAGTCAGATCCTCGCGCTTTTAAACCATTCGTTGCTCATCGATTGGCTGAGATCGAAGATCACAGTAAACCATGTGAATGGCGATGGGTTCCAACGTCACAAAACGTGGCAGACGACGCCACTAGAAGTTTTCCTTCCACCTTCGATGTAAGTCATCGCTGGTTTCAAGGACCTGAATTCCTCAGGAAAAGTCCTGATTTATGGCCCAAACAAGTGGACACCATAAATGGCTTAGAAACAGGTGAAGAAAAATCGCCAAAAGGCGTAAATGCGCTGAGAAAGCAAGAACCGTTAAGTCTACCCGACTACGGACGATTTAGCAGCTTTAAGAAATTCCTTGGGGCAACTACACGCACCTTACAAGCGGTAGAAAAATTCAAGAGTTTAAGAAAGTCGGTTGAAGGACCCGACAACGCAGCCGAAAAGTCGGTTATGTGTTCCAACAAAGTTTTGGCAAAGTCGGTTAAAGGATCCGATGGCGCGTTGGGCATAGCGCTCTTGAAAAAAGCTGAATTATTAATTTGGAAGTTCGTTCAAGACGAGTGTTTTCATTCGGAAATAAAATGCTTGAAAGCAGGCAAAAGCGTTGAAAGAAGTTCACGCTTAAGTAAATTATCTATAGAAATAGGAGAAGATAACTTACACCGTTTAAATGGGCGTTTACCTTTTAAGTCTAATTTGACTGAGGAAAGTAGAAAACCTGTCGTATTAGACGGTAAACACGAAATCGTTAAAATGATGATTAGAGAAGTTCATCATCATTTTGGACATGCCAATCACCAGACGGTGATGAATGAGGTGAACCAAAAATTTTATGTCTTGAACCTGCGTAGTGTAGTACGAAGTGTGTCACATCATTGTCAGTGGTGCAGGACATACAGGTCAAAACCGCAGAACGTGCCACAAGGAAATACTCCTCTGGAGAGAATAGCTCACAATGAACCACCTTTTACATGCTCAGCCGTGGATTATTTCGGACCTATGAGTGTGACTATAGGAAGGCGACACGAAAAACGTTGGGGTGTTTTATTTTCGTGTCTGACCACCAGAGCAGTACATCTGGAATTAACAGCCTCATTGACACCAGCGTCAATGGTAATGGCATTGAGGCGATTTATCGCCAGAAGAGGAAAACCAGCCGTTATATACAGCGATAACGGGACAAATTTCAAAGCTGCGAATAAAGAATTATTGAAAGCATGCGAAGAATGCTATGAGGGCATGAAAAATGAGTCATTTAAAAAATATATTAAATGGAAATTTATACCTCCGGGAGCAACGCACATGGGTGGCGCCTGGGAAAGGTTAGTACGATCGATTAAAATTGCGTTGACCGCTACGCTCAAAGAAAGGAGCCCGCGAGAGGAGGTTCTGCATACGTTGCTTTTAGAAGCAGAGCATACTGTAAATTCCAGACCTCTGGTAACATTCAGTACGGATAGTCCTGAAGAGGGTTTGACACCCAATCATTTTCTTCTGGGACGCTCATGTGGTGATCGACCACCTGGATTATTTTTAGAGCAACATATGACGGGTCAACTCAATTGGAAATTTGCACAGAGGTTAGCCGACCATTTTTGGACAAGATGGCTAAAAGAATACATGCCTACTTTAATACCTCGAACAGGTAATAACGGAAAGTTCATGGAACCTAAAGAAGGTGATATTGTCTTGATAATAGATCATTCGTTGCCACGAAATACGTGGCCGAAAGGCAAGATTAATAGGACGCTACCGGGACCAGACGGTCACACCAGAGTGGTTGACGTCATTACTAGCACAGGTATCTTGAGGAGACCTACATCCAGAATAATAGTCCTGGTACCCGCGACGCCTCCCAAATGATGGTGCTGACGCACGGGGGGGAGATTGTTGGCGACGCGCCTATAAGAATATTTCAATTTATTAAGTTAACCGATTACGAATAGCTTCTAAAAAGCAAATTATCAAGCGACAATATTCCGATAAGAAAATGCTTAGTTGAATCTTAAAGAAATATCGAATTAATTATACGAAGGTCTTGGGTTCGACTCCTAGACCGGAATAGTTTATCATTTTCTTAGTAATATCTCTTAATAAATTCATATAGGGAATTTTAAAATATAAATTATGTTACCGGATTTGTCCCCCGGTTGAAATCATCTTTCCAATGATGTTAATTTAAAGAAATATTAAAATAAAATTAGAGACCGGATTTGTTCCCCGGTCGAGATGATCGCTGTGCATAAATAGAATTAATGGACATTAATTACATAAGTATTGTCTTATATGAGTTTGATATGTTTTGTATGAAAACAAATGCCTATTTTCTATGATTGATTTATGAAAACATTCACTTATATTGTTATCTGATAAGAGACATGATAACTGATAAGAATCTGATTAGAAATAGTTTCCTACAGTTTGAGAATTGTGTAGAAGCATTTATTCACCTAGTATTGTTGATATTGGTGTATATTAGACTTTCCATTTTTTCGGATAGTCGATAGCCGTGCAAAAGTTAGTTGTTCAAATAGTGTGAGATCATAGACGCACGCTAGCCACGTACTTAGGAGGCCAAATATGCAGAAATTTAAATATTTGTAATTTCAACAATTTATGTAAAAATGACTTGTTAAACATTTCAGATTGATTGTACGCGCAAAAAAGGTGAATTCTGTGTTATTTTTATGTGAAAATTCCTGTGAATAAGTGAAATAATGATAGTTTTGTATAAGAAATTTAAAAGTGTTTTAATAGTGAAATGGATAGAGAAAATGTAAATTAAACTATTGTATTGGTTAAGATATGTATAATTTCAAGTGGAAAACATTGTTTTAACTTTCTATGTTGAATATTTAAGAAATTTCAACTTTGAACATGTGAGTAAAATAGGCATATTTTGTTAAATAAATAAAAGGTTTTTTGTGATATGAGAATGTAATGTGTATAGTAGTATAGATATTTTTTGTGCTATCTTTGCAAGTAAATTGTATAAATGTATGTCTTATACAAATAAAGTTATTGAGTAAACCGTGAGTGAACAAATTGATGTAATTGAGTTGCGCAAGCGCACGAATGGCGCGGCTCACTTTCGCGTATAGCTCTGCGGTAGCTCAGTAAACGAGTTTTCTTGCAATTCGTTCGGGAATCCTTCGGGGAAGTTTCGGGAAAGTTCGGGAAATATTCGGGAAAAGTGCAAGATCTGCAGTCAATAAGAAGAAGAAAGAAAAAGTGTAGGGAAGTGATAGGGAAAAGTAATTACTCTCTCACGGAACGGTTTGAAGATAATTGCTGTTTCATTCCCAAGGAATTCGTCCCTCAAAATTATACAGTCCACATCGAAGAATTAAGGCGTTGGGACCGGCATGACTTCGGAAGAGCCGTAATCCCCGCCTGAACCTATTTTCTGAAAAGGAAGAGGTTATCGCCCTTGTGTGTTACTCCGTTGCGGAGATCACATACGTTGTTCCCGAACCCAACGTAGGCGTTATAGGAGGCCGGATCGAGAGAAGCCTCGATTCCTCCCTTCTGTTTCTTAGTTTAACGTTTATGCACGTCTGGGTTCATTTTCAGGGGGCTACCCTAATAAAACATTTTTTTCCAATTTTTATTTTACCACTTTGTCGGCGTTATTGATACACATATTGGTACCAAATTTCAGCTTTCTAGTACAAACGGTCACAGAGATTAAGCGAGGACGGACAGACGGACAGACAGACATGGCGAAACTATAAGGGTTCCTAGTTGACTACGGAACCCTAAAAACATAAAATCTATAGACATGAATGTTAATAAATTTAACCCCCTACGCGGTACTTCATACATAGATCTTCCTCGTGACATAAAATTAAAAAAGGCTGTTATAAATTTAAAAAGCAAGGATTATTTTTGTTTTAAATGGGCGTTACTTTCGGCGTTATATCCCGTAAACAAAAACGTGGATCGTGTATCATCGTAGGTTAAACATGCAAATAAACTTAAATTTGATGGTATTTCCTTTCCAGTTAAAATTTCTGACATAGCAAAAGTAGAGAAATTAAATGATATTAGTATTAATGTTTTTGGGTTAGAATATAATAAAGAAAAACGATGTCATTCTTTAGTAGGTCCATTATTTTTAACAAAGTGTCGTAAAGATAGACATATCAATTTATTATTTCTTTCAAGGATACAAAAAATCATTATTGTTTCATAAAAAATTTATCACGGTTAGTTAGTAAACAAATTTCAAAAGACGGTCACATCACGTACATTTGCAAAGCATGTCTACTTCACTTTCCATCTCAGGAAAGTTTAAATAACCATGAACAATACGATTGTGCCCACATTTGTACAGAATTACCAAACAGTGAAACTGTAAAAAAAGAATTGGTTTGGTCAACCTATTTCAAATGATAAAATTAAATTTGATAGTCATGAAAAAAGTTAAAGATACCATTCGTAGTTTATGCTGATTTTGAAGCATTTTTAAAACCAATAGAATCATGTTCTAACGATCCTTCCAAACCTTTCACACACAATATTCAGAAACATGAAGTACATAGTTTTGGTTATTATATAAAATGTTCATATGATGATAAATTATCAAAATATGTAACATATTGCGGACCCAACTGTGCACAAGTGTTTATGGAAAGTTTATCTAACAATCTCAAAGAAATAAATAGACTTCAAAAATATCCTCCACTTCCGCTAACAAATGAAGACAAAAACCAAATTTCAAAGAGTTAGCAGAACATTTTTATGATTTTGATTGGTACACCGGTAGTTTTATAGGTGTTGCTCACGAATCATGTAACTAGAAGTTCAGAAAACCTCGTTATATACCAATATTTTTACACAACCTTAGTCACTATGATGCTCATTTTATTGTTCACGCGTTAAACTTTTGTGATGGTGAAGTCGAAGTTATCCCTCAAAATAAAGAAAAATATATATCCTTTTCCAAAAAATTAAAAATGAATAACCACGAAATTATATTAAGATTCATAGATTCATTTAAGTTTTTATCATGTAAATTAGAAGAATTGGCCAAAAATCTCAGTAATGATCAATTTCAAGAATTACGTAGAAATTATCCTAATGATGAAGATTTCTTTCATTTAAAACGGAAAGGCGTTTATCCATATGAACTTATGACTAATTATGATAGTTTAAGCCTAACATCGCTCCCCGAAAAAAAATTTTTTATAGCTCGCTCACAGATTCCCATATTTCAAATGATGATTACAATCATGCTAAAGATGTTTGGGAACACTTTGGGTGTTGTAATATGCTAGATTATTCAAACCTGTATTTAAAAACAGACGTTTTACTATTATCCGATGTATTTGAAAACTTTAGAAAGTTATGTATTTGATACTTATGATTTAGACCCTGCCCATTATTACACAACACCCGGTTTAAGTTGGGATGCAATGTTAAAATATACAAAAATAGAATTAGAACTTTTAACAGATTATGAGAAAATTGCATTTATTAGATCAGGTATCAGAGGTGGTGTATCTCAATGTAGTAATCGTTATGCTAGAGCTAATAACAAATACATGGGGGATTGTGATGCAGGGAAACCAAATTCATATATCACATATTTTGATGCTAATAAGTTATATGGTTGGGCTATGTCTCAATGTCTTCCTACTGGTGGATTCGAATGGGTAAATCCGAATACAGAATTTAATGTGTCTGAGACATCGAACTTCGGTTTTATTTTAGAAGTTGATTTGGAATATCCAGATGAACTTCATGATTTACATTCGGACTTTCCTTTATGCCCCGAAAACATTTGTGCAGGCAATATTAATGAAAATAAAACATGATTGATACATCTTGTTATTATTGATGATCTAATGAGAGAGTCCGATGGAAGAATTGTGGATATATTTACAAAAGGTAGTCATCACAGGAATCTTAGTGTATTTTATTTAACACAAAATTTATTTCATCAGGGTAAAGGACAAAGAGACATATCCTTAAACTCAAGTTTTATAATATATTTTAAAAACCCTCGAGATAAAACTCAAATAAGATATTTAGCGCGACAAGTGTCACCAGATAACCCAAAATTCATTGAAGATGCCTATAGGGATGCAACTCTAGAGGCGCATGGATATTTAATGGTAGATTTAAAACAGAATACCAATGATTTTTGTCGTATCAAGACAAATGTCTTCCCATTTAATGGTTTCTGTACAGTCTACGTCCCCACAAAAGAGTTTAAATACACCAGGAATCAAACATTTCAAATGATTGCTAAATGATGCATCGTCGACTTACAACGCATAAACATTTGCTAAACGCTTTGCATACGCTTAAACCAAAATATCAAAGAGCATTACTTAAAACATGTGATGAAGAAGAAATTAACTGTATTTGTGAGTGTATTCATAACGTTTTACAAGGAAAAGTACCTCTTAAAGATCAAGATAAACAAAAATTGAATAAACACAAAAATATACGCTCCTGCAACTGCTCCCGGTAGTGGGTACTGTTGTTTCCATCCAAGTTCAAAATAATTTTCCTAGAAAGTCCTTATAAAGTTCTACTTTTCAGATTTTTTTTCATATTTTCTAAACTTATGGTTCAAAAGTTAGAGGGGGGGCGGACACATTGTTTTTTACTTTTGGAGCGATTATTTCCGAAATTATTGGCATTATCAAAAAATGTTAGTAAACCCCTATTCATTTTTAAATACCTTTCCAACAATATATCACACATTGAAATAATACTAGTTTTTACGGAATTTATCGCGTATATTTAACTTTTTAATACCCGACGTTTCGAGAGCTATACAGCACCCATGGTCACGGGAAGGACTGAGATGTTCAACGTTCAGATGTCATAGTTAACCGCGGTTACCATAGATTAAAATTTAACTTTTGTTCTATAGTAACCGCGGTTAACTATGACATCTGGAAGTTGAACATCTCAGTCCTTCCCGTGACCATGGGTGCTGTAAAGCTATCGAAACGTCGGGTATTAAAAAGTTAAATATACGTGATAAATTCCGTAAAAACTAGTATTATTTCAATGTGTAGTGTTGTAAATATAGGAAATCATTAATATATCACACGTTAGAGTTGAAATTAAAAAAAATCACTTCCCACTTTACATATAGGGGGGCTACCCTAATAAAACATTTTTTTCCAATTTTTATTTTACCACTTTGTCGGCGTGATTGATACACACATTGGTACCAAATTTCAGCTTTCTACTGCTAACGGTCACAGAGATTAAGCGAGAACGGACAGACGGACAGACAGACATGGCGAAACTAAAAGTTGACTACGGAACCCTAAAAATATAATTATACAAAAAGGAGGGGCTTTCTTACTAATAATATTAGGTGCAATATTGAGTGGATTAGTGAGTGGACTAGCCAGTTAACATGGAAAATGATACTTATCGAACCTGGATTGATTGAAAAATTAAAACAAGGAAATAAGGTTAATAGTAGTTTATCTCGATTAGATATTGAAATGCAAAATATTATGAATAGTAAGACGGAAGACCGAAAGAAATGGATGTTATATTTACAAACACTGCAAAGATACCTTCATTTTACCGAAGAGGATCGTCAACCACTCAGATTTCCAATTTATTCTGATACATCTAATGAAGATTTAAATGAGTCTAAAATTGGTTTTAAAAATAAAGATAGAGATCTAAAAACTTCAATTGGTGCTGAATCTTTGTTGGAGGAGAATCGATCCATTAAAAGTAAAGAAAATGTTGAAAATCCACTTTACACACCAGCTCAAATACTCAGTTTAATACCAAAAACTTATAATAAAAAAGGGCAGTTATTATTAAACTTAGTTGAAACAAGTAAAAGTAAAATACTGTTACGAGCTTGAGGTTCGTGACAATAAAAATTGCCGATAGAATTACCTAAATTAACACTTTAATTTACTTTACACAAATTTTTCAACGAAATTACCGAAAGCTATTAAATTAGAAGGTGAATGGTCGGTTGGAGTTGTCGAGTTTCAATATCCATGTACCATGTTTACTGTTTAAGATCATGAAAATGTTATATACATTACAAAATCTATGTTAATGCCTAATGAAGATAAACCATCCATAGTGTACTACAAAAAACATATTCCAACAATGATAACGTTGTGCATATTTTAAGAGTGTTAAATGGTATCGGAGAGAACTTGAAATTTCGCTATGATGAATAACAAAATTTGTGTCTATTTCTGTTTTGGATAAAAATATAACATCCGTAACATTATCACCCAAATTAAGTTTACAACTAGGTTATGAACCAAATAAAAATCTCCTAGAGATAAATTTTGGAAAGTGTCCTGCTAATTTACACTTAGGGTTACCATCTCAACTCTTTCTATATTGCGACATTATCGATCCTCAGATTGTGGGTGATGTTATGACTCCTTTACTAAGAGTCATTTCATTAGATCCTACAAAATACATTTATAGTGCAAATAAAATGCACGTTTTCTCTCAACCTCACTACTTACCTGCTATGCGAAGAGAGTTCGATATGCTGGAAATAGTTATAAGATCGAGCACAGGACAAAAAATACCTTTCCAGTTTGGAACCGTGTGTATTAAACTACATTTCCGAAAATTATAATAATTAATTCTCTTCGTGATCATCATAAATGTCCATATGAAAATTATTATACACATCAAGCTGGGTCAGGAGTTGGAGTAATTTATAAGAGTGCACCATACCAACCCGGTCATGGTATTGGGAGCTTCTTAGGGGGGTTATTTAGATCAGTTTTACCTTTACTTTCAAGTGGTGCTCGAGTGATTGGTAAGGAGGCATTAAGCGCTGGAGTAGGACTTTTATCGGATGTGGTTCAAGCGCGTCCTATGGAAGCCTCAATAAAAGATCGTCTAAAGCAAGTTAGTACGAATTTAAAATGAAAGGCTGATGAGAAAATTGATCAATTTAACATGACAGGATCTGGGTATAAAACTAAAAGAAAACGATTAACCTCGTTCATTCCACCATTAACTGCTAAAGTGAAAGCTGCGAAAAAACTTGATCTAAAACCAAAAAATATCAAAGATATATTTTCAAATTAAATATGTCTTTCCTTCATAATCATTCTTGCGAGTGCATTAAGTCAGAATTGGATTTGTTTGCACTACCGTCTACACAAACTAGCATTGAAAATGGATTGTGGATTCATTATAAACCAATTTCATCTCTTAGTGATTATGGACCTATAGAGTTTCAAGTTCCTGGGACAGGTGATGACCACATAGATTTGTCTCATACATTACTCAACATAAAGGCAAAAGTATTAAATCAAGATTCAACTAACTTGATATCTACTACAATAGTAGCATCTGTAAATAATTGGCTGCATTCACTTTTTAGTCAACTTGATGTTTATTTAAACCAAAAACTTGTATCACCACCTAATAACACCTATGCATATCGAGCATACATGGAAACCCTTTTAAACTATGCTCCTGCTGCTATACAATCTCATCTTACTTGTAGTCTTTGGTATGATGATACTGCAGGAAAAATGGGGTTCTACGGATGGTAAAAACATAGGATTTGTTAAAATACAGGAATTGATTAGTGAAAGTAAGGAAATAGAAATGATTGGTCATCTTCACGGTGACATTTTCAACCAAGATAAATTTTTAATTAATGGTGTTGAAATGAGTGTTAAATTGGTTCAATCAAGAGAGAGCTTTAATTTAATTGCTGGGTCAAACGATGTAAAGTTTAAAGTTTGCATTACGGACGCAACTCTTATTGTTCGACGAGCACGAATTAATCCAAGTGTATTACTCGCACATCAAAAAGTTTTAGCTTCTACCACTGCTAAATATCCTATTACTCGAGCTGAAGTAAAAGTTTTAACAATTCCATCGGGTGTTCAAGGAAAAACTCTTGATAATATATTTTTAGGGCAGGTACCCAAAAGATGTATAATTGGATTTGTGAACAATTCTGCATTTAGTGGTTCCCTTACTAAAAATCCATTTAACTTTGAAAACTATGGTATTAATTCTTTCAGCTTATATATTGATGGTCAACAAATACCTTCAAAAGCTTTGCAACCATCTTTTAATAATAGCATATTTACATCAGCATATCATACTCTATTCTCGGGAACTGGTATTCACTTTCTTAATGAAGGAAATGGAATCTCTTGTGAACAGTATGCCAAAGGTTACTGTCTATTAGCATTTGACTTAACTCCTGATTTATCAGCCAACTCATCAGCTCATTGGAATCTCATAAAGCATGGTAGTGTAAGATTAGAAGTACGATTTGAATCCTCACTAATACAAACAATTAACTGTACAGTTTATGCTGAGTTTGATAATATTATTGAGATAGATAAAAACAGAAATGTTACTGTAGACTATAGTAGTTAACGTTATAAAATGTGCTGTGTGTTAGATTTTATGAGTTATGTGTAATGCATTTTGTGTGTATGTAACTATGTAAATCGTAATAAAATTAAATAAAACAAATTGTATGCGATATATTATTTTTATTTCTTTATAAATTTTCTATTTAATCTAATACAAAACACTGTTCGAGTTTAATGTTACATAGGACTCTCTCATTAGATCATCAATAGTAACGAAATGTGGGTTTTCACCATCAAACATATTAAGATTTGGAATTCCTTGATGATAGTTAACATTTGGTAAATTATATAAAGGTTGTGGTTGCGCGGAAAAAACCATTGGACACTTTTGAAAAACATTGGATCTGCACGTACCTAAAGCAATTTTTGCCTTATGGCATGCATTGCTAAGGTGAAAGTTCCACGTTAGTTTTTGGTCGATTGTTACACCCAAGTACTTAACTTCCGTGGAAAATGGTACTTCTTTACCATTAAGTTTTGGTTGGACTAACTTGTCCAACCATATTTTTTTGGTAAAGGGTACTATAACAGTTTTATCAGCATTAACTGATAAACTTTTATGCCTACACCAGTTATTTATGGTGTTTAGGGCTCTTTGTATTATTGACGATAAAGTACTTTGGCAAAAGCCCCTTGCAATGATCACAAGGTCATCAGCATAACCCAATGTGTCAATGCGTAGGTCTGCCATTTTGTACAATAGTTGGTCAACCGCAAGAGTCCAAAGAAGGGGTGACAAAACACCTCCTTGTGGGCAGCCTTTTGTAGTTGCAACCTCAATCGAAGTTTGAAACAGCGCTATTTTTACCTTTCTGTTTGAGAGCATCGACTTCACCCATACTGCTCTTAGCTCCATATGGCTCTTACCCATATTTTTGTTGTAGTTGGTTTTAAAATTATTTTTCGGTAGACAATTTTTGTTATTTTTAAGATGTCTTAAAGTCACAACGACCATGTGCTGCAGAGTTAAGTTTGCTAGCAAGTATAGATATATGATCGCCCCAATGTAGCTTCGCGTCAAATGTAATTCCGAAAAAAACAGTAGATTCAACAACGCCCAGCTCCTCCCCATTTAAAAGTACACTGGTATTCACCTGTTTAACATTAGGTGTGGTGAATTTAATACATTTCGTTTTATAACCATTCGAAAGCATATTATTGAAGTTAAACCAGTGTACTACTTTTGATATAGCATTATTCACTTCGTCATATTTTAATAATTGCTTTTAAGTCTGAAAATAAACAAAGTATCATCAGCAAATAAAACTATGAACTATAACTGCCCATATTAATTACAACTGTTTGCTTTCTGTTATTTAGATATGATATAATAAGTTTTTACACCATAATGATGTAACTTCCTAATTAATGTCTCATGATGAACACAGTGGAAAGCCTTGGAAAGATCACAAAATATACCCAAAGCATCTTCTGAATTCTCCCATGCACAGAAAATGCCATGGTTTAATTAAACATCATTAGACCAATCAACACCGGCATTAGTTGTCAAGCAATGCCTGATAAAGCCAAATAATTTTTATATAGCAATTTATTTACATTAAAAAAAACTTTAAAATTGATCTAGAATAATTTTTTCAAAAATTTTACTGAGTGTTGACAGTACACAAATAGGTCCAAAATTGGTGGGCTCAAATGTACTGCCAGATTTTTATAAAGGTATAACTTTACTGTTTCATTAAATCAGGAAACACACCTGATTCGATGCTAGCATTGAAAATAATCGTAAGTCGGGGTGTGATCGCATCGATTATAGATCCAATAGCTTTAATGAAAATCCCCATAGATCTATTCCCCATAGACCCTAAGGTTACCGAAGTCTAATTCCGCGGTCGAACCTTAAACCTATTACGCGAGATACTAACCTAAGTGGACTGTATCTACAAAATACTTCTACGCTTACATAAATGGCAACTATAGCGCGCAGTACAATGCACTCGCTCTTCCCTAAAACGAACTATTATTTGCCAAATCTATGAAAGGAATCCTGCTTGATTAGGAGGAAATAAAATTGGAGCGGATTGACTATTAAACACAATTATATCAAGCAGGAAATATTATTAGGAATGTTCACTCACCGGGGTGTTTCTTCTATGCTGTTGGGCACTATATTGCTGCGACTCTGGAACTTCTTCTGGGTAGACTCTCTGCCTTTCTTGTCCGATGACGCGTCGGGAGAGAGGCGGTGCGCGACTGTTTCTCACACGAGGTGAGGCGGGTTTCCTGGAGCTCGACTGCTTCCAGGCTAAAGAGGTTCTACTAGCGGTGTGGTTCCAACGACGAGCGCGGCGGGAAGAGAATGCGCGTCGGTCGCGCGTGCCTTTTATTCCTTCGGTTGCGATGATTACGTGATATTCTAGAATCATCTTCTTTCCCCTACCACCCCACCACCCCGATGTGTCGATAGAAGGGTATGAATGATATCGTTTGGAAAGGGATAAACGATTTGGCAAGCCTACCATCAAATATAAATAAATACGAATGGTTTTCCGCGCAACCATCTCCCCCGCCCTTGAAGGATTTCCTTCAAAATAACTAAAACAACTAGAGCTAAGATCAAACTAACAAAATAACTAACTAACGCTAAGATTACCTAAACTCAACTACAATTTCTAATCTAGAAAGCTAATTTAAATTATGGAAGAGGCAAGGGGGCACAAACGGACAACAGGGCGCAGGTAAGACCCAACCGTGGTCTTAACGCGAGCTACCCTAATTACTCCATCGGAACCGGGAAAGACCTCTTCGACAATTCCTAACGGCCAATGGAGAGGCGGCGTATTCTCTTTGGTGAGCACAACTACAGTTCCTACAGCTAAAGGCTCAGTTGCTGTGTTCCATTTTTGCCGAGACTACAAAGTATGCAAGTATTCCATCCTCCATCGTTTCCAAAACGATTGCACTAACCGGTCTAATAATTTGTGGCGTGCGGAAATGCTAAGTCTGTTCTCATCCATATCTACGGCGGGCAAATACTTTAAAGGCGTTAAATTCAAAAAATGTGCTGGAGTTAGAGCCAGCGGGCGGCTATTACGCATTACGCATTCAATTTGAGCGAGCACCGTACTTAGCTCTTCGAAGGACAAATTTTGATCTCCTATTACTCGGTATAAGTGACTCTTTAGACTCTTAATATTAGTCTCCCAATTGCCCCCAAAATGACTTGCGGCTGGGACGTTCAGAGACCACTCAATGCGGTTCTCGGCTAGAATGTGAGCGAACTCCGAATTATAATACTTGCTAGCTAAGAACTCATGTAGTCCTGATAAAATACGTTTTGCACCGACGTAGTTCGTGCCGTTATCCGAATATAATTTACTTACAGGGCCACGGTGGGAAAGAAATCTTTTAAATGCACCCATAAAGCCTGCTGTGCTTAGATCACCAACGAGTTCTATATGCACCGCTCGAGTAGTTAGACATAAGAAAATGCAGACGTAAGCCTTTGTGGATCTTATACCACGCCCTCGAGTGAGCGTGACCTTAAACGGACCAGCGAAATCAGACCCGGTGTGCGTAAAGGGCTTTACCGATTGTATTACTCTACAAGATCTAAGTTCCGCCATTTCCGGAAATGATGGCTTGGGGCGTGCCCGAAAGCAAGCTACCCGATACGTATTAAACTACGTGCAAAAAAAATCCAATAATTCTGACGCAAGATCGACATCAGCAAGTCGGGGCCAGCGTGCGAGTTCAATTTATGATGGTAATCGACTAATAAATTCATGATATGGTCTTTACGCGGTAAAACTATAGGGTGCCGTTGGTCGAAACTCAACTGCGAGTTGGACAAGCGTCCACCTACCCTTACAATCCCATCCTGTAAAAATGGCTTAAGGCGTTGAAAGGCGCGACTACAAGCTCTATTCGATTGTAATCTTGTAATTTCTTCAGAGAAATGCGCACGTTGAAGTTCAGGTAATACTAGCGACTACATAGTTGTAATCGGACGCTAAGACATACGAACGTCGCGGTAAAAGCTTCGCGAATCGACAAACGTAAATTACGCTACGCAATAATTTCGACCAAGAGGACAAGCGGTTCGCCAAAGCAATGACTGGAGAAACCTCGCTCGAAACGTTCGCCACTAGAGCGTGTCTCTTCTCTTCCGGCGGTTGTGACACTGACGAAGGTTCGAAATCGGTTATTGGCCATTGTGAGGGATCCAAGTGAACCCAAGAAGGTCCGTGGAACCAAAGCGGGTGGTCCATTATTTGCATCGGGGTGAGTCCACGGGATAGACAATCGGCAGGGTTTTCCGTACCGGACACGTGATAAAAGTTCCGTGTTTCTAACTCGTCTTGGATCTTGGCCACTCGGTTCGCGACAAACGTATCTCAACGGTGGGGTGAAGAATGAACCCAGCATAAGGCGACGGTGGAGTCGGAAAAGGCAAATATCCTTTCTATGTGAACTTTATCCCTACATGCGCTGATAACTGCGGTAATAAGCTTGGTGAGTACTAATATTGCGCAAAGCTCTAAGCGCGCCAAAGAGACAACCTTACGGGGGGAGAGGAGAGGGAGACTCTCGACTTAGAACTAATGAGGCTAATCGAATTTCTACCATTATTCTGGACTTGGAAATATACAACGCCCCCGTAAGCCTTCTCGCTGGCGTCTGCAAACCCAACGACCGTTATGACGCTATTTCTATCGACGTTTATATGACGCGGTATTTTAATTTCTCTTAGTAAAGGAAGTTCCTCTCTAAAACGCTGCCACAACCGAACAATGCTGTCAGGCGGCGAGTCATCCCAGTCGCATTCAAATAACGTATATTATCACCGTATATATATTATTAGCGTATAATATCACCGGAGTTACGAAACCCATGACGTCCCTATCTAGCAACGCATGACAGTATTGTGCGCTTTGTGCACTTCTCTACGGGCGGATTTACCTTAAGGCTAAACACGTCAGACTCTGGTGACCAACACAGACCGAGCACCTTGTGTGTATCAGGATCGTCGAATTCCTTTATCGCCGAAAGACGGTGTGATAGTGAGATTGTATCTAAAACCGGACGCGAATTACTAGTCCACTTGACAAGATCGAATTGACCCGATTTCATGAGCCTTATAACCTCGGCGGTGGTTAGGGTGGCCTCCTCCACGCTATCGACCGAGTATACAAAATCATCCATATATAATCCGCTCTCAATTGCCCTCTTAGCTTTAGGGTAAGAGGGACCTTCATCGTGAGCGAGCTGTCTCACCGTTCGTAACGCATGAAATGGGCTCGACTTTAAACCAAAACAAACGCGGTTAAATTCAAACACCATTAGAAGTTCCTTTGGGTTGAAACGATATAAAATGCGTTGGAATCTACGGTCGCATTCACGGACCCCTATGCAAAGAAACATTTGGCGAATATCGGCGGATAGTGCTATACTAAACAAACGAAAATTGACTATTATATTAAATAAACTGCCCAGTAAATTTTGCCCACTATAGAGGATATCGTTAAGCGACAGGTGAGTGCTAGTTTTAGCACTAGCGTCGAGCACTACACGTAACTTAGATGTAAGTTTGTCCTCCCTAATGACCCCGTGGTGTGGTATAAAATACGACGGTGTGTCTTCGTAGTTATCTAATTTCGAAGCCACAAGTGATATGTAACCTTCTCTTATATATTCGTTAATGACGCCGTCATAAGCTTCTTTTAACTGGGGTGAAGCGAGCATCCTACGCTACAAGCTGTAGAAACGTTTTTCCGCCATGTGACGCGAATGGACGAGAGATAAAATATCTCCTTTAAAGGGTAGCGCTACACTATATCTACCGTCGCGATCACGAACGGTCGTGCGGACGTAAATTTCCTCGCATAATCTGTCATCTGAGCTAGGTATGGGTGGGCCGTTCACCTACTCCATCTCCCAAAATTTGCGGACTAACGACTCGAGCGGTTCGACAGCCATACCACAATAAGAGGTTGCCGAAATACTATCCATGATGGGGGCGGAACCAACGATGACATAGCCCAATACGGTTTCCTGTGCATAAGGCGCGGTATGCGAGGAGTTGCCCCTGACCTTATTGTTTAACAAAAGATGAGGGAAAAGCGATGCTCCAATGAGCATGTCTATGTTTCCAGGAACGGCGTAAGTGTCGTCCGCTAGAGTCAAATTTTTAAATTCAATCATTGTCGAGGTGTCAACCGAAACGGTTGGCAACCGTTCAGTGACCCTATCCACTACTAGTGCATTTATATCAAAGTTAACATTACGATCTATCCGAGAATAAAATTTTAAATTTATATATCCTGGGTAGCTTTACTAGTACCTCCGATGCCTTTGACTACAGGACATGAAAGTGACCTATTTATTACTAAGCCTAAGCGCTGACAACATTGTCGCGTTATAAAGCTATTTTGGGCTCCGCTGTCCAGCAGTGCACGGACGCTTTGTTCGTTTCCACGCGAATCCCTAACCAAAATACGTGCCGCACCCAGTAACACGGTTGAAGGAGGTTGTGCTCCCATATTTGCCAATGAGCACAGAGCGACATCACCAGGTCGACCGCTAGAATCGTTGACTTTAGTAGGGGTGAATTCCTTGTCCGCTTTACTTGACGCCGCTATGTTGCTATTCAAAATGTAATAACGTGTGATGTTTCCTGGCGCACTTGCTACATACGGAACTAGAATTGCATTTTGCAACTAAATGCTTATCGCTTAAGCAGTTCAGACATAGGTTGTTTGTCTTTACTAATTTATAACGTTCGCTTGGTGAATATTTACGAAAAGTCGCACAATTGTATAAATTACCGTGTTTATCTTTACATACGATACAGGCATGCTGAAGTGGTGCTGACGTAGCGGTTACGTACGTTAACGACCCTGCTATTTTAGATGGTTGAGTCTGTCTACGGTCGACGCACTTTTTAATCTCCTGTTTAACGTTCGGGGAGCGCTGCATCACCTTTATTTGATCTCGCACGAACAATGCTAATGAATGAAAGGAAGGCATCTCCGAGCTACGATGCTCCATTTCAAACGCACGCACGGTGTCGGGGTCTAATTTCTTTAGTGCAATATGGAGAAACACCACGTCCATAAGGTCATTAAATTTCAAATTTTTAAGTGCAGCCACCGATGCCACAAATTTATCTAAAAACTGCTCTAAGCCGTTGATGCTCGCGGATGATATAGGTTTAAGATCGAATATCTGGTTCAAATATTCGGAAGCTAACATTCTTCTATCTTCATATTTAGTTTTAAGCGTTTCGAATATTAACAAGTAATTGTTTGCTGTAGGTGTAAAACCCGAGCAAATTGACTGTGCCCTGCCACTAAGTTTACTAATTAGGTAATATAATTTTTCAGCGTCCGATAACGATGGGTTATTATGTATATTATTTTGAAAACTACTGAAGAAGAAGGGCCATGTCTTAATATCATCATTGAATACCGGAATATCTATTGGCGGCAACCTAATTGAGTCACGTGGACGTACCTGTATTTCCGGCTTTGCTTCGTTTTGAGATGGAGATTGTAAGTGTTTCGCCGTTCTTTTCACGCGACACAACATATCTTCGAATGCTAGAAGCGGTTGGTAGTTCACTATATATTTCGGGTCGATTTGTAATTCCAAATGATTAATTTGGTCTAATATTCTTTCGTAATCCGTCCGCAAAGAATCCACCGTTTCAATTTCATTCAAAAAAGTTTCCCGCACTGCTTCTACATTAACGTTCTTTATGTGATCACTAATACTTTGTATACGTGAAAAAAGTATGTCCCTCTTGGCATAAAGCGTTTTAATTTTAATTTCATTTCCACTAACTGCCATTTTAAATTATTATAATAAAGTTTTATTAATCACAATTAATCTCACAACGCACAAATAATGGAGGATGGACACTCGTACGCCGTATTACGTAATTAAATCGAACACCTGTTACAGCGAGTCGAGGTGACGCGTGTCGCTCGCTAAACTCAATATTTTTTATCAAAATTGTCGGGTAAGCGTACAAAACGGTTGCGATTACACTGTTTCAATTATTTAAGCGACTGATAAGCTTTAAATTTAAACCAAATACAAACACTATTTAAATGAATAATTCTATTTTTAAACGAATACTATTTAAGTCTATTCCGTAAATTAGAGTGCATTATCTAAATAATTAATCTAATAATTCGACCAGAAAATGGTTGAACGACTACTAAAACACCAGTCCAAATCCGGCTCGAAGGACAATAAAATGGTGGAGTGACGAGCCTAAGGTTACCGAAGTCTAATTCCCCGGTCGAACCTTAAACCTATTACGCGAGATATTAACCTAAGTGGACTGTATCTACAAAATGCTTCTACGCTTACATAAATGGCAACTATAGCGCGCGGTACAATGCACTCGCTCTTCCCTAAAACGAACTATTATTTGCCAAATCTATGAAAGGAATGCTGCTTGATTAGGAGGAAATAAAATTGGAGAGGGTTGACTATTAAACACAATTATATCAAGCAGGAAATATTATAATATAATCTCTAAATGAAACACTACGATTATATGACCTTTCATTGTAAGGGTCTTATAACTGTTGTCTACTATGGATTCCTACTGTCGCCCACTCATTAAAGGATTTGTGACTGTTTAAATATTAATAATATAATAATAATTTTATTTCAGATAACCAAGTGATCCACAAAATTTGTTAGTAAATATGGAACTTATAACCTATGTTAGTACCTAAATCTAATTCTTAAATATAAGCGCCTTATTAACTAAACTAAAGCGAGTGTTTTAGAAGTAACCAAGTAAATAGTTAGTATTGTTTTTATATGGAAGAAATGGTAGGTTTTTCACTATACTACTTTTAAATCTCTCTAAGCAACGTTCATTTATTGGAACAATCACAACTTTCTTAACTTTATGTTTTTTGTGCATGTAAGGTAGTGAGACTAACTGTCCATAGTGATCAGAACATACATTTTGAGTAATTTATTTATGTAAGGGCTCAACATCAGTCAAAATATTATCTATACAGGTTGCACTACGCCCTGCAATACGTGTTGGCTCTCAAAACAAATTAACAAGGTTGCTTGATTTAAGCAATGATCTAATACTCATGGAAGAAGTTTCTAGGAGATCGATATTAAAAACTCTACATAAGACGACAGATTTATTCTGTTTATGATGCTTAAGAGCTCTCTTACATTTCGGCGTGACGCGAATTTGAGTAATTTACGCTCTGAGTGGGCGACGGCCTACGCGGGCGATATTTTATTTTATATCTATTAAGTCATTCGCAGTATTAGACTATGAATATAGTGACTAAACGATGTTGATCTTCCATTATACAAGTTTTCTTAGGATGGAGTTCAGTGGATGGAAAACTTTTGTTGTGTCATTTTTATGTTATCTAACTAATTTATAATCTAATTTTATATATTTTTCATTATTGAAGAACCTTATTGTACAAATAAGTACACATAAATATTTTAATT